>CM071844.1:63497862-64760886 GCA_036507285.1 Trichosanthes cucumerina
TTTAACCAAGTAGGATAAATTGAACTGAACTAAGGTAATTCGGATGTTTTTCTTATGAGTGCTGGTTTAGGATAAATCCACCTAGAAACTGTAATCATTTTACAGGGGAGATCAATAAAAGCATCTTATTTCTCTCTTACCATTTTTGGGCTAGCCCATTAACCAGAGTAGCTTTCGATCTGCTTGCTAAACAAATTTGTAGGAAATCAGAAAGGATGTAGCCATATTTGGGACATGTAAGGCGGAATTGGTAAAAGCAAATGCAAAACTTGAGAATGTAAGAACCTATTATAATTTATTGGTACTGAAAAGCATTCTAATCCCATCGCATTGGCATACTGGTAATCTATCTTTCTCTCCCTCTCTGAACCTCTTCGTAAGTGCTTTCCTCTTGAATACTCTTGTGCTGCTTCTAAATCTTCACCTACTCTTGGGAGTTGTAAAATTTTGGTAAAACCACAATAGAGACATAAATACCAACACGGGAAAGGAAAAAGTGACCCAAAGTTGATGCTATTTGTTTTGGTTTTTTATTTTGACAGATAAAAGTGACCCAAATGAACTTTGTTCTTGCTTTTATTTTCTATTCTGGCGGGGTGGAGAATCCAATGGAAACTTGAGCAATAACTTTGTTGTGAGGTAGACGTAGTTTTGCATATGAAGAAGATAATATAACTTAAACGATGCAATGCAGGTTGTGCAGTTGTTTTCATGTCTCGACAAGATAAGCTACATTGAATGGGCCCTCGATTCTGAATACATTCTTTGTGGTCTATATAAAAGACCAATGATACAGGCATGGTCATTGACACAACCTGAATGGACTTGCAAGATAGATGATGGTCCAGCAGGCATTGCATATGCCAGGTGGAGCCCAGACAGCCGGCACATATTGACCACATCGGATTTTCAACTACGGTTGACAGTCTGGTCCTTGGTAAATACAGCATGTGTACATGTGCAGTGGCCAAAGCATACTTCCAAGGGAGTTTCGTTCACTCAAGATGGGAAATTTGCAGCAGTTTGTACTCGAAAAGATTGCAAGGATTACATCAATCTCATTTCTTGTCATACATGGGAGATAATGGGTGTTTTTGCTGTTGATACTCTGGATTTGGCAGATATTGAATGGTCGCCAGATGATAGTTCTATTGTGGTCTGGGACTCACCTCTTGAATATAAGGTGATATCTTCCTGTTTTAGTTTTAAATATTTACTGTATATTCCTGGTGCATGTATTTTGTGAAACTGATTTATGCAAAAGACCTTTTTTTTGTCACTCTTTTTTCTAAGAAAACATATTTTATAGAGATGAATGAGTATGCTTGGTCACAAAAAATAGAGGGCATTTGAAGAAAAGGAGCTATTAAAAGAAAACAATAAAACTTCAACAGAAGGGTCCATGAAGATTACTAAATAGGTTAGTTACGTGGACCTAAAGAGATGCATAAAAATATGCCAAGTTCCACACATCTTCTCAAGAGTCAAGACCCTTTTAAAACGACCTTGAACAAGATTTGTTCTATAGGTTGTACAACTATGTCCTTTAGTTCTAAGTCAAGACCCTTTTAAACCCTCAAAACCTCTCCTATTCTTTCCAACCATATATACCAGAGGCATTTGAAAAGCTTGGTCTGCCGAACAATACACCCTCTAGAGGAGGATGTAAGCTGATAGTCCCCCGGTTCTTAAAGTGTATTCACGTAAAAAATGAGGGGTGGATATACTTAGCTTTCCGTGAGAATTGTAATAGTTTGAGAGCTAGAGTATTTTAGTAAGTTAGTTATTGGGTTGCTGCGAGTTGAGTGAAGATGTGGAAGATACCCCGAAAGTTTACACAGAACTTACACCACCAAATTTTGAAGTTCAAAGCTATTTTGAAAGTTTTTATTCAATAATGATTGGCACTAGTACGAAAACAAACTTCTTGTAACGAAAATTAGGTGGGCAATCAACCTTTGGCTGTGGGCTTTCGTAGAGTTTTTTAAGTTTTGGTAACAAAGACTTGTTGGTTTTTGAAGCTTTGGAAAAAGATTCAAGTGAAGAAACCTTAGGGTTGAGGAATGGAGTGAATATTGTGTGATTTTACAGCTGAAAATTGTTCTTAATTGGTTAGATATCATCTTGTATTTTCCACTGGTTTAAGTACCCTTGTCTTTTGTTGACATGAGCAAGCTCACTGCTCGACTGGTCAAAGCATTACTTATCTAAATAAAGGTTGGAGGTTCAAATCCCCCACCCCTTGTCGAACTAAAACAACTAATAAAATAAATAAAAATAGAAAGTAAATAAAAGTTTCTGGCTTTCTATTGTGCTTTAAAGTCTAGGTGCTGATTATTATGGTGCAAAGCCAAAATTCTAAAACAATTATGAAGGCTAGAGACTAGAGTTCCTTTCTTCCATAAGAAGTCATGTTTTAAGACAATACACGGCAATAAGATGTCTTTGTGCCATTAAATCTTCAAGAAATACATCTTCTACTTATTTGACTGATTGGTTCTAAGCACATGGCTTATTCTTTTTAATACTGAATAAAGACAAAAAAATGTGAAGCTTGGGTTGTTTTGCACAGGTTCTAATTTACTCTCCAGATGGAAGATGCCTATTTAAGTATCAAGCATATGAAAGTGGACTTGGTGTAAAAAGTGTTTCGTGGTCACCTTGTGGACAGTTTTTAGCTGTTGGTAGTTATGACCAGATGTTGAGAGTTTTAAATCATCTGACATGGAAGACTTTTGCTGAGTTTATTCATGTATCCACTGTTCGTGGTCCTAGTTGCACTGCTATTTTTAAGGTAATATTATTTTATCTTTCCAATTACTGTTCTATGATCCTTTTCTCATAAAAAAAGAAAGCTCATGTTTTTCCCTTTCATGTTTAGGAGGTGGACGAACCATTGCAGCTTAATATGTCAGAATTATGTCTTAGTGATGAATATATCCAAGGAAATTCTGGTATATGTGGTTCTTTTCTGACTCCTGCATTGTTTTATTGTCTATAAATTACTAGGTTCCAAAATATGTAAACATTGTAAATCTCATTAGTTTACCTGCATAGACTATTTGTAGATGGTACTTGCCCAGGTCTGTCTTAATTTTTTTCTTGAATGCATTCTTGTATTGTTTCAATGATTTTAGCCTGAGGTCTTTATCTTTTTCTCGCCAGATAAGAAAGAAAATTCAAACTGTAAGACCAGCAGCTTTCTTTCATATCCATTCTTAGCTCAATTTTCAACTGTTCGTAAACCTGCAGTTGTGTCTCCTTTCTTACCTTCATCATGAAGCTATCTTTTTTCTGCTATTGTGTACTTGCCACCAAAGGCCAAGAAATATCATAATCTTGGCCATTGATATATCCGAACAAAATTAGACTCCTAAATTGTCAGTCTATCACCTTTCACAAGGTTTTGAAATCAAAACATGATGTGTGAAATTAACCCATCAATGACAGTCTCTGTCTTTGATTTTTTACTGTTCATTTTCGAGCTTTCGACCTACTTCATTGCTAATTGCTTTATCCGTACGTTTTTCTTATTCTCGGGTAGACTCGACCGAAGGACACTTCAGGGTTAGGTATGAAGTTACAGAAGTACCTGTCACTTTGCCATTCCAGAAACCGCTTGCAGACAAACCAAACCCTAAGCAAGGCATTGGTAAACCCTCTGTTCCTGCCAAAAGATAATACATGTTGCATCATTTTCTGCTGTTTCAGATAGTATTTAAAATTTATTCAGTTAGAATGTGTTTTTTTGTTGTATACTTGTCCATGAAATATATAGTAAAACATAATACCCTATTCAATAACTATTTAGTTTTTTGTTTTTGAAAATTAAGCTTATACCACTACTTCACCTATGAGATTTTTTGTTTTGTTATCTACTTTTTACCAATGTTTTCAAAATCCAAGCCAAGTTTTGAAACTAAAAAAAAAGAAGTTTTTAAGAACTTATTTTTGTTTTTGGAATTTGGCTAAGAATTCAAATCCTTCCTTAGGAAGGATGAAAACCATTGCAAAAAAAAGTTGAGAAAACAAGCACAATTTTTAAAAAACCAAATGGTTACAAATGAGGTCTAACTAATCCTAAATCCATGTTCGATTTAAAATGAAATCTTTCTAGTTCCTGCTCCATTCAGTGGAAGAAAAATAAGGGTGTACATAAAGTAGCTTCCTCGTAATTAAGGTATCGCATATAGTTAATATATGAAGCATAAATATGCATTAGTGTGTGCCATACTGTAAAAATCTGTATCAGATGTCATTGTTAACATTAACAATAAGTTGTATGTCATTAGCCTTCCTTTGCAAGCAGGAGTTTGAACGCCCTTCGTGTGTTCTATTAGTTGAGATATCAACTGTCTCCCAAATATGGTTTTGATTTTTGGTCTATATAACAGGTCTCATGTTATGGAGCAAGGATAGCCAATACATTTGTACACGCAATGATAGCATGCCAACTGCACTTTGGATTTGGGACATTCACCATCTAGAACTGGCAGCCATCTTGGTGCAGAAAGATCCTATCCGAGCAGCAGCTTGGGACCCGACATGCACACGTCTTATCCTCTGCACCGGTAGCCCGCATTTGTACATGTGGACCCCCTCGGGCGCTTACTGCGTCAACGTCCCTCTATCAGAGTTCGCCATAACCGACTTGAAATGGAACTCAGATGGTAGCTGTCTTCTCCTCAAGGACAAAGACTCGTTCTGTTGTGCTGCTGTGCCTGTTCTACCAGAATCCAGCGATTATAGTTCAGATGATTAATGGTTTTTCCTTCTGAAATGGTACTTTCTTTTTTTCCTTTTGAGTAATGAAATTTAGGAATCAAGAGCTTTTGATTGGTGGAACAGTTGAGGACGTCTCTTTTGGAAAAAATTAAATACAGGTCTATATCAGAATTTGGAAGATGTAACTAGTATGAAGATAAACCCTCCCATTTGTTGTAACTGAGATACAATTTTAGCTTAGGTTCTGTAAAATTTCTCATAGTGTTGTATCTGTAGGTGTTCAGAGGTAGAATGATTTAACTTTGTGTCATGCTGTTCATTTTGCTCTACTTTTTGCATGTTGGTAAAAATTTCCCCTTTTAATTAATGATTTTTTTTGCATTGATGAAGATTTGTATGGAATGAAAATTTTAAAAATAACTGAAAATAGAGAACAAAACAAACATAGTGGTTTGCTGTTTCCATGTATTGTTTTTAAGTATGAATTGATTTAAATGTGTGATAGTTTCCAATTAATATGGGAAAGAATGGATGAAAACACACGAAAAAAAAAATCTTTTCAAACCCTTTTTTAAATTACAAACAACAGAATCTAACATTTTTTCGTATCAATTATCAATTTATTTGATTTCTCAAAAAAAAAAAAAAAAACAATATATTCGTATACTGTTGATTTAAGTTTGGTTAAAATAAACTTTTCGTACTTGAATTTTCATGAAATTACCAATTTAGCATGGAAGTAATAATTTAGTTTTAAAACTTTAGTGTGTAATAATTTAGTCTATGTGCTCCCAAATTTGTATCAGTTTAGTTTAAATACTTTCAAATTATAGTAATTTGGTCGCTTTTCAATCCATTTTGTTTAATTACAAAAACAGAAACTAATATCTTTTCGTATCAATTATCAATTTATTTGATTTCTAAACAAAAATCAATATATTCGAATACTGTTGATATAAGTTTGGTTAAAATAAATTTTTCCAATTAACATCAATTTTTTTTTGAAAGTAATAATTTAATTTAAGTTTTTAATAATTTAGTCCATGTACTCCCAAATTTGTAATAGTTTAGTTCAAGTACTTTCAAATTATAATAATTTGGTCTTTTGAATATTATTATATAACAATTTAGTTGATGCATTTTCAAATTTGTAATAATTTAATTTCTTCATAAAAAAACATCAAAATTAAATGTCGAATTTTGAACAATATAGTCTTGCAGCTTATAAAACACATTTTTGTCTCTAAATAGTTTATAAATCTACCTGTGTAGGAAATATCATTAAATCTAAACACTAATGTTATTGTTCACAGTAGGAACTAAAATCATTACAAATATTAAAGTATAAAATTTAAATTGTTACCTAAAGTAGAGTTTAGAGACTAAATTGGAATAAAAGAGAAAAGTACACTAAACCACACAAATTGAAACTCCAGACACGAAAAGTAATTTTAACCCTTAAAGGACTGTTTGAGGAATTGAGTGAGTTATAATAGTATGTGGATTATTATAGTCTGTGGAATCATATAATATTATTTAAAATGAGAGTAGTATAGTCTGAGAATATAATAGTATGTGTTTGGGGTGCAGAGTATTCCACAAGTTATAATAACATAGGTTATTATAACTTGTGGAATACTCTCTAGTTATTATAACTTGTGCCCCAAACAACCCCTAAGAGGTTGATTGGAACGTTGAGTGAGTTATAATAACATGAAGTTATAATAATCTGTGAGTTATTATTTAAAATGTAGAGTAGTATCGTCTGGGGTTATAATAATCTGTGTTTGAGGTGCAAAGTATTCCACAGGTTATAATAACACATGTTATTATAGTCTGTACTCCCAAACATGCCCTAAGTTTTTTAAGAGATGCATTATATTTTACATCAATTAAATCATGAGATCACTTTTTTGTCTAACTTATTCCTTTTCAATCTCCAAAATCTTTTTACAATCACATAAGATATGAACTATCATAAAATTTTAAAACTTTTTCCATATTTGAAACTACCATGTAATTACCTCTAAAATAAATTGGAATGACCCTTATAAGTTATATGTTTAAATTGCACTTTAACACTAGAAATACAACATGATTAAGTTCTCTCTAAACTAATTCTACAATGAGTGACCAAATCATGAGAAAACATGAAGTTTCCCATACCAAGCAAATACCTTAATGTACTAGTTTAAGAATGACAATGTTTAAAAGCTTAACACTCTTGAGGATCCTACATTGAAAAAATATAGAGTGGCTTCACAATATAATTTATAAGATAGATGAAATACTTCTAGCTTTCAATGTTAATCGGTTTTGACATAAAATCTCATGTAATCTAATATGATATCAGAACCCATATAAATATATCTATAATAAACTCGACAACTCACCATTGTAATTTTATAAATCGTTGCAATTTAAAAATGTATGTGGTTTAAATAATCATTTTTTGGGCAGTTTTATTCTCAACTCTCAACTGATAATTTCAATAATGTTACTCATGTAATTTCTAAAATATAGTTAATCAGTTGCATAATTTATATTTATCCATACTATATTAAAAGATGAGATAGTTAATAATTATGGACTGATTTGTCTTTTATATAATTTTAAAATTTTAAACTTGCACCTAATAATGATAGTTTATACAAAAATTCTATTATTTCATACTAAATTAAAATAATATTGATGTTAGCAAATTAAAATTAATCAATAGTGGTTGCTCGAGATATATGACGGGAGACCAATCCAAGTTTGTCAATCTTTCCAAAAAGGATGGAGGTTTAGTAACTTTTGGTGACAACAAGAAAGGTAAAATTATTGGTAAGGGTAGTATATGTAATAATTCTAATACTTTGATTGAAAATGTACTTTTAGTTGATGGTCTAAAGCATGATTTACTTAGTATTAGTCAATTATATGTGATAAAGGTTTTAGAGTTGTGTTTGATAAAAAGAATTGTATCATTAAAAATGTTAGGGATAGAAAAGTCTTGTTTGTTGGTAATAGGGATGAAAATGCGTATACTATTGAT
This sequence comes from Trichosanthes cucumerina, assembly GCA_036507285.1. Lineage (NCBI taxonomy): Eukaryota > Viridiplantae > Streptophyta > Magnoliopsida > Cucurbitales > Cucurbitaceae > Trichosanthes > Trichosanthes cucumerina. The sequence goes on from CM071844.1 coordinate 63,505,625, forward strand.
TTGAATGATTGCCCTATTAGTGATAAATGTCTTTCGACTTTGCATGATGATTCTTAGTTATGGCATAGAAGACTAGGACATGCTAGCATGCACTTAATTTCAAATATTTAGAAGAATTCTTTAGTTAGAGGTCTACCTAAATTTAAATTTGAAAACGATAAAGTTTGTGATGCTTGTCAAATGGATAAGCAAACTAAGTCCTCTTTCAAATCTAAAAGTGTGATCTCTACATCTAGACCTCTTCAACTATTACACACGGACTTATTTGGCCCTTCTAGAATTGCTAGTTTTGGAGGAAATTAATATGCCTTTGTTATAGTTGATGATTTTTCAAGATTTACTTGGGTTTTGATGTTAAAATATAAAGATGATGCTTTGAAAAGTTTTGCTAGTTTTGCAAAAAGAGTTCAAAATGAAAAAGGATTGTTTATTTCTAAAATTAGGAGTGATTATGGAGGAGAATTTGATAGTATTGCTTTTAAAAATTTTTGTGAAGAAAATGGTTTCTCATAACTTCTCCGCTCTAAGAACTCCTCAACAAAACGGTGTGGTTGAAAGGAAAAATCGTATTTTGCAAGAATTTTCTAGGTCAATGTTGCATGAGTATGTTTTACCTAAATACTTTTGGACGGAAGCCGTTAACACCGTTTGTTATGTTTTAAATAGAGTTTTAATTAGACCTTCTTTAGATAAAATTCCTTATGAGCTTTGGTGACAAAATTCTAAATATTGGGTATTTCAAAGTTTTTGGTTGTAAATGTTTTATTTTGAACAACAAAAAAAAACTTGAAAATTTTGATTCTAAGACGGATGTTGGTATTTTTCTAGGTTATTCATCTACTAGTAAATCCTATAGAGTTTTCAATTAGAGAACTATAATTATTGAGGAATCTATGCATGTTGTATTTGATGAATCTTGCAATAATGTTTCTAATGAGTTTATTTGTAGTGATGATTTAGAAAGAAATTTTGGAGATTTACTTGTTAGTGACAAAGACAAGGAAATTGACTCAAGTAAGCAAGAAGTGAGCTTTAATGAAAAGAAGGAAAATGGTTCTTCATCTATATCTAAAGAATGAAGGTATGCTCCATCCCATCCCAAGGACTTGATTCTTGGTGATCCCGAACAAGGTGTGAAAACTCGTTCCTCTCTTAATTTGTTTAATAATCTTGCTTTTGTTTCTCAAATTGAACCTAAAAGTTTTAAAGATGCGGAAAATGATGAATTTTGGATTTTAGCTATGCAAGAAGAATTAAATCAATTTGAAAGGAACAAAGTTTGGGAATTAGTCCCTAGGCCTTCTAATGCTTCTATTATTGGGACTAAATGGGACTTTAGAAATAAAATGGATGAAAATGAAAATATCATTAGAAATAAAGCTAGACTTATAACTCAAGGTTATTGTCAAGAGGAAGGTAAAGATTATGAAGAGACTTTTGCACCCGTTGCTAGATTAGAAGCTATTAGAATGTTACTTGCTTTTGCTTCTTATAAAATTTTTATCTTCTATTAAATGGATGTTAAAAGTGCCTTCTTAAATGGTTATATTATGGAGGAAGTTTATGTAGAACAATCTCCGGGCTTTGAAAGTTTTGATTTGCCTAATCAGGTCTATCAGTTGAAAAAGGCTCTTTATGGCTTAAAACAAGCTCAAAGAGCTTGGTATGATAGACTTAGTAATTTTCTTCTTGAGAATGGTTTTAAAATGGGTAAACTTGACACTACTCTTTTTATTAAGACTAAGGAAAATGATATGCTTTTAGTACAAATCTATGTAGATGATATTATCTTTAGTTCTACTAACCCTTCTTCATGTGAAGAATTTTCTAAATGTATGCATAGTACTGAGTTTGAGATGAGTATGATGGGAGAACTTAGTTTCTTCCTTGGACTTCAAATTGAAGGGAATTGAAGTCCCCGCAGCGGAATCGATTGCGAATCGCGCATTCTTGATTTAGTTACAACGATTAACTCAAGAACATACATAACAAGATTAAACATAAAATCAGAATGGACAACAAGAATTTACCTTTGAAGAACTTTTCTTCAAGTGCTCCTCTCTCCCACGGTCACGATCTCGAAAGAAGGGAACTCCAACGTGCGAAGACACGACCACCGATCTTCTCCGTTGTTCTCTAGGTGAGGAGGAAGGTGGGTTCACTTTAGGAGAGGTGAGGTATTTTGAGAGAGATGTGTGTGTCTTGGAACCTTTCCAACAACACAACTAAGAACTTGTAATTCCTTAGAATTCCTTCATCTAGTTGCATCTCATGCAATCATATATATAAGGGAATGAGATGGAATTGACCATCCTACCCCTCCTTTATTCTCTCTTTAATATATAGTTTATATATGAATCTAATTCACATTAAAATTATATATTATATCAATTATATCATATATATTTGATATAACACCTCATGTATGAAATTGAACACTTCAATTTCACTCCTAACTTTATACCCTTAATATTACCATGTTGAGCCAACGGAGGGATCCAATGGACCTACAGTTCATGAGCTCCAATGATGTGAGATTAACTGATCAAACTCTTTTGATCCAGTTAATCAATATTCATTAACTACAAGTCACTCCACTATAGAGTTGTAGCTGCACTCTCCTCACTGGAGATATTATTGTGTCCACTAATATAGTCATTACCCATGAGTCGACCTTTCACAAGTTGTTCGTAATCACAGCTGTGTCAAATTACCGTTTTACCCCTGTGATTACCTCTTTGCTCCTTAAGGTCCTACCTTCCCTAATGAACAACAAGTCTAAGGTCCTACCTTAGACTCATATCCTCATAGAGGGAAGGGCCCTGTTGTTCAAGACCCGGAGTCAGTTCTTAAGAGAACAACCTATCTAATTCCTCAGTAGAAGAATGAATGAATTTCATCTTGCACAGTTAAGTTTCCAGCTACCTACGAGGTTCTGTCCCTGAGAAGGTAGGCTTATTGAGTCGGCTACAGGCCACTCTCACCCATACTAGTCTAAGAACAAACCCCTATAAGCATGAGTTCTTAACTTGCTCAGGATTCAGGTCGAGTCACTAATGACCATCTATAAATTACTAGTCTTATCTTGTTAACGGTGTTACATTGGTTAGACTAATAATTTGCGATCCAGTCTTGTATGAACTCTTCATACAGGATGCCCCCACTCGCATGTCAACTACATGAATGAGTTGGATTACCTCATTTGTACTAATTACAAAGTGAGTCGCATCCATGGTGTTACCAGAATGAGGTTTCCAACCTTATTCTTATACCATAGACTATTTAGGTTATAATCTTGAACTCAACCCAAATAGTGTCCACTACACTGATTTCAAGATAAATGTTATAACCTTGGAGCTTAGTTTATTGGATTTATAAAAACAAGACTGTGATCTTATCAAAACAAATAACACTTTATTTAATTGGTCAAAATTACACAAGTTTAGGGCATAAATCCCAACACAAATCAAACAACTAAAGGATAGTATCTTCATAAGTCAAGAGAAATAAGCAAAGGATTTGCTCAAAAGGTTCAAGTTCAATGAAGGTAAAATTGCAAAAACTGAAGGGAATCGAAGTCCCTGCAGCGGAAGCGATTGCGAATCACGCGCTCTTGATTTAGTTACAACGAAAAATTCAAGAACGTAAAACATAGATTAAGCACATATCATAAAATGGACAACAAGTATTTACCTTTGAAGAACCTTTCTTCAAGTGCTCCTCCTCTCTTCACGATCAAGATCAACGCAACACGAACTCGTACGAACACCGACACCACCACCGGATCTTCTCCGTTGTTCTCTAGGTGAGGGAGGAAGGTAGGTTCCTTTTAGGCGTGGTGAGGTATTTTGTGAGAGAGATGTGTGTTTTGGAACTCTTCCAACAACACAACAAGAAGGTTAGGAATAGCTTAGAATGATTTCCAAAATCACTAGACCTAGTTGCATCTCATGCAACCATATATATAGGGAAATAGGATAGAAATGACCATCCTACCCCTCATTTTATCTCTCTTTAGTATATAGTTTATATATGAATCTAATTCACATTAAAACTATATATCATATATAATTGATATAATTCCTCATGTATAAAATTGAACACTTCAATTTATCTCCTAACTTTATACCCTCAATATTACCATGTTGAGCCAACGGAGGGATTTAATGAACCTACAGATCATGAGCTCCAATGATGTGAGATTAACTGATCAAACTCTTTGATCCAGTTAATCAATATTCATTAACTACATGTCACTCCACTATAGACTTGTAGTTGCACTCTCCTCACTGTAGATATTATTGTGTCCACTGATATAGTCATTACCCATGAGTCGACCCTTCACAGTTGTTCGTAATCACACCAGGTCAAATTACCGCTTTTACCCCGTGATTATCTCTTTGCTCCTTAAACACCACCGATCCTCTAATGAACAACAAGCCTAAGGTCCTATCTTGGACTCATACCCTCATGTAGGCGGGCCCCGTTGTTCAAGACTGAAGTCGATTCTTAAGGGAACAACCTATCTAATTCTTCATGAGGAATGAGTGAATTCCATCTTGCACAGCTTAAGTTCCCGACCTACCTCACGAGGTTCGTCACGAGAAGGTAGGCTTATTGAGTCGGCTACAAGCCACTCTCACCCATACTAGTCTAAGGACAAACCCCTATAAGGTGGAGTTTTTAACTTGTTCAGATTCAGTCAAGTCACTAATGACCATCTATAAAATTACTAGTCTTATCCTCGTTAACTGGTTATTATCTTTGGTTAGACTAATAATTTGTGATCCATCTTGTATGAACTCTTCATACAGATGCCCCCACTCGCATGTCAACTATATGAATGAGTTGGATTACCTCATTTTTACTAATTACAAAGTGGGTCGCATCCATAGTGTTACCGTAATGAGGTTTCCAACCTTATTCTTATACCATAGACTATTTAGGTTATAATCTTGAATTCAACCTAAATAGTGTCCACTACAATCGATTTCAAGATAAACGTTATAACCTTCGAGCTTAGTTTATTGGATTTATAAAAGCAAGACTGTAATCTTATCAAAACAAATAACACTTTATTTAATTGATCAAAATTACACAAGTTTGAGGCATAAATCCCAACAATCTCCCACTTGACCTAAAGCTTGTGGAGTACTAAACATTATATTAATGTAAATACAATAAACTAGGGCATTTAAACTCCTTTGTACAAAATACTCTCACTTGCCCTAGTTGGGGAAGACTTGTAAACCTAGACCTTCTAGGTGACTCTCAAATAGTTTAGCCATGAGAGCCTTTGTAAAAGGATCAACAATGTTGTGCTCGAGGCTATCTTCGTGACAATCACGTCTCTCTATGCCTCGATCTCCTGGATGAGATGATACTTTCGCTCTATGTGTGCTTTCCTCTTAGGACTTCTGGGTTCCTCGAATTTGCCACTGCTATTATCGCAATACAACGTGATTTTAAAAGTCATATTTGGAACAACTTCCAAATTTAGCATGAATTTCCTTAACCAAACGGCCTCCTTAGCATTTCTTCACAAGTCATTATATATTCGACCTCCATGGTGGAATCGATGCATCCTTGCTTGACGTTTCGCCATACTACACGACTCCTCCGTTAAGGGTGAATATCGACCACGATGTAGATTTTCGAGAATCTTTATCGATCACGAAAAGTCGAAATCAGTGTATCTCCGTAAGGATTAAATCCTTAGTCCCATACACAAGCATGTACTTCCTTGTTCTCCGAAGATACTTAAGGATTGTTTTAACCGTTGTCCACTATTCAAGTCATGGATTGGATTGATACCTACTGACCATCCCAACTGCAAAACAGATGTTGGGCCTTGTACACAACATGGCATACATCAGGCTCCCAACAGCTGATGCGTAGGAAATTCGTCTCATATCCTCAACTCTTTGAGGTGTCTTAGGACACTGTTCCTTAGACAAATGGATTCCATGTCTAAAAGGCAACAAGCCCTTTTTGGAATCTTGCATCTTAAACCTTGACAACACTTTGTCTATGTATGATGCTTGAGACAAGGCTAGTGTTTTATTCTTGCGGTTCAGGACAATCTGGATCCTAAGAACAAACTGTGCATCACCCAAATCTTTCATTTGGAATTGCATAGCTAGCCATTCCTTGATGTCAGTGAGATAATCTACATCATTCCCAATGAGTAGAATATCATCCACATAGAGAATTAGGAAAGCGACAGAACTATTGTTGATTTTCTTGTAAACACAAGGTTCATCACCATTCTCGTCAAAACCAAAAGATTTGATTGTCTCATCAAATCTTATATTCCAGGACCTAGAGGCTTGTTTCAGTCCATAAATCGACCATTTAAGCCTGCAAACTTTTTACTTTTGTCCTGGTTTAATGAACCATTTGGGCTGGTACATGTAGATGGTTTCCTCAAGATTGACATTCAAAAAGGCTGTCTTGACATCCATTTGCCATACCTCATAGTCATAATATGCGACAATGGCAAGAAGGATATGGATAGACTTTACCATAGCAACAGGCGAAAACGTCTCCTCATAGTCAACCCCTTCAACTTGGGTATAACCCTTTGCTACTAGCCTAGCTTTAAAAGTTTGCACCTTCCCATCTACACCACGTTTTCTCTTGTAGATCCACTTACAACCTATAGGTTTTACCCCATCAAGCTTATGTACAAGATCCCAAACAGAATTGAAGTGCATAGACTCCATTTCTTGGTCCATGGCTATGACCCATTTGTCTTTGTCAATGTCAACCATTACTTGATTATAAGTCAATGGATCCTCGCAGTTGTCATCTGGTATAACAACTTGGGTTTCAGCTAAACCCATGTAACGGTCAGGCTGTATCACAACCCTTCCACTACGTCGATGCATACTCAACTCTTGAGATGAACCCTCTTGACTAGACAAACTAGTATCAACAACTCTTGTTGACGTACTAGTGTTCTTATTAGCAACCTTTGGTATTGTTCCGTCTAATTCACTCAACACTACCTTACTTTTTGGTTTGTGGTCCCTTATGTGGTCCTCCTCCAAGAAAGTGGCATTTGTCGACACAAAGACCTTATCTTCCTTAGGATCATAAAATAAACCACCTCTTGTTTCTTTTGGGTATCCTACAAATAGGCACAACTTTGAACGTGAATCCAACTTTTTTGATTTGTCACAAGCACATGTGCTGGACAACCCCATATTTTGAAGTGACATAAACTACCTTTACGTCCTTTCCAGAGTTCAAAAGGTGTTTCATAAACACTTCTGGAGGGCACACTATTCAAAATGTATACTGCAGTTTCCACTACATAACCCCAAAAGGAACTAGGGAGATGAGCATAACTCATCATTGATCGAACCATGTCCAACAAGGTTCTATTTCTCCTTTCCAATACACCGTTTTGTTGTGGTGTGCCGGGAGCTGAGAGTTAGGATGTAATTCCATGTTCTATCATATAGTTCTGGAATTTTAAATTCATGTACTCTCCACAACGATCCAATCGAAGTGTTTTAACTCTTTTACCTAATTGATTTTCAACCTCAGTCTTGAATTCCTTGAACTTTTCAAGTGCTTCAGACTTGTGGTGCATTAGGTAAATATGCCCAAATCTAGAATAATCATCTATAAAAGAGATGAAATATTCATATCCTCCCCTGGCTTTAACATTCATCGGACCACAAAGGAGTGAATGTATAAGCTCTAGAGTATCTTTGGCTCTATAACATTTTCCACTAAAAGGTCTTTTAGTCATCTTGCCTTCTAGGCAGGATTCACATACTGGCAAAGAATTTTCTTCTAACTCGTTTAGAAGTCCTTTCTTTACCAATCTCTCAATCCTATTGAGATTAATGTGATCCAATCTTAGATGCCAAAGATGAGCATTTTTTTTAGGAGAAATTAGTTCGTGTACTTGCAATTTTGTAAAATTCACTTGTTAAAACTATTTTAACTGAATTAAACTTTTTGCAAATAATTCTCAAGAAGAGAAACACATAGTACAATACTTTTCCAATGAAATAAACACTTTATTTAATTGAAAAGTAAAAGAAGTACAATGTTCTCTAAGGCAAGAAATAAGGTTTCTAATAAACTCTTAAGCTACATGTTATCAAATAACAACTTTTCTTTGCCAGACAGTTGCTCTTTATCTACTCATTTTCCTCTTCTTCTGTATCTTCTTAAGTCCAGAAGCATGGTTGCAGTTCTTAGTCCCAGAGGATGAATGCCTCTCCATTTTGTTGTCTCTTATCATCCATAAGAAATCGATAATTCTGCAGCTCATGTAGCGGAGAAGTCGAGATCATACTCTATGTTGTTCATCATTTGCATTGCTACTACGGAATCGCTGAAAACTCTTCTAAGAGATTCTAAGATGAACAAAATCGACATTTCTCATCTATGACCGCTCCGTTTAATTCGCGCTATATTGAAGTGGGCAATCGATTGAGAACATGTTCTCTCACCGATGTTCCTTTCTTCATACGTGCGTTATAAACGAATTTTAGGGCTTCATGCCGAATTTGTTTGGACGGTTGTCTAGACAAATTTAGCACAAAATCCATGATCTCTCGAGTGAGACCTTGCTCTCGACCTCCACGGCTAAAACATCGGGTATGCTAGCCGAGGATATAGGCTTTTGCCTTTTCGTTGCACCGATCCAAGCGTCATATGCATCCTCAGCGACTTGAGATGCGTTTTGAAAGCAGAAATTGAGGACATTCCTCATTGAGAACGAACTTAAGATCATGTGTAACCAAAATTATGTTGAGTCCATTCCTCCAAGTCATTATGTTCTCTCCTGTTAACTTTTTCGCACTTTTGATAAGGAAATTATAGAGCTAGACATTTTTCTTTGAAAATTTACATACAAACTTATATGAGTTTCTTGTTATAAATCTAATCCAATCATGTTTTAGCTAATTATCAAATGATTCCTAGGTCATTTATAATTTGCAATGATACTCAAAGGTTTAGAATGTATGACACCAAGGATAATAAAAACACTCATCCTCTGGATCAAGACACTCTTGACCAAAACCTAAGACCGAGAATAACTCTTATTCCTATAGGTTTTAGTTACCATTTTTCTGCGGATACATACACAACTTATGTACCCTGTGAGTGTAACCCTTTTGTCTTTAGATCCCAGAGTCTCGATCCAATAAAATCCACCAAGGAGGAGGACTAGATTGGAAAATAGTCTAAGGAAATCTTTATACCTTTTGGGTGTCTCACACCGTGTTAGATCCCCATGATCAAGCCCTCCAAAGGAATTATGTCAGTCCAGCCAAACTAGCGGTGACCATAGTGGTCTAACGAGTGTAAACCGACAAAAGAGAGTGTAGGTTTTGTTTTCACTAAACTCGCTCTCTCACTCACTATAAGTACCATCTCCATTCACCTTGATATAGACTCATACAAATACCATCCGAATGGGGGGCGCTCCGTTTGCGACGACGAGGCCAAGTATGATCTCACGGTGTGAACTTCCTGAGATAGCGTGGGTGGAAAAATATGTATCTTATACACTTTTTCCTCCCACCAATACTTTAAGTCTATAGGAATCTTTCTTAGGCTAAAACCCGACTAATGGTTTTACCTAACTCTATCAACATAACTCGTATATTGATGATCAATATAACTCTTATATTGATTTTATCCTAAGTTTGTTAATATAACTCCTTATATTAAACCTAGGATTTCTAGTTTATTAACCCTTAAACTCATTGACGCTCATCAGAATTTAAGGCTCTCTGATTAAATTTCACTCCCGTGTCGGTTCCCCCTGAGAGTGTTCCAAGTTTCCGCTCGGCTTAAATACCCCAACCTAGACAGAATTTTCCTGAGACAGAGTTCCTCTTTTAATCATAGCTTATAAATTACTTGGTTCCTAATTCTAATCTAATTAGAACTAGATAACCTAAGGTCTATTATTTTCAAGTTCTAAACACTTTAAAATTAATAATTAACCTTAGGTGACATGCATACTATATTATAGTGCTTGATCATTCATTACATGAATAATAAGACATTCATAACATATTCATCTCATGAAAAATAATGCATGTCAATGTTGTCCAAAAATTAATATAACAACCTAATATTAATTAATCATGCAAACTATATAATATAACCCCTTATATTATAAATGATGCATGAAAATGCTTAACATAAGGTGGAATTTCTAAAATACAAGCATACACTATGCATGACAATAATTACACAATAATTGCATAATTAAAATAGCAAAAATTAGACCAATTTTGGCACCCTAGAAATAATTTTAATTAATATAATCTAATTATATTAATTAAAATTAAAATTATTAAATATATTAAAATAAAACGTTTTTATAATTAAATATAAATAATAAAATAAACGTTTCTGCCCGTTGCTCTCGCGTGAAACGTATCCGGCGTTGCAACGCTAGAGGCTGTGTTGCAACGCTGCCTCCTGCGCGCGCCTTCTCCCGCAAGCGCTACGTAGCAACGCCGATGAACAGCTTGCAACGCTGCACACAGACAACATTGAGAATCACCATTCCTTTGCTCGTTTTTGCTCCGTTCTTCTCAGCAACCGCCTTGCTTCGATCGACACGAACTTACAGACTCGATTTACAATTAAATTTGCCCAAAACACCGAGCCCTTACATTGAACATTTCAATGGAAATTATAAATCTAAGTGCCAAAAATTGAAAACATCTAATTTCGCAAAAACTGTTCATACATCTCATGCAAAAACAGTAAATCTCACCTTGTTCTTGAAAAATCCAGAACATAAATCAAGAATGCAATTGGGCTTTGATACCAATTGAAGGGAATCGAAATCCCCACAGCGGAAGCGATTGCGAATCGCGCGCTCTTGATTTAGTTACAACGAAAAATTCAAGAACGTAAAACATAGATTAAGCACATATAATAAAATGGACATCAAGTATTTACCTTTGAAGAACCTTTCTTCAAGTGCTCCTCCTCTCTTCACGATCAAGATCAACGCAACACGAACTCGTATGAACACCGACACCACCACCGGATCTTCTCCGTTATTCTCTAGGTGAGGGAGGAAGGTGAGTTCCCTTTAGGAGTGGTGAGGTATTTTGTAAGAGAGATGTGTTTTGGAACTCTTCCAACAACACAACAAGGAGGCTAGGAATAGCTTAGAATGATTTCCAAAATCACTTGATCTATTTGCATCCTCATGCAACCATATATATAGGGAAATAGGATGGAAATAACCATCCTACCCCTCCTATTATCTCTCTTTAGTATATAGTTTATATATGAATCTAATTCACATTAAAACTATATATTATATCAATTATATCATATATAATTGATATAATTCCTCATGTATAAAATTGAACACTTCAATTTATCTCCTAACTTTATACCCTCAATATTACAATGTGGAGCCAACGGAGGGATCTAATGAACCTACAGATCATGAGCTCCAATGATGTGAGATTAACTGATCAAATTCTTTGATCTAGTTAATCAATATTCATTAAATACAAGTCACTCCACTATATACTTGTAGCTGCACTCTCCTCATTGTAGATATTATTGTATCCGCTGATATAGTCACTACCCATGAGTCGACCCTTCACATGTTGTTCGTAATCACAGTTGGGTCAAATTACCGTTTTATCCCTGTGATTTCCTATTTGCTCCTTAAGCACCACTGATCCTCTAATGAACAACAAGTCTAAGGTCCTATCTTAGACTCATACCCTTATAGAGGGCGGGGCCCCGTTGTTCAAGACACAGAGTCGCCTCTTAAGGAACAACCTATCTAATTCCTCGAGAGGAATGAGTGAATTTCATCTTGCACGAGTTAAGTTCTCACTACCTCACGAGGTTCCTCGTCCCCGAGAAGGTAGGCTTATTGAGTCGGCTACAGGCCACTCTCACCCATACTAGTCCCATACTAGTCTAAGGACAAACCCCTATAAGCAGGAGTTCTTAACTTACTCAGGATTTAGGTCAAGTCACTAATGACCATCTATAAATTACTAGTCTTATCTTGTTAACGGTGTTATACTGGTTAGACTAATAATTTGCGATCCAGTCTTGTATGAACTCTTCATACAGGATGCCCCCACTCGCATGTCAACTACATGAATGAGTTGGATTACCTCATTTGTACTAATTACAAAGTGGGTCGCATCTATGGTGTTACCAGAATGAGGTTTCCAACTTTGTTCTTATACTATAGACTATTTAGGTTATAATCTTGAATTCAACCCAAATAGTGTCCACTACACTGATTTTAAGATAAACGTTATAACCTTGAAGCTTAGTTTATTGGATTTATAAAAGTAAGACTGTAATCTTTTCAAAACAAATAACACTTTATTTAATTGATCAAAATTACACAAGTTTGGGGCATAAATCCCAACAAAAACTCCTATGAGCACATCCACTAAGCTTGACAAGGATGAAAAAGGTAAATGTGTAGACATAAAAACTTATCGAGGTATGATCAGATCACTACTTTATTTAACCGCTAGTAGACCCGATATCATGTTTAGTGTATGTCTTTGTGCTAGATTTCAATCTTGTCCTAAAAAATCTCATTTGCATGTCGTTAAGAGAATATTTAAATATTTACTTGAGACTATTGATTTAGGTTTATGGTATCCTAGAAATGTTGAGCTTAATTTGATAGGATATTCATGCTGATTTTTTGCCGAAGCTTACTTGACCGTAAAAGTACTAGTGGAACTTGCCAATTGCTTGGTAGCTCCTTAGTATCTTGGTTTAGTAAAAAGCAAAATTCAATTGCGTTATCCACTACCGAAACGGAATATATTGCGGTTGCTAGTTGTTGTGCTCAAATTTTTTGGATGAAACAAACTATTTGTGATTTTGGATTAAAGTTTGATAATGTGCCTATATTTTGTGATAATACTAGTGCTATTAATTTGACTAAAAATCTTATTCATCATTCTAGGACTAAGCATATTGATATTAGACATCACTTTATTAGAGAGCATGTGCAAAATGGTCATATTATTCTTGATTATGTGAGCTCTATTGATCAATTGGCTTCACCAAGCCTTTGAATGAAGATTTTTTTTGCAAAAATAGGCTTGAGCTTGGTATTATTCGTTGTGATGCTTCTTAAATCTATAATTTAGTTTTCTAAAGCACTTTGATAGGGAGAGTTATGTAAAGTATGTATTCATGTTCTTAGGGGGAGCTTGCATGTAGTTCTTAATCTTTCTTAATTGTTTTTTTACGATTCCAAAGGGGAAGAAGTTTAAGAAAAATATGTTCTAAAATTTGTATCATGTTTTAATTTTGCATTAATTTAGGGGGAGAATGATATATTATATTTATTTGAGTAATTGTTCAAGTATGAGCTTTATGGTGACACATTGGACTTTACATTGAAATTATTACTTGAATACTTGGCTTATCTTATTTTTTTATGAACTTCAAGTTATTTTTCTTTAATGGTTAGTCATCATCAAAAAGGGGGAGATTGTTGGCTTTTTGACCCTTAATCTAAAATTAATTAATTTTAATTAAATCATATTTTGATGATAACAAATCTGCTATTAATTACTAATAGTTTGAATGTTTTGAAGGGTCAATTGTATATAGCTCGAAATAACGATTCCAATGCCTCTTTAATCACTCAAATCAGAGCTAAAACGAAGAAGTTATGACCAAAACAAATTTGAACAGAAATTTCCCGATGCGATGACGTGGCGACCAAGTCACTATTGTAGACCAATTAAAGTGTGACATGTGGACCTATGAGAGAGTAACATATGGTGGACTTTTATTTGTTTTAAAATAAAAATAAAATAAAATAAAATTTATTTTTTTATTATAATATATATTACCATTAGTTGTAAACTTTAAAAAAAAAAATCAGAATTGCATTAAATGCAATTCTGACCGTTGTGGATTTAAAAAAAAAATTGAAAAACAAGTTTTCATTACTCACATATATATAATAATAATAATAATTATTATTATTATTATTATTTCTTTTAATAATTATTTTTTTTACTTTTAATCTCTACCATCCATTTCTCTTTTACCACAATTCAATGGTCCAAATTAAATTTTGGTTTTTACCTCATTTCCCTCTCTTTTTATACCATCTTCTTCTCTAAATTTTCATGACAAGTTTTGGCATTTTTACAATCCTCCAAAAATCAAAAGCATCCATTGTTGCTCTCTCCAAGCTCTAAAATTTTTTTCTTTTCATCTTATTCTTGGGAGAGTTTTGTTGTATTGTGAGGATTGATTTGTGAGAGTTAAAATTTGTGAATCTACTCTATCAAGAGAGTGTATTAGTGTGTTTTTCAAATCTTTACCAAACTTTGTAACGGTTTGATCCTAAGCCGTGGAAAGGATCGGGTTTGCTCTTGAACCCGTAAAAAGAGTGGTGTAGCGGTTGGGCTCTAATCCGTGGAAAAAGTCGATGCAATTTTTTATTCAAATTCCCAAGAGGCGCTTGGGAAGTAGAGTAGGTCGTGTTTGACCGAACCACTATAAAATTACGGTGTCATCTTCTCTAACTCTTTCCTATTTATTTTTTGCAATTACTTGTAATAGTTTATGCATGCTTTAGTTTGTTCCTCAATTAATTGCTAAGTATTGGATAGAATTAATTTTTGTTATACTTTTTATCTATCTTGCATATTGCATTAATTTCTCTTAATTATTATTTTTTAATTGTTTCTTAAAAAGTTTGTTAATTAGATAATTTGGGCATGTTTAGTAAAAAGTTTAATTAAACCCTATTCACCCCCCTCTAGGGTTGTCATACCGATCCAACAAATGTTTGGGTGCCTTACCCTGGTAACACTATGGATGTGACCCATTTTGTATATGATACAAACACTGTGAGTGTGGATATCTTATGTAATGAGATTACATAAGACCGAACCGCGAAATAATAACCGCTAGATGTAACTCCATTGACTAGTTAGGTTTCTATTTCACTAAGATGACCTAGGCAACTTGATCTCAATCCTGAGCAGGTTACGAGCTCCTGTTTGCGAGAGATTGCCATTTGACTATTATGGGTGAGAGTGGTCAGATTCACCGACTCAATATGCCTACCTTCTTGGGGACAAGACCGAGTGAGCGGTTGAGGACTTAACTTAGCAAGATGAAATTCACTCCTTCCCACCTATTAGGGTAAGTATATGAATGTTCCCTTAAGTGGTGTCTCCGGGACTTGAACAAAGGGCCCGACCCTCTCATTGGCCCGAGAGGGACTTCTGTTTGTTGGTAGGATCACAAACAAATTGTTTATTAGAGGAGCACTGGTACTTAAGGTACACATGTAACCCAGGGGTAAAACGGTAATTTGACCCAACTGATTTTACGAACATTCGTGAAGGATTGACTTGTTGTTATTGGTCAATATCTGTGGATACAGAGAAATATATGCAGTGAGAAAAATGCAGCTGCGGGACTTTAGTGGTGTGTTCCCGCAGCTAACGAATGTTGATTAGGAGGTTAATGAGATTAACCGAATAATCTCGTATCGTTGGAGCTTCTGATCTGTAGGTCCATTAGGTCCACCTTCTAGCTCGTAAAAGGTTCTTAGATCGTTTGAATTTGAAATGATCAAATTCAATTAGGGAATACACATTTATGTATATAGATACATTATAATATAAAGTTTTGGAACTTTATATTATAAATTTAATGTGAATATGATTCATATTAAATTATATAAGAGAATTAGATATTTGAAAGAGTTCAAATATTAATTTAAATGTGAATGTGATTCATATTTAAAAATAATAGGTTAAAATTTAATGTGCATGAGATGTACATTAAAACTATAAGTTAGAAGAGAAATTGATTTAATATAATTTAATCTCAATTAAATATATGATATTTAATTGATAATTGATTAAATATATGATTTTTAATTAAATTTATTTTAATTATTAAATTAATTTAAATGGTAGGAACGTGTCAAGAGGACACGTTCCCCACTTCCCAGTTGCCTCCCTCTCCCTTTTAACTTCTCGTTGGGCGTAAAGTTTGGGTGATCGATCGATTGGTTCTCTCTGAGAAATTGCTGAAAGAATTCTCTCAACACAAAAGTTCCCTTCACTTCCAATTGTTGGCTCATTCCCACAAAAGGAGAGATCTAAGTGGAATCTAGAGGATAGAGGGTTTGCCAAGTGGTTGGTGTCCTGTTGGAGGTATTTCTTGTTGCTGTGTTGGTGTGCAATTGGAGCAATGGTTGCTGTATGAAAACTACAAAGGTAATTACCTTTTTTTTAGTTTAATATATTGTACAACATATGTTTGCATGTCTAAATTCAATGGTCTAATTAGATTAAAATGAATTCTTGTCTCTGTATTTTTCCAATGTATTAGTATTTCTAGTAAACCAAAACAAACGAGCAAAATCGATCTTAAAACACGTTTCCGCTGCTCACGGAGATAAGATCTCCTCCAGAATGTGCATTTCCACATACATCAGTGGTCTCCTCCACTCTGAAACGTGACCAATTGAATTAATTGGCTCAACATATGCAACTAAAAAATTTCGACACAGTACAGATGACTGTAAGAGTAAATGGATTAACATTTCTATGTCTGGTCACAACAATACCATGGGAACATGGAGTCTCCAAGATTTGAAACTCTTTGCAAGTGCATTCAAGTGTGTTTAGGTCAACGATACCATTGAACCAACCATCTTTCACATTGAATATGTAACAGTCGATTGGCTCGATTTGGTATCGTCTGCCCACATCACACGCAGTTGTCATTCTTGTCAGCACGTAGTCTGAGCAAGATGTACTGGTTGACGACCAATGGTTGGTGAAACCATTGCTGGAGATGGTTTCTTACGAACTCAAGTAATGATAGACAAACAAGAGTCTTGCTTCTTTTGTTAAGGAATTGAAAGACTTTGTTGTGTTGTTGGTCATATTGTCGTTGCGTTTGATGAGATCTAGCCCATCTATCTAAACCAATCTCTTCTAAATATTTTCCTACCGTTCCATTTCTAAAGGCACAGAGTTGTTCCCAATAAATATTAAACTCAGATCACTTGAAATGTACGAGTTGCCTTGTCAAACAACTTGAATATTGCCTTGTTATTCTTGAAGTGTTTGATTAATTTTTTTTTTTTGAGGTGGTATGTACAAATTCAATGGAATGCTGTTGGGAAGATGATATTAACTGCACTTTCAATGGTTACATGACAATAAAAAAACAATTACGAAATAGAATGGTCCTGAGCCCTGAAGAGTTTGCATACCCTCTTATGCAAGTTCCTAGAGCCTTGAACACGTACTTGAAATGAATCGAATCATCAAGTTTTATTTCAAATATAGAACTTGAATTCTCCATTTTCAGTGTTTCTCCGTAAGCATATAACATGATATATGAGTCTACATTGTAAGAGATAATGCAGTTTTCCGTGCACGTCACGCCTTGTCGTAGCTTATATTTACACCGTATTCTCTCTAAACATGTTCAATTATGTGTTTGGGTTAGTAAATGCGATCAACGATTGCAAACTTATCCTTCATTATGTTACCGATAACAAAAGCAAATGCATGTCTATGGTCGTGGTTTAATACCTTAATTGAGCATGTATGTGCAACAACATACTTTGTGATGGTGAAGATCTGACAACTCTTTAATCGAACTGCACGAAGTTTTCACTTATATGTCTCTTCGATGCATCGTACAACGTATAATTCATTGGATGATTTCTTAATCCTAAACTCAAAATTCTGTTTAATGACAAACATTGAAAGTTGATGTTTCAAATCCTCCTTACAAAATTTGGTCCTCCTCAATTGGAATCAATCCTTGCATTAAGATGTTTCCCCTGTGTATAGACAAACCAATGGACGATGTAGGTACATTTTCTCGTAATACAGAAGATGTTGTAGGAACATTTACAACGACTACGAATGATGGTGTAAGAATATTTGCAGTTGCTAAAAATGATGTAGTATGTATGTTTTCAATGGGTTGACTATATGCATTTCCAACATCAGATGACTCGACAATTGAGTGGACATTTGTTTCTTCGTTCATATGGTATTCGTTGTGATTGACATCTAACATACATGCATAATTAGACTCTCATTACCATGATCACCTCATTTACCTCTACGTGTTTCCCATGGATTATTATTATCATTTCCTAATGAGATAGCTTGTGGGATATAATCGATTGAAACCATTGCACTATGAGCCGCAATACTTGGAGTTATGGTTTGATGTACAGATGCATTGTTCTCGTTCACAATTTGAGTTGGTTGCACTTACACAAAAATATATAATTGTGATACTTGTAGTTTGATGTAGCAAGAATTGAACATCCTCATTGTTCATGATGTATACCAGAATTGATTCATCTGTCAAATTGTATTTCACTGCAATAATTAGGTCAAACACCGATGGACTTACTTCAATACTATTATATAATCGTTGTTTTAGTTAGTTGTATGTTAAGGTGTTCGACACCATAATCCCATTAAACCATAAATCAAATTCAATATTTACCCTAAACTATAATGAGGTGTGACATTCCATGTTAATTAAGTTGGTTGTTCAACAACCATAACTACCATTTGTTTGGTGGTAGGATTTAAAAAAACTAACTCTATGGACAATCATAACAAACTAAACCCTTCATCCAAAGGAAAGTAAACCAACTTGTTCTTCATAAAAAAACGTATTGATCTCTTTTCCTACATTACAATGATGGATATGGTAAGATATTATCATCATGTTGTGTTGTTTTTGAACTCATTTGTATGGGTTAATAACTCAATATTCTTTCTCAGATATTCATTTTCATTCGATACAAAGATTCGTGGGATGCACGTGATCAACATTATGTAGGTGGTCGACTGAAAGAGATTATGGTATCGAGTACATTAACATACAACCAACTAAAATAACAATGACTAAAGTAAGTCCATCGATTTTTAACATCGTTATTGCAGTGAAATACAATTTGACAGATGAATCAGATCTAGTATACATCATGGACGATGAAGATGTTCAATTATTGCTACATCAACCACAAGTATCACAATTACATATTTGTGTGTCAGTGGAACCAACTCAAAATGTGGACGAGAACAATGCATCTGTACATCAAACCATAACTCCAAGTATCGCGAGTCATAGTGCAATGGCTCCAACCGATTACATCCCATAAACTGCCTCATTAGGAAATGATACCAATAATCCATGGAAAGCACGTAGAGGTCAATGAAGTGATTATGATGAACGAGAGTCTAATTATGCATCTATGTCAAATGTCAATCACAACAAATACCATATGGACGAGGAAACAATTGTACACTCAATTGTCGAGTCATCTGATGTTGAAAATGCATATAATCAACCCATGGAAAACATATATACTACATCATTTATAGCCACTGCAAATATTTTTACATCATCATTCGTATTCGCTGTAAATGTTCCTACAACATCTTATGTACCAGGAGAAAATATACATACATTGTCCATTGGTCCATTTATACACAGGGAAAACGTCTTACTGCAAGGATCAGTACCAATTGAGGGGGATCAAAATTTCCTTTGAAATGAGGATTTGAAACATCAACTGTCAATTTTTGCTATTAAACAAAATTTTGAGTTCAGAGTTAAAGAAATCATCCAATGACTTATATGTTGTACAATGCATCGAAGAGACACGTACGTTTAAACTACGTGCAGTTCGATTAGTGGGTTGTCAGATCTTCACCATCACAAAATATGTTGTTGTACATACATGCTTAATCAAGGTATTAAACCACGACCATAGACATGCATCTACTTTTGTTATTGGTAACATAATGAAGGATAAGTTTGCAACCGTTGACCGTATTTACCAACCCAAACACATAATTGAAAATGTTTAGAAAGAATACGGTGTAAATATAAGCTACGATAAGACGTGACATGCACGAGAAACTGCATTATCTCTTACAATGGGGACTCCTTAAGACTCATATCTCATGCTACATGCTTACGAAGAAACACTGGAAATGGAGAATCTAGGTTCTATATTTGAAATAAAACTTGATGATTTGATTCATTTCAAGTACATGTTCATGACTCTTAAGAACTTGCATAAGAGAGTATGCAAATTGTTGTAATGCAATAGTTGTTGATGGAACCCACTTAAAAGGAAAGTACAAAGGGATGGGAATGGGCAGCTATACCCATTTACAGATGCGATCATTGACAACGAAATAGTCCAGTCGTGGACGTGGTTCATCTCGATATTGAAGAATAATATCGTTCAAGACCATTCTAATTTCGTAATTGTTTCTGATTGTCATGTAACCATTGAAAATTCAACTAATATCGTATTCCCAACAACATTCCATGAAATTTGTACATACCACCTCAAAAAAAATTTAATCAAACACTTCAAGAATAACAAGGCAATGCTCATGCTGTTTGACAAGGCAACTCGTGCGTTTCGAGTGACTGAGTTTAATATTTATTGAGAACAATTTCGTGCCTTTAGAAATGGAACATTGAGACAATATTTAGAAGAGATTGGTTTAGATAGATAGACAGAATCTCATCAAACACAACGACGATATGATAATATAACTAACAATACAACAGAGTCTTTCAATTCCTTAACAAAAGAAGTAAGACTCTTGCCCATGACATTAGGGGTGTACATAAGCCGGTTGGGTTGGGTTGAGAGAGATTTTTGGACCAATAACTCAACCAACCCTATTCATGAGAGTAACCCAACCCAACCCAACTCAATATTTTTGGGTAGGGTTGAGTTGGAGTTCTTGGAGTTAACTTTTTTTATTTTTAAAATTATTTAAAATATTATTTTTTGAATTAATAACTAAAATCACATAAAATTCAAATATCAAACTTCAAAATCCATAACATATTAACATTTTGTTAGAAGTCTAGAAGAAAACATAAGAAATTGACAAATAATTGATTTATAAGTATATATTTAATTAAATTAATATTAAAAAAACATAAAATTTGAGTTGGGTTGGGTCAACCCGAGCCTAAAAGGCCCAACCCGAGAACCGACCCGAACTTTTTGGTTCTCCAAACTTCTAACCCAACCCAAACCGAAAAAAAAAACTAACCTTACCCAACCCTTCCGGTTTGGGTTGGGTAGTCCGAGTTGGTCGGGTTACCAGGTTATTTGTACACCCCTACATGACATCATTACTTGAGTTCGTAAGACTCTTGCCCATGACATCATTACTTAACAAAAGAAACAAGCAAGACTCTTGCCCATGACATCATTACTTTAGTTCGTAAGAAACTATCTCAAGCAATGGTTTCGTCGTGGTTTCATTATCGACGAAACTATTGGTCGTCAACCAGTGCATCTTACTTAGACTACGTGCTGACAAGAATGACAACTGCGTGTGATGTGGGAAGAAGATATCAAATCGAGTCAATTGACTATTACAGATTCAATGTAAAAGATGATCAGTTTAACGGTATTTGTTTGAATGCACTAGCAAAAAGTTTTAAATCTTGGAGATTCCATGTTCACATGGTATTGTTGCGACCTGACATAGAAAGGTTAATCTATTTACTTTTTGCAGTCATTGTTACCTTGTTAGCTGCATATGTTGAGTCAATTAATTCAATTGGCCACGTTTCAAAGTGGAGGAGACCACCGGGGTATGTGGAAATGCACATACTTCCACCAAGAGCAGTGTCTCGAGTTGGTCGACGTAGGGTACAAAGAATCCCATCTGCTGGAGAACATCATCTATCACCAAGAAATGGTCGGTGCAGGAACGTGGACACAATAGAGCCACATGCACCAATCCATTAACGACTATTACATTGAATGCAAGGAGTTACAAGTAACCTAACTGTTGTTTCAATTTTTTGGTTCCACTCATTTTCATTGTGATTTTCTTTCTCGACCCTATATTCCAGGTTTCATCGTAATTGAAATAATTTTGAAATATATAATATCTAAAGGTTTCCCAAGTTAATATTTTTGCTTCCTATATAGTTTTAACACAAAATTGTAATCGTCATGGCATTCGCGAGTGATCATGAACGTGTAGGACCTAAGTCAAGTGCGATCAACAGACCATCGTGGTCGCGCACATTATATATCAATCATGATCGGCTACTCATAGTCGCGATCAGTTAATGTTTGCAATCGCAATTGACTCTCATGCGCGATCACGAAAATCGTAAAATAATGTAGGGTTAAGATAGGAAATTCACGCTTTTGACTAAGATTTTTGACAAACAAAAGGATATACACAAATTTTGAAGATGGGGTCAAACTCCATTAGATCTCTCTGATTTGATATTTTTCTGTACAATTTTCCCATAAGTTTATGCATCTATATGCTTAAAAAATGATTTTGATGTGCTTTATCCTCAAACCTCATATGTACCCATCTAGTATATTTGACAAGGGTTTATTATGTGTCTAATAAATACTGGTCCTATATTTACTTTTTATAACTAGTTTCTAACACATATCTATTGTGCTAACAAATGTTCAACACGTGTCCAACAAGTGTCGAATTGTTTGACACGTGTTGGACAGAGACACGCTAGTCAAACTAAAGTATCCGTGCTTCTTATGTGATGAGATCAACCATATTTTTACTCGATGCCAGTGGGACTCGATATAGGAGAAGAAGAAAGCCCACGCTTTGCATCAATAAAGAGTTCAATGGAAGCAAAGCATACCAACATCAAATTATTCAGATGAATCAAGAAATTTTCAGAGGGAGCAAAAGTCTATGGAAGAAACTAAACTAACTAACCTGTAGCCAACGAGAATGGAGAACTTGGTGTGAAGCTCAAGTCAAATGCCCGAGGAGATGAAACACTTTTTTGGGGACTCTGCTGTGCCTTCTTATTGAGTTGAGTACTTTGGTCAGTTGGTGTACCAAATTTGAAAACAAAGAGTGTGGGTTAAGAAAAAGAACACACAAAGGAGCAAGAGAGGCTTTCTGTATTCTCTTATTCTTCCACAAGGGTCGATATACAGCTTTAAGTAGAAAAAGGAAGAAAGAAACCAAATGATTACAAGTTCTACCAAATCGAGACTCAAGTACAACCTTGGAGAGAGAGAAGACAATAGCAGTCAACCTCACATGTCAAACCCTCATTAATAATACAATATTTACAAGTAAACTAAGATAAGAACAAAGTAGAAGTAATAAATGTTGGTGAGCTCAAGGTATAGTCATTTTAAGTCACTTTCTAACAGTGTGCAACTACAATAATAATTCAAAAAAATATGATGAACTGTCGGTTCAGCTCATAAATTGGTAACCAACATCATTCTACAGTTACAATCACTAGAATTCAAACCTAACATCCAAAATCAACTAATGGAAATTAAGTAGTAATTAACTAAATCTCAATACTTATCAATGTGACATTCCTCCAGATAAGGGTTGTCTAGCAAACAACGCAGCATAGGATTTGAATCTCTAATATCACTATACCCTCCAGATAACTTCAAATGCCTCAATTTCTCAAACATAAAAGGAGAAGGAGTAATAAAATCTGAAATCACCTGTAACGAAAAAAGCAAAACAGCATTATTAGTTTAAATTATTTGATATGTGTATAAATAATCCAAGCTCATATTTATGCATAATACCTTCACAGCATTTAAATTAAGCGTCAATGAACTGGCCTTTTGAAGCAGATTGAACAACCCTTCTATTCTTTCTCCAACTAATTGTTTAAACTCATCGCAACCATATGAGACTTCATAGAGATCAAAATCAACCTCACGAAGAGAAGGAAAATCATCCGGACAGATCAAAATGGGTACAAAATTATGTAACTTGATAGACGCCAGCTTCGGTGCAAACAACAAAAACTCTGGAGCAAACCTATCATAAAATGTTCTATTTTCCATTTCAAAATATTCAAGTTTTGGAGCAGTGATCATAGCACGTTCGAAACAAAAACCCCTTAGAATCAAACGCTCGAGAAGTGGGTAAGTCGGGAGAATGCTCCCTTCAAGTTCGAAATAAAATTCAGCATAGAAATTATCAATCTCAAGAGACTTCAAGAATTCAAAACTATAAGGTACCCATTCGGTGTCGAAGTATCCGGACAGCTTCAGAGATCGACATGTCGAAAATTGGTGACACCAATCTGAAAGATCCACATAACCCCCGTCGATGCAGAGCTCTTCGACCTGGTTCAATGCCGCGAAGTAAAAAACGTGTTTGAAAAGAAATTTGTCTTCGAGCTCAAATTTCTGGGCATCCACAAATTCTTCGGATCGATGACGACTACCCAAGGGCTCGGTGACGAAACAGAGAGTTAATTTCTTGACTTTTGAGAGTGGATTATGCATACGGCGATGCGATAGAACCCGTTCGATGAAACGGCGGAAGCATTTTTCGTGACGATCCAAATGAGGGCATGAGAAGGAAGGATAATCGAAGATTAAAGTTGGGATTGAAGTCCAAAGGTTTTTCCATCTTTTTGATAAAATGTAAGTGCTTTTGATGACCATTTGAGTGTCTATGGAAGAAAGAATGTGATGGAGAAGGTCATCTGATAAGAAGCTAATTCTGTCTTCTTCCATCTTCACTTTCTTATTTGATCGCTCTGTGTGAAGTGATTGAAAAAGGACGAGAAATTCTCATTTGAAGACGACGGACGCCATTGCTAATCAACTACCACCAGAGGCTAGCAGCTCGAAACTTATTGCTGAAGCTTCCAGACTAGGGCGGCACGCTAAAAGTTAGACCATCATCATTTATTTTTATTTTTATTATTATTTTTTTAAAATTAAGTTTAGAAATATTACTTTTACGTTTTACCTCTAAATTAGACTTATATATTTAAAAACCAACTTAAGTTTTAAAAATTAAAAAATATTTTTAGAAAATTTATTTTTCTTTTTTAAATTTGACTAGAAACTAAAATAATTATTTAAAAAGGATGAAAATCAATTGTAGAGATGATGAAAATAAATTGGGAACAATAAACATAATTTTCAAAAATTAAATGGTCATCAAACGGAATCTTAGGGGCAATCCGAAAACAGAAATTTGAAAACAAAGGATTCAAGAAAAACAAAGTTGTATTTCATGTTTTCAGATATGTGTTTGGTAGCAGATTTAGAAATTTGATTTCATTTTAAATAGTAATTTAAAGTGTGTTCTATAATATATTTATAGATCATAAAATTAGGTATAGTTACAAAACTAAATATTAGGTTAAATATAAGACATTATTAATTAATTTATGAACATATTTTTTTTATATATAAAATTTATATAATTATTATTTTATAATTATTATTTTATATTTTATAATATATTATATTATACATATTTTAATTTAATAAAAGTAAATTTAAATTTATAAATTTGAAATACTATATTTATTAAGATATTTATCTTTGTTTAAAATAATTCTGCATTTTAAAATTTAAAATTCAAAATTTAAAATTCAGAATCTGGATACAATGAAAACATAAAAATGTTATTTTCAGAATTTCTACTAGTTGGATCACAAAATACATAAAACAGAATCTAGATTAACAACCAAACAGGCTCTTAAAAACTCAATTTCAATTTCCATGATTTTTTCATCTATCTTTTTTTTTTCTTTTTAAATTTATCAAAATTTAAGTGATTTTAAAAATAAATTTAAGAATTAATTTATATCTTATATTAGGATTTCATTTTAAAATTGTCCATGGGTTAATTTCTACCTGTGTAGATATTCAAATGTTAAATTAACGAAATTGATAATTTTTTTTTGACCTTTTTCTTCCTCTTCTATTTTTCTCTAATAATAAGGAAGAATTTTTACATGATAATTTTGTCTACTTCGATAAGATTTTTGGAGCATAGCAATGTTATTATGTAAATTAATTTGACTTTCTTGTAAATTAAATCAAGATAATTTATGTACCATTTTTATAATGAACAAAAACTAATAAATTATTTTTATGTTTATTGTTGATCAACCATTTTTATATCTAATTTCTATAGACCACTAATATAACTATTAGTGATATATTTCTATTGTTGATAGACTATATTTGATGTTTATTAGTGATTATTTCTACATGTCCAAAGACTATTTGTATATATACCTACGTGTATCAATTGTAGATGTCTATTAGTTATTCACAACTATTACAAATAGAAATTTTAAAAAATAATATATTAGTGATACATGATGTAAAGACCTGTTATTCCTTCAGATTTTTGAATTGGAAATTAGAATTTTGGAAAAACAAAAAAACGAAAAAAAAAATTAATTTTGTAAGGACATAATCGTCATTTTATAGCATTTGTTTTAATAAACCGAAATTTGATGCAAGTGAACTCTATTAAAGGAGTGTTTCGGAGTGATTTTAAAATTATTAAAATTACATTTGTCGTATTTAAAATCACTCTAAAGCATGTTTTAATTATTTAACATAAATTTTATATAATGAAAATCACGTTTAAAAGTGTAAAATCAAATACTGAGTTGATTTTGAATGATTAAAAGCATGGGTTGGAGTAATTTTGAACGTGACAAAAGTAATTTTGATCATTTCAAAATTACTCTCAAACAATGTTCTAAACTTGTATAGGTGTGGTGGCATGGGAGTAAGTTGTGGTTTTTGTACGGATGACCCGTTTCCCCGCGCATTAATGGCATATGACCTGACATTTTAAAATAATGAAAATTAACTTATTCTGAGACGTGGCAAAGCGTGTCAAATTACCCAGAAAAGCAGTATTAAACCCGTCTCGCATGGTCACGCTCCCGCTCTCGCTCTCGTGGACTCGCTCTCGCTCTCGTGGACTCGCTCTCGCTCATGATACGACATGCAAATGATCACTCGCTCACGTTGACTCCCTCTCACAGACCTCACACTCTCACTCTTGTAGGAGAGCTCGCGCTATGCTCACTCACGATACGACTTATGCAAATGATCACTTGATCGCTCGTAGGCTTTCTCTCGCTCTCGCTCACAATATTACAACTTTGCAAATGATCACTTGCTCACTTAACTCACTCTCATCGATCATTACTACTATCTAAGCGAGAGCGAGAGCGAGCCTACGAGACTTATAACACGTTGCCCTCGTGGTAATTTAGACATAATGTACAGTACAAAATAGTCATATGTCATTAATTTCAAAACACGGGTCAAACGACATTAAAACGCATGAAAAAAGGTCGTCCACGCAAATTTCTTGAGTAAGTTGCCAGGTAGCTTGATTGAGGTATGCCAGAGGAGTTCTAGAACAACCCAAGTGAAATTTAAAAAAAAAAATCCATCTTCAAGAGTCCTTGGTTGGGAGATAAGATTAAAATAAAGAAATGAGAGATGTGTGCACAAGCACAAGCTAAGTTTAATGAAGGGTGAGAGGATTTATTTGGAGGTCATTCACATGAGGGTTTAAAATAAATATTGTTTTACTATGACTCGTCATAGAACAACGAGAGATGTGAAAGGGGCGACAGAAATAGTCTTTAATTGGGAAATAACATATTGTAGTTGGTAGTTGGTAATAAATAAATAAGATAGAAAGAGTAATTTGAAAATTTGGACTAATCGATAATATTTGGTGATAGATTGGATTAGTTGACATTTAATTGATGTTATAGTTTTCCTATTATTTTGTTTGAAACTTTGGAGGATGATTATTGGTTAATGAAATTTTAGGTTTTTTTAGGCAACCATAAACACCTCACCTACCCGCAACAAAATTAGTCCAACTGACCCTCCTTAAGAATGAGAGGCAGAACGCTATATGAAAAACTATCATTCCAGATCGAAGAGCAACTTGAAAGAAAATGCCAAAATCACCAACGCCTGAGCAACTTGTCTAAAGTCGTTGAAATGTACATCCTTTGTAATAGGGAGGATATCCTCCAAAAAAAAAAATCTCAGCCAAGTCTCTAGAAGAGTCGTTTAGAACCTCCCTAGAATCAAATTCTACAAGCAAGCTGTGAACTCTATCTATGTCCTACGCAAAAACTTCTCTAAAGTCGTCGAGAATGGCAGCCACTCCTAGAACTTTGACAAAAATTGAAATAACTTATGATATGGAGCATCAATGCCAATAATTTTGTGAGTAAATTATTTTAATAAATATTTTCATCATTTAATTATTATTATTATAAAATTTTCAAGAATTATATAATTATGTATGATTATAGAGGAACAAGAAAATTTTGTGAATTTTCAATATATATTTTTTAAATTTTAGCTAAAGTTATTAATAACTAGTACTGGTTAGTTGAAAAGAATGTAAAGGATATTTTCCTTATTAAAGGTGAGGGATATCAATGTATTGTGGTAGTTTTACTGTTTGATAAATGAAACTCTTCTTCCCTCCTATATATGTTATGGTATCGGAGAAGAGAATTTTTTCAGCATTTTCTCCCAAAGGTTAATAGAAACTTGAATTCCCTTCTTTTTTTTATTTATTGATTTTTTTCATAATTTCTAATAGCATAGACACCTTCAAATCATTTTTTCAAAACTAGGTTACTATATTTGCATTTTTGTTAGCATAATTTATCTTCCAAATAAGATTTGTTAAAATTTGTTCCATGTGAGTTTAATACTCTGGAATACTTCCAGTTTTATATTACTTCGATCACGTGCATTTGCGTGTCACGTAGCGATCAAGTTCTTGGCAATGTTGTCGGGGAATGACATTAAAACAAATTTTACTTTGGTTACAAAATTTGCGAGCAAAATTACGGGACAAATTGGTTGTTGCATTTGCAGTCACAATTTCACTTTCTCTTGGGCCCGAACTTGAATTGCAGGAACAATTGCAGAACGAGTTTGGTGCATGCAAATAGATTTTTGATTGAAGGTTGAGGGAGAACAATTGCAAGTGGACAAAGCCACAATATAGGATTTGATTCCTTAAGACAACCCACAAGATGGAAGTAGACATCATTGTAACATTGAGCGCACAAGCTACACCGTTGAGCTACATGATGGAGACTTTGATGAAGAGAAATTTCATAACTCCTTCTAACCCTATTCCTTTTATTTCTTGTATTTATTGTAAAGGAAAGTCATTTATTTGAGAATTGCCCTTATAATCCTGATTCTTTGTGTTATGGATTTCTACCAAGCTTTGCAAATCAACATCAGTACCAGTGTTTTCAACAAAAGAAGATGATTCCAAAAGAGCTTAACATTGCAGAACTTGAGGGCATACAAGAAAAAGAATGATGTTGTGATGCAAAGCCATGCCACATCTTTACAAAATTTGGAGATCCAGGTGGAACAAATTACAAATGAATTGTAGGGCGGGTCTCAAGAAACTTTGCTTGAAAATATAGAAACTTCCAAACAAGAAGAAGAAGAAGAATGCGAGGCGATAACACTTCGAGCTGAATTGGAACATGAATACCTTAAACTCCCAGTAGAAGCACAATACATTCCAATACTTGAAAGCACTGAAGAGCTAAAAGGAAAAAAGAAGATTAAAGAAGAACCACCTCAAGAAAAGAAGGAACCAACCAAGGAAGTTGTAGTGAGCTATGTAGTTGCAATTTCACATCAAATGACATCCAAAGAATTTTCAATACTAGAAGTCCTTGTTTTCACTTATTGCAGCTTGTAGGAAAAGCTAAATGAAGATGAATGCAAAAAGGAAAACATGACAAATGATAATTTGCAGGATGCCATACAAATTGCAAATACAATTTCTACTTTCAAAGGTTTATGGAAATCTCTTGAGCAGGAGAATCCCACAGTGATGAAAGCACCTCAACTATGATTGAAATCTCACCCATCATCAAGACCAAGGTGCAAAATGAAGGAACATGGTTGCGACCTTCCCATGGGAATAAAATAAGTTATCTTTTCACTAATTTTTTTTACAAAAAAAAAAAACACAAAAAAATAATAAAATAATAAAAATATTTCCTTATTTATTTCAGAAATTATTGGAAAATTTCTGTTTAAGGATGGATCCTATCTAGGTTGAGGTACTTAAGCAGACCGTCTAGGAAACACCTTTACCTGGGGATCTACCTAGAAAATTGTCTGAAATTTTCAAAAATTTGAAAAAAAAAAAAGAAAATAAAATAAAAGTGCTTATAAGAGAAGCATGGTTTTGAGAAAAAATCAATTCAAATAAGGAAGTTTGATTTAGAGAATCTCTGTCTAGGAAAATTATGTCTAGGTCGAGATACTTAAGCTGACCGTCTGGGAAACACTTCCACTTGGGGATTTACCTGGGAGTTCAATGAATAAAAATCTAAGTTTTGAATTGAGATTTCCAACAATCATCAAGACCCAAGGGAGAAATAATGTGAACTTTTTGATAAGTTAATCTTGAGTTTCAGGTGGATGAACAAAGACAAAGGACTCGCTCTTCTTGACTCTTCAAAAATTATTCTTCTACAACCAAAGACTCTAGAGGTTAGTGATGAGAACAATGACACATTCTTCTCTACGAGATAGTAGTTGTTTTATCTTTATACTTGCTTTCTTAGTTGTTTCCTTCCAGTCATTTTTGTTGGTTTGTTGTTTCTTTGTTTTTGCTTTGGGTTAGATAAGTTGTTTTTCTTGCTTTTTAGTTTATTTGTTTCTTTTTGTGAACTCTGGAATATTTTTTATGATGGACTCTTTTGATACATTCTTTGAGTATTTTCTGATTAAATATCCTTTAATGATGAGATTGGAGTTTACTTGAATCATTAAACACTATATCATTATTTAAGTGCTTCTCGAAGAAACACCTTCATGATTCCTTGTCTCTATGAAATATCTAAGTCTAAGACTCGCCTAAGTTTATGCATCGAACCCCTTGGGAGAGAATAACTTAAATGTTTTGTAAGTCATCCCTTTCTTTCATCTCTGGTTTCTACATTTTTTGCCAATGGAGACATTGACATGTTTATGTTTTGTGGGGGGGGTGGAGAAGGGAGGGGGATGAGTCATGTAATATATGTAATCCTACTCTTAAAATGGTATGTTGTTGTAATATTGTTGTACCCACGGCTAGAATTCACAAAAAAAAAGATATTCCTCCTTCCAAGTTAGCATAGTAATCAGAGGCGGTCATGACACCCATGATTTCTTTTGCATGAAAAGTTAATTTAGGAAACGAGTATGCAAATGACATTGATGTGATGAGTGCTCGTAGTTAGATAGTTTCACCAAAAAATGTTAGTAACATTACTACAAAAACTATATTTCTTGACATTTATAAAATGTCGAAGTTTGATTTACTTGACATTTTTCAAACCGTCAAGAATAGTATACAATACTTGACACTTATAAAGTGTTATGTATATTACTTCTTGACACTTATACTGTATCATTTTTAACATGAAGCTTTGTCATTTTTTCTTAGTCAAATGTAGTTTTATTTTGACTTTAAAAAAAATGTGAAATTCTTGTTAACACTTGACGTTTCGAATGTGTCAAATATATGTTTATCTTGACGTTTCAAGAATGTCAAATATAAGTTACTTGACGATTTAAATGAGTCAAATATAATTTTATCTTGACGTTTCAAAAATGTCAATATGAATTAGATCTTGGCACATTATACATGTCTTGTTGGTTTGTGTTTTTTTCAATCTATTAAATATTCCCTATTATCTTGAATTTTCTGCACTGTGTTCCAATAATTTGTTATATTGAAAAAAAGCATAATTTCATCAACCATTCTTCCACACTTTAACAAAATTCACATTTTCAACAATATCAAACTATAAAGCTCATGAACAATTCTAAAATTACAAGGACTTATCAACCTCATGTCAACAATTCAAAAATTATAAGAACTATTGTAACGATCTTAAGCCATAATCTCAACTAACCACTGACTCTCATCAAGCTAAAGTTGCCCAAACACGAAATTGTGGCAGCATAACGACATAGAATCAAGAATAAAAAATTTAGAGAACCTGGGAGACAAAACACACACTTTCTATACATCAGAGATCAAAGCTCAACATTTGTCAGACTACGAAATTGAAAGCTTAGCCTAAACCGAGTATACATCACAAACATTTTCAAGAAGGTTTACAAAACAAGAGAACTTTACATTCACTAGCCTAACACACTGTAAAGAGTTTAAACATGAAACTTATTGACAACATTATGACCAAAACTTTGAAAATGTCACTATAATTCTGCAACACCTTTGTCACCTGCCAAGTATTTGAGTATTACCTGCAAATGACAACATTAAGCAACAAGGGTGAGCATAAACATACTAAGTAAGCAACCTACCTAATAATTTAGAACTCTAAAACATGCAACGAGTGAATCTACTCAATCATGCCAACCCCTCTTAAAACACAACGATCTACTTAATCATGTCAACTCCTATGGAAATTCAATGTCATTCATCACATTAACAAAACAAACAACAAATCCAAATATTTATGATAAAAGCATTTTGTTTATACCATTAGCGTAGGATCTTTGGCCAAAAAAACCTACATTCAAAGACATTTTTTATTTTTCATGTAATAAATAGAAGTCGTCAAAGAAACAACTCAGTTAATTAAGCATCTGGTCTGCATTCACAACAAAATTGGAGACTTCCTCAAACTAAGAGGTTGTTGCAGCTAAGATTGCTATTAGGACTCACTTACTAAAGATTTCAAGTCATCTCAAAATGTGAGAATCTTGCGTACTTCAACGACCATTACTTTTCCAACCAGTAACCTTTTAGCTGCAAAAAAAACCAACAAATACAAAAAATAGAATCATAAATATATTATTACAATGCTTTGAACACAATAAAAGATTCAAAAATAGGATTCTAATTATGTAGTAGGATACAATCATTTCTATCATTATCATTTAACCAAATCACCTCCAAAACCAACTTTTGAAAAGAGATAAAACAATTTACAAAAGGAGCCCCTACTTTTGGATTTAACAAAATCATCATTTAGTTTGGTATTTTATTTGATCAGTTTAGTATTCACAACAGAATAAAAGTAAATGAAAAGAAGAAAATTAACTAGATAGTTATCTGTAATGTGGCAATGCAAGCATGCAACTGAAGGGAATCGAAGTCCCGCAGCGGAAGCGATTGCGAATCGCGCGCTCTTGATTTAGTTACAACGATAAATTCAAGAACAAATATTACTAGATTAAGCATGTAAAACAGAATGGACAACAAGATAATTACCTTTGAAGAACCTTTCTTCACGTGCTCCACTCTCCCACGATCACGATCTCAGTAACATGAACTCCAACGTACGAAGACACGACCACCGAATCTTCTCCGTTGTTCTCTAGGTGAGGGAGGAAGATGTGTTCTCTTTAGGAGAGGTGAGGTATTTTGAGAGAGATGTGTGCTTTGGAACTCTTCCAACAACACAACAAGAGAGAGCTTGTAATTCCTTAGAATGACTTAACCTAGTTGCATCTCATGCAACCATATATATAGGGGAATGGGATGGAATGACCATCCTACCCCTCCTTTATTCTCTCTTTAGTATATAGTTTATATATGAATCTAATTCACATTAAAACTATATATTATATCAATTATATTGATAAAACACCTCATGTATGAAATTGAACACTTCAATTTCACTCCTAACTTTTATACCCTCAATATTACCATATTGAGCCAACAGAGGGATCTAATGGACCTACAGTTCATGAGCTCCAATGATGTGAGATTAATCGATCAAACTCTTTTGATCCGGTTAATCAATATTCATTAACTACAAGTCACTCCACTATAGACTTGTAGGCTGCACTCTCATACTTGTAGATATTATTGTATCCACCGATATAGTCATTACCCATGAGTCGACCCTTCACGGGTTGTTCGTAATCACGCTTAGGTCAAATTACCGCTTTACCCCAGTGATTACCTCTTTGCTCCTTAAGCACCACCGATCCTCTAATGAACAACAAGTCTAAGGTACTACCTTAGACTCATACCCTCATAGAGGCGGGCCCCGTTGTTCAAGACACGGAGTCGATTCTTAAGAGAACAACCTATCTAATTCCTCAATAGAGGAATGAGTGAATTCCATCTTGCACGCTTAAGTTTCCATTTCTACCTACGAGGTTCTCGCCCCCTTAGAGGTAGGCTTATTGAGTCGGCTACAGACCACTCTCACCCATACTAGTCTAAGGACAAACCCCTATAAGCAGGAGTTCTTAACTTGCTCAGGATTCAAGTCGAGTCACTAATGACCATCTATAAATTACTAGTCTTATCCTCATTAATCGATGTTACAATTTGGTTAGACTAATAATTTCACGATCCATCTTGTATGAACTCTTCATATAGGATACCCCCACTCGCATGTCAACTACATGAATGAGTTGGATTACCTCATTTGTACTAATTACAAAGTGAGCCGCATCCATGGTGTTACCAGAATGAGGTTTCTAACCTTATTCTTATACCATAGACTATTTAGGTTATATTCTTGAACTCAACCCAAATAGTGTCCACTACACTGATGTTCAAGATAAAAGTTATAACCTTGGAGCTTAGTTTATTGGATTTATAAAGCAAGACTGTAATTCTACCAAAACAAATAACACTTTATTTAATTGATCAAAATTACACAAGTTTAGGGCATAAATCCCAACAATCTCCCACTTGACCTAAAACTTGTGGAGTACTAAACATTACAGTAATGTAAATACAATAAACTAGGGCATTTAAACCCCTTTGTACAAAATACTCCTACTTGCCCTAGTTGGGGAAGACTTGTAAACCTAGACCTTCTAGGTGACTCTCAAATACTTTAGCCGTG
The DNA here is from genome assembly GCA_036507285.1 of Trichosanthes cucumerina. Classification (NCBI taxonomy): domain Eukaryota; kingdom Viridiplantae; phylum Streptophyta; class Magnoliopsida; order Cucurbitales; family Cucurbitaceae; genus Trichosanthes; species Trichosanthes cucumerina. The sequence continues at coordinate 63,540,368 of CM071844.1, forward strand.
AGAGCCTTTGTAAAAGGATCAACAATGTTGTGCTCTGAGGCTATCTTCGTGACAATCACGTCTCCTCTATGCACGATCTCCCGGATGAGATGATACTTCCGCTCTATGTGCTTTCCCTCTTGTGACTTCGGGGTTCCTCGAATTTGCCACACACACCACCAAGTATCGCAATACATGTCTGACGTGATGGGCAAAGTCATATTTGGAACAACTTCCAAATTTAGCATGAATTTCCTTAACCAAACGGCCTCCTTAGCTGCTTCACAAGCTGCTACATATTCGACCTCCATGGTGGAATCAGCAATGCATCCTTGTTTGACGCTTCGCCATACTACAACTCCTCCGTTAAGGGTGAATACTGACCCTGATGTAGATTTTTGAGAAATTTTATCAGTCTGAAAGTCAGAATCCGTGTATCCTGTAAGGATCAAATCCTTAGTCCCATACATAAGCATTTAGTTCTTTGTTCTCCGAAGATACTTAAGGATTGTTTTAACCGCCCATCCAGATGTACAAGTCTGGATTGGATTGATACCTCTCACGACCATCCCAAGCTGCAAAAAGCAGGATGTTGGGCCTAGTACACAACATGACATACATCAGGCTCCCAACAGCTGATGCGTAAGGAATCCGTCTCATATCCTCAACTCCTTGAGGTGTCGGACAATCTGGATCCCAAGAACAAACTGCGCATCACCCAAATCTTTCATTTGGAACTGCGTAGCTAGCCATTCCTTGATGTCAGTAAGATAACCTACATCATTCCCAATGAGTAGGATATCATCCACATAGAGAATTAGGAATGCGACAGAACTATTGATGATTTTCTTGTATACACAAGGTTCATCATCATTTTGGTCAAAACCATAAGATCTGATTGCCTCATCAAATCTTACATTCCAGGACCTAGAGGCTTGTTTTAGTCCATAAATTGACCTTTTAAGCATGCAAACCTTTTGCTCTTGTCCTGGTTCAATGAACCCTTTGGGTTGGTCCATGTAGATGTTTTCCTCAAGATTGTCATTCAAAAATGCCGTCTTGACATTCATTTGCCATACCTCATAGTCATAATATGCGGTAATGGTAAGAAGGATACGGATAGACTTTACCATAGCAACAGGTGAAAAAGGTCTCCTCATAGTCAACCCCTTCAACCTGGGTATAACCCTTTGCTATTAGTCTAGCTTTAAAGGTTTGCACCTTCCCATCTACACCACGTTTTCTCTTGTAGATCCACTTACAACCTATGGTTTTACCCCATCAGTTTATCTACAAGATCCCAAATGCAATTGAAGTACATAGACTCCATTTCTTGGTCCATGGCTATGACCCATTTGTCTTTGTCTTTGTCAACCATTGCTTGATTATAAGTCAATGGATCCTCGCAGTTGTCATCTGGTATAACAACTTGGGTTTCAACTAAACCCATGTAACGGTCGGTCATCACAACCCTCCCACTACGTCGAGGCATACTCAACTCTTGAGATGGACTCTCTTGACTAGACAAACCAAAGATCAACAACTCTAGTTGACGTACTAGTGTTCTTATTAGCAACCTTTGCCATTGTTCCGCCTAACTCACTCAACACTACTTTACTTTTTGGTTTGTGGTCCTCCTCCAGAAGATGGCATTTGTCGATACAAAAACCTTATCTTCCTTAGGATCATAGAATAAACCACCTCTTGTTTCTTTTTGGGTATCCTACGAATAGTCATAATTTTGAACGTGAATCCAACTTCTTTGGATTTGTCACAAGCACATGTGTTGGACAACTCCATATTCAGTGACATAAACTACCTTTACGTCCTTTCCGAGTTCAAAAGGTGTTTTAGAAACACTTTTGGAGGGCACATTATTCAAAATGTATCTTTGAAGTCTCCACTGCGTAACCCCAAAAAGGAACTAGGAGATGAGCATAACTCATCATTGATCGAACCATGTCCAACAAGGTTCTATTTCTCCTTTCCGATACACCGCTTTCTTTGTGGTGTCTGGAGGCGAGAGTTGGGATGTAATTCCATGTTCTATCATATAGTTCGGAATTTTAAATACATGTACTCTCCACCTCGATCCGTCGAAGTGTTTTAACAGCTTTTACCTAATTGATTTTCAACCTCGCCTTGAATTCCTTGAAATTTTCAAGTGCTTGGACTTGTGGTGCATTAGGTAAATATGTCCAAATCTAGAATAATCATCTATAAAAGAGATGAAATATTCATATCCTCCCCTATTTTTAACATTCATCGGACCACAAAGGTCTGAATGTATAACTAGAGGGTCTTTGACTCTATAACCTTTTCCACTAAAAGGTCTTTTAGTCATTTTGCCTTCTAGGCATGATTCACATACTGGCAAAAAAATTTCTTCTAACTCGTTTAGAAGTCTTTTCTTTACCAATCTCTTAATACTATTGAGATTAATGTGACCTAATCTTAGATGCCAAAGATGAGCATTTTTCTTTAGGAAAAATTAGTTCGTGTACTTGCAATTTTGTAGAATTCACTTGTTAAAACTATTTTAACTGAATTAAACCGTTTGCAAATAATTCTCAAAAAGAGAAACACATAGTACAATACTTTTTCAATGAAATAAACACTTTATTCAATTGAAAAGAAAAAGAAGTACAATGTTCGCTAAGACAAGAAATTGAAATAAGGTTTCTAATAAACCCTTAAGCTACATGTTATCAAATAACAACTTTTCTTTGCCAGACGATTGCTCTTTATCTGCTCCTTTTCCTCTTCTTCTGTATCTTCTTTGTTGAGTATGGTTTGCTGATTCTTAGTTCCAGAGGATGAATCCTCCTGAGAACTTTTGGAATGAGCAAACAAATTTGCCTCTCCATTTTGTTGTCTCTTATCATCCATAAGAAACTGATAATTCTGCAGCTCATGTAGCAGAGAAGTCAGATCATACTCTATGTTGTTCATCGCTGCATTGCTACGGAATCGCAGAAAACTCTTCGGAAGAGATTCTAGGATGAACAAAACCTGACATTTCTCATCTATGACCGCTCCGTTTAATTCCGCTACATTGAAGTGGGCAATCAGATTGAGAACATGTTCTCTCACTGATGTTCCTTCCTTCATGCGTGCGTTGTAAACGAATTTTAGGGTTTCATGCCGAATTTGTTTGGACGGTTGTCTAGACAAATTTAGCACAAAATCCATGATCTCACGAGCTGAGACCTTCCTCTTGAAAGAGTCTAGATTAAGAAAACGAAAGCAATTTTGGATCTTGAACACTCTAAGTTGATCAATTTTGTAAAATAAAAAAACATGCTCAAAGCTGGAAAAACAGAGGGATATAAAACTCAACTTTGAAGATCAAATTCTCTTCACCCGGTGGATGGTTTTCAACACGAACACTTCGTGAACAATCGTTAGAGTCTTCCCTACTATCCTCAGGCCTTAGAACGGATTGTGGGATCCTAGGTTGAGAGAATTTGGAAGAAAAGACCTCAAAGGTCACTAATTTGGGAATATTGAATTTTCTGTGTAATTCTCACAAAACACCTAAAATCACCATTATATAAAGCTTCAAAAAGCTTCAATGGAGTGACAACTCAAGGGTGATGAGGATGCTTTGAGATGGAGGTGACCAATTTTGGTGAATTTTGAAGATGAGTAAGATTGAGCAAGTTGTCAAGTTGGGTTTCATGGACATCCTTGAATTTTCATTTAATTTTAATTCAAAAATTAATATTAAATTAATTTTTAATTAAAATTAATTTAATTAATTTAATTATTAAATAATTAATTTAATTAATTAATTTTTAATTTAATTTAATATCAAATATTAAATTAAATAAATTGCCCGATCCCGATCAATTTTCTGAACATGAATCCTAATTCATGCTATAAACCGATCCAATATTTAAATCATATTTAAATATATCCACCTCCTGTTAATCATAGTTTAATTCATAATTAAGCTATGACTCATTAAATATATCATATATAATTAACGATTTCTCCCAAAAACGAATTTGAACAATTCAAACTCTTTTCTCTCAAAATGTTACAAGGCTTAGTCCGAGCTAGCAAGGAGGACCTAATGGACCTACAGATCATGAGCTCCAACGAAACGTGATTAACCGCCAAACTCTTTAGCCTAACTAATCAACATTCGTTAACCACCGGACACTCCACTAAAGCCCGGTGGTTGCACTCTCCTCACTTTGTAGATATATTTCGTCCACTCGATATAACCATGATTAGTAAGTCGATCCTTCACGGTCGTTCAGTAATTCTGGTGGGTCAAAATTACCGCTTTACCCTCAGTAATTACCTCTTGTTCCTTAAGTCCCACTTTGATCCTCTAATGAACAATTGGTTTGTGGTCCAACCAAAGAAACCGAATCCTCTCGCCAATGAGAGGGTGGGCCCATTGTTCAAGACCCAAGTCGATTTCAAGGGAACAACCTCTCTACTAATCCCTAAAGTGGGTAGGAGTGAATTCCATCTTGCGAAACTATGTTCCCGCCTATCTACCCGGTTTATCCTCGAAATGGGAGGCTTATTGAGTCGGCAATCTCGAACCACTCTCACCCATGCAAAACTAAGGATAATCAATAATAAGCGAGTCCATAGAAACGCTCGAGATTAAGATCGAGTTACCTAGATCATCGTATGAATATAGTCGATTAGGGCGATGAACTGAGTTATAAGGTCTAAGTGACTATTTCGCGGTTCAGTCTTATGCAAACTCATTGCATAGGGCGCCCCCACTCACATGTCTCCACATGAACGATTTAGGATCACATCGTTTGTACTCTACAAAGTGGGCCACGTCCATAGTGTCCCCAAGATAAGGTACCCAACTTTATCCTTATACTATAGACTGTTCTGGCTATAACTTGAACTTGATCCACTTTTATGTAACACATAAAGTTCAAGTATTCATCCTATAGCAAAAGGTTCTTTATTGGATTAAGGTTACACAATACACAATAGTCAATAACACCTTTACTGAATAAATGTCAATAACAACTTTATTGTGAAATAGAATATACATTCAGTTTACAAAACCACGAGTTTTAGGACATAAAACCCAACACCTCTCCAGCCTCCTGGCTAAAACATCAGGTGTGCTAGCCAGGATATAGGCTTTTGCCTTTTCGTTGGCATTGATCCAGCGGTCATATGCATCCTCAACAACTTGAGATGCGTTTTGAGTAGAAATTGAGGACATTCCTCATTGAGAACAAACTTAAGATCATGTGTAACCAAAATTATGTTGAGTCCATTCCTCCAAGTCATTATGTTCTCTCCTGTTAACTTTTTCGCACCCAATAAGGAAATCATAGAGCTAGACATTTTTGCTGAAAATTTACAAACAAACATGTATGAGTTTCTTGCTATAACTCTAATCCAATCATGTTTTAGCTAATTATCAAATGGTTCCTAGGCCATTTATAATTTGCAATGATACTCCAAAGGTTTAGAATGTATGACAGAAGAGGGTAATAAAAACATTCCTCCTTTGGATCAAGACACTCTTGACTAAAACCTAATACCGAATAACTCTTATTCCTATAGGTTTTAGTTACCATTTTTCGATGCGGATACATACACAACTTATGTATCCCGTGAGTGTAACCCTGCGCCTTTAGATCCCGAGTCTCGATCCAATAAAATCCACTGAAGGGAGGACTAGATTGAAAAATAGTCTAAGGAAATCTTTATCCCTTTCGGTGTCTCTCACATGTTCGATCCCCTATGATCAAGCCTCCTCCGGGATTATGCAGTCCAGTCAAACTAGCGGTGACCATAGTGGTCTAACGGTGTAAACCGAACAAAAAGAGACCGTGAGGTTTTGTTTTTACTAAACTGCTCCCCCTCACTATAAGTACTCTCTCCATTCACCTTGATATTGACTTATACAAACACCATCCGAGGGGGGCGCTCCGTTTGCGCCACGAGGCCAAGTATGAGTCTCACGGTGTGAACTTCCTGAGATAGCGTGGGTGGAAAAATATGTATCTCATACACTTTTTTTCCTCCCACTTTGAATACTTTAAAGTTTATAGGAATCTTACTTAGGCTAAAAACCCGACTAATGGTTTTACTAACTCTATCAATATAACTCTTATATTGATTTTATCCTAAGTTTGTTAATATAACTCCTTATATTAAACCTAGGATTTCTAGTTTATTAACCCCTTAATAAACCCACTGACGCTACTGTAATTTATAAGACTCTCTGATTAAATTTCACTCTCAGGTCAGTTCCCAGGTAGGGGTGTTCCGTTTCCGTCAGCTTAAATACCCCAGCCTAGACAGAACTTTCCTTAGACAGAGTTCCTCTTTTAATCATAGCTTATAAATTACTTGGTTCCTAATTCTAATCTAATTAGAACTAGATAACCTAAGGTCTATTATTTCCAAGTATTAAACACTTTAAAACTAATAATTAACCTTAGGTGACATGCATACTATGTTATAGTGCTTGATCATTCATCACATGAATAATAAGACATTCATAGCATATTCATCTCATGATATATAATGCATGTCAATGTTGTCCATAAATTAATATAACAACCTTATATTAATTAATCATGCAAACTATATAATATAACTCCTTATATTATAAATGATGCATGAAAATGCTTAACCTAAGGTGAGATTTCTAAAATAAAAGCATACATTATGCATGGTAATAATTACACAACAATTGCATAATTTAAATACCAAAATTAGACCAATTTTGGCACCCTAGAAATAATTTTAATTAATATAATCTAATTATATTAATTAAAATTAAAAATATTAAATATAAATTAAATATAAAATATTTTTATATTTAATATATAATAAAAAAAACGTTTCTGCTCGTTGCTCCTTTGCGTGAAACGGCTCTGGCGTTGCAACGCTGATTCTTGTCGTCTTACGCGGCGTTGCGCATAGCGCCACGCCAGCGTTGCAATACTAGAGGCTGCGCACGCGTTACCAACGCCGCTGCCTCTTGTCGCGCTCCTTCTCCATAAAGCGCAGCTGTTTACAACGTCAATGAACAGCGTTGCAACGCTGCACACAGACAACAACTTGGAATCCCCATTACTTGCTCGTTTTTGCTCCGATCTCTCAACAACCACTTTGCCTCGATCGACACGGACTTACAGACTCGATTTACAATTAAATTTGCCCAAAACACCGGGTCCTTACATTGAACGATTCAATAGAAATTGTAAATCTAAGTGCCAAAATTGAAAACATCTAATTTTGCAAAACCGTTCATACATCTCATGTAAAAACAGTAAATCCCACCTTGTTCTGAAAAATTCAGAACATAAATCAAGAACGCAATTGGGCTCTGATACCAATTGAAGGGAATCGAAGTCCCGCAGCGGAAGCGATTGCGAATCACGCGCTCTTGATTTAGTTACAATGATAAATTCAAGAACAAATATTACTAGATTAAGTATGTAAAACATAATGGACAACAAGATAATTACCTTTGAAGAACCTTTCTTCACGTGCTCCACTCTCTCACGATCACGATCTCAACAACAGGAACTCCAACGTACGAAGACACGACCACCGGATCTTCTCCGTTGTTCTCTAGGTGAGGGAGGAAGGTGGGTTCCTTTTAGGAGAGGTGATGTATTTTGAGAGAGATGTGTGCTTTGGAACTCTTCCAACAACACAACAAGAGAGAGCTTGTAATTCCTTAGAATGACTTAACCTAGTTGCATCTCATGCAACCATATATATAGGGGAATGAGATGGAAATGACCATCCTACCCCTCCTTTATTCTCTCTTTAGTGTATAGTTTATATATGAATCTAATTCACATTAAAACTATATATTATATCAATTATATTGATAAAACACCTCATGTATGAAATTGAACACTTCAATTTCACTCCTAACTTTTATACCCTCAATATTACCATATTGAGCCAACGGAGGGATCTAATGGACCTACAGTTCATGAGCTCCAATGATGTGAGATTAACTGATCAAACTCTTTGATCCAGTTAATCAATATTCATTAACTACAAGTCACTCCACTATAGACTTGTAGCCGCACTCTCCTCACTGTAGATATTATTGTGTCCACTGATATAGTCATTACCCATGAATCGACCCTTCACAGGTTGTTCGTAATCACAGTTGGGTCAAATTACCGCTTTTACCCCTGTGATTACCTCTTTGCTCCTTAAGCACCACCGATCCTCTAATGAACAACAAGTCTAAGGTACTACCTTGGGACTCATACCTCCTCATAGAGCGGCGGGGCCCATTGTTTAAGACACGAGTCGGTTTCTAAGGGAACAACCTATCTAATTCCTCGGTGAGAGAATGAGTGAATTCCATCTTGCACGCTTAAGTTCCCATCTACCTACGAGGTTCCGTCACCGAGAAGGTAGGCTTATTGAGTCGGCCACAGCCACTCTCTCACCATACTAGTCTAAGGACAAATCCTATAAGCGGGAGTTCTTAACTTGCTCAAGATTCAGTCGAGTCACTAATGACCATCTATAAATTACTAGTCTTATCACATTAACTGATTGTTACAATTGGTAGACTAATAATTTCTGATCCAATCTTGAATGAACTCTTCATACAGGATGTCCCCACTCGCATGTCAACTACATGAATGAGTTGGATTACCTCATTTGTACTAATTACAAAGTGAGCCGCATCCATTGTGTTACCAGAATGAGGTTTCCATCTTTATTCTTTTACCATAGGCTATTTAGGTTATATTCTTGAACTCAACCCAAATAGTGTCCACTACACTGATGTTCAAGATAAAAGTTATAACCTTGGAGCTTAGTTTATTAGATTTATAAAGCAAGACTGTAATTCTATCAAAACAAATAATACTTTATTTAATTGATCAAAATTACACAAGTTTAGGGCATAAATCCCAACAACAACGACAATGTGTTACGAGTGAGAATATTTGCATAAGTCTTGTAAGTTTAGTACTTGCCTCCTTACTGATTTTCCTCCTTAGTGATCTGTGCTTGGATGTGCAAGGCAAAGATACAAATATACTAGCTTTTTAAGTCACGTAAAACTGATTTGAAAGTGCAACATCAAGAACATTGCAAAAATTAAAATCAGCAGAGAGATAGAAGTACCTGGAAGAATAAGTTTTACCCAAGGCCTCAACAACTCAATCCACATCGACCATTGACCATTTTTACCCAAGACCTCGATGACTCAATCCACATCGACCCTTGACCATTTTCACCCAAGGCCTCGATGACTCAACCCACATCGTCCCTTGACCATTTTCACCCAAGGCCTCGATGACTCGATCCTAAAATGGCATAACTTGTCCAAATATCACCAGCTCCAACCCAAGTTGATAGAGTTGACAAAAAACAAAGAACTTGAAACAGGAAATACTTCACTGCTATAATTATTTTGTTAAAAATATTTATTCTAAGAGACACTTGTGACAATGTGTCTATAAACTTCAGCTCCGAATCTATAAAGCAATACCCTTTTCGTTGGCTCTGGAATCTCAACAGATTTGGCCTGAGCATCCAATGATAACTTCTGCAGCAAATCTGCAACTTCTGTAAAAAATAGAAGTAAAGGAAATACATAACTCGTAGCTACAAAATCAATATGAAGTCAAAATCTCCAAAAAGGCGTTCAAAAGCAGGAAACAGAAGCAAAATCGTTCTTTTCACATCCAAATCCAATTCAAAATTCGAACAAAACACATACTAGCATTAACAAGAAAGAAATCATCCAAACAGATGTGAAACAAAATCAGATCCCATCACAAAACAACACGCAATCCTCCAAACGCCAAGCATAAACGAAGATTGAATCAATAAACAAGTAATCCATATCATACTTTCAACTTCTCTACTCTAATACACAACAGATCAAACAGAACACCAAAACATCAAAGGTTAGCCAAATACAAAACTATCCCCAATATTCTCTAATCCCCCCATATCACACTTTCAACTTCTCCACTCTAATACACACGAGGTTGTTGTCGGCGAAGGAGAAGGGAGATGTGGTCGTCGGCGTGAAGCAAACGAAGGAGAAGATGAAAATGGATGATTTCACGTGAGTGTTACTGTCGGAGCTGTAGAAACCGAGGAGGGCGAACGTTCGAAGAAGAAGAAGAAGAACCACGTGGGTGGATTCGGCTGCGCGAACAAGGTTGAAGAAGTAGGAGAAATCGAGAGGGAAAGATCGGAGTTGTGGTGGTGGCTGAAGAGAAGAAGAAAACGATGAAGGGAGGGGCGACTCGGAGAAGACGAACGAGAGGGTTTCATTTGCGGTGCGAGGTTTCATTGCTTAGTTTTAGAATAGTTTAGAAAAAAGGCACTGGGCATGAAAATTAGATTTACACTTGACGTTTTTTAAATATCAAGTAAATGTAAGTGAGAAAAAATTCGAAATCTTTGTCAACCTCCGTGTTTTTTTTAATTTGATATTTTTAAAGAGTCACGTTTTATCGTAAGGTGAAAAAATCTGAAAAATCCGTCAACCTCTGCCTTTTTTTCATTTTCTTGAGTTTTTTTGTTTAAAATCTATTTTACTTGACATTTTTTCATAAAAACGTCAAGTAATTAAAAGTTGCAAGCGTCAAGAAATGTAGTTTTTCTTGTAGTGTAAGCTAAAGAGAACACACAAAGGACTAAAAGGTTCTCTTTTAAAAAAAAGAAAAAAATATATGTACCCTAGCAGTGAAGAATAAGTTTGGGGGAATGTTGTTAAAGAAATCAAGAAAAAGTTAGCTTGTGAGCAATTAAGTTAAACTTGACTAAAGGTACTAGGTAATATGAGCCCAAGGTGTAATTGTTAGATGAATGTATTTTATTTAGACAAGGGAAGCATAGAAGTTGCATGTAGCGGAAGCATGCATTAAAGTTCTGCAAGTGTTATGAGCATGAGACCTCCCGTGAAAAGACGTAAATTTTATCAGAATCACTCATAGAATCAATCTTGGCTTGTTATGTGCTTATATGTCTTAATGTTTGCTACGACATTGCTTGAGGACAAATAATAACTCAAGTTTAGGGGTGTGATAATTCTCATTTATGAGGATTATTTAACACTGAACTAGCTTATTTTTATCATTTTTATATGTTTATTGATGACCGAGCAAGCCAAAAATAACATTAATGAGTAAAATAATTGAGATTGGGGGGAAGTGAAAAATAATTGAGAAAAGAATGAATTTGAACTAATTTCATTGTTTTTGTATAGATGTGGAGCAAACAAAAAAATGCAAGTGAAAATGCAGTTGGCATTGTTACTTGCAAAGTAGTAGAATAACAAGTTAGAATACCCGGAAAAATGCTAGACAAAATGTTAACTGCATTTCAGGATTTCTGAGAAAACCCCATAAAATTTCAGGAATCACGGGATTTGATTAAATCTTGCTCATTTTTAGAAAGTTTAAAACCTAGAATCATGTCCAAATGATTGCCCATGGATTAAGGATGGATTTAGAAGGAAACCCTAACTAGTACCACATAAAAGAGGGTGTTTTCATGGGTTTTCAAACCAAGAAGTTTGTGGACAACAACAGTTTTCTTTCTTTTTCTTTCTTTTTTTAGCACTTCTTTTTCATCTTTTAGTCATGTAATCTTCCTAAAGTTGATCCCTCTTTCACGAAAGTGGGGAAGTGAAGATCCATAACCTATTCACGGGGTGTTGGAATCGATCAAACAAGGAAGTTATGATTTTAGCTATTGTTTATGCTTTAGGTTTTCGAATTTAGTTGTGTTCATTTTATGAGAATCGTTTCTTCCATTTGTTGTTATTTCTATGTTCATTTCCGTTAGAATCAAAGTAGGATTAAGTTCTTGTAGTTCCCTTTCATATACAATAAAGTGTTTGTGTGTTTTTAAGTATTTTTTTTATAAGTGTTCTTTGTTTTTCTTTACTGTTTTACTTTCCTTACTCAGTTCATCACTAAAATTTAGAAGCAAGCATAATTCTATTTTCACTTTCATCCCTTTTTTTTTTAGTTTTAAAAAAGTATGAAGTTTTTAATTATTAATTTTCTATTTTTCTTCCTTTCCATCATGAGCTAAGTCCTCTTAGGAGTTCAAATTTTGAATTTCCTAGAAGAGAGATGTCAAGCTTAAAGTAACAAAATAATTGTGTTGGCAACTAATTCTAAGTTTGTTTTTATTGAATGCAATTTGGGTAACCCTACCCAATCACTAGGATTTATTCATGAAACTAGAACTTAATACTGAAAGGGTTAAGAGATAGCAGATCTCATAAAAATAATAGAGGAAAGGACTTAGACATAAGATCCGAAACTTCGACCCTAGACATAAGACAAGACTCTAAAGACCCATAGGGTTGTGCATCAAATTATCTAAGCTCAATTACCCATAGACATATAAGTTTAATTGTTTAGTCTCCTAAAGGTTTTGACAGTAAAACCAAATAGGAGTCGAGTCCTGTTTACTTAGGTTTATGATTGTTGGCACAATTGCTACTGCATTTTCGACAACATTTTCTCCAAAAGAGCAATAACAACTTGAAATTCTCTTCTTTTTAATCATTGATTTTTCCATAATTTCCAGTAGCATAGACACCTTCAAATCATTTTTTACAAAACGCGATTACCACACTTGCATTTTCGTTAGCATAATTAATTGTCTTCCAAATGAGATTTGTTAAAATATGTTCCTTGTGGGTTCGATACTCTAGAATACTTCTAGTTTTATATTACTTCGATCACTTCCCCCCTCACCATTGCTTAAGCCCCTTCATAATCTCCACAACATGACCACTGAAGCCAAAGACGACATTACCAAGCCAAAACACCCTTTCACAGACCTAACTCACATAAATTCCTTAGATTGGTCACAAGTCGAGCTTCCCAGGTTTGTAGATGAAAGCTTGGTTCCTGAATGGGTTGAAGCTATAAAGGTTGAGTTTGCTGCTCTTCAAAGAAATTCTACTTGGAAACTGATTCCTCCATCATCCTCTCACACTCTAGTTACCACCAAATGGATGTACAAAATTAAGAGAGATGTTGCCGGTCATATTAATCCTTACAAGGCAAGACTAGTTGCCAAAAAGTACCTTCAAGCTCTTGGAATCGATTATGTTGAATCCTACAACCTGGTTATTAAACCTTCCTCCATTCGTGTTGTTCTCACACTTGCTCCCACTTGGAAATGACCCATTCGATAATTAGATGTTAGAAATCTCTTTCTCCATGGAACACTTACTGAGGAAGTTTATGCCGCTCAATCCACAAGATTCATTGATGCAAGGTATCTTAATCATGTTTGCAAGCTTAATAAAGTTATCTATGGCCTTAAACAGGTCCCAAGGGCCTAGTATGAACACTTTCGTTCCTCTTTGCTCCAATGACAATTCACGCAGACTCGTGTTGACTTGTCTCTATTCACCTATCACGGATAACGAGGTATTATTTTGCTGCTAATTTATGTGGACGATCTCATTGTTATAGGTTCTTCAAGCACAATTCTTAATCAGTTTGTGCACTTGCTCAACACTATTTTCGCCCTTAAGGATCTCGGTCCTTTACATTACCTTCTTAGCATTCAAGCTCTGCCCCACAAATGGACTTGTGTTGTCTCAAATTAAATATATTGAAGATCTCTTACACAAACTAAGTTTTCAACATCTCAAACCTGTCTCAACTCTTATGATCACGAGTAAACAATTTTATAATAATGATGGGCCTCTCTTATAGACTCCTCAATTATATAGAAGCACCTTGGGATCCCCTCAGTATCTATTGCATACATGCCCCAACATTGCCCTTTGTCATTAACAAACTTAGTCAATTCAATCATGCCCCTACCATCCACCATTGGCAAGCTCTCTTAAACGTGTACTATGATACCTCAGTGGTACCAAGAACTTAGGCCTCCACATACAACCAGTACCCCATTGTTGGCCTTGACTGGGTACTCTAATGTCGACTAGACCTTATTCCCTGACAACTGCAAGTCCATTGGTGGTTATTGTGTGTTCCTTTGGTCCTTTTCTCATCTCATGGTCGTCCAAGAAGCAAGCTGTTGTTGCTCGCTCTAGCACCAAGTCTGAATACTGGACCCTTTCTCATGTTGGTTGTGAGATTCTATAGCTCCAATCCTTGTTGAAAGAACTTTCTCCTCCATTCCAATTACTTGTGACAACATCAATGTGGCTACCTTGGTTCACAATCCGGTCTTCCACACTCGAACCAAGCATGTGGAATAATTAGATGCCTATTTCATTAGAGATCAGATTCTTTTCACCGCTATATTCAGGTTTGGTAAATAGCCTCTCATGAACAAATTGTTGATTGTCTCATCAATCTTTGTCTCAACATTAACATCAATTCTTTAGAGTCAAACTCAGCCTTTGGTTTCTGCCTACGTCTCGTTTGAGGGAGGGAGTTGAAACAGTTACTAATTGACAACTCTATACTTTACTGCCTTTGATTGTTTGACTCACACTTTACTTGCCTTACTTTCTTTACTGGTAATCTTCTATCTAATCGTCCTATCGCTTTATCTTTACTGCTTCTGTTGGATTTATTGTATGCATTTAGTAAGTTAGTTCAAGGCATTTGAAAACAAGTTTAGGAGTTTGGCTCAGCTTTGGTTCTTTTATTTATTTTAAGGCATTGAGAAAAAAAAGTTAAAAATGAAGATGAGTTGAGCCAGACCACCAAGCATAGATGAAGATACGTGGTTGAGGGAGTAAAGAGTTTCTCCAACGTGGTGGATGCCAAGTGACGCTGTTGTTCAAAAACTCACTATGCAAACATACGTAATCTATAGGTAGTAATTGGAAGATATGGTCAATCCCGCAAGGACTAAATAATGCAAATTATATAAAACAGAGTACCACTAAAGCCTAATTGTAAAGCAATTAAATTACCTAAAATGAATAAAATGCAAGCTCAATATGAGATAATTAAATTCTAGCAACCTAAAACACAAAAAAATTGATAACAAATAAGATTAGAATCAAGAAATTAAGGACTGATTTGATAACCATTTGGTTTTTGGTTTTTTGTTTTTGAAAATTAAACTTGTTTTCTCTCATACTCTCTACAATAATTTTCATTTCCCTTAAAGAATCATCTGAAATCTTATCCAAATTCTGAAAACAAAAACTACTTTTTGAAAAGTACTTTTTTTTTTGTTTTCAAAGTATGACTTAGTTTTTGAAAACATGGTAAAAAGTAGATAACAAAACAAAGTAAATACAAAAGTAAAAAACCAAATGGTTATCAAACGAAACTTAAAGTGTTGGAGTTTATGAGATTTCATTTTATAACATTGTGCAACATTGTTGCACCGTGCATTAACAAGAAAACTTGAGAATAAATCTAAAACTTATTTTTCATCCTCGTTTAAAGCAAAGTTTAATGTATGTCTATGAAAATCTAGCTTTCAAATACATGAATGGTCCAAACTCCCTAAGTTTACAAGTTTGTATCCTTGAATTCCATCCTAATTCAAGACATGAATTTATGATAGCACGGAAAAGTGTGTTATTTCAAGGCTTAGATTTATGTTGGTTTATAGTGAACTTCCATGTATTCATTTATATAATGTAAATTTTGAGAGCTAAATTGAGCTTCTCAAGTTATTTGGGGCTTAATTTTTTTTTTTGAGAAAAAAATTGAAAAACCTGAGTCTACCGTTGAGATGTTACGAATTGAAAAACATTTTTTTTTACTATTACAACATTGGAACGCTACTATTATAGAATTGCGATGCCATGCAATGTTACTCTCTTTGACTTGTCTTTTTTCTTCCATTAAATATTATTTTCTTCTGTCTCCTCATGAACCATTTTTCTTTTCCCTAACAAAAATAACATTTCCTTTTCCCCCAAATTACAACCCCCATTCAATGTTTGAAATATCGAAATATCGAGGTCTAAATTTTATGGAAATGGAAATGTCAATGAAAATTTCAAGAAAAAATTATGGAAAACGTGGAAATTAATGGAAATTATTTAAATTAGTCAATGAGACTTTAATTTTATAGCTTAATTAAATTATAATTGACTATTTTTAATCCTGATATTTAAAATTAAGACCATATTTAGATAGAAATGCCAATGAAAATGTCGATCCAAGCATAAATTTTTGAAAAAAAAAATGAAATTTGATTAAAATTATTTGAATTATTTCATGAAACTTTAATTATGGATTAATATGTTGTAATTGACTATTATATTATTAATAAGAGGTTCACCCTAAATGTTGTTGAACTAAAAATGAATGTAATATTATTTTAACCTTAATAATGACTCCCAACCACAACCTTCCATTAAACTAAAAAAGTAAATAGAAAATAATAATAATAATAAAAAATTAAATCTATTATGTTAACAATTTAAAATGCTTCAATGAACTAAAATAAAATAAATTATAAATCATAAAAAAAAAAAGAAAAAAGATAAATAAAGTTAATAGAAAATGAGAGAGAGGAAATGAGGAGGAATGTGAGAAAACTAGAAAAGACAAAAAAAAAAAAAATATGAAGTATGTAGGTAGAGAGGAGTGGAAGATGAAGACAACGAAAAGAAAGAGAGAAAATGTACAAAGTAGCTTAAAGGAAGAGAAAATCAAGAGTTTGTAAGTCTTTTTATTATGCATACATATTGTGTTTTTTCATTGGTTTGATGTTATTATTAACGTTATTGTTATGGGTTAAATTGGGTCAACGAGAATGAGTTGGTCAAACGACTAAGACGAAGGGCCAGACGGAGTAAGAAGCTCAATACGAGAGCGAAACAGGTCGAGGTCGAGTAGCACCGAACCAAGGCAAAAATGGATGAGAGTACGTGTTTGGGCTTCAACCCAAGCGCGTGGTCGGGCTCGGCTTGCTCCACCGAACCAAGGAAAAAAGGGATGAGAGGTGTGTTTGGGCTTCGACCCAAGCGCGTGGTCGGCCTCGGCGGGTAGAGCCCTCCCATTTGGGCTCTACCCTCGTCCAACCTCCCAAGAAGAGAGACCAGGCTTGGGTCGAAGCCCAAGCCCGTGGTTGGTCTCGGTCGAGGCCGAGGCCGACCAGATGCAAGGCCACTCTCTAGGCCTTGCATCGATCCCGCACAGTCCTGAGATTAGTTTCCAACCCTCTCCCGACCTTTCCTTTTCCCAATGGGCCACAGGAACCCACAAAAGACCCTAAAAGAAAGTTATTTAAGCTCACCTGGAAGTGGAGAGCGGGGTAAGTTAATTCAAGTCATCTAAACTTTCTACAACTCTCAAATTCTCTCTAAACTCTCTCTGACTTAAGCATCGAAGTCGGTGTGGCCTACACCACACTGGTGTCCAGGCTTTCCTTGTCTTGCAGGTCGCATTCTTCTTTCAAGTGATACAAATTTATCGTCGTTGTCACGTGGAGGTCAGGTGCGTTCTCCTGTCCAAAATTTGGCAACAACAGTTGGCGTCGTCTATAGGAAACGACAACGCTTGCTTGGAAACCCTCGTGTTTAGGTCCATCCTACGAAAGATGAGCAGAATTTTGGGAAATAAGTGCTGGAACGAGAAGAAACGTGAGTTGATTAGGACCGTCGTTGGCGACAATCGCAGGAAGACAAACCCCATCAACATCATACCGAGGTCAAGGCCGACCAGATTAAGGTCGAGGCGGACCAGATTTTTGAAGCAACAATGGGATTGAAATTCGTCATGTGCACGAGATTGGAAAGTCAAGGTAGGGGACGAAGCCGAGGTCGAGGCGAGGCAAAAACAAAACCCTAACCTTTGATCAATACGAAGAATGGATAGATTTGAGAAGCGTAATCGAGGATAAGAAGCGACAAAGAACCTTGGTTGAAGTCGAGGCTAGCAATTTTTCAGACATTGAAGCGACAAATTTGAGAAGCATAATTGAGTGGAAAAAGCAACAGAGGGTTGAGGCCGACCTTGAGGTCGAGGCCAAGGCCAACCTTGAAACCGAGGCCGAGGCCGAGACCGATTTTGAAGCTGAGGTAAATTTTGAAATAAAAACCAATTACAGTTTTGACGTTGAGGTCGAGGCTAAAGTCGAGGTCAATTCTGGAGTCAAAGGTGAAACAATTAGTTCACCATTGAAGGCAAAATTATTAAAGATTTAAAGAGAGTTAGACCACGTACAAGGTAATTTACACCAGGTGAGTAACATAGAGTTTGACATTGAAAACTTTAATAGGACAGGTAGATCCACCTTTTATTGATGAAATCATGAATGTAAAACTACCTCCCACATTCAAAGTTCCAAAAATCAAACCCTATGATGGAAACAAAATGAAGGGAATCTGATCCCCGTGTGAGCAACGGAAGAGTGGTTTAAATCGTAATTACTCATTTGTTTTTGGTTTACTCCAACAACCAGTACATTGACAATTAAACATAGACAAGCAATTAACTAAATACAAAAGCATGGATTAACAATTAATAAAAGCATGTTGTACAAATTTCCTAAACTAAAAGGAAAGAAATCATTACCTTTGTAGTTTGATTATTCTAACAACACCTTACTCCAAAAATGCACAAAGAACACCAAGTTTTCCTCTATTCTTTCAACAGGACAACACCACTCAAAGAAACCTCATATTCTTTGAGCATCTACTTAGATCAAACCTTGGTGGGAAGATTTTCCAACAGTTAGAAGAATTGAAAAGGAAATTGAGAGAGAATTTTTAGTATTTTTCCAAAACCAATTTTGCCAGCAATTCATTCATCCTTGCTTCTCTCAATTACGTAAGAAGTTGAAAAATGTAGGTAACTCCCACTCCCTATCGAGAGGAATTTGGGAGTGGTGGGAACGTGTCATCATGACACATTCCCAACGCTTTTAACCCTAGGTTACATCTTTCACCTTAAGTACCAACGCTCTTTTAATGAACAACCTGTTTGTGGTCCTACCAACAAACAGAAGCCCCTCTCGGGCCAATGAGAGGGTTGGGCCCTTTGTTCAAGTCCCGGAGACACCACTTAAGGGAACATTCATTTACTTACCCTAATAGGCGAGAAGGAGTGAATTCCATCTTGCTAGGTTAAGTTCTCAGCTGCTTGCTCGGTCTTGTCCCAAAAAAGGTAGACTTATTGAGTCGGCGAATCATGGCGGCCACTCTCATCCATTCTAGTCAAAGGACAATCTCTCGCAAACAGGAGTTCGTAAACTGCTCAGGATTGAGATCAAGTTGCGTAAGTCATGCAAGTGAATAAAAACCTAACTAGTCAATGGAGCTACATCTAGTGGTTACTCTTTCGTGGTCTGGTCTTATGCAATCTCATCACATAGGATATCCCCACTCACATGTCGTCGACACGAACACGTTAGGATCACTGTGTTTGTATCATATACAAAGTGGGCCATATCCATAGTATTACCAGAGTAAGGTACCCAAGCCTTATCCCCTTACTATAAACCTTTTAGGTTGTATCTCGAACTGATATCATTTATATGTACATTACATTCAGTTCAAGAGACATGTTAGAGCCTTGGATGTTAGTTTATTGAATTTAAGGTTAATAAAAGGGCAATATTGTAAATAATGAACAATAACTCTTTATTGAAAATAATAACTCTTTATTGCATTAATAAGAACAATATTTACAAACTACGAGTTTTAGGACATAAATCCCAACACAAAGACCCTATGGTGCATCTAGATATGTGTAGATCGTGGATGAAACTTGATAGGGTGGACGACACAATCAAATGCAGAGCGTTCTCATTCACTCTAGTAGAACCAACAAGAGATTGGTTACGCAACATAAAAAGAGGATCTATAGGTTCGTTTAAGGAATTGGCTCGAGCATTCGTGATACAGTTCTTAGGAGGAAGAAATCAACGCAAGCCAACAACTCATCTGCTCTTCATCAAACAAGGATCTAAAGAAACTCTGCGAGAATATATTACCCGGTTCAATAGTGAAGTCTTAGGTGTTGAAGATTGCACTGATGGAACAACATTAATGACCATAATTAATGGACTCAGAGATCGAAGACTCATATGATCTTTGGAAAAAAGAAAACATGCATGTATGTAGAGCTCATCACTCGAGCTCAAAAGTACGTGCGTGCAAAAGAATTACTTCATACGAAGAAGAAGACTGGTTTACTTGAAAAAAGATCAAGTGAAACATTATATCAAGAAACCAACAGACAGAAGATAGACAACTAGAGACTACTTCGACTTGGCCACCCGTCCAGAAAGTTTGAAAAGTACACCTCAACATCAATTTTCCTTGAACATATTTTAATGAAGGTACGTCATTCAAATTTATTGAAGCGACCTGAAAAGATGAAAGCAAGATCAAACAAGAGGGATAAACAAAAATATTGTCTTTACCATGAAGATCATGGTCATATGACTCGAGACTGCTTCCAGTTGAAGGACGAAGTTGAGGCTCTGATCCGAAATGGTTTCTTTAAGGGAATACACTGATCTGCATGCTAAAAAATGGTCAAGGCGGACCCTATAGGAGGTCGGGTCCGACCTCACAGGAGGTCGAGGCCAACCTCATGAGAAGCCGAGGCCGACCTCAATCTTCTTATAACAGTAATTTATTTTCGTTTTTCTTTTTTTATCAAATTATATTTGTTGAGTTTAAATTCCTTAAATTCAATTTCACAAGCATCATGTAATAGGCTAGGTTAGTCCTTACTCAATTTTAGTTGATTAATACAAGTTATGTTTTGAAAATAAATTTGTGTTTAAGCAAAATTGATCTTCCTATGCTCAATATTCTCCTTGAGTAGGCGATTTCGTTTTATTTATCTTTCCTTAAGATAGATTTGATTTTGTTAATTCCATCAATTCATGTAAAATTGAAGTTTATTAGTAATAAACTTATATTCTTCAAGCTACAAGTTGTGTCACTTAAGCATGAGTTCAACAAAAACTCCTACTTGAGTAGGGGCTAGTGAGGGGATATGTTTCCCTAGTAAACAAAAAGCAGAAGCTACATAGGAGTTATGTCTCTCTATTAAACAAAAGGCAGAACCTACATAGGAGATATGCCTCTCTATCTAATAAAAAGCAGAAGCTATAGAGTACAAACCCAAAGGACGAATTCTAGTCTATGGTCGAGGTCGTGCGAATGAAATTAGGGAGTGGTTGCTTTCCATTATCCTATGCTAGCTTAGGGGTGATTCCCCATAGGGTGTGTAGGATACGTACCTGCTATGCTCTATGCCAATGTGTAGTGGCGTGAGAGTTACTTTCTCTCATTGCATCGTCAATCAAAGTTCCAGAACCGAAGGTAGAGCTCGAGTTATTACCACAGGGGGATCAGGGTGAAATATGCTAAAAGTGAGACCTGTTTGGAGTGGGAGTTGAGTTTAGTAGATGAGTTTTGTTGTTTTGTTGAGTATTTTTATACTCACTCGTTTCTTTCTATATTTTTGTTTGCAGATGAAAATTAAACTGTGGGATGGATGACGATGGTAGCAACCTAGTGGGGCTATAAGGATGTTGTTTGGCGTCTTTTAGTTCATAGCAGTTATTCTAATACTTTATATTTCTGTTGTATCTTCTTAATAGATTAGGTCTTTTTATATGTTTGTTAAATTTCCTTGTTGATTGACTCGTAGGGTGTTTTAGGGTCTTGTTATTCTTAAATGTGAAGTTAGTCTCTTATTCTTTTTCTTTATGTTGTTGCATAACTGTTGTGAATTTCTGATCTGTTGGAAACCCAACCTATTGTTGAATGTAGTTTGGGAGACGTTGGGTGTTTTGTAAATCTTTTGGAGTCTTGTTGTGCTTAGAACAGGTCAGAGAAAATTTCAGTTTTGTCTTAACAACGTCGTTATGCTGCCAAAGTATCGACGCAAACGGTGTTGCTTAGTAACGCCCCTAAGAGATTTGGATTTGAAAAATTAGGGTCATTACAAAGATTGCACCTTTATGGAAATAACTTTTTCAGTTCCTTGAAATTCATTTTCCAAAATTTTCCAAGCCTCTTTAGCTTTTTTAATACAAAAAATTCAAGAAGAAATAGACTTACTTACACCTTGTTGAATGAGGCGAAGTGCTAAAGCATTACACTTTTTGTTCTTCTTAAACTCTTTCTCTTAATATGGTGATCATTTTGAGGTACCTTCATTTTCTTCATCAGGAGCTTCATAATCTTTTTCAATGATTTCCCAAAGATCTTGAGAAATAAAAATAGTTTCCATTTGACTTTTCCAATATTCATAATGCTCTCCAACAAAGACCGAAACTTGATTTGTTGGAATTGAAAACAAGTTTAGAACACAATTAGTGTTCATTTTATCCTTACTCTGATACCAAATTTGTTCGAGACAATGAAGATCAAGTAGGAAAGATTTTAGAATGGAGTGAGGATTATGAAGAAACTTCTTCTATTGAGTTCTTTGGCACTTTGCTTGCTTACAAGGGGCAAAGAACACCTCTATTTATAGGTGTTAATAGAATTTTCTAGAGAATGATTAATAACCTATGAAATAGACTTATCTAGAAAATTACATAAGCTTTACATATTCCAAAAAACCATATTGAAGAACTCAAAAAACTAATTGGAAATTACAAATTACATTTAACACGTTCTAAACTTCTAATGCAGACACGTATAATTGAAATTAACTCCATACTTTAGGACATTTTTAATAATTTAACAATAAAAAATGATGGTGTTTTTAAAAAAAAAAATTGTGGGAGCTCTTTGTATTTAGTTTTTAATTATGTACAAATATTTCTTTTTCGTCTAAAAAACTATTAATATTTTTTAATTGTAGTAAATTATTCTTTAAAAATTAATCAGATAGAAAAAACTTAATTATATTAAAAAAAATATTTGGTAAATATTTCAAGTTTCATTATTTTTTTTTATATATTTATATGAGTAATAATGTAATGGTTTATTATAATTTTGTAATTAATAATATTTATGTTATATATTGACCTTTATAAAATTATATTTATACCAAGTTTAAATTAAAGTTTAATTTCTGGAATTTCAATTTGCATGTTAATATATTTGTGAAACTTTAAAAAGTGGTTAAGGGATATTTTAAACTTCCCATTTGTGTTTAATAAAATGTTTGAATCAACTATCAATGGTGTTTGACCTATTTGAAATTTTTAAAAATAACTATTCTAATATTAGACATAAATTTTAATTTCATATCTAATTAGATCTCTAAATTTTAAATTTTGTATCTAATAAGTACATGAACTAAAATTATATAAAACACAAAAATTAAAAGTTTGGAGACATATGAAACAAAAGAATTGAAAATTGAAGGACCCATTAAATTTTTTATTTTTAATATTTAAAGACTTATTAGACTCGAAATTTAAATATTAACCGACTTATTAGACATTTTTCAAATTTCAAAAGACATATAAATAACTTAAAATTTTTAGGGACTATGCTCAGGAATTTAGCATTGTTGTGCCCCTAACGTAAATTCATGGGTCCGCCCCCTCAGAGTACTCAGCTTTTAGATCTTCAGTTCATGATTGAATTGAACTCCCATATGTTTCTTCATGAAATCAGTAGCATTTTTAATTAGCAACGAAGAATCCTTCAGCTCAGGAACAAGATAAAATCCATGAATGGCGTCTGGATATTCAAAAAAATCCACTTCTTTTCCAGCCTTTTTCAGCCACTCGTAGTACATTCTTCCCCAATCTCGTAACTGGTCTCGTCCTCCGACGATCAGAAGCGTCGGCGGGAACTTCACGGCGGAGATGTCTCCGGCACCGGCTCCGAACACGTGCGCCGCCGGGTGGTTTCTGTTCGACCCATTTGGCAAAAACGCTTTCCAGAACCAATCCGCTTCTTCTAAATTCAACAATGGGGACCTTTTGAATTGAATCTCTGATTCTGTTCTCTCCTCTCCGCCGAAAAATGGTTGTATTGCGATTAAGCCTTTGACCTTCACCTATTTTGTAATCATTAAACCCAGACCTTAAATATTAGTACCAGGCCAAAAACTGACTGTCAAGAAGACATCACACGAAAAGTTTGAATGAAAAATAATTTCTTGTCTCCTACAAGAAAATTTCTACTCTCTTCTTTCTTCATACTATATATATATATATATTTTTTATTAGTCAATCTAATTTTTTTAGACTCCATCTAATTTTTAAAGGTAGTATTTGAGTGCTCGCCTAATTTTTTTTTATTAATAAATCACACTAAAAGATTTAAATGCTCGCCATTAATAATAGACTTCACAACACTCAAATGCTACCCATAAAATATAAGTATTTTTTATTTAGAAAAAAGTAGCACCCAAAATGGTATGTAACTAGAGATGTCCACCATCCTCGTCTCCACCCCATTATATTCTTAGTCCCACGAAATACGCCATTTAATTTTGTGGCTAACAGAGTTGGTATTCTTTGCGGGAAAATAATTTTTCGTTTATCATTTTTATTTTTCTAGATTTTATTAAATAATTTTTTTAAAAAATATATTTAAATAGTTAATTCTTAATTAGAGATTTCTATTTAAAAACATTTTTTTATTTTCTTAGAAAAATAAAATGAGATTAATAAAAATTTAGAATTATAATTTATTATATATATATATATTTTAAAAAATAAGCTAATCTAAGCGGGATAAAGATTCTACGCCCGGAAAAAATGGACATTTCTGTATGTAACGACTAGTTGGTCAATGAGGCCGCAACAATGTGGTTGTCTCGTAATAATCATTGATGTGAATCCAATAATTTTCATGCCCCCTAATAACCGTTAGATATAAAGTCAAAATACTTCTTTTTTTTTTATTCAAATGTGAAAAATTATTGACCGCATTGTTGTGGTGGTTTCACCAAATAATTTTTCGTAAATTGTGACTGCACACTTTTAAAAAGTATGTTGATGGCTACATTTTCTCTCTCCAAGTGTGGTAAATTATTATTCATAAGTAGTACGACATCACTTACGTTCTTGAAGTCCTGGCCGCCGGCTCTGACAGCGACGTGGTGGGCCAGATTAGCGCCGGCACTATCACCGGCGATAAAACAGCGCCCAAGATCAGCTTCCACCGGGAAAACACCAGAATCAGAACCGTTACCATCAAGAAATTTCAATACATCAAATCCATCTTGGTAGGGAAATGGGTAAGGATGTTCAGGAGAGAGGCGGTAATTGACGGACACAAGCACCGCACGGAGGTCACGTGCGAGTCTCCGGCAGAGGTCATCGTAAGGCATCGAATTGGCAGAGAAAAACACGAAGCCGCCGCCGTGATAGTAAAGGATGACGGGCAGGGTGAAATTATCAGAAGGGGAAGAAGGGACAAAGAGGCGAAACCAGAGATTGCGAGAGGGGTCCAAAACGACGTCGCGAGTGAAAACGCCGTTGTGGGGTTTAGAAGAAGGAGAGATTTTGGGGTCGAAGAGATTGCTTAAGAAACGGTTGACGGTCATGTTGGGGCGGCGACTGATTTTGGACACCAAGGAGTGGATGCCGAAAAGGATTCGATACTTCAATGGAAGCTTTGGAGGGTTTTCCATTGCCAAACTGTTGGACTTATGAGAATTATATTGATTGTAATTATGAGAATTGATTGTGAATTACCTTCGCTAATATAGGCCAATCAATGCATGGTTAACTTGATATAAACATGCCACCTAATCTCCACTTTGAGACGATTTTTTTACTAAACAAAATCTAAGGTACGAAATTTGGATCTTTAACACTAAGAGAAAAAGTATTAGGGGTATACAAATAATCTGATAACCGGAGCATTCTGGACTATCCAACCCAAACCTAACGGTTAGGTTGGGTTTGGATTTTTTTTTATTTGATTTGGGTTAGAAACTTTGAGAACCGAAAAGTTCGGTCGATTCTCGGGTTGAGATTTTTAGGCTCAAGGTTGGTCAAACTCAACCCAAAGTTTATATTTTTTTATTTTATTTTAATTATATATATACTTATAAATGAATTATTTGTCAATTTTTTTTATGTTTTTCTTATAGACTTTTAACAAATGTTAAGATGTTATGAATTTTGAAGTTTGATATTTGAATTTTATGTGATTTTAGTTATTAATTCAAAAAAATATTTTAAATAATTAAAAAATTATAAAAATAAAAAAATTTAACCGGACAACCCAACCCAAAAAATATTGGATTGGGTTGGGTTGGGTTGCTCTCATGAATAGGGTTGGTTGGGTTGAATGAATGAACAATCCAAATTTTTGGGTTGGTCCAAAAAATTCCCTCAACCCAACCCAACCCGACTTATGTACCCCTAGTGTCAGTAGTGATTGATCTATTCTTACTTTTGGTGAATAAAGTATTAATAACTTTGACGAAGAGGTTAAGAGACTTTGAATCTTCACTCTTATATGTTGTTGAACTAAACAAAAGTTTCGATGTTCTAGGGCCTAATTAAGTTATTATTTAAAAAGAAATTGTTAAAGTCCGTTTGATAAACATTTTGCTTTTGGTTTTTCTTTCCCTCATAGTTTTTTGGTAAGTTTTTCACCTTGCTTAAAAAAACATTTGAATTCTAGGCCAAATTTCAAAAACAAAATCAAGTTTTTTAAAAAACTATTTTTTTTAGTTTTTTGAATTTTTGTTTGATTTTTAAAACATTCGTATAAAAAAAGCATGATAAAACAAGAAAACTATATGTGAAAGTCTTGTTTATAAGCTTAATTTTCAAAAACAAGAAACTAAAAATAAAATATTTAGGTCTTGTTCGATAACCATAATTTATTTTTTGTTTTTGGTTTATGAAAATTAACGTTGTTTTTTTTCCATAATTTCTCTTCATCTTCTCACAATAACTTCTATCTTACCTGAGATACCATTAAAATTTCTAGCCAAATTTCAAAAACCAAAACAAGTGTTTGAAAACTACTTTTTTTAGTTTTCACAATGGGCTTGGTTTCTAAAAAAATATGTACAAAATAGTTAAAAAAAACATATAAATCTAGGGGTAGAAATAGTATTTTTAGGCTTAATTTTTAAAAACAAAAATAAAAAATAAAATTGTTATCAAACGAAAAAAATTAATGTGGGATGGAATTACTATTTGTTTTAAACATATTTGGACGAAGGTTGCAGGTAAAATTCAACACGTTAGTGAGAAAATTCTGACCCGATCATCAATAATATCAATTTTTGTCTAAGGTGGCATGCTCATACACCTTAATAGGTTAGTAAAATAATAATTTAAGACAATTGTAAGAATTATGAACGTGTTATATATTTAGCTATTGAAGAAATGGCGTTGGAAAAAGAAACGGCCAAAATTACAATGTAGCTGTGTCGGCTCCATCTACCACGCCTAAGGCCTAAGGGTTGTCTTCTTATGATGTATGGTAATTGCTGGAAATGAATTCCACGTTTAGAATGTAGATGGTGTTATTCACGAGTAAAATCTCACTAGTAAAATCAGTTTATACTCCTAAACTTTAGAGATTGTATTAGTCAAAACTCTAAATTAATACTTATTGTTGTAGGTGAAATTGGACCAAGAAGATAAATTCGAATTACGAGAGGAATCAGATAAGATTAATTTTTTAAATCTCATTCGTAGATAAAAAGGAAAATATATTTAAATTTTTATCTGAAAAGGAATAAGAAAGTAAATAGGTACTCAAATAAAGAAAGTTCAACTTAACCCTCATTCTCTAAATTATAGTTTGTTACACTTTTCTAGCTAAATTATGGTTGGCTACACTTTTTTTCTTCTATCGGAGTCGGTGTAGCAAGCACCACACCGATGCCCAAGTTTTTCCTTGTCTTGCAGGTCGCGTTCTTCCTCCTAGAGACATAAATTTACCGTCGTTGTCACGTGAAGGCCAAGTGTGTTCCCTGTCCAAAATTTGACAACAACAGTTGGTGTCGTCTGTGGAGACGACAACGTTTGCTTAGAAAACCTTGTGTTTGAGCCAATCATCCTATGAAAAGATGAGCAAAATTTGTAGAAACAAACATCAGAATGAGGATGAAGACGATTCCAATCAAGATCATCATCCACGACGAACGAGAGAGGTCACTCCTCCTTGGCTTCATATGCCAACTAGAAGAGGAGATGGCCGAATTGAAGAAAAAGCTAACAACATGGACAAGTACTTGTTGAAAATCGTCGAAAAACTCGACCAACAAGACTTCAGAGAGAAGAACGACGCTCGAAGAGGAACCATCTCTCGTACGAGATTCAAGAAAAAGAAAAAGCGAATGTGGTTGAGGAGATGAGAAAATCAAAATCTCATATCCAAAAATCAACAATAAGCTGATCTTTGGAGGAAACAACAAGTCACGCAAGCCATCCGTAAAAAATAAGGTGAGTAAGGTAGTTAACTAAAATTTGTTGTGCAAGTTATCTCGCATGTTAATGCTTGAAGCCGACCAAGCTTTGTTGAAACGACGATCGCAAAAAACATTGAAGTGACCTCAGACTTACAAAGTGTAATCAATCAAAAAATGGAGAAATTGACACTCTAGAAGACTAAATATCATCATAAGGATGGATAACAATAACTAGAGAGAATTCGAGTCAAACCTCAAAATGTCAACAATGACTTCAAAAATTTGATAGATTACTCCCAAATAAATCTCCATGCCAATAGCCCATGACAATAGAGTTAAACCATGACTTCTAATTAGGGTGGTGGGGTTAATGTTGTGTATGAAATTAGATCAAGAAGATAAATCCGAATTATGAGAGGAATCAAATAAGATTAACCTTTTTAAATATCATTCCTAGATAAAAAGAAAATCTATTTAAATATTTATCTGAAAATGAATAATTATGGTTGGCTACGATTTTCTTCCTTCTCTGACTTAAGCATGGGAACCAGTGTGATGCCAGATTTTCCTTGCGGCGTTCTTCCCCCCTTAAATTTACCGTCATTGTCACGTGTAGATCAGATGTGTTCTCCTGTCCAAAATTTGACAACAACACTTATATCAATTTTAAATACAAAATTTTCATAATGAACTAATTTAGAAGTTCGTTTTAAACCCCGTTAGTGCATTGCTTTCACACATTTATAAGATTTCCTTAAATGCAGAGATTAATGTAAATGAGATATAAATGCTAAAATTAAATAGATAGATAACAGTAGTTTTAAATATTCCTATTCTCCTCTATTTTTCTCTTATTTAGAATAAAATTACAATATAATTTTTGTTGTTATTGTTGGGAGAACTGCGGGAGAATAACAATTTTGTTTAGGCGATTTTGAGTTTAAATGGAGTCAAGTGAAAATAGCTATAATTCAGAAGTGAAGGGTCTAAATTTATTCAATTATGAAAGTTTAGGGTTTAATTAAATTAATACAATTATTAACCTAAGGTCTTCTTTTTTTACAACAAATATGGATTTTAATGGACAAGACACTATTAACATCTCAAATGATGGTCCAATCTTCTACTCTTGTATTAAACCATAGAAAATGTGGAGTTGAGATTTCAACATTTGATCATATATAGTTCAATTATTAGATGGGTGAATTGCTAAACGTTGACTGTAGAAGTGAATGGTTTAAGCTCCGTTTGAAAACTTTTTTTTTTTTTTTAAGATTAAGCTCATAAACCCTACATCCACTTATATGAGTTTCTTTATTTTCTTATTTACTTTGTACAATATTTTCATAATCTAAATCAAGTTTTGAAAAGTAAAAGATGTATATTTTTTTAAAATTGATTTTGTTTTTTGAACTTGGTTAAGAATTAAATTTTTTTGTTATATTTTTTGGTTTCAACCTATCATAAACTAATTAATTTTAGATTAATATTTTTTAAGTTAATCTAAAATGGTTTGGACCTTTGTTTTAGCTCTTAAGTTTAAAGACTCATTGTTAAGGTTGGGCCCAAAGTAGGAGGAGCTCAAATCTACCTTTCTTGATCTCCTATTACCTAAACCCATTTGTTCCTTTTTTGTTATTATAAAAGGGTGTGTATGGGCCTTAAGTGAGAGAGGGGAAAAAGAAGAAGAAAAGTGTGAATTGGGTCTAATTGGGTTTGTTGTTATAATTAGGGTTTTTTGTTTCTTTTAAGAGAGAAAAGAATAGAGAGAGAAAGAAAGGGTTGGGGGGCTCGATAGAAGGCTGAAAAACAGAGGGGTTTCTTCGACAGAGAGAGAGAGGAAATGGAAAATACCATGGTTTTTCAGCCATGAGAAAGATATCGAGGGAACTCCGTCCTTATAGCAGTAAATGCAGCCCACCGTGGGTTGCGCCGCGCAAGAAAGAGGTGATCGTTGCCGTGGAGTTGCCGCAGTTGATCGCTTCGCTATTTGAAGCCGCTCGCTTGTCAGTACAAACGTGAGACTCAACCTTCTTTCAACCTTTGTTTATGAGATCCTCTCCAAAGGTTGTATCTCTCCTTTTTTTCTTTCCTTTTAGTTTAGATTCAAGATTTAATCCCAAAGGTTGTTAGACTCTCAATCTGGAATAAAGATTAGTTGTAGTCTTTCTTTGGGCATAAATCTTGGAATCTTGTTAAATCCTAAATGTTAAATGTATCTTTAGATATCCTCATCAGAAGTTCTCTCAGATACTCCCGTATATCTCTAATAAAACTGCCTAGCAAAAGCTTAAAACACCTTTGCAAGTGGAGTAGGTCGTTTTATGACCTGACCACTATAAATATTGGTGTTCTCTTGATTGTTCTTTCATTGTTTTCGCATTTCTTTAATTATCCCAACATTTAAATTGTAATAAAATCGCTTATAAACTTGTTGTAAACATCTCAAACTTGTCTAAAATTGGTTAGACATAGGATTTGGATCTTGGCATATAATAACATTTCGGTATCAGAGCTTTTAATCCTTGTTTTTTAGGCATTCTTTCTTGAATTAAAATTGAGTTTGTTGAATAAAATCTTTGGATTTAAAGAATCTTTAAGTTGTTAGTATTCTTTAATTCTGAAAATTTTTTATTTCAAGAAAAGTTTGGTGTCCAATTTTGTTTCTCATTTTTCAGGATGAGTACCAAGTTCGAGGTGGAGCGGTTTGATGAGAAAGGAGATTTTGGTCTATGGAAGATCAAAATGTTGGCCATCCTTCGTCAACAAAAGGTCGATTACGTACTTTTGGAGGCTAAGGAAGTTCCGGACAGCATAACAACAGACCAATTGAAAGAGATATATAAGGTAGCTCACAGCCTTATAATCCTTTATTTGTCTGATACAATTATAAGACAAATGCGTAGTGAAGATATCATTGTAAACTTTGGACAAAATTAGAATCTACCTACCAAGTAGCATCAATTTCAAGCAAAATATTTTTAAAAGCTAATTTCTTTAGTTTTAAAATGGACTCTAGTAAAAGCATGCAAGATAACCTAGATGAATTCCATAGAGTAATTTCTCAATGGAAAATATAGGTGAAATCTTTTCTCGATGAAAATCATGTCAGTAGTTCCGATAAATTCTTTGCACTCAATCTTATAATGATGTGAAATCACATGAAGTTTGGTAGGGATACTTTGTCCACCAAATTGTTTTAAATGCCATTAGAGTAAAAGAACAAGAACTAAAAGAAACCAAGAAGTCTAATAGTGAGACTTTATACGTTAGAGGGAGATCAGAGAATAGGAAAAAGCATAGAAGCAAGAGTAGGGGTAGATCAAAGTCTAAGGGGGCTAGTAATAGGAGGTGTTATCATTGTCAAAAAGAAGGCCACATTAGAAGGTTTTGTCCCGACCTTAGGAATAAAAAGTCGCTGGGTAAAGGAAAAGAAGAGTCTAGTGTAGTAAACCTTAGTGAAGAGTATAACCACTCTCTTTATGGTTAGTAACACTAGAGAGGATGACACTTGGATCCTAGATTCAGGTTGTTCTTTTCATATGACCCCTAATAGAGAATGGCTAGAAGACTTCCAAACCGGTGTGGGAGGTAAAGTCATGTTAGGGAACCGACATTTTTGTAGTGTAGAAGGTCAAGGAACAAGACGCCTTTAGGCTTCATGATGGAAATATTAGGTTTCTAACCGGAGTTAGTAATGCACTGAAGTTAAAAGAAACCTAATATCCCTTAGCATGTTAGATAAGCAAGGGTACACCATTAAGTTAGAGGGTGGTGTTCTAAAAGTCATGAAGGGCATCTTAGTTGCAATGAAAGGGCTTCTTAAGGATACCTTATACTCTTTAGAGGGTTCGACTGGTCGTAGGTCAAGTGATCTAGTTAAAGAGAGTGACAATTCCAAAATTACCCTTTGGCATAAATGCTTAGGTCACATGAGTGAGCAAGGAATTAGAGAGTTAATAAAACAACAAGTAATTCCTAACATAAAAATGTGGACCTAGATATGTGTGAGCATTGTGTTTATGGTAAAAGTAAAAGAGTAAAATTTGGAAAGTGGTGGTCACTCGCTAATAAAAACTAGAATATGTGCATGCTGACTTATGGGGCCCATCTAATGTTGTCAAATGGTGGGGCTAGATATTTCTTATCCATTATTGATGATTGTACTAGAAAAGTTTGGGTTTATCTTCAAAAATAAATCGATACTTTTAATAAATTTGTTGAATGGGTAACCTATGTTGAAAACCAAACCGCCTTAGAGTTAAGAAACTTAGGACTGACAATGGGCTAGAGTTTTGTAACCATGAGTTTAGAAACTTTTGTAAGTCTAAAGGCATAGCAAGACACTTGATCACTGTAGGGACGCCACAACAAAATGGGGTCACGAGAGAATGAATAGAACCCTTATGGAAAGAGTTAGGTGTATGTTATCCGATTCACAACTTCCTCAAAGTTTTGGGGAAGTTGTTGCAACAAAGATGTTATATAATCAATAGGAGCCCATCTACCGCCATAGATTTAAAAACGCCTCAAGAGCTTTGGCAAGGTAGTCCCCCGATCTATCACACATGAAAGTCTTTGGGTGTTTAGCTTATGCTCATTCAAAAGAGGGAAAGCTAGACCCAAGGGCTAAGAAATGTGTTTTCTTAGGATATCCCGAGGGTATCAAGGGATATAAACTATGGTGTCTAGACCCAAATTCACCAAAAATCCTAATAAGTAGAGATGTTGTCTTTAATGAAGGGAAAATGGGGTATGTAGAAGAAAAGACCGAGTCTATTCCTAAAAGTTCACCTAATTCCACTCTGAAACTGCTTTAGTTAGTCCTCCTTCCACTTCCCATAGTGATCTCGTAGATGAGCCAATAGTAGAACATGATGTTTCACCTTCTACCTTAGATCAATCACCTACACATAAAGTTGCTAATGAGGAAGAGGAAGAGGATAGTCAAGACTTAACAAATTATCGCTTAACTAGGGATAGGTTAGGAGAACCATTGTAGCTCCCACTAGGTTTGGGTATGTCAACCTTATATCCTATGCCCTAGTTATAGCTAATGAGTTTATTAATCAAGAACCACAAACTTTCAATGAGGCCATAAATAATGAAAATAAAGATAAGTGGTGGGCGCAATGAAAGAAGAGTATGATTCTTTGATTAAAAATCAAACTTGGGTTCTTGTTAATAAACCATTAAAAGCTAAAACTGTAGGTTGTAAGTGGATTTATAAAGTCAAAGAGAACCCTTTAGAAAATAACAAGCCTAAACTCAAGGCTAGGTTAGTAGCCAAAGGTTTACTCAAAGGAGGGGTATAGACTATGATGAGGTTTTTCCCCTGTGTAAGACACACCTCTATTAGAATTTTGCTTGCCTTTGTTGCTCACTTTGATCTTGAGTTAGAGCGGATGGATATAAATACCGCCTTCTTGCATGGTGAGCTTGAGGAGACCATTTACATGGATCAACCACCGGATTTGAAGCTCCCAAACAAGAAAAGAAGGTTTGTCTTCTTAAGAGATCGTTGTATGGCTTAAAGCAATCCCCACGTCAATGGTATAAAAGGTTTGATTCCTATATGCTATCTATTGACTTTTGTAGAAGTAAGTATGATAGTTGTGTGTATTTCAAACAAATCTCAAAGTGAATATTGTTTACTTGTTTTTATATGTTGATGACATGTTGATTGCTTGCAAAACCATGCATGAAATAAATAAGTTAAAGAATCTCTTAAAGAAGGAGTTTGAAATGAAAGACTTAGGCAATGCAAAAAGAATATTAGGAATGGATATTATTAGAGATAGAAAAGAGAAGAAACTATATTTGTCTCAAAGTGAATATATAACAAGACTAGTTAAAAGATTGAACATGCATGATAGTAGGAAGGTTAGTATTCCTTT
Source organism: Trichosanthes cucumerina (assembly GCA_036507285.1). Taxonomy (NCBI): domain Eukaryota; kingdom Viridiplantae; phylum Streptophyta; class Magnoliopsida; order Cucurbitales; family Cucurbitaceae; genus Trichosanthes; species Trichosanthes cucumerina. The sequence continues at coordinate 63,574,443 of CM071844.1, forward strand.
GGCAAGCACTTTAAACTATCTCATAATGATTCACCTAAGACTCAAGTGATATTGATAAAATGCATGACATTCCATATGCTAATACTGTTGGGAGTCTTATGTATGCCATGGTTTGTACTAGACCCGACTTTGCTCATCCACTTAGTGTTGTTAGTAGATTTCTTGCTAATCCTCGTAAACAACATTGGAATGTCATAAGTGGATTTTGAGGTATCTTGCATGTCATACAGATTTATGTCTTGTTTATGATGGAGCAAATATAGTTGATAGCAAGGATATTGAACTTGTTGGATATGTTGATGCCGATTATGTCGATATAGATAAACGTAGATCTTTGATGGTTTTGTGTTTAGATTGTTCAATTGCACAATTAGTTGGAAATCTAGTTTACAGTCTATAGTTGCTTTATCTACAATCAATCTGATATAATGCATTAATCAAGCTATTAAGGAATCTTTATGGCTTAAGGGAATTGTATCTCAATTGTGTTGTAGTGATAATGTTTCATGGATCGTGCATTGTGATAGTCAAAGTGCTTCTACATTTATCTAAAAATCATTCTCACCATGAAAGAACTAAACATATTGATGTTAGGTATCATTTTGTAAGAGATGTCATCAATGATGGTTTAGTTTTTGTTAAAAAGGTTGCTACTGATTTGAATGCTGCTGATATGTTTACTAAAGCATTACCTTGTGATAAATTTAACCTTTGTGTGAGAATGTTGCAGCTTAATCATGGATAACCCTGGATCTTATTTGAGAACTAAATTATAGGTCCTCTTCTTAGTTTATTATAGATTGAAATCAAGGTGGAGATTGTTATATTTTTTGGTTTCAACCTATCATAAACTAATTAATTTTAGATTAATGTTTTTTAAGTTAATCTAAAATGGTTTGGACCTTTGTTTTAGCTCTTAAGTTTAAAGACCCATTGTTAAGGTTGGACCCAAAGTAGGAGGAGCCCAAATCTACCTTTCTTGATCTCCTATTACCTAAACCCATTTGTTCCTTTTTTGTTATTATAAAAGGGTGTGTATGGGCCTTAAGTGAGAGAGGGGGAAAAGAAGAAGAAAAGTGTGAATTGGGTCTAATTGGGTTTATTGTTATAATTAGGGTTTTTGTTTCTTTTAAGAGAGAAAAGAATAGAAAGAGAAAGAAAGGGTTGGGGGCTCGATAGAAGGTCAAAACAGAGGGGGTTTCTTCGACAGAGAGAGAGAAAATCTGGAAAATACCATGGTTTTTCAAATAGTGAGAAAGATATCGAGGAACTCCGTCCTTATAGCAGTAAATCTGCCGTCCCACCGTGGGTTGCGCTTCGCAAGAAGAGGTGATCGCTGGCTTGGGAGTTGCCGCAGTTGATCGCTCGCTATTTTGAAGCCGCTTGGTTGTTCGTGACAAACGTGAGACTCAACCTTCTTTTTCAACCTTTGTTTATGAGATCCTCTCCAAAGGTTGTATCTCCTTTTTTTCTTTCCTTTTAGTTTAGATTCAAGATTTAATCCCAAAGGTTTTTAGACTCTCAATCTGGAATAAAGATTAGTTGTAGTCTCTCTTTGGGCATAAATCTTGGAATCTTGTTAAATCTTAAATGTTAAATGTATCTTTAGATATCCTGTTGTAAGTTCTCTGTATACTCGTGATATCTCTAATAAACTGCCTAGCAAAGGCTTAAAACACCTTTGCAAGTGGAGTAGAGTCGTTTTATGACCGAACCACTATAAATATTGGTGTTCTCTCGATTGTTCTTTATCTGCTTCGCATTTCTTTAATTACTCATCCCAAAGATTTAAATTGTAATAAAATCGCTTATAAACTTGTTGTAAACACCTCAAACTTGTCTAAAATTGGTTAGACATAGGATTTGGATCTTGACATATAATAACTTTTTTTAAGAAAAATGAAAATTATTGGAAAGAAATTGTGAGAAAAGCAAAAGACGGAGTTTTTAAGAATAAAATAAAAAAACAAATGATTACAAAAAAAAAAAAAAGACCTTTAACACATTTGCAGTTAAAAGGATTTCAAAATGTTTTTGAGGTCTCAAAATCTTTAGAGCTCTTCAAACCTTCCATGCATTCAATTTTCAAATTGTAAAATCGCAAGGCATATTTGAGAATGATTTTAAAAATAGTGATTTTAGCACCATTGATTCGTTTATAAATGATTTATAAAATTAATTTTTATAAAATTACGTTGATGTTTGGTTTCAAACATTTAAAAGTGATTTTTCTATATTTAAAAGTGATTTTGAATTATGTTTAGTTTCAAAAGTGATTTTAGAATTACCAAATTACTAAAAATGACATTTTATCTTTAAGAAATTATTTAACTAAATAATTATGATAAATATTTCTTTTTATTAATTTTTTATTTGTTTTATTGTTAAATTTTTATATGCATGATTAATATGTTAAGAAAAATATGCATAATAAATGTTAAAATAAAAATTCAAAAACCATATATCTCACTCAATCTAGAATAACTATAATAAATAATCATTTTACATCCAATTTCTATTAAATAATAAAATTCTTCTGTGTCATTATTTTTGGAAGAGCTATTAGTATTATCATTATCGATCATATAAGATGAAATCTAATTTAACAAAATAATCGTTTACAAATCCATTTATTACTTTTATATTTAGAGACGAAAACAAATAATCTAAAAGAAAAAAGAAAGTTGTGGCAACAAAAGTGGAGAAATTGCAATTATAAATTGCAATAAAATTAGTGATAATTATATATAAAAAAAGATAATGGAAACCAAAATTGACCTATGACACCACCTATGGATGGGAGGGAGGAGAGAGAAAGTAGGGTACAATTGAATGAAATTGGGATAAATTTTGGGAGTGATTCCCCGTCAATCACCTAATATTTTGGGAGTGATTTTTGCATGGTCAAAATCACTTTGTCATTATTCAAATCACTTTTCTTTCCAATATTTATGTTTGGTTGTTGAAATTGATTTTGAAAAAATAAAAAATCACTTAAAATTGATTTTTCAATGATTAGTTGATGGGTGATTTTGGGAGGTGATTTTTAATAGTTTTGTGTAAAAGAAAACCGAACTAATATTTTTTTGTTTTTCCAAAATAAAAACTGAGATATCCATTTTTATTCGAAAAAACTGAACCAACCATTAGATTGATCTTTTAGTGGCGTGGGATTACATGTTGCTATAACATTCAACGACATTGATTCCCACAACGCCACTAATAATCGAAGTTTTGAGACACATTTAATGGCATTGCTAAAAATATCTTTCACCGACTTATTTTAACTATGCCACTAAAAAGTTGCCACGGAAAGTAAATTTTCTTGTAGTAAAAATACATATTGATAATTAATTATAAATGCTAAATAAATTAATTAAATTAATTATCGATAAATGTATAAAGGTTGGAAACTTAAAGGTTTTTCATACCGTTTAAAAGATTTTTTTTCTCTAATTTAAATTAAAATGAAAATTACAAAAGTTCTAGAATTCAAAAAAGTTTTATAACTCTCACATTCTATTACAATAAAAATGAGTATTTTTTCACCAATACATAGAACTTTATTATTTCTCTATTTTTTTGAACTTTATTCTTTCTTTTTTTTTTCTCTTAATATATTGCTCTAAAAAACTCTTCAATTTTAAAGCATGTCAAGATATTAGTATTACATTCAAGTTGCAGAGGATATATGTGTCGTATCTATATCCCAAACCCAAGGTTTGCAACATTACAACTCATCAAGTTTGATGAATTTGAATTACAAAGTTTATCTACCAATTGCCAAGTGAGAATCTATTTGAAGAAAATAAATGTATAGCTAAGATCTTAATTTTTTATGTTATTGTTTATTTTTTTTTAGTTGTTGTTCTTTTATAATTAGTATATTTTTTATTATTTAAAATATTTATTGAAAGAAAAAAAAATTATCGATCAATTACAAGCTTTATGTTTATTTTGTTGAGAAAATAATCATCTAACTAAATTTACAAAGGTGTTACTGGTGATTATAAAATGCATATATTTAATTTAAATGCTAGAATATCAGAAATTTTATTTTTCTTTATATAATTAGTAATTTTAATTATAACTATTTTAGGTAGCAAAGATATTAAGAGTAGTAAGAGTGGTTAGAAAATCTAGCCTAGAAAAAGTTTCATTTTAATTAATCTCAAATTACTTTAGTTGTAATGCCCCTAGTTTTTAAACCAACTCGAACCAAGGACGTCATTAGGCAACACACTCTGCGTCGAAATTTCGGCAACATAACGGTGCTACCCGGACGAAATAAAAATTTTTCTAACCTGTTTTAAGCATAAAAACACTTCACAAGACTCCATCAAGGCCCAACCTCCTCCAAACTACAAGTCAACAATGGTTGGGCTCCACAAAATACAGAACAACAGGAGAAAACATAAACAAACAAAACACATAGGAAGCATCACAACTTAACCAAATTTCAAACTTACTAGCTACAAATCAAGACAAATGAACATGCATTCATAATTCTAACATTAAGCTAACATCCAACAGGCGCATAAATTTAATACAACAAAAATATAGCTTTAAACCCAAAATAGAGCTCCTAACACTACAAGAATTTTATCATATGCAGACGTTATTTCTTCCGACGCTTTAAAAATAGTCAGGATATATAGGTAATACTGATTGTTGAGACAATGGTCGACAAAGGTGAAGAGAACTCCTGACCAATTGATAATTAGTCGGTAATAAAGGATTAATGTCGACTATTTTCAACATTGGTCGGAAAAAACTGGGAAGGTCGACTATTATTCAAACAGTCGAAAAAAGACATCGAAAATGTCAACCATTTGTAAAATGGTCGGCAAAGGCATGGGAAAGACTTAGCAAAAAGGAAAAAGGTCGAGGAAAGAGCTACCATTTGTAACATGGTCGGGAAAAGGCTTCAGAAAGGCCGACCAGTTTTTGAATAGTCAGCAAAAGGCTTGGGAAAGGTCGACCATTTATAGAATAATCGACAAAAGGCATGGGAAAGGCCGACAGTTATAAAAACGGTCGAAAAAAAGATGGGAAAATGCCGACTCATTTTGAAAACGGTCGGCCTAAATTGAGGAAAGGTCGACTATTTTAGAAAATGGTCGACAATGTATTTACTAAAAGACTCGAAAGTTCCTTATTTCATTTTTTCCTTTCTCTCTTTCTTTCCCTCACTGCTGAAACCCTATCCTCGCCCGCCCTTCTGCCATTCGCCCGCCTACCGCTCCTACCGTCAGTTAAAGCTCCTTAAGGTTGTTCCTGAGGATTACATCAAAAAATAGGTTTGTTGCATCTATTCTAAGTTCATCTCGAGTGTTTTTCCACATATTTTTTGTTGGGATGTTTGTCCTAATCTCGTACTGTTTGTAAATATACATTTGAAATTAATAAAAAGTTATTCATTTCATCATTTTGTGTCTCGCATTTTATACAAACTTTGACCAATAAACTAAACTCCAAGGTCATTAAATATATGAGAGAACTAAAACTTGAACGATGTGTAGTGGACACACAGGGAGGATCACGTTCAAGTAAATGACCCGAACGGTCTCACGTGATATGGTTGGGGTTGGAGACCTAATCTCGGATACATCAGGATGCAACCCGCTTTGTATTAAGATACAAACGAGGTGATCTGACTCGCTCATGTGGTTGACATGCGAGTGGGGGCATCCTGTACAATGAGATTGTACAAGACCGAATCGTGAATTATTAGACCTACTGATGTAACACCGTTGACAGTAAGGACTAATAACTACGTAGATGACCATTAGTGACTCGACTAATCCCGAGCGTGTTACTACGACTCGTGTCTCATGGGGTCCGCCCTATGACTAGTACGGGTGAGGGTGGTCACAGTTACTCGCCCAATATGCCTATCTTCTCACATACAGAACCAAGTAGGGAGCTGAGAACTTAACTACGCGAGATGGAATTCTCTCGTTCCCGCCTTTAGGGAAACTAGAGCGGTTGTTCCCTTAAGTGCTGTCTCTAGGGCTTGGACAACGGACGCCCACCCTCCAACTGGCAGGAGAGGGTTGTTATGTATGGTTGGACCATTATAATGTTGTTGTTCATTAGAGGAGCGTTGGGGACTTAAGGAACAAAAAGTAGACATAGGGGTAAAACGGTAATTTGACTTAGCAGTGTCTACGAACAACTTGTGAAGGATCGACTCATGGGCATTGGTTATATCAGTGGACACGTAATATCTTGCACTGACGGGAGTGCAGCTATGGGCTTTAGTGGAGTGTTACCGTAGCTAATGAAGGTTGATTAACCGGATCAAAGAGTTTGATAGGTTAATCTCGGATCATTGAAGCTCGTCACTGTAGGTTTATTAGGTCCTTCGGTTGGGTCAAACTGGGTTAAAAGAAGGGTATATTGTTTTGGTGTGAATTGAAGTGTTCAATTTCACTAAAGGGCATTTATGTCATTTATATGAGATATGAATGATATAATATATAGTTTAATGTGAACGAGATTCATAATAAACTATACGTTAGCCTAATTGCTGAATTAGTACTAATTTGGAGAAATTAGGTTGAGACATACTAAATTGGATGTGATTCAATTTAGAAATCCAGAATATTGCAAATGTTATTTGTAATATGAGGTATGAGATATCTTATAATATATGGTTATGCAAATATGATTTGCATAACCTATAGTTGTGGTAAAATGGTAAATAGGTGGAGATTTCAACTTCACCTATCTCCATTATTTAAACCCCTTTGCAAGAAGGGTTGATTAAGGATTCTCTCATTTTTGGAAATCTCACCAAAAGAAGAGATCATTCTCTCTCAATTTTCTCTCAACCTTTCTCCTCCCAAAACCAAAACTCAAGAATCCCACCATTCTCTTTCTTCCAAAAGAAGAACAACCGAGAAGCCAAGTAGTGGTGTTTTTGTTCGTGAGAAGAGTTCGGGATCATAGAGATCGAGAAGCACACGAAGAGTTCGTGGATCGTTGGAAGGAATTTTGAAGAAAGTCTTCAACAAGTAAGTATTGTCTTTAACTTACTGTTTTTCTTCCTTCTTATGCATGTTTAGTCTTAGATCTAAGAGTTAGATTGTTTTAACGAATAATAGTTGCACAACTTCACCACGACGATTCGATCGTCTTCCGCTGCGTGGGAGTTTCATTCCCTTCAATTGGTATCAGAGCCACTCGTTGGTTTGATGTTGTGCACTATTTTTCGTTAAAATTTAGGTGGGTATGCCTTAATTCATGAGATTAATGTTGGTTTACAATTATGGATGTTTTCGGTTTTGGCATTAGAATAGATTTATAATTTTATGTTGTTATGATCAATGTAAGGGTCCATTGTTTTTGGGCATTTTGTTGTAAATCGAGTCTGTAAGTCCGAGTCGTTCGTGGCAAGAGTTGCTGTGAAGAAATCAGAGCGAAACAGACAAAAATTGATGAAGAACAGCAAGAGGAGCTTGTTATTCTGTCGACAGCGTTGAGACGCTGTTCATCGGCGTCTCAACGTTGTGCATGCGGTTGGAGGCCTTGCTGCAGAGCTGATAGCACACAAAATGTGTTGTCCTTAGGCTTAATTATTGCTAGTTTTATGATGATTTGGGGCTTTTATGTGGTTAATTTATTCAATTTCAGGTTAAGCGCTTAAAAGGAGCTATTGGAGACAATTTGGATCACTCGGGATCAAAACGAGGCTATTTGGAGCTAAAGATAACATCAATTGGAAGAAAAAGAACCAATCCAAGCATGATGACCCGAGGTGATGGCGTTGCAACACCATGCTTGCTGTTTAAAGGCTTTGAAGACTCCAGACGATAGCGTCGCAACGCTTCCTTTGGGCGTTGCAACGCTATCTCGATAAGAAGCCACGTGTGAGAAGCCGCACATAGGGCGTTGCAACGTTGCCTTGCAGCGTCGCAACGCCATTTCAACAAGGAGCGCGCGTTAGAGGAACGGCGTTGCAATGTTGTCCTCAGCGTTGCAACGCTGCCTGATATTTTCCATATATGAATTATTCGCTAGGGCACGGCGTTGCAACACCATGCCCAGCGTTGCAACGCCGTCCTATTGATATAAAAAGGAAAATATGCATCTTGGATGAGGAGCCGAATTTGGTAGAGTTTTGCCCTAATTTCGAAACACACTTTGTAAGAAGAGAGAAAAGAGCGTTTTTGGGAGCCAAAGCATTCGTGGAGGTTCGAGATCGAAGACGGGAGCTCTGGATACGGGGACCTGCATCGACACCTAAGTTTAATTTCCTTTTCTTTCAATTTGTAATAGCGTTTCTAAGACGTTTTCTACTTGTTTAGTTTGATTTTCATGTGATTTAGAGTAGCTAAACATTGTAGTTAGGATTTGATTTGCTTGTTATGACTTTATTACAATGAATTGAAGCATGTTTTGTCCTTATTTTTGACAATTCGTTCTTGACTTCTTAATTTGTTGATTTAAGTGGACTCGAGAGATAAAGCTTGAATTAGAGCAAAGTTGTCAAAACTCTTAGAATTCGGCATGAGAATGACTTAGAAATCTTAGGGAAACACATAAAGAAGTTGCTTAATGCCATGCATGTTGTAGGTTCATATGGAGACTATGAATTTATTGCATGTGTGAGGCTCACTAAGAATCGAGAGATTTTCTTGAATATTTTACTTCTTGTTTATAATTTCATCTCATTGGTTTAATGCATGTGTTAATTGAGTCATTAACTTATAAAATCACTTCCCACAATTCTATCAATTCGTGTCTCCACATGCTTGTTTGTGTGCTTGTTTTTACTTTCAATTCAACTATCCATGTTATGTTTCTTTAGCTAAAATTGAGAATTAGTACCTTAGTAATTAATTAATCTAGAAACCCATTCCCGAGGACGACACTTGGACTCATAAATCACTATACTAAAACTTGACTCGTACACTGCGGTATTGCGATATCATATAAATATCACGCAACAAGTTTTTGAATATATGAGAGACCTAAAATTTGAATATACAAAGACATCCGCACTGTGAGATCCATACTCGGCCTCGTGGCGCAAATGGGAGCGTCCCCCTTCGGATGGTATTTGTATGGATCAATATCAACGTGGATGGAGAGAGTACTTAAAGTGAGTGGGAGCGGGACCTTTGAAAACGGGACCCACGGTCTATTCTTTCGATTCACACCGTGGAGACCCCTATGATCCGCCCCGCTAGTTTGGCTGGACGCATAATCCTTCCGAGGCCATGATCATGGGAGCCTGAACACCGTGAATTCTTGAAAGGGATACAGCTGTTTTCTTATTGGTTTTCCTTCGTGGTTCACCCTTCGGTGGCTATTGTTTGGACGGATACTTGGAAACTTAAAGATTGAGGGTGACACTCAAAGAATTCGTTAAGTGTTAATGAATTCGACCAAATAATGGTAACCGGGCGCCTAATGGAATAAGAGTTATTCTGGGATTAGGTCCGCAGTCGAGAAAGTCTCGCCCTGAGGAGGAGTGTTTCTGCTCACCCTTCTGGTATGTGGGTCATTCTAAACCTTTAGGATATCATTGCAATTTTTAAATGACCTAGGGATCATAGGATTAAATTTTGCTAAAACTTGATTGATTTTCAAAAGTTTATGCGAGACTGGCACAAAATTATTTGATTTTTTCAGCTAAAAATATGTCTAACTCAATAATCGCTTTACTTGCTTCCGACAAACTAGAGGGAGTTAACTTCCAAACGTGGAAGAACAACATAAACACGATTTTAGTAATCGACGACCAAGTTCGTGGCTTACCGAGGAGTGTCTCAATTGTCGAAAGCTCGATCGCATCACGGCGTGTTCGTGATGCATACGATCGATGGATCGGGGCCAATGAAAAGGCCAAGGTCTACATCATTGCCACTTTGTCCAAGTATTGGCAAAAACACGAGTTGATGATCACCGCTAAGGAGATCATAGAGTCGCTGCAAGACATGTTTGGACAACGAATCCTTTCGTGTCGAACACGATTCGCTCAAACACGCCTTCAATGCCCGGATGAAAGAAGGGACGTGCGTCCGAGAACACGTTCTGTAGACATGATGACCCACCTTAATCAAGGCGGAGATGAACGAGGCTTCGATCGACGAGTCGAGCCGATCGCCTTTATATTGGAGACTCTTCCAAGAGTTTCCTCTTCAGCCAGAGCAACATTTAGTATGAACAAGATAAGCTACACTCACCACCCTTCTCAATGAGCTACAAAACGTCCAAATCCTTGATGAGGATCGTGGAATCTAAGCCGAGGCAAATGTTGCCTACAGGTCTTATCATAGGGGTTCAACCTCTGGGACAAAATCTGTTGCTCCTTCTTGCCCGAAAGGGAAGAAGAAGATGAATAAGGGTAAAGCTGATCGAGCTGCCGCCCAAAATGGCAAGAAGGTTAAGGAAGTTGCAGAGAAAGGAAAGTGTTTCCACTACAATGGGGATGGTCACTGGAAGAGAAATTGTCCCAAGTTCCTTGCCGATAGGAAGAATCAAGGTAAATGTGATTTCTCGGTAATCAAATTTGTTTAGTGGAGAGTAGTGACTCTGCCGGATATTGATTCGAGCGCCACTAACCACGCTTGTTCTTCTTTTCGTGGAATTGATTCTCGCAAAGAACGCGAGTGGGTGAGGTGACTCTACGGGTTGGATCCAGGAGAGATAGTCTCTCACGCAAACGATCGACAAAGTGAAGCTCTATTTCTGCAGGAATTACATTTTGTTAGACAATATGTACATAGTTCTAAGGTTTACTAGAAAACTTGTTTTTATTTCCTGTTTATTAGAACAATGTATCTTCGTTTCATTTAATGGTAATAAAGCGTTTATTTCCATAAATGGTAATCTTATTTGTTCTACTTCACTTAAGTCTAACTTGTATGTTTTAAAGCCAAATTCAGTCAAAAGCATTTTGAACACTAAGTTATTTAAAACTGCAGAAATGCGAACTAAGAGAGTTAAGGTTTCTCCGAAAGAAAATACCCATCTTTGGCATCTAAGGTTAGGCCACATTAATCTCAATCGGATTGAGAGACTAGTGAAGAGTTGACATCTAAGTCAGTTGGAAGAAAACTCTTTATCGGTATGTGAGTCATGCCTTGAAGGCAAAATGACCAAACGTCCTTTTAGTGGAAAAGGATATAGAGCCAAGGAGCCCCTTGAGCTTATACATTCTGACCTCTATGGTCCGATAAGTGTTAAAGCACGAGGTGGTTACGAATACTTCGTTTCTTTCATTGATTATTATTCGAGGTATGGGTATATTTACCTAATGCATAGGAAGTCTGAAACTCTTGAAAAGTTCAAGGAGTACAAGACTGAGGTTGAGATCCTGTTAGGTAAAACCATAAAAACACTTCGATCGGATCGAGGTGGAAAGTATATGGACACTGAATTCTAAGACTATATGATAGAACACGAATTACGTCCCAACTCTCAGCATCTAGTATGCCACAGTAGAATGTTGTATCGGAGAAGAGAAACAGAACCCCGTTGGACACGATTTGATCGATGATGAGCTATGCTCGTCTCCCTGATTCCTTTTGGGGTTACGCAGTGGAGACTTCGGTGTATATTTTGAGCAATGTTCCGTCGAAGAGTGTTTGTGAAACACCTTTCGAACTCTGGAATGGTCGTAAAGGTAGTTTACACCATTTCAGAATTTGAGGATGCCCAACCCACGTGTTTGTGTCAAACCCGAAGAAATTGCAACTGCGTTCAAATTTGTGCCTATTCGTAGGTTACCCAAAAGAGACCAGAGGTGGTTTGTTTTACGATCCTAAGGAAAATAGGGTGCTTGTGTCGACAAACGTCACTTTTCTTGAGGAAGACCACATCAGGGATCATTTGCCTAGGAGCAAAATCGTGTTGAACGAAATAGACAGTACATCAGCAAGAGTTGCTGATGGGGCTAGTAAGTCAACAAGTATTGTTGATCCTAGCACGTCAAGTCAAATCTGTTCCCAAGAGTTGGGAATATCTCGACGTAGTGGGAGGGTTGTGAGACAGCCTGAACGTTACATGGGTTTTGCTGAAACTCAAGTCGTCAATCCTGATGATGACTGTGAGGATCCATTGACCTATGATCAGGCAATGGTTGATGTTGACAAGGATAAATGGATTAAAGCCATGGACCAGGAAATGAATTCGATGTACTTCAATTATGTCTAGGAACTTGTGGATCAACCGGATGGGGTAAAACCTATTGGTTGCAAATGGATCTACAAGCGTAAACGTGGCGTAGATGGGAAGGTGTAAACCTTCAAAGCACGACTAGTGGCAAAGGGTTTTACCCAAGTCGAAGGGGTTGATTATGAGGAAATATTTTCACCTGTTGCCATGGTAAAGTCGATCGGGATCCTTTTAGCCATTATCGCGTATTATGACTACGAGGTGTGGCAGATGGATGTCAAGACCGCCTTTCTGAATGGCAACCTTGACGAAACCATCTACATGGACCAGCCCAAGGGGTTCATTGCCCAAGGGCAAGAGCAAAAGGTTTGTCGGTTTCATAGGTCTATTTATGGACTGAAACAAGCCTCGAGGTCTTGGAATATAAGGTTTGATGAGGCAATCAAATCTTATGGCTTTGATCATAATGTTGATGAACCTTGTGTTTACAAGAAAATCATTAACAAAACTGTCGCATTTCTAATATTATATGTGGATGATATTCTTTTCATTGGGAATGAGGTAGAATTTCTTACTGACGTAAAGAAATGGCTAGCTTCGCAATTCTAAATGAAAGATTTGGGAGAAGCTCAGTATGTTCTAGGTATCCGTATCAGAGTGTCCTAAATCGGAACAAAACGCAGCCATGTCTCAAGCATCTTATATTAACATGATGTTGTCTAGATATAAGATGCAGAACTCTAAGAAGAGCTTGCTGCCTTTCAGGCACGGGGTTCACCTGTCTAAGGATCAGTGTCCTAAGACTCCTCAAGAGGTTGAGGATATGAGACGGATCCCCATGCTTCAAATCAGAGGAGTCTAATGTATGTCATGTTGTGTACTAGGCCCGACATCTATTATGCAAAGAGGGATTGTCGGTGAGGTATCAATCCAATCCAGATTAGATTACTAGACACCGTAGAAGGCAATCCTCAAGTATCTTAGGAGAACGAGGAACTACAACTTAGTGTATGGCGGTGGGGATTTGATCCTCACGGATACACAGATTCGACTTTCGGTCGATAAGGATTCTAGAAAATCCACTTCGGGTCGACCTTCATTCGAATGGAGGAGTTGTAGTATGGTGAATCATCTCAAGCAGGATGCATCGCTAATTCTACTATGGAAGCGAGTGCGTTGCGGCCTTGTGAAGTCGCAGCAGAAGTTGTTTGGCTTAGAAGTTCGTGATGATTTGGAAGTTGTTCCAAATATCAACATGTCAGTCACACTGTTTTGTGACAACAGTGGTGCAATAGCCAACTCCAGGGAGCCTCGAAGCCATAAGAGAGGCAAACACATTGAGCAGAAGTAGCATATGATACGGGAGATTGTGCACCACAGGCGACGTGACAACCTCGCAGATAGGAGCATCGGCAACAAGTTTCTCATCCCTTTTCAAAACCCCTCTCACGGCTAAGGTGTTTGAGGGTCACCTAGAGAGTCTAGGTTTTCGAGTACTTCCTGACTAGGGCAAGTGGGAGATATGTAAACGAGTATTCAATGCCCTAATTTATTGTATTACTTCATTATAATTTATGTACATTTCATAAATGTATTTCCTCCACTAGCTTAGTCCAAGTGGGAGTTTGTTAGGATGTTTGTCTTAATCTCGTACTGTTTGTAAATATACATTTGAAATTAATAAAGAATTATTCATTTCATCATTTTATGTCTCGCATTTTATACAAACTTTGACCAATAAACTAAGCTTCAGGGCCATTGAATATATGAAAGACCTAAAACTTGAACGGTGTGTAGTGGACACACAGGGAGGATCACGTTCGAGTAAATGACCCGAACGGTCTACAGTATATGGATGGGGTTGGAGACCTAATCCTAGATACACCGTGGATGCGACCCGCTTTGTATTAAGATACAAACGAGGTGATCTGACTCTTTCATGTTGTTGACATGCGAGTGGAGGCATCCTGTACAATGAGATTGTACAAGATCGGATCGTGAATTATTAGACCTACTGATATAACACCGTTGACAATAAGGACTAATAACTTCGTAGATGACCATTAGTGACTCGACCGAATCTCGAGCGTGTTACGGACTCAGTATCACGGGGTTTGTCCTTTGACTAGTACGGGTGAGGGTGGTCACGCTTATCGCCCAATATGCCTATCTTCTCGTGCACGTAACCAAGTAGGGAGCCGAGAACTTAACTACGCAAGATGGAATTCACTGCGTTCCGCTTTTAGGAAACTAGAGGGTTGTTCCCTTAAGTGTTGTCTCCGTGGCTTGGACAGACAACGGGCGCCCACCCTTTCACCGCACGAGAGGGTTGTTGTGTATGGTTGGACCATTACAACGTTGTTGTTCATTAGAGGAGCAGTGGGGACTTAAGGAATAAGAAGCGGTGAGGACTTAAGGGAACAAGAAGTAGACACATGGGTAAACGGTAATTTGACCCAAAGAAAGGTGTCTCTGAACAACCCGTGAAGAAGGGTCGACTCATGGGCATTGTTTATATCAGTGGACACGTAATATCTTGCACTGACGGGAGTGCAACTATGGACTTTAGTGGAGTGTTACCGTAGCTAATGAAGGTTGATTAATTGGGTCAAGAAGTTTGATAGGTTAATCTCGGATCATTGGAGCTCGTCACTGTAGGTCCATTAGGTCCCTCGGTTGGCTCAAACTGGGTTAAAAGAAGGGTATACTGTTTTGGTGTGAATTGAAGTGTTTAATTTCACTAAAGAGCATTTATGTCATTTATATGAGATATGAATGATATAATATATAGTTTAATGTGAATGAGATTCATAATAAAATATAGGTTAGCCTAATTGTTGAATTAGGACTAATTTGGAGAAATTAGGACTAATTTAGAGAAATTAGGTTGAGAGATATTAAATTGCAATTTATAAATCCACAATATTGCAAATGTGATTTGTAATATGAGGTATGAGATATCTTATAATATATGGTTATGCAAATATGATTTGTATAACCTATAGTTGTGGTAAAATGGTAAATAGGTGAAGATTTCAACTCCACCTATCTCCATTATTTAAACCCCTTTGCAAGAAGGGTTGATTAAGCATTCTCTCATTTTTGGAAATCTCACCAAAAGAAGAGATCATTCTCTCTCAATTTTCTCTCCCAAAACCAAAACTCAAGAATCCCACCATTCTCCTTTTTCCAAAAGAAGAACAAGTTAGAAGCCAAGTGGTGGTGTTTTTGTTCGTGAGAAGAGTTCGGGATCGTAGAGATCAAGAAGCACACGAAGAGTTCATGGATCGTTGGAAGGAATTTTGAAGAAAGTCTTCAACAAGTACGTATTGTCTTTAACTTATTGTTTTTGTTCCTTCTTATGCATGTTTAGCCTTATATCTTAGAGTTAGATTGTTTTAAGGAATAATAGTTGGACAACTTTACCACGACAATTCGATTATCTTCCGCTGCGTGGGAGTTTCATTCCCTTCATTTTTGGTATTATAGATAGATTTATCTGTTACTCTTAAATTTTGGCCGAATTTTCGGTATGATTTATTTGAAATACATAAAAGTCAAGAAAATCAAATCTAATAGCTGATGTTCTTGTTGTTGATTCTAGCTTCCTGCGAGCATGTTCGAAATGATATTGCACAATTTTACCATCAGAATTGCGAACTCCAATGTTAATACTTCAACCACTGACAATATTCTCCCGTATTTGTTATGGTAGCTTGTTGCTTTGTGAATTCAACCCTTAAACATATCATTAATTTATTGTTTGATAAAAATGATGAGAAAATGAATGTGGTCTATGGAAATTTAGGGCTCGATAGGAGCACCATCAATTCAATTGAAGAATAGGGGAAGATATGGAGTCATGTCGTCTTTCAATGGAAGGTTGTTGTAGTTTATATAAGTTTGAGAAATTTGGAAGGACAACCCTGTAGATTTGAATCTTGGGTTTTGGGGTTCAACCAACTTAATAAACTAAGTTATAATATGCGATTGTCCAAACTGTTTTGGGTAGTGGATCGAGCAAAGTTAAAGGCATGGGTTGGGGTCAAGGTTAAAATGAAGGAATCACTCATCATCCATTGAAGAGACCCAACGAGAGCACGAGTTGAGCATAGAATTGGCCCAATTACAAGATAAGAATGCACATCAAGAAGTAGAGTTGAATGAGACAAAGGAAGAGTTAAATTGTGCCAAGGCTGAAATCATTAGTTAGAGAACAAAACTAGCAGAAGTTGAAACCCGAACTACAAATGAGTTGGCCAACCTTCGATCAATGCTTACACAAATATTAAACTCACAAGGAGAACCGTCTACATAAGTAATTATCTTTCTACTTTTATGTTATCTATGACTATCCTACAATAAAGATAGTCATAGAGTTTAATTGAGTATGATTAGTTATGGGGGAGAGAGTATATTAATAGGCTTGGTTAGTTATGCCCTTTCTTGATTATTGATTTTTTTTTTCAGATTATTGATGTAGGATTAGGATGGACTTGTTACATGCCTATCATAAACAATTTCTCACGGCGGGAAAAGCTAGGATGGACTTTGTTTTTACTCACTTAACCATGCAAACTGACACTTTTTAAGACAGTTTGTGATTGATGTGGTGAGTAAGCTAAAATCTTTTATAAATTTATGATAGAATGATGCTAGTCCTAAAAAACTTTGGATGTCATTCTCCTTTCGTGAAATGAGCCAATCCTGAATAATCTTTACCCTTAATGGATCTATTTTTATCCCTTTCGTGACTTATAAGAAATCGAAGTAGCATTTCTTAAGATTGATGTGTAATTCATTTTGAGATAAAACATAAAACAGGGTATGCAGATGTTCTAAATGTTCCTTGTAAGACTTGCTAAGTTTATTGAAAAATGGTCGACAAAACCTGAGTCATAAGCCTTGAGAAGATACTTGGAGCGTTGCACAACCCAAAGGGCATGACTGTCCATTCGAAGAGTCCAAAATTGGTTTTGAATGCAGTTTTCCATTCGAAGAGTCCAAACCTGAGTCATAAGCTTTTAGAATGTTACTAGGTTGAAAAGGAATAGAATTGTCCCACTTGAATGAACCCTTGATATTGATTTCCTTCCACTAAAAAAAAAAAACTGACATTTGTGCTCTTTTTCTTACTTGCAAGTTGTTAAGGGCTTGTTTGGTATCCAATTCGGATCCTATTTTATGTTTTTGGATTTACTGAATTCAGTGAATATATGTTTGGCAGATGTGCTTTCGAAAATTGTTTTCGGATTTGGGATCCAAATAGTAGAAATTTTGAAAACAACATTTTTATGTTTTCATTGTATCCAGATTCTGAATTTAAAATTTTAAAATGTAGAATTATATTAAACAAAGATAAAAATAATAAATACAATATTTCATATTATGAATTCAATTTACTTTTGTTAAATTAAAATATGTATAATATAATATATTATAAATTATAGAATATTATATTATAAAAAGATAATTCTATAAAATTTACAAAATCATTTCATAAATTAATTAATAATGACTTATATTTAATCTAATAATTAGTTTTGCAACTACAACTAATTTCATGATCTATAAATATGTTATAGGGCACACTTTAAACAACTGTTTAGAATGAAATCAAATTTCTAAATCTGTTACCAAACACATATCTAAAAACATGAAATACAACTCTGTTTTCATTGAATCCCTTGTTTTCAAATTTCTGTTTTCAGATTGCGTACCAAACATGCCCTAAGTGTTTTTGTATTTCATTTTTCTTGTATTTCCCAACAAATTTTCTTAGTGTAAATGTAATTACATTTCTTGCAATATTCACATCATACTGTTTTCCTTAAAAGGTTCCCATTCTAGATTGAAGGATGAACAAAAAAATAAAGATAAGCAATCAAGATTAGGTAAACGAACCCCTTAACATCGATGTTCTTTGAATTTTGTCCATTCTAACCCCTAGAAAAACATTCAAGTCATATTTGGAAGATGTTTCAAAGAACCAAATACACACGATACAATGCTTAGATGTAAAGAAGTGAGGTGTGTTATTGAAAATAGGTGAACCCTACTCATTTCTCACCACATTCTCTTAGTTCATTAATAAGTGATCTAAATTTAGAACAAACCATGTCAAAACTAGTTCATAGTTTATAGGTGCTAGATCAACTTGTGTCTTTTAAATTGAATTCTTCTTCTTTTTATTTGTATTTGCCCATCTAAGGAAAAAACAAGGAAAAAAAGGTGGAGAAAGAGAGAAACATCAAAACAATGGGTTTAGTTTCTTCTTTTGATTTTTTCTGTTATTTTTGTTTTTATATGTTTATATAGTTTTGATCTTAGGTTCATGTCTTTTCATAGGTGGATCGACTCAACAATGCTCTGAAATCAACACGAAGATGGCCATGAAAATGATGAGAAAGTGTAGTTAACTTGAGTTTAATATAAACTTTTATTTGTAGATTGGGTTATTTGGCCAATATTTTTATTTTGTATATGAACAAAGTGTAATTAACTTTGGTTTAATGTAAGTAAATTTTTTATTCAATTTGTGTTTACTTTATTTCATGTACAGCAGATTTGAAATTATAGTGAAAATCCAAATAAATGCCTATTTGAATAGGTAAAATATTAAATATAAGCAATGATACTATTTGGTGGGCAATTCCAATATATGTCGATCAAAATATTGGTCGACATTTCCAAGGTATGGCGACCAACTTTTTTTTGGTTGGCATTCATTGGCAATGTTAACCTAAACAATTTAGTCGACATATATTGCCAATGTCGACTGGTCGAGTTGTCGAAACCCTCCAAAATATTTACTGATTTTTTAGATCTAACTTGTAGAAATAGTGAATCAGGTCGAATCCCAAGGGAACCAATCGAATTAATTTCTCAAAGTTAAAAGTAATAATGATAACAAAATAAAGGAGGGGGAGATTTGAATTGTCGAACAAAAATGAAATTAAACAATAAATAAAAAATAAAAAGATAATTTTATACAACTTCCAATTCAAGTATATAAATTTCATCCAATTGTAATTTGATCATAGGCTTAAAAAGAAAAAAGAGAAATCAATTTCAATTTTGCTAATTCAAGAACTCAGTCAATTTACTCGGAAAAACCGCAATAAATATAAACTCTCATAATTTAATCGATTTTAACCCAACATCAAAACCAAAACTTATAACTTAATCAATTGGGTACGATAGTGTTCCATATTGATTAAATAATAGCATTAAAAGCAATGAGATGACTAAACCAAAATTAACTAATTGAGGTAACTACAAGTTAATTGATTTTGCTTTTCTGTTTCCCTAGAGTCGATTCTGCAAGCTATGTAAAATGGAAAAACCATCAATTAGACACACATAGGCCAACCCCTTGCTACATTTTTTTCAATCATTTGTGACAATTACGGATCACAAAATCATGGATAGCAATAAATTGATTGAAACTAAATTAAGGCGTCAATTTAATTAGTAACGATCAATCATAAAAATAAAACAAGAAACAAATAATTCTTAAATTAGAAACAAAATTTCAATTAAGTCTAAAGCCTCACAAAATTACAATTGGAAATGAAATAACCATTAAATCAGAAATTAAAGCTTAGTCACACATGGTGGAAAAGTAATAATAATTGTAAAGGGGAGAAAACATAAAATATAAAGGCTAAAAACAGAGAACTACTACACTCTCTAAACTTTTGTTTTTGTAGAGAACACTAAAATTCTTCATTCCCCTTTGCTCAAGACATTGCCCTCCTTTTATACTTGAAAATGACCAAAAATAGGTCCCTTGTATGTGCCATTTCTTGCTCCATAATATGTGTCAAGCCACGAGACAATTTTTCCCTTGCATTTCTCAAGGAAAAATTCATGCATGTATGCCACCTACACAAAGAAAAAACAAAAGAAAAAATAGATAATAAGCTTTCCTCTTTTTCCTTTCCATTTTGTTTATGTCATTTTTTCAATTTCTTTAATTCTTTTTTCATTTTCAATTCTCTCATTATTTTGTTTTCTAATTTTTCAATTTTTATTTCAATTTACGAATTTGAACTAAAATATGTTTTTAGACTAGTTCCACTAAAAAATCGATAATTTGTCACCTAAACTAAATTGGACAAAATTTTAACAATTAAATATATTATTTACTTAAAATGTAAGGAACTTAGATATAATAAATATAATTAATTCATACTCATCATCGACCAAAACCAGTTGGTCGGCATTTCTTGGAACGACCGACTAAAATGCTTTGGTCAACATTTCTAGGAAAGGTCGACTAAAACTCTTTAGTCGGCATGTCAAGAAAGTTGACTAAAAAACTTGGTTGGTATTTCTTCCAAAGCCCGACCAAAGATGTTTTGGTCGGCATTTGTTTGAACGGCCGACTAAAAAAGTTTTGGTCGGCATTTCTTCGAAACGCCGACCGTAAGACATATTTGGTCGGTAAAATATTCTCCGACGAGGATATGTCGACCAGTTTGCCAACGATATTGTGGGGTTTTTTCGACCATTTGTGGCGTCAGGAAACCCCAAAATTCTTGTAGTGAAGCATGCAAGAACAGTACTCCTAACAAAGAAAAGATCCTATAGCTTCGCCCCGTCGCCATCGTCGTCCTCCAGCTCACTACTTATCCTTACATGCAACCAAAGACAACAAAGTAGACGGGTGAGTATAAGAATACTCAGTAAGTAGCCCACTCATGTCCAAGCTACTACTTCATAACAGAAACAACCAAAAGAAACATAAAAAACCAAGAGTCTTGAACAACCAGGGACCCTACTATGCAAACCCCCCTTCTCGAGACCTACCGGTGATCCAAAAAACCTAGGTAGCTAGAACGGGGTGCACCCTGACGCGAAAAGGCAAGGCTCTAATGCCCACACAAAAATGCAAAAGGGTGTTTGATCCTAATGCCACAACCTACAAAAGGATGTTGACCCTAATGCGATGTTGACCCTAATGCCCTATCCTGCAAATGGATGCTCGACCCAAATGCATTGCAGTTGAGTGCCCGACCCAAATGCTAATCCTGCAAATGAGTGTTCAACCTAAATGCTAATTTTGCAAATGAGTGCTCGACCAAAATGCTAATCTTGCAAATGAGTGCCCTATCCAAATGCTACACAGAACCGCCAACCTAAAGACCTGGACTTGCCGGGGTAACTCAAGGTTCAGGGAAGCTAGATTAGTGAATTTGGGCTCTCTCATGACTTCTGAGGCTCCTCCTAAACCCCTTTTGATTACTCTAGTAAGTGCTGGCCTAATGGTTATATCCAAATCTCCGCTCGGTCAATCCACCCCGACCAACCAAACACCTCAACCTCGCCTCACAACTCACAGGGAAGTCAAACTCAAGGTTCATGTTCGTAGGTTTCACCATCGATACTAAGTCCCTAACGACCAACAGTCCCGCCAACCACAACCACGACAAGTAGAGAGTCCAAGCACAGGTATATCACACATATGCAACATGCTCAACAGTTCAAACATGCCAGAAGTCCCAAAGATGCATACAACATTACAAAACGAAACCACAAACCATAATCTACAAGCATGCAAGATCTAGTAAACTCAACAACACACACCAAGCTCATTCATTGATGACTCGCTGATTAAAACCAAATGGCTACTTACCTTGAGTGTAGAATACTCACTAGCTCTCCTCCTTCAAGCTCAACACTGACTCCCTAGTGACAGTCGAAAGGACCTACAACCAAAGCATCACATTCGAGCAGTTTCAGAGACTCGCAAGACTACTAGTCCCCTTTTAAAGCGATTCTTTTTGGTTTGCAACTACACCTACACCTAGCATTACCATACATATGCGCAAAAGTAAGATTTTGGACTTACTTGAGTTGTCGAAACGAGGCTCCCTAGCACCACACCTATCACAGAACCAAACAAACACAACTACGACCTTCTCGTCAGAAATCCACGTCCTGTCCAACAAAATTTACAAGAATTTAGTGAAGACGCACAGATTCGAACCAACCAAAAGAGGAAGAAGAAAACACAGAGGTTGTAGTCAGCGGCAACGCGTGGCCGACGAGCGATGGTGGCAGTAACGCGTGTCGGCACATGGAACCCGTTTCCAAAAAGTCTATTGCCCGATCTACCCAAAACTGACCTCCTAGTGATGAGAACCGACTGAAAATAAGACATATCAGACGACCTACGTTCCCGACGATTTCGGGTTTCAAGGTGCAACTCACAACGAGGATTTCTCCGACGAGGTGTAGGTGAGCGGCGACAGTCAGGGAGGGAGAGAGACCTGAGAGAGAGAGATGAAACAGAGAGGGAGGAGTCGATGAGAGGGAGACAGAGACGGGGAGGGATGAAGGAGAGAGAGGGAGAGAAAGATCTGAGCGAGTGGGAGAGAAACGAGAAGGAAAGGATGTCAGCGAGTGACGTTGGCGTCTTCGTTGTCGTAGACGAAGAGGAAGGTGAGGGGGATTGCAGCTCCTCCTCTTCGACAGCTTTTGTTTTTTTTTTTTTCCAAAATCTAACCAAATAAAGAGACTTAAAAAGAATAAAAGACAGGAGAGCAGATTACCTCAAGCTTTTCTTCAGAACGCACGATACGAAGTTTAGGATGCCGGAGGCCTAAATTTAAACAAGGGGATAGTTGGGGTTTGTGCCCTAAAACTCGTAGTTTTTAATTTTTGTTCTAATTATTGTAATAAAGAGTTATTATTTCAATAAAGAGTTATTGTTCGTTATTTACAATATTGCCCTTGTTTTAACCCTAAATCCAATAAACTAAACATCTAAGGTTGTAAAATGTCTCTTGAACTGAATGTAATGTACATATAAAGGATCTCGGTTCGAGATACAGCCTAAAGGGTCTATAATAAAGGGATAAGATTTTACCTTGATAATACTCTGGATGTGGCCCACTTTATATATGATACAAACACTTTGTGATCCTAACGTGTTCGTGTAAATGACATGTGAGTGGAGATATCCGATGTAATGAGATTACATAAGACCGAACCACGAAATAGTAACCACTAGATGTAACTCTGTTGACTAGCTAGGTTTCTATTTCACTAGGATGACCTAGGCAACTTGATATCAATCCTAAGCAGGTTACGAACTCTTGTTTGCAAGGGATTGTCCTTTGACTAGTATGATTGAGAGTGGTCAGATTCGCCGACTCAATATGCCTACCTTCTTGGAGACAAAACCGAGTGAGCGGCTGGGGACTTAACTTAGAAAGATGGAATTCACTCCTTCCCGCTTACTAGGATAAGTAGATGAATGTTCCCTTAAGTGGTGTCTTCGGGACTTGAACAAAAGGTCTGACCCTCTCATATGCCCGAGAGAGACTTATGTTTGTTGGTAGGACCACAAACAAATTGTTCATTAGACGAGCACTAGTACTTAAGGTACAAGATGTAACCCAGGGGTAAAACGGTAATATGACCCAGCTGGTGTTACGAACATTCATGAAAGATTGACTTGTTGTTATTGGTCAATATCCGTGGACACAGAAATATATCTGCAGTGAGAAAAGTGCAGCTACGGGACTTTAGTGGAGTGTTCCCATAGTTAACGAATGTTGATTAGGAGGTTAATGAGATTAACCGAATAATCTCGTATCGTTGGAGCTTCTGATCTATAAGTCCATTAGGTTCACCTTCTAGCTCGTAAAAGGTTCTTAGATCGTTTGAATTTGAAATGTTCAAATTCATTAGGGAATAAATTTATGTATATAGATACGTTATAATATAAAGTTTTGGAACTTTATATTATAAATTTAATGTGAATAGGATTCATATTAAATTATATGAGAGAATTAAATATTTGAAAAAGTTCAAATATTAATTTAAATGTGAATGTGATTCATATTTGAAAACTATAGGTTAAAATTTAATGTGCATGAGATGTGCATTAAAACTATAGGTTAGAGGGAATATTGATTAAATATAATTTAATCATAATTAAATATATGATATTTAATTTAATTTTGGTTAAATGTGATTTAATTAAAATTAATATTAATTTATAATTAAATATGATTTAATTATTAATTAAAATTAATTAATTAATTTATTAAATTAATTAAGGAAACGTGTCAGGATGACACGTTCCCACTTTCACTCTTGCTCTTCCTATCGACAGTTAAATAGGGAGAGGGGATCTGTGAATTGGATTATTCGATTGATCATTTTTCTTGTGCAATTAGGTGAATTGCAAAAGAATTCTCTAAACTCTCTCTCTAAAAATTCTCTTTCCTCAACCAAATTGTTGGTCCCTTCCCACTAAGGGAGATCTAAGTAGAAACTCAGAAGATAGGAGGTTTTCCATTTTGGTAGTGTCCTTCTTGGAAGAACAAAGGAATTAATGTCTGTTGTGTTGTTGTTCAATTGGAGCAAGGAGTTGCTGATTTGATCTACAAAGCTAATTTCAAATTCCCTTATTAGTCTAATATTTTGAACAACATGTTTGCATGTTTAGTTCCATGTTTAATTAGATTAGATTTAATTGCTTGTCTCTATATTTTACCAATGTACTGGTATTTCTAGTAAACCAAAACAAACGATCAATTACGATTTTAATCACGTTTCCACTGCTCAAGTAGATTTGATTCGCATCAATTGGTATCAGAGCAATGCTTGTTTTATTTTGGTTGAAACAAATTTGCATTGGATAGGTGGGAATTGCATTTGGTTTGTTGTAAAACTGTTTAGGAAAATTTTGGCGTTAGTTTCTTTTTTTGATTTGATCAAATTAAGTGTAAATGCCTCTGCGTTTTGGAAATTAAGTGCATTATCGAGTTTGTATTAGTGTTACGAGTCGTTCGAGACAAATTTCATGCATTTTGGTTCAGATTCGAGGGAGAAAAGGTTATTTTAAGCTATTGTTTTTCGAAGAAATTGGTTGCTGCAGAAGCAACAGCGTTGGAACGCTGAGAAACGGCATCGCAACGCCGAAGCCCCTATCGATACGAAATTGCGAGGGGTCAGCAACATTGCAACGCTGCCCCGCGCGAGATGAGGCGGCGTTACGCTTCTTCGCACGGTAACGCTGCGACGACAAACTCAAGGTGAAAACCGTTCGTGGCGGTTTTGGGTCGATTTCGGTCCGATTCGAGCGGTCTGAGCCCGATTTAAGGAGTTTTGGACCGATTTTATAATGAAATTAATGTAATTTTATTAATTTTGCACTTTAGGGGTAAAAAATTTCCGGTTTTACGGCTATTTTCTTTATGAATGTAATTTAGAATATTTCCTACTTTAGGATAAGCATATTCATGCATTTTTTTACTTGTATAAGTGTTATAGATATGCATGATTTAATTTATTTTTCATGAGTAATTAATTATAATTGTTATAATTAGATTATATGGAAAATAAAGAGCATGGAGCATGAAATTACTTAGTTTAAAATAAATATTATTTTATTTAAGTAATTTGCTTTATTCAATTAGTTGAATGTCTTTTATAATTCCAATTTGAAATCGTTTGTTGGTTTTATAATATAGTTCCTTGTCATAGGTTAATTATTAAAATTTATAAAAGTTATAAATAAAGGGGTTTTAGAAACCATAACCTATAACAAAGAATTGCAAGCAAACATAGGAACTTGGGTTAAATTAAATTAGTTTTAAATTATTTAAAATTAATTTAGACATAAGTTTAATTTCTAATAGGATTAGAAGTTAGTCTTACATAGTATTTTAAATAGTTTAAAATATAGTAGGACAATAGGACATTGGTTATAAGTGAACCCTACCAGTGATGTTCTGTCTAAGGTTGGGGTACTTAAGCTGACGGTTAATGGAACACCTCCTACCTTGGAACTGACCTGAAACTTGAGTTGAATTAACCATAGTCCTTTGTTATATCTAGGTAATTAAAATGTGTATTCACCTAGACATAAGGTTAAAAGACCTAGTTATAAAAGTTATAATAGGCATACACTTAGATAGATTCTATTAGTCAAAATCCGACTAAGTTAAACCTATACCCTAACCTTAGAGGCTTTAGTGGGAGAAAACAAGGTGTTTGCATGGAGTTTACTCTCACGCCCTCAAGAGTTCACACCATGAGTTTCATGCTCGACTATTTGGCATCAATAAGGCGTCCCCCTACGGTAAGTGTTTGCATGGTTTAATACCAAGGTGAATGAGGGAAGTATCCATAGTAAATGGGAGCAGGACGCGTGTCAATGTATCCTACGGTCTCCTCCATTAGGTCGCACCGTTAGATTTCTATAGTCCGCCTGCTAGGTTGTCCTGGAACAGTCAATCCCTACGGAGGACCTGACTATAGGGTTCGGAACACCGCGAACTCCAGAAATGGATAGGGCCTCTTAAGTAATTTGCCAACAATTATCTTTCTTAATAGTAGCCTGTTGGCTCGAACCTATTGGATCTGAAAATAGGAGGGTCACATTTACGGGATAAGTTAAGCTAGTTAACAAGTACTTGACCAAACAAACGATAGCTAAAAATCATTGGGACATGAGATATTTTGGTAGTGAGAATTAGTTGAGATATTCTCAATTCAGGGGAGGAGTGACTAACCACCCGACGGTAACTTTTGTTTTAAACCCTTGAAGTATCGTTGCAAAATTAAAGGTTTAATTTAAACACTAGGGTTCTTTAATAATTTTGCTAAAATTGATTGGTTTGTAATGGGTTAAAGGCATAACAAATTAGAACTATCTTTTAAATTTCAGCATGTCGTCCTCAATTATAGCCTTACTCAAAAGTGAACATTTAACTGGCGAGAATTATACTACGTGGAAGTCCAACCTAAATACGATTCTAATTGTTGACGACTTACGGTTTGTACTGACTTAGGAATGTCCTCAGGTCCCTGCTCGAAACGCTCCTTAAGTTGTTAAGGGTGCGTATGATCGCTGGACCAAGGCTAAGGTCTACATTTTGGCTAGTGTTTCTGAAGTTTTGGCCAAAAAGCACGAGGGCATGATCTCAGCTCGTGAGATCATGAGTTCATTGCATAATATGTTTGGACAACCGTGCCGGACACAGTTTCGACATGAATCCCTCAAGTACGTTTATAACTCCCGTATGAAGGAGAGATCGTCGGTGAGAGAACATGTTCTCGATCTGATGGTCCACTTCAACGTGGCTGAAATGAACGGCGCAGACATAGACAAGAAAAGTCAGGTGTCGTTCATCCTGGAATCTCTTTCGAAGAGTTTTATGCAATTCCGCAGCAATACAGTGATGAACAAGATAGAATACAACCTGACTACTCTCCTCAACGAACTGCAGACTTTCCAGCCTCTTATGAAGAATAAATGACAGGCTAATGGAGAGGCAAATCTGTTTGCCCATTCCAGAAGGTTCTAGAAGGGCTCATCCTCTGAGAACTAAGTCCTATGGTTCATCTTCTGGGCCTAAGAAGACCCAAAAGAAGAAGATAGGAGGGAAAGGGAAGACACTTGCTGTTGATAAGTGCAAGGGAAAGACCAAGGTTGCAGACAAAGGAAAGTGTTTCCACTGCAACATGGACGGGCACTGGAAGTGAAACTGCTCAAAGTACCTTGCTGAGCTCAAAGAGAAGAAAGGTAAATTTGATTTATTTGTTTTTGAAACTTGTTTAGTGGAAAATTGTGATTTTACCTAGATACTTGATTCAGGACCCACTAACTATGTTTGCTCTTCTTTAGAGGAGGCTAGTTCATTCAAGGAGCTCAAAAGGGTGAGATGACGCTAAGGATCGGAACGGGAGATGTCGTCTCGACTCGTGCAGTGGGAGATGCCAAGCTATTTTTTAGATATAGATTTTTATTTTTATAAAATTTGTACATAGTTTCCAAGATTAAGAGGAACTTGATATCTATCTCTTGTCTAATTGAACATCATTATTGTATTTCCTTTTCTAGTAATGAAGCATTCATTTCAAAGAAAGGTGTCAATGTTTGTTCTGTAAAATTAGAATACGGCTTATATGTACTTAAACCGAACCAAACTAAAGCAATTTTAAATCATGAGATGTTTAAAACTGCAAATACTCTAAGTAAAAGGCAAAGAATTTCTCCAAATAATAACACCTATCTTTGGTATCTTAGACTTGTTCATATAAATCTCAACCGGATTAAGATACTATCAAAGAATGAACTTCTAAATAAGTTAGAAGATGATCTCTACCTCCTTGAGAATCATGCTTAAAAGGTAAAATGACTAAGCGACTTTTTTCTCGAAAAGGTTATAGAGCCAAAGAACCCTTGGAGTTTATACATTCGGATCTTTGTGGTATGGTGAATGTTAAATCTCGTGGAGGGTACGAATATTTCATCTCTTTCATAGATGATTATTCGAGGTATAGTTATCTATACCTAATGCATCATAAGTCTTAGGCTCTTGAAAAGTTCAAAGAGTATAAGGGTGAAGTAGAGAATGCATTAGGGAAAATCCATTAAGACACTTCGATCCGATCGAGGTGGAGAGTATATGGATCTAAGATTCCAGGACAATTTGATAGAACATGGAATCCAATCTCAACTCTCGGCACCTAATACACCTCAGCAGAATGGTGTATCTGAAAGGAGAAATAGAACTTTGTTAGACATGGTTCGATCTATGATGAGTTATGCTCAATTGCCTACCTCGTTTTGGGGTTACGCAGTAGAGACTTCGGTTCAAATCTTAAACACTGTTCCATCAAAAACTGTTTCAGAAACACCTTTTGAGTTATGGAATGGGTGTAAACCTAGTTTACAACACTTCAAGATTTGGGGTTGTCCGATACACGTGCGGTGACAAACCCAAAGAAATTGGAACCTCGTTCAAGATTATGCCAATTTGTTGGCTATCCCAAAGAAACAAGAGGTGGTCTTTTCTACGACCCACAAGAAAACAAGGTGATTGTATCGACAAATGCCACTTTCTTGGAGGAAGATCACATGAGGAACCATAAACTGCGTAGTAAGTTAGTATTAAATGAAGCTACAGATGTGTCAACAAGAGTTGTTGATCAAGCTGGACCTTCATCAACAGTTGATAAAAAAGTCGGCACATCGAGTCAGTCACGTCCTTCTTAATCGTTGGGAATGCCTCAACGCAGTGGGAGGGTTGTTTCCCAACCTGACCGCTACTTGGGTTTAGTTGAAACTCAAGTTGTTATACATGATGACGGTGTAGAGGATCCATTGTCCTATAAACAGGCAATGAATGATGTAGATAAGGACCAATGGATCAAAGCCATGGACCTTAAAATGGAGTCAATATACTTCAATTTAGTTTGGAAACTTGTAGACCAACCTGAAGGGGTAAGACCCATAAGGTGCAAATGGATCGATAAAAGAAAGAGAGATGCAACCGGAAAGGTACAGACCTTTAAGGCAAGACTTGTAGCAAAGGGTTTTACCCAAAGGGAATAAGTTGACTATGAGGAAACTTTTTCCCCTGTTGCTATGCTTAAGGCTATAAGGATACTTTTGTCCATATCCGCTTTTTATGATTATGAAATTTGGCAAATGGACGACAAGACTGCCTTTTTGAATGGTAATCCTGATGAGAGCATCTATATGTCTCAACCCGAAGGGTTCATAACTTAAGGTCAGGAGAAAAAAGTTTGTAAGCTCAATCGATCCATTTATGGGTTGAAACAAGCATCCAGATCTTGGAACATAAGATTTGATATTGCGATCAAGTATTATGGTTTTGACCAAAACATTAATGAGCCTTGTGTTTACAAGAGGATCATCAACGACAAAGTAACTTTCTTAGTACTTTATGTGGATGATATCCTACTCATTGGGAATGATGTAGGATACCTAGCTAACATAAGAAGTGGTTGGCGACCCAATTCCAAATGAAAGATTTGGAGAGGCGCAGTATGTTCTTGGGATTCAAATTTTCAGGGATCGCAAGAACAGAATGGTAGCTTTGTCTCAAGCATCTTATATCGACAAAATGTTGGCTCGATATTCGATCATGCAATTCAAGAGGGGTTTATTACCCTTCGTGCATGAAGTTCATCTCTGTTTGGCGAACGGTGTCCTAAGACACCTCAAGAAGTTGAGGATATGAGACGTATTCCCTATGTCTCTGCAGTAGCTAGCTTAATCTAAGTTATGTTGTGCACGAGGCCAAACATTTGTTATGCAGTGGGAATAGTCAATAGGTACCAATCCAATCCAGGGTTAGACCACTGGACCGCAGTTAAAAATATCCTCAAGTATATTAGGAGAATGAGGGATTATACGCTTGTGTATGGGACTAAGGATTTAATCCTTACTGGATACATTGATTCTAATTTTCAGACCGATAAGGATTCTAGAAAATCCACATCGGGATTAGTTTTCACCCTTAACGGGGGAGCTATAGTATGGCAAACCATCAAGCAAAGATGCATCGTTGACTCCACAATGGAGATTGAGTATCAAGCTAAAGAGGTTGTTTGGCTAAGGAAATTCCTTACTGATTTGAAAATTGTTCCAAATATGGAATTTCTCATCACCTTATACTGTGACAACAGTGGTGTGGTAGCAAATTCAAAGGAATCTCGCAGCTATAAGCGAGGCAAGCACATCGAGAGGAAGTATCACCTGATACGAGAAATAATGCAACGAGGAGATGTGAAAGTCACAAAAATCGCTTCGGAGCACAACATTGTTGATCCGTTTATAAAGATTATCACGGGTAAAGTGTTCGAGGGTCATTTGAAAAGTCTAGGTTTACGAGACATGTACATAGGTTAATCTAGGGCAAGTGGGAGATATGTAATTGGTATATGGATGCCCTAGTTTATTGTTTTTGTATCTCTGTAACCACTGTTTTAGGTTGTGATGTACCCCACTAGAGTTTTAGTTCAAGTGAGAGTTTGTTGGGTGTGCCCTAAAACTCGTAGTTTGTAATTTTTGTTCTAATTATTGTAATAAACAGTTATTATTTCAATAAAGAGTTATTGTTCGTCATTTACGATATTGCTCTTGTTTTAACCCTAAATCCAATCAACTAAACATCCAAGGCTGTAAAATGTTTCTTGAACTGAATATAATGTACATATAAAGGATCTCGGTTCGAGATATAACCTAAAGGGTCTATAGTAAGAGGATAAGGTTTGGGTACCTTACCCTAGTAATACTATGGATGTGGCCCACTTTGTATATAATACAAACACTTTAATCCTAACGTGTTCGTGTAGATGAAATGTGAGTGGAGATATCCTATGTAATGAGATTACATAAGACCGGACCACAAAATAGTAACCACTAGATGTAACTTTGTTGACTAGTTAGGTTTTATTTCACTAGGATGACCTAGGCAACTTGATCTCAATCCTTAGCAGGTTACGAACTCTTGTTTGCAAGGGATTGTCATTTGACTAGTATGGGTGAGAGTGGCTTGATTCGCCGACTCAATATGCCTACCTTCTTGGACAAGACCGAGTGAGCGGCTGGGGACTTAACTTAGCAAGATGGAATTCACTCATGTCTGCCTACTAGGGTAAGTAGATGAATGTTCCCTTAAGTGGTGTCTCCGGACTTGAACAAAGGGTCTGACCCTCTCATTGGCCCGAAAGGGACTTCTGTTTGTTGGTAGGACCACAAACAAATTGTTCATTAGAGGAGCATTGGTATTTAAGGTACAAGATGTAACCAAGGGTAAAACGGTAATTTGACCCAGCTGGTGTTACGAACATTCGTGAAGGATTGACTTGTTGTTATTGGTCAATATTCGTGGACACAGAAATATATCTGCAGTGAGAAGAGTGCAGCTACAGAACTTTAGTGGAGTGTTCTCGCAGTTAATGAATGTTGATTAGGAGGTTAATGAGATTAACCAAATAATCTCGTATCGTTGGAGATTTTGATTTGTAGGTCTATTAGGTCCACCTTCTAGCTCGTAAAGGGTTCTTAAATCGTTTGAATTTGAAATTTTCAAATTCATTAGGGAATAAATTTATGTATATAGATACGTTATAATATAAAGTTTTGGAACTTTATATTATAAATTTAATATGAATATGATTCATATTAAATTATATGAGAGAGTTCAATATTTGAAAAGGTTCAAATATTAATTTAAATGTAAATGTGATTCATATTTGAAAACTATAGGTTAAAATTTAATGTGCATGAGATGTGCATTAAAACTATAGGTTAGAGGGAATATTGATTAAATATGATTTAATCATAATTAAATATATGATATTTAATTTAATTTTAGTTTAATGTGATTTTAATTATAATTAAAATTAATTTATAATTAAATATGATTTAATTATTAATTAAAATAAATTAAATTATTTATTAAATTAATTAAGGAAACATGTCAGGATGACACGTTCCCACTTTTCCTCTTCCTCTCCCTATCGACAGTTAAATAGGGAGAGGGGATCTGTGAATTGGATTATTCGATTGATCATTTTTCTTGTGCAATTAGGTGAATTACAAGAGAATTCTCTCAACTCTCTCTCTAAAAATTCTCTTTCGTCAACCAAATTGTTGGTCCCTTCCACCAAGGGAGATCTAAGTAGAAACTTAGAGGATAGAAGCTTTTCCATTTTGGTAGTGTCCTTCTTGGAAGAACAGAGGAATTGGTGTTTGTTGTGTTGGTGTTCAATTGGAGAAAGGAGTTGTTGATTTGATATACAAAGCTAATTTTGAATTCCCTTATTAGTCTAATGTTTTGAACAACATGTTTAGTTCCATGTCTAATTAGATTAGATTTAATTGTTTGTCTTTGTATTTTACCAATGTACTGGTATTTTTAGTAAACCAAAACAAACGAACAATTACGATTTTAATCATGTTTCCGCTGCTCAAAGGGATCTGATTCTAATCATGGACTAGATTATTCGGGCCCCTGAAAGGTTAAATAATTAACCACATAACCCAAAAATTTCTTAAAAACATGAAATGAGCCCGAAACTGAGTTTCTCAAACTTAAAAAATTACCTACAATTATCGAGTGTCACATCAACTCTCTTGATGTAAAAATAATATATAAATATACATTCTGAAAAATTAAGAAACAAAATATAAAGTAAGGATGAAAGGAAACAGGAATTGAAACCAAGCCTAAAATATACAAGATACAACTTGAGCACCTAGCTGACCAATAAGCTAAAG
Source organism: Trichosanthes cucumerina (assembly GCA_036507285.1). NCBI lineage: Eukaryota > Viridiplantae > Streptophyta > Magnoliopsida > Cucurbitales > Cucurbitaceae > Trichosanthes > Trichosanthes cucumerina. The sequence goes on from CM071844.1 coordinate 63,607,636, forward strand.
GATAAAATTATAACTTTTGGAAACAAAAACATAAAAATAGCTCAAATTGAACTTCAATTTTACGATCTTTTTCAAATTTCGAAATCAAGAAACGGAATGAATTTTCCCAACAAGTCTATTTTAAAAATAAATAAATAAGAAACAGGAAGCATAAATGTTAGAGACTTTTGTTTTCTGTTTTTTTTTTCTCACAAATTTTTTTTTGAAAGATTTTATTTTAGAATTTTGAATTTAGCCAAATTTCAAAAACAAAATCAAGTTTCTTAAACTATTTTTTTTTAGTTTTCAAATATTGGTTTGGTTTTTGAAAATGTTCATAAAAATGCATGATAAAACAAGAAAACCATTGGTGAAAGTTTAGTTTAAAAGTTTAATTTTCAAAAATTAAAAACTAAAAACTAAGCCACCGTTTGATAACTATTTGGATTTTAAAAATTAAGTCTAAAAATACTACTTCCTACCAATGGGTTTATATGTTTTATTTTCTACTTTGTACCTATGTTTTCAAAAATAAAGTTAAGTTTTGAAAACTAAAAAAAGTAGTTTTCAAAAACTTATTTTTATTTTTTAAATTTGGCTAGAAATTTAAATGGTAACTCAAGAAAGATGTAAATCATTGTACGCCTCAGGCCCAAGATTCGGATCGGGATTCGAAATCTACAACATTTTTTTGCATCCCCTACGACCTGGCCACGTCACCACATCATCCATAACATAGTTGAGTCGCTTGCGAGAGTGAAGACTTTCACCACAAACCAACACGAGTCCTTTAGTATGGTTGAGTCGCTTGCGAGAGTGAAGACTTTCGCCGCAAACCAACATGGATCCTTTCATCATGTGTTTTGTAGTCACTCACATGCTCCCTAAGAAAAATCCTAGGAGGTCACCCGACATAGGATTTCTCCAAGCTAAACATGCTTAACTTCAGAGTTCCAAAGATTAAGCCACCGAAAAGGAAGGTGTACCTTGTTGGGATAGGTAGTAGATATCAATTCTTTTAGGCATTTCTCAACTATACTTTCATATCCTCATAGTCATTCTCATGTACTGCTCTTCCTCGGGTACCATACTTTCATATCCTCAGGATCCCTTTTATTCAAATGTAGACTCGGTTCATTCATGTACCCCTTTCCTCGGGCGTCATGCCCACCAGCTTTCGCCTTGGCTCATCCCTGAACCACATCTTACTGGGAGAGGTTCTACTCTGATACCATTTGTAACACCCTAGGACCAGGATCCAAATAGAGATTCAGAATTTTCGGCATTACCCCTCATCCCCGCGTGACCGCCATGTCACCACACCATCCATAGCATGGTTGAGTCGCTTGCGAGAACAAGGACTTTCACCACAAACCAAAACGGGTCATTTCAACATGTTTTGTACTCATCACATGTTCTCTAAGAAAATTCCTTGGAAGTCACCCAACATACGATTATTACAAGCCAAACACGCTTAACTTTGGAGTTCGTATGATTAAGTCACCGAAAAGAAACATGCAACTTGCTCATATAAGTAGTAGTTATCAATTATTTTAAACTTTTCAATTATATTTTTATATGCTCATCATCACTCGCATGTACCCCTTTTATTCGGCCACCATACTTTCATATCCTAAGTATCTCTCTCATTTAGATGTGGACTCGGTTCATTAATGTATTCCTCTTCTTCGTGCGTTACAAAAGAAAATAAAGAGAAATGATGGAAAAGCCTAATCTTCAAAAACTAAAAACTAAAAAATGATAAGTAGGGTGTAAATAGTTATTAAATAGATCAGACTAAAATTTGTTAAGAAAAAATTAGTTTGCAATAAAATTACTATTTATTTTAAACACATTTGGTCGTATGAACATGTAGGTAAAATTCAACACGTCAGTGAGAAAATTCTGACCCAATCATCAATAGAATCAATTTTTGTTTAAGGTGGCATGCTCATACATATTAACTGTTAATAGGTTAGTAAAATAATAGTTTAAGACATTTTTAAGAATTATGAACGTGTAATATATTTAGCTTGTGAAGAAATGCCATTAGAAAAAGTAACGGCCAAGAGTGAAAACAATGGGCATGCAAAATGGTATTGGGTTTCCGAGTTGCATGTTCATTCATGCCACTAAAAAGAAAGATTAAAGTTTTGTTGATGACCATTTGAATTTTATTTTTTAGTTTTTGAAAATAAAATCTATAAATACTATTTCCATTTATTATTTTTCATGTTTTCTTATCTAATTTTTACATGTATTTTCAAAAATCAAGTCAAGTTAAAAAAAATAATTTCTAAAAACTTGTTTTTGTTTTTTGGAATTTAGCTAAGAATTCAAGTGTTTTCTTAAAAAAGATGGGAACAATTGTAGGGAAGATGAAAACCATTTTAGAGAAATAGTGAGAAAACATGTAAATTTTCAAAAACCAAAAACAAAAAATAAAATAGTTATGAAACGGGACCTAAATCATAAAAAAAAAACTGTTGAATTATGGTGTTAGTTTCAATTATGTCTCTAAATGTGTTAGTTTCAATTATGTCTCTACATTTTGAAAAGTTTCATTTTAAACCTTATATTTTTAAATTTGTTTCAAAACAAGCTTGGAACTTTTTTTCGTTAAATTTATAGATTTTTTTTTAAAACAATAAAACACATTAAAACCCAAGAACAGCAAAATCAATCAAATCCTCTCAAATGTTTGTCGAAAAATACTCTTTCCAAATTAAAGAAGTGTTCGAAGAGGATGCTAAAGCCGCAAGATTATGAACGGCTTTATTGTCCTCTCTGAAACTTTTAAAAAAAAAAAATACACATTTGTAACATTATATTTACAAATGTATTATTGCTTATGTTATATTTACTTTTGTTAAATTTATAGATGAAAAACATTCTATTTACATTTGTATTATTGCTTATGTGAACATATTAAAACATATACCTCGAAAAAGAAATCAAAATATATGTAAATACATAATGTTTCATCCATAAATTTAACGAAAAAAAAAATCTTCAAAATTATTTTAAAACAAATTCTAAAATTAAAAATTCAAATCAAACTTTTCAAATTCAAAAATATAATTTAAACTAATTTCATGATTCAGAACTATTTTTGATAATTTAACCACCGGCCACACCTAAGGCCTAAGGGTTTTCTTATGATGTATGATAATTGCTGGAAATGAATTCCGCGTTTAATTCACACAAAATTTTGAAATACACAATTCATGGGATAAATGTGATTGGTTTCTTTTTGAGAAAAACAAATTAATTTATACTTCTAAAGTTTAGAGGTTGTATTACTCAAAATTCTAAAACTAATATTTATATCCATTTTAATTACTAAACTTTTATATAAGTGAAGCGATTTAGACCCTTCATTAAAATTTTGTTTTAAAATAGTTAATGCATTACTTTCACACGTGTATAAGAGACTTCTTTAAATGCAAGAGATCAAGATAAATTAGATATAAATGCTACAATTAAATAGATAGCGGTGGTGTTTAACTTTCTTTTTTTCCTCTATTTTTTCTACAAGAAAATTACCATATAAATTTTGTTTCTATGTTGGTAGAATAAATTATTATTAGGTGATTTTGAGTTAATTTTAAATAGAGTCGAGTGAAAATAGCTACAATTTACAAGTGGAGGATCTAAATTGATTCAATTATGAAAGTTTAAAATTTAATTAAATTGATACAATTATTAGTTTGGGGCTTCTCTTTTATACAACAAATATTGAATGGGCCAACATATTTCAATGGACAACATACCAATTAACATCTCAAATATTGATGATTCAATCTCCTACTCATTTATTGAACAAAAAAAATGCGGATTGGAGATTTCAACATTCGACCATATATGTTTCAATTATTAGATATGCAAACCGCTAAACGTTGACAATAGAAGTGAATGATTTATGCTCTGTTTGATAACTATTTAATTTTTTAAGGTTAAGTTCATAAACACTACTTCGATTTATGAATTTATTTATTTTGTTATTTACTTTTTACACATGTCATCTAAGTCAAGTTTTAAAAACTACAAAAGTATTTTAAAAAAGTTTGTGTTTTGTTTTTTAAATTTAACTAAAATTTTTAATATTTTCTTAAAAAAGTTGGAAGATGAGAACTATGATAAAAAACTTGTGAGAAAATAAGTATAATTTTTTAATATAAAAAATAAAATGATTATAAAAAAAGAGACCATAACATTTGCAAGTTAAAAGGTTTTCAAGCCTTCCTTGCTTCAAACCACTTCTATTTATAAATTAAAGAGTTCTCTACAATCATGGTTGACAATTTGATTATTTTATTTTATTCACCAAATAGTCCTAAAGATAATGCGTTGCATTATTTAATTTGCAAATTTTTTATGCTTTAATTTTTAATAAAATTTTCTCTAAATAGCATAGATTTAATAGACATGGTAATGGATAGAAAAATTAGGGTTATTATTTACCAATATAGTAAGTTTTAAAAAGAATTGTAAATATAGCCAATATTTAAAAAATATATATTTTTTAATCTCTACTTTACCCTTAAAATGTGTGCGTCCTTTTTTATCCTCTTTTGGGTTGTTTTCTTCAAATGTTCATGATCGAAATCTCCCTCTGGTTTTCTTTCGCATATCTTCCTCTAGTTTCCTTTTGACCGGTGGTTTTCTTCTTCCTATTTGTTCCTCTTTTGGTTCAATTTTCTTTTGCAAATTGTCAAATCTTCATCTATCACATTATTTCAACAGTATTATAAATCACAAATCACTAATCACGAGCACTTTCATAAGTAAATTGTAATCAGAAAATCGGAAGCATCTTCATAAGCAAATTATAAGCAAATATGCAAGCAAGTCGTAAGCCACCCTTAATATGCAAGTCTTTATTCAATTGCAAGCATCTTCTTCTTTGTAAGCAAATATTATGTTTTTGGGTTTTTGGTTTTCCTTATTTTTATGTTTTTTATACTTTATTTGTTTTCCTCAAATCTACAGGCTCGTACATCATTCGAGTTTTTTTTTTTTCCTCAGATTTGCAGACTTGGGTTAGTTACAATACTTGTGATTGGAGTCTATCAGTGATAGATATCAACCATTGTACTACTATCAGTGATAGATATCAGTGATGGGCCTCAATCACAACACAATGTAGTTGATGATTGATATCTTTCACTCGACTTCAATCACAATAATGTGTTGCTATGAGATTCCTTAATTATCTTGTGATTTAGCTTGTGTCTGGTGATTGTATCTACTAGTGATAAAATTTAATCAAAAAAATGTTCTTACTTACTTAATGTTAATGTTTTTATTATTATTATTTTAGAAGATGATCCTTCTCTCAAATGCATGATCCTTCCTTGAAACATATTTTTGTCCATTTTATAGCTTTTGTACATTTTCTTCCTTTTTGTTTAACTTCTTGTACTTGTACAACTTCTTTCTCTTTCACTATGTCTTTACCCATGTTTGTCATTATGTCCATTTGTTAGAACAATCGTAGTCATTTTTATCAATGATACATTTCCATCAATGATAAACTTCAATCATGAGAGCAAAAAATCAAAGTCTATCCATGATAGTGATAGATTTTAATCACCAATAGATTTAAATTAACAGTGATAAACAATGAAAAACGAGGAAGTCTATCAGTGATAGTGATATACTTCTATCACTGATAGATTTCAATCAACACTAGTAACAACACCAATCAATAAGTCTATCAGTGATAGTGATAGACTTCTATCATTGATGGTTTCAATTAAGGCAGATAAACAACAAACAAATAAGAAGTCTATCAGTGATAGAATTCTATCATAGATAACCTACCAAAAAATAAGGAATCTGCCAGTGATAGATGGCGATAAACATCTATCACAAATAGACTTCAATCAAGGCAAATAAACAACAAATAAACAAGAAGTCTATCAGTGAGAGACAGTGATAAACTTGCTTATCAAGAAAGATAACCAACAAACATACAAGAAGTCAAATCAATGGTAGATTTCCATCACTGATATACTTCAATCAAGACATATAATCAACCAACAAACAATGAGTCTATCAATGCTAGACAGTGATAAACTTCTATTACTGATAGACTTCAATCAAGGTAGATAACCAACCAACATACAAAAAGTCTATCAGTGATAGACAGTGATAAACTTCTATCACTAATAGACTTCAATCAAGGTACATAACCCACTAACACACATGAAGTCTATCAGTGATTTCAATAAAGGCAGATAACCAACTAACATACAAGAAGCCTATCAATGATAGACAGTGATAAACTTCTATCACTAATAGACTTCAATCAAGGTGCATAACCCACTAACACACATGAAGTCTATCGGTGATTTCAATAAAGGCAGATAACCAACCAACATACAAAAAGCCTATCAATGATAGACAATGATAGACTTCTATCATTGATAAACTTCAATCAAGGCAGCTAACCAACCAAAATGCAAGTGGTAAATATAGACAGTGATAGACTCCTACCACTGATAGATAAACAATCCAATCAAGTCTATCAATGATAGATTTCAATCAAAACAAATAAAAATCCCAAACAATAAGTCTATCAATGATAGTGATATATTTTTATCATTGATAACTTCAATTCGAACATGTAAATTCCCAAATAAGAAGTCTATCAGTGATAGTTATAGACTTCTATCACAGATAGACTTCAATCAAAAGAGATAAACAACACAAATAGAAGTCTACTAGTGAAAGTAATAAACTTCTATCACTAATAGATTTCAATCATAAAAGATAAACAACACAAATAGAAGCCTATTAGTAATACTGATAGACTTCAATCAAAGTAGTTAACCAACCAACATACACGAAGTCTATAAGTGATAGAAAAAGATAGACTTCAATCAAGGCAGATAACCAACAAAGAAACAAGAAGTCTATCAATGATAGACAGTGATAAACATGCCTATCGAGAAAGATAACCAACAAACATACAAGAAGTCAATCACTGATAGACAGTGATAGATTTCCATCATTGATATACTTCAATCAAAACATATAACCAACCAACAAACAAGGAATCTATCAATGATAGATAGTGATAAACGTCTATTACTAATAGACTTCAATCAAGGTAGATAACAAACCAACATACAAGAAGTCTATCAATGATAGATAGTGATAAACTTCTATCACTAATAGACTCCAATCAAGGCAGATAACCAACCAACACACATGAAGTCTATCAGTGATTTCAATAAAGGTAGATTACCAACCAACATACAAGAAGTTTATCAGTGATAGACAGTGATAAACTTCTATCACTAATAGACTTCAATCAAGGTAACTAACCAACCAACATACAAGAAGTCTATTTAGACAGTGATAGACTTCTATCGATGACAGATAAACAATCCAACCAATAAGTCTATCAGTGAAGGAGTCCATATTAAGAAAGCGGAGGCAATTTAAGATCTTGAACACTCTAATTTGATCAATTTTGCAAAATAAAATGCATGTTCAAAGTTGGAAAAATAGAGGGATAGAAAACTCAACTTTGAAGATCAAATTCTCTTCACTCGGTGGACGATTTACAACACGAACACTTCGGGACCACCTCTAGAATCTTCCCTACTATCCTCAAGCCTTGGAATGGATTGTGGGATCCTAGATTGAGAGAATTTGGAAGAAGCGTCTTTAATGGTCAAAAAATGAAAATTGAAAGAATTTCTGCAAAATTCTATCAAATGCCCTCCAATTTTCTTTAAATAAAGCTTCATTAAGCTTTATTAAAGAGACAACTCAAGTGTGATGAGGATAACTTAAGATGGAGATGGCCAATTTTGAGATTGACTCACCTTGGGCAAGTGGGCAAGTTGTGTTTCAAGACAAATCTTGAAATTCTCCTCTTTTTTTCCTTTTAATTTTAATTCAAAAGACAATATAAAATTGATTCTAAATTAAAATTAATTTAATTAATTAATTAATTTAAATAAATAATTTAATTAATTGATTTTTTAATTTAATTTAATATCAAATATTAAATTAAATAAATTACCCAATCCTGATCGATTTTCCGAACATGAATCCTTATTCATGCTATAAATCGATCCAATATTTAAATCATATTTAAATATGTCCACCTCTTCTTAATCATAGTTCAATTCATAATTAAGCTACGACACGTTAAATATATCGCATTTAATTAACACTTTCTTCCAAAACTGAATTTGAACAATTCAAATTCTTTTCTCTCAAAATGTTACAAGGCTTAGTCCGAGCTAGTAAGGAGGATGGACTGAAAGATCATGAGCTCCAACGATACACGATATTAACCGGCCAAACTCTTTAGTCTAGCTAATCAACATTTGTTAACCACCAGGACACTCCACTAAAGCCTAGTGGTTGCACTCTCCTCACTGTAGATATATTTTTGTCCACTCGATATAACCATGATTAGTAAGTCGATCCTTCACAGGACGTTCGTAATTACAGCTAGGTCAAAATTACCGTTTTATCCCTATAATTACTTCTTGTTCCTAAAGTCCCACTGATCCTCTAATGAACAATTGGTTTGTGGTCCAACCAACAAACTGAATCCCTCTCGGGCCAATGAGAGGGGTGGGGCCTTTGTTCAAGACCCGGAGTCAGCACTTAAGGGAAAAACCTCTCTACTAATTCCTAAAGCAGGTAGGAGTGAATTCTATCTTGCAGAACTATGTTCCCAACTATTTACCCAGTCTTATCCCTGAAATGAGAGGCTTATTGAGTCGGCAATCTCAGGCCACTCTCACCCATGCAAATCTAAGGATAATCCGAATAAACAGGAGTTCATAGCACGCTCAGGATTAAGAACGAGTTACCTAGGTCATCGTATGAATATAGTCAGTTAAGACAGTAAACGGAATTATAAAGTCTAAGTGACTATTTCGCGGTCCAGTCTTACGCAAACTCATTGCATAGGATGCCCCCCTCCCCCCCACTCGCATGTCTCCACATGAGTGATAGATCACATCGTTTGTACTTTACAAAGTTGGTCCCGTCCATAGTGTCTCCAAGATAAGGTACCCAACCCTATCCTTATACTATAGACCGTTCTGGCTATAACTTGAACTTGATCTACTTTTATGTCACAAATAAAGTTCAAGTATTCATCATATAGCCAAGGGTTCTTTATTGAATTAGGGTTACAAGATACACGATTCACTTTATTCAATAACGCTTTTACTGAATAAACCTCAATAAGATCTTTATTGCAATATAGAATATACATTCAGTTTACAAAACCACGAGTTTTAAGACATAAAACCCAAAAAACTCCCACTTAGACTAAAATGTCAGTGGGGTAAAACATGTTGAGCAAGAAAACTATCCTACTGTATAACCCGTAATCTTAGACTCTCTAGGTGTCCCTCAAACACTTTAGTCGTGAGGGACTTTGTAAACGGATCAACAATGTTGTGCTTCGAAGCATCTGCGTGTTGATCACGTCTCCTCGTTGCACAATCTCCCTGATGAGATGATATTTTTGCTCTATATACTTTTCGCTTTTATGGCTTCTAGGTTCTTTAGAATTTTCTACTAGCACCACTATTATCACAATAAAGGGTGATATGCAAATTCATATTTGGAACAACTTCCAAATCAGTCAAGAACTTCTTAAGTCATACAGTCTCCTTCGCTGCTTCGCACGCGGCGACGTACTCAGCCTCCATGGTGGAGTTAGCAATACAACCTTGTTTTATACTCCTTCATCCTATAGCTCCTCCGTTAAGAGTGAACACTGATCCTGATGTGGATTTCCTCGAATCTACATCAGTCTGAAAATCATAGTCAGTGTATCCTACAAGGATCAAATCCTTTGCGCCATACATAAGCATATAGTCTCTCGTTCTCCTAAGATACTTGAGGATATTTTAACAGCAGTCCAATGATCTTATTCTGGATTGGACTTATACCTTCTGACAATTTCCACTGCATAGCATATGTCGGGTCGAGTACATAGCATGGCATACATCAGACTATCGACAGCTGATGCATAGGGAATGCGTCTCATATCCTCAACTTCTTGTGGTGTCTTAGGACATTGCTCCTTAGACAGATGAATTCCATGTCTGAAAGGTAATGATCCCTTCTTAGAATTCGGCATCTTATATCTAACCAACATCTTGTCGATATAAGATGTCTGAGACAGTGCTAGCATTTTGTTGCGATTCCGAACAATTTGGATTCCAAGAACAAACTGAACCTCTCTCAAATCTTTCATTTGGAATTGGGTCGCTAGTCATTGCTTAGCGCGAACCAGGAATCCTACATCATTTCCAATGAACAGGATATCGTCGACGTATAAGACTAAGAAAGCTACAGTGGTATTGACTATCTTCTTGTAGACACAAGGCTCGTCAATATTTTGTTCAAAGCCATAAAATTTTATCGCAGTATCAAATCTTATATTCCAGGATCTAGATGCTTGTTTCAATCCATAGATTGATCGTTTTAGCTTGCAAACTTTTTGCTCTTGACCCTGAACTATGAACCCCTCTAATTGATCCATATAGATACTCTCTTCAAAATTTCCATTCAGAAAGGTTGTCTTGACATCCATTTGCCAAATTTCATAGTCATAAAACGTGGCAATGGACAAGAGTATTCTAATGGACTTAAGCATGGCAACAAGGAAGAAGGTTTCTTCATAGTTCACCCCTTCCCTTTAGGTATAACCATTTGCCACAAGTCGGGCCTTAAAGGTTTGCACGTTACCGGCTTGATCTCATTTTCTCTTATAGATCCACTTGCAACCAATAGGTCCTTCACCATCTGGTTGATCTACAAGTTTCCAGAATGAATTGTAGTACATTGACTTCATTTCGAGGTCCATAGCTTTAATCCACTGGTCCTTATCTATATCATTCATTTTCTGTTTATAGGTCAATGGATCCTCAACGCCATCATCAGGTATGGCGACCTGGGTTTCAGTCAAACCCATGTAACGATCGGGTTGTCTAACAGCTTTCCCACTACATCGAGGCATTCTCAACTTTTGAGAAGGACCAGCTTGATCAACAACTTTTGTTGATTCATCTGTAGCTTCCCATTGTCATATCATCAAGCAATGGATGACATTGACAAAGACGAATGGATAAAAGCCATGAACCAGGAAATGGAGTCTATGTACTTCAATTCCGTTTGAGATCTTGTGGATCAACCTGATGGGGTTAAGTCCATAGGTTGTAAATGGATCTACAAGAGAAAACGTGGTGTAGATGGGAAGGTACAGGACCTTCAAAGCTAGATTCGTGGCAAAGGGCTATACCCAGCGGTAGGGTTGACTATGAGGAAACCTTTTCTCCTGCAAGATCAAGTCTATTCGGATCCTTCTTGCAATTGCTGCATATTATGACTATGAAGTATGGCAAATGGATGTCAAGACGACCTTTCTGAACGGCAATCTTGATGAAAACATCTACAATGACCAACCCAAAGGGTTCATTGAACAAGGCCATGAGCAAAAGGTTTGCAGGCTGAAACGATCCATTTATGGGTTGAAACAAGCCTCTAGGTCTTGGAATATAAGGTTTGATGAGGCTATCAAATCTTATGGCTTTTATCAAAATGTTGATGAACCTTGTGTATATAAGTAGATAATCAACAGTACTATCGTTTTTCTAGTGTTGTATGTGGATGATATTCTACTCATTGGGAATGATGTAGGATTCCTCACTAACGTTAAAAACTGGTTGGCTACGCAATTCCAAATGAAAGATTTGGGAGAAGCACAGTTCGTTCTCGGGATCCATATTGTCCGGAACCGCAAGAACAAAACACTAGCCTTGTCTCAAGTATCGTACATCGACAAAATGTTGATTCGATATAAGATGCAGAACTCCAAGAAGGGTTTATTGCCTTTCAGGCATGGGGTTCATTTGTCTAAGGAACAATGTCCTAAGACACCTCAAGAGGTTGAGGATATGAGACGAATCCCTTATGCATCAGCTGTAGGTAGCCTCATGTACGTCATGCGCCGTACCCCCGACATCTCATTATGCAGCTGGGATTGTCGATGAGTATCAATCCAACCCGTGATTAGATCAACGGATCACAGAAAAACAATCCTCAAGTATCTTAGGAGAACGAGAGACTATATGCTCGTGTATGGGGCTAAAGATTTGATCCTTATAGGATACACGGACTCTGACTTCCAAACCAATAAGGATTCTAGGAAATCCACTTCGAGATCAGTGTTTACTCTTAATGGAGGGGAAGTAGTCTGAGTGAAGCATCAAGTAAGGATGCATTGTTGACTCCGCTATGGAGGTTGAGTATGTAGCAACTTGTGAAGCAGCTAAAGAGGCAGTATGGCTTAGGAAGTTCATGACTGATTTGGAACTTGTTCCAAATATGAACCTCCTGATCACCCTTTATTGTGATAACAGCGGTATCGTGGCCAACTCGAGAGAACCTCGAAGTCACAAAAGGGGAAAACACATCGAACGGAAGTATCACTTGATACGAGAAATTGTGCACCGAGGAGACGTGATCGTCACGAAGATAGCATCGAGCACAACGTTATTGATCCATTTACAAAGACTCTCATGGCTAAGGTGTTCGAGAGTCACCTAGAAACTCTAGGTTTACACATTAGTACTTGATTAGGGAAAATGGGAGTATTGTATCAAAGAGTATTCAATGCCCTAGTTTATTGTATTTACATTATTGTAATATTCTATGTACTCTACTAGCTTTAGGACAAGTTCGAGTTTGTTGGGATTTATGCCCTAAATTCGTGTATTTGTAATTATTTGAGGAAATGAATAAAGTTGTTATTTTTCCTTCAAACTTGTATTCTCGCAATTACAAACTTAAATCCAATAAACTAAGTTTCAGGGTTACATTTACAATGTGACCCAAATGGTCTATAGTAGATGGATAAGGTTGGGAACCTCATCCTGTTAACACTATGGATGCAACCCACTTTGTATTTAATACAAACTAGGCGATCCAGCTCGTTCATGTAGTTGACATGCGAGTGGGAGCATCCTGTGCAAAGAGTTTGTACAAGACTGGACCAAGAATTGTTAGACCAATCCAGTAACACCGTTGATAAGTTAGGGCTAATAATTCAAACGATGACCAATAGTGATTCAACCTGAATCCTGAGTGAGTTGCGAACTCCCGTCCATTCGGGATTGTCCTTTGACTAGTACGGTGAGAGTGGCGAGTTTCCACTCAATATGCCTACCTTCTCGGGGATGAAACCTTGTGGGGAGAGTCGGGGACTCAACTTCGCAAGAAGGAATTCACTCGTTCCCGTTCTAGGGTAACTAGATAGGTTGTTCCCTTAAGAGCTGAATCTAGGTCTTGAAAACCGGGGCCCCCTCTCTCTTGCTGGCCCAAGAGGGATAATGTTTATGGTCGGACCATAAACTTGTTGTTCATTAGAGGATCAGTGGTGCTTAAGATGCAAGAAGTAGTCACAGGGGTAAAACGGTAATTTGACCCAGCTGTGACTACGAATGACCTATGAAGGGTTAATTCACGGGCATTAGTTAAATCAATGGACACAACTTGTCCTACAGTGAGGAGAGTGCAGCTACGAGTCTTTAGTGGAGTGACTCGTAGTTAACGAATGTTGATTGACGAGATCAATGAGTTTGATTAGTCAATCTCGTATCGTTGAAGCTCATGATATGTAGGTCCATTAGGTTCCTCGGTTGGCTCAACATGGAATTAATAGAGGGTATAAAGTTTTAGAATGAATTTGAAATGTTCAAGTTCAATTTAGGGATTATATCAATTATATGTGATATGATTGATATTAATATAGTTCAATGTGAATATGATTCATATTGAACTTAATTGTGTCTAATTATGGAATTAGGACATAACTAATGGTAGAATTTTGAATAGATGAAATTGGATTTAATTAAATCTAATTTCTCCACATTATGTGAATATGATTCATATAATAAGGTGTTTGACACCTTAAATTATGCATTTATGTATAATATGTTGAGTCAGTGACAAAATGGGTGGAGAATTTGTCTCCACCCACATTGCCTATAAAAGCATCCTTTTGGATGCATTTTGTCACACTCGAACCATTTGTGTAGTTTTGCATCTAAGGCAAACACAAGAGTTCTCTCAAGCTCTCTCTCAAAGCATCTCTAATCCAAAAGGAGATCTCACCTCTCTCTCTCCTAGAGAACAACCGAGAAGGTCTTTTGGCGGTGTTCGAGGATTCGTTCGTAGAGAAGAGGAGCTCGTAGACGACGAGGAACCACGTGAAGAATTGGTATTCAAAGATAATTATCTAATCCATTTATGCTTTTAGTATGTATGCTTAGCTTAGATTTTCTGTTTTTGAGTGTTTCTACGTCACACAATTGAGAGCAAATGCGATCAATCGCTTCCGCACGGGATTCAATTCCCATCAGTATCAAGGTCGAATCATCATGTTCCACTAAACATGTTTCAACAACGAGTAAATCATATTTACTTTGTTGTGTCTTCTCAGCTTTCCTCTCCATCATATAGGAGTTATAAACATCCTCGATGGCATCATGACGGATCGATGAGGACGATTGTCCAAACATCGTCTGTAATGAATGTATGATCTCCTTGTCGGTGATTATCCCCTCATGTTTCTTACCTAGCACATCATATATGCTAGCCAAGATGTAGACTTGAACCTTATAATCAACCCTAGTCCATTTGTCAAATGCATCTCGAACAATTCGGGTTGCAGTCGAGCTGGGAGGGGGAGGACATTCCTCCGTTAAGACGAACCTTAGATCATCGATGGCAAGAATCATATTCAAGTTCGATTTTCAGGTCACGTAGTTATCGTCGTTAAGTTTGTCGAAGGCGAGTAACTGGAAAAAAGAGCTTGACATGCTGAAACCTATCTAATGAATGAATTCTATTAGTGAATTGTTTGTACCCTATCTAATTAAGAATTTAGCAAAAGTAATAATGTACCCATAAACTCATTATTCTTTATGCAACGATACTTCAGTGAGTCAGAGCAACTGCTACCAAGGGGCAATCAATCACTCCTTCACTAAACCAAGACATTCTTGACTAAATGCTAATACCGAAATAACTCTTATTCCAATAGCATTCTAGTTATCGCTACTTTGGTCAAGAATTCACTAACACTTAGAAATTCTTGTAAGTGTGACCCGTTATTTTCAAACCTCAGAGGTCAGCCCCAACAATGCTACCAAATTGGAAAGTCAAAGCTGGGAATAGACCTAAGAGACCTTATCCATTTCTAGAGTTTGAGTTGTTCTGAATCCCCTGTTACATCCCTCCGAATGGATGGTGCTACTTCGGGCAACCTACAGGCGGAACATGGGAATCTCACGATCCAACCTAATGAAGGAGACCGTAGGATGAGTTGACACACTTCCTTCTCCTCACTTACTATAAATACTTTCTCCATTCACCTTGCTCTTAATTTATGCAAACACCATCCGAGGGGATGCCCTATTGACATCACAAGGTCGAGCATAAATCTCACGGTGTGAACTTCAGGGAGAACGTAAGAGGAAATTGATATATCATATATACCTTTTCACTCCCACTAAGTATTTTAACAGTTTGGGTATACTTTTACTTAGGCATTTTCCGGCTAAAACAATATGACCTAAGTTTATCAATATAACAATTATAATGGAATTACCTAGTCTATTAACCTTTTAATAAACCTATGTCTATGAGTTCAATTTATTAACTTTTAATAAACGCCACTCACGAAAAATACTTTATAAACCTCTAGATTAAATTCACTCTCAGGTCAGTTTCTAGGTAGGGTGTTCGTTTTTGTCAGCTTAAGTACTCTAGCCTAGCCAGAATCTTTCTTAGACAGAGTCTCTCTTTAATCATAGTTTATAAATTATTGGTTGCCTAATTCTAATCTTATTACAACTAGATAACCTAAGGTCTAATTAATACCAGTTCTAAAACCATTTTAAAACTAATTAATTAACCTTAGGTTACATGCATTTCTATGTTATAAATTTTTTGATCATTCATCACATGAATAAACATACATTTATAACAAATCCAACCCATGAATAAATGCATAACAATTATATGTTTAATTTTTAATTAATATAACACTTATATTAATTATAATTAAAACATATAATATTCGTTTCATGAATTAATATAACTCTTATATTAATTCTTATGAAACCCAAAAACATGCATACTATATATTATAACACTTATAACATACTTTCAATGCATGGAGCATGCTTCCTATGGATGGATTTTTAAAATCTATATGGCATACTTTATGTACATACAATCAGCGATTTTAATTAAAACATACATTCACAATGCATAATTAATTAAACACACTAAAATGGACTGGTTTTGGCATCAAATGCAAGCAAACAACTAAAAATTATTACAATAATAATCTAGAAATAACATCGAACCACTTTGAACACTTCGAATTTGGGTCGAACTAGCTTGCAAATGTGTGAACCAGACCTTCAAAAGATTGAACTGGGTTGTAAAAAGTGAATCGGGCCTTCAAATGATGAAACAGACCTCCTTAATAGCAAAACTAATCTCAAATTAGTCAGAACCGATCTAAAAATCTCCAAATCGGACCAAAATCGAGTTGAACCAGGTCCAAAAATCATTGAATCGGTCAAAGTCAATTAAACCAGCCGATGACGTCAGATGACATCATCACCTTCTTCTTCGTTTCAAAAATAGAATTCACGAGCTTCTTTCCTAAAATTGAAGGTCTTCCCAAACTCCGATTGATTCGAAACTTTTACAGACTCTTCTTCACACATTAATACTCAAACACACTTGAGAAATTAGAAAATAAGTCACGAATTGATGCTGGATTTAAATGCCAAATCCAGAAGAACATTTTAGATGCCTAGAAAAATTAGATTTCAAAAAACACCCACCATAGCACAAAATAGATCAAATTGAATGCTCAAAATTGCTCTAATACCAATTGAAGGAGTCCATATTAAGAAAGCGAAAGCAATTTAGGATCTTAAACACTCTAATTTGATCAATTTTGAAAAATAAAATGCATGCTCAAAGCTAGAAAAACAGAGGGATAGAAAACTCAATTTTGAAGATCAAATTCTCTTCACCCGGTGGACGATTTGCAACACGAACACTTCGTGAACCACCTCTAGTGTCTTCCCTACTATCCTTAGGCCTTGGAACGGATTGTGAGATCCTAGATTGAGAGAATTTGGAAGAAGAGTCCTTAATGGTCAAAAAACGGAATTGAAAGAATTTCTGCAAAATTCTATCAAATCCCCTCCAATTTTATTTAAATAAAGCTTCATTAAGCTTTATTAAAGTGACAACTCAAGTGTGATGAGGATAACTTGAGATGGAGGTGGCCAATTTTGAGATTGACTCACCTTGGGCAAGTGGGCAAGTTGTGTTTCGAGACAAATCTTGAATTCTCCTTTTTCCTTTTAATTTTAATTCAAAAATCAATATAAAATTGATTTTAAATTAAAATTAATTTACTTAATTAAATAATTTATTTTTTAATTTAATTTAACATGAAATATTAAATTAAATAAATTGTCCAATCCCGATCAATTTTTCAAACATGAATCCTTATTCATGTTATAAACCAATCCAATATTTAAATCATATTTAAATATGTCCACCTCTTCTTAATCATAGTTTAATTCATAATTAAGCTATGACACGTTAAATATATCGCATATAATTAACGGTTTCTCCCAAAATCGAATTTAAACAATTCAAATTCTTTTCTCTCAAAATGTTACAAGGCTTAGTCTGAGCTAGTAAGGAGGACCTAATGAACCTACAGATCATGAGCTCCAACGATACGAGATTAACCGACCAAACTATTTAGCCTAGCTAATCAACATTTGTTAACCATCGGGACACTCCACTAAAGCCTAGTGGTTGCACTCTCTTCACTATAGATATATTTCTGTCCACTCGATAAAACCATGATTAGTAACTCGATCCTTCACAGGTCGTTCGTAATTACAATTGGGTCAAAATTACCGTTTTACCCCTATAATTACTTCTTGTTCCTTAAGTCTCACTAATCCTCTAATGAACAATTGGTTTGTGGTCCAACCAACAAATCGAATCCCTCTCAGGCGAATGAGAGGGGTGGTCCCTTTGTTCAAGACCCGGAGTCAGCACTTAAGGAAACAACATCTCTACTAATCCCTAAAACGGGTAGGAATGAATTCCATCTTGCAGAACTATGTTTCCGACTATTTATCCTGGTCTTATCCCTAAAATGGGATGCTTATTGAGTCGGAAATCTCGGGTCATTCTCACCCATGAAAATCTAAAGATAATCCGAATAAACAGGAGTTCATAGCACGCTCAGGATATGCGAGTGTGGCATCCTATGGGTGCGACCCATTTTGTATTTGATACAAACGAGTCGATCTAACTTGTTCATATAGTTGATATGCGAGTGGGGGCATCCTGTGTGATGAGTTCATAAAAGATCGGACCGCAAAATTATTAGCTTACTGAAGTAACACTATTAACATATTAGGTCTAATAATTCATAGATGACCATTAGTGACTCGACCTGAATCTTGAGCGGGTTATGAACTTCTGTCTGCGGAGATTTGTCCTTAGACTAGTATGGGTGAGAGTGGTTAGACTTGTCAACTCAATAAGCCTACCTTCTAAGGAACAAAACTTTATAGGGTGTTGGGAACTTAACTCCGCGAGATGGAATTCACTCATTCTCGAGCTAGAGAAATTAGATCAATTGTTCTCTTAGGGTTGAATTCAGGTCTTGAACAACAGGGTCCCACCGTCTCACTGGCCTGAGAGGGACTTCGTTTATGGTAGGACCATGAACAAGTTGTTCATTAGAGGATCAATGGTACTTTAGGAGCAAGAGGTAATCACAAGGGTAAAACAGTAATTTGACCTAGTTGTAACTACGAATAACCTGTGAAGGGTCGACTCACGGGCATTGGTTAAACCAATGGACGCAACTTGTCCTATAGTTAGGAGAGTACAACTACGAGTCTATAGTAGAGTGACTCATAGCTAATGAATGTTGGTTAACGAATCAAAGAGTTTGATCAATTAATCTCGTATCATTGGAGTTAATGAATTGTAGGTCCATTAGGTCTCTCCGTTGGCTCAATATGGATATATCGAGGATATAATGTTTTGGAGCGAATTTAAAGTGTTCAATTTCGTAAATAGGAGTTATATCGATGATATATGATATAATCGATATAATATATAGTTTAATGTGAATATGATTCATATTGAACTATATGTTATATTTGGATTATTATCCAAGTATTTTAATGTGGAATAGTTTCATATTAAAATCAATAGGGAATTAGAGAGAAAAAAGCAAAATTGAATATGATTCAATTTATAAAGTATATGATACTTTGTAATATGCATTATGCAAAATATGATTTGCATAATGCACCATGTATGGAATTAGTGGGTGAGTGGATGGAGGAAGTTACCTCCACTATCACTCTCTATAAATAAGTGCATTGAGATGCACTTGAATGGTTAATGATCCTTTTTTCTTGAATTTGGAAATTCCATAACAAGTTCTCTCTCAAATTCTCTCCATATTTTTCAAAAAGAGAATTCTCACCGTTCTCCTTCTCCTAGAGAATAATAGAGAAGCCTTAGTGGAGGTGTTCGGATTGATCATTGAGAACGAGGTGCAAGATCGAGATTGGAGAAGAATTACTAGAAGAAAAGTTCTTCACAGGTAAATTCATCTTCTCCCTTTTATGTTTAACCTTAGTTTCTATTTTTTTGTGAAAAATCTATAACGTAATTGCAAGCAAAAGTAATTTAAACGCTTCCGCTACGGGATACGATCCCTTCAATTGGTATCAGAGTCATTGTTGCTCCCAATTACGTTGTGGATTTCACAAAATTAGAGGTGGGTTGCTTTCAATTCATGAGATGAGTGTGGTTTTGTAAAATTAGATGTTTTCACAATTTTGGCACTTAAATTTGCATTTTCATTGATAAGATCGATGTAAGGGCCCGTTGTTTTGGCCAAATATAATGTAAATCGAGTCTGTACGTCTGTGTCGTTCGTGACAAAGGAATTGTTGTGAAGAATGAAGCAAAAACGAGCAAGAAGAGAAGGTGTTTTGTTTTGTATAGAGGGCAACGTTGAGACGTTATGCAACAGTGTCTCAACGGCGTGCGTGTGGTTGGCGGCCTGCAGGATACACAACATTACAGCGTTTCAACGTTGTGTCCATGACGCGCAAAGCTCGCGGGAACTGCAGTCGTGCGCGCGAAAAGGAGTTATTGATTTTATTTTATTTTTGTAATTTATTTTTATATATTAATATAATTAATATAATTTGATTATATTAATTTTAATTAATTTAACGTGCAAATATGTGGTCTAATTTTACTATTTATTTTATGCAAATGTTGTATGGAATTTTGTATGCATAATGTATGTCGTGTAGATTAAAATCACACTTAGGTTAAGCATAATCATACATAAAGTTTGTTTGTGTTCATACTGTTCAAATATGAAAAAATCTGTCAAATCTTATCTGTCAGGTTTGAATAATTTTTAAAGTGATTAAACGACTGAGTTTATAGTCTAAATTTTAAACACATATCCTTTTGTGAGTCACGGAGGATTCAATTTTTTTTTTTTGTTCGCAGACCGAAAGACACACTTAACCTTGAGTAGCCTAAATTTCACTTAATTCCAAGTACCCTAACTATTTTTACCAAATTTATCAAACTACCTCTTTCATAAACCATAGTCCCTAATTTCTTGACAATTGTGATCAAAGAAGACATTTTTGTTAATTAGGTTTTTTGTGAATTTGTGCACAAACTCTTGCTTTTTTGTTGCACTTATCTTTATTCAAAATACTTATAAGTAGTTTCAAAACTTAAAAAAAAATTATCTAGTTGTTTTCTTTTCTGTGTTCATCTCACATAATTTTTTGAATTTTGAATATTAGATTCTTAATTCTAGATATCTTATTCTTATTGTTTCTTATGCTAGTTCGTTGGATTTTGAATATTAGGTTCTTGATTTTTAATTTTCTAATTTTTGTTGGTTCTACTTGTTTCTTTTCTTGAGTCATATCAATACTTCACGTCAATCTCACTTTTGTGTTCAAGGCTTGCCTCTTAAGTACTTGATATTGCAAACTCTTGGCTACTTGTTTTTTCTACTATTTGAGAGAGCTTACATATTTGTGAGGGAGTGCTACATTTTTTAGCGTAAACATGAGGGACCATCCATTTTTAGAGTGAAACACGTGAAGTGATTGTGAGGTCCAATTTTCTTTATGCTAACATCTTTTTGCAACCATATTGCATACACAAAGAAAAGCTCCAAGAAATGATCATCATGTAGATCGAAACATGCCTCCATTGTTCTTTGGGAGTATTTCAAATCCTGAGGAGTACCTTCTTTGGGAAGAAAAAATGAATGACATATTTGATCACCACCACTATAGTAAAAAGGCAAAGATAAAATTGATTATCTCTACATTTGAGGAATATCCATTAACATGGTGGAATATGTTGTTGTCAAAAAGGAGGAGGAGTGGAAATCATGCAATGCCCTTATGGGAAGAAATCAAGTTTTTAATGAGGAATCGTTTTGTTCCAAAATCTTTCTACAAATTGCAAACTTTGAAACAAGGGAGCAAAAGCAAAGTGTGGAAAAATATTATGAAGAGATACTCCTATAATTAATTGAGGAAATTAACTTAGATGAGGATGAGGAAGCTACCATGGACCGATTCTTCTAAGGACTTAATGAGAAAATTGTCAAGATGATTGTTGAATGAGAATAAATTTGACCTTGTAAGGATTTGGAAGAGATGGTAGACATTGCCATCAAAATAGAAAGACAACTCCAACAGAAAACGTCAAGGTACACTAAATCTAAGCCTAGTTCCAATGTCAATACATTTGTAAAAATGGTTAGTTTACCTACCATGTATGAGCATTTTGATAGGGTAGAAAGTAGAAAAGAAAAACTTATCAATGTTGTACCTTTGCATGATAATGATATTTTGCCTAGTAGGTTATTGATAGCAAAGAATCACATGATTGTAATCTTACAACTACTGTTGTGCCACTTATTTCTAGAGAAGCGAAACTTCAATTCTTTTGTGATGACATTGTTAGTATATCCAATGACAAAGTAACATGATCTTAATCTTGCATCAATGCTTTCAAGAGAAGTAAAACTTGATGTGTGTGAGTTGGAAAATAAAAGGCATGAGACCGAGGAAAAGCAATAATAGAAATCTATGAAGAAGAAAAATGTGAAAACACAAATAAGAGAGAAAAGCAAGTGAGTAATACTCGGTCTAGAGATCAAAATGAGAAAAGCCAAGAATGTGCCTTTAAGAATTTATGAGGACAAATCTTTTTTATTTCAAAACAAAACATTTTTTAACTTCTTGATAAAATAGATTGTTTTCTGACATGTGAGTTTTAACAAAGTTTGGCTAGTTTTTCTTTTGAGTTTTTGCAGGTTGTTAAAGCATTGAACATGAAGCAAAACTCAAAGATTGACCCAAATTCATAAAGTCGTGAGAAGAAAAATGCTTTAATATATTTCTAAGTAACTCGTGTTGTTTGACGATAGCTTGGTATATTCTAAGTTTGATGAGGAACATGAAGGACAACTTAGAAGGGTTTGAATAAATTTGAGGATAAATAAGTTATATGAAAAGTTCTCTAAATATGAATTTTGGTTTTGATAAGTGTCTTACTTAAAGCTTGTAGTGTCAAAGGCAGGAGTTTCTAATAGATCTTGCAAGGTATATGTAGTGTCATAGTGGTCTCGCCTAAGTTTTCTGGGTTTAGCAGGTTATTACAGGCGATTCGTACAGGATTTCTCCAAGATAGCAATGCCTTAACATAGTTAACTCAAAAAAGTAACTCGTTTGTTTAGAACGATGAGTGTGAAACAAGTTTCTAGACGCTTAAATAGATATTAATTTCAGCTCCAGTTCTTACTGTGCTTGAGGGGACAGGTGGATTTGTAATTTACAATGATGCTTCAATAAAGGGGGCTAGATTGTGTACTGATGCAACATTAAAATTTCATTATTATGTCTTATGTCAACTAGAGAGACATAGGCTAAGTTCTTTCATTCATGACCTAGAACTTGCAATAAAATTGTCGAAACAAGTTTCTAGACACTTAAAATTGTCGACACTTAGAATATATTAAAACATTGAACGTGAAGCAAAACTCAAAGATTGACCCAAATTCTTTCTATGGTTACAAACTACATGTAAATTGGAAGAGTCATCATTCTTTCCAAAAGAAATGGAATCCAAGAGGAGATGAGTCATTAACATCTCATGTTTATGATGTTGTTTTACCAGAAGACCATCCAAGAGAAATCCAAGAAGAGTCACACATTTTTCTTCTCATGACTTTAAGACTACTTTACAAGAAATTGATTTGGATTCAAGGATGAATCCTTCAAAAGAAGGAGAGGATGATATGAATTGTCAAGGGGTTAATTTATTATTAGTATTTTAATTAATAATTTTGATGTTACTTTATTGATTTTTTGTTTTATCCTTCTATGTCATATAAGTAGGGGTATTTTTGTCATTTATTATGATGTGGCATTCAGTGTTTGGGAAGCTATCTAAAGGTTTATCATTGGGTTGTACAGGACAAAGAATTTTTTGGATGAATGAAATTTGAAGCATGTTTAGCTAAGAGTTTCTTGGTCCTTTTGCAATTCATGTCTTAAGTTACATGGCATGAACATTCAAGTTAATTGATCATCCTATATTGAAGAGTGTTTGACTCTTGGGCCAAGAACTTATTCTTGTCTTAAGAGCTTTGATCTTAAGGTAATCCAATCTAACTTCATCCTTAAAGTTGAAATCGAATTGATTTGGGATTTTAATGTTTGTGAATTAGGGGTTCACATAGCTAAAGAGTTGCTCTATTTCTCACTTGCTTTCATCTATTGAACGCATTGTGGGATCTTTTGTGGCTTTTTATCTTCCTATTTGGCTCTCTGATATAAATAAAATTATAGGATTCCTAAGTATTTATTCAATGCATTGTCATTTTTTTATTTCATTCTCTTTTCCCTTGCTATGTTTCTCTTTTTCTTAATTACTGTAAATTTCCATGAATTTAAAACTTTGAAAACAAAATACATATTTGTTAAATAATTGAGGGCAACATAGGAAGCCAAAATTTCTCTTAAAAAACACGTGGGTTGCATTTTTTTAAATTTATATTAAATATTACATATATCCATCTGTGTTAAGTTAATTATGAATTTGAAAATTTGTAATGGATTAAATGTGTATTGAAAGAACTAAAAATATTTAGATAAAAAAAAAGAATAAAATTGTAAAGTTGACACATATCAAAGAAGAATTTCTTTATTAACA
The DNA here is from genome assembly GCA_036507285.1 of Trichosanthes cucumerina. Classification (NCBI taxonomy): domain Eukaryota; kingdom Viridiplantae; phylum Streptophyta; class Magnoliopsida; order Cucurbitales; family Cucurbitaceae; genus Trichosanthes; species Trichosanthes cucumerina. The sequence continues at coordinate 63,632,026 of CM071844.1, forward strand.
ATATTCTTGGTACAATTCTAAGGTAAACTATTATTACCTATTGGTGTGATTTAAATTTTTGTTGTTGTTGCTAAATTTTGGACAGGAGAACACACCTGATCTCCACGTGACAACGACAGTAAATTTGTAATTCTTGAGGGAAGAACGCAACCTGCAAGACAAGGAAAACCTGGACACCAGTTTAGTGTAAACCACACAAGCTCCAATGCTTAAGTCAGTGTGGGCTTTAGAGAGAATTAGGAAGGAATTTAGTGTTTAAATGACCATAATCCACTTACCCTGCTCTCCCCTCCTGGGAGAGCTTACATAACTTTCTTTTAAGGTCTTTTGTGGGTTTCTGTGGCCTATTGAGAAAAGAAAAGGTCGAGAGAGGGTTAGAAACAAGTATATGGGTCGCATGGGATTGATGCAGGGCCCAAAATATGACCTTGCATCTGGTTGAGGCCGACCACGGGCTTGAGACTTCGGCCTAAGCCCAAACTCCTTTCTTGGGGTGTTGGGCAAGGGTAGAGCCCAAATGGGAGGGCTCTACCCTGGTCGGCTCGGCCTAGGCTGAGGCCGACCACGCGCTTGGGTCGAAACTCAAATGCGTCCTCTCGTCTCTTTTCGCCTTGGTTCGGTCCCCGTTCGATTTCGGCCCGTTTTGACTTCGTATTGGGCTTCTTATTTTGTTTGACTTAATCATTTGACCAGCCTATTTTCATTGGTCCAATTTAACCCATAACAATTATCTTCATTGAAATTTCTCTTGACAGTGCAACATAGAGTTGTCTAGGAGAAAACACATGTTCAGGAAAATATATTCCAATATTAGGAATTATTTGTCCTTGTGTTTTGTTAATTGTCATTGCAAAGTATAGCTAGATAGAGAATTGTTTCCTCCTGAATTTAAATGGATATCAAATGGAATAGTAGGGAATTAAAGCATTGGAGTCATCCATTACCTAATCAAAGCTAATGAGAGTTCTACTTTCTCCTGGAAAAAGATTTTATCAGTTGTTCATTTAAATTGTCTACATGGTCATTTGTTGTTGCCAAAATAACTCTATCTATTATGTAGTTTGCTAATCCAACGTGGAGTTCTAGATCAAAGGGATATATTTTGCTTATGAAATCCCCTTTGGAACCATCTCAAGAATTCGTAACTATAATTTCTTCGGGCAAGTTAAAGTTTTTGGTTTTTGGTTTTTGAAGATTAAGTTTACAAATGCTACATCTATGTATAGATTTCCTTGTTTTGACATCCACTGTGTACGTATGTTTTCAAAAACCAATTCAAGTTTTGAAAATTAAAAAAAAAAATCGTTTTCAAAACTTATTTTTGTTTTTGAAATTTAACTAAAAATCCAAATGTTTTCTTGAGAAAGATGAAAATCATCGTAGAACATTATAGAGGAATGATGAGAAAACAAGTATAATTTTCAAAAATCCAAAATCAAATAGTTATCGAATGATGTTTTAATTTTCAAAACTTAGCTTAGTTTTTAAAAACATATTGAAAAAGTAGATAAGAAATATAAAACCCCATAGGAAGAACTAGTATTTATAAGCTTTATTTTCAAAAATAAAAACATAAATTATTTTCTCACGATTTCTTTAGTACCATCTCTAACTTTCTTAAAAACAAATTAAATTCTTAGCCAAATTTCAAAAAGGAAAATTAAGTATTGAAAACTACATTTTTTTAATTATTTTAGTGACTTGGATTTGGAAGAAGTCTTAAAGACTACGGATAACATTAACAAAACAAAGAAAAATATAGGTGTTAATAGTATTTATATGCTTAATATGTGTTCCTATTGTTATGTCTCAATTAGGAGTGTACATAAATCAGGTTTGGCCGTATTAGGGGGGTTTTTGGACCAACCCGAAATTTCGGGTTATTCATTCTTTCAACCCAACCAACCCTATTTATGAGGGTAACTCAACCCAACAATTTCGGGTTGGGTGGGGTTGGGTCATCGAGTTACTCTTTTTTTTTAATTTTAAAAATCCAAAATTAATATAAACATAAAAAAAAAAAAATCAAGAATTAAAAATCAACATTTTTGCAATTTTTACTTATGGTTGATTAGAATATTAAAATTAGTTGATTGTAGATTTGTACTGCATAATACATAGAATGTGTTTTGGAATACTTCTAGTTCTTCTAAACTAAACAAGTTGCTCTGAAATCAACCCAAATGGAACTACTACTCTACTGCTACAACCCCTTTTCTCTGCTACAAATTAGAATAACCTAAACAATAATAATTTTTTACTAAACTAAACAAGTTGGTTTACTATATATAAGTAAATTCGGTTTTGTTCGGTTCGGGTTGAACCAAGCCAAAAACCGGTCAACTCGAAACCGAACCGAAAATTTCGATTCTGCTATAAAAGAACCCAACCCAACTAAAAAAAAATCAGTCCAACTCAACCCTTATAGTTTAGGTTGGGTAGTCCGAGTTGATCAGGTTGTCGATTTATTTGTACACCTCTAATTTCTAGTAAAATCCAATGAATTATAAAGATGTTTTTGGATGAAGTTTGAGTTGGAAGAGATTTGACTTAAATACAAAACTGGTTATTTGAACCTGTCAAATTTCAAATGTTAAAACGAAAACAAAATAATCACAAACAAGAAAATCAACGCACAGCAGAATTTATGTAGTCACTAATGTTGTTTTTTTTTTATGAGAAACACGAATTCATTTCATTGATGGTATGAAATGTACAAAAAAACAGTGATCCGATTACAAAAGATTTTCCCAATTGTTCCACTAACGTTGTTTTAGCTACATCCATGGATAGAGAGAGTGATTTTATTAAAAAAAACGAGAGAACAAAATTACAGAAAACTAGTAAAATCCAATGAATTATAAAGGTGTTTTTGGATGAAGTTTGAGTTGGAATAGATTCGACTTAAGATACAAAACTGGTTATTTGAATCTGTCAAATTTCAAATGTTAAAACGAAAACAAAAGAATCACAAACAAGAAAATCAACGCACAAAATTTATGTAGTCCACTAATGTTTTTTTTTTTATGAGAAACACGAACTCATTTCATTGATGGTATGAAATGTACAAAAAAACGGTGATCTGATTACAAAAAAATTTCCCAATTGCTCCACTAACGTTGTTTTAGCTACATCCATGGATAGAGAGAGTAATTTTATTAAAAAAACGAGAGAACAAAATTACAGAAAACTAGTAAAATCCAATGAATTATAAAGGTGTTTTTGGATGAAGTTTGAGTTGGAATAGATTTGACTTAAGATACAAAATTGGTTATTTGAATCAGTCAAATTTGAAATGTTAAAACGAAAACAAAAGAATCACAAACAAGAAAATCAACGCATAGAATTTATGTAGTCCACTAACGTGTTTTTTTTTTTTTTGGATGAGAAACACGAATTCATTTCATTGATGGTATGAAATGTACAAAAAAACCAGTGATCCAATTACAAAAGATTTTCTCAATTGCTCCACTAACGTTGTTTTAGCTACATCCATTGATAGATTATTTCAGATAGGAGTTTATATATGACACTCATCCTAAACCCTAATATACAGTCGACTCAATTGGATCAAAGTACGAAAAATAAACCATATTATTTTAGCGAGACTCTATACTACTTGGTCATTTGAATCATATCAACAATTCATAGATTTCAATAGTACCCAAAACTAATCTTTTTTGTGATATTATCCAATCAGATTTAAGATATCGAAATTGCTATCTAAAATGAAAATAAAAAACAGCTAGAACAAAGTTGAACATAGAAAATGAGAAATTAGAACTTCTTAATGTCAAAATTATTATTATTTTTTTTTTTACACTGATGTGTTAAACTAAGTATGGTTGAATTAAGTTTCCAACTTGCAAGTCGGGCAGAACTTATAGATAGAATTATGAAGGTAATTCTTAGTTGGAGTGAATAATTTCATGTAGACAGACAGCAACCATTATGACGTGGCTATTAATCTATTTGTCTTAAACAAGATTGTTTAGGTCTGGCTACAAACTCCAGGTGGAGCCATCCTAAGGACCACATGAGGCTATTAAGAAGATTCATACCCTTTCTCAACAGCAATAAAGTTTTGTATAAATTGATAATTTCAGTTCAGAATCAGATGGATAAGAGGCTTTAATCAGTTTGGACAGAGCATTGAGTACCTCCAATCCAACACATCAGCCACTGCCTGTCTCTATGTGCTGAGCTTGAGCTATTCTCCCCTCTTAGCTTTTACCTGTCCTCCTGAGTTGCAGTTTCTTACGTATTGAATTTGTCAGACTTCCTTTTCACTTCCCATTACGACTCATTTTGAGAAGGCAAGACCTTTTATTACAAGATAATATTCGCAAATATATTATTACATTGAAGATTCAAGATTGTACAACAGAACACTGTATATTCCATACATCATATTGTTAAATAATGCAAGAGTTAATGCTAGCGTAGCAGAAGGAACCTCGCCTTCTAGACAGGTATGGAATTGGCCAAGCTGCCAGATTCGATTTCAGGGACCATTACACCTTCATTTTCATTTTCATTTTCGACCTGAAGCTATATCCCAAAAAGATATCAACTTTAGTTTAGTGCAACGATGGGAACGAACATCATATGGTGAAACTTAGGAGTAACCAGAATGCAGGTTTGAGTCAGGTATCGTGGCTGGGTTGGGTAGATAACGAGTGTAAATTTACCTACATCTTCGTAATTTGGTTGGACAGCTCCTTGCTGATGTTACTGTTCCAAATAATCTCCACAACTGTGTTGCCATTGTTTTGTTTCCCATCTTTAGCAATCCAATCAAACCTCATTGAGAAGAAAGACGTTGAATCACAAAGCAATATACAAAATAACTACTGGAATTACCAAAATGAATAGAATTTTATATTTCTAATCGCAGACGAGATAACAACTTGACACAGCATACCTAAAGAACCCAGAAGAAAGTGCAGAAAAATGAATGAGCACCTTCCGACTGTACAACCGTCCATGTCAGCTAGGTTGTCATCTATCATTATGATGGATACTCCTGTTTGTGAGATGTCTTGCCTATATTATCCACATACTGCTTCATGCGAAATGAGTTTGACTCAAATATAAATGGCATTCCCCTTATCTGCAAATGCACAAGATGAAAAGAGTAAAACATTCAAATTCTTGAGCATAGACGTACAGTCCAACATGATTACGTCAAAAATCCAGAGTTCCAACCTTTCCAAGGCTACAGGCCCATGAAGAATAGTAATATAACAGATAAAAAAATGAAACTGCTGTATCTTCTAAACATAATTTTATGCACAATGTCTAGGTTTCAATAAGTAATCAATGGGGAGAGAGTATGTATTTTCTTTTTATACCTAATGCCATTTTTTGTCCCATCAATATACCTAAGGCCATACTAATGATGTCAATCATAAATGCGGGAGTCAATGAAATCATGAAACAACGACAATACTTCTGCCACCGGTAAATCTTAGAACTCAAGGACGCAGTTGTAATGCTACTGAACATTGTCAGTAATCTTAAGGTGCTCAATTCGCGGGTTAAGAGATGGGGATCATTTTCCAAAAAAGCTAATCAGATACATTGTCCTTTCTAGTTACCAGAGCAACATACCTCAATCAAGCAACCAGAATTAAGTCGCAGGCAGTGACCAGGGGCCACATCCTTGTTATTTATAGAGATTGAGCACTTGCCAAGATTCTTCAGGGAGAAAAATCCATCCTCATCTATTTTTATAATTGCCTGGAAAGAGATCAAGATTCATCCATCTCCATAAGGGCACTATATGAACAGGAGATAAATAAAGAAGAAAATATTTGCACACGGCTAAAGAGGTAGACAAAACTTTCAAAACCACATTCTCGATTTGGATATAATTTGGGTAAAAAATTGAATCAACACTACCTGCCGTCGAGATATTTTGTTACCGCTTCCCTCCCTTCCTAAGTCAATGTCCACAATGAATTCTGCAGTTGCTCTACCCAATAGAACCTGCATATAAATGATACTTGATGAGCCAAGCCAGATTATTCTCCTTTAGGAACAAACCCACTCGGCAGTGCTTTCTTTAGTTGCTTCATTGAAATTTAACTAGTGGCTCAACAATCTACATCATCATCAACTACATCCTTATCAATTAACAGGCCCGTCTACGACTCTAAGGTAATAATTTAGTAGGGAATCAAAGGGTTTAGGGAAGGGAAGGGAAGCAGGAAATGAAGCACAGGGAAGGGAAGTAAGAAGAGAGAACAAACTGCCAAAGGAAACTGACCTAATACTCATATGCTCACAGGACAAGACCACCATATCCATGTCCTTGACGGTGACAAACAAACATCTTAAATTTTATCCAACAGAAGTCATCCAAAGCCCTCATATACTACCCCAAACAAGAGCTCAGTGATTAATCCACCAATAAATTGGCTTACTTCAAAATATAAATCAATGAAGTACCTCTGATTTCTTAATGTAATGCTTTGAATGTCGGCCATACAGAACTGCTAATGCCCCATGAGAGGCCATAGATCTTTGCATGTAAGCGTTAGCCCCTTGCTCCAGTCTGATGATTCTCTTCTTGGTGTCCATATGTTGATATTTTAAGACTACAAATTAAACAAGAATATAAGAATATTGCATGGCCAATGCCATACTTTGACCAAAACAACATTGGGGATATGGTATAAGCATTTACATACAAAAAGGATAAACAAAAATATAATGTTGTTCAAGGGAGAAAGAACTGATAATTTATAAATAAAGAAAAGCTAAAGTTGGATCTCAACAACGTGTAAGATCTGCAAAAGAGTGGTGAGTAATGTGAAAAAAATCTGCAGGCACTTGTACACACTATGGCTGACGGTAGATTATCAACAAGTTAGTTCTGGATAAATGCATTAAAAGCCAGCTAAAATTTGAGATTCGATAAGGAAATTTCACTTCTTTCAAATACCAAGTTTGGAATATACGAAAGGGAGGACTGTACCAATATATACAGATATAGATATATACATATATATAGATGTATATAGATATAGATAGATATTAAGAAAGATATTAAGAAACCGAGCTTTCATTGAATAAAAGAATATATAAGCCAGAAGGGTAAACAAAAAAAGCCCAACAAAAGATGTCTCAGATAAGTTATAGAAAGGGACCCCAATCCAACAAAATCAAGTCAAGACCATATTACAAAAAGGCCAAGTAACCACAATGAGGCATTAAACCCAACCACCTCCCAAACCTCATCACCAGACTGTTCCACATTTCTAAAAATCCTGTTGTTCCTCTCAGTCCAAACATCCCCCAAATATAGCAAATGAACTAGAATGCCTCAGCCCCTCTCTCGAAAATTTATAGCTAGTTCACACATTATAATGGATCTTAGATAACAAACTTGGAATAGCAAACAATACATTACCTACTTCCATAAAATTATATTCAAGCATATGTATAGTATGCACATCTAAATTCCTTCCTTACCAAGCATTTAAGTGACGATAATAGAAGCAGCTCAATGGTGCAATCCATTGATGGCAGAGTACCAACCAATTAAGAATCAAGAAAGTACAATAAATTATTTTAAATGACAGGGTCTAGAAACTATTTGACAATTTTTTTTATTCTGGATGAGGAAAAAAAGGAACAATGCAATTAAAACTTCCGTTTGAACGTTTACTAAAAGTGATAAGAAATAGCATAGTTTATTATTGTACCTTTTGATTATAACCTGAGAATGAAAAAATAAAACATAATGACTTCAATGCACAATTCACACTCGAACCATGGAAAATCTAATGATTTCAATTTGGAAAACTGTAAACCAGAAACAGAGCTCAGAATCACTTTTGATTTCAATCTTATTTAATTTAAATGCTATAAAAGAAAAGTGTTTTAAACCTATATTATGATATTAAATTAAACCTTCTAAAGTCCCATGAAAGCAAATAAAAACATAACACACGCACACACAGGTAAATAATAATCTAGTGCTACTTCATCCTCACACGATAAGGACAATAGGATTTGCAGTTAATGTATTTAAGCATTGATTTAACCGAAATACATTGATGGAAATTAACAATTTAATATCTATTAGACATCTATATGTTACCTTCTTCACTTGAAAACAAATCCTGATCTTCTGGATCCAAGTCCATATCAAGAATCTGAAAGAAATAATATAAAGAAACTTTAAGAGACTAATCGAGCAAGAGATACAGATTACCATCTGTCACTCAACTATTTATCATAAAATCTTACCATTGCCTCAATATCTGAAAAATGAGGTAAATCATCTTCACTATCAATAGATAAATCTTCTTGATCAGATGTCGAAGATATTCCATCTTGTTCTACACCAAAAACAGCTCGAGCACCCACTTCTTGCAACAATCGATGATCTTTCACTGTAGTCAATGTATCTGATTCCTGTTTAATGCCACAAGTAGTACTTGGTGGATATCTTCTAACATTGCCAGAATCAAAGTCTGGCTTCTCTACATGAGTATTTAAAAAATTCTGGCCAAGATGATTTACCCGGGAAATTTCATTGTTCTCTTCCTTGAGTGCGGCAGGTAGGATAGCATCGTTATTTACATTTCTGGAGCTGGTTTTATTTGCAGATGGCACGTGTATGATGTTGCTATGGGATAATTTTAAATTAACAGCAGCTCCACCAACCAGATGTTTTTCACCTCTTTCAGGCAAACCACGCAATCCAATTGATAGAGATGAAACACGAGGTTGTCCATGATTTTTCTTCTCCCTTTGCACAAGGTTTTGAGTCGTTTCACCAGATTTTTCTTTACAAGAGAAATCCTTAATAGATGAAAAGGTAGGATCCATGCAATCTTGAAAATGGTATCCCATAGTAGCAGTTGTTGACAATGGAGGTAGAAAAACATCATCGTTGCTCGGGATTTCTGGGTCTTCTGTGTTCAAAGTGCAGAAAAGAGGTTCATCACCTTTTCCAGGACATTGACTGTTCAAAGATGCAGATGACGATGGATGAGCTTCTGAACTACAATCCAGATGTCCATCACTACAGTGGGATCCCTTTTCATATAACTCTCCAGAACATGCAGAGGGGGGATCTAACATTGTATCCGTTGGTAACACTGTTTCTGCATTAATTGCATTGGCTGTTTGATCATGATTAACTTCATTTGGTGAACTCAACAAAAGCGACAACCCATCATAGTATGACTTATCAATTACATCCCTTCCATCAACATCCATGAAAAGTAGCTCATCCTCATTGCTCAAGTTCAAAAGAGAATTGGACAATTCCGCTAGATAACAACCTTCAGCAGTGGCATTTGGACTTTTCAAATGATCATGCTGTACTTCAATCTTCAACTTTGAGTTAGAGTGACCATCATAGCCCGCTAATCTTGCATTTTGAATGTTGTTGTTCCCATCATCATCAGGGAGTTCAAAAGAGTCTCCTGTAGGTATATCCTTCTCTGGAAAGCCAACATCAATTGGCAAGGTTGGCGAGGCATTTCTCCATATTGGCATACCAGGAAGAGGAGATGAGTACTCAACATTATGAAATGATGCGCCAGAATCAGAAACGGGAGAATTAAAGACATCGTTGTCTTCTGGTTCAGAGCCCATTGCTCTCTGGTCATTGCTCAGTTGCCCAAAAGTGGAAGGTTTTACCTCCAAATCATTTTCAAAGAGACTATGGACTGGAAAGCTAGTTGACGGAGCCAATTCTTTTGCATGAGATTCATTTGCAGAGAAAGGCAGATTATCTACCATAATACGAGAAATTCCCTCATGTCCATTATCCAGGTTCTGAGGAAAATGCTTTTCAACTGTATGTTGACATCCAGAATGAAAAGTGTGCTCAGTACCATCATTATTCATCACATTTTGGGAAAAATTACAGGGCATGATCCCCAGCTCTGAGCTCTGAAGTCCAAAATCATCTGATATTGGAGGGATACAATTTCCTGACATGGGCTCTTCACCGACATAGTCACTATCACCAACAAGATAACTCAGGTCTATAGGATTAAATGGTTCGTTGCAAATTCTTTTACGCAAAGCATAATAGCAACGGCGTACACTCCCAGATTTCCTCTTCCCACCAATACATTTAGTTTCTTTTGGATTCCCAAACTTGTTGAACTTTGATGGAAGAATGGAAGAAGATCGCTCAACGTCAATCATGGACATAGATGCATCTTCAGATACAATTGGATCATAAAGTAAAGAATGCCATCGTTCTTGCAATTCTCTCACTGTGTATCTTCGAGAAAACTGCACAGCACCTTTGGCAAGGGCCTCCAAGGAAGCACCTGCCTATAAGTTTAAAAAATTAAATGTATCCCAAAAAGCATCAGCACGCTAGTTCTTCTGATGCAAAAAAAAGGCGTGGAAAATGCATTCCAAAATAACTGGCACGTAGTTAAATAAACTGAAGCACTTAATACACTGAAACACTTAATGGCCAACTAATCTGTGGCTTACGAAGTAGAAGAGGACTCTCCACTTATGTATCAAGTTGCAAGAGTCAAATCCTATAAAATCCCTATCTTTTCATTAAGAACACTGACAATTCGATTGTTTTCTCATGCATCCTTGCCTCATGAAATTGAAAATCAAACAATATATGATGTCTTTAGAGTGCTTTGAAATAATAGACTTGTCTTCAATACTTAAACAACCTATTATTCGTATTCAATTGTCGATTTATAACTCCACGCAGATAAGGCAATTAAACGCTTTCTAGTCATTAAAAACTAAAGTTCAATAATCCCATGGATTTTCTAGTACAAACATCCTGTCTATCATAACCAAACTTCGCGTGATAGTGACCATGCAGTCAAGGAGAATGCCTCTCAGTTCTACGATATCATAATCAGCATGCGAGAACACACACACACACACACACACACACACAACGTTCAACAGTAAGGAACAAAGCGACACTCGAATTCATAACAGTTCAGCCATAAGAAATTTAATTCGCCCGATTCACCAAGACGAACGCAATTGAGACAATCAAGCACGAGTAATCGAAGGGAACAAGTGTAGGCATGAATCTTGAAAGGAGTTTAAAAGAGGGGAAAGAATTTTACCTCAACGGAATTCTTGAGCAGAATATCGTCTTCAGGATTCCAAGGCGCGACAGGGGCAAGAGCTCCCATCTCCGTAAAGCAACAATTCCTTACCAGCCCGTCTTTAGAAAGAGTGTAATGCAGCGGGGAAGCGAGAGAAGGGTTAAGAGAAGGGACGAAGGATATGGCGTCGGGGGGTTTAAGAGAAACCCTAGAGAATGAAAATTAAGAATGTGAACCAACTAAAAACTCACAATCATCTTTTCTCACTTGCCTCTAGCCAACATAACAAAAAAAAAACAATTTTCTCCTTCACAAACTTATAACTTTTAAAATTGTGTAAAGATAAAAACGTAAGAATGTAGAAGGAACAAGAACACATAAGAGAACAAGTATAAAAAAGTAAAACATCCATGCACATTTAAGCAACGGGAAATTTGTCTAACTTACATCTCCACCTTCAACGACGCTGCATTTGATCACCGACTTAAGAAAATTTCTCATTTGCCAAAAATTATATTGAACTCTTTAGAATAACCAACAAAATAAATATCCATAACATCAAAATTATGTGTCGTAACAATAAATATTACTAAATCGCTTCAGAATATAAAAGAACCAATTAAGAGCGGAAGATGAAGAAAGAAATATGACTTTTATTCACCAAAAATTGATAGTTCAAGAACCAATCAAACCTTTTTATACAAAAAAAATTAGGAGTTAATTAGACACAACATTGAAGATTTAGGCCGCGCGAAAGCTCTTTGCAACTCTACCCTAGACGTTGTTCGTCGAAGTTGTTCGGCCGCCAGAGGAACGCAAGACTCGCGCCCGCAACCTCGTTTGAGGCCCCACTTCTTCGCCGTGCCGCCACCCATGCGCCGCCGCTGGCCCGCCACCAGGTCCACGCGCCGTTATGTTATTATAACACGTTAGGTTCATCGTGTTTTAGTTATTAATTTGTGTGTGCTATTCGTTAGGGTTTAATTGAAAGTAGAAGAACGCCCGAGCATCGCCTTACCCAAGCCTCCGCCGCGCTTTCGACTTTCTCTCGTGTAGTCTTTTGATTGAATTACCCTAAGTGTAGGGCTTAGGGGCGCCGTTGCTTGTTTACTATTTGGATAGAACGATGTAACAAATCGACTTGTAGTAGCATGCTAGGTTGTGGTAAACTCGAATATTTTGCACCCCAAACGCAGAGCCTTATTATAATTTGGCGAGATGATGTGCGACTATATTACTCCTTAGAGTTTTAAATAATATTATATGATTTCACATATTATAATAACCACTCGACTCGCTTATTATTCACTCAACGCCCCAAACAACCTTTTAATGACTTATCATTTATATTTTCCATCATTTGTAAGGACATGTATGAATCTAACAAGTGAGAGCCTACGTCTAACAAGTGAACCATGCATAATAGTTAAAGAGATATTGAAATTATAAGAGTTTAAACCTAAGACTCATTTTCCTTTAACACCAAATTAAAACATCAAAAGTTTAGGTATATAAGAGAAATCTCAAGGGTAGAAAAAGTTGTTCAATATTAATGTAAAAATGAGGTGCGAAGAATAACTTCACATGGAACATTGAGATGTAAAGAAAATTCATGCAAAGAGATATGTTATAAAAGCTTAATTCAAAACTCAATTGGTTTTTCAGTATGCAGATTAAACAGCGCAAGCACAGTAATTGACACCAAGAATAGTAGTTTAACTTTTCTATGTACATCCACTTTGAGAAATTTACATTTACATTTTACAAAGGCATAAACTAATCAGATATCTATGGATTGAAATACAAAAAACCTACCAATACGGTTCTGTTTTAACCGTTTTTTTACCCAATCTTTTCTGCACCTAATATCTATAACCTCAAATTTTACAAATAAGCAACTAAAATAGTAAAATTACTAAAATTTTCAGCACAGCCTTTGTACCTTCAACTTGATCTAAAACCTCAAATTTTACAAATGAGCAACTAAAATAGTAAAATTACTAAGAAACTGACCTTAATATTTGGGAGAATAAAATGAAAGGAGAGCCCTTGCCGAACAGTGGTCGGCAACTTGTCGAAAGAGAGGGCGGAGAGAGAGAGGGCAGGCGCCGAGCAGCGTCTGCGACTTGGCGAAGCTGGGAGATGGCGAGCGCAAGCGGCGTCTATAACGAAAGGAGAGGGTGAAGAGAGATGGCGACTCGACGAAGGGAGGATGCTATCTTGTGGGTTGTGTTGCCCGATACACAAAGAAAAACGACCATTTGTTGTCGTTCGGACACCCTCGTCGGAGGAGGAGAGGCACTGCGCGTGTTTGCTGCTGCCGGCGGTGGAGAAAGTCGAGGTGAAGAGAAGAAGAAGAAATCGAAAATGAATGTGGTTGTCGGCGTGAGGAAGAAGAAGGAGACGATGAAGGGGGAAAGGCTCGTGTGGGTGCTGCCGCTGGAGTTGCAGAAACGGGGAGGGGCCGACGTGAGGTTGGAAGAGGGAGAAGAAGAAGTTGTCGACGGTGAAGAAGGAGAAGAAGTCGAGCAGGGTTGGGTGTGTGACTTTCACGAGAATAGGAGGGAAGATGAGGGATCTAGGGCTTTCTCTTTTTAATTTACCAAGAGACCAAAACAAAAAAGAGTCAAATAAATTCCAAACTCTTTTCTTTTCTTCGAAAATACAAATAATGATGGCATCAAATATAACTAATGAACCTGAAATATTTGAAAAATTATATTCTATGTCATTCCTTTTAGAACTTAAGAATAAAATTCAAGATTAAATCCTCAAATCTCGCTTAAAAACCGTTGATTGAATTTCACCAAACTTTCAAAAAAAAATCTAAATAATGGAAGTGAATATAATCTGGAGGTTTATAAATTATTTGTCGTGAGTGGCGTATATTAAAGGGTTAATAAATTAAACTCATAGACCTAGCTTTATTAAAAAGGTTAATACACTTAGGTAATTCCAGTATAATGTTATATTGGTAGACTTAGGTAAATTATAACCGGATTTATCTAGGTCAAATCCATAATTATAAAGTACAGAGTGGGAAGAAATATGTGTATATGATACATCAAATTTTTCACCCACAAATCTCTGTTAAGTTCACACCATGGGATCCATACTCGACCTCGTGGTGCAAATGGGAGCACCCCCATTTAGATGGTGTTTGTATGTATCAAAATCAAGGTGAATGGAAAGAGTATTTATAGTAAGTGGGAACAAGACTTGTGTCAACGAGACCCTCAATCTCCTCTGTTGGTTTGCATCGTGAGCTTCCTATGATTTGACTGCATATTTGCCCCGGAACAGACGAACCCTTCGAAAGACCTGATCATAGGAGTCAGAACAACGTAAACCCCTTAAAGGGATAGGGTTGCTTTAGTTTGTTTTCCAACTTAGTCCTCTCTTCAGCGGATTTTGTTGGATGGGGACTCTGAAATCTAAAATAAAAGGGTCACACTTACGAGATACATTAAGAGTTAATGAACACATACCGAAAGATGGTAACTAAAACCTATAAGAATAAGAGTTATTCTGGTAATAGGGTTTGGTCGAGATAGTCTTATTCTAGAGGATGAATGATTTGACTACCCTTTGATGGCAGGTTATTCTAAACTTTTGGGGTATCATTGCAAATTATTTTGGCCTAGGGGTCATTGTTTAATTTTGCTAAAATTGATTGGAACATATTTAATAGTTTTTTGCGAGTAACTAATACATGAAATTTAATTTTTTCAGCAACAATGTCTAGCTTGATAATTTTCTTCCTAGCCACGGAGAAATTAACTGGAGATAATTATCCAATCTGGTAAAATAATATTAACACGATTTTAGTAGTAGACGACCTAAATTTCGTACTCAATGAGGAATGCCCGCAGGTGTCGAGCTTGACTGCACCGCGAAACGTTCGTGACGCATACGATAGATGGATCAATGCCAATGGCAAGGCCAAGGTCTACATCTTAACCAGTTTATCTGATATTTTGGCTAAGAAACACTAGAGCATGGTCACTATTAAGGAGATCATGGGATCGTTGCAGGACATGTTTGGACAACAACCCTTTCAGGTCTGGCACAATGCTCTCAAGCACGTCTTCAACACCAAGATGAAAGAGGGAACGACTGTTAAGGAACACATTCTCGACATGATAATCCACTTCAATGCGTTGGAGATGAATAGTGCGACTATCGATGAGTCGAGTCAGGTCAACATTCTGATGACTCTTCTGAATAGTTTCATGCAGTTTCATAGCAACGGTGTTATGAACAAACTAAGGTACACCCTAACCACCTTTCTTAATGAGCTGCAAACCTATCAGTCAGTTGATGAAAGTCAAGGGATAGAAAGGTGAGGCAAATGTTGTCTACCAATCATTCCACAGGAGTTTGACCTTGGGGACCAAACCTGTAGACTCGTCCTCTTTAGGCCTAAAAAGGAAGAAGAAGATGAAGAAGAAGGTTGGCAAGGGAAAACAAGCTAACCAAGCTACCGCCAAGACGGGTAAAAAGGTCAAGGAAGTTGCAGACAAATGAAAGTGTTTCTACTGCAACACTAATGGTTACTGGAAGAGGAACTACCCCAAGTACTTGTCCGATAAGAAAAAAGAAGGTAAGTGTGTTTTACTATGCATTGAAACCTGTTTAGTGGAGAGTGGACTTCTAAATGAGTTATAGGAAAATTCTTTGCTTATATGTGAGTCATGCCTTGAAGGCAATGTTATGTATTGTGCTAATTTAAATTTGTGAAGTTTAAGGTTGAGCAAAGTTTATCATTTTCCTTAAGGAACTAGTACTCATCGAGGACAACAAGTAGTTTAAGCTTGGGAGTTTGATAACTCTCCAATAGAGAGTTATTTAGTTAGATAACAACCTTCAAGCAAAGTGGCATTTGGACTTTTCAAATGATCATGTCAGTGCTTCAATCTTCAACTTTGAGTTAGAGTGACCATCATAGCCCGCTAATCTTGCATTTTGAATGTTGTTGTTCCCATCATCATCGTGGAGTTCAAAAGAGTCTCCCGTAGGTATATCCTTCTCTCGAAAGCCAACATCAATTGGCAAGGTTGGCGAGGCATTTCTCCATATTGGCATACCAGGGAAGAGAGATGAGTACTCAACATTATGAAATGATGCGCCGTAATCGAAAACGGAGAATTAAAGACATCGTTGTCTTCTGTTCAGAGCCCATTGCTCTCTGGTCATTGCTCGCTTGCCCAAAAGTGGAAGGTTTTACCTCCAAATCATTTTCAAAGAGACTATGGACTGGAAAGCTAGTTGACTGAGCCAATTCTTTTGCATGAGATTCATTTGCAGAGAAAAGCGATTATCTACCATAATACGAGAAATTCCCTCATGTCCATTATCCAGTTCTCGAGAAAATGCTTTTCAACCGTATGTTGACATCCGTAATGAAAAGTGTGCTCGATTACCATCATTATTCATCACATTTTGGGAAAAATTACAGGCATGATCCCCACTCTCGAGCTCAAGTCCAAAATCATCCGATATTGGAGGATACAATTTCCGACATGGGCTCTTCACCGACATAGTCACTATCACCAACAAGATAACTCAGTCTATAGATTAAATGGTTCGTTGCAAATTCTTTTTACGCAAAGCATAATAGCAACGGCGTACACTCCTGTGATTTCCTCTTCCCACCAATACATTTAGTTTCTTTTGGATTCCCAAACTTGTTGAACTTTGATGGAAGAATGGAAGAAGATCGCTCAACGTCAATCATGGACATAGATGCATCTTCGATACAATTGGATCATAAAGTAAAGAATGCCATCGTTCTTGCAATTCTCTCACTTATCTTCTTCGAAAATCATGCATAAGACTTTGGCAAGGCCTCCAAGGAAGCACACCGCCTATAAGTTTAAAAAAATTAAATGTATCCCAAAAAGCATCAAAGACGCTAGTTCTTCCGATGCAAAAAAAGGCGTGGAAAATGCATTCCAAAATAATCGCACGTAGTTAAATAAATCAAGCACTTAATACATCAAAACACTTAATGGCCAACTAATGCATGGCTTACTACAGTAGAAGAGGACTCTCCACTTATGTATCAAGTTGCAAGAGTCAAATCCTATAAAATCCCTATCTTTTCATTAAGAACACCGACAATTCGATTGTTTTCTCATGCATCCTTGCCTCATGAAATTGAAAATCAAACAATATATGATGTCTTTAGAGTGCTTTGAAATAATAGACTTGTCTTCAATACTTAAACAACCTATTATTCGTATTCAATTGTCGATTTATAACTCCACGCAGATAAGGCAATTAACCGCTTTCTAGTCATTAAAAACTAAAGTTCAATAATCCCATGGATTTTCTAGGACAAACATCCTGTCTATCATAACCAAACTTCGCGTGATAATGACCACGCAGATCAAGGAGAATGCCTCTCGGTTCTACGATATCATAATCGGCATGCAAGAACACACACACACACACACACACACACACACACGCTTCAACGATAGGAACAAAGCGACACTCGAATTCATAATGATTCACCAGTAAGAAATTTAATTCGCCTGATTCACCAAGACGAACGCAATTGAGACAATCAAGCACACGAGTAATCGAAGGAACAAGTGTAGGCATGAATCTTGAAAGGAGTTTAAAAGAGGGGAAAGAATTTTACCTCAACTGAATTTCTTGAGCGAGAAATATCGTCTTGAGATTCCAAGGCGCGACAGGGCAAGAGCTCCCATCTCAGTAAAGCAACAGCCTTTACCACCAGAGTCTTTAGAAAGAGTGTAATGCAAATGGGGAAGCGAGAGAAGCGGTAAAGAGAAGGAAGACGAAGGATATGGCGTCGGGGGGTTTAAGAGAAACCCTAGAGAATGAAAATTAAGAAACTCACAATCATCCTTTCTCACTTGCCTCTAGCCAACATAACAAAAAAAAAAAAAACTTTTCTCCTTCACAAACTTATAACTTTTAAAATTGTGTAAAGATAAAAATTGTAAGAATGTAGAAGGAACAAGAACACATAAGAGAACAAGTATAAAAAGGTAAAACATCCATGCACAATTTAGCAACGGGAAATTTGTCTAACTTAATCTCCATCTTCAACGACGCTGCATTTGATCACCGACTTAAGAAAATTTCTCATTTTCCAAAAATTATATTCAACTCTTTAGAAAAACCAACAAAATAAATACCCATAACATCAAAATTATGTGTCGTAACAATAAATATTACTAAATCGCTTCAGAATATAAAAGAACTAATTAAGAGCAGAAGATGAAGAAAAAAATATAATTACAAGCATGACTTTTATTCACCAAAAAATTGATAGTTCAAGAACCAATCAAACCTTTTTAAAAAAAAAAATTAGGAGCTAGTTAGACACAACATTGAAGATCTAGGGTCTGTTTGAGGCACAGGTTATGTTATTATAACATGTGGAATATTTTGCACCCCAAAAGCAGACTATTATAATCTCAGACTATATTACTCCGCATTTTAAATAATATTATATGATTCCATATATTATAATAACCCACTGACTATTATAACTCACTCAACGCCCCAAACAACCTCTTAATGACTTATCATTTATACTTTCCATCATTTGTAAGGACATGTATGAATCTAACAAGTGAGAGCCTACGTCTAACAAGTGAACCATACATAATAGTTAAAGAGATATTGAAATTATAAAAGTTTAAACCTAAGACTTCTTTTGCTTTAACACCAAATTAAATCCTCAAAAGTTTAGGTATATAAGAGAAACCTCAAGGGTGAAAAAGTTGTTCAATATTAATGTAAAAATGAGGTGCGAAGAATAACTTCACATGAAACATTGAGATGTAAAGAAAATCCATGCAAAGAGATATGTTATAAAAGCCTAATTCAAAACTCAATTAGTTTTTCAGTATGCAGATTAAACAGAGCAAGCACAGTAATTGACACCAAGAATAGTGGTTTAACTTTTCTATGTACATCCACTTTGAGAAATTTACATTTACATTTTACATGAAGGAATGAGAATCCTCACAGCAGTGAAGACGATCGAATCGTCAGTGGTATCATCATGCAACATGCTTATTAAAATTGATCTAACTATTAGATCTAGGCTAAACATGTTTGAAATTTTACAACAATAAGAAAAACTTACTTGTTGTAGATCAATTCAAAGAAACTCTCCTCAGAGATCACAAACTCTTGCGCTTCTCGATCTCCACGAACTTTTCCCACCTAACGGATCCCAAACACTACCAAATGATCTTCTTGTTGTTCTCTTTTGGAGAAGGGAAGTTGGTGGGAACTTTTTTAGTTTTGGAAAGAGTGGAGAAATGAGAGAAAATTGAGAGAGTTCACTTTTGGATTCTTAGGTCAAAATCCAAAAATGAGAACTTGGCTTCCCAAACCCATCTTACAAAGTGGTTTAAATAGTGGAATGATAAAGTTCACAACTTCACATAATTACCACTTTACCACAAACCATATGTTATGTAAATCTCATTTACATAATTATATAATATAAGATATCTCATATCTTATGTTGCAAATCTCATTTGCAATAATTGTGGATTTAATTAGATTAAATCACATTCAATTTATTTTCTCTCTATCAATTTCTCCAATTAGCCTTTAATTCAACAATTAGGCTAATATATAGTTTATTATG
Source organism: Trichosanthes cucumerina (assembly GCA_036507285.1). NCBI lineage: Eukaryota > Viridiplantae > Streptophyta > Magnoliopsida > Cucurbitales > Cucurbitaceae > Trichosanthes > Trichosanthes cucumerina. Next base: position 63,651,742 of record CM071844.1, read on the forward strand.
AATATTATTCATATTAAACTATATATTATATCAATTATATGATATAAATATTTTAAAGTGAAATTGAACACTTCAATTTCATGCCAAAATATTAACCCTTCTTTTATCACAGTTGAGCCAACCAAGGGACCTAATGGACCTATAGTGACTGCTCCAATGATTTGAGGTTAACCAAATAAACTCTTTGACTTTCGGTCAACCAATGTTCATTAGCTACAATAACACTCCACTAAAGCCTATAGTTGTACTCCCATCGATGCAGAATATTACGTGTCCACCGATATAACCAATGCTCATGAGTCGACTCTTCACGGGTTGTTCGTGACACTACTTGGGTCAAATTATCGCTTTACCCCGTGTCTACATCTTGTTCCTAAGTCCCCACCGCTCCTCTAATGAACAACATATTGTGATGGTCCAACCATACACAACACACTTCTCGGGCGGCTGAGAAGGTGGGCGCGCGTTGTCCAAGCCACGAGACAAAGACTAAAGGGAACAACCCCTCTAGTTTCCCTAAAGCGCGGAACGCAGTGAATTTCATCTCGCGTAATTAGGTTCCCGACTCTCTACTTGGTTCTCATCCTGAGAGAAGATGATAGACATATTGGCGAGTAACCAAGACCACCCTCACCCGCATTAGTCAAAGAACAGACTCATGCAGACGGAGAGTCCATAATACGCCCGAGATTCGTGTCGAGTCACTAATGGTCATCTACGAATTTATTAGTTTTTATCACAACGGTGTTATATCGATAAGTCTAATAATTCACTGGTGCGGTCTTGTACAATCTCATTGTATAGGATGCCCCACTCGCATGTCAACCACATGAACGAGTCGATCACCTCGTTTGTATCTAATACAAATGGGTCGCATCCATGCATGTATCCAAGATTAGGTCTCCAACCCCATCCTTATATCAGACCTTTGGGTCATTAACTCGAACGTGATCCTCCTCAGTGTGTCAACTACACACCGTTCAAGTTCTAGTTCTCTCATATATTCAATGACCTGGAGCTTAGTTTATTGGAAATGTTTAAAATATTTGCGAGACACAAAGTGAAGAAAAGAATAACTCTTATTAATTTCAAAACGAGATTAGACAGTAAATTCCAACAAACTCCCACTTGGACTAAGCTAGTGGAGAAGGTACATTTCCAAAATGTATTTGAGTTACAATAAAAATTACAATAAACTAGGGCATTGAATACTCGTTTGCACATTTCCCACTTGCCCTAGTCGGGGAAGCTCTCGAATACCTAGACTCTCTGCAGGTGACCCTCAAACACTTTAGCCGTGAGGGGCTTTGTAAATGGATCACCTACATTGTGCTCCGATGCTATCTGCGTGACTGTCACGTCTCCGCGGTGCATAATTTTCCGTATCAGATGATAATTGCGCTCAATGTGTTTATCTCTTTTATGGCTTCGAGGCTCACGTGAGTTGAAGCTCTTTGCACCATCAAGTATCACGCGAACAACGTGATTGGCAAGTTCATATTTGGAACAACTTCCAAATCCGTCATGAACTTCCTTAGCCAAACAACTTCGCTGCGACTTCACAAGCCGCAAACATACTCGCTTCCATAGTGGAATCGAAGAATGCATCCTCGCTTGATGCTTCGCCATACTACTGCTTCTCCATTCAAGACGAAGGTTGACCCAGGTGGATTTCCTAGAATCCTTATTGGTCCGAAAATCGAAATCAGTGTATCCTCGTAGAGATCAAATCCCCACCATACCATACACTGTCGTAGTTCCTCATTCTCCTAAGATACTTGAGGATTGTCTTTACGGCTATCCAGGTGACCTAATCTTGGATTGGATCGATATCAACCGACAATTCCTCTTGCATAACAGATGTCGCCTAGTACACGCGATTGCATACATCAAAGCTCCTACAATCAAGAAGCATATGGAATGCGTCCCATATCTTCAACATCTTGAGAGTCTTAGGACATTGATCCTTGAACAAGTGAACCTCATGCCTAAAAGGCGCAGTTCAAACTTCTTGGAGTTCTCAAGATCTTATATCTAGACAACATCTTGTCAATATAAGATGCCCGAGACAAGGCTAGTATTCTGCTTCTTCCTGCTCGGACTATCGGATACCTAGAACATACTTAACTTCTCCCAAATCTTTCATTTGGAATTGTGAAGCTAGCCATTTCTTAACGTCGAAGAAGAAATTCTACCTCATTCCCAATGAGAAGAATATCGCCCATGTACAACACCAGAAATGCGACAGGTTTTGTCAACGATTTTCTTGTGTAGACACAAGGCTCGCTCGACATTTTGATCAAAGCCATAAGATTTGATTGCTTCATCAAACCTTATATTCCAAGACCTCGAAGCTTGTTTCACCCATAAATGGACCTAAGAAGCCAAACAAACCTTTGCTCTTGGTCTTGGGCAATGAACCCTTTGGGTTGGTCCATGTAGATGGTCTCATCAAGTTTGTCATTCGAAATGTTGTCTTGACATCCATCCGCCATACCTCGTAGTCATAATACGCATGATGACCGTAAGGATTCTCGATTGACTTTACCATGGCAATGGTGAAAAGGTCTCCCCATAATCAACCCTTCTTCAACTCACAGTAAAACCCTTTGCCACTAGTCGGGCTTTGAAGGTTTGCACCTTCCCATCTACGCCACGTTTACGCTTGTAGATCCATTTGCAACCAATAGGTTTTACCCCATCCGTTTGATCCACAAGCTCGCATGCACTTGAAGTACATAGACTCCATTTCTTGGTTCATAGCTTTAATCCACTCGTCTTTATCAACATCAACCATTACCGATCATAGGTCAATGGATCCTCATAGTCATCGCCGGGAGCGACAACCGAGGTTTCAAATAAACCCATCTAGCGATTGGGTTGTCTCACGATCCTCCCACTACGTCGAGGCATTCCCAACTCTTGGGAACGGATTTGACTAGACGTCTTTAGGTCAACAACGCTTACGACGTACTAGCTCCATCAAGAACTCTCATGCGATGTCTTTGTCCCATTTCATTCAATACAATTTTACTTCTTGGTAAATGATCCCCGATGTGGTCTTCCTCTAGGAAAATGGTGTTTGTCGACACAAAGCACCATATTTTTCTTGGGATTGTAAAATGACCACCCCTAGTCTCTTTAGGATAACCTACGAATAGGCACAATTTCGAATCTGGGTTCCAACTTTTTGGGTTTGACACCAATACATGGGTGGGCATCCCCAAATTCAAGTGATGTAAAGCGCCTTTACGCCCACTCCAGAGCTCAAAGGGTGTTTCACAAACACTATTTGATGGAACATTGTTCAAAATGTAAACCGCGGTCTCTCTCGCTGCACTTCCGAAAAGAATCGGGGAGACGAGCATACTCATCATCGACCAACCATGTCCAACAAGGTTCTATTTCCTCTCTCGATACACCATTACGTTGTGGCATACCAGTCTTTGAGAGTTGTGGCGTAATTCGTGTTCTATCATATAGTCCCGGAATTCGGTGTCCATGTACTCTCCACCTCGATCCGATCGAAGTGTTTTAAGCGATTTACCTAAGAGGTTCTCAACCTCGATCGATACTCCTTGAACTTTTCAAGAGTTTCAGACTTCTTATGCATTAGGTAAATATACTCATATCTGGAGTAATCGTCTATGAAAGACACGAAGTACTCATAACCGCCTCGAGCTTTAACATTCATCGAACCACAAAGGTCAGAATGTACTAACTCAAGAGGCTCTTTGGCTCTATATCCTTTTCCACTAAAAGAACGTTTGGTCATTTTGCATTCAAGGCATGACTCACATACTGGTAAAGAGTTTTCTTCCAACTCGTTTAGAAGTCCACTGTTCACTAGTTTCTCAATCCTATTTAGATTAATGTGGCCTAAAACCGTAGATGCCAAAGATGGGCATTTTCTTTTGGAGAAATTTTTGCTTTCTTAGTTCATGTTTCCGCAGTTTTAAACAATTCAGTATTTAAAACACTTTTAACCGAATTGAGTTTTAAAACATACAGATTATTTTCAAGTGAAGCTGGACAAATAACATTCCCTTTGAAAGAAATAAACACTTTATTTAATTCAAAAGAAACGAAAAATACAAGTGTTCAATTAAGCGAAATAGAAACAAGGTTTCTAGTAAACCTCGGAACTATGTACAAATTGTCTAACAATAAGTACTTCCCGCCAAAATTCAGAATTTTCACAAAGCCGATTCATTGTCTGCGGTAGAGACAAGCTCCCCGGATCCAACCCGTAGAGTCACCTCACCTCTCACAACTGGCCGCCAGAATGAATCCCGAAAAAGAAGAACAAACGTGGTTAGTGGCGCTGAATCTAATATCCAGAAAGAGTCATTACTCTCCACTAAACATGTTTCTACCACAAGTAAATCACATTTACCTTGGTTCTTCCTCTCACGACCGAAATTTGGGACGCTTCTCTTTGTTGTCCGCTCCATCCATTGCGAAAACACTTTCCTTTATCTGCAACCTCCTTGACCTTCTTGCCCTTCTCAGGCGCAGCTTCGATCGATTTACCCCTCTTCATCCTCTTTTTCCCTTTCGAGCGTAAAGCAGCAACAAGTTTTGTCCTGCAGGTCGAACCCCGTGATAAGACACCTGTAGAGGCAACATTTGCCTCGAGATTCCTTGACCTGCTCAGTGGACCGGAAATTCTGTAGCTCATCGAGGAGGTAGTCAGTTGTAGCTAATTTTGTTCATAACAACATTGCTTACTTTCTGGCGGAAACTCTTCTAAGAGTCTCCATAATAAAATCGACTGCTCGACTCGACGATCAAGCCTCATTCATCTCGCCAGATTAAAGCGGTCATCATGTCTCAGACCATGTTCACTTTACGCATTTACCCTCTTTCATCCGAAGCGTTGAAAATGTATTTGAGTGAGTCATCATGCCGAACCCGAAAATTCGTTGTCCAAACATTTCCTGCAGGACTCCATGATTTCCTGGCGGAAACCATCAACTCATGCTTTCTTTGCCAAAACATCGCATACATGCGGGCAATTATATAGACCTTGGCCTTTTCATTGGCCCCGATCCATCGATCGCGACGTGATCGCGAACAACTCGCGACACGGTCCGAGTCCCACATCTAAGACACTCCTCGGACAACACGAACTTTATGTCGTCAATCACCAAAATTGTATTGATGTTGTTTTTCCACTCGTAATTATCTCCCACTAACTTATCTAAGCAAGTAAAGTTATAATAGCGCTAGACATTTTCAATTTGAAAATTTAAGAAAAACTTTGTATTAGTCTCTTAAAAACCTTTTGAAAAAACCAATCTAATTTTAGCAAAAATGTTTCATGATCCTAGGTCATTCAAAATTTTGCAATGATACCCTAAAGGTTTAGAATGACTGTCGCTAGAAGGGTGAGCAGAACACACCTCCTCTGTAGGATGAGACTTTCTCGATCGGACCCTAATCCCGGAATAACTCTTATTCCATTAGGCATCCAATTACCATTGTTCGGTCGAATTCATTAACACTTAATGAATTCTGTGAGTGTCACCCTCAATCTTTAAGTTTCCAAGTATCCGTCCAAACAATAGCCACCAAGGGTGAACTAAGAAGAAGAAAAACCAACTAGGAAATCAGATCCTTTTGGGAATTCATCAGTGCTCAGACTCCTATGATCAAGCCCTCCGAAGAGGATTGTGCAGTCCAGCCAAACTAGCGAGCGGATCATAGATGTCTCACGGTGTGAATCGAAAGAAGAGATCGTGGGTCTCGTTTTCCACAAGTCCCGCTCCCACTCACTATAAGTACTCTCTCCATCCACGATGATATTGACCTATACAAATGCCACCCGGCGAACGCTCCCATTTGCATGCCACGGGACCGAGTATAGATCTCACTGTGCGGACTTGAAGGAGATTTGTGGTTGAAAATTTAAATGTATCTCATACACTATATTTCCTCCCACTCAGTACTTTAATTTTAATAGGGATTGACCTAGATAATCGGCTAAAATTACCTAAGTCTACCAATATAACTCTTATATGGTATTTAGTCTAAGTCTATAATCACATTATTAACTTAGGTCTATGTGAGAAAATTAATTAACACTTAATTAACGACGCTCACGTAAATATAATTTAAGAATCTCCTGACCGAATTCACTCCTGTGTCGGTTTCGTGTAGGGTGTGTTCATGAGCGTCAACTTAAATACCCAGCCTTAGACAAAACCTTCCTTAGACGAGAGTTACTAATCACTCACCATTCAAAGATTATATTTGATTTCCTAAAATTCTAATCTTATTAGAAAATTAGAAAACCTAAGTCTACTTATTCAAGTTCTAAATACTTTAAAACTAATAATTAACTTAGGTTGCATGCATTTCTATGTTATAGTGCTTGATCATTCATCACATGAATAACTATATACTATAACATGATAATCACTCATCACATGAATATAAATGCATGAGCATACTTTAATCTAAAAAAATATAACACTTATATTAATTAAATTAAATATGCATTTAATTACATTATAACTCTTATAATATAACCTATCATGCAAACTATATTATAACTCTTATAATACACATGATGCATGAATATGTTTAACCTAAGGTGGGATTTTAAAGCTATATGACATACATTATGCATATAGAAATTAATTAAAATATACATCTCATGCAAAAAATAATTAAATAGCAAAAATGGACCGATTTTTGGCACCTAGGGGCAATTATTTAATTAAATAAAATTAATATAACAATTATATTAATAATATTTAATAAAATAATAAAATAATTAATAATAAAATTAATTAAAACGTTTTTATATAAAAAAAAAATCAAAATTAATAAAAAAAGCGAAAAGCGCCACTTTCACACAGATTTACTCTCCAACGTTACGAGCGTTGCAGCACGTCGTCGTTATAAAACCCAAGATCTTCCTTTCGAACTTCCTTATAAAAAAAAAAAAAAAGAAATGAAGTGAAAGATAAAAGGAAAACAAGGAAGGAAAAGCTTAAACCATTTTGGTTTGGTTTGCTTTAAAAATAATGAAGAAAATGAAATGAAAACAATGGATATTATATCATGTTTTGTTTTGTTTAGAAAAGAAAAGAAAAGAAAGAAAGGGATAAAGGAAAGAGAAAAAGAAAAGGAAAAATAAAAGAAAAAGCAAAAGGGAAAAGGACAAAGATTGCCTCCACCGTTTGCTTTTTTAAAATGACTTTATCTTCTCCATTTTCTTCTTCATTTACCAAAAGGAAGTCGTAAGCTTCGTGAGTTGAAGTTCAAGGAGAAGAAGAAGGAGAAAAGCTCGATTTTGAGTTGGAGTTGCGAGGAAGAAAGGAGAAGAACTCAAGGGAATTATTATTGCGAGAAGGTGATCAACTCCGGACTAGTTCGATGTTTTGATCTTCTCGAGCTCTACAAGAAGAGGTAAGTGTTAAAGTTTGCTTTTCCTGAAAGCTAACTCATTTTAAGCAAATTTCATGAACGAAGCTCGAACAAATTCTTATGTTAAGTTCTTGTTTTGTTAAGAGGAAGGCGGAAGTCGTAAGTTTGTTGTCAAATCTGGGAAGTCTCTGATGTTTTGGTTGTTCTGATCTGTATTCTTGGAGTTAGAAGCTCTAATTGGTATAGTCCGAAATCTTATTGAATTTCCTACAACTTTCGTGAAGAAATCGTGAGTAGAAAATGTCTAGAAACTGCTTTAAATATCAGTTAAATTTGTTGTGCAAACAGAAAATCCGAATCTAGAAACAACAAGTCTGCTTTTGAGAAAAGTAGTTTTCGAGGAATTTCTGAACACATTCGTTTGGAATTTCAATTTCATGTCTTCATATGATTTTTAGAGGGTTCAAAAAGGAAGATTTTGATATAAATTACATTATTTTGGATAAGTAATAAAGAAGTTATGGTCATCAAAACAGGCGAGAAAATCAAAAATCTTTGAAATTTTGAAAGTGTGTTTTCTTGCAAGTTTTAAGGTAAAAAATCATGAGCTCGAGGTTCTAATTGTTGAGTTGGTTTGTTTGAGAGGTCAAGAGCAAATAGGTCAAGTTTACAAGCCAAGGTTCTAATTCTAATACTGTGAGTGACTCTATTTTAGAATTATGCTTGACGTATGTTTTTCTTCAAAAACATAATTGTTGATCATTGAGTCTTGTTTGAACTAATTATGTATAGCTTCATGGAGTTTCTAACATAAAGTTCATGATGGAACCTAAGCATGCTTGAAATTAGTTGTAACTATAAATCCAAGTATGGAAACTAAATTATGAAAGTATGCTTTCCTTTAGAGAATGTTTTGTGTAAATCCACTTGAGAACATGTTTAGATGATAATGTGAAAATGTCAAGAAATTGTTGTATGTGTTATAAAGACATGATTTCCATGGTACACAAATTATGCCCTTGTTTATGGTTAACCCCTAATACTGAAGGACATTAAAGAAGGTACTTAGGGGGGGGGGAATGAATCATGATATCCCGATACTGAAGGACAATTAGGAGGTATCCGGGTAGTAAATGATTTTACCTTATCTTGAAGGACAATGAGAAGGTATTCGGGTAGTAAATGGTTTTACCTTAATCTTCAAGGACATAGAGAAGGTATTAGGAAAACCAAACGACCAAAGGTATTCCACGTGTACGTGAGAGAGAGAGAGGTATGAACCTTATTGGTATAAATGTAACTCTACCACCTCTATGGTTTGATGTGCTATCATGTCATGTGTTTTATTGTTATGAGCTTCTATATTATTGATCTATCTACCCTCGATACGATTGTACATATCGAGTTGTGTGCTATGCAAAAGTGGTGACTTAAACCTGTAAATTGGAAGCATGGTTCGTTTATGTTTACAAACAGATGTTAAGCTATTTTCTACTTATAATCTGCCATTGTTATGATTCACCTGTGAGCTTATAATGTTTTAAAGATAGACACTCACTGAGCTTTTTAGCTCATTCTTTCAATGTTTTCAAACCTTTTCAAGTAGAGATCAAGCTCCTGGTACCTGACATCCTGCCATAGTCTGCTGAAAGTTTCATATGTTGATAGTTTGTATGTGGCTGGCGTTGTATAGCAAGTCGTTATGTAGTTATAGTTGTTTGTACATAAGAGGTTGTATAAACAAAGTGGGTTGACATGTTCTCGAGTTGTGATGCTCTTGCTCGCTTTAAGTTTTCAAATGAGAGACTTAAGAAATGTTTCTCCTATGTATGTTTAGTAGTTATCAAGTTTCATTGTGTGATGTTAAAGTTTACCATATCTGAGCATAGTATGTTTATCGTGTAGAAACAGGTCTTCTGGATATTGTTAAGAGGTAAACAGGTGTCTGTTGGCTTCACGCCTCTTTCCGCTAAGTTAGCGGGGAGGTTCGGGAGGGGGTGTGACATCATCGCTGCGGCGTTGAGTCGCGCGTTCTCAACGCCACCTTGCTGCAGCGCCCCGACCGCAAGGACGGCGTTGAAACGTCGTTGGGCAGCGTCTCAACGCCATCGACAGAACAACACTGTTCTTGCTATTTTTCGTCCCTGCCGCCTCTTTCCGCTCCGATTTCTTCACACAGAACTCTTGCCACGAACGGCCCGGACTTACGGACTCGATTTACAACAAAATTGTCTAAAACAACGGGCGCTTACATTGATCTCATCAACATAATTGTAAATCTAATCTAGTGCCAAAAACCGAAAACATCCATTTCGCAAACCAAACAATCATCTCATGAAAACATGGTAATTTACCCACCTAAATCTTAATAAAGCGATTGCATAGATGAAGAACCATCGAAATGGCTCGATATCAATTGAAGGAATGAGAATCCTCGCGAGTTGGAAGACGATCGACTGCGTCGTGGTATCATCATGCAACATGCTTATTAAAATTGATCTAACTATTAGATCTAGGTTAAACATCTTTGAAATTTACAAAGAAGAAGAAAAACTTACTTGTTGTAGATCAATTCAGCAAACTCTCCTTGTAGATCACGAACTCTTCGCACTTCTCGATCTCCACGAAATTTTCCCACGATCGGATCCCAAACACTATCAAATGATCTTCTTGGTTGTTCTCTTTTGGAGAAGGGAAGTTGGTGGGAACTTTTTAGTTTTGGAAAGAGTGGAGAAATGAGAGATAATGGAGAGAGTTCACTTTTGGATTCTTAGGTCAAAATCAAAAAATGAGAACTTGGCTTCCCAAACCCATCTTACAAAGGGTTTAAATAGTGGAATGATGAAGTTCACAACTTCACATAATTACCACTTTACCACAACCATATGTTATGTAAATCTCATTTACATAATTATATAATATAAGATATCTCATATCTTATGTTGCAAATCTCATTTGCAATAATTGTAGATTTAATTAGATTGAATCACATTCAATTTATTTTCTCTCTATCAATTTCTCCAATTAGCCTTTAATTCAACAATTAGGCTAATATATAGTTTATTATGAATCTTATTCATATTAAACTATATATTATATCAACTATATGATATAAATACTCTTAAAGTGAAATTGAACACTTCAATTTCATGCCAAAATATTAACCCTTCTTTTATCCCAGATTGAGCCAACCAAGGGACCTAATGGACCTACAAAGGATGTGAGGTTTCAATAATTTGAGGTTAACGGTCCAAACTCTTTGACCCTTGTCCAACCAATGTTCATTAGCTACAGAACACTCCACTAAAGCCTCAGAGTTGTACTCCCATCGATGTAGAATATTACGTGTCCACCGATATAACCAATTCTCATGAGTCGACCCTTCACGGGTTGTTCGTAGAGACACTACCGGGTCAAATTATCGTTTTACCCCTGTGTCTACATCTTGTTCCTTAAGTCCGCACTACTCCTCTAATGAACAACATATTGTGATGATCCAACCATACACAACACCCTTCTCGGGTCAGTGAGAAGGTGGGGCCCGTTGTCCAAGTCCTGGAGACAACACTTAAGGAACAACCTCTAGTTTCCCTAAAGGCGGAACGAGTGAATTCCATCTCGCGTAATTAGGTTCCCAGCTCTCTACTTGGTTCTCATCCCGAGAAGATAGACATGTTGGGCGAGTAACCAAGACCACCCTCACTCGTACTAGTCAAAGAACAGACCCCCGCAGATAGAAGTCCATAATACGCTCAGGATTCAGGTCGAGTCACTAATGGTCATCTCACGAATTTATTAGTCTTTACATCACAACGGTGTTATATCGGTAAGTCTAATAATTCACGGTCCTGATCTTGTACAATCTCATTGTACAGATGCCCCCACTCGCATGTCAACCACATGAACGAGTCGGATCACCTCGCTTTGTATCTAATACAAAGCGGGTCGCATCCACAATTGTATCCAAGATTAGGTCTCTAACCTCATCCTTATCATCAGAGACCTTTCGGTCATTAACTCAAACGTGATCCTCCTTGTGTGTCAACTACACACCGCTCAAGTTCTAGTTCTCTCATATATTCAATGACCTGGAGCTTAGTTTATTGGAAAGGTTTAAAATATTTGCGAGACACAAAGTGAAGAAAAGAATAACTCTTATTAATTTCAAAACGAGATTAGGACAGAAATCCCAACATTACAAAGGCATAAACTAATCAGATATCTATGGATTGAAATAAAAAAACTACCAATACGGTTCGGTTTTAACCATTTTTTTACCCAATCTTTTCTGCACCTAAAATTTTCAGCACAACCTTTGTACCTTCGACTTTGATCTATAACCTCAAATTTTACAAATAAGCAACTAAAATAGTAAAATTACTAAAATTTTCAGCACAACCTTTGTACCTTCGACTTGATCTACAACCTCAAATTTTACAAACGAGCAACTAAAATAGTAAAATTACTAAGAAACTGACCTTAATATTTGGGAGAATAAAATGAAAGGAGAGCCTTGCTGAACAGGGGCCGACAACTTGTTGAAAGAGAGGGCAAAGAGAGAGACGGCAGGCGCCGAGCAGCGTCTGCGACTTGGCGAAGCTGGGAGATGGCGAGCGGCGTCTATAACGAAAGGAGAGGGTGAAGAGAGATGGCGACTCGGCGAAGGGAGGATGCGATCTTGTGGGTTGTGTTGCCCGATACACAAAGAAAAATGACCATTTGTTGTCGTTCGGACACCCTTGCCGGAGGAGGAGAGGCACTGCGCGTGTTTGTTCCCGCCGGCGGTGGAGAAAGTCGAGGTGAAGAGAAGAAGACGAAGAAGAAATTGAAAATGAATGGGGGTTGTCGGCGTGAAGAAGAAGAAGGAGACGATGAAGGGGAAAAGGCTCGTGTGGTTGCTGCTGCTGGAGTTGCAGAAATGGGGAGGGGCCGACGTGAAGTTCGAAGAGGGAGAAGAAGAAGTTGTCGACGGTGAAGAAGGAGAAGAAGTCGAGCAGAGGTGGGTGTGCGACTTTCACGAGAATAGGAGGGAAGATGGGGGATCTAGGGCTTTCTCGTTTTAATTTACCAAGAGACCAAAACAAAAAAGAGTAAAATACATTCCAAACTCTTTTCTTTTCTTCTAAAAATGAAAATTCAAATAATGATCGCAATTTGATGACCAAGAAGTTATGGGTCGAATCATCCACCTCGAATTGTTGATATACTAAAAAAAATCTAAAGAATGAACCTAGAATATTTGGGTTAAAAATTATATTCTATGGAATTTGGATTCCTTTTAGAACTTGAGAATAAAATCCAAGATTAAATCCTTAAATCTCGGAATTGAAGATTTACTTAAAAACCTTATTTTCTAAAATTATAGAGATTTAATTTTACCAAAACTAAAATACTTTTATTCAATAACGTGGGGTGTTACATAGGGTATTTAAGCTGACGGAAACGAAACACCCGTACCTAGTGATCGACCTGGAAGTGAATGTAATCCGGAGGTTTATAAATTATTTGTCGTGAGTGGCGTATAATAAATGGTTAATAAATTAAACTCATTGACATAGCTTTATTAAAAAGGTTAATACACTTAGGTAATTCCAGTATAAATGTTATATCGGTAGACTTAGGTAAATTATAGTCGAATTTATCTAGGTCAAATCCATAATTATAAAGTACTGAGTGGGAGGAAATAGGTGTATATGATACATCAAATTTTCACCCACAAATCTCTGTTAAGTTCACACCATGAGATCCATACTCGACCTCGTGGTGCAAATGGGAGTACCTCCATTTGGATCGTGTTTGTATGTATCAAAATCAAGGTAAATGGAAAGAGTACTTATAGTAAGTGGGAACAAGACTTGTGTCAACGAGACCCTCAATCTCCTCTGTTGGTTTGCATCGTGAGCTTCCTATGATCCGCCTGCATATTTGCCCCGAAACAGACGAACCCTTCGGAGAGCCTGATCATAGGAGTCGGAACAACGTAAACCCCCGAAAGGGATAGGGTTGCTTTAGATTGTTTTCCAACTTAGTCCTCTCTTCAGTGGATTTTGTTGGATGGGAACTATGGAATCTAAAATAAGAGGGTCACACTTACCGGATACATTAAGAGTTAATGAACCCATACCGAAAGATGGTAAATAAAACCTATAAGAATAAGAGTTATTCTGGTAATATGGTTTGGTCGAGATAGTTTTGTCCTAGAAGAGGAATGATTTGACTACCTTTTGGTGGTAGGTTATTCTAAACTTTTGGGGTATCATTGCAAATTATTTTGGCCTAGAGGTCTTTGTTTAATTTTGCTAAAATTGATTGGAACTAATTTAATAGTTTTTGTGAGTAATTAATACACGAAATTTAATTTTTCAGCAAAAATGTCTAGCTTGATAATTTTCTTCCTAGCCACGAAGAAATTAACTGGAGATAATTATCCAACCTGGTAAAATAATACTAACACGATTTTGGTAGTAGACGACCTAAATTTCGTACTCACTAAGGAATGCCCGAAGGTGTCGAGCTCGACCGCACCGCGAAACGTTCGTGACGCGTACATGATAGATGGATCAAGGCCAATGGCAAGGCCAAGGTCTACATCTTAGCCAGTTATCTGATATTTTGGCTAAGAAACACGAAAGCATGGGCACTGTTAAGGAGATCATGGGATCGTTGCAGGACATGTTTGGACAACAACTCTTTCAGGTCTGGCACGATGCTCTCAAGCACGTCTTCAACGCCAAGATGAAAGAGGGAACATATGTTAGGGAACACATTCTCGACTTAATGGTTCACTTCAATGTGTCGGAGATGAATGGTTCGACTATCGATGAGTCGAGTCAGTCAACATTCTGATGACTCTTCCAAATAGTTTCATGCAGTTTTATAGCAACTGTGTTATGAACAAGCTGAGCTACACCCTAACCACCTTTCTTAATGAGCTACAAACCTATCAGTCATTGATGAAAGTCAAGGGATAGAAAGGTGAGACAAATGTTGCCTACCGATCCTTCCACAAGAGTTCGACCTTAGGGACCAAACCCGTAGCCTCGTCCTTTTTAGGCCTAAAAGGGAAGAAAAAGAAGATGAAGAAGGTTGGTAAGAGAAAACAAGCTAACCAAGCTACTGCCAAGATGGGCAAAAAGGTCAAGAAAGTTGCAGATAAAGGAAAGTGTTTCTACTGTAACACCAATGTGAAGGGAATCGTAGTCCCGCAGCGGAAGCGATTGTGAATCGCGCGCTCTTGATTTAGTTACAATGATATAATTCAAGAACATATATAACTAGATTAAGCATATGGACATAATAGACAACAAGAAAATTACCTCTGAAGAACCTTTCTTCAAGTGCTCATCCTCTCTCACGATCAAGATCTCAGCAACACGAACTCGTCTGCGAACACCGACACTACTACTGGATCTTCTCCGTTTGTTCTCTAGGTGAGGAGAGAAGGTGGGTTCCCTTTAGGAATGGTGAGGTGTTTTGTGAGAGAGAGATGTTTGTTGTCTTGGAACCTTTCCAACAACAACAAATGCTAGGAATCACTTAGAATGTCTTTACCTAGTTGCATCTCATGCAACCATATATATAAGGAATAGGATGGAAATGACCATCATACCCCTCATTTATTCTCTCTTTAGTATATAGTTTATATATGAATCTAATTCACATTAAAACTATATATTATATCAATTATATCATATATAATTGATATAACACCTCATGTATGAAATTGAACACTTCAATTTCATTCCTAACTTTATACCCTCAATATTACCATATTGAGCCAACGGAGGACCTAATGGACCTACAGTTCATGAGCTTCAATGATGTGAGATTAACTTATCAAACTCTTTGATCTAGTTAATCAATATTCATTAACTACAAGTCACTCCACTATAGACTTGTGAAATGCACTCTCTCACATTTGTATATAATATTGTGTCCACCGATATAGTCATTACCCATGAGTCGACCCTTCACAGGTTGTTCGTAATCACGGTTGGGTCAAATTATCGTTTTGCCCCGTGATTACCTCTTTTTCTCTCAAGCACCACCGATCCTCTAATGGACAACAAGTCTAAGGTCCTACCTTAGACTCATATCCTCATGGAGGCGGGGCCCGTTGTTCAAGACACGAGTCGCTTCTTGAGGAACAACCTATCTAATTTCTTAGTATAGGAATGAGTGAATTTCATCTTGCAAAGTTAAGTTCCCAGCTACCTACGAGGTTTTGTCCCTAAGAAGGTAGACTTATTGAGTCGGCTACAGGCCATTCTCACCCATACTAGTCTAAGAACAAACCCTATAAGTAGGAGTTCTTAACTTGCTCGAGATTCAGTCGAGTCACTAATGACCATCTATAAATTACTAGTCTTATCCTCATTAACGGTGTTACACTTTGGTTAGACTAATAATTTCATGATCCAATCTTGTATGAACTCTTCATACAGATGCCCCCACTCGCGTGTCAACTACATGAATGAGTTGGATTACCTCATTTGTACTAATTACAAAGTGAGCGCATCCATGGTGTTACCATAATGAGGTTTCCAACCTTATTCTTATACCATAGACTATTTAGGTTATATTCTTGAACTCAACTCAAATAATGTCCACTACACTCGATGTTCAAGATAAAAGTTATAACCTTGGAGCTTAGTTTATTGGATTTATAAAGCAGAGACTGTAATTCTATCAAAACAAATAACACTTTATTTAATTGATCAAAATTACATAAGTTTAGGGCATAAATCCCAACATAATGGTCACTGGAAGAGAAACTACCCCAAGTACTTGCTCGATAAGAAGAAAGAAGGTAAGTGTGATTTACTATGCATTGAAACATGTTTAGTGGAGAGCGGACTTTTAAATGAGTTAGAGGAAAATTCTTTGCTTGTATGTGAGTCATGCCTTGAAGGCAATGTTGTGTATTGTGCTAATCTAAATTTGTGAAGTTTAAGGTTCAACAAAGTTTATCATTTTCCTTAAGGAACTAGTGCTCATCGACGACAATGAGTAGTTTAAGCTTCGGAGTTTGATAACTCTTCAATAGATAGTTATTTAGTTATATTCTTGCTACTAAACATTGCATTATTATGATTGATGTGTGCTTTTTAGCTTCTTATCTTCCTAAATTGTGCATGATTGCTTGTGTTTTGATTATAACTTGATCTTAGCATTAACAATGAGTGAATTTATGATATTTGTGTCTTAATGGAGACATTTTGCTTGTTTAGGAAGAACAAAGCTGAAAAGAGCAACTTTGGAGAAGCTAATTATTGTTTTGGAAAACTTTACTTCAGCAATCTGGAAGTTGGCTTTGTTTCAACAATTTGAATGTTGTGTTTGGCAGTTACTGTATAACACTTGCACATGATTTTCTTAAAAAGAGCACGTGATTGACCAACTTATCTCATTTAACTCTAATTGGAAACATTTGGGCTTTGGTTAGGGTTAACTTGAGTTGGGTTAGGGTTCATTTGGGGCTTATATAAACATTGTAGTCAGTTGATTGAAGTGTGAGAAAAGAGTGGATCTCATTTTCGGCTATGGCTTGTGTTTCGAGGGAGAAGTTCACGAAGGAAGCTTAAAAGGAGATCATGGGGCTTGAAAGCTTCATAAAAAACCGACCAACCCGAACCGAACCAAAAATTCCAGTTATGTTATAAAAGAACTTGGTATGAACCATCAGGCATCAAATTGTTATTTTTTAATTTTCATATAATTCTATTATTTTTCTAATTTTATCCTTTTTATGGCATTTTAAGTAGTGGTATTTTTGTCATTTGTCATGATATGACATTTAGGGTTTTGGGAAGCTATTTAAAGCTTGGGCATTAGGTTGTACAAGATAGTTTTAGTTTTGAATGAAATGATAGGTGATCTACACTTGAAAGTCACACCCCTTTGCAATTCTGTTATAGAGTTGCATGCCCGAACATTCAAGTAAGTCTGATTAATTTGCTTGTGGAGTGTTCAAACCTTTAGTAGGGATCTGTTCTTCTTACCGCTTGGTCTTTGATCATCAATGTAATCCTCATCTAGTCATTTTCCTTGGGATTGAGTCGAATCGATTTAAGGGTTTTAGTGTTTGAGAATTAGAGGTTCACATAACCAAAAGGTTCCTAATTCCAATTCGCTAGGGTTTTCATATCAGAACTCAACCCAACCCCCCCAAAAAATCAACCCAACCCAACCTTTATAGTTTGGGTTGGGTAGTCCGAGATTGGTCAAGTTGTCGGTTTACTCGTACACTCCTAGTCTCAATAGGAAGTGATGGATGCATGTAGTGATTAAACTTAGGTTAAAATACATTTTAAATTCTTATATGAAATTGTCCCCTCCTTCTTATTACTAAAATAATGATCTTAAATTAATGAAAACATCGTTTGTCATTGTGGTACTAGGCACAACCTCTCATTCTTATGTTGTTAGCCCTCCAAACATTAGTATATGGGTCCGCTCCTGTTTAAGACTTATTTTATTTTTGTATCTCTATTTTCAAAATTTTAAATTTAGTCTTTATATTTTGATAGATCTTAATATTAGTTCTCATTATTGGTTTGAAGCTATTTTCTTCAACTACAACATAAATGGAAAGTTTCATGGAAAAATTACTTAAAAAAGTGATAAATGTTAGACAATAGCTTTTACAATTTACGCTACAAAATTTGAAAGGAATAAAATAACTAAAAAGAAAAAGTGAAACAAAATCAGCACTAAAAAAACTACGAAAATCCACAATTTCTTATTCTACCCAAAATACAAATTTACGATTCCGCAGCTTGAACAACATGCACCACTCTAAACATAATTTTCTCGATTTCTGCAAAATCTTTTAGGACAAACACCAGCACTTTGACCCCAAATACACTTTTCTAATTCACAGGGTTCAAAATCCTTTAGGACAAACCCCGTTTGAACCAATTCCAAACTAGAAAGATAAAAATGATATTTTAATTATAAACTTGTAATTTAAGATGGACGTGGAACTCAAATTCGTGGATAAACAACAAAACTTAAGGGGCCCATGTGAAACCAATTACACAACGTATAAGAATTTGGTGCACATATTCACATCTCATTACTGGCGCTCCTTTTTCTTTGACCCTTTCGTTATCCACTTCATGTGGTCAATGGAAAATCCTCCCCCTTCTCTCTCTAAACCCCATTCTCTCTCTCCTCCTCTGCTTCTTCTCTCACTGTCACTCTCCCCCTCCATTTCTCTCCCACTTCCAACTTCCAATGGCCGTCAATCCCACAAATCTCACTTCCCATTTTGCCCCCACATTCCGGCGGACCCACCCGATCTCAACTCCATGTACCGCTGCCCTTCCCCTTCTGAAGCCCGCCCTCCGCCGCTCCCTTTTTGTCTCTCCTCCTTCCGGTGCCCGGAAAATCTCCTGCAAAGCGTCGGAGATCTCCGTGGCCGAGGAATCGTCGGCGTCTGGTAACTGGGTCCCGGTGGTTCCATTGTCGGCGCTGCCGAGAGGGGAGCGGCGCGTGATTATTCAGGGCGGTGAGACGATTTTGCTTCTTTGGTATAAGGATAAGATTTTTGCTATTGAGAATCGGTCGCCTGCTGAAGGTGCTTACACCGAAGGTCTCCTCAATGCCAAGCTAACGATGGTTAATTTCATCCCTTACTCTTATTCTGTTTCTAATTTCTTTTGTGTCTGCACATTCTTTTTCATTCATTGTAGTTGTCAATGCATTGGGCACCGGATTTCATAGAAAACAAAGAACACCTATTTTAAATCTGTCTTTGTTTGGATATGTCAATTCTCTTTTACAATTCCATTGCCCCTTCTTTATTATGGTTCCTGGAGGATGATGCTGATACATTGCCCAATTGGAGAGAAGTGAATGTTTTCCTAATTTAGAGAATATAGGATTAGAGTTTGCAAAAGCCATGGTTATTTTCTCAATAGTGGATTCTGCCCTCCTTTTGGCTATTTTCTCAATAGTGGATCTTGCCCTCCTTTTCATAGTGGTACGATAGTGTCTATTAGATCAAGCTCTCATGATCTTGCTTTTAATTCCACCCGATATTATTGGGTATACGATAGAATATGACATTGTTCACATTCACACTATGTTATTCTAAATTTTGAATCCATAGCTAAGAATAAGTTTTAAATATTTTGACTTTTTTTTTTGTAAATGTTTTACTTGAATAGACAACTTCTATAATTTACCCTAAACTAAATCCACTCTTAGTTTATGTTTTTAGGCCGCTATCATTTATTTATTGATAATATAATATTTAATATGTCAATTTAATAATGTATCATAGCTTTATAGATATAGCAATTGGTACATAACTCATTTGTGTTCATATTCACGTAGTCTACCATTTTTTATATCATAAGTATCCAAAACAATTTATGTATGCCTCAACTAGCTTTAAGAAACTATATAAAAAAAAGCATCTGACCGTGGAAATCAGATGAACTCCTTAAAATGTCTTTTATCTGGATGCTTAGGACCTCCCTTTCTATGCCCTGTAACAATGGTTCTTTTGAGTTTCTGTAAGTCGACAAATGATATTCCATATGGCTGGGCAGATAAATGTTTGGTTTGAACTCATTCAAATTGGCTGTTAGACTCCAATGTTCTTAGTAATGCGTGCCATTTAGAACATTTCATTGAATGATCATAATATCCTTTCCCTTTGCAGGATGGCTGTATTGTCTGTCCAACGACAGATAGCACATTTGACCTGCAAACTGGAGACATCAAGGAATGGTATCCAAAGAACCCAGTCCTCAGAGTCCTCACACCAGCCTTAAGGAAGCTTTTCATATACCCTGTGAAAACTGATGAAGACAACATCTATATCAACATGAGAGGAAACGTAATATCAGGTTCATCTGCTGAGATTGTCTTTAGTGGTAAAGCTCAACCCGGTGTAACCGCAACTGATGTCAATGTCGATGAGGTAACTAGAAAATCCTGTAGTAACATTTTTCAAACTATTATAGATAAAAAAGTTATCATGGACTTAATATCCTAAGAATTGTCCTAAGAATTACCTTGACTAGATGGGGTTGACCTTGACTAGGTGGGGCAAGACCAAATGGTTATCTCAGAAAAATAGTCAAGGTGTGCATATGCAAACCAGGGCCAAAATACTAACATATACATATATAAGATAAATCAAACCTGTTTTTTCTTTTACCATATTTTTCTTCTGTTCTTGAACTTTTGCCTTGTTATGTAATGTTTAAGGTGAAAATGGTGGTTGATGAAGATCTTGAGGGGTTTGGCTTCACTGGAAAGAATGAAGTGATAAATGGAAAGGCAGCAGTGATTGGCTTCTTGTTGTTGTTGGATTTTGAGCTCCTAACTGGTAAGGGTCTTCTAAAGGGAACTGGCTTCTTGGACTTCATTTATTCTGTTTCAGATGCTTTCAAATAGATGTAAGTTGCTCAATCTTCTTCTTGCTTGGGAAATATCATATCTGTTCTTGTATACTATACATATACATAGCAAGGAATTAGTTGCTCTTGTTGAAGCCAAAAAATGTGCCAATCTTTTATTGAAGTTTACAGAAGAACTCAAAACGTACTGTTTATTGAACTGACAATCAGATCAAATCAAAAGAGCAAAACATTCATGTACAAGATTTTATAGGAAAATCAGTAAAAACCACTCTTGATTCTCTCGACAAGAAACGTTTTCATTCCAGCTTCTGCATCTGTAGGCTTTGTGAGGAATTAGCGGGAAGAAGTAGCCTTCTAGGAGAAGTGCCCTCCAAAAGAGGCCTCCCACCTCCTTCATATACAGGCATGCCTGTCCCGACAAGGGACGTCCTCGTCGAACTGTTTGCCGAAAGCAGTAACCTGAATGTCCAGTTCAGGACATTGGGCGCAAACATCCTGTATAGCAGGAATACGTCATACCAGCTTGGATATTTCACGTATAAATTGCCCCGACATGCCCCCGACACGATCAACTTCGCAAACTCCTCAACCGGGCCTCCGCTTACATGCACCTGAATTACAAAAATCAACTACCATCTCCATCATTTAAGATTGGCCAAACAAAGAGCTGCTGTGTTACCTCTCTTTCTTCCTTCCGTTGCATTTCTACCCCTTCTTCTACCATGAACTTGCCTCTGGTCATTTCACTTCCGATCCAACCATGTGTGGCAATTGTTATCCCAACATCATCTTTCACTTCAAATCTCAATGTCTCATAGAAGTTCACCAATGCTGCTTTCGCAGCCTGTTCATTCAATCAATAAACACACCAGAAATAACAGATTTTATCAGTAACTTTCATGAACTAAAAACACACTCATACAGAAAATGAAATCGGAGAACTAATTCGGCCTCCTCTTCTAATGAAATCGAGAAGGTTTAGACATCTTTTCTTATCATTGAATGCATAAATTGACAAATCAAACAGAGTAATTTCTCTTCTAAAGAACATCTTCTGCTTGCTTGATGCCATTTATGGCAAAAAATTTAAACTTACAGAGTACAGACTCATCCGTGGCAGAGGTAACCAGGTCTCAACCGATGCATTAACGACGACTCGCCCGTTGCTTTGACGTAGGTAAGGAAGAGCCACCAAAGTTGGATAAACATTACCCCAGAAGTTTATATCCTGCAACGACACGATATATATCAGGTCATGGAGATTATATTAGCCAATACTTACTCAGAACTCAGAAGGCAAGGCAAAGATTTTAGGAATTTCTAAAACCACCTAGCTGCCCAACTTTCATATAGAAGGCCCTACCATCAAGTGAGGAAATATGGACGTGTCGGTAACTTCCTCAAAGTAGAATGTATGTCCCAAACTTGCAGTATTTACTAGATGATCCACTGCATGGTTCAATAAGTAGTGCATTTTAATAAGCAATGGATTCAAAATGGAAGTCTTTAAAGTTTAGTTCGAGTATTGCAATTTAAATATGGGGTCGGGATTCTCAAGTCTATCATACTTTAAAAAGTTAAAATCAAGCCAAAACAATCCATATATATTTGAATGTAAGGGGTTGTATGAATTGGTTATATTAATATGAGTTATAATAGTCTTTTGCAGAGTTATAATAGCATGCAGTGCGGTTATAATAGTTTATGTATAATAGTTTTTAGGGGTAAAGATTCTACCTAGTTATTAACTTTGTGCTCCAACCAAGACATTATTTGGGGGTTCAATGGATTATAATAATGTGTGGTTTATAATTTGTATTTTAGATGAGAGTTATTTAGTTTGAGTTAGATTTATTTAGTTCGGATTATATATATATTTGGAGTTTATTTAGTTTGGATTATAATAATATATATATTTTGGGGTGCGAATTATTCATATACTATTCTTATAAGACAAGTTATCATACGATGTCCCAAATGGCCCTAAAGTAACTTCTATATTAAATAACCAACTTATAACAATTTTATTTTCTGACTATTAAATTAAAATAAAAGAGACTGAAGCTAATTACAAAACCTAAAAAAACATATAAAACTAAATCTTCAGCAATAAGTTACATTAATAATATAAAAAGAACAAACGATTTAATTATTAAGAAGCTGGAATAGCTCAGTTGGTTAGAGCGTGTGGCTGTTAACCACAAGGTCGGAGGTTCAAGCCCTCCTTCTAGCGTAATTTTTTCTTTTTTTTCGTTCTCCAATATTTAATTTTCATATAATCATACTCATACATTATTAAAAAAATGAAATAAGAATAAGTGGAGGATACATAAATTACCACGTCCAAAGAAATGAAGAGTTTCAGAAACAAATCTTCGACAATCATCTTCTTTAACAACATCAGCCGCCATAATCAAAACTCTCTTAGCTCCTATAAGCCTTGCATTCTCACTTATGACTCGCAGCCTGTTCTCCCTCCTCGCCACCAGCATCAGATTCGCCCTCCTTTTTGCATACTCATAAGCTATTTGCTGCAACACATCCCATTATCTTACACACTTTTTTAGATTAATATCTAAATTTCATAAAAGCTGGAATAGCTCAGTTGGTTAGAGCGTGTGGCTGTTAACCACAAGGTCGGAGGTTCAAGCCCTCCTTCTAGCGAAATTTATCCTTTTTTATAAATAAAAAGTTACCTCTCCAATGCCGGAGGAGGCTCCGGTGATAATGACGACTTTATCTTCCATATTCTCAGTATTGAAGGAAGTGTAAATCCACTCGCAGACATTGATGAAGGACAATGCCGGCCATGAGAAAGCCAGCATCACCAAACTCGCCGGTGGAGCCACCAGATTCAAGAACGAGTTGATCAACTCCATCTTCTTCGATCGTCTCTACTTAACTACATAAAACAAAATATATCTCTCTGTAAAATCGTTAGTTGAAAAGGAATAATAAGGTGAGATGAGACGAAGGGGAACAGGTGGTGAAATGCATGAGAGACTTGAGAGACACGTGGAGGAATTAGGACAAATGGCTGCCACAAATGACTCATTTGGAATTTTCTTCCATTTTTCGAGTTTTTTTTTTTTTTTTTTTTTTTTTTCCTATATATATTCATATGATATCTTGTCTGGTTTATGCTATCTTCTTTGAAATCAGCACCATGTTTCACACCCTCTTTCCTTATCGCTTAAGCTTCTTAAGTTGCTGCAACATGCCTTAATGTTAGGAATTTATTTAGTTTGGAAATGTGGAACTCCAAAGTTTTTTCTTTTAAATTTTACCTCGAAAAAAAAAAGTGGGGATTCAAATTTTAGAGGTTGGAAAAGTAGAGAAGAGATATCTTTTACCTATAAACTATTGAAGTGGTGGTGATTTAGAATATGTTTGGTAAGCATTGAAAACAAAAATTTTAGGATGGAATGCAAACACAGTTGTATTTCATGTTTTCACATATGTGTTTGGTAGTAAATTTAGAAATTTAATTTTATTTTAAACAGTTATTAGTGTGTTGTATAACATACTTATACATCATGAAATTAGTTGTAATTTTAAAACTAATTAGTAGATTAAATATAAATCATTATTAATTAATTTATGAATATGATTTTTATAAATTTTATAGAATTATCATTTTATAATATAATATTATATAATTTAAAATATATTATATTATACATATTTTAATTTAACAAAATTACATTGAGTTTATGACATGAAATGTTGTATTTATTAAGATTTTTATCTTTGTTTAATATAATTCTGCATTTTAAAATTTTAAATTCAGAATCTGGATACAATGAAACATACAAATGTTGTTTTTAGAATTTATACTATTTGCACCACAAAATCTGAAAACAATTTTCGAAAACACATCTACCAAACACATATTCACTGAACTCAAATATTTATAAATACTACTTTCATTTGTGGGTTTTATTGTCTTGCTATCTATTTCCAACCTAAAAACGCACCAATTTTTTAAGACCGAGGTTTCCAAAAAATATGTTTTTGTTTTTTAAATTTGGCTAAGAATTCAAATGTTTACTTAAGATCGAATCTCATGGTAAGAAAAGAGAAAACAAGCTTAATTTTCAAAAAGAAAAAATCAAATGGTTATTAAATATGAGCTTTTTTTTTTTTTTTTAAATTAAGCCTATAAATACTACACCAATTTGTTATCTATTTTTTTTTTCTAAAAAATCAAGCCAAGTTTTCAAAACTAAAAAAAAAAAAAGTTTTCAAAAATTTACTTTTGGAATTTGGCTAAGAATTCAATAAGAATTTAAGGTCCCGTTTGAAAACTATTTGGTTTTTGGTTTTCAATTTTTGAAAATTATGCTTGTTTTCCCACAATTTCTCTTCATCTTCTGTTCGATGATTTCCATCTTTTTTGAGGTAGATCCTTCAAGTTTGTAGCCAATTTTGGAAAACAAAAACAAGTTTTTGAAAACTACTTTTCTTAGTTTTAAAAAGTTAAACTTCGTTTTTGAAAACATAGGTACAAATTACATAAGAAAACATAGAAATCCATTGGTAGAAGTAGTATTTTTAAGCTTAATTTTCAAAAACCAAATGGTTATCAAATGTGGCCTAAAGGTTTTCAACATTATTTCTTTCGACACCCTAAATGTCGTCGAACCAAACTGAAATTGCTAACGGTTTTAATTATCGAAGAAAGGGAAGAAAATGCCAGTGGTAGAAGAAATGATCAGCCATAAATGTGTCGACATGTTCCATTATTGAATTGTTAGGTTTTCTAAGGGCCCGTTTGATAACGTTCCCGTTTCCTGTTTCTTGTTTATGTTTCTCATTTTTTAAGAAACAGACTTGTTTGATAATCCATCCCATTTCTTATTCCTAAAATTTGAGAAACGTTTCTAAAATTTGGACTAAATTTTAGAAACTACATAAAATAGTTTCTTTCTGTTCTGTTTCTTTTTATTTTTAAATGTTTCCAATTTTACTAAACTCACTCTTCAGCTTGTTGGTAAAATGCATGTTTGTCTCATTCTCCAAGTACAAGTCGTTGTTTATTTTTTTTTTATCAATTTCGTTTTATTTTTATTTCATTTCTTAAATTTACCATCTGTATATTTATATTATTTTAATTTAAAATTTGAAATTTTATATATATGTATTATTTGAATTTTGAATTTTAATCAATCTTTATATTTATATATTATTGTAATTTTGCAATAAATAAATTTTGTTCACTAAAACATGTGTTTAGCCTCATTTTAATATTTTACAACCATAACATTTAGCAATATAATTAATTTTGATATGAGTCAACATCATTTAAGACGAATGACTCGAGTATGAGATAAGATTACAACTCAAATTTGAACAACATTTGAAGGATAAAACAAATTTATTTATTTACTTTTATTATTAGTAATTTTGCATCGAGATTTGTTCGTATTTGATAACATAAATTTGTTATAATTAATTGTATATTTATATACACTAGAAACAAGAAACAAGAAAGGATTATCAAACAAGTTAATGTTTATGTTTCTTGTTTTCAAAGAAACAAGAAACAAAAATAGTTATCAAACATATTCTTGTTTCTTATCTTAAAAAATGAGAAACAAGAAACAAGAAACAAGTAACAAGAAACAGAAAACAGAAAACAAGAACGTTATCAAACGGGGCCTAAATTTCTAATTTCAATAATAGGCATATGAGGCATCACAAAAGTACAAAGAAGGGAAGTTCATTCTTGAAAAGTCAAAATCGTTAGGGACAACTTGTAGCATCCACTGGGTCATATTTCATGCATTATTTTTATGTTGATGTAAGTTTATTGATTCTTCGTGATGCTATCTTGTATATAAAGTTCTTATCGTATTTAATGCATTAATTTTTATGTTGATGTAAGTTTATTGATTCTTCCTCCATTCAAGTAACATAAAGGCAACTCAAATATTCTACATTCCTCCAACTCTTGTATTTATTTTGTTTAACAAATTTTCTTATTTTTGTAAAGTAAATGTAGTTTGTATGTATATTTCTGTGATATGTAACACACTTCGCTTTTAATACATGCTTTATATTTTATTAATTAAAGTTAAGTTTGTAAGATTACTTGTGTAAAATTGTATTAGTATTGAGATTTTTTTGTACAAAATTTGAGAAATATTAATATATTTTTTTAGAGCCATTGAGGTAACCAACAATATTTTTTTTCTTAAATTACGAACAAAACGATGATGGGCATTGCCATTAAAAGTGTGTGTCATTATGATTTGTAATGATGGGCAATGCTCGTCATTAAAAGTGGATACAAATCCAAAATATGTCACTTTTAATGACGGTCGAAGACCTTTAATGACGGGCATTGCCCGTCATTGAATCTTACAATGACACTCGCTTTGATGAAGGGCGTGCACCCGTCATTAAAACCCAATTTTGTACTAGTGCCCAAACCTTGATGAGTCTTGTGTTTACAAGAGGATCATCAACGACAAAGTAACTTTCTTAGTATTTTATGTGGATGATATCCTACTCATTGAGAATGATGTAGGATACCTAACTGACATAAAGAAATGGCTAACGACCCAATTCCAAATGAAAGATTTGGGAGAGACGCAATATGTTCTTGGGATTCCAATTTTCAAGAATCGTAAAAACAGAACGCTAGCTTTGTCTCAAGCATCTTATATCGACAAAATGTTGGTCCGATATTCGATGCAGAATTCCAAAAGAGGTTTATTACCTTTCAGGCATGAAATTCATATGTCTAAGGAACAGTGTCCCAAGACACCTCAAGAAGTTGAGGATATGAGACGTATTCTCTATGCCTCTGTAGTAGGTAGCTTAATGTATGTTATGTTATGCACGAGACCAGACATTTGTTATGCAGTGGGAATAGTCAGTAGGTACCAGTCCAATCCAGGGTTAGACCACTGGACTGTAGTTAAAAATATCCTTAAGTATCTTAGGAGAACGAGGGACTATACGCTTGTGTATGAGACTAAGGATTTGATCCTTATAGGATACACTGATTCTGATTTTCAAACTGATAAGGATTCTAGGAAATCCACATCGGGATCAGTTTTCACCCTTAACGTCGGAGCTATAATGTGGCGAAGCATCAAGCAAGGATGCATCGCTGACTCTACTATGGAGGCAGAGTATGTCGCTGCTTGTGAAGCAGCTAAAGGGGTTGTTTGGCTAAGGAAATTCCTTACTGATTTGGAAGTTGTTCCAAATATGGAATTTTCCATCACCTTATATTGTGACAACAGTGGTGCGGTAGCCAACTCAAAGGAACCTCGCAACCACAAGTGAGGCAAAGCACATTGAGAGGAAGTATCACCTGATACGAGAGATAGTGCAACGAGGAGATGTGACGGTCACGAAGATCGCTTCGGAGCACAATATAGCTGATCCGTTTACAAACACTCTCACGGCTAAAGTGTTCGAGGGTCATCTGGAGAGTCTAGGTTTACGAGACATGTACATAGGCTAATCTAGGGCAAGTGGGAGATATGTAATAGGTATATGGATGCCCTAGTTTATTGTATTTTGTATCTCTGTAACCACTGTTTTAGATTGTAATGTACCCCATTAGAGTTTTAGTTCAAGTGGGAGTTTGTTAGGATTTATGCCCTAAAACTCGTAGTTTGTAAATATTGTTCTAATTAATGTAATAAAAAGTTATTGTTCATTATTTACAATATTGCCCTTTTGTTAACCCTAAATCCAATAAACTAACATCTAAGGCTGTAAAATATCTCTTGAATTGAATGTAGTGTACATATAAAGGATCTCAGTTCGAGATACAACCTAAACGGTCTATAGTAAGGGTCTTACTAATTACATTTGAGAATATATCTAAATTAAATATCATTTTAAAGATCTTGAAAAGATCTTTTCATCCATATAAATATCACATAATTTTGAGACTTGGAAAAGAAGTTATAGGCAAAAGACTAAAGACTATGCAGTCTAGACTTTCCCTATTTGCAATCTTCTATGCTTCTCTTGGGAATTTAGGAGACGATTTCCGAATTTTGGTTATATTTTCTAGCCTTTTTTCGAGAGAGAAAGTTATTTTCTTTATTTTATTTTATCTTGAATATTATTCCCTAATTTTTTTTGGAAAAACATCTTTCTAGAATTTAAGGTTTAGCCTATTTAAGCCTCCTAGGATCATCTTAAGGAGAGCCTCATAGTGTAATCTTTGTAGACAATAGTTAGTTTTACTTTTTCTCTCTTCTTTTACTTTTCTTTTGGTACTATATCGAATCAATGACGAATCTTGGCTATATCATCACGATCAACGACTAAGGTAAGTATTCCAATTCATAGGTCGGTTGTAACCAATTGCAATTTAGTGAGACTTGTTTGTAATTCTCTACTCTATTGGCATTTAATTCTCGAATTCTTTTCTTTAACCTTATGACTATGCATCTTTGATGAATTGACGCCTCAATTGTTTATACATGTCTACAGTTATTCATGATTGAATTGACGCCTCAATCATGTTGATTGATTGTGTGACACTAGAGTTACAGTTGTGTGTGATTCTTTAGAGGAACCTTAGATTAATAGTTGACATGTTAGACTCTAGGAAATTTAAAAAGCATGTTATTGGATTTATCTAATTAAGGTGTCTTGATGATCCACATTGCTTATTGCCTTTATCTAAGTTGTATATGTTGCGGAAGTACTAGATAATTAAGATAATTGAGATTAACTTATGCTGACATGTAAAGTTAATGAACTTAGACTTTTTAGGGGAACCACTAAGCCGACCAGGTTGATTGCTAATTTAGTTAAAATCTATTTGTGAATGTCTGAGATCAATATTACAATTGAGATAACCATGCCTATGAACTAGAATTTGGTAAGATTTGATATCTCATTTTCATATTTATCCATTTTCTTCATTTAGTTTTATTCATTTCATTAACCAATTTCAAACCCCCCATTTTATTTCCTTGTGCAAATTTAATTTGAGAAATTAATATTTCAGTTCCTATGGTTCAACTCGGTCCACTATTAAGTACTACAAGTGTTTAATTTTAGATCGGTAAAAATAAATCGTATTTGATTGAGCCCTCGAAAAGTTCACTATCAAGCTTATATATTCAAACCTTTTGTGGTTCGATGAGTGTTAGAGTTAGAGAAAGGTACGAATAATTCATCTCTTTCATTGATGATTATTCAAGATATGCGTATATTTACCTAATGCAACATAAGTTTGAAGCTCTTAAAAAGTTCAAGGAGTTTAATACTGAGATTGAAAACTTGTTACGTAAATCAATTAGAACACTTATACCCGATCAAGGTGGAGAGTATATGGACCTAAAACTACAAGACTATACGATAGAACATGGAATCCACCCCACCTTTCAACACTAGGTATTCCTCAATAAAATAGTGTATCGAAAAGGAGAAATAGAACCCTGTTGAACATGATTTGATCAATGGTGAGTTATGCTTATCTTCCCGATTCATTTTAGGGACATGCAATGGAAACTATAGTATGCATTTTGAACAACGTTCCCTCGAAGAGCGTTTTAGAAACATCTTTCAAGCTCTGGAGAGGACGTAAAGGTAGTTTACATCACTTAAAATTTGGAGATGTCTGACGCACGTACTTGTGACAAATCCCGAAGAAAAACTAGGCCTATTTGTAGGTTACCTAAAGGAAATAAGGGGTGGTCTATTTTACGACCCTAAGGAAAGTAGGATGTTTGAATAAAAAAATGTCACTTTCCTGGAGGAAGACCACATCAAGGATCATAATCCACAAAGCAAGATTGTGTTGAGTGAATTGGACAGTGCGTCAACAAAGTTGTTGATGGTGCTAGTGAGCCAACAAGAGTTGTTGACACTAGCTCATCTAGTCAAAGACATCCATCTCAAGAATTGATAGTGCCTTGATATAGTAGGAGGGTTGTAACCTAGCCTGACCGTTACATGGGTTTAACTGAAACCCAAGTTGTCATGCCTGATGATGATTTTGAGGATCCATTGACTTACGAGCAAGCAATTGATGATATTGACAAGGACAAATGAGTTAAATCCATAGACCTAGAAATACTTCAATTCTGTTTGGGAACCTATGGACCAACTTGATGAGATAAAACCTATAGGTTGTAAGTGGATCTACAAGAGAAAACGAGATGTAGATAAAAAGATGCAAACTTTCAAAGCTAGACTCATAGCAAAGGGTTATACCCAGAAGGAGGGTGGACTATGAAAAAGTTTTCTTCCCAGTTGCCATGATAAAGTCTATTAGGATCCTTCTAGCCATCGTTGCATATTATGGCTATAAGGTACGACAGATGTATGTCAAGACAACCTTTTTGAATAGTAACCTTGACGAAAGCCTCTACATGGACCAACCAAAAGGGTTCATTGAATAAGGCTAAGAGCAAAAAGTTTGTAAGCTTAAACGATCCATTTATGGGCTAAAACAAATATCTAGGTCTTGGAATATAAGGTTTGATAAGACGATCAAATCTTATAGTTTAAACCAAAATGTTGATGAACCTTGTGTATACAAGAAAATCATTCACAGTATTGTCGTTTTTCTAGTGTTGTATGTGGATGATATCCTACTCATCGAGAATGATGTAGGCTTCCGGATGATATCCTACTCATCGACAATGATGTAGGCTTCCTCACTAACATTAAGAAATGGCTAGCCATACAAATGAATGATTTAGGAAAAACATAATATGTCTCGGTATCCAAATTGTCCAAAACCGAAAGAACAGAATGCTAGCTTCGTCTCAAGTATCATATATCGATAAGATGTTGATCAGATATTCGATGCAGAACTCCAAGAAGAGTTTATTACCTTTCAGGCATGAACTTGATAATTTGTCTAAGGAATAGTGTCCTAAGACACCTTAAGAAATTGAGGACATGAAACGTATTCTCTGCATCAATTGTGGGTATCTTAATGTACGTTATGTTTTGTACTAGGTCTTACATTTGCTACGCAGTTGGGATTGTCAGTAGGTATCAATCCAATCCAGGACATGATCACTAGATTGCGGTTAAGGTTATTCTCAAGTATCTTAAGAGAACGAGGGAGTACACGCTCGTGCATGGAGCAAAGGATTTGATCCTTACAAGATACACGAACTATGATTTCCAGATCGATAAAGATTCTAAAAAATCTACGTCGTGGTCCGTGTTTACTCATAACATAGGAGTTGTAGTTTGACGAAACATTATGCAAGGATGCATCGCAGACTCCACAATGGAGGTCGAATACGTAGCTGCTTTAAAAAATCCTGGTTGATTTGGAAGTTGTTTCAAATATGAGTTTGTCAATCACCTTTTTATTGTGATGTTATTGGTGTTGTGACAAATTCAAAAGAACCTTAAAATCACAAAAGAGGAAAGCACATCGAGCAAAAGTATCACTTGATACGAGAAATCGTGCATCGAGGCCAGGGGCGTGATCATCATGAAGACTCCCCAACTAAGATGTTTGAGAGTCATCTAGAGAGTCTAGGTCTATGACATGTACCTTGACTAGGACAGGTGAGAGTATTGTAAAAGGGTATATGATGCCCTAGTTTTTATTGGGTTCGAAAAATCTTTACACAACGGAAGCCAATTGGGAATCAATTCGTATTTTAATTTGGTTTTCAAAATACTAGTACATTGGCAAATTAGATAAACACATCATAACAAAATTCTACAATTAAGAAATTCAACGTATAAGTTTAAATATTGAATATTTACTTTTGTAAAACTAAATCTCTCTTTCTGTAAAATCACACAAGGTTACAAATTTCCAACAGTTCTATCAATGCCAATTGGGACCATGAATAGGACAACACTAAGGGGTTGTTTGGCGCTACTGTCTAGAATCAAAACCACAGGTTTCGAAACACAGGGTTTCTTGGTCGAATCAAAACACCGACTTGCAAAAAAACAAAGTTTTGGGCGCTTGAGGTTGTGTTAGGTCGTGTTGCGTAAAAACAGTGTTTTGGGGTGCGATGTTGTCTTTGGAATGGGTTGCATAAAACAGTGTTTGGGGTGTAGTGTTGTGTTTGGTTAGATGTGTGCACTGTGCAGTCTATTTTTTTCTAAAATAAATACTTAATATTTTTTAAATATAATAATTTTGTCTTCTTACTTTATTTTTTAACTTCATAACTACATAATTACCTATCAACAATTTATCTAATGTATCTAATTTAAGTTTATAATACTTTGCAGGAGTATATATTATATTTATAATACACTTTACTCATGATGACATAAACTAAAACAACTAACTATATGTTGTAATATGTAATATAAGAACTGTGGCACCAATGATAAAGTAAAACAATCGATGCATAGAAATATGTTGGTTAAAAATAACATGTTACGTTGACTGAAATAAATAATAAAAAAAAGTGGAGATAGTTGTTCAATGAAGTTCAACTAAACATAAAATTCTAAAAAAGTCATAGAGAGTGGTAGATGGAAATAAAATCAGGTTCCCGGTGCTTTCCCCAGAACTTCCACACAATAATCATACTTCTAATTTGGGGTGATTCATGCAAAGAAAGAGTTCAACATCATACTATTCGAGAGAAGTGTTTTTGCAACAACCATGCAGTCCTACCTTGTCATCCCTGGGATTGCCTTCAATTTTGCATATAGCTCGTTCACTCGAGCTACTAATATTATATTAGTAATATTTACACGCAAAAATATTATCTACCACAATGTATGTAGTGCATATATACAAAATCTAATCAATATATATATATATATATATGTTTAATTCAACAATCGTTCTCATTCAAATTCATCCATATATGGTTTGCGAGATGTTCCCTCTATTCAGTCCAGACATCTGTTGTCTCTACAAATCCAACGTTATTTATGTTCATCCCAGTTGAATCGGGGTCACTTGTGTGTGCCTCCTTGAATGTGGGATCTGGGTCCATCTTTTGTATAATTAAGTTGTGCAACAAACAACATGCAGTTATAGTCCTGCACTAGACTTCTACTGGGTAAAAAGACTTTCCTCTTAGAATCGCCCATCGACCCTTTAGCTTACCGAATGCTCTCTCAATGACATTTCGAGCGGATGAATGTCTCATGTTGAACAACTCTTTCAGATTGGTGGTGGTTGGGGCATCAAAGTATCAAGTTGTTTGGGTGGTCGAGTCGTAGGGGCGATCATTAAATTAATTTATAGAGTTTTCATTGTAGTTAAAACCCATGAGGTTGTGTTTCAAAACCCATGGGGTTGTATTTTCAAAACCCTTGGTTTTGAAACCCTTTGTACCAAACATGGTGTTGGGTTTCAAACCCAACACCACCCTAATCCAAACCAATGGGCCAAACACCACCTAATAGAACTTCCTTCCTATATCTCTCAGATTTGTAAGATCACAATGGTGGGATCGTATCTTGATTGGGAAGGAAAGACAATGTGTAGAGAAAATAAATTTGTGGGAGTAGGGTATAAGGAAGCATAAGCCAAAAAAAAAAAAAATGATCAACCTTCTTTACCTTCCTCACTTCTATTTTATTAATAAAGGTTGTAAGAGAGAAGGGTATCGTGCGATCATCCCACGTATCAATAACTTCCAGGTAGAGAAACGCAACTGCTGGAAGTTATTATATTTAATTAAATTAAAATAAAATTAATTAAATAAACTATAGTTTTAATTCAATTAATTTAATTAAATTAAATTAAAATAAAATAAAAATTAATTTAATTAATTTTTCATTTAAATCATATTAAAATGAATATCTCTCCCTTAAATTATAGTTTAATTCAATAAATTTAATTAAATTTAACTTAATTAATTTATCAATTAATTAATTGATAAATTAAATATCATATATTTAATTTAAACCTTATAACCGAATCATATCCAATTAAATTTTCCAATAACCTATAGTTTTAATGTACATCGTAGACCCAGACTCTCTATATGACTTTCGAACACTTTAGGTTGCTAAAGGGCATCTCTTGAAGAGACCACCTTTGCCACGTGGTAGCATGTCAGACGACAGGTTGCCATCTGTCATAAATTTTTTTAAAAATTACCACAGATTGTCTTTTTAAGAGACGACCTATACAAACCTTTTAGGGGATGTTTGGCCCACCGAGTTGGGTTCCAAACTCAAACCGGTGTTTGGCCCACCGGGTAGAGAAATCGAAGGGGTTTCTTTAATCTGCTCCCACGTTTTCTCATTCCCTTCCCACAGTTTTCTTCACGCGGTTTCTTTTGCATTTACTCAGGCTTCCCGTTTTCTTCACCTATCGCATTTACTCTTCGTTTTGTTCCATCTGTTTCCATCGATACTCTCTCTTCAGATTTCTCTCTGTTCTCCATCATCTTCTTTTGGAACCCTAGTCGATAGTTTATGGTTTCCATCGTATTTTTTCCAGATCTCCTGTATTCAGATTCTTGGTAGAGGTGGTTTGTTTCTTCGAGGTTGGGGGTTGTTTGGTATTCGAAGAAGTCGATGATGGTGTTTGGCCCACCGGGTAGAGAAACGCAAGAGTTTCTTTTAAATCTGCCTCTCCGTTCTCTGAATCTGTTCCCACGGTTTTCTCATTCCATCGGTTTGCATTTACTCTGGCTTCCTCGATTTTGGTTTGTGTTATTATTATTTCTTTGCACATTTTTATCGCCATGCCCATGTATTGGTTCTGAGAGTATGAATTTTGTTTGTGTTCACTGATGTTGCGAATTCATATGCTCTAATTTGATTTCTGCACTTGATCTAATTGATTGGTATCTCTGTCTCTTGAATGGATTTCGTATACTTGGTCTGCCTTGAAAGCACCTGATCTACTTGATTGATATTCTTTATCTCTTGAATGGATTTCATACACTTGGTCTTCCTTGAAAGCTTATTTTGTGTTGATAGTTCATAATGTCCTGCACTTGATCTAATTTTGATTGGTATGGCCAATGACAAGTCTTCATTATTATTTAAATTTTGATAATTATTTTGAAAAAGAAAGGACCTGAGGCTTTCTTTACTATTGTTGCCACTGTTTTTATCCAATCCACGGTTTTTAATAGTAAAACTTGTGATTGACATGTATACTTGTTGTTGCTGGTATCTTTTGTGGTCGATGATGTTCTTGCTAATTTGAATGGTTTACTACACTTGTTCAAAATGGTCCTGAGGCACACTCTCACAAAATATTAGTTCTATTTTGTGAATTACTTTGTCATTGGTTACTTGTGATTGGTAGGTATACATGCTAATTTTGATTTTCTTCATGGCCGATGATGAATCCATTTTTTTGGTATTGGTTTTCTTTATATTGGACTTGTTTGGTTGTGCAATTATTTGGTTTTTTGGTTATGTATGAACTTTTTGATTAAGGACACTACAATGTACTTGTGATCTAGTTCTGATCTAGTTCTGATCTAACCAGTGTGTCACATCATACTTGTTTTAAAATTTGACTTGAATGGTCTGAGACCTATTAAATGTATCTAACCTCAATTTAAACCATTGCCTTTGACAACCAACTTGTTGTACTTGTGTTCTAGTTGTGATCTAACCATGGTGTCACATCATACTTTGTTTTAAAATTTGACAACTAATTTTGGTAATTAATATGGGTAGTTGGGACTTAATTTTCCTTTGCATTCTCTATTTAAGTGGGTTGATATCTCTTCCAAATCTACCTCACTGTCTTTTGGGCAATAGGTATGCATACCATCTTTCCCTCCTTTTGTTTTAGTTTTTATTTTTAAACAACCCCTAATCTTTGTATATTCTATTGTTTGGTTATTCTATGGTTGAGCATATAGGGACTCCGATCAGTGGTGGTGCAATAATACATACTTTGGAGATCCACTCAACAAAAGGTAAGTCTTCTACATATTATAATTTATTTTTTCATCTTTTGCAGTTCATCTAGTCATTTATCCAATTTTTTTTTTATTTTATGTTTTTTAGGGGTTCGGTTCGTACACGTGCATCGGACAATTGTAATGTGTTTTTACATATTTTTTTTAGTACTATATTAATCTAAAGTTAATTATAGAACGTTTTTTCTGCATAATTAAGTTTATAAGTTCATTTTTTTATGTTTGTTGTGATTTTGTTCATATAATTTTTTGAATCATTGTACTTCTTATTACAATGTTTTGTTAAATAGTCAATTTTTTTTTATGGTTCTAATTTGAAAATCTATTTTGTTGAATCATAATTAGGGTTATAAGTTGAGTTATGTATGTTTTGTTGTGGTTGTATTCATATATTTTTTTGAATCATTGTACTTGTGTTCACAACATTGGAATAGTTTTTCGAATTGCCACTTTTGTAAATTTATAAATTAGAATTTTAAATAAGAAAAAACCACATAATTGGAATTACAATATCTAATTTTGAGCTTTATAATTTTTTTTTTAAAACAAATGGAGTTAATCACAACATTGAGATCAAATCAACTGAAAAACATAATAACTATTTGTCCCATCAAAGGTAATTAAAAATTGTAATCAAATACAAACAAAGAAAGGAACACGATTTTCATTATATTATCCATGCAATGGAAGCAAAAAATATACGTTCACTGCAATTATGCAAGAAATTTTAACTTGATAGATTTAAATTTGACAAATTCAACTTGATAAAATATGGTTCATACTCAAATTCTTAAATAAAATGGTTTTTATTTTCATACTCAACATCTGAAATAAATAAAATGGTTTCATACCCAACATGTTAAATAAAAGAGTTTTTGAAATAGTAAAATATGTTCTATAATTTATAATATTTTTTTTTATAAATATAAGTCTAAGTCCTAAAAGAAGTAATGACTAAAATGGTTTTTTAGATATAAGTCTAAAGAATGGTTCCATACTCAACTAAATAGTTTCATACTCAACATGTTAAATTAAAAGAGTTTTTGAAATAGTAAAATATATTCTATAATTTTGATATGAATCCTACAACGCTAGTCAAGACTAAAGAACAGCTATAAATGGAGTTGCATTTAATGCATCAAGGCTTCATTTATGGTGAACTCAAATTGCATTAAAGTTGAAGTCAAGTTGCATTGAAAGAACTTAAGTTGCAATTAAATGAAATTAAGAGTGCATCTCAAGTTTCATTTAATGCCAGTCAAGCATCAATTAATGAGACTACACTTCAAGTTACTTCAAGTGGAGCTTTATTTACAACTTGGGAGGTTACAAAGACTAGAATTGTTGTTAGAAGATTAATTCTCGGATTTATATCTCATTTACTTGTAATTTCAGTTTTAAAGTTTCTATTTCAATGTTTTAGGTTACATTTGAGTAGTGGATGGTTATGACATTAAATTAAAGTTAGGGAAGTTACATTCTCAAACATGTCATTTTAGCTTAGTTTTACGTTACAATTGGAAGGCTATATAAAGCCATCTAAGATGTATTGTAAAAGAGACTTGGAATCGTGTTTTGAATGAAAAGTTGCATATTTTGCTCCTTTTGCCATGAGCTTGTTTCTTTGCATTTCTTGTGTTTAGATTTGCATGCTAGGATCATTCAAGTAGCGTTGATCAAACTACTTGTGGAGTGATTTGAATCTTGAGTTTAGAAACAAGTTTTCTCTACTTTTGATCTTGATCATCAAGGTAAATCCGTTTCTATCTTCTTCCTTGGGATGAAATCATTTAGATTTGGGGTTTTTGGGTTTTAGATCTAAAAAGGTCTTGTTTAAGAACAATGTTGTTAGATTTAAAATTCTCAAGAGTTACTTATCATTTGGTATCAGAACTTATGAGGTCCATTTTTGTGTTACTTTTTTTAGTTTTGTAATGACTAAAATGATTAGTTATCATTTGGTATCAGAGCTTATGAGGTCCATAGAACATCAAAGACTCCAATCTAAGCTTATGAGGTTTTCTCGATTTTCCAGAATAGATTATCAAAATGATACGTTTTCACCCTTAAGCAAGTTGAATTTGAAGGACTTGTAAAAGACACAATTGAAGTTTAGACAGAGATCTGGGATATATGTTTTCGTTGTTTCTGTTCTTGTCTTCATTTTTTTTCTAAATTTTTTTGTTCCTTTTTGGTCCTCTCTTCACATTCTGTCAATTTATATAAAACTCAAAAAAAGTATCTTTTGCGTCAGTCCTTTGGTATTTTTGTCTTCTGCATAGTTATAGATCTCTGTCTAAACTTCAATTGTGTCTTTTACAAGTCCTTCAAATTCAACTTGATTAAGGGTGAAAACGTATCATTTTGATAATCTATTCTGAAAAATCGAGAAAACCTCATAAGCTTATATTAGAGTCTTTGATGTTCTATGGACCTCATAAGCTCTGATACCAAATGATAAGTAATCATTTTAGTCATTACAAAACTAAAAAAAGTAACACAAAAATGGACCTCATAAGCTCTGATACCAAATGATAAGTAACTCTTGAGAATTTTAAATCTAACAACCTTGTTCTTAAACAAGACCTTTAGATCTAAAACCCAAAAATACCAAATGTCTAAACTCCAATTGTGTTTTTTATGAGGTCCATTTTTGTGTTACTATTCTGGTCCATTTTTGTGTTACTTTTTTTAGTTTTGCAGAAAAAAAAAAAAAAAAACCATGAAGCTGAAGTTTCCTAAATTCTATGGAAGTACAAATCCGACGGAGTACATTCAATGGGAAAGACAAGTTGATCATGTCTTTGATCGTGGGAGCTTGAATGATGAGAAAAAGGTAAAACTCATTGTTTCTCATCTTAGAGATTATGTCATTGCTTGGTGGGATAAATTGTTTTTAAGTAGGAAGAACCTTAACCGTCCAATTGAATCATGGAATGTTCTTAAGCAAATAATGCAGAAGCACTTTGTTCCTAAGTTTTTCCATAACTTGCGAACTTTAAGACAAGGGAGCAAAAGTGTGGAGGCTTACTACATGGAGATGCAAATGTTGCTTGAAGATCTCGAAATTTATGAGGATGAGACAGTTACAATGGCTCGATTCTTCAGAGGAATTCAGCTTAATCTTCAACCTTATGAGGATTTGGAGAGGATGGTGCTCATAGCCATAAAAATTAAAAACGTCTCCAAAGGAAGTCTACAAGGTACACTAAACCTAAACCAATTTTAAATGTTAGTTCCACTTTGAAAAGGGTTAGTTTACCTACTGAAAATAAGTCTATTGTTGAGGTAGAAAGTGGAAAAATTCAAAATGATTTGCTTTGTAATTTAGTGTCAACACATGCTAGTGAGTTTACTAGGAGATTAGATTGCAAAGACTTATTTGTTTGTAACACTTCTACTATTGTAACACCTACTCTTGATGAGGTACATGTTGATGTGTGTGAGTTAGGGAAAAAGGCAAAAAAGGTCGAGACAAAAGCATGTCAATTGTTTGAAGAAGAATCTTATGAGAGAATGAGTGAGAGAGAAAAACATGAGACTAGTCTATGGCCTATAGAGAAAAAAAAGAGAAAACAAAATATTTTTGATATTTTGTATAAAGAAACTTGTTTTCTAACGGGTGAGCTCAAACCATGTTTTTCTAGTTTTTCTTTTAAGTTCTTACAGGATGCCAAAGTACTCATTGTGATGCTTGATTCAAAGTTTCCCTCCAAAGTTAATGCCAAAACATTTATTGAGAGGAAAAACTTCAAAATTTCTTCTAAATTCATCCATCGCGCCAAGCATAAGGTGTTCAAACCGGGTGATTGGGTTTGGAGACACTTTTGGAAGGATCTTTGTTCATTTCACAAGAAACCAAGTGGAATTCTGACGCAACGGATTCATAGATTAGGCCAAATCCATGGCCAAACAAGGGAAATCCATCCCAAAAGAGAGGAAACTCTCTAAAAGAACTCAAATGTTCTATTCAAAATATGATTCAAAAGTTTCTTACAACTCTCACAAATGTCCTATTTATAGGCTTACAATAAAAGACCTAATACAACTTAATCTAAAATTAACACTAAACTAATAACAAATAAATTAAACTAATTAACTAACAATTCATCTTACATCAGATTCACCCCGACTTAAAAAAAATGACTCGCCCTCGAGTCGAGGTGATAAAAAAAAAAATTCTTTCTCGATTCTTGTGAGTGTGATAAACTCCAATGGAAAAATCCCGACGTAAAATTTCCCAAATCCAAATTGGAATGAGAATAATACTCCATAAAAATCTTCTAAAATAAAAAGGGAATATCCAATACTTATAAATAATTGTATGCTTTTGGCCCAATACCCATGATTTGTGACCCATTAATATAGTGAGTGTTGAAGCCCAATTAGATAGGTTTAGGGTTTTGGAACCAAATGTCCTTTTTGCCCTCATCTTTATCATGCTTTCTTTTCCATCGTGAAGCACCCAAGCCGCCAACAAACTTTTCCTTTTTCCAGCACCTATCAGATTTCCGACAACTGGTTTTCCTCCAGCAAGGTAGACTTCCAAATTTTCCATTTCCATTTGCACTCCCATCATCTCCAATTTTAGCCACCGACCAGACCTCATCCCGTTTTTTTTTTCATCTTCAAGAAGAGGTCGGCAACCTTTTTCCCCGTTCGAGACTTCGCGGCATGTTGCTGCAGTGGCGTATGTGACTTCCTTCGATGATCCAGTAGAAACGTCTTCCTTCCACGAAGGAGCAAGGTCAACTTCGTCCTCGTTGGCTTCCGTTTCAGCATTTTCGATTTTGATTTCTCTATTTTCCTCTTCTTCTTTTTGTTCTTCGATTTCTCTGTCTTTTTTTTCCACTTTTTCCTTTTCGATTTCTCTGTTTTTTTTTTCTTCTTCTTCATAGTTGTTGCATTTGATTTCTTGATCTTCAGGGGTTTCTTTGTAGTTAGCTTCACTCCTCCCTTCATAATACTTTTTTTTGGCTCTGTAAATTATTTGAGAGATAGGATTCTTGCCAACTTTTTACTTAGAAGATCTAATTTGTTAGACAACTTTTGAAGTTCTTTGACTGTGTGATCAGTTGGGTGAATGTAGTAATTGTATCTTGGTTTGTGAATTAGTGGTTGGGATGGATAGGTTGGTGAATAAATGTTCTGTAATTTTTGTTTGAGTGGCTTTGAATGGGTTTTGAAGATTCTGGATGAAGTTTGGGGTTGGTGTGTTGATGGGTATGGATAAGAAGAGGGTGTAGTTGAAGAATATGATA
The DNA here is from genome assembly GCA_036507285.1 of Trichosanthes cucumerina. Lineage (NCBI taxonomy): Eukaryota > Viridiplantae > Streptophyta > Magnoliopsida > Cucurbitales > Cucurbitaceae > Trichosanthes > Trichosanthes cucumerina. The sequence continues at coordinate 63,693,592 of CM071844.1, forward strand.
TTGGTAAATACCTGGATGAAGAAACATACTCATAATGTGCAATCCACTGTTGAGGTTGTCGTCTCCGACCATCGTCCATGGTTTTGTAGCTTTTCGGGAACATCAAGGTTCGTCCGAGTCTCTGATACCAATTGACGCAGCGGATTCATAGATTAGGCCAAATCCATGACCAAACAAGGGAAATCCATCCCAAAAGAGAGGAAACTCTCTAAAAGAACTCAAATGTTCTATTCAAAATATGATTCAAAAGTTTCTTACAACTCTCACAAATGTCCTATTTATAGGCTTACAATAAAAGACCTAATACAACTTAATCTAAAATTAACACTAAACTAATAACAAATAAATTAAACTAATTAACTAACAATTCATCCTACATCAAATTCAAGACACATTTTACCTATGACGTCCCATGACTACAAGATTGCTCTACAAGGAGAAGGTGATATCAATTACACTTTAATGCTGCTGATTTTCGTCCCTCTGATGTTGGAGACCCTTTTGATTCGAGGACGAATCCTCTTGAAGAAGGCGAGGATGATATGAATCCTACAACGCTAGTCAAGACTAAAGAACAACTAAAAATGGAGTTGCATTTAATGCATCAAGGCTTCATTTTTGGTGAACTCAAGTTGCATTAAATTTGAAGTCAAGTTGCATTGAAAGAACTTAAGTTGCAATTAAATGAAATTAAGTGCATCTCATGCTTCATTTAATGTCAGTCAAGCATCAATTAATGGGACTACACTTCAAGTTACTTCAAGTGGAGCTTCATTTACAACTTGGGAGGTTACAAAGACTAGAATTGTTGTTAGAAGATTAATTCTCGGATTTATACCTCATTTACTTGTAATTTCAGTTTTAAAGTTTTTATTTTAATGTTTTAGGTTACATTTGAGTAGTGGATGGTTATGACATTAAAGTTAGGGAAGTTACATTCTCAAACATGTCATTTTAGCTTAGTTTTACGTTACAATTAGAAGGCTATATAAAGTCATCCAAGATGTATTATAAAAGAGACTTGGAATCATGTTTTGAATAAAAAGTTGCATATTTTGCTCCTTAAGCCATGAGCTTGTTTCTTTGCATTTCTTGTGTTTAGATTTGCATGCTAGGATCATTCAAGTAGCGTTGATCAAACTACTTGTGGAGTGATTTGAATCTTGAGTTTAGAAACAAGTTTTCTCTACTCTTGATCTTGATCATCAAGGTAAATCCGTTTCTATCTTCTTCCTTGCGATGAAATCATTTAGATTTGGGGTTTTTGGGTTTTAGATCTAAAGGTCTTGTTTAAGAACAAGGTTGTTAGATTTAAAAGTCTCAAGAGTTACTTATCATTTATAATATATATTTTTTTTAAATATAAGTCTAAGCCCTAAAAATAGTAATGACTAAAATGGTTTTTTAGATATAGGTATAAAGAATTGTTCCATACTCAACTAAATAGTTTCATACTCAACATGTTAAATAAAAGAGTTTTTGAAATAGTAAAATGTGTTCTATAATTTAGAATGTTTTTTTTTTAAATATAAGTCTAAGTCTTAAAAATAGTAATGACTAAAATGGTTTTTTAGATATAAGTATAAAAATGGTTCCATACTCAACTAAATAGTTTCATACTCAACATGTTAAATAAAAGAGTTTTTGAAATAGTAAAAAAATGTGTTCTATAATTTAGAATGGTTTTTTTTAAAATATAAGTCTAAGTCTAAAAAATAGTAATGACTAAAATGATTTTTTTAGATATAAGTCTAAAGAATGGATATTGACCCATTCGATATAAGTCTAAAGAATGGATAAAAGTTTTTAAAATAGTTTTTTTCACTAATATAGTAATGATTAAAATAATTTAGATTTTAGGAAGCTGGTTGTGAAAACAATCGATTTTATTTTCATGAACTTGTTTTTGTCAGGACCGTATAACTAGTAATTAGACATGCTGGAATTGACCCAAATGAGTTGGTTGCAACACTTATCGTGATATGTGCAACTAAATATCAACTTGTATCAACATTCACTGCAATTATGCAAGGGCCACGAAGAATTAACAACCAATCCCCCCATGTAAGACACCAAATCAGACAATTAAAATTTTTTCATATTATACACGAAAATGATCTAGCTTGTCGTGAGAGCACACAGATGGATAGGAGAACATTTTTAATCCTCTGTGAATTGCTTAAAGGATTAGGGGGTTGACGTCTACTTAATACGTAGATGTGGAAGAATGGTTGCCATGTTCCTTCACATCATTGCGCATGATGTGAAGAACAGAGTAGTGAGAAGACAATTTGTGCGGTCTGGCGAGACTGTGTCCAGACACTTCAACGTCGTCCTGGGTGGGATAGTAAGACTTCACTCGGTGTTACTAAAGGCACCTTCACCAGTTTCAAATACGTGTCAGGACGAGCGATGGCGATGGTTCGAGGTATTATACCTTTAAACTGACGATGTGATATCATTACCTCTACCATGCACCCATATCTTCTGGTTTGATCGCATAATTGTTTAGGTGCTCTGGATGGGACCCATATTAAAGTGAACGTAAGGGTGAAAGATCGTCCACGATATCGGACGCGTAAGAGTGAGATCGCCACAAATGTACTTGCCGCGTGTACAAAAATAGTGAGTTCATATTTGTCCTTCCTGGATGGGAAGGGAGTGCATCAGACTCTAGGATTTTACGTGATGCAGTTTTTCGACCAACTGGATTGAAGGTCCCAAAGGGTAATGAACTGATTTCAATTAAAAGTATACATATGTCAGACACAACATGTTGTGATAACCTGCTTTTGAAATCAGGGTATTACTACTTGTGCGACGCTGACTATCCCAACGCGGAGGGATTCCTAGCCCCGTACAGAGAACAACGTTACCACTTAACTGAATGGCGAGGAGGGAATCCACCTACCAGTCCAAAAGAGTTGTTCAACATGAGACATTCATCTGCTCGAAATGTAATTGAGAGGGCATTCGGTATGTTGAAGGGTCGATGAGCGATATTAAGAAGAAAATCTTTTTACCCAGTAGAAGTACAGTGTAGAACTATAACTGCATGTTGTTTGCTACATAACTTAATTATACAAGAGATGGACCCAGACCCCACATTCGAGGAGGCACATACAAGTGACCCTGATTCAAATGGGATGAATACAGACAACATTTAGTTTGTAGAGACAACAGATGCCTGGACTAAATGGAGGGAACATATCGCAAACCACATGTGGATGAATTGGAATGAGAATAGACGATTGTTCAATTAAACGTGGATATATATATATTGTGATTAGATTTTGTATGTATGCACATGTATTGTGGTGGATAATATTTTTGTGTGTAAATATTACAAATATAATATTATTAATATCATGTTGAATTAAGCGTCTTGCAACCTTGGTACGTTTATGCATAACATATTATTCAAACACGAGCGTTTGTTTTAGATGACAGGTTCGTCGTCAAAATCTAAGCAACCCAAACATATGCGGACTCCAGAAGAAGATGTCGTGCTGGTTGATGCATTATTGCACCTCGTCCATGTCGGTGGATGACGTGTCGACAATGGGACATTTAGACCTGGATATTTATCACAGGTCAAGAAGATAATGAAAGAGAAGATGCCAAATGTTGACCTACATGTGAGCCCTAATCTAGAGTCAAGAGTGAGAATTTTAAAGAAGTAGTACAACGCGATTGCGAGAGATGTTAGGTCCTGCATGTAGTGGATTCGGATGGAACGAGGAGCGTAAGTGCGTGGAGGCCGAGAAAGACATATTCGATGCATGGGTGATGGTAATGAAGTCAAAATATATTTTTTTTTATTTTAAAATCTCAATATGTCACTGTAAAATGAACTTTATGCATATTATTTATGATGCAGGCTCATCCACATGCAAAAGGTCTTCGAAATAGGCCATTCCCTTTGTTTAACGATCTAGCAGTCATATTTAGAAAAGATAGAGCAACAGGTGTCGATGCACAAACTCCATCCGACATGGCATCAGATGTTGCAACTGACTTAGAGAATGATCTAAACCCTGATTTTCCCGATTCATTCCTCCATGATCCACCGCCAGTGGATGTATCGATGGGCGAGGACACATCAACCACACCTACGAGTCGAACACAAGAAGTCGAATCATCCGCACCGACTAGGAGGAGACGTCGTCCTCTGGGTCAAATATGGCGGACATCATGAGTCGTGGTTTTCAATTGGCACCGAATGCAGTTGGAAAGATTGCACCGACCGGCCGTTAGGATAGAATTGAAAGAGCTCGAGTGAACGAGCTATATGCAGAATTGAAGGCAATCCCAGGGATGACAAGACAAGACTGCATGATGGTTGCAAAGACGCTTCTCTCGGATAGTATGATGTTGAACTCTTTCTTTGCCTGGACCCTAGATTGGAAGTATGATTATTGTGTGGAAGTTCTGGGGAAAGCACCGGGAACCTGATTCTATCTTCATCTACCACTCTCTATGACTTTTTTACAATTCTATGTTAAGTTGAATATCGTTGGACAACTATTTCTACTTTTATTATTATTTATTTCAGTTAGTGTAATATGTTATCTTTATCATTTTCATCTGCTACTCTCTATGCAACGATTGTTTTACTTTATCATTCATATCACAGTTCTTACATTAGGGGTTATGACTAAAATAGTTCGTTGTTTTACTTTACTCATACAAAATTACTATATTTAAAATCAATATTAAATAGTATAAACTCAAATTACATAAATTAGATAAATTGTTGATAAATAATTATGTAGTTGTGAAGTTAAAAAAATAGAGCAGAAAGACAAGATTACTATATTTAAAAATAATATTAAATATTTATTTAAAAAAAAAAACAGACTGCACAAACTCAACCCAACACAACACTTGTAACGCCCCTACTTTTATAACATAAATTCCTAGGGACATTACTACTCATGCATGCATTCGAGGCCCTAACTGACTTTAAATAAGTAAAAGTTGATAAATAAAATCAATTTAATTTGGGATCCCATAGAAATACAAAACGTTTACAAGAAACATAATAAAGTTCGACCTCTAGTTTCAAAACTCTATGTTACATAAGCGGAAGACAATAACCGTTTAAAAATTCTTTCTAAATCATGGATGCGAATTCTTGACTCGGTTCCCATGACTTCTGTAGCGCATCCCTGCCACTCGCCTGGTATGCTCTCGCCTTTACCTAAAATCATTTTAAAACAGAGAAAACACAACAAAGGTAAAGGGGGTGAGTATTATAAAATACCCAGTAAGTGGAGGTCGGGAAATGCAAACACATGCATATGACTTTCCTTCAAACCTAACTTTTAAACATGACTAATATTCGTGACTTTTAAAATCATAAAGCTTTCTGTAGTGGGACCTAAAACTTTCTTTCATAAAATCATGACTTTTTCTCTTTGGCTATGCGTGGTCAATTGAGTCTACCTGAGTCTTTTCATGTTGAGTCCTCACAGCACCCCTATAGGTTTGAGTCCTCACTGCACTTCTATAAGATTTGAGTCCCTCACAGGACTCTCTTAAGTTTTGAGTCCCTCACAGCACTTCTATAAGTTTGAGTCCTCACAGCACTCCTATAAGTTTTGACCCATAGGGTCTCTCGATGCATGTTTTACCATGCACAAATTCTCGAGAGAACAATTGCCACACTACCTTACACATAACATGTTCATGTTCACACAATATGCATGAGGTCCCATATGTCACTACACAAATATATAAGCGAATCATAATGACGCACAATCACATAATCATGGCATAACTTTCATTAATTCAAAACTCGAGTCAATCAATCATAAATTAAAGCACAAATACATTTACCTTTTTTTTAAATACGTATTCATCACAATAACATAATCGAATAGCTCACTATATGTAAAGATACATAACGATTGTAAAAAAAACTCCTTTTCAAATACTTTAAAAAATCATTTCTACTCGGGTCCACTCCGACCCTTAAGTCACTTGGAACCCTCTCAAATCCAAGGTCAAGTTCTTTTCTAAATCTTTTAGAAATCATTTACTTAGGGTGATTTCGAGCCCCTTTGAAATATCTCTTTTCTAGGTGCAAGTCTTAAGCATAAATCCTTGCAAACCATTCCTTGAACTAAATCCATCACAATATCTTTTTGGAGTAGCCTTTGAATTTCATCTTTTGCAATAAATATTTCATAAAATACGCTAACTCTCATTTTCAAAATTATTTATAGAAAATCATTTACTCGAGGTCCTTTAAGACCTTTTGAAATGTTACTTTTCTAAGTTCATGAGTGTAAGTCTCGATAATTCGCCTTTTTGAAATAAGTCCTCAAATTTCATCCTTTAAAAATACATCTTTCAAGAAATCATATTCACTTCCCTTTTTAAGATCGTTTGTAGAAAATCCCTTACCTTGGGTTTCAATCCAAGATCTCCAAAGCTCCTAAAATCTTGTTTTTAGATTCACGTTCAACTCGACACTTTCATTTCCAAACCCCCTATATCATAAACAAGATTCATAATCAATTCTTACTAAAAGAAGCTTATATTCGAAATTCGACAATAAGTAGGTCGGATTACCACTAATGGAGGGTTGAGACGGACTCGGGAAAACAAAACAGGTGGACCGGAAACAGCTCCGACGAGTGGCGACGCGTCGTGGCGCCTCTCGTAGCGTAGAGGCCAGATCTGCAAAGCTCGTGAGCCGATCTATTCAAAACCGGTCTCCTCTCTCTGAAAACCGATTGGAAAGGCAGCGAACCGGCTGAACCAAGGACGGTTTGGCTCACATCAGTGCGGCGGTTCGAGCTGAATCCGACGGCTTCAGACATTCAACGGTGCAACCCCCCCCGTGCGACTTACCTCCGGCAACTCACCAGGCGCGACTGTATCAGTTTCATCTCGGATCTGGACGTGTGGCAAACGGAGTTGGTCGGCGGCTAAAGACTAATGGTTCGTGCCGTTGATCGGCTGAAACCAGAACAACGCCGGCGACGGCTCCGGCGTGCAGTCGACTTCGTGGCGACGTTCAGCGGCGTAGGAGCAGCTTCTGACGAGGCTTGTTCTTGTCTTCCCACTCCTGCGCACGACGGGTCTTATGACGATGGACGAGCGTGGACGGCGGTTGACGGCTCTTGCTGTGCGATAAGATGGCACTGGGGGATGGATGGCGGCAAGAGTTGACCGGCGAACGATGGCTTCACTGCTCGCCAGCTGAACTGCAATCGGGCGGCTTGGGGACTGTCGGGCGGCTGAAGGAGGAAGAAGAAGGTTGAAGGTGGTTCTCGAAAATCGTGCCTTTTATTAGAGAAAACCCTAATTCCTCTTTCAAACTAAAATTACCAAAATGCCCTTCTTTTAACTTCTAACTACAAAAATGCTCTTAATCATATTTAAATGCTTCAAAATGCCCTTAGCCATAACTAAATAATCCAATTTAACTTATATTTAGTAACACTCATATGTATTCTCCTAAATTTTCAAAACTAAGAAAGTAAAACAAGAAACTCAAAGGTTCGATTAATTTAATTTGCATTAAATTAGCCCATAATTCAGAATAAAAGGTACTTGGAGTTCTGGGGCGTTACAATCTTCCCTCCTTAAGAACTTTCGTCCTCGGAAGTTTCTAATCTTATAATACTTTGGGAAAACTTGCTCACACCCGCTCCACTTGGTTACGACGAGTCTTCGATCCTTATGCAAGAATTAGCACTAGCTGCTCCTCAAGTATCACACCTTGGCGTAAACTTATAACCCAATGGTCTCATAACTTTAACTTTAGCTCGTTCTCCTCACTGGAGTCCTTCTACTAAGGCCTACATAACCGATGCCCTTGACTCGGATTCTAAATTTGGAAAGTTCCAGATTCAAATTCTAGGATAACTCGGGATATTTAGCTCGTATTTCCTTCTCTAGTTCTTTAACTAGTTTCTTCTGTTTTGTGCCTTGAGAATGGAACTCTTTGCTAAAACGGTTCCATTGTTGTTGAGCCTCGAAATCCTCTTTAAGGTTTGTTGCACCAGCTACTAGCATTTATTTCAAGGCATGACTCGATCGCTTCTTCTAGTCGTCGCTGCCATAACCTCATCACCTTCACCAAAGATGTGACTTCGCTAAAGGTGGAGTCAACAATTTTGTTCGATTGTTCAAGACTCTTCACATCATTAGTTAGCCTCTCGCTACTCTCAACGACCTTTTAGCAAACCGTTGCAGTGACAAGCCCACTCGCATACTTAGTTAACTTTGGGGCTTTCTATTGCAATCAATAACTCGTTGAAAGTCTTAGGTCATGGTAGGAGTAACTCAAACTTAAGACTCATTTGGTTGTCGCGATACATAAGATGTTCCATAAAACTTTACCAATCTTATTATAAAATTGCTCAAAATTTCTGCAAAGATAACTAAGCATAACTACAACAAAACCAAAATTTTCTCAGAACACTGCTTAACATAAATTGCACTTCTAAAATCGCATAACTAACCAATCATACCTCCAACTTCATTTCGTGGATTACTCGAGTTCGTAACACACAATACATAGGAATGTTGAACAAACAAATATAAGTGAAACTAAGTTTCTTTAATCGTAAACAATGATTCTTCAAAGACAAAATAATCTAACAATCAGATTGCGACATCAACTTTAAAACAAACTTTTAGAAGAGTGTACTGAAATTCTCTTGACTTACCTTGCTTTAGAGACTAAACATTTATAGGTTATCGCATTAAGTGCCATTTTTTTTTTATTACAAGTTATAGGAAATAGAATGAACCATTTAAAGCAAGTTATTCATGATACAACTCGTACTCTATCTCTTTCAACCTTTCCTCAGCCTATGGCACGACGCAACAGTCATTCATATCACTCTCCTTTAAAATAACTCAACCGATAACAATTTCGATACTACGCGATCTCGCCAAAATGAATTTAGTCTTTTAAACTCATTTCTCCTTTAACTTCCATCTCCTTAAATAGCCTGATCAGGTGATCCCTCGAATATAATGAAAATTTTCTTAACACCAATGGGGTTGGATACTTTATAATAGTATCCTCTACACTTCTTAACTGTTCCGACTCTTTTGTCATGAAACCCTAACGTTCAACTTCGAATACGAATAGTTTATTCAACACCTCTAGACTTTGAACTTCTCAAGAACTACAATATTCCTCTGTTAAGGTTCTACTCGCGAACTTAGTTGTTCACGGTTTCTTGAAAGACTTTCACCTCGTAATGTCTACTCTTTCCTTCTTTTGTCCAAACTACCCCTTTTTTATAACGCGCAAGTGAGTCTTATCTTGACAAAGTTTCCTTTAAGCCTTACATCCTGAACTCGGACATTTCCTTTCTAACATCAAACACCTGAGGTCACATATTCGTCTTTTCTGAGCTTAATAAATTGCAGTACGCTCGTCCTTTGAAATTTACTTGGGGCACTCAACCCCTTAGTGACCATTCGGCTACTTTCACATCTCAGGACTTACTCTTCCCTCCTTATGCCTAAACCAACCGTTCTAAAGTACTTTCTCTATCCCTTCTTAGACTTGGGCTAAACCAGAACATCTCCAGTAACTTATGCACAGTAAAAATTTAGCATTTTCTAGAGCCGTAAATCCGTCATGTCTATAAGCATCGTGGGTGTTCTAGTCGGGTCTCTATAACTTCATAATATTCATAACGTAATTTGATAGTTATCTCGGGATATCTCAACCCTGGTCCATGACAGGCGCTAACTTGATCCCAAAATCATCTTAAGGGACACTGTGCTACTCGTACCGGTGGAATAGGTCGTTCATCCAAGGACGAAGATATTTATTCTTAGCAACAAGTTTCTTCCACTTCTCATAACCTGTGCACAAACATAAAGATGCTTCTTTCTCCTTTACGAACAACACTAATACTCCTTAGGGTGATAAACTACTATTAACTCTTATCTAGAAGGTTATGTACCTATGACTTGAGTTCTTTTAACTTTACTGGAAGCATTCTGTCAGGAGTATTAGAAAATTTTGATACTCCCTACTTTTAATTCCATACTTAAGTCTGTCTCTTGTGTTAGGGGTAACCTTAAAAGATAAAACCTTCCTTATCTAACACTAACGCATTGTTCCTCATGCTTACTCTCCTTAAACTTGACTTTCTTCTTTTAGTAAGATTAAGGACTTTCTCAACTATCTGTACTAGTTTGGTTATAATGTCAAATTCACTAAAACCTCTCTTAAGACACCATCACCCTAACCTTTACTAAAGGAACCTTATAGTTTCATGTTTCTAATGGTCGCTCGACCACTACCACCATACACTTATACTAATTGAAAGGAGTTCCTCAGCTTGACTACTACGTAGCGAAAGAAGAGATTCAAGGCACTTTCCTCTATTAACCGAATCCTCTCTCCTTAACCCTCTGATTGGGGAAAAAGAGACTTTACTACATCAGAGTTCAAGGTTAACACTTCATGTTATCTCTTTCAAGTTGTACACATAAATCTAGTCCAACGGGTAGAAATTAGTGGCAAGGTTCCTTATGCACATTCCACAAGCTTGAATACACAAGTGATCATATAGATGTCAATTCGTGCACAAGTTTCTGGAGTCCCGACAATCAATTCTCTTGTGTTCTCAAACTAAAACTCTAACTCCTTACTTTTCTTCTTTATCCTTGTCTTTATTAAGTTTATTTAGTTTATGGTATCGCTTTTGAAACTTCGTATCATGCCTATCTGCAGTAACACATTAATTGTGTATATCCCTGTAGCTTTCCTATCAGAGCAATGGTATAAATAAAATCGAAGTGTTTCAAGTATTTTGAAAAAAATTAATTTTCATCTCAACATTAACAATCTATTTTTCCTTTTAGATCTCGAGCCCATTTTCAAAAACACCCTTGCTCTCTTTACTTTTCAACTCCTTAAATACTATAGTTATGTATTCACTTGAAGATGAAGGGACTTTATTTGGGAACCAACAAAGTCGAAAACTCCAAAGTGGTACGTTTACTAAATCTCATACCCTTTTATCCAATTGTTCCAGCATGAATGAATGAGACCACTAAACTCTTACCGAACACATTCAAACTTTGAACTTCTCATGAGTAGTCTTAACTTTTATTTTTTGAAAACTATACTTAAGTAATCTAGTTGCTTAGCAACCTTTAACACTCTAACCTCTTAAGTCTTACTCTTCACTCCCTTGGTCAAAGCGGACCTTTTAATAACCCACAACATGTGTTTTATGGCTATAAAACTTCGTTTTTAGCGTAAACATTCTTAACTAAAACATTTTCCTTTCTATCGTCAATAATAGCAGTATCACATGTATTCTCTTTCCTTTCGGCGTAAAATCACGTCAACTTTACGACATATACGCGTATAGATTCACATATAAGCATTTCTTTTATGCATTTCCTTTTTATAGACATATAATTTAGCTCATACATTCTCATTCTTTCTTAGTTTGGAAATTCCTTAAACTCGATTTTTATATAAAAATAACTTTACATAGAATACCTAATTTTCTTTTCATGAACAAATAAAACTTTAGTTCAAAGGCATACACAGCGCGTGACTGGAGTTGCTAATTAGCCATGGGATACTTGTTGCTTACTCTGTGTCGAGTCTACAAGACCTATGACCTTGGGCTCGATACCAATCAGAACGCCCTACTTTTATAACATAAATTCCTAGGGACATTACTACTCATGCATGCATTCGAGGCCCTAACTGACTTTAAATAAGTAAAAGTTGATAAATAAAATCAATTTAATTTGGGATCCCATAGAAATACAAAACGTTTACAAGAAACATAATAAAGTTCGACCTCTAGTTTCAAAACTCTATGTTACATAAGCGGAAGACAATAACCGTTTAAAAATTCTTTTTCTAAATCATGGATGCGAATTTTGACTCTGGTTCCCATGACTTCATGGCGCATCCCTGCCACTCGCCTGGTATGCTCTCGCCTTTACCTAAAATCATTTTAAAACAGAGAAAACACAACAAAGGTAAAGGGGGTGAGTATTATAAAATACCCAGTAAGTGGAGGTCGGGAAATGCAAACACATGCATATGACTTTCCTTCAAACCTGACTTTTAAACATGACTAATATTCGTGACTTTTAAAATCATAAAGCTTTCAGAAGTGGGACCTAAAACTTTCTTTCATAAAATCATGACTTTTTCTCTTTGGCTATGCGTGGTCAATTGAGTCTACCTCGAGTCTTTTCATGTTGAGTCCTCACAGCACTCCCTATAGGTTTGAGTCCTCACAGCACTTATAAGATTTGAGTCCCCACACAGGCACTTCTATAAGTTTTGAGTCCCTCACTGCACTTCTATAAGTTTGAGTCCTCACAGACTCCTATAAGTTTTGACCCATAGGGTCTCTGATGCATGTTTTACCATGCACAAATTCTCGTGAGAACAATTGCCACACACCTTACATAACATGTTCATGTTCACACAATATGCATGAGGTCCCATATGTCACTACACAAATATAGGCAAATCATAATGACGCACAATCACATAATCATGGCATAACTTTCATTAATTCAAAACTGAGTCAATCAATCATAAATTAAAGCACAAATACATTTACCTTTTTCTTAAATACGATTCATCACAATAACATAATCAATAGCTCACTATATGTAAAGATACATAATGAAGTAAAAGAAACTCCTTTTCAAATACTTTAAAAATCATTTCTACTCTCTGGTCCACTCCGACCCTTAAGTCACTTGGAACCCTCTCAAATCCAAGGTCAAGTTCTTTTCTAAATCTTTTAGAAATCATTTACTTAGGGTGATTTCAGAGCCCTTTGAAATATCTCTTTTCTAGGTGCAAGTCTTAAGCATAAATCCTTGCAAACCATTCCTTGAACTAAATCCATCACAATATCTTTTGGAGTAGCCTTTGAATTTCATCTTTTGCAATAAATATTTCATAAAATACGCTAACTCTCATTTTCAAAATTATTTATAGAAAATCATTTACTCGAGGTCCTTTAAGACCTTTTGAAATGTTACTTTTCTAAGTTCATGAGTGTAAGTCTCTTATAATTCGCTTTTGAAATAAGTCCTCAAATTTCATCCTTTAAAAATACATCTTTCAAGAAATCATATTCACTTCCCTTTTTAAGATCGTTTGTAGAAAATCCCTTACCTTGGGTTTCAATCCAAGATCTCCAAAGCTCCTAAAATCTTGTTTTTAGATTCACGTTCAACTCGACACTTTCATTTCCAAACCCCCTATATCATAAACAAGATTCATAATCAATTCTTACTAAAAGAAGCTTATATTCGAAATTCGACAATAAGTAGGTCGGATTACCACTAATGGAGGGTTGAGACGGACTCGGGAAAACAAAACAGGTGGACCGGAACCCGACGAGCGAGCGCAGCGGCGCGAGTGGCGCGGCGCGTCGTGGCGCCTCTCGTAGCGTAGAGGCCAAATCTGCAAAGCTCGTGAGCCGATCTATTCAAAACCGGTCTCCTCTCTCTGAAAACCGATTGGAAAGGCAGCGAACCGGCTGAACCAAGGACGGTTTTGCTCACACATCGATCGGCGGCGGTTCGAGTGAATCCATCGGCCGTGACATTCAACGGCAGCAACCCCGTCACGACTTACCTCCGAGCAACTCACCAGCGCGATCAGACGGGCATCTCGGATCTGGACGTGTGGCAAACGGAGTTGGTCGGCGGCTAAAGACTAATGGTTCGTGCCGTTGATCGGCTGAAACGAAACAATAACGCCGCCGCGACGGCTCCGCGTCGGCAATGACTTCGTGGCGGCGTTTATGGCGTAGGCAGCGACCCGACGAGGCTTGTTCTTGTCTTCCCACTCCTGCGCACGACGGGTCTTATGACGATGGACGAGCGTGGACGGCGGTTGACGACTCTTGCTGCGATAAGATGGCACTGGGGGATGGACGGCGGCAAGAGTTGACCGGCGAACGATGGCTTCACTGCTCCACCGAATGAACTGTCCAGCGCTTGAGGACTCGCTTCGGGCGGCTGAAGGAGGAAGAAGAAGGTTGAAGGTGGTCCTCGAAAATCGTGCCTCTTATTAGAGAAAACCCTAATTCCTCTTTCAAACTAAAATTACCAAAATGCCCTTCTTTTAACTTCTAACTACAAAAATGCCCTTAATCATATTTAAATGCTTCAAAATGCCCTTAGCCATAACTAAATAATCCAATTTAACTTATATTTAGTAACACTCATATGTATACTCCTAAATTTTCAAAACTAAGAAAGTAAAACAAGAAACTCAAAGGTTCGATTAATTTAATTTGCATTAAATTAGCCCATAATTCAGAATAAAAGGTACTTGGAGTTCTGGGGCGTTACAACACTGCACCCCAAACAGTGTTTTCTGTAACCCATTCCAACACGCACTTAAACATCATTTTTTTTACGCAACACAACCCTGCACTTCAAACAATGTTTTCTGCAACTCCCGTGTTTCTGATTCCAGCCAAGAAACTCCAGGGTTTCTGATTCCAACACAGCGCGCCAAACAATCCCTTAATAATTTTTTTCAGGCGGTCCACTGGAGAAAACAACATACTAAAATGCTAGATGGTGGCATGAGTTTTAGCCTAAAGTGACACGTTTTCTTTTATTTTTTATTTTACTTTTTCCTCTATGTTTTGGTTTCTTCTTTCCTTTGGTTTCTTCTTTCCTTATTCTTTATCTATTTAATTTCTTTTAAAATTATACGATAGTTTTTATATATAAAAAAAAATCATGACTACCAATTTTTTAATATTTTAAAATTTTTTACATATCTTTTAATATTTTAATTAAGTATTAACTATTAAAATCTTTTTCAAGTAAAATAAATTAATATTACTCCAAAAAACTATAAATAGTTAAATTTAAGTGAAAGATCCATTTATAACTATTTTAATTTGATTTATTTTTTTTCATACTTTCATTTGATTTAATTTAAAATCAACTTAAAATGACTTAAATGAAGTTATTCCTCTCCAAAGTCTTATCAAAGTAGTAAGGAAAGAAAATTTATCACATAATTCTTTTTAAATAAATAGGGAAAAGTACAGAAAATACGAAGATGAGAGAATGAAAATAAATCATATTAGAAAGTTTTTGTTGGAGAATGATAGTTTTTATTCAATATGATATTTAATTTAGCAATCAATCAATTAGTTTATTTAATTAAATTTGATTTAATTAAGTTATGTGAGATGTTCATTTAAGAATTAATTAATTAAATCTAGGGCAAAATACATTTTTAGTCCCTCAGTTTTGTGTTTGATTCCCTTTTGGTCCCTCAGTTTTCAAACTCAACAATTTAGCCTCTGAGGTTTGCATTTGGTAGCAACAATGGTCCTTATGTCAACTTTTTTGTTAATTTTGAACGAAAAGCTCATATGACACCTTTTTTTAATTAAAAACAATATATTTTTTATTTTTTAATTATTAAACGAATATTATTTTATTAAAAACATTTTTAACTTTTAATTTTTTCTTTTTCTCTTTCTTTCTTCTCCCTTTTTTCCTTCTTTCCTCTTCTTTCTTCTTCGTTTTCTTTCATGGTTGACTAAGAAAGTACCATATCTCACCCACAACAGGTAGCACTCGAGACCCCTGAGGTTTGCATTTGTTTGGAAACCCCTATTCTTCACCTCTGCAACCTCCGGTGCCATGAAAGTCGATGAACCAAAAAAGCCCTAACTCCATCTAGCTATTATTTCAGAGGGAAGGTCACAGGTATTCGTCTTCGGTGACCAGATTCATGGATCTGTGTGATGGTGTGGCTTCAGACAGAGTACCTAAAAGATTGCGACAATAGGCGTGACTCCGACGAGCGCACTGAGAGAAGGTCGGTGACTAGATCTTATTTGGGGTGTTCGACTTGCGAGGGTTGTGCGAGGCTCAATGGTGATGGATGGCGTGCCAACTTCGTGGTGTCCGGACAACGCAAAAGATGGCCTCAGCATGATTCAGTGAACAATCGATGGTGTGAGGGAGAAGATGAAGATCAAAGGGGATGGGGTGTTGCGTTCTGTTTTTCTTTTTTGGCTTAAACAAAAAAACGATCGATGGCTTAAAATTAAAAATAGAAAATATTAATAAATTATAAAATAATATTTTTAATTATTAAAACACAGAAAAAAAATATTTTTTAAAATAAAAATATGTGCCAAATCAACTTTCCGTTCGAAATTAACATAAAAGTTGACAGAAGGACTATTGGTGCTACCAAATGCAAATCTCAGCTGCTAAATTGTTGAGTTTAAAAACTATGAGACCAAAAGGGAACCAATCACAAAAATGAAGGACTAAAAATGTATTTTGCCCTTAAATCTAATTCAATTAATTATTACTTAAATTAGATTTAAGTAAATTTAAATAATTATTAATTTAATTAATTATTTTTAATTAAATTAATATTATATTTAACATTAAATATAATAATAACAATCATGAAAAAATCTCACAATCATTCTCATGTTCCCTCTCCCACCCTCTTTTCTCAATAAAGAGGAGGGAGGAAGACGATGTTCTTTTTTGGTTGATTTTTTTTATACCTTCTGGCTTCCTTCAATTCTCTCTTGTATTTTTCTATATTCTCTCCAAATTGAGATTGGTTGTCACAAACTAAATCTCAGAAAATACATAGACATAGGAAGAAAGTCATGTGGTTGTATTCTATTCGGGTTCCAAGAAGTTGGAAGTTTGTGAATTTGCAGGATGCTTTTTTTTGTTGTTTGATTCCAAAGACCAAACATAAGTATTTCAATACTTAGTTTTATAGGTTTATTTTTGCTTCGGTAGAATTGTTCTGTTGTGTTTATCATTTTGTCAATGTATCAGTATTTTGGAAACTAAATTAAAATATGAGAACGTTCATAATTGTCTTCCGCTGTGTTTAAAGGATTTTCGAATCCCATCACGACCACCTCCGCCGATTGTGACCACCTCCGACAAACTTTATTTGGCGACCAATGCCTATCTCCGATGATTTTCTCTAGTGACCGACAACCACCGTCACCCGACCTTCTCTAACTACCGACGACCTTGTGACAAATGATAGCCACTACCGATTACCTTCTTTGACGATTGACGAAAATCGATGATGACTATATCTAGAAACCAACGATATTTTCTTCGACGAGTATCACTGACAACAATTTCTAACGACCAACGACATTTCCATGGTTCAAAATAATATGACATGCACATGTACTTTGTTGGTCTGTCCAATAATTTTCCTTATGACTTTCAAAGTCGACCCATTATGTTAGCTATTACTCATATTGTGTGAACTATAATTATGTTTTGTGAATCATTTAAATAGGTATTTGATGACCTATTAATATTTTGTGAATACTCCACTTCTATATGTCCTAATGTTGAAAGTTTCTTAGTCATTCTTAAAAAATGTAAAATAATGGAATTCTCTTTTCCAAAGATGCTCAATTTCATACATGTGATTAAACACAAATAAACAAATAATTTTCCTTTGCAAAATATATATATATATATATATATATATATATATATATATATAATAACAATCAATGTGTTTTTTTTTTTAAAGTTCACATAATGAACGCTATGTTAGTAATTGAAAAAAGTCATAATAAATTCCTTATTTGTAAGTTTCAAAGGAATTCAATGTGTTTAGAAAATAAAATCTTAGATTTCTATATTTTGATAAAAGTTCAATTAGTGTTTAAAGAAAAAAACACAAATACATTGTCTTCTTTCCATTCATCAATTGTTATTTGTTGCTATAAATAATGCAACATTTGATTTCTATAAATTGAAAGAAGTTCAACATGTAATCTAAACATGTGATTTCTATAAATTGAAATAAGTTTAATGTATAACAAAAAGAGAAATAATACTACATTGCCTATAGTTTAGAAAAAAAAGTCAATTTCTAAAAAAAGAAAAATAAAAAATGATGTTTTTCAATGCTTAAATATATTATTTTTTTTAAGTGGACATCTTGTAAAGTTGTAAAAAAAATATGTTTTTAGACTAATATTGAAAAAAACAAAAACAAAGGAAAACAAATAGCCAGCTAAAAATCAGTCCAAGTTAAAAAAAAAAAAAATACACCGATACCCTTGACGACTCAATCCTACTCGCACCTAGCGGCGGATTTACCATGGGCCTCAAATTTTTTACCTTTAATAATATCTATAGAAAAAGTCAAAACAAATAACAAAAAAAATCTCATGACATAATGGTTATTATATCAACATCCCCTTCAAATCCCAAGTTCAAACTGGTTTGTACACCATGTCGAAATGTGAAAAAAAAAACGGGGCGTCTCTTCAAGAGACGACCATATCAAAAATTTAAAAAAAAAACTCATTTCTGGCAAAGTGGTCGGTTAGCATTTGGACATACACATTTTCCTGGTTCAAGTATGTATTAACGTTTTTAAATTTTATTTAAAATCAACTAATAAAAATGTTCGTTTCTCAAAGAATTATTGAAGCTATAAGAAAATTTATCTATTTATTTTTTTAAAAAAGAAAAGATGACAATATAATATTCAATCTACTTAAAATGTTAAAATATAGTAAAGAAATAATAAATTACAATTTAATTAAGATATTAAAAAAATTAAAATTAATCCAAAATGACATAATCAAAATGTTCTTGTTCCAAAGCAATAAAATAAAGCCTTATTGAAGATATACGAAAATTTATCTATTTATTTTTCTTAAAAAGAAAAGAAAATATGATAATATAATATTCAATTTACTTAAAATGTTAAAATATAGTAAAGAAATAATAAATTACAATTTAATTAATTTAATTAAGTCATAATCTATTTTTTAAAAATTGATCTATCTTATTTGATTGAAATAAAAGAAAAAATAAAATAGATAAAAACGAATAATGAAAATTGGAAGGAAACAAGAAAGAGAAAAAAAAAAATGTTAAAATTTACGTTTGATTGGATTCGAACTTGAGTGTACTAAAATGTCAAATAACCATTATGTCATAAATGAGTTTTGTTAAAATTTTTAAGATGGTTGTCTCTTGAGAGACGACCATTTCCCATACATTTGGACATGGTCGACGACCATTTTCTATTTTTTTTGACCAACTAACCCCAGTAAAAAAATAAAAATATTATTATAAATAGTTTTAAAATTACAATATTTTTATAATAAGTTTAAAAAACTACCATATTAATAAAAAATCCTTAAAAATGAAAGGATATTGCCATATTTAATATTCAACTAGAAATAGAGGCACACATAAAAGTCCGTTAAAGAATTGCCATTTGGCAAAGAGGAACGATTTGAGCACGACAGTACTGCAATGCACGTCTTGCGGCATTCCCACACAGAGAGAAGAAACAAGAGAGAAGGAAATCTTCTGTTCTTCTTCCTCACTGTCAATGGAAGGGTTGAACGATCCTTTTCTTTTGTATTATTTGCAAAATCTACTCATCCGTTTAGATTCAATTTCTGTTTTGATCTTTCACAAGAGAAGGAAGAAAAAAAAAAAAAAAGCTCTGGCAATCTAGCCACCTCTGTCAATCCCCAAACATGGTTGGTCCTTCGCATTTCTAGGACCTCATCACTAACCCACTTCAACTCTCTCTCTCTCTCTCTCTTCCTTTTCCAATTCACATTCAGTTTCAATATTCTCGATTCCAATTTCCATTTTTCTCTTTTTGTTTCTCTTTCTATTTTCCCTCCTGCGTTTTCCTTCTCTTTCTCTTATTTCGTCAACGATGGCGATATTAATTCTTGTCTATTAATCTTTATTGTATTGTTTTTCTTTTTATTTTTTTTTTTCTGGGGGAAACATGAAAAGTTTTTGACCCAGAAACTTTTTTCTGGGTTTTCTCTAATCAGAGAAAAGGATTTCTGATATGGGGTTTTAATTTTCTTCTGTAATCTCTACAATCTGTGGGTTCTTTGTTGTTTCTTGCGCATTGAGGGTTTGATTTTTCCTTCCCATATGTTTGTCATTTGAATTTCTTGATAAGTTCGTCGAGAATTCTGGGATTTATGTTTGGTTCAATGTGCAATTTGTTGGAAATTATGCGAAGAGATTGAGGATTATTTGAGTGTTGAAGAAATTGGGGATTGATGAAACGGGTGTAAATGTTTTAACAGAGAGGGGAAACTTTGGGGTTTCCCAGGAAAATGCAGGTTTATCAATGATAGAAAACGTTTCTGAATAAACGTGAGGAAATAAAGTGAAAATTTGAGGGAGTATGGGCTGCATTTGCTCAAGAGATTCCTCAGAACCAGAGGATAGCAGTCAAAAAGAATCTGAAACTGAAAAAGATTTGAACAAATCTTCAGTTCAATTGGTTGCTCCTTCTCCCTCAAAAAGAGAGGATTTGTTGTTAGAGATTCAGCTGTCAAGGCAGGCATCTAAAGCAAATGGGGGTTCTGTTCATAAAACAAAGGCCAATGGTGGTTCTGTTCATAAAACAAAGGCCAATGGAGGGTCTGTCCATCGAGCAAAGGAGGATGATGAATCTGAGAATAAATCCATAAAGTCCACAAAAGCGAATAATGATAATGCTTCAGCAGGTGGAAAACAGCCCGACATTTTTAGGTTAGCTAGCTTGTCTAAAGGAGCTGAAGCTGAACATGTCAAGGCTGGATGGCCTTCATGGTTAGCTTCCGTTGCTGGAGAAGCCATCAAAGGGTGGACGCCTCGCCGGGCTGACTCCTTTGAGAAGTTAGACAAAGTTAGTTCCATTCATTATGTTCTCTTTTACTTAAATTCTTTAGAGTCATACGACTCTAATGCTTCTTATTTGTATTTATGGGAACAACAACGTATAGGAAGAATCTGGTTAATGTTCTGAACAACATGTGTTTTTTCTTCAAATGAATTTCTCACCAATGGTTTTCTTTTAGCTATCCTCCCCATTGACCTACTGCTCGTCTTTTGTTTTCATTAATAATGCAATAGTTTTCTTTCTTTGGAAAAAGTTCTATTGTGTATTTTTTTCATTTCTTCTTAACGAAAGTTTGTATCTTCATCAAAATATTATGTATATTATATGTCTTTTTCCGTGCATCTCTCTCTCTCTCTCTCTCTCATTTTCTATCAATATGTGTTAATTATGACATTGTGTTCTTTCTTCTATGCAGATTGGACAGGGAACTTACAGCAGTGTATATAGAGCCCGTGACCTTGAAACTGGAAAAATCGTGGCATTGAAAAAAGTGAGATTTGTAAATATGGATCCTGAAAGTGTCCGTTTTATGGCTAGGGAAATCTATATTTTGCGCAAACTTGATCATCCAAATGTTATGAAGCTTGAGGGTCTAGTTACTTCCAGAATGTCGGGCAGCTTGTACCTTGTTTTTGAGTACATGGAGCATGACCTTGCAGGCCTTTTGGCAGCTCCTGGACACAAGTTTACCGAAGCTCAGGTATCTTCTTGGCTTCTGTTGAGCATTTCAATTTTTGGTCTTGAACTGGAACCATTATGAAAATGAATGTTTATTCAAACTGAGCTATTGAGCCATTGAAAGTAGTGAAACAGAAGGAAGTTATTAAGATATTTGATATCTGAAGGAACTGATAACTGAAACCATTGTAATTGATGTGTCATTTTATTCCTGCAGATCAAATGTTATGTGCAACAATTGATGCATGGACTCGAACACTGCCATAGTCGGGGAATTCTGCACCGGGATATCAAAGGTTCAAATCTTCTTGTTGACAATAATGGTGTGCTCAAGATTGGGGACTTTGGTCTTGCTACCTTTTTTCAGCCTGATCAAAAGCAGCCATTGACAAGTCGAGTAGTGACGTTGTGGTACAGGGCACCTGAGCTTTTGCTTGGTGCTACCGAATATGGACCTGCCATAGATCTCTGGAGCTGTGGCTGTATCGTTGCTGAACTATTTGCTGGAAAACCTATTATGCCGGGAAGAACAGAGGTTTTATCATCCTTTCGTTAGCCTGTTCTGTTTTTTGTAATCTTTAGGAAAATAAGAGAACAATAGGTTGTTAATTTTCAGGAATAGTGTATGTAGTTGTTGTTAATCTTTCGTTATGTCGTCTCATACATGCTCTAGAAATCACCATAGAAGTCATTTGGAAGTTGTTGAATTGTTGATTTCTTATCAGGTGGAACAAATGCACAAGATTTTTAAGCTCTGTGGATCACCATCTGAGGAGTTCTGGCGGAGAACAAAATTGCCACATGCAACCAGCTTCAAACCTCAACACCGTTATAAAAGCTGTGTTTCTGAGACATTTAAAAGTTTCCCTTCTTCAGCTCTGTCTCTTGTTAATAAACTACTTGCTATTGAACCAGAGCATAGAGGATCTGCTGCTTCAGCTCTCAAAAGTGAGGTATTTTCAGTTTCCTTCTGTGACATTGTGCATTAACCTAACTGCACTAATTTTTTTTCCTAGCTAGAGTTGAAATAGCAACGCTTCTTTTTGATGTGTTATTTTTTATGATGTTGCTTAGTATATTATAGTAACTGGATCCGGTTTTGCAGTTTTTCAGAACAGAACCTCTCCCTTGTGACCCGTCAAGCTTACCAAGATATCCTCCAAGCAAGGAAATCGATGCCAAGCTTCGGAATGAAGAAGAAAAAAAGTATGGTTTGAAGCATGTTTCTCTAGTAATCATCATTTAAGTTTTTGATTTGTTTTGTTTTTTTTGTTATATTTCATTACCAGTCTTATATCAAAAATAGTATTTCCTAGTCAAATATTTATGAAGATTGAAGGAAAAATGTACGTAAAGGCCATTAAACTACCTTTTCGGGATGTCACTATACAATTTCTCTTAATTCCAGGAGAAAAGCAGAAGCTGTGAAGGGACGTCATCCTGAATCAGTAAGAAGGGGCTCGAGAGACACCAAGGCAGTTCCGACTCCCGAATTCAATGCTCAAGGAGACATTACAATAAAGGTATGAGTTTAAGATGGCTGTTGAGAGCAGTGTTTTTCAAGTGTATTAGTTTTTCTACAAGTACTTTTGAAAACATTGTGAAAAATGCTTTTAGTTGCACAGATTCGTGGAGAACATATCTTAACCAAACACGTCATGTAAAAATGCTTTTGAAAAAAGCAATATTCACCCGTGAACATACCTTCTCATGGACAAAAACTGCAGGTACACCCACTCACGAAAAAGATGAGTACTAAATACAACCCTCAAGAGGACGGTGAGCCTCCGAGAGTTGCGCAGAATCGGTACACCCACTCAACATCTATGGTGCACCCAACCATTGCAAGTTCATGGTGTAAGCCTACCGGGGCCTCAAGAAATTGTGCAGAGTTAAAGACACAGAAATCTCAGATGCATAAGTCAGTGGGAGATTTGTCAATCTCTTCTCTCAAGAAGGAAGACTTAGTGTCTGCTAAAGATTCTGGAACGGTACGAAGACAACTCTCTTTTCACCCTTTGTTCAAATTTATTAATGAACCTTAGGAATACTGATTCTCTTTGAAGTGTACCATCGTGATATAAATCATCGTTATATGGTTATCAAGAATGTTCAAAATAGTCATTTTAATAAGTTTTATGGGGGGATGAATTTTTTTTTTTTAGATTCTATTAGAATCATAAACTGCATTTGAGTCCCTAAGCCCCGTTTGCTAGCTATTTGGATTTTTGTTTTTGGTTTTTGAAAATTGTGTTTGTTTTTTCATCATTTCTCTACAATGGATTTTATCTTTTTTAAGGAAAGATTTGAATTCTTAGCCAAATTCCAAATTTCAAAAACAAGATTTTTTAGTTTCAAAACTTACGATTGATTTTTGAAAACATATGCAAATGGTAGATAGCAAACAAAAAACCTCATAGGTGGAAGTAGTATTTATAGGTTTAATTTTCAAGCGAAAGGGTTATCAAATGGGGCTTAAACTTTTAGATCTATTTAAGTCTCGGAACTTTACATACAATATTATTTTAACCCTTGTCATGATTAATTTGACATAAACATGTTTGTTGCTCATTCCGTGATGAGTATGAAGTTTACATAGGCAAGTTTTTCAATTCACATGTTCCGATGAATTTGCGAATTCTAAAAATGAATTCAAGTTTTTTGTCACATGATTAATAGAAAATCAATGACAAGAATGGAAAAAGTTTAGAGAACGAAATTGTTGTCTATTTTTATTCTTTAAATCATTTAGTACAATAGAAATGCGATCTTTAGTGATTTATACAGTTTTTGCTAACGCTGAATCTTACTTTAAACATCTGATTTATAGGCTTATGTCCAAAAGAAGAACAGAATACATTACTCAGGACCGTTGGTGCCTCCAGGGGGAAACATTGAAGACATGCTGAAAGAGCACGAGAGACAAATCCAACAGGCTTTTCGAAAGGCACGATTCGACAAAGAAAAGACAAACAAGAGTTATGGTGATCAGCTTTGAAACAAATCCAGTAATTCTCGAGATCAAAAACTAACTTTGGTACCATCAAAGGTAGAAGAAGGTTCTGCTCTCAAACCAAATGCTGCAACTTTGTCTGCAAAGAACCATCAAAACCCTGACCAATATTAATATTAGTGCTGTATATAAGCAACAATAAAGTTTGAAAATCAAATATACCCCAGGAATTTTACACCATTTAAAAATATTTTTTTTGCCCCAAAAGTAGAACAGAACAGCTTCTAATTGTTGATAAGATCACAGGGATAGAGGGAATTGTGTAGTTGCTGCCAAAATACCTAGGGTGGGGAATGAGTTTGTTGTATAGAGGGAGGAAAGGGCTTCATAAGATAACATCATTCAATTAATACCTAATTTTACACACCTCTTCCTGCTTTCTTTTGATTAAGCCTATCCTAGCCAACCTATACTTATGTTTTAAATGGTTAGGCATTAGTATCTTTGGGTGGGGTTGCATGTTTGAATCTCTCCTCTTTTTACTTGTGATCCATTTTTTTTCTTTTAAAACTTACATGATGAATGGTATTATGGAATAGTTCCTTGAAACTAAACCAAATATAGGGTCAATGACTAAACTAAATATAGGGTTAGTGATATTAAGATTGCATATTTGCCCATTGTAATGACTATTTTTTTGGATCTGTTAATGTTTTATGGACAATTTCAACATCTTTTTGCTTTTGTATCTTTCAATGAAGGAGCCTGTTACTAACTCTATCACAAGTCTTTTGTGTAGCGGTTTGCGTTCGTTCTGCTTGTTTGAGACTTCCATTCTACTTCGATGATGGGTTCTTTATACTTGTTCATTGTACCCAATTTTTGTGTGGTTATGATAATTCATAGTACTTGTTTGATTTGCCATTTTTGGTCTAATTTGTTTAGATTCTTAGTTCATTGTGATTCCCACATTTGGTTGGGTATGGTTTCTTGATCCTTTGACTTTGATTAGTTAGGCTGAACAACAATATATGGAAGTCAATGAATATACAAAATTGTCTACTATTCATCTCAACAATTGATTTTGTTCAACTTGACCGTTTGACTTAAAAGAGGATTTTTTTTTTTTTCATTGGTCCTAAAGTGTATGAATGTATATTTGAAGACAAGGAAGCATTAGTCATGGATAATTCTTCCTTTGTTTGAAATGCTAGAATTTCTATGATAGTCACGTGGTCATAAGTTCTAGTGATTTGTGTTACTACAACAAAAGAGTAATAACTAATGAGATAATCTAAATCAAAGATATTTAGAGGAGGTTTGGGCAATAAGCCAAAAGTCTATAAGTTACTTCTAAAGCTAGGAGAAATTCAACTAGGAGTAAATTTTATCACCATATATTTTATTATTTTTTAAAAATAATTTGGATATTAGATCTCGATCGTTTTGATGGTTATGAGTCGACATATATTGCATATCATAATCACCACAAGAATGAGAATGGTCACATTATAAGGTTTTTTTTTTTTTTTGGTCTCAATGTTGAGTTTGGGCGAGAGGAAGAGTCGTTGGAAAGAATCTTTCCCACCAATTGGTGAGGTTTTGTTAAGGTTAGAACGAAAGAAAGTCATCTAAGCATATTGTGCTTAGTATCAAATGATCAAAGTTTAGCATTAGTTGTTGAAGCTACAACTTAGTAAGTTATAAATGATAACATAAGGACAATGAGGAATTCTCACATTTGGTGTGATCACTCTAATGAGTGTTAAACTTGTTAGAAGATTCATAGAAACCAATCAAATGAGTAAACATTTTAGATGAGTAATAATTAGAGCTAGCAAGAGGAATGACTAATGGTTTAATTAATCCAACTTGAAAAATGACTAAAAGTATAAGATATTGTAAATGTGACAAAATTTGTTTCTAGTTAGAATCTCCAAATTACATATAGACTAGATTATCCTTGATGTAAATTATATTCTACTTTTTTTATATATTTAGCAAAGAAAAAAAACTATAACTAACGCCTACTTATAAGAAAGAGAGGTAAATACGAACTAAATTATAATTCATTATTTTATAATTCATTATTTTCTTAAGTACAATAGGTGTCGGGGGGTTTGAATTACAGACTTCTTGGACCATTTACACATTCGATATGTGAGTTGAATTTTTCTGACAACCCTTAGAATTCATTGTTAAAATAATCCATTTTTTGCATCTAAAATCAACACAGAAGCCATTAAAAACTAAATGAAAATGCAATGTTGGTGTAATTCATCATCTAAAATTACACTAATTGCCTCAATACAAAACATGAAGTAGATTTGGCATGTGATTTTATTAAAAATACTAATAAGAGTGAAACCCTAGAGAAGCATCAAATATGCAAAATGAAACCTAAGGATCTGTTTGGTAGGTAATCTGAATTCTGTTTTATGTTTTCGGATTCATTGAATTCAATAAATACATGTTTGGCAGACCTATTTTAGAAATCTGTTTTCGAATTCTATGATCCAAATAATAGAAATTCTGAAAACAACATTTTTATGTTTTCATTGTATCTAGATTCTGAATTTGAAATTTTAAAATGCAGAATTATATTAAACAAAGATAAAATCTTAATAAATATAATATTTCAGGGTTTATAAACTTAATTTACTTTGGTTAAATTAAAATATGTATAATATAATATATTATAAAATATTAAATATTATATTATAAAATAATAATTATATAAAATTTATTAAAAAAACACATGTTCATAAATTAATTAATAATGTCTTATATTCAACCTAACATTTAGCTTTGCAACTACAACTAATTTTATGATTTATAAATATATTACATTACACACTTTAAACTATTGTTTAAAATGAAATTAAATTTCTAAATCTACTACCAAACACATATCTGAAAACATGAAATACAGTTTTATTTTCATTGAATCCCTCCTTTCAAATTTATGTTTTTAGATTGGTCTACCAAACAAACCCTAAGGGGTTGTTTGGTGCGCTGTGTTGGAATCAGAAACACTGGACTTGTAGAAAACAGTGTTTGGAGCGCAGGGTTGTGTTAGACCGTGTTGCAAAAACAGTGTTTAGGGTGCAGTGTTGTGCTGGAATGAGTTGCATAAAACAGTGTTTGGGGTGCAGTGTTGTGTTGGGTTGAGTGTGTGCAGTCTGTTTTTTCTAAAATAAATATTTAATATTTTTTATATATAGTAATTTTGTCTTCTTACTTTATTTTTTAACTTCATAACTACATAATTACCTATCAACAATTTATCTAATGTATTTAATTTGAGTTTATAATACTTTGTAGCTGTATATATTATATTTATAATGCACTTCACTCATGATGACATAAAGTAAAACAACTAATTATATGTTGTAATGTGTAATGTAAGAACTGTGGTGCCAATGATAAAGTAAAACAATCGATACATAGAAATATGTTGGTTAAAGATAACATGTTACGCTGACTGAAATAAATAATAAAAAAAAGTAGAATAAACATAAAATTCTAAAAAAGTCATAGAGAGTGGTAGATGGAAATAGAATCAGGTTCCTGGTGTTTTCCCCAGAACTTCCACACAGTAATCATACTTCCAATTTGGGGTGGTTCATGCAAAGAAAGAGTTCAATATATATATATATATAGTGCATATATACAAAATCTAATCTATATATATATATATATATATATTTAATTCAACCATCGTCAATTCTCATTCCAATTCATCCATATATGGTTTGCGAGACGTTCCTCTCCATTCAATCCAGACATTTGTTGCCTCTACAAATCCAACGTTGTTTGTGTTTATCCCAATTGAATCGGGGTCACTTATGTGTGCCTCCTCGAATGTGGGATCTGGGTCCATCTTTTGTATAATTAAGTTGTGCAACAAACAACATGCGATTATAATCTTCGCACTAGACTTCACCGGTAAAAAGACTTTCCTCTTAGTATCGCCCATCGACCCTTCAGCATATCGAATGCTTTCTCAATGACATTTCGAGTGGATGAATGTCTCATGTTGAACAACTCTTTCGGATTGGCGGTGGTTGGAGCATCAAAGTATCAAGTTGTTTGGGTGGTCGAGTCACATGGGCGATCGTTAAATTAATCTATAGAGTTTTCATTATAGTTATCGATGGAGGTAATCGTCGCGATGGTCAGATCGCCGGTGTGGTCGTTGAAGCTTTCGTTACTGGTAGTGATCGAGCAATCATCCCGAGTTGCCCTTAGAGTTAGTCGGTCGCCGCGGTGGTCGAAATTGTCATCGAGTTGGTGGGTCGCCGGTGTGGTTGTCAAAATTGTCATCGAGTTTGTTGGGGTTCTTAGGTGTGGTCGTCGAAATTGTCATCGAAGTTGGTTGGGGTCGCCGGTGTGGTCGTTGGAATTGTCATGGAGTTGGTCGGGGTTGTCGGAATTGTCATCGGAGTTGGTCGGGGTCGCCGGTGTGGTTGTCGGAATTGTCATCGGAGTTGGTCGAGGTCGCTGGTGTGGTCTTCGAAATTACCATCGGAGTTGTCGGGGTCGCCGGTGTGGTTGCCGAAATTGTCATCGAAGTTGATCGGGGTTGCCGGTGTGGTCGTCGGAATTGTCATCGGAGTTGGTCGGGGTCGCCGGTGTGGTCGTTGGAATTGCCATCGGAGTTGGTCGGGGTCGCAAATGTGGTCGTCGAAATTGTCATCGGAGTTGGTTGGTCATTGCGCGTGCGGTTGTCGAATTTTCATCGAGTTGGTTGAGTTGCCGGTGTCGCTCGTCGGAGTTGTCGCGTTGTTGGTGGTCGTTTGAGTTGTCATCGGAGTTGGTCGGGTCACCGATGTAGTCGTCGGAGTTGTTGTCGAAGTTGTCATCGGAATTGTTGTTGAAGTGGTCATCGAAAATGAAAAACGACAAGCAGAAATGGAAAACATGGTACAAAACCCATGAGGTTGTGTTTCAAAACCCATGGGGTGTGTTTTCAAAACCCTTGTTTTGAAACCCTTTGTACCAAACATGGTGTTGGGTTTCAAACCCAACACCACACTAACCCAAACCAATGGGCCAAACACCCCCTAATTGATTTGCAACCTAAAAATACGGTTATGCATTCCATATTTGTCAGTACTTAATGCAACCCAATATTTGAACTCTTCTTTCATTATGAGCAAAACATTTGATTCCTTCATCTTTTTCATCTTCTTCAACGTAATGGATTGAATCTATGGATTTCAATCCATTTTAGATTATGTTTAAATTGATTGAAAAACAAAGTCTACTTTATTTAAATTTGGGACTCCATCCCATTTTTTTATAAAGATTTTGTTGAATGTTGACATTTTTTAAAAAGAAAAAAAAATGTGGCTTGTAGGACCCACATTTCTTGTTGCTATTTTTTAAAAAGGTTTTGTACAACTTATTTGTTAGGTAAATGGTATCTTTTATTAATCTACACGTTTAGATACTTTGATTTTGCTTAGCATCTTTTTTGCCCAATTTTAAACATTAATGCTATATTTTGTTATAAAAAGATCAATTGTAATATAAATATACAGTAAATAAATGTTTGGTAAACTTCAACTCTCATAAAAAAAGTTCAATAAAATGAAAATTGTTAGAAGTTGATTTGAAGATGTATCATTTTTTTAAGATATCTCTAAAGCCTAATTGAAGAAATGCTTTTCTTTAAACTAATGTATAATTAGTTTTAGCAAACAGTAAAAATAGTTTGGATATAAAAACACTAAAAATAGTTAGAATTCCCTTAAAATCCACTTCTAAAGCTTTTAAAATAGTTAAAACTATGATGATATTATTCTCATTCAATATGGGCATCTGGTAAAATCCTCCTAAAATAATGCCTCACAGGAATCTCCTCTAATAAAATATAAAATTAGTTATTTTCATTTATTTAATTAAATATAAAAAATACCAAAAACCACCAAATACTATTTCGTAAAATAAACTAACTTTTAACCACAGTAAAGTAATTATGCCAACATGAACATATATCAACATCAACCGATATAAAATATGTATCATCCACCGTAAAGTCAAGAAGATCAAGTCCCTCACTCCGCATATTTGAAAAAAGAAATTATAAGTACACCTTCAAACTTGCTACAGCTAGCAATTGAGTCGAGATATAATCATTTTAATAGCTTGAAGCATTATAACTTTTATATTTCAAAGGTGGCTTCCACAGTTTTTTTTAAATTTATTGGAATTCTCTTATTCATGTTTACAAATGATAAATTAAAAAAAAAAAGTGAAAAAAAATTACAGAGCTGGTTTTCCCATTTGGAATTGTCCTTTTAGGACTACAGATACAAACTTGGAGAGACAGAACATGAGACAATAAAGATCAATTGCCATTTCCAAATTGTTTTTTGATGTCATTGAAGGATATGGTTGCAGATCCCCTTCTTTTGGCCTTCTGTTGGGAAGGATGTTCTTTCCATCCTGTCATGTAAATTACCTACAATTGCAATTGCAATCACAATCAAAAGAATTTTTCAACTCTAAAACTTACTCATTTCCTTCATAATAACCCATACCATCACCATTTTACAAATGAGCCCCCTACATTTGAGACTGCAGAGGGAGAGGTGGTGGGTAAAGCTAAATAATTCTATAGACTTTTAGGGATTGTTTGGGACGTGGATTAAAATAACATGTAGAATACTCTGCACTCCAAATACAAACTATTACAACTCCAGACTAAATAATTCTGCATTTTAAATAATATTATATAATTCTATAGACTACTATAATGTATGTTATTATAATCCACTCAATGCCCCGATCAACCCCTTAAAATGTTGGTCATTTACTTATTGGTCAGTTGACGATTCGGACTAAAGCCCGAACAAAACTATTATTATTAATGTGGGGTTGAGACAACGTGGGAGAAAGAAACTACAGCTAGTTTCAAAGTTATTTTAGTCTTTTCTGTGGGTGTGTTTGAGCTTTTCTCCTCTATATTTATAAGTCTAGAATACTGTTGCTATATTTAGCATGAATCGAGGTTGTTTTGCCAACACCCCTACTAAAACATAAAGTCAACGACCAAGAGAACTTGAACCATGAATATGTCACAAACTCAAATTATTTAGCTTGGTGCACTCTTCTAAGCTGACCTGGAAGGTTGCAGGAATTGTTCCATCTTCTGCAGCAAACATAGAATCATAAATAGCTGCTGTTGCAAGGGCTGTTTCTCTCTTTAGGATCTGAATTTAATTATTCAAAAATCAATGATTTATTTATCACCAACATATACTTGCCAATCTTAGTCGATGAACACAAGATAATTAATATCAAAAGTGAAACATAAGGTCAATGATACTTATCTTAAAGACGAGCAAGGAAAAAATCTTACAGGGTTCCTTTGTAACAGGGCATTTGTTTCACCCATTGCACGCAAGTGTTCCACCAGCTCCAGTGCTTAATATTATGTAAACGGAACAGGAAGAAAAAAAAAGATTCATTAAACATAAGATACAAGACTTTGTAGAATACACTGTTACAGTTTTTTCTTTTTTTTTTCCTTTTTTCCTCTGGTTCTTTTTCAAAAATTAAGATATAAGTGTAGTCCCTAAACTTTGAGGTTTATGTCTATTTGGTCTTAAACTTTAAAATGTCTAATAGATCCCTAAACTTACAATTTTGCTAAGAAACATGGATATGGATACGGATACAACACAGACACCGACACGCCATTTTTTAAAAATCTAGGACACGGACACAACAAGGTCACGTTTACTAAAATATACATTTTTAAAAATACATATCATTTTTATATTAGAAAGAAATTTAAAGTCAATAAATTTATGCATTATATGCTTAAAAAAATGATTTTGATGTATTTTGTTCTCAAACTTCATTAGTTTTGTCCTATATTATTATGTACCTATTTAGTATACTTGATAAGGGTTCATTATGTGTTTATTATATATTGACTTTGTACAAACTAGTTTCCTATGTCTATTGTGCTAGTATCCGATCGTGTCCAACAAGTTGTCGAGTGTCAAGTGTCGTTCATTGGACACGCTGTGCCAAACTAAAGTGTCTGCAGTACTTCTTAAATTTTGTGTCTAATGGGTCCTTGAAAAATCCAAATGTTAGAGTCCTTATATTAGTATAATTGTATTTTGTTAATATAACTCTAAGGGTGTCCTTTATTGTCTTTTTACGCTCTTCTATTTAGGTTAACCACAGTATACTTGTATATATATATATCTTGAGTGAATGGAATAGAACATCTTTGATTCTCTCCTACTTTAGCATTAACATGGTATCGGAGACTAGGGTTTTCTAGGGCAATTAGGGTTCTTTGTTTTTGTTGTCCTTAGGGATTTGGAACTAATTAGGGTTTGAGATTTGAAGGTTTAAGTCCTTTGTGTGTGAGGTTGCTTGCTTTGCTGCCACTACTATCGGACTCTCTTCACACTTGAAATCCGCTGCTGTTGTCGCTAAACCGCCACGCCCACGAAATCTGAAATTTTTTTTTTTGGCCTTCGCTCGGTTTTGCATACTCTTTCTAGTGGTGTGCTTGTTGGGGTCATATCCCTCTCGGTTTAGGGTCGGTTTGAGACACCCCTCTTTGGCAATCTAGGGTTTTTTGGTACAATTCTGTTTTGGGCCTTTCAATCTGTTTTTTGTGGTCCTTTTTTCTTTTCTTTAGTTATGGTTGACAAGAAAGGTATGGTGATGACGGAGATGATCCCTATGGTGTCAAAAATTACAGAACACATAAGCTTAATGGGTCTATTTTTATGCATGGCGGACAAACATTCGTCACTACATTCGGAGTCTCGATATGGATGATCATGTCACTGGAAATTCACCACCGACTGATGATACTAGAAAAAATTGGTTACGCGATGATTCTAGGCTTATTCTACAAATAAAGAACTCTATTGAGAGCAACATCGTAGGGTTGGTTAATCATTGTGAATCTGTTCACGAGCTCTTGGAATATTTGGAATTCCTTTACTGCGGAAGGGAATATTAGTAGAGTGTTTGATGTATGCAAAACTCTCTTTCAACCTGATCAAGGTGAGAAATCTCTGACTAGTTACTTTATGGAGTGCAAAACATCATATGCAGAGTTTAATGCCTTGTTGCCTATTAGTAATGATGTGAAAGTTCAAACTGCACAACGTGAACAACTGTTCATCATGAGTTTTTTAGTTGGTCTCACTTCTAAATATGATATGGCAAAAGATCAAGTTTTATCTAGCTCTGACATCTCCTCATTGGAAGATGCTTATACTCGCATACTTCAGACCGAGAAGTCGCGAGTAACCTTGCCACCGAGTCAAACGAAGGCTTGGTTGGACGACGGTGAGTACAAAGGAAACAGAGGGGTTGGACCCAATGCATATAAAGGTAATTCGAACACTCAGAGAGCAAACTCAGGTGATATTGTTTGTCACTACTGCCATAAGCCTGGTCATATGAAGCGTGATTGCAGACGATTGTTGAATAGAGGCCAGAGGTTTCCATCTGCGCATGTTGCCTCTACACCTGATAATCCCGATAAATCTATCTCGATTTCTGCAGAGGAGTTTGCTCAGTTCCGCCAGTATCAAGAGTCGCTAAAGGCGTCATCCTCCACTCCTATTCTCGCATTCTTGTACGATTACAGTAATACATCTACGTGTCTTCTTTCCTCCTCTTCCAAATGGGTCATAGACTCTGCGCCTCTCGATCATATGACAGTAATCCAAATTTATTCTCTCATATCTCATCAGTATAAATCTTCACCTAATGTTACTATAGTGATGGGACCACCTCTCATGTTTTAGGGTGAGCACTCACAATCTTACCAAGTCAATTTCCTTGTCTTCTGTTTTAAGTTTACATGAGCTTCTCCTTTAACTTGATTTGATTAGTAAGCTCACTCGAGATCTAAATTGTTGTGTCTTATTCTTTCCCTCGGTTATTGTTTATTTGTGATCTTTTGTGAAGAAGACTATTGGTAAAGGGCATGAATCGGGAGGTCTCTATATTTTTGAACCACACATATCCACAGTGTTCCATGCTCTCTATGATGACCTCTCTTTTTGAAGAACATTGTCGTTTGGGTCATCCATCTTTTACATCTTGAAGAGTCTTCGTCCTCAATTTAATCACTTGTCTTCGTTAGATTGCGAGTCATGTCGATTTGCAAAATTTCATCGTCTAAGTATGTATCCTAGAGTCAATAAACGAGCTAATGCTCCATTTGAGTTAGTTCATTCTGATGTTTGGGGTCCTTGTCCTGTTGAGTCTAAGCGAGGGTTTCGGTACTTTGTTACATTTGTCGATGATTTTTCTCGTGTCACGTGGTTATATTTAATGAAGAATCGCTTACGAGTTACTTTCTCATTTTCGCAATTTTCATGCTGAAATTGTACTCAATATCATGGTTCTCTTAAAGTTACGCAAAGTGATAATGCTAAGGAATACTTTTCTCATGCTCTTAGTTCTTATCTAAGTGAACATGGCATTCTACATCAATCCTCATGTGTTGATACTCCGTCTCAAAATGGAGTTGCCGAACGAAAGAATCGCCATCTCCTTGAAACAACAAGAGCCTTAATGTTTCAGATGAATGTCCCCAAACAATTTTGAAATAGTGATGCTATATTGACGGCTTGTTTCTTAATCAATCGTATGCCCTCGCTTCTGCTCTTAAGGTGAGATACCTTATCGTATTTTGTGCCCCACCTCCTGCGTTCCCTCTCCCAAGAAAATCTTTGGTTGTACTTGCTTTGTTCGAGATGTTCGCCTCTTCTCACCAAACTCGATCCAAAATCTTTAAAATGTGTCTTCCTTGGTTATTCTCGTGTCCAAAAAGGGTATCGGTGCTATTCTCCTAGTCTTGATCGTTACTTTGTCTCTCCCGATGTCACGTTCTTTGAAGATTCTTCTTTCTTTACTTCATCTTCGAATACGTGTCGTGGGAGCATCGAGAGGACGAGGATGATTTTCTTGTTTATACAATTTTCTCCTCTTGTGAGTCTTCGGTGCTTCTTCTCCATCTCCATCCGTTTGTATTAACCCACCTATCACTCGAGTTTATTCTCATTTACGACCTCCTTTCGGATGCATGCC
This sequence comes from Trichosanthes cucumerina, assembly GCA_036507285.1. Classification (NCBI taxonomy): domain Eukaryota; kingdom Viridiplantae; phylum Streptophyta; class Magnoliopsida; order Cucurbitales; family Cucurbitaceae; genus Trichosanthes; species Trichosanthes cucumerina. Next base: position 63,729,015 of record CM071844.1, read on the forward strand.
CCTGCACTGCAGGCTTCTTCGTCATTGGATTCGAGAACAAACGATGATCTTCCTATTGCATCGTAAAGGTAAACGTCAATGCACATATCCTATTTCCTCTTTTGTTTCATATAACCATTTGTCATCTTCTACTTGTTCATTCATTGCATCCTCCAATCTATATCCTGCTGTTCCTAAGGCATTCTCAAGCTTTGTCTCATCCTCGGTTGGCGTCTTTGCAATGGTGGAGGAGATGACCGCCTTAGATGACAATTGTACTTGGGATTTAGTGTCTCTTCCTGCAGGAAAGAAATCTATTGGTTGTAAGTGGGTTTTGCGGTTAAAGTCAATCCGGATGGATCGGTTGCTCGATTGAAAGCTCGCCTTGTTGCTAAAGGCTACGCACAAACTTATGGGATTGACTATTCGATACATTTTCTCCTGTTGCTAAAATGACTTCATCCAGTTATTCATTTCATTAGCATTGATTCATCACCGCCATTGCATCAACTTGATATTAAAAATGCCTTTCTTCATGGTGATCTTGGGGAAGAGGTGTATATGGAGCAACCTCCGGGTTTGTTGCTCGGGGAGAGGAAAGGTATGTCGCCTTCAGAAATCCTTGTATGGATTAAAGCGAGTCCACGAGCATGGTTTGGGAAATTCACTCGAGGTGATTGAAAGCTTTGGAATGAGAAAGAGAAAATCAGATCATTACATGTTTTACAAGCGATGCGAGAGTGGTGTCATCCTGTTGGTTGTGTATGTTGACGATATTGTGATTACAGGGAGATGATACATTGGGCATCCAATCTCTCAAGACCTTTCTCCATAGTCAATTCCACACGAAAGATTTGGGAATGTTGAAATACTTTCTAGGAATTGAGGTAATGAGAAGCAAGAAGGGAATCATGCTATCACAGAGAAAGTATGTTATTGACTTGTTGGTCAAACAGGGGAAGTTAGGGGCTAAGCCATGTAGTACCCGATGATGCCTAATGTACAACTCACAAAAGAGGGAGAATTATTGAAAGATCCCGAACGATATAGGAGGTTGGTGGGAAAACTCAATTATCTTACAATAACTCGACTGACATATAGCTTATTCGGTGAGTATTGTGAGCCAACATGTCTTCTCCTACAATTGATCATTGAAGCACATGATGGAGCAGATTTTGTGTTATTTGAAAGCAACTCACAGGGCGTGGGTTTATTATATAAGAGCTATGGGCATATGAACATTGAATGTTTCTCGGATGTCGATTGGGCGGGGATCTAAGGAAGATGTAAGGTCAACGTCGAGATATTGTGTATTCGTTGGTGGTAATTTGGTTTCTTGGAAGAGTAAGAAACAAAATGTGGTTTCACGATCAAGTCTTTGAAATCGAATATAGAGCAATGGCACAATCTGTCTGCATTAATTAGTTTGATACGCCAACTTCTTATTGAATTGGGATTTGATATCACAACACCGACCAAATTGTGGTGTGATAATCAAGCGACTCTACATATAGCATCTAATCCAAAGATTTCATGAGAGAACTAAACACATTGAAGTTGATTGTCATTTTGTGTGTGAGAAGATACAACAAGGTTTGATATCGACAGGATATGTGAAGACCGGAGAACAATTAGGAGATATCTTCACCAAAGCATTGAACGGAGCACGAATTGATTACCTCTAACAAGTTGTGCATGATGGATATATATGCTCCAACTTGAGGGGGAGTGTTAGAGTCCTTATATTAGTATAATTGTATTTTGTTAATATAACTCTAAGGGTGTCCTTTATTGTCTTTTAGATATTTAGGTTAACCTCAATTACTTGTATATATATATATCTTGAGTGAATGGAATAGAACATACCGATACTTTAGCATTAACACCAAAAATTTTAAAAATTAATTGATCTATTAGATATAAATTTGAATTTTATGTCTAATAGAACACTAAAATTTCAATTTTGTGTCTAATAGATCTGTGAATTTAAAAAAATTCAAAGGTTCAAGGATTAAATTTGTAATTTTGAAAGTTTATAGACCAAATAGACAAATCTAAAAGTTTAGGGATTAAATTTGTAATTTAACTTTTTTCTAAATTTATAGAACAAATAGACACAAATCTGAAAGTTTAGGGACTAAATTTGTAACTTTTCAATTTCGATTGTAGACTGGGACTGTTTTTTATTGACATATTCTCCACGGGCAACAAGTCAGAACGAGACAACTGTAGGCTTAATAAATCACTTCGACACTTTGTCTACACTAGACAAACATTCAAAGTGGCGAGAAATTTACCGAACTAAACAATAAATTTTTGAGACAAGCATGCTCACCACTTGGATAGCGAACTACATACTCATCGACATCAACACCAGGCAACGTAAAACCAGCTCTTGTCAAAAGATTGCCTGCATCTCTCACCTAAATATGTAAACCGACACGTGCTTCATTCAGTCATACAAGATACATGTCTGAATATGCTGTTTCTCTTTCAGAATCTAACAACCATAATTAGTTCTAGAAATAAAAATTGAGCCACAAAAGTAACCTTGCATATTTCTCTTATGTCATATTTCAAAATCAAATCACCACTCAAACCATTGACCAAACAATGTAATTAAATCTAAGTGGAGCTGATACGAAGAAGAAAGGATACACAATAGTAAAAATTATAGGCAAGAAATACTCCTGATAGAATTCTTTGAGAAAAGAAAGGTGTCTTGAGTCTTTGACAATAATAAAAATCAGGATTGCAATAACATACTTGTGCCAATGGCGATACTCGTGGACTGATGCCTCCTTCACGCTCCATGTGAGCAAGAGTACATGCTATTCTCAGTTCCCTGATTCAAGTATATCCATATAAAATCAGGCAGGGATTTAGGCAATGAACTGAAATCTCAAACCAGAAGAAACATGACAAACCTTAAGGTTTCTCCCCCAAAGATCGCTGCTAAAAATAGCCCATCCGGCTTCAGTGCCAATCTACTCTGTCAAGAAAAGAGATCCAGAAAAGGCAACTAAACAAACTAACTTCCAGACATGATACATAAAAGACCAAGCAAAATTTAAAAGAGGGTTAAAAAAAAATAACTAAAGGAATAAAAGAACAAGCAATAACAAGTTTGCAATACATTTGACATTGTTATCCAACAATCATGCTTCACACTAAAACCTCCTCTAAGACCTCTCTCTCTAGTACAAAATTTGAAATTGAGATTTCACTTATCCTTCCTAACACTCACCACAAGTTTCAATTATTACATAAGACGCTTAAAAAACAAAAGAAAATAACTGCTGGCACCATGTATTACCTTTTTGTTTGTGGGTTTGTGTGTGTGTGCGTGGGGGGGTTTGACAAACCTGAATCATGGCTCCTGGAAGATCATTTGTCCAGTGAAGACCCAAGCAGCTTATAATTAGATCTACTGAACTTCACACCAGAAGTAGAAGGAGAGAAATGATAAAGCATTAGTTTCATTCGACCAATCGATATTATTGAAAAAAAAACAAGCTGTAAGAACACCTTTCTTTGATGGGTAGAAACTCTTCATCACCAACAATAAAAGATGTTTCAACGTCCTGATCATGTGCACCTGTATCGTCTTTGCATAGTTTTATCATGTCATGTGATGCATCCATCATGATCAGCTTTTCAACTGAGCCTGACAAAATGGATATTTTACAACTTAACACCATGCAAAAAATAGGATAATCTATCTAGGTTTTACGGATGCTGGTACTTACAAATTAATTTATTTGTTTAAAAGAAAACCAATTGCAACCTCTTAATGAACTTAAGCAATATATAATATAATGACAAGAATAAAGCACAAAGTCCAAACACATAACTATGGCAACTTTAATTCAGCTGTCAAATCTTCCAACTGATCAATGTCACAATTCATAACTATACATGAATCATTAGAGCATTCAACAATAGTAACAACTGTTCTAAAGTAGCTAACACTTATAAATTTTAAAAAGAAAAAAAGAGCAGGACATTATAATTATATTTTTTTGTAATTACAGCCTAGCTCAGATCATTTTTGCTGGGAGGCTATGCTTGTACAGTTGTTTGGTGGGGGAGGGGTTCCTCACCCCTCAGCCCTTGGGTTGGGCCCTCTTTTGTGTTTAACACATCTCTGTTTCTTATCAAAAAAAAAAAAAAAAAACTTAAGCAGAAAAGAAGGGTAAGAAGTCAAGACTCTGCTGGAGCAAAAGAATTCAAGTTCATTCCGACATAATTTATCCAATGTGAAAAAAGAATGAGCCCAACCTTTAAACTTGATGAATTTTAAAAGATTAAGGTAAGAAAAAGTATTTATAAAAACAAGAGCAAATAACTTCTCATGTGAGATTGCCATCTACAACTGCATTTTGACTCTGTATTTCCTGAAAATTTTCCCCACATACAAAAATGTATTCATGTAAGGTAAACTCACCATTGCAAAAAAGTCAAATACAACATTCACCATAATTCAAAGCAAGTCAGTAAAATTTTAAGAAACTTATGTTCACTGGATACAATTTCTTGGCTTCAATTACGTTCTTATGTTTCATGTTTCAAGAAAGAAAAAACAGTTACATTATTTTGCAATTATCATTACTAATAATTGAAGTAGTGAACCCATAACCTTCCGCCAATCAATATGTAGCATTCAAGAGAAAGCAAATGAAAAGGAACAAAGTGTGTATGGATAAGAATTGTATAAGCTCAAGAAAGTGTTGACAGAAATTTTCAACAGTATACGTCCGGAGAGATAAACTTTTTATGTACTCAATTAGTCACATTTCAAAACTCCACTCCAACTGTATACGATCATTGCATGCTTCGGGTAGTAACCCTTGTTTACCTTAATATTCCTAATATATTATATACATACTTTCAAAAGCTATCCTATAAACTCATGTGACACATTTAATTTATGAATTGCCCCTTTACCTCTCCCTCTCAAAGTCGGATCTTCTTTTTCCTAATAATTGAAAGTGGAAATAAGATTATTACCACGGCCACGTAATAATCGCCTGATAGCCTCCAACGAACCCCCCAAACATAATGCTGTAGAGAATGTCTTCTTGCAATCCTTCAAAAGGCACAATGCGAGACATGTAAAACCAATTAGAACATGCCCTCGTCAAGTTACTTGAGATTCTAAAGATGATGAAGTCAACTGGATCCAGATTTGTGCATTGAAAGCCATGATAAGATAAAATCTGAGTTAAATATTTCTTTTTTATTCTTAAGTTTAAGGAAAAATAACAGATTGGAAAGTTACATTTCAGATCATATATCATACACTTACCACAAACAAACATTAATTGATTTCAGGCGCGCGCCTAGGCGCAAGGCACACCTTAAGTGCCTCGCCTCGAAGAGGCAAGGCGCATGTAAGAAGGTGTGCACCTTTGGGGCTTCTTAAGTTTATTTATTTATTTTTTTTTCAGTTTTAATAGTAAAACGTATTGTTTTACTTATTTTAAATATATATATAAAAAAAAAAATCAAAACACAAGAAACCCACTTCATTTAGGGTTTACATATACAACTTTTACGTTAAAACTTAAAAAATTGCAACCTACAATCAGCAGTCCCACACTTTCTGTCTTCTCCTTCCATCTATGTTCAAAGACTAATACTTGAACCTTATTTCTTTTACCTATTTTTCTTGGTTAAAACTTAATTTCTTCCCATGAAAGGTTTTTTTCTTATTGTGTACGTATACATATATATTTTATATTTTTTTATATATAGTGCACCTTAGAAAAAAAAAGCCCGCGCCTTTTGGTGCACCGCCTAGGTGCCAGAGGGCTATTGCGCCTTAGTGCGCCTTGAGCCTTTAAAAACACTGATCCAAGCTATCAATGATAAATTGTTAATAGTTAGAGGATATTAGTGAGATTTGGAATCGGACCTAGTTCCTGTTTCATTTAACGTCCAAAAGATGTTACAATTACAACTACGAGCATTAATCTTAAAAAAAATGATAACAGGGAGATCAATGACAGGAATTCATAACTTTAAATGAACACAATTTCACAATATCGCTATCTCATACCTCCAAACGATCCAACAAGTTTTCTGCAACCGTATCAACAAGGGAATCCTTTGGGCGCATCAACCAAGCGGCTCGGTCACGCTGTCACCAAGAAACAATAATTTCAGCAAAGAACAAAATATAGAAATCCTCCATGATATATCCGCTTTCCATTTAACTTGTTAAAAGTTATTTGCACACGCAATAAACAGAACCAAAGCATAATATGAATAGATGAAACAGTCAATTAACAAACCCCATCACAGAAAAACAATATTTCTCCCAGAATTTCCCTTTGTGCAGGCGATCATTACAAATTATCTTCACAATAGCACGATATTTTCTTCACTATTTCAAAGTATTCCTCAAAGAAGACAAATGAACAACTTGAAAAAGAAAATGCGGGTTAATTAAGCTTACCTGTTTACGCTTAAGATCACGATCAAAAACCTTGACCTTCGAGCTCTGCATTCCATCAGTGATCCTATTGTCGTAATTATCATCGCCAGTACAGAAAGAACAACATAGGATTGAATGTGGAAAATCTCGCCGTCTTGTGCTCCTCAATACTGAAAACGATCTTATGATTCTAGAAGACGACAGTCCTCTCATCTCTGAATGACTGACTGAACCTCGCCGGAGAGAAGGGAGGGAAATTTCGGGGATTTTTAATGGGCCTGGGCCGTAAACTCGTGTCCAAACACTCCTTAAACCTCGGAGTATCAAAACCGGCGTAGGAATGAAACTATCCAGATAAGGGGCGTGCTATCCATGTTCCCAAACAGGGGTCCTATCCATCTTTGGAGTAAAACTGGTGCTTCCCGGCTGCGTTGAGGAACTTGGGTTGGGCGGAAAAATGGCGAAGAAGAAGCAGTTGGCATCTTCAGCTCCATGGCGGGGGGAGGAAGAAGTGGATGAGTTCGCCGGAGCAAAGCTCAAAGTGACTAAGAATCCCGGCGAGACTCCGGTAATGCACGTTCCTCGAAAGAAGAGCGTCAAGTCCAAGAGCTCCAAAGAAGAGGATGATTCCCTCGAGATTGATCCTGAACTCCGCTACAGTTTCCAACGCAATTACCAGGTTTAGTTCTTTACTCGAATGTTTGTGGTTGTTGTAAGTGTTGCAGTGTTTAATTGGAGTTATCCTGAGAATTGGGCGTTTTTAGTCACCTAATTCATCGTTTCTTGTCTGTTCGTAGCTATTGTATGTGCGGAATTCTTTTCTTTTCTATTTTTCCAATTTTGGAAGGATAACTTTCCTTCTCTCATAGATTCACTCGTTAGATTGTTGGATTATCTAGAAATAATCTGCTCTTTGATTACTGACTTCCAAATTCATTCTGACAAGCATACTAAGCCTCTTAGTCATCATAATTGGAGTGTCCATGTTAGATTTTTATAAGAAACTGCTAGAAAATTCATACAACACCTCTACGGATTGATAATGTACCAAGTGTTGGAGGAATTTTGGATGATAAGTCGAAAGATGGTTCTAAATGGTTAGGAAATAGAGATGTGAATGAAGACGAGAAGTTGACACGGAAAGAAAATAGAGATGCATTGATATCTGGTGGAGTTGGCAGCATGATAAGATAATACGAGGGTCTGGAATTATTGGAGGAGAGGAGGAAAATTTCACAGATGAAATGATGATAGTTCCAAGGAAGGAAGTTGAAGAGGCTGTGGGCAAGACTTTAGTGAACAAGGAAGTGGACTTAATGGTGAGTGTCATTGTTAGGACTTGGGAAGATGAAGGGATAGTGTGGGTGGCTTGGATGTTGTCAGTAGAAGTTTGATTAAGTGGCTTGCAGATTGTTCCATAGTGTGGGATAGTGTTGTCATGTACTCTAGGTCAGAAGTTCAAATCCTCCACCCTCAAATGTAGTTGAACTCAAAAGGTTACTAATTAATGATGCAGCTATTTACAATGAGGATAGCATTTATGTGGTGGGCTTTAGTTATGCTGATGGATAGTTTGAGTGTAGAATGTTTTCTTTTTTGTTCAAAACTGATCAAGATGAAAGTATTAATGGCATCAACTAAAAATGAGAAGGAACTTTTAGTTGGGGAACGGAAAGGCAGAGAAAAAGATGAAGCATTAAATGGGAATGAAAAGAAGTGGAAAGGTGTTCTGAATCTATGAGGAGTTGTTGACTGATTAAACAAGAGTGGCTTTCATTCTCGGTTATAAAAGATGAAAGTATGAATGATGTAGGGCCAAGTGCGAACTCTGTTTAATTACTTGCTCAGTTTTCTTTGAATTTGTGCACGATTCTAATAGGTTGATGGAAGGTTAACCTCAGATCTCATGATCCCAAGCCCATTTTCCTTTTCTATTCAACAATTGGGATTTCTGGATGTTGACGATCTTCCTATTAGGTAAGGCATATGCGAGAAGGTTAGGCCTGCAATTTAGCATTGTGAACCCAAAGGTGAAATGTGGATCTGCCTGGTGGCTATTTAGACAAGAGTACTCTGAAGGTATTTTTATTGCAATGTCGTCATAAACTCAAAACTGTTCTGAATCAATGAGCAGTCCACACTATTTGATCTGAACAAGTGGCTGCCATTCTCGCCACTGGCTGTTGGTGACCTGACTTGCTTGGAACCAAGGATAACCTCATATATCATGATCCCACCCATTTTCCTTTTCATTGGTATCAACAATCAATTTCTGGATGTTGAGCCTTTTCAAATGTAGCCTTTGAAGATTGGAGAAGTTAGGCCTTCATTTTAGCATTTAGTTATGAATTGATAATATGGATGATTTTTGTACTCCGTCTATGCAGATATTTGTTTTCATTTTCGTGTTTGAATGTTGAACATGAAATGTTTTAGAAAAAAATGTCTACTTTTATTTTGCTGTACTTTTAACATGTTTAATTCATAAGGTGTGTAATGGCATGAGGTCCTCTAGTTAAGACCATCATGAATACACCAAATTAACTTAAGAGTACTTGCCATATTGATTGGGAAGGAAATAATCTTGGAAATGTTTTCATAATAAATTATGAAATTGCTTTTAAACAAAATTGCAAGTTCTTAAAATTTTCTGTGCTGCAGTTTCTTCAACGAGTATTTAGCATTGACACTATTGTCAAACCTCTCCCACCGGCCATGGGTTACAATGTCTCCCGGAACTTGCACTTCTTCACTCGCATTTTCACACAGTTCTTCGGTATGTGTATTTCATCTTTTTTGTTTTTTTGGGCAAGTTTGGATGTGCACTCCACACTGGCACAAAAGTAAACAAACGCTATACGCTATAGGACTTTTAAGTTTCCATAATTACTTTGCTCAGCTTTCTAATTGGACCATACTTTGTTCTTCTTTGCAAGTAGTATTCTAATGCATTTATAGTCGCATCCCAAAAAGTTATTCAATCACCTATTCTTTCATGTATAGATGAGTTGGAAATGTGAGTGAAATTGTACACATAAAAGCTTAGGTGTACAATGATATTGGTTTTGGTTAAAAGGACAAAAAGATAATGATCAAACTTTCTTAGTTTGTCTTGTTGAGATTGCCTTCTTGAATGTTGTTCATCATAAGCTTCTTACTGTGTCTAAGGAGAGAGCATCTTCCCTTAATACTACTATTTGACATTTATTCATTGTGAAACGTAAACCCCATAAGCACATTTGTTTACCTGTATGCATATTTAAGTTTTTATGTGCATTGTTTCTTAACTATCATCTCACTTATTATTATGATTCATTTCTTTTCTTTAAGTTTGAAAGACTTCCAAGGGTAAGGTATTTTCCTCGAGGAAAAGAAACACTCTGTCACTCCTGTTTATCATGAGATGCATGATTACCATTGTCATTGTAATAAGATCATCTGCAGCCGTTATTCAATGTTTTGTTCGCTAACACATCTGATTTCATACCAGACCCTGAAGGTATTGCAAATGCTCAGAAATCACTTGGACTAGGGCAGGAAGAGAAAGCTCGCCGTGTACGTTAAGAGAATAAATAAGGGAAATGGCTGGGAAGTTTTATGCATTATCTATGAATGTACGTGGATTGAAACTTTGTTAAGTGTTGTTGTAAATGGGATGCTCTATGCATAAATTTTGTTCAATTTAAAGTTTAATTACATCAATTGGGTTGAAAATTTTATTCTACCAGAATACACAAGAAAACTGTTTCTACAATGAGAATTCTATGCTTCTTTCTCCTAGAGAACTCACAAACTCCATAGTCTAGCCCCTTTTGGTTGGCAATGGAACAGAAAAAAGTGCTGCAAATATTTCCTATTCCTATTCAGGTCTCTGTGTACCCCCACGCCAGTAGCCCCATTTACTCAGTCCACACTCTGATAGAAATTTTTCGTAATCCTGGTCCAGTTTCTTGTAAGCATGTGACAAATCTTCAACTGAGATCTCTTCTTCTGAAGGACTCTGCAAAAGAATAACTATAAACTATTACCAAATTGAAAACTTTTGGCAGGAACGGAGATTAGAAGACAAATGAAGACTCTCGAAGCTTGAATCAGGCAAATACGCAGCTCTCGCTGTCTCTAATATAGAACAGCAGAGCAAGAATTCATGGATAAGTTTTTCTCTTATGTGCTACGAGTTCAGCTCAGTTTAGAATGATTTTTAGGGGTATTGTTTTGAAATGAAGCATAAATGATTTCTACATATGATGTATTTTTATAATTTTTTGAAGTACTTTTGGCCATGTTAAACCCAGTCTCATTAACATATTTCTGCCTTGTTCCCTTATTTGTTTATTGTTCACCCCACCCATGTGCAAATCCAATGTTGTTATGTGAAGATAGTTCACCATTTTGGCAGTATTATCAACTGATTGAAACAAAAAGATGAGGCCAACCAGAAGAAAGGGAAGTGGAAGGCCAGAGAACTCCACAAGTAATAGACAAAAATGAATGATCAGCTGGAAAAGGCTTGGGGAGTTGGGTACTCAAAGAAATGAAAGCAACAATTCAACAACTTTATTAGTAGTCAATTTTCCTTCCATTTCTCATTGCAAGGATTACCTCTGCCCCAGTTAAAGAAATCTAAAATCACCCTGCTCAAGAAAACACTGTAAAGAATAAGAACATGTAAGGGTGGATTGGGGTAAAACTAGGAGCATAAAGTTACATTACTCACTGTATAATCTATGGATGACTCAGAATCCAAACCATCCAATTCCCTTATATCACGAAGAGCAGATCTCCAATGGCCGCTTCTGAACTTGTGACGTTCTCCCTCTGGTTTATTAGCGGTTTTAAGCTTCGATGTTCCGATGACTCTAGCATAAGAGGCACCAATTATGCATCTAGCACAAAATACTATAAGAGGAATCAAAACTATCAAACTGGTTCTAGCCTGACAAAGAAAAAAGTAAAAAGAGAGAGCAGATAAGTTTGTTTTAGTGTCACTTCTCCACATAAACTTGAATGAAGTTTCCAAATGCGTCGGTACAGATGATCTGTGTAGTTTAGACATAGCTCTGAATGAAAGAATAAAGTTACATTACATCCAGTGAGAAAAAGAAACTTACAGGACATAGTCGAGGGCAGGCAAGCGTGAAATGCATTTTATATTTACCAAGTCCATTCAAAGAACTCTGAAGCTTTTCTTGCAATGGATATCTATATCTAATCTGCAGTGATTTGTAGAACACAAGAAAGAAGCCAAGAACAAGCATAGATTATATGGTAATTTAATGTTGAACTGATAATAATGTCCTTAAACTTATGAGAATGAACAATCCTGGGAGTGAAGCCCATCAAAACATCTATAAAAATTGATAATTTACTCAATACTTTTGAATTTGACTCTTGTGGCCATACATACAAAAATTCCTCTCACATGTAGCTCAGAAATGCAACGAATCATATGGATACTTAGCTGAAATTCAACTAGGCTTATCACTTCAACAACTCACGCTGAATCACTCAAAAGTCTGCAAACTAGAACCTGGCCAAGCCCCTAGAAGAAGGCTTTAACCAGGTTGAAGATGGTGCTGGAAATATTTTAGGAGGGTATTTAAGCACCAATTCATAATCATGTCAGGACTTTAAGTTTAACAAAATTGATATCTATTAGGGTCTGTTTGGGGCATAGGTTATTATAACCTATGTTATTATAACATGTAGAATACTTTGCACCCCAAACACATATTATTATAACCCTAGACTATATTACTTTTGCATTTTAAATATATTATATGATTCCACATATTATAATAACCTATAGATTATTATAACCTTGTTATTATAACACACTCAGCACCTCAAACAACCTCTTAAACTTTTTTAAAAATGCCTATAGACATTGCCTCTCCCAGCCTATACCAGTTCACATTTTTTACGTTGTCCTGTCTCTCCCAAAAGAAAAAGGGGCTAAACTTTATTAAGGTTCCAGGCCACTAACAAGATATGGACATGGATATGTAGTCAAGTGATTGACCAAAGCCAGTAACATTTCAAGGGCTAGCTAGTTCCACAACCTAGTGCAGTAACACAATCAAATATGACGATACTTTTAACCCCATGATTGTGATTTGTTTCTTTACATCAATTGTGATAGGTCACATTGCAGCCAAGTATGGCTTAAGTGATTTTGTCAATTCTTCAACTAATGCCAATCTTTTCACCACCAAGCTTCGAAATTATGAACACAACTCATATAATGAAAATCTTAGTTTAAAATCACATGCACTTTGACATTTTTGATGAATTGCCCATTTAATAATCATTTGGATCTTGGTTTTAGGAAATTGTGCTTATCTTCTCATCAATTCTCTACCATAGATTTCATCTTTCTTGACAAAACATTTGAATTCATAGTCAAATTCTAAAAACAAAAACAAGTTTTTGAAAACCAAGACCCCGTTTGATAACCATTTTGGTTTTTGGGTCTTGGTTTTTGGTTTTTGAAAATGATGCATGTTCTTCCACATTTTTTTTTTTCATCTTCTCTACAATAATTTCCATCATTCTAGAGGTACCATTTAAGTTTCTAACCAAATTGCAAAAACAAAAACTAGTTATTGAAACTATTTTTTTAGTTTTCAAAACTTAGTTTGGTTTTTTAAAAACATAGATACAAAATAGATAAAAAAACATAGAAACCCATTGGTAGAAGTAGCATTTTTAGGCTTAATTTTAAAAAAACATAAAACAAATAGTTATCAAACGGGGCTTAATTTTTTTTGTTCTCAAAACTTGACTTAGTTTTTGAAAACATGAGAAAAAAGTAGATAACAAAACAAGGAAATTCATGCGTGAGTAGTATTTATAGACTTAATTTTTAAAAAAATGGATTCCAAAACTAATGATCATTATAATACATAACCATGCTATCAAAGTTTAGAATCAAAACATAATCAATAACTTAGGAAAATGATTTCTATAAAAAGTTCTGAGCTATCAATTTTTTTCTGATGAAAACTAACAAGAAGCTGGAAGTAGAAACCACAAAAACGACAGTTACGAAATTAAACTGCAGAGGAGTTTAGAACATCGTTTAAAAGTGGGAAAGAAATACGAGCTAGCTTACCGCTCGAGGGTTTTCAATCTTGATATCCTGCCTCTTTTGTTTTAGATCCATGTCCATTATCTTCCTACTAGATATGACAATGGAATGTGAAGGAACTCCATTCTGGTTCAAAACCGAACTCAAGCTTTCGCCCCTACCAATCGACATCTTAACACTTAGATGAAACTATACTAATTCAGAAATTCAACCAAATTTCCTAAAGTACTAACTCATTTAACTGTGTGATTGCCCATATGGTTTGATTTGAAACTTCGAATAAGGTAAAGTTCTCGAAAAAAATTTGATATATAAGAACAGCATATCATTACACTGACAACTAAGTTAAATCCCATAACAAGTGTAGAATCCAAGTAGTAGCAACAACTTCAGTTGGTAACTTCTAACTTGCTATGGAACTAAATAACTTTCTTTTGTCAAGAACTTCAATCATTATGGCTTGAAAATGCACATTTCAGATGCGATCAAATTCTTTTGAAGAGTAAAGCAGAGTAAATAATATCTTTTCCACTTACCCTTCGACAATATGAACAAAGTGGTGCTTGGGGGAGAGTTGATCTTTGGACATATCCTGAAGCTGAAACCTCCATCTCTGCCAGCATCATCACGAAACTTATTAGGAAACAAGTAAATACGGATTGATTATTGACCCATTCTTTATAATCACCAAACATCCTCGAAAAAGAGGATTCTAAAGAAATTCAAACCATAAATAACCAATCAAAACAAAGGAATATAGAAGTATTCAAACATGGGGATGACTAATTAGAACCAAAAGCACGATAGGGTTGAGATTTTGGTTTAAAATCCATTCCAAAGTTTTTGCAGAAACAAACCCAGTTTTTGAATGGAGAGAAACATACCAGCTTAATGGTTCTGAATTGATTGTTCAATGATCTTTTGGTGTTTGCCCAATTTCTGGGGTAGAAAATGTTGGGAAAAAGAGAAAAGCGAAGGAAGTTGTATAAGTTTTCTCAAACAAAAGAAAGGGTATCGGTGATTAAGGGAATGGCGAAATACCTGAGAGTTAGAGAAGGGAAAGTTGGTTGTGGGAGGAGAGAAAAACGGTCTGCTCTATTTCTCTGGCTCAGCTTCACTTCCATCACAGGAACCGTTGGCATTGGCCATGGCTATTTTCTCTCATTTAATTCGATATTTAACCAAATACCTGTCTTTTTTCAAATGACTTTTTTTTTTTTTTTTTTTTTTGTTAAAATACTGTTTTCTTTATTTAAAATTTGTTCAATTTTAATCCATATATTTTCAAATGTTGAAGACCAGTATCTAAACATTTCAAATAATCTACAACAACTACACTTATGTATACATGTATTTAATTTCATAACTTTTTATTCTTTAAAACTCTTACAAATACATTTTTTTATGTCTTTAGGGTTTAATTTCTGCTCAAGATTGATGGTAATCGATTCACTGTATCAATTAAAATAAATAGATAATCTACATATTAACATTACTTTTCCTTAAATGACCCGAACCAACCCAATCCAAATGTTTTATGGTTTGGTTGGTTTGGATTCATTATTCAATCAAAATTGTTTGGGTTGAAGAAATTTACTATCCGAACAATTAAGTTGGGTCTAAAAAGAGTCTCAACCCAACCCACCCGTGTCGTTTATTTTCATTTTAACATGACTTCTTTCCTCAGTTTTCCTTTGTTATAAAACAAACAAATATAGAACTAACTTATCATGTTAGATAACCATTTGATATCTAGTTTTTTATTTTTAAAAATTAAACCTAAAAATACTTCTTATACCAGTAGACTTCTATGTTTTCTTATCTAGTTTGTACCGATATTTTTAAAAACCAAGCTCAATTTTGAAAACAAAAAAATAGTTTTCAAAAACTTGTTTTTATTTTTTGAAATTTAGCTAGAAACTTAAATGATATCTTAAGAAAAATGGAGAAAAATGGTTATAAAAAAGAGTGGTTGGTTTGGTATAAAATCAAATTTTAATTTATTCTCAGCTTCTTATATTGGCGTTGTTTATTTTCTCTCTAACGTGACTTTTTTCATTAATTTTGCTTCATTTCTTCATATTTTGATAATTTGTTGGTTTAAAATTCCAACTCTCTCTCATTTTGTCTTGTGTTGTTTGTTCTCTTTCTAACATGGTTTCTTTCTTCAAAATTGTCTTCATTTCTTCATATTTTGATCATTCATTTTGTTTAAGTGCAAAATTTCTCTCATTTTCTCATCCAAGTATTGCTTATTATTTTTTTCTTAAACATCACCCTCTTTTATCAAATTTTCTTCACTTTTTTTCTGATTTTGATCATTGATTGTGTTCAATATTTCAAAATTTCCCACAAATTTCTCATTTGTGTATTCTTTATTCCCTCTTATAATTTCTTTCCATCCTCAAAATTTGCCTCATTTCTTCAAAGTTTGATCATTCTTTTCATTGAAAAATCCAAAATCTCTTATTTTCTCAAAACATTTTTCTTCATTGCTCCAGATTTCAACATTGATTTACTTCAAAATCCAAAATTTCTATCCTTTCTAATTTGGGTGTTCTTCAATGGGTCTGTAATCTCCATTTTCTTTTTCAAATTCCTTCAATGTCTCAAACTAATGGAGGGGAGAGAGGAATGAAAACTAGAGGAGTTTTATGACAGAGTGCACAGAAGGAAGAAAGGAGAATTAACTTGTAGTATTGTATTTTCTTGCTTTACACTTACAAGGGCTTCCTTATTTAAGGAGAAAGTTTCCTTCTTTTATCATACAATACTGGGAAAGTAAGGCTAAAATACAAGTATGACACAAGTAAACTAAAACAGCAAGCAAAGTACATACGGAGCAGGAGCAAATAGTAAACAAGACAACTGTAAGACTGTGATTCACATCTTATTCTTAACAACCCCCCTCAAACGAAGGCGCAAGGACCTGAAGACCGAGTTTATTGCGAAGAGAGAGAAACTGATGAGGAGCTAACAGTTTGGTCAGAGTGTCAGCTAACTGTTCTTGATAACGGACATGGCAGAGACCAATGTAGTTGCAAAGGACCTGATCGCGAATGAAGTGAGCGTCAAGCTCGATATGCTTCGTCCGAGCGTGGAAAATAAGATTGCGAGCAAGGGCATGTTGGATTTTATGTCCTAAAACTCTTGGTTTGTAAACTAAATGTATATTCGATTTTGTAATAAAGATGTTATTGAGGTTTATTCAATAAAGATGTTTTTGAATAAAGTGAATTGCGTCATTTTAACATGAATCCAATAAATGAAGAATCCTTGGTTATAGTATGTATACTTAAACTTCATGTAGAGACATGAATGTGGATCAAGTTCGAGCAATAGCTAGAATGGTCTATAGTATATGGATAAGGTTGAGTACCTTATCCTAGAGACACTATAGGCGCGACCCACTTTGTATAGTACAAATGATGTGATCTTAAATTGTTCATGTGGGGACATGCGAGTGGGGGTGTCTTATGCAATGAGTTTGCATAATACTAGGTCGCAAAATAGTCACTTAGGGTATGTTTGACCCACTGGTTATTATAACCCGTGTTATAATAATTTGTGAAATACTCTACACCCCATAACCCCTAACTATACTACTCTGCATTTTAAATAATATTATATGTTTCACAGACTATAATAACTCACAAACTATTATAACCCCCTGTTATTATAACCCCTCAGCGCCCCAAACAGTCTTATAGGGATCGTTTGGATTGAGGAGTTGGGGGGAGTGGAGCTGGGAGGAGTTAATAACTCCCTCCAACTCTTTGTTTGACCCAAAGAGTTATTAACTGCTCCTTGTGGGTCCTACAGATTTATTAACTTCTCTTTGTGGGTCCCACAGATTTATTAACTCCTTCCCCCAACTCCTTCTTATGAGCCCTATAGATTTATTAACTCATTCTCCAACTCCCCATAACTCCTTTTCCAACTCCTACTTCCTGCAACTCCTTACCCCAAATACAGTTTCTCATAACTCCAGAGTAAACAATTCTGCACCTCAAACACAGGCTTCAGAACTCCCCAGACTTCTTTACTCCTCAGCTCCTACTCACTGCAGCTCATACTCCCTTCAACTCCTCAATCCAAACGACCCCTTAGACTTTTTAACCCCGTTTATTGTCATAAATGACTATTTCATATGATGATCTAGGTAACTCGATCTTATTCCTGAGCACGTTATGTACTCCTGTTTATTCGAGATTATCCTTCGATTTTGCATGGGTGAGAGTGATTCGAGATTGCCGACTCAATAAACTTCCCATTTTGGGGATAAGACCAGGTAAATAGCTGGGAACATGGTCATGCGAGAAGGAATCCACTCATACCTGGTTTAGGGTTTTGTAGATAGGTTGTTCCCTTAAGTGTTGACTCCGAGTCTTCAATAAGGGGCCCACCCTCTCACTGGCCCGAGAGGAATTTAGTTTATTGGTTGCATCGCAAATCAATTGTTCATTAGAGAATCAGTGGGACTTAAGGAACAAAAAATAATTATAGGGGTAAAACGGTTCATTTGACCCAGTTGAAATTACGAACAACCTGTGAAGGGTGGACTTACTAATCATGGTTATATTAAGTGGACAAAAATACATCTACAGTGATGAGAGTGCAATTGTTGGACTTTAGTGGAATGTCCTGGTAGTTAATGAATGTTAATTAGTTGGACTAAAGAGTTTCGTCGGTTAATCTCGTATCGTTGGAGTTCATGATTTGTAGGTCTATCAGGTCCTCCTTGTTAGCTTGGACTAAGCGTTATAACAGTATGAGAGAAAAAAATTGAATTGTTCAAATTCATTTTAGGGAGTAAACATTATGCGATATACTTAACGTATCATAGTTTAATTATGAATTAAACTACAAGGAAGAGAGATAGACATATTTAAATGTGATTTAAATATTGATTCGGTCTAATACATGAATAGGGATTCATGTTCCAACTGTTGGTTTTAAAGATCGGGATTGGTCCAATTATTTATTTAATTAATTAAGAATTAATTTTGATTTAAATTAATTTTAAGTTTATTTTAAATTAATTTTAAATTACAAAATTAAGTTCAATTAAGTGGATTTTGGAAAGTTTTGGGTTTTTGAAGTGTTATATGACTAACCTACTTCAAGCTCAAAATTAACCAAAATTAAACACCTAATTGGTGACTATCCTCTCTCCTTTGTGTGTTTTCATGCTAAGCAAGCTTAGTGAAACTTGTTTATGGCTTTAATTAGAGGAGTAGAGAAGAGATTTAGAGGATTTTTACAGAATTTTCTAAAGAAGCATTTTCAGACCTTTCTCCCTTCTCTCTCAAAATTCTTTCAAATTAGGATCCCACAATCTCACAATCTGTTGTTATAGGTTAAGGTTTCTAAAACCAATTTATAACTATTATAAAATTTAATGATTAACCTATGACATGGAACTATATTGTATTTCCAACAATCAAATTTTAATTGGAAAAAAATTGTCATTCAACTATTTGAATCATGCACACTATTTATACAATATAACACTTTATATTATACTAAGTAATTTCATGCTCCATGCTCTTCATTTTCATATAATTAAATTATAACACTTATAACTAATTATTTATGAAAAATTTCATGCATTTTCATCATACTCATAAAGAACAAATAGCTGTTAAACCAGAATTTTTGGCCCCTAATTGTGCAAAAATATAATATTACATTAATTTTATAACTAAACCGATCCAAAACCCCTTGAACCAGAGTTGAACTGCTCGAACCAAGTTGAATCGGCCAGTCTTCATCTGCCAAAGGCACGACGTTGCAATGTCGTGACCCCTCGTGCTCGCGCTCAGCATTGCATTGGCGTTGCAACGCCGCTATCCCTCAGATTCCTCTTCGATAGGGGCCCCGACGTTGCGATGGCGTCCTTCAGCGTTGCAACGCCACTGATGGGGTTGCAACACCAACCCGTCTGGCAGCCTCTGTTCTTTCGAAAATCAACAACAAAACAACATTCAAAAGCATCGAATCTCATATGAATTTCTCCAAACTTGTCACGAACGACTCACAAACTAAATTACAGACTCGATTTTGCACTAAATTACCCAAAAATGCAGGGGGCTTTACATAATTTGATCAAATCAAAAAGTAAACTAAGGCCAAAAACCTCCTAAATAGTTTCACAACAAACCAATTATGCAAATTCTCACCAACCAATTCAATTTTGTTTCAACCAAGACAAAACACAATCATTGCTCTGATACCATTTGAAGGAAATCGAATTTCCTTGACCAGCGGAAATATGAATTAGGATCGTAATTAATTGCATGCTTTGTTTTGGCTTACTTCAAAAACCAGTACATTGGGAATAAACAGAGATAAGTGTATTAAAGCATGGATTAGCATAAATAAACATGTTGTACAAACCTAAACTAAAAGGAAAAGCGCATTACCTTTGTAGTTTCACAATTGACAGCAACTCCTTGCTCCTTGTTCCAGTAAGTTGTACAACACAACAATCAACAAAATTCTTCTCTTCTCAACAGGACAACACCACGAGGAAAACTCCCTATCCTATGAGTCTTAAATCTAGCCTTGGTGGGAAGGCTACAACAAATTAGAATTGAAAAGGAAATTTGTGTAAGAGAGAACTTTTGTGTGTTTAACAATTCAAGTGAAAACGGATTTTTACAGCTCGATCAATCTCTTCACCTTCTGACAATCCAGAAGAAACGAATTTGGAGGGACGAGATAGGGAGTTGAGAGACGTGGGGAACGTGTCTTCCTAACACGCTCCCATTTTTTTATTTATTTAATTTAATATAATAATTAATCAAATTAATTATTA
The DNA here is from genome assembly GCA_036507285.1 of Trichosanthes cucumerina. NCBI lineage: Eukaryota > Viridiplantae > Streptophyta > Magnoliopsida > Cucurbitales > Cucurbitaceae > Trichosanthes > Trichosanthes cucumerina. The sequence continues at coordinate 63,749,343 of CM071844.1, forward strand.
AATAATATAATTAATTAATTTAATCATATTAAATTAAATTAAATTAAATATCATATATTTAATTAAGATTAAATCATATTTAATCATTTTCCCCTCTAACCTATAATTTTAATGTACATCTTATGTATATTAAATTTTAACCTATAGTTTCAAATATGAATCTCATTCACATTTAAACAATATTTGAACTCTTTCAAATATTTAATTCTCTCTATTAATTTAATATGAATCATATTCAAATTAAATTTCTAAAGTTCTAGCACATGAAAACTTTATATTATAATATATCTCTATATATCAATCTTATTCCCTAATTGAATTTGAACAATTCAAATTCAAATGATCTAAGAACTCTTTACGAGCTAGGAAGTGAACCTCCAGATCAGAAGCCCAACGATACAAGATTATTCAGTTAATCTCATTAACCTCCTAATGAACATTCGTTAACTGCGAGAACACTCCATTAAAGTCCTGCAGTTGCACTCTTCTTACTGCAGATATATTTTTGTGTCCTCGGATATCGACCAATAACAGCAAGTCAATCCTTCACGAATGTTCGTAACACCAGTTGGGTCAAATTACCGTTTTACCCATGAGTGACATCTTTTACCTTAAGTCCCAATGCTCCTCTAATGAACAACTTGTTTATGGTTCTACTAATAAACATAAGTCCCTTTCGAGTCAATGAGAGGGTCAGACACTTTGTTCAAGTCCCGGAGACACCACTTAAGGAAACATTTATCTACTTACCCTAATAGGTTGGAAAGAGTGAATTCCTTCTTGCTAGGTTAAGTCTCCAACCGCCTGCTCGGTCTTGTCCCCAAGAAGGTAGACATATTGAGTCGACCACTCTCACCATACTAGTCAAAGGACAATCCCTCGCAAACAGAAGTTCGTAACCTGCTCAGGATTGAGATCAAGTTGCCTAGGTCATCCTATTGAAATAGAAACCAAACTAGACAACAGAGTTACATCTAGTGATTACTATTTCGTGGTTTGGTCTTATGCAATCTCATTACATAGGATATCCCCACTCACATGTTGTCTCCACGAACACGTTAGGATCACTGTGTTTGTATCAAATACAAAGTGAAAATATCCACAGTATTACCAGAATGAGGTACCCAACCTATCCCCTTACTATAGACCCTTTAGGTTGTATCTCGAATTGAGATCCTTATATATCCACTACATTCAGTTCAAGAGACATTCAATAACCTTAGATGTTAGTTTATTAGATTTAGGGTTAACTTAAGGCAATATTGAAAATAATGATAAACAATAACTCTTTATTGATAACAATAACGCTTTATTGATTTAATTAAAACATTATTTACAAATTACGAGTTTTAGAGCATAAACCCAACAACAATTTCATACCTCATCCTATAAAAGATTAAACTCCAATATTAGCACATATATATCAAGATATTCATAATTAGTAATGTTGACAACTTCATCATTACAACATCTATTAAGTTTTGTGTGGACATTCCAAGTTGCATAACTATCTTAAATAATTTGTAGTCAATATAATTGTCCATTTCATTACTTTATCATCATATAAAATGCACACTAAAATATCATTAATACCTATAAATAAATGAATAATATATACAGTATTTAAATAGTGAATAAAATGGAAAAAAATAGATGAAAAGAAATAACTGACTCATATTCAACAAGCACATGGAAAAGAAGAAGATGAAATGAAATGGAATAACAAAAACTGATTTTTGTTAAAATCAATAATAGAGCTTGAATGAGACTATAAAATGAACAAAAATTGAGGGACTAGTGAAATGAAGGGAATGAAATGAAAAGTACAGAATTTTCAAAAAAAATTAGACTTATTTTTTCGAAAATGAGCAAAACATGATGTAATGAAAATCGTTTGAGAAAGAACAATTAATGAGATTGATCAAATATTCCGTATATGGAATATAACATAAAATAATGAGTTGAAAAAAAAAAACATGGTCTTATCTTAATTGACTATTTGATAGAGTTACTTTAGATTATATGGCTTTCCATCTCAAAATAATTTGGCAATGGGAGGAGTAACCTATATATATTATAAATTGTGAAGTCCCTCTACATTTTTTCAATGTGAGATCCTCAACATACTCCTCAAGATGGTGCCTCTTTGGGTTCACCATTCTTGGGTCGGATCCCAATTTTTGGACCGAATGCATTAGAAAATGTTGAGTGACCTCACAATTTATATGATACATGAGCTACTCCTCTCGTGACCAATTGGTTTTGAAATAAAACTCTTTGTAATCTAATATAGTATCAGAGTATATTAAGCACAAACGAGTATTTGGTCCAAAAATTGAGATCCAATCCAAGAATGAAAAACTCAGAAGGGCACCATCTTGGAGGGCATGTTGAAGATCGCACATTAGAAAAATGTAGAGAGATCTTACAATTTATAATATACATGGATTACTTCTCTCATTATCAATTTGTTTTGAGATAAAACCTCATGAAATTTAAAAAGTACAATGAGACATTTAACTATGGTAAGCAAACCATACCAAAAATCCAAGATTACATTAATATAGTTATTACTTATTACTATAATTATTTAAATACTATAAGCAAATATGATATAAATTACACCATCAACATCAAAATATGCAAAAATCTCTACCAACACATATGGTCGACGAGTTAATAATTGACCATGAAGATTCTATTCCATCTCAAGCTGAGCTAAAAGGAAGTCGGCGTTCTTCATCATGCTCATTGTCATTTTGAAAATACATTGTTTCCTCGTCGTTCTGACTCTCTAAACAAGTTCCATATTTGTTCCACTCCTAACTTTTATAGGTAAAATCTAAAAACAAAAGGTTTTAGTACTTATAGAGTTTCAGACAGGGGCGGATCAAATAACAAAAAAGCCTCCTGACATAGTGATTATTATGTCAACAACCCTATTAAGTCTCTCTGGTTTGTACAACTTTAAATATTTTTGAGATCCGCCACTCGTTTCAGATTTACTCTTTTTAGTTGAAACAAAATTTTAAAATTTTTGATTTAATTTAAACAATTTTCATATCTTTCCACATTTTATTTTTATTTTACATCTTTTATTTCTCATTAATTTAGCTATGATGTAATTATTTAGGTATTATCATGAAACTTTACTTTTTTAAAATATAGCTCAGCACTAGAATTGTGAGATTGAGAATAAGAATTATGATAGAGTTTTTTTTTTCCCCTGAAAGGGAATACTTAAATTTGGATCATGCTTGATTAGGTTTTCTGCCTTACTGAACTTTCAAATTTTAATACTGAATTTATAATTGATTGAAATAAATATATTAAATAGTTTTCGTAACATTTTTTTTTTTAAAAAAAATTATACTAACAAACACATGTTTGTTTAATAAATCCAACAGAAAACTACAACAAAAAACTAAGAAATGTTCCATTAGTTAGAAATAATCTTGAATTTTCAGAGGCAATTTGTTGACATAAAAACACTTGCAAACATATGAAGAAGTAAACAACAAGTGGAGCTTCACTAAGCTTAAGATAATCTCTCAAAATTAGAGATATGAAAGAAGAACCTAGTTTAAGATAATATTCACCAAGCTAAGCAAATATGAAGAAGTAAACAATAAGTTGAGCTTCAAATAAGAACTTGATCACCAAGCTCCACCACTGTCGCAGTGCAGTATCAGTCACGTAATAGAGAATGAACAAATATGAAAAAAAATAACTGGTACAAAATGTACTTTTCAACTTTGTTAAAAAGGTCTTTTAAATCATCAATCAAACTAAAAGTTTAAACGGATAGTTAGGGGTAAATTTAATTATATCAATATAGTCTTGAAAAGACAAACAAGTGGAATCAATATTAAATGGGGAGGAAACTGACTATGCAGGGGTTTGAACATAGGACTTCTTGTACCACCTGCTCTGATACCATCTTAAATCACCAATCAAACTAAAAGCTTAAACTGATAGTTAGGGGTAAATTTAATTATATCAATATAGTCTAACAAGGTCACATATGTGTTTGATGTTGGAACTATTGTTAAAAGGAAAAAATATGTCATCAATATCATAACTTAGATTTCAATAGATAAAATAGCATCCAACTGTAGCTTTGATGCTATAATTTTTCTACAACATCACTATTTTCACTCAGAACCAGCTCATAAGCTATCATGCCATGATGCCCACCATATTCATAATCTGCTTATTTTCTCGAAAAACTGGAAAAAGAAAAGAAAAAGAACATATCCTAGCTGCTTGACTTAAATACTTGTTGAATCAAAGGAAAAGACATTCCTTCAAGGAATGTGATGTACTTGAATTGATCGTTGAATTTTACCAAGCATCTGCTGCTTCTTAGAAGCAAGAACTTTTATCTAGAATACAATGGTATTGTATTGTATTGTTGAAGCTATTCTTGAAATTATTATTAAAAAGCAAGCAAGTTGGAGCTTCAAATATATAATACATTACATATGATATCTATCAATACAAAAAAGACAATGACAGCAGAGAGAAATAGAATCTCATATTGGAACCAACATAAAAGCAATTTCAAACCTCGAAATCGAATCCAAAAGAAACTCCAATCAGAAGCAAAATACTCCACTCCAAGATCCAGTAATTTCAAGATTCAGAAATTTAAGTATACCTGATGTCCTCCATTGACAGAGAGAAAAGTCTTAACAAAAACTAAAGCTCTGAACGAACACCATTGGCCTTCAAGTGGAAGGTGTTTGAAGTGTTGAGTTTTAATGTTATACAAAATCAATTGTCCCATGCTGGTCTCCATTAATAGTTGATCAGGGCCGACGAAAGCCAAAGTGTTCCTAATAGCATCAATTGGACCAATTGTGAACAGTTTTGACCATGAAACCACACCCCCCAATTTGGCCATCTCCCAAACGTCGAAGCTTGTTTCATCCCCACCGGATGGATAATGAAAAAGAACAATGGATCCATTCAAAATCCCTAAGCTTCTTTTGTAACCATCCTCCTTCTCGACACTCTCAGGCATTGGAATCTGGTCGAAAAGCTCTTGGCTCATGTCAAACGACAGTATAATTTCAGCTCTTCCTACTTCTTTAGATACACCCCACCAATAATAGAACCCTTGATAATACATATGAAAGGAAGGCATCGCAAAAGCACGCCCAGGAACAGGGGTTTCAATTTCTCTCCATTCATCTTTCTTCAAATCGTACACTTCGGCTCTGGAAGGGAGAAAATAATTGTACACTTCCACACTGGCAGGGGGCTCCAAATCGAAAAGTTGGACACTGGAAGGGACAAAATCCACGACTCTAATCACCTTCAAATCCCTAGATTTCGGATCGTACCCGAATCCGATGGCGTTGGCGTGCGAACTCAGACCTTTTTCGATCAAATCATCGTAGCTAGTGAGAAGAATCGAGGGAGGGAGCTCGCGGGCCTCTCCGGTGGCGGGATTATAGAGGAAAGCAGGGCTGGGGTTACCAGGATGGGAGAGGCAAACTAAGCCGTGAGAATGGCCGTAGATGTCGATATTCGGAGATTCCTCATTAACAAAATCTGGAAAATGGGCGTCCTCAATTTCAAGGGTTGTATGATCATCGGCTGCGAGGGGATATTTCAAGAAGGAGAAACTAGCTTCATTGTTCCTCACCTGACGCATCAGTAAAACGTTTCGGTTCTGAAGAGAACCACAAAATTGAGGGTCATTAATTAGAGCGTACCAGGATTTCGAAACGCACTTGAATCGAACAAGAGATTCCAGCGGCAGCCGCGAGAGAATCTCCATCATCACAGTATCCGGAAGTTCTCCCAGATCCGCCATTAGAGACCTCAACCTCAATATCGGTTAAATTGGGATAATTTGAAACGTAGTTCTTTGTTGAGAAATCAGAAAATAAGAGGATTTAGAAAACCACTATTTAAAGTGTTGTTGTTGCCGACCGGTTGAGGTTGAAGAAGAAGCGCCGCTGCTGATGAACGAGACGCAACAGAGGGAAGAAGACACCGCTGAAACTCAATCATTTTCTCTCTCTCAAAACCAAATTCTTTTCTTCTCCTCTAAGTTTTCTCTTAGTAAACTTTTCTTTCCATCTATTTTTTTTTCTTTGGTCGCTGAGTTTTGAGCAATACGTGTCTTTCGTCCCTGAATTTTTAAAATAGACCATTTTAGTCCCCCAATTCTGAGAAATAGGTGTCTTTGGTTCCTGAGTTTTTAAAATAAACTCTTTTAGACCCCCAGTTTTGAGAAATAGGTTTAAAAGGTCCCTCATGTTATTTTTTTATTCTTTTTTTAATTAATTATATAAAATCAATATTTAATAATATAGAATTTTTTTAATTAGAAAAATAAAAAATAAATTCTCTCTTAATTCTCTCGTTGCACCTCTCATTTGTCCTCCCTCCATCTTCCTTCTCTTTCTTCTTTTCCTTTTTTTTCTCCCACAACATTATCTTCACACACTCTCTCTCATGTATCTCACTTTTTTTCACTCTCTCTAACCCTTCAAAAGGGTGGATCTCAACTACCCATCATTCAATTTACAAAACTGCAACAAATCAAAAAAATCTCTCTTAAATTTAGTTTTTCCCCTCAATTTCTCAAATCACCCATAATCCATAATCAAAGTTATGGTCATTGTATTTCAAACTCACTTAAGTTTTGAAGCTCTAGATTGAACTTAAGAGATTTTTATGTAAAAGTTCCATATGTGATGTAGAAAGAAGAGAGAGTGGAGTAGAAGATGTGAGAGAGGGAAAAAGAAACGAAGAAGAGAAGAAGATGGAGGGAGGAGGGAGGGAGAGAGGAGATGAGAGAGAAAATATATATTTTTTTTAATTTAAAAATATTGATTTTATATAATTAATTAAAAAAGAATTAAAACATAGAAAAATAACCCGAGGGACTTTTTAAACCTTATTTCTCAAAACTGGGGGACTAAAAAGGTCTATTTTAAAATCTGAGGGACCAAAGACACCTATTTCTCAAAACTGGGGGACTAAAAGGGTTTATTTTAAAAACTAGGGACCAAAGGCACCTATTGCTCAAAACTCGGGGACCAAAAAGGTATTTTACCTTTTTTTTTTTTAATCTAGTTCAACTTTCAAGATTGTATCTATTTAGAGTTTGAATTTAAAAAAAGTGTCATATAAATTTCTAAATCAATCTAATAAGTCTCTAATTTTTTAAAATGTCTAATTAATCTTTGAACTTCTAATAAGCCTCTAACATATTCACAATTTTTTAAAATTAATCCATCTATTATGTGTAAAATTGATTTTTATCGTCCAATAGAAATTTAAGCTTTTCAATTTTATGCCTAGTAAGTTCATGAATTTTAAAATATGTCGACTAGGTCAAGAACCTATTAGATACAAAATTGAAAATTCATGGACCTATTGGATACAAAACTGAAATTTTGAGAACTTATTAGACACATTTCAAAGTTTAGGGACCAAATAGATACAAAATTAAAAGTTCATGAACTTATTTGACACTTTTGAGAATTCAGGGACCAAATAGACACAAAGTTCAAGAACTAAAATTGTAATTCAACCTTGTTTTTTTTTTAAAAAGTACAAAGAACATTAGATTAGATTAGGTTAGGTTCAAGCTAATTGATCGAATTAAGGATTGTAATTCTCTTATATTTTTGGGTTGGGTTGGGACGTCATATTGATTTTTTTAATAAATTTTTTATTTATTTAAATTTTTTTAATTAATAACTAAAATCACATATAAAATACAATTTATCAAATTTCAAAATTCATAACGTGGATTACAATTACAATCTTGAAATCATTAAAAATTAATAAATAATTCATTTATGAATATAAATTAAAAAATATATATATAAGTTTTGAGTTGAATTGGATTGGATTCGGTCGAGTCAATTTGAGCCTAACTGATAACCAATCCAAAATTTTGATTCTCTAAATTCTTATCCAACAAAAAAAAAAAAAAGACCTAATCCAACCTAATTCAGTTTTTACCATTTAAATTGGATAGTTAGAATTGTTTAGATTATTGCAACCTTAATATGCATTAATTTTTTATTCTTTTTTGAAATAGAATATGCCCTACCACTTTTCGCCAACTCAAAATAACTCTCTTTTAGTAGGAATGTCCAATTTTATGTTTTAATTTTTAAAAATTAATTGATTTAGAAAATTTAAATGTGCATTAATAACTTTTTTTTTTTTAAGAAAACGAATATGAATTAATAAAAAGTTAGGTTCAACTACTTACCCAATTATAGCAGATCAAACCGTAAGAGCCAACTCGCTCTCTCCTTTCGAGGAATGTATGATAAGTTTTTCTATATTTTTTTTAATAAAGGATGCATAGTTAATTTTAAACTTTTAACTTTCAATTCTATATTTAATATGCCTAAAAAAAATGTTAAGTTTCTCCACTCATAACTCATAACTTTATGTCTAATAAATTCTTAACATAAATTAGATTTATTAGATATAAATGTAAATTTTATGTATAATAGAGTTTAAACTTTTACTTTTGAGTCTAGCAGATTCATAAATTTTAAAAGATATCGAATAAATCATTGGACATAAAATTGAACTTTTAGAAATCTATTAGAAACAAAATTGAACTATCAACCCCGAGAGGATCTCCATCATCACATTTCCGGAAGTTCTCCTAGATCCGCCATTAGAGACCTCAACCTCAATATCGGTTTAATTGAGATAATTTGAAGAGTAGTTTGTTGAGAAATCATAAAATAAAAGGATTTAGGAAACCACTCTTTAAAGTGTTGTTGTCGGTCGGTTGAGGTTGAAGGAGAAGTGTCGCCGCTAATGAACGAGACGCAACAGAGGGAAAGAAGACACGGTTGAAACTCGATCGTTTTCTCTCTCTAAAAACCAAATACTTTTCTTTGAATTGAAGTGTTTTTTTTACCAATCTCAATTATCCGATTTCAAAATTTCATAATTACAATCTCAAAAGGGAATCATTAAAAATTGACAAATAATTCATTTATGAATATATATTAATTAAAAATTATAAGTTTTGTGTTGAGTTGGATTGAGTTAATCCGAGCCTAAAGCACTAACTCGAAAACCGACTCGAAATTTTGATTCTCCAAAATTTTAATTCAACTCAAATCGAAAAAAGACCTATGGTTTGGATTGAGTAGTTTGAATTACTCAATTATGAGTTATCTGTACAATCCTAATATAGATTAATTTTTGTTGAAACAGAATATGCATTAGTATTTAGTAACAAGCTAAGTAAGTACAACCATTTTCCTAATTAAAGCATATAAAACCAGCTAAGAGCCAACTCATAAAGTTCCAATTTTATGTTCTTTTTAGGAATGTCCTTAATTAGGTGCAACCATTTTCCTAATTAAAGCATATGAAACTAGTTAAGAGCCAACTCATAAGGCTTAGGAATGTCTGCAAGTTTTCAAGTTCCAATTTTATATTTTTCTTAGGAATGTCTCGTAACCTAAAAAATGTAAGTTTCTAGGTTTTTAATTTTAGGTGTAAATTTGCAATACAACCTCAACATATTAAATTTTTTTTATAAATTAATTGATTTATTAAAAAATTAAATATGAATTAATAACTTTTTTTTTTTGAAACAGAATATGAATTAATAACAAGTTAGGTAGAACTACTTACCTAACGAGAGCATATCAAACACACTGGGTAAGAGCCCACTAAATAAGGATTCTTAATATATGGTAAGTTTTCGACTTTCAATTTAATGTTTAATATGTCTGAAAAAAATGTTGAGTTTCTGAACTCTTAATTTTATGTTTAATAGATCATTAATATATTTTAAAATTTTTAAAATTAATTGATTTATTATATATAAATTTAAATTTTATGTATAATAGAACCTTAAACTTTTACTTTTGAGTCTAATAGATTCATAAATTTTAAAAAATATCGAATAAGTCAATGACACAAAATTGAATTTTTAAAAATTTATTAGAAACAAAATGGAAAGTTTGAAATCTATTAGATACTTTTTAAAATTGAACGACATATTAAATATCTATCAAAGTTTAGAGACAAAATAATCACAAACCTCAAAATTTAGGGACTAAATTTACAATTTACTCTTAACTTCTTTTTTTTATAGAAAAAAATCTCTCTAAATTTTATCTTGCTACAATTTTATTTTCTCATCTATCTCTCGCGGTCTTTTATTCTTAACCTGAATACTTTCTAAAAAAATTCTTTTATTAAAATTTTTATACTCTAAAATTTATCTCCTCCCCTCTCACTTTTTTTTTTTTTTTTTTATTAATATTTTCTAATGAAGTTTAACTAGATACTCTCTCTAACATAGGTCTCTCTAAAATTTCTCTAAATATTCTTACTATGTTTAACTTTTCTTAAAAAAAAACATATGATCTCTACATTTTTTGTTTTAATGTCTCCAAATATTTTTTTTCTAAGACTCTTTAAAATTTTGTAAAAGTTAAGAACCAATAACAATTATCAAACACGTTTGATTTTCTATTTTTAGAAGCGGAAACAAATAAGAATTGTCAAAACATACCTGGCTTTTGTTTTTAAAAAACATAAAATAGAAAAACTAAAAATTAAAACCTAAAATGGTATGAAATGAGACTTAAATTATATGAAAACTAAATCATTACCAAGGGATTAAATTATTATCAACTCAATGTTAAACACTAAATCATTCCAATAATATTGGTAAAGGTACCAAAACTATTTTTTAAGTTAGGAGAGAGAAAGGTAACTTCATTCATGCTCCATAACATTCTTGATCTAAGGACTTCTAAATTCTCTCAAACTCTCTACTTAAGCGTCAGAGTTTGTGTGACCTTCACCATAATGTATCTAGGGTTTTTCTTATTTGGTAGGTCATGCTCTTTCTCCTCAAACAAATCCATTATCATTATCACGTGAAAGTCATGTGAGAAATCTATCAACTAAAATTTGACAACAACTATTTTAAAAATTAAACTTCATCAGTTATAATTATAATATGTATTTTAAGTATAATTTAAAATAAACTATCAACAATTAAGTCAATAATATAAAGATTTAATTCGTGAGAAAGAGAATAAAACGAAAACCAAATATTTTTCTCTATTTTTTTTATTTGAGCATTAAGTACCCTTTTTTGCATGATGCAGTTAAAATCTTGCAATCCTTGCAAACAAAAAAAAAAAGGTTAGCCAATAAATCAAATGTTATCACATCCTATTCTCTAATTTCAATATTAAATTAAAAATAAATTTAAAAGAAGTATAGCAAACCCAATTGTTTTCCTCTTCCCCTTCAACCCGACCTAATAATATTCAAATCCCTAAAAAGGTAAATTTTAGTACTTTAGGTTATTATTAATTTGTTTTATAGGATTTATTTTCGAAAAAATAAAATAGATATATATATTTTATGAATTTTAGGGTTTCAAGATCACCCAAATTACAAATACTTTGGCTAGGAATATATTTATTGTTGCCTTTTTCAATACATTTACCATATTTACATTTAAATTCTTTTATACTTTAGTGATCATTTATTCATTTATTGTGTTATCTTTCTAAGACATCTTAACTAGCTATTTCATTTGTAATAAATATTACAAATTCATGAAACTTTATTTTTTATATTGTAAAATAAAACTAAAACTTTCCACGTGGATCGCATGTGATCTTGAATAGTTGAGTTAAATAGAAAAAACACTCAACACTAACATGCACTTCTGTTTTCATTGGCACAATTATATATATTATTGGTTGATTTTTCAATCCTAAATAAGAAAATCCCAAACGTGTAAGTATTCAAAGCATTAAAGAAGCACATGCATCTTACTTTAAAAATAAAAAGAAAAAAAGTATCCATTTTAGAAAATTATTATTTCAAACAAGTAATTTAAAATAAAGAAATATGACTGATACAAACCTTAGAAACTTGTAAGGTGCACGCTAGAGCTCAAATAAGAAAAAAAAATTTAAACTACCTAACGTGATCAAAAGGAACTGCTCTATTAAGAGCAAAGTAGTCATGATAATATTTATCTCTAAAACATAGAAATTATTATATGTGGAAATTATTCGAATGTAACTTATGACAAATATATCTTTCTTTCGTAATCTTCATTTTGAAATTATTTTGCACTACAATTAGTTCTTCTCCTCTTACATATCATTTTATGTGTTCATGTCAATTGTTTCAATCTATAAATATTTTTTCACTCCCACAACCTTTCATTAGTTCTAAGTGCAATGGCAACAACACACATTATCCTTTCAACAATTGTTTTCGTTCTTTTTCTTGGAGTTGAATCCCAAATTTTTGATAATTTCATCTTCGTTCAACAATGGGGACCGGGTTTTTGTAAAATTCAATCATGTATGTATCTATCCAATGCTAAATTTACAATTCATGGCTTGTGGCCTCAACATGGACAAAATCCCGTAATTAACTGCGTAGGTCAGGCATCACCTCGTTCCAACCACAAAAGGTAAATCTTGGAAACTCCTATAAATCTCAAATTATACTAATGTTTGTTTAATTCTAACAAAGTAACATTTTTTTTTTGTTTTCAGATAAAACCAATAGAGAAACAGTTGAAAATTGTGTGGCCAGAGTTGATAAAACATAAGCATATAGAGTTTTGGACACATGAATGGAATAAACATGGAACTTGTTCAGAGAGTCGATTCAACCAGATGATGTACTTTGTCATGACAATGAAGATGAATAATAAGATCGACCTTCTTAATACCCTTAAAAATGGTGGGATAATACCGAACGACACAATGAAATCATTGCACACAGTGCAAAATGTTCTTTTAGCACGGTTTGGGATGCAACAGAATCTTCGCTGTCAACTCACTGGTGGACAATATGAGTTGCATGAAATTTTTACATGTTTTGACGCTGATGGTGTAACTATCATCAATTGTGACCCATCCAAAACCACTTGTCCCCCAAATTTCAAATTCTGATACTACACAGTCACATTATGCGAGGGGAAAAGAAATGATATTAATGACTGTGAAAATAAATAAGAGAGAGTTGTTGGAATGATTTGCTTGTAATATTTAAATAATAAAAAAAGATAAATAATAATTGTATTCTTATAAATTCTCAGTATAATTTGTTTATAATAGTTAAATGTATATCCTCTTACGATCTTATTTTAATTACTTCCAAATTATATAATAAAAGAAAATTTAGAATTAAGATGTAGCAAATGACATTATTATTGAATTATGAAAACCTTTACAAGAAATAGAAGAATCTTACGCGATATTGCAATGTTGAGTACAAAGATGATCTCTATGAAAGATGGATGTTGTTATCCCTTCAATGGATATGATGAATTTCAAAGGAAGAAGAGGAATTAGGAGGAATTGATAGGAAATGGGAGAGAGAAAGAGTGTAATTTATGAGTGTTTAAAAGAGAAGTACAAAATGAGTATTAATGAGAGAGAGTGAGAAATTTGGTCTCTTTTGTGACGTGGCTAGACAACACGAAATGGTAAGGGTGAGTTGGCAAATTAAATGCATTTAATGTCATGTTTCTTTTTTTATATACATTGAGTTGAGATACTTCCAATATGGTATGACAACTGGTAAAGGGCCACTCTACTTTTATTATATCATAAAAAATCGATAAAACAGGAAAAGGAAGTATCACACATAAAATATCACTAATATCTCATTAATGTATAAATAATAAGTATATTAATTTATTAAAAAGTGTATCTTATATTTGTTTTTGTTTCCATTTATCATAAACAAATTATTTTTAGATTAATGGTTTTAATTAGAATTTAATCTAGGAATTTTTACACCAATATCTAACTTCGTAATATATATTTACGTATATGACCATTAATGCATATATTTTACATACGTAATCATTCATTATTATTTGTGAATATTTTTATCCTTTCTCTCTCCAATTAATGTCGTCTGGATTCTCATTTTAATTTATTTATTAATATTTTCGAATAAAAGTTATCATTATTACATGTATTATTGGTTACAACTACCATATATGTTAAATATACAATTAAGCAAACTTTCTTTAATAATGTATGGTAATAGTTTCCATATTTTCATAATAATTGTTCAAGATTTTTTTTCCTTTCTACACATTATTCCACAGAACGTTGAGATCTAATTCCATTGTCCAAAATCTTCATTTCTCTCATACTTTGTCTGTAACATTCTTTAGTACGATTTCTTTCATACATTGTTCCTATGGGTATGTTCACTTTCTCTTCTTTTATTAGTGTGATTGATAATGATATTTGTTTGTCTTCATATATTTCTAATACATTACACATTTTGTTACAAGTCACGTATATACCATTCGTAATGTGTGTTACTGCAAATAGTATAATGCAAATATCAGTATCTAGTTTGAATATAGGTCTGTGTTGGTTGAATATTAACCATATTTGTTACGGACTGTATCATGCATTATAATGACTGTTTTTAATATCAATATGTATATTATATATATAATCCAATATATAATGATTATCCATCTGTTTTTTTTTTTTTTATTTTTATTATATAGGGAGTTTTATTGTATCTATGCTTTATGGTGGATCTTGGAACGAGTCTGATAATTTTATTGATTACTAAATATCTGATATTTCATTATATGTCATATACCCCAGGTTAATCCGATAGACAATATTGAATATCAAGTGATAGATCAGACTCGTCAATACAATGTGCATCTTACAAGGAAGAGATGGAGTTGCAAATGTGGGGCACATTGCAGATACCTTGCTCTCATGCATGTGTTGTTTTGACAACGAAATACATATCGACCAAGGAATATATCTCACCATATTACTTGAATACTACTATTTCATCAATATACAGTGGATTGTTATATCCACTAGGTCATGAAGATAGTTGGGTTATTCTAGAAGATGTGCAACAAACTGTTGTTCTCCCGCCAAACGTGAAACAGTCGGTTGGTAGGTCGAATAAGAATAAAATTCCTTCACAAATGGAGTTTAAGAGATGTGTTAAATGTGGTCGATGTGGAAAACTTGGTCACAATAGAAAGTCTTGCAGATTTACTCTTACACAATAAGTTTTAGGGTTTTATTTTTTTGATGTATTGTCTTTGGTATTATGCAATCTTTATGTTTTTTATATGACAACAATATTGAACTTATTTGAATTCAGTTTTCTTTCAGTATATCATTTTAAAGATCGATTATGTTATAGTATCTACTTTTGTTGACTCAACAGTATACGTATTAGTTTTTACATAGAACATTATAAATATACTAGTACGCATACATCAATATTATATGAACCATGACCAATATTGTATGTCATTTGACATATAAGAAGTATATCTTCTTAAATTATTCCCATACACATATTATAAATGTTTTAAACCGTTGTATTTTGAATTGTACGGACTGAAAATTTATATTAGCAATATCACATTGTTCATAAAAGTTGATATATATTATACATACTCTAACCATACATGATATAAACTTATTTATATTATCAATATACATAATATTAACTTATATCAACAACATCTACGTATCTAATATTCTATTGTATATAGTATCGAATGTATATGTTAATCAGACTTGAACAACAATCCAAAACTATAACATTCAAACCTGATATATATTATTCACAACCAAACCTGATATACATTCAAACTGTACTATTCATAACATTCCAAAGTCAAACTAAACGGACAAGATAAATAACAAATCCCAAAACATGAACCTAACAGTAGAGATTACAAAACAACTATTCAAACTGTTCCCTTTATAGAAGTAATATCTATTAAAGTTGAGACAAAATATTGAAACTTGGTGCATTGAAGTCTTCTGAAATGATTTTATTTTATGTTTTTTTATCTTCACTTGATCCAAATTTCGAGGTAAACGACGATCTCATGAACATTGATGGTTGTACATTTCTTCTCTCGCGCTTGTTCAGATTTGGTTTAATATCAACATTCTGTTCAGGTTCTCTTACCTACAATCAATCCAAATATTGAAATTAAGCATTTTAAATGAAGTTGTACATCAAAATAACACATTACATTCCGTTCATATTTTATCTTACATCATTCACGGATGTTTCTTTTGCAGTCGTACTAATACCTTTCTTCTTTCTATTTATCCTTTTTTTCCTGCCATAAATTATATACCACAGTTATTGCAGCATGTACCTTACATTAATGTATAAAACCACATTTATTCATCCTACATCATAATAACATGATTTTATTAGAACTATATATGTATATTTTATATAGTATATATGTATTACATAATATACCATATGCACTTATATATTTATTACAAACTATAAGAAATTATACTCAACATATAATAGTGTCTATAATATTTATACATCAAAACAATATCCGAAAGGAACAATCTGTGAGCAAATCGTATCAGGATCTTGTAATTGCGTTTGTATAACTTGAGTTGTTAGAAAATGTACTTCACGATCAATATCCATATTGTTGAACAACCGATCAAAGAATGGTGAGTTCGTTGGTATTCCAAGATTATCTTTTCTTGTTGTTTGTGTGATTGTTCTCTCTTCCTGCAGTTAAATGTATATTAGACCATATAAACTTAGAGAGAAAAAAAATAGACTTATGTATATATTTCCATACCTCAGAATCAATCTTGATTATCTCATTTTCATTCCCTTTTTTCGGTTTCCTGCTAGAACTACCTACCAATCGTCCACTTCTCTTTAGATTCTCGGTGTTCCCGTAAACTTAACTCTAGCCATTACCTATTATATACCATTTATACAAATATATATGTAATAGTATTCGAATACGTAAATAATTATACTACATAAACATAATATGAACTCATGTTTATATAGTACCTTCAATACATTCATTTGATTTTAACTTTCCCATTTGAACATTATATCCAAATATGGCAACAAAAAACATGATAAACAATATATGCAAATTATTCCTTACAATATTCCACAACCTAAATCTGCATAATAAACATTCGATTGTTTAAATATTTTAACCTCAGGCAGAAATAACTAAAATCATGGGCTTGATTTTAGTAATCCAGGAAAGGAAATAAAAAAAACAAAGACAACTTTCTATTCTAATTTGTTCATACCCTAACAATATTGCAAAATCAGACAACATGCAAGAAATAAGTCTCACTATAAACTTAAGTTTCTACTATAAAACCTCTATTCATCCCATCTTGCTTCATTTTCAAGACTGTGCTTTTTCAACATTACGAACCCATATACACTAAGAGAACAGATACCCATAAACAAACATGTTTTCTTTGATATAAACCTGCAGTATCAGAAAAAAAAATATAATAAATGAGTATGAGAGATTTAACTCACCGCAACGTTTTTTCGAACCTTTCTTCGTCTTCTCTCCTTCGTTCTCAGTCGTCTGCTGTCTCGAAATGGAGTTGAGAGTGTTTCAGATTTTTTTCCGATTTTTTTGTGCGAAAATGATGCCTAATGTTTAAGTTTTTTCCTTTTTCAATAGCTTCCCATATAAAACTGTTCATAATCCATTTTTTAAAAAATCAAATAGTCATATCAGGAAGGGGCTTTGTTGTAAAAGACTAGTGATTTCTATGTAAATAATGGGTCGAACTGACCATTTATGTAAAATATTACAAATTGTATATAATAGTGTAAAATGAGCCTCTATTTTGGACTATTAGTGTAGAAAACCCTTTAATCTAAAATGTCTTGAATCTTGTTTTAGCTGTTATTTTTAAAAACTCAATTTATAATAAATTCATTGAGCCCAAAAAGAAGCCCAAAACCATTTTAGTTGTGCATCTTGATCTACTAAATCCAACTCTATTTGTTCTCTATACATATTATAAATAGAATGTGTGGGTTTGGGTTGAATAGCTAGATAGATTAAGATGGTGAGTTGGGCTTGTGACTAAGAAAGAGAAAATGAGAGAATAAAGTAATACGATAAGTTTTCTTTTTCCCTTTTTTGGTTTAATAAGCGTTACCGAAAACATAAGAGAGAGAGTGTGAGGTATCGGAAAAACAAGAAGATAGAGAGTTAAGGTTTGTTGCTTCATCTTCTTCATCTGTCGGTCTCCCTGAACACAAGAAGGGTCGTTCGCCGCCGAAGAACCAACAACTTCTTCGGTTTACGCTCGCCATCGGTTCGCTACTTTGAAGGAGCAGCCGCCGCTCGCCGTGAGAAGAATTGGGTCGCGAAGAGTCGTTCGACGTTGCCGTTTACCGATCTCATAAAGTCTATCTTGGGTTTTGCTCTACAAAGGTTGTATTACTCCATCCCTTTCATTTTATTAGTTCTCTTTGTCTCTTTCTAGTTAGTTGTAAAGAATGAATCCAAAAATAAATCCTTGATGTTTGACTCCCTTTCTTGAACAAAGGAAGATTGAAGTTGCATCAAAGAAATTGTTCTTTGAATCATTCTTGCCTTTATTTTGAAGTTATTTTTCAGATTAGAAATCTTACTGTAAATTCTTTGTATTCTCTGCATATCTCTAATAAAACTGTATAGCAAAGACTTAAAACACCTTTACAAGTAGAGTAGGTCATTTTATGATCGAACCACTATAAATAATGGTGTTCTTGTTGTTCTTTACTATGTTTCTACATTTATTTCAGTTCTGTCCAACACCTTAGATTGTCTAAAAATCTCTTATAAACTCGCTGTAAGCACCTCAACCTGATCTAAAATTTGTTAGACATAAGATTTGGATCTTGGTTGAAAATAATATTTAAATATTTATATTTTTTTATTTTATAATTTCTTAGAAGTAACTCTCGACATTTCTGTAAATTTGAGACATCGACATTTTCATAGAATCAACATTTCTATAGACATTAACATTTTAATCGAGCTATTTTTTAAGATAAACCTTCATCTTCTTGCTCCAGTTAACTCCATTCAACTATTATTTTCTCTGTCTTCTTTTTTTTTTTTTTTTTTTTTTTCCATTTTCTTTTATTACATTAATAAATTTAGATTGAAAATGGTTATTTTTAATATTTTTTAAAAATTATGGTCAATATTATCTAGGTTGTCTTTTCTTTTTTCATTTTGGTTAAAAAATTAGTTTGGGTACATTTAGCAATATTGTTGAAATGATTTAGTGTTTAAAGTTTAGTTAAAAACAATTTAATCCTTGATTATTATAAATGCATTAAAAAAATAGATGTCCATTTCTCATACACCCATGTGTCATGTTTTCATTTATCCATGTGCCTTCCATGTGTCGATAGATGCTTAGTGTCCAAACAAGCCACTCATCACATGCCAAATTTTCTATAAATAGTGGCTTTTGGTGGATAATAAAAATGCAATTGGTGAAAAAGGTTCTCCAATCTTCACTCTTCTCTCCCACTTTCTATTTGAATAATCCTCCATATAATTCCACTATCCTTTATTAGATTCTATATATTGCCCCACTTGTATTATTATTATTATTATTATTATTATTATTATTATTATTATTATTATAATATTAGTATTTAAATATTGGTAAAATTATATCCGGTTTTTATCCTTCTTTTTACAACACGTTATCAGCACGAAGTTCTGCCGATTTTTTCACTGAATGTAGGTCCTCCGGGTAAGCCATTTTTTTTTAATAAAATGTTATTTTGCATGTTTAATTAATTTCCTAATGTAAATTCAATTTCTTTTTATATAGTATTACTATGACAAATCTTTCAAAATTAGAATTCACAACCCTTGACATTAATGGTAATAATTATTTGTCATGAGTGCTTGATGCTGAGATACATTTGGATGCTATGAATCTTGGAGAGACCATTAAAGAAGGAAATACAACATCTAGTCAAGAAAAAGCTAAGACCATGATCTTTATTCATCATCATCTCCACGAGGGATTGAAAATGGAATATCTGACGATAAAATGAAAATGGAATATCTGACGATAAAAGATCCATATGTCCTGTGGAAGAGCTTGAAAGAAAGGTATGATCATAAAAAAACTGTTATTCTTCCAAAAGCTCGTTATGACTGGATGCACCTGAGGTTGCAAGATTTTAAATCAGTAAGTGAGTACCAACTCTGCATTATTCAAAATTAGTTCGAAATTAAAATTATGTGGAGAAAACATTACTGATGTGGATATGTTAGAGAAAGACATTTTCTACCTTTCATGTCTCGAATATGCTCTCAAAGCAAATAATAAGAGAAAAACTTTAAAAAAATATTCGAACTCATTTTATGTCTTCTCGTGGTTGAACAAAACAACGAACTATTAATGAAAAACCATGAAACTCGACCAACTAGAGCAACACCATTCCCTGAAGTGAATGTTGTGAATTTTAACAATCGAGGTCGAGGTCGTGGTTGTGGTCGAAGGTCGTGACCGCGGTGAGAGGAAGAAATACCTATTTTCGTGGTGGACATTATAATTTTAAGAAATCCACACAAAGTGATGATCGTAAGGGCAAGGCTCCAAAAGATAAGAGTTCAAAAGGTGGTGAACATAATGTTTCCGGTGCGGAATGATCGAGCCTTTAGTCACGTCACGCACTGTCGTGCGTCAAAACACCTTGTTGATCTCTATCAAGCTTCCTGAAGGAAAAAGAAAAGGGAAGAATGTGGAGGTGAATCTTGCCATTCAAGAAGATGATGTGTTTGACCCCTCCAATATGATGCATCTTGATATGGCTGATTATTTTGAATCTCCTGGAGAGAGAATTGATGCAATCAAACAAGTAGATAATGCTTTGTATGAATATATATAATTTAGTACTGTTTGTAATTATTGTATGTTTTTCTTGTTTTTGTATATATATTTAGGACTCTTTGTAATCGTTTTTCTTTTCTTATCAATGAAGAAATATGGACAATTCTAATATGTTGAGTAACCCGAAAATGAGCAACGAGGATTTATGTCAGCGGCATCACGCGACTACGCACACGATACTCATAAACAAAAAATATTTTTCTAAATTGACAATGCTGGAAGCGAAAATCAATACTATATCAAGTTCTGCAGACCTGATTGAATGTTTTGGAAAAGCTAGTTTTATCTTGCCTACAGGAACAAAATTTTCATTAATAATGCTTTGTTCTCTAGTAAATCAAAGAGAAATTTATTGAGTTTTAAAGATATACGTAATAATGGTTATCATGTTGAAACTGATCGAAAAAATAATATAGAGTGTCTCTATATCACATCTATTGTTTCACATGAAAAACGTATATTAGAAACACTGCCTGCTTTTTCTTCTGGATTATATTACACTCATATACGAGTAATCGAAAGTTATGCAATAATGAACCAGAAGTTCATGAATCCAGAAATATTCAGTGTTTGGCATGATCGACTGGGTCATCCAGATCGATAATGATGAGAAAAATTATTGAGAATTCACATGGGCATCCTTTAAAGAACCAGAAGATTCTTCAATCTAATGAGTTATCATGTGATGCTTGCTCTTAAGGGAAATTAATTATTAGACCATCACCAGCTAAAGTGGGGATTGAATCACCTGCATTTTTAGAGCGAATTCAAGGTGATATTTGTAGACCTATTAACCCACCAAGTGGTCCATTCAGATACTTTATGGTATTAATTGACGCATCCATCAGATGGTCACATGTATGCTTATTATCAAGTCGAAATCTTGTATTTGTAAGATTATTTGCTCAAATAATTAAGTTAAGAGCACAATTTCATGATTATATAATTACGACCATTCGACTTAATAATGCTGGTGAATTTACGTCCCAAACTTTTAATAATTATTGTATGTTAATTGGGATAAGTGTTGAACATCCTGTAGCTCATGTTCATACACAAAATGGTCTAACCGAATCATTTATAAAACGTCTGCAATTAATTGCAAGACCATTACTTATGGAGCTAAACTTCCTACATCGGTCTGGGGTCATGCTATTTTGCATGCTGCATCATTATTACGTATTAGGCCAGTAGCCTATAATAAATATTCCCCCATGCAATTAGCTTATGGCCAACAACCAAATATATCCCATCTGAGAACTTTTGGATGTGCAGTATATGTTTCAATTGCTCCACCACAACGCACTAAGATGAGTCCTCAAAGGAGGTTAGGAATATATGTTGGATATGATTCCCCATCAATTATTAAATATCTTGAACCCCTGACGGGTGATGTATTTACTGCACGATTTGTTGATTGTCATTTTAATGAAACAAATTTTCCAACATTAGGGGGAGAAATTAAGAAGTTGGAAAAAGAAATCACATGGAATGCATCATTATTATCTCATTTAGATCCTCGTGGAGATCAATGTGAACTTGAAGTTCAAAAGATAATTTATTTGCAAAATATAACAAATCAATTACCAGATGCATTCACAGATGCTAAAAGAGTGACTAAATCATATATACAAGCAACAAATGCTCCATCAAAAATTGATATTCCACAGGAACAAATTGTCAATAATGAGTTTGGAGCACGCCAGAAGCATGGTAGGCCAATGGGTTCCAAAGATAAAAATCCTCAGAAAAGAAAAGTAGTTGAGAATCAAAATGATTCAATAAAAAGTATGGATGTTTCAGAAGAAATCCAGAATACAACTACTCGAAAGAGTATTGATGAAAATCAAACGCTTGAGGATAATAATGAAATTTCTATAAATTATGTTACAACAGGAAAGAAATGGAACCGAAATGATATCATTGTTGACAACATTTTTGCTTATAATGTTGCTCACGATATTATTCATGAAAGTGACGATTTCGATTCAAAATCTATCAAAGAATGTCAACAAAGAAAGGATTGACTGAAGTGGAAAGAAACAATCCAAGCAGAGTTGAACTCACTTTCAAAACGTGAGGTTTTTGGACCTGTAGTCCTAACGCCAGAAGGTGTCAAACCTGTGGGATATAAATGAGTGTTTGTAAGGAAAAGAAATGAAAATAATGAAGTCACAAGATATAAAGCGAGACTTGTTGCACAAGGGTTCTCGCAAAGGCCTGGTATTGATTATGAGGAGACATATTCTCCTGTGGTGGATACAATAACGTTAAGATATTTGATTGGATTGACTGTATATGAAAAACTTGATATGCATTTAATGGATGTAGTCACGACGTATTTATATGGATCTCTGGATAATGACATTTATATGAAAATTCCAGAAGGATTTAAAATACCAGAAACATATGAATCAAGTTCTCGAGAATTATATTCAATCAAGTTACAGAGATCATTATATGAATTAAAACAATCAGGACGAATGCGGTATAATCGCCTGAGTGATTAGCTGTTGAAAGAAGGATATCAAAATAATCTAATATGTCCGTGTGTTTTTATAAAAAAATCTCAGTCAGGATTTGCTATTATAACTGTATATGTTGATGACTTAAATATAATTGGAACTCTTGAAGAGTTATCCAAGGCAATAGAATATCTTAAGAAAGAATTTGAGATGAAAGATCTTGGAAAAACAAAATTTTGTCTTGGTTTGCAAATTGAACATTTAACAGATGAGATATTTGTTCATCAATCAACTTATACAGAGAAAATCTTAAAAAGATTTTATATGGATAAGGACATCTATTGAACATTCCAATGGAAGTTCGTTCACTGGATGTAAAGAAAGATATATTTCGACCTCAAGATGACAATGAAAAACTACTTGGTCCTGAAGTACCATATCTTAGTGCAATTGGTGCACTTATGTATCTAGCTAATAACACAAGATCAGATATTGCATTTTCAGTAAATTTCTTAGCTAGATATAGTTCATGTCCTACAAAAAGACATTGGAACGGAGTTAAGCATGTACTCCGATATTTTTGAGGGACAATTGATATGGGTTTATTTTATTCTAACAAATCAAATCATGATATAGTTGGTTATGCAGATTCCGGTTATTTATCTGATCCACACAAAGCTAGATCTCAGACAGGTTATCTATTTACATGTGGAGGAACTGCTATATCATGGCGATCAGTGAAACAAACTATCACAACCACTTCTTCAAATAATGCTAAAATCCTTGCAATTCACGAGGCAAGTTGAGAATGTGTATGGTTAAGATCAATGACACAACACATTCGTGAGGCATGTGGTTTGTCTTCAAGCAAACCTCTTCCAACAATATTATATGAAGACAACACAACATGTATAGCTCAAATCAAAGGAGGATACATTAAAGAAAATAGAACGAAACATGTCTCTCCAAAACTTTTCTACACTCACGACCTTGAAGAAAATGGTGACATCTCAGTACAACAGATCTGTTCGAAGGATAACTTGGCAGACATATTTACAAAGGCATTACCAACTACATTATTTGAGAAATTGGTTCACAGTATTGGGATGCGACGACTCAGAGATCTCAAGTGATGTTTACATGAGGGGGAGTATAGTGTATTCTTTATATAAAATATGTACTTTTTTTCCTTCACTAGGATTTTTTCCCATTGGGTTTTTTTCCTAGTAAGGTTTTAACGAGACACATATTATATAAAATGGACATCTAAGGGGGAGTATTATAAATGCATTAAAAAAATAGATGTACATTTCTCATACACCCATGTGTCATGTTTTCATTTATCCATGTGTCTTCCATGTGTCATCTTTTGATAGATGCTTAGTGTCCAAACAAGTCACTCATCACATGCCAAATTTTCTATAAATAGTGGCTTTTGGTGGATAATAAAAATGTAATTGGTGAAAAAGGTTCTCCAATCTTCACTCTTCTCTCCCACTTTCTATTTGAATAATCCTCCATATAATTCCACTATCCTTTATTATATTCTATATATTGCCCCACTTGTATTATTATTATTATTATTATAATATTAGTATTTAAATATTGGTAAAATTATACCCGGTTTTTGTCCTTCTTTTTACAACATTGATAATATTTTAGTCTTCAGGCAATTTAAGTCCGTTTCATAGCCCGCCATTTTGGATTTTTCTATTTTGTGTTTTTTTTTTTAAAAAAAACTTTGCATGGTTTGATAACGGTTATATAGTATATATATGTTGGATATGTTAATTTAAAACTATCACTTATATGTGGTTGTGTTTTTGATTATATGCATGACAAAAAAATCGACAATTGTGGCTACCAACAAAAAAAAAAATTTGTGTACATGAGATATACTTACAATACAAGTAGAATGACATTGTATATTTACAAAAAAGAAAAAGTGTTTCATATGATATAATACATTGCATATATTTCAATAAATGTTATGTACCAACCAATTTTATCATTTGCTTTTTCTTTTGACACATTTCATACGTTTAACGAATATATGTAATACTTGATATAGACGATGAATATATAGTTCACACTATGATGAAACTTAATTCAATTTCATAATCACTTTTAAAAAAATAGAAACTGGGCATATATCAAGTATATATCTACTTAATACTAAATTTATCGAGTGTGGATGCAGAAACAATTATTATGCATAAGTCTGATATAGACGATGAATATATACTTCATATTAGGATTAAAAATGTAATAATCTTTATCATCTGAAATGTTATTATATAGAATGTATACTGGAAATGAACTTAAACCCTACCTATGAATAAAAAAATATATGGTATATATAAAAATAGTATCAAAATATTGTTAACATTTATAAATTGCAAATGCAACATTTTGAAACTAGAAAATGATGTAGGGTAGAAATGAATGTAGAAGAAAAAGTAAAATGAAATAATGAAATTAGAATCGGTTAGAATTAAAAATGAGTGTTGAATTTTGCATGAGGTGCAAATGGATGCTTATAATTTTTAGAAGTTGCCAGAAATAGGTGTCGAAAAGGAAAAAAAAAATGAAAACTGAGATTGACCACTATTGAATGAAATTGTCTAATGTAATTGATTAATCGAAATCAACATTAATTATATTACTGTAATGGAATAATAGTAATAGGAGAGAAAAAAAATCATAGCTTTAAATACTATCAACACGTATGAATGGTAAGAAAATAATATTAAATACAATAAAACGTGAATAATAGATAAACATACATGAAAATATCCTACTCATTGCTGATGGAGGAAGCTATCGAAAATGGGTGAGTTCGAAAATGGAAGAAAACAATAAAGGATATTGTCAGAAATGGAAGAAAACCATGTAGAAGATGATGAAGACCGAAAAAATTGAAGAAAATGAAAAATAGTAAAAATGAAATAAATATTTTAATTGATGTAAACATTAATGATGATTTAATAATAATGACAATTTTTTTTTTTGAGTACATTAACAATTGGGGTGGGAGATTTGAACCCATGACTTCTTGGTCATGAGTCATACTTGATGTTAGTTGAGCTATGCTCTTGTTGGCAATAATAATGACAATTATTAATTTGGAGAGAGAAACACATATATTATACTATTTAATGATATATGAGTTTAATAAATAGACAATTATCTATAAATAATTTCTATAAGGAAATTATGTACATATAAAAATATTATTTTTCACGATTTTATAGGGGCAGTTTTTGTCCAATAATTTTTATTTTTCATTTTTATAAAATTGAAAAATCCGTAAATGCAAAATCTAGAAACTGTTGACAAAATTATAAGTGAATCGGCTAAAGATATCATTTATCACAATTTCTTTAAATGGTTTTACTAAAAAAAGAGTTTTCTGATGCATCATAAACCAGTAGTTAGAGCATTTTCAATCCCACATGAATATGGGAAAATTTCTAGTGCTACCGTGGTTTGGAGGACTCCATACCTCTTCCAATACATGATTGTCACTTAGTATTTTATTTTATTCTTAAATTTAATATAAATTAATAGTAGTATAATTTTATTTTATAAAGTATAACTTATTTCTCTCTCCCTCGACTAACTTCTTTCTCTTTCCTTATTTAATCTTCAAACTTCTTTCTCTCTTTAATTGAAAAAAATAAGAAGGCATGACAATTGGTATCACATTTCTCGTTTCTCTCTTCCCTATACAAATAAATAAAAGAAAAAGATTACATATAGAAATTCATCTTCCATACCAAACTAGATAAATAAGTACAAAATATCTAAATAATATCTTAATAATTTTGAAACAAGAAGTAAGTTTTATCCTCTATAAGTATATGATTATCATCTACATTTAATTTACTATCAGAAAAAAATATAGTTAAAAATAATGAATAAATTGAAACTATTCTAAACCTAAATTAAATTAAAAACTTTTTGGTTGATTAATCTTATTGAGTTCAAATGTAAAAGGAAAAAACGATTCAACCATGACGAAATAAAGAGAAATTGTTTCACTATTATTTTAAATTGTTTTAAGCATTTTGAAAATAAAATAAGTAAGAATATTTTCTTATTTCATTTTAATTATTATATTTATGTCCAACTTTCTAACTTTAATCATTAAAAAAAAACTAAATAATTATTTTATCCTACTTTGATAGACATTATAATTAGATTTTAGTTGTTATCCATTACAATATTTTATTTTTATTTTACTTATTTTTCAAATAATTAAATAATTCTTTTACACTATTTTTATCATATTATAAATAAGTTTTATTTGTTACCTATTTGATTACCTATATGCAATAAAGAATTACAAATGTCCCAAAAAACACATAAAAGTCGATGCTTAATAAAACTATAAATTAATATGTCAACAATTCATTAAAAAAAAAAAACTTTAATGTGCAAATGAAAATTTCATATCAAAAGAAAACAATCTATCATATATTGACATTTTACTTCCACATCATATATCTGCATCAAAGTCATTTGATTTTCAACCATCTCGCTTCTCATATAAAATGTTTCATCTTCACTCACAAACATCATTCCAATCTTTGGTATATTTTCCTCATCTTGCCTAAAAGTAACTAATATTGTTTTCTCTATTTCTACTTCATTTTTTACTTCAATGGAGTTGTCTACTTCAATAGAACTTAAATTAATATCGTCATTTAAGTCAATATCACCTACAATAATTATAATAAATGACTTTATAAAAAATATATGAAGCAAAAAGTGTAATTTATATGTTCAATGAATGAAAAAAAACTTACTTATATGTAGATGTTCCAAGTTAGTCATTACAAGTTATCAACTAAACCTAAAATTTAATAATAATAATAATACTAAAAAATATATATATATACAATACAACACACATTATCAAAGTTTTATAAAGAAACAATGAACTAAATTGAATAAAAAAAAACTTTAACATAAGACATAACATACCTAAATACTTCTTTTAAGTAAAGATGAATATATCCAAATATTTCTATATTCAAGAAATAAATAAAACATATCGAAATGTGTTACAAATAAAGAGAAAAAAAATTGATAAAAAATAGTTGGAGTGCAAACCTTCTCCAAAGGAAATTAATAGAGATTTTGATGGGGATGAAAGTTAAACTTTGGTGTAACGACCCTAAATTTAAGAACTAAAACCACTAGGGAAGTTACTAAGTAACACCGTCACTGCTAAAAATTTCGGTAGCATAACGACGCTACTAGGGCAAACCAAAATTTTCTCCTAACTTGTTTTAAGCATAAAGGCACTCCAATAAGTATTCCGACACGTTCAACCTCCACCAAACTACATTCATAACAGGTTGGGTTCCAAAACAGATCACAAGCAACCAGTTAGGGCAAGATATTCCAGAAGAACTCATTTTAACACCTTCTGACGCTCATAAGCCACTAATCTCTTTGTTAAGAGAGGGCAAACAAAACTCTTATCAAACAAAAAGAACATACGAGACTAACTCCATGCACAGGAAGAACAAGACCCTAAAACATCTTACCAGCCTCTCAATTAGAAACCCAAACACAAATGAAAGTTCTAAACAAAAAGGAATGTGCAACAAAAATCAAGGTACAAGACATAATAACTCCCTAAGAGTTAGTGACACCACATAACTTCCTTATAGCCTCGCCAGGTTGCCTCCGTCGCCATCCACCTCAGTTCAACTCTTACCTGCAAACAAAACATAGAAAGAAGGCGAGTGAGTATAAATTACCCAGTAAGTAGCCCACTTACGTCCAAACCTATCTCAACAAAACAATTAGACCTATCTCCCGAACTCGCTCAACCCCCAAACCGGTATCTCACTTAACTCATTCACCCTGAGCCCTGTGGTGACTACTCGAACTCTACCTTCGGTCCAAGAACTTTGGTTGACGATGCAATGAGAGAAAGCAACTCTCACGCCACTACTCACCGGCATAGAACAAAGCAGTACGTATCCTACACGCCCTATGAGGAATCACCCCTAAGCTAACACAAGATCATGGAAAGCAACCACTCCCTGTTGGGGACGTACCCCAGGCTCTCATAACACACTAACATGGTACAGTGCGGTGCGTAACCAACACGCCCATTGGGGAATCACCCCTAAGCTAGTATGGGATAAGGAAAAGCAACCACTCCCGATCTCAACGGGGACACACCCTAGCCTCACGAGCCTATCATATATTGTCAACCTAGAAGTTCTGACCCGCTCGTGTGCAACTCAAGGTTTGGTAAGGATCAGTTCACGGGCTTTACTCATAAGGTCTCTAAGGGTCTTCTAGCATTCCCCACATCCTCAGCCTAATCAAAGGCCCAAATTCCTTACTAGGTTCTCAATTAACCAAGTTTAATTCAAATTACACACCCATTAGGAATGCTAGACGCCACCGGGACGATGTCCCTCACCTCACATAGCTTCCCACAACACGAACTCAAGCAATGCAACATAGTAAACGTGATCAAAACATGCTTCACAAACTTAATGTAACATTCATACAAACGTATCAAGCTTAAAACTCATAAAGACACGCTACAAGCTCCAAAATCTTTAGCTAGTTAGTCTAAGGTCCAACAGTAAACTAAAAAATACACAAGTAAAGCACATACGCCTTGCTCTTTCGCTTAGGAGCTCGACGTTACTCCAACTGACTACTTACATCAAATAGGGAGTGTCACGGGATAGTCCTTGCTCCTACTAGCAGCCTAGTGCACCAACAAAACACCACACACGATGCACAAACCTCAGTTAGGAACCGACCTAAAATGGGCATTCCTTGATAACCATTTAAGGAAAACAGAACCAACTCAACTTTTCTAATTTTAACTACCGAACCAGCAAAAACAAGATCGAGGCTTACACACGGCGGCGAGTCTGGAGCCTTGAAGCTAGACGAATACCAAACGAGCGAAGCCTTCAAGAATGCCTCTTTTATCGCGCTCCCAAACCTGCCCAAACCACAACGAAAGGAAATTAGAGAGAGCAACGAGCCCAAATCTGAGGGAGAGAGGGAAAAAGAGAATCTGAGGAAGAGGGAGAGGGACGGCGGCGGGGCGAGAGGAGAGGCGGCGAAGGGCGATAGGAGTGGCGGTGCGCGAATCCGACGTGGGTCTCAGCTCGAAGAAAGAAGAGGCGGTCGAAGAGAGAGAGAGAGATGATGGCGGCGCACGACGAGAGGAGAAGGCCACGACGCGCTTGCAGCTGAGTAAACGCCAGCGGACAACGACCGGTTGACACTCCGACTGCGAAACGAAGAAGAAAGGTTCGGGGGGTAGTCGCACGGCTCTCTCCTCTTCTCCCTTTCTTTCTTTTTTTTTTCTTTTTAACTAAAACTCAAAACAAATAAAAAGGATCCTTAAAAAAAGAGAAAAGAGAGGGAATTACCTCGATTCCTTCTCCAAAGCGCTCGATAAGAAACTCAAGAGTTGACAACCAAAATTTAAAGGCGAGACTTAATTATTTGGGTCCCTGCAAGATCCAATAATTAACCTTTTAGCCCAAAACTTTTAAAAACCACTACATGATCCCGGAAATAACTTTCACGAAAACGTAAATTACCTGAAATTACCGGCCGTCACACTTGGAAAGCCCGAGGAAGATAAAAAAAATGAAGGTGTTGAATAAGTTTTATTTTCTTTTAATAAAATAAATTTTAATTAGTGTAAAAGAAAATAGAAATAAAAGTAGTGATGTCAAAATTGTCATGTAGTCTTATTTTGTTTAATTAGAGAGAGAGAAAGAAGTTTGGAGATTAAATAAGGAAAGAGAAGGAAGTTAGTTGAGGAAGTGAGGAAATAAGTTATACTATTAATTTATATTAAATTTTAACCATAAAATAAAATGCCAAGTGGCAATCATGCATTGAAAGGTGAAGAATATCAAATTCTTTCACCCGATGAACGAGTTGCAACACGAACACTTCGTGGACCACCTCTGGTGTCTTCCCTACTATCCTTAGGCCTTTGAACGGATTGTGTGTGATGGAGATCTGATCTCCTTGAGCAGCGGAAACGTGTTTGGGATCTTAATGTGCTTGATTGTTTTAATTGAAACAAAAACCAATACATTGATAAAAATGCAGAACAAGCATGAATTCTAATCTTATTAGACATGGATTAATTGCTTACATGCAAACATATAATGAGTTTAACTATTAAACGAAGGGGAAGAAGTATTAATACCTTTGTAGACTTTCTCCAACTTGCACAAACTCCTTGCTCCAAATAAGACAGCAACACAGTAACCAAACTTCTCTGTTTTCTTCCAGCAACAGGACACCACCAAAATGGCAAACCTCCTATTCTCTGGATTCCACTTAGATCAACCTTGGTGGGAAGGTAAACCAACAATTGGAAGAATGTATTGGGAATGTGAGTGAGAGAGAAATTTTTCAGCGATTCTCCAAGAATTTGTAATGATCGATCGATCCAACCTCCTCTCCTCCATTGGAGAGGGATAAAACGAGAGGGATCACCACCCCACTCCCTATCGATGGGGAGGGAGGTGGGGAACGTGTCCTTCTGATACGTTCCCATTAATTTAATATTAAATTAAATTAATCATTAATCAAATCATATTTAATTAATCAAATTAAATATCTTATATTTAATTAAGATTAAATCATATTTAATCATATCCTTCCCTCTAACCTATAGTTTTAATGTACATCAAATGCACATTAAATTTTAATCTATAGTTTTTAAATATGAATCACATTCACATTTAAATTTAATATTTGAACTCTTTCAAATATTATTCTCTCACATAATTTAATATGAATCATATTCACATTAAATTTATAATATATAGTTCCAAAACTATATATTATATCGTAACCATATATATAAAATATATTCCTAGTGAATTTGAACATTTCAAATTCAAATGATCTAAGAACCCTTTACGAGCTGAAAGGTGGACCTAATGGACCTACAGATCAGAAGCTCTAACGATACGAGATTGCTCGGTTAATCTCATTAACCTCTCAATCAACATTCGTTAACTGCGAGAACACTCCACTAAAGTCTCACAGTTGCACTCTTCTCACTGCAGATATATTTCTGTGTCCACGGATATTGACCAATAACAACAAGTCAATCCTTCACGAATGTTCGTAACACCACCGGGTCAAATTACCGCTTTACCCCCGGTTACATCTTGTGCCTTAAGTACCAAAGCTCCTCTAATGAACAATTTGTTTGTGGTCCTACCAACAAACAGAGCCCCTCTCGGGCCAATGAGAGGGTCGGGCCCTTTGTTCAAGTCCCGGAGACACCACTTAAGGGAACATTCCTCTACTTACCCTAGTAGGCGGGAAGGAGTGAATTCCATCTTGCTAAGTTAAGTTCCCAACCGCTCACTCGGCCTTGTCCCCAAGAAGGTAGGCATATTAAGTCGGCGAATCTGCCACTCTCACCCATACTAGTCAAAGGACAATCCTCGCGATGTGAGTTCGAACTCGCTTTCGGATTGAGATCAAGTTGCCTAGGTCATCCTAGTGAAATAGAAACCTAACTAGTCAACGGAGTTACAACTAGAGGTTACTAGTTCGTGGTCCGATCTTATGTAATCTCATTACATAGGATATCCCCACTCACATGTCATCTACACGAACACGTTAGGATCACAGTGTTTGTATCAAATACAAAGTGAGCCACATCCATAGTTTAACCAGGGTAAGGTACCCAAACCTTATCCCCTAACTATAGACCCTTTAGGTTGTATCTGGAACCGAGATCCTTTTTATGTACATTACATTCAGTCAAAGATTCATTTAACAGCCTTTGATGTTTAGTTTATTGGATTTCGGGTTTAAATAAAGGCAAACTCGTAGAAAACGAACAATAACACTTTATTGAAATAATAACACCTTATTACACTAATTAGAACATAATCACAAACTACGAGTTTTAGGGCACAAATCCCAACAGTGTGTTCCGAGATTAATAGAATTTGGAAGAAGAATGCTCAAAGGTCAAAAACCGAGAACATAAACTATTTCTGCAAAAATCCTCTCAAATTTCTTCAAATCACCTTTAAATAAAGCTTCATTAGAGTGACAACTCAAGTGTGATATGAGGATGATTGAAGAAGAAGTTGGTCAATTTTGGCCAATTTTGAGCTGAATCACCATGGTATATTTGGTTTTGAGAGAGAGAAAATGATTAGTTGAAGGTTTTGATGATGGAAAAATTTTCAGAAATTTTCAGCTTTTATTTTCGGTAAAATTGAAACTGTTTTAAGTGTATTTTAGATACATTTTGTACCAAAAATTTACCAAAAGATTGTTACTTCAATGTATGATTTATACCTTTGATTTCCACATGAAAAGAGTATGTTTTGAAGGGTTTTACAACTTTAGGTACTTTACCGATCTGATTTTATTTGTAAAACAGTGAAAATCTTTTCTTTTAGATCAAAAACTCTTGGGAAGATTTGTTTTGTGAGCAGAAATTTTTATGGGGTTTTATTCCTAATTTATGGTAGTTTTTGAAGGTTTCAAAGTTGTAGAATTAGAAAATCGTTTGATATTTTGTAATACTTTGAAAAACATTAATTTGATCAATTTTAGTACGTTTTAAATTTGGGTTTAAAGCATTTTAACTTAGTTTTTCAATGTTGTAATTTTTATCCAAGAACCCTAATTTTCCATACTTTTTATGTAGAAAACTATTTTGAATGGGAAACTTTGGGTGGATAAGTTTGTCTAGCTTTTAGATAACCTTTTGAACCTTTAAGATAGAATTTTTGGTTTCTAATAAGTGGACATGTTTGGACCTCTAGGAGAAGTTGATTGTGCAAGAAAGTGGAATTAAATTTGGATTTTGAGATTGAGATTCGTGAGGATTAAGGGTTGAGGTAAGTATTTTCCACATCTCTTCCAAAATAGATATTTGAGCTAATTATGTTTTATTTTGATAAAATATTTGAATGCATGATTTTATGTGAATTGCATTTGTTTTAAATTGTTTTGTTAAGCAAAAGTATTTGTTACTTTTTTTATTATTTGAAAAATGTTTTGTTCGATTTGTTAGAGTAATCCTTATATGCTAATTTTTTTGTTTTGAGATTGCATGTCTACTTATGTAGTAGTCAAATTTGTATTCATAAGTTTCTGGTTGATTGTATTGACAACCTTTGATCTGTTAAGACTTATTTATGGGAAGACACATTAGTGGTTTGACGCTCCTTGGAATGAAGATTCATGTGTGTGTTACACTCACATGGGCTCACATCTAAGTGATTTCTTCGGTAAGTTCTGGTCCATTTTTAATTGACATCTTTGAATGATCTATGTTGCTGACGGGTAACGATATTTGTCTGGGCCTACTCCATATATGCATCTTTTTCACTCTGTATTTGAAAGTTTGAAATGAATGATTTGCTTACAATTTTCTGATCATTATTTGTTAGTTTTGTTTTTAAGGAAAATGAATTTTTGAAACTGATTGTGGTTATTGCTTACTGGGTATTTTTGTACTCATTTTTGTTTTTCAAATGCTTTCAGATGATGAATCAAGAGATAGTTCCGACAGTGAGTGAGGTCTAGCGTTTTGGTAGGATGAAAGAGTTTTTCTTAGGGTTTTCCTAGCATTTGTAGTTTTGGTCCTTGTTGGACTTAGTCTTAGTTATTCTTTACTTTAATTCGTTTCTGTTAGTTACTATTTAGCTTCTGACTCTTATGTCTCGACTTGGTTTAGGTTGATTTTGAAGTTAAGTTATTTTGATTCCGCACTTTTGTTAGTTTGATCGTAAATCTAAAAACACAGTTGTTACATTGAAATTCTTTTTGCAAATTTTCCCAAGCCTCTTTAGCTTTTTTAATACAAAAAATTCGAGAAAAAATAGACTTACTTACACCTTGTTGAATGAGCCGAAGTTCTAAAGCGTTACGTTTTTTGTTCTTTTTAAACTATTTCTCTTGATTTGGTGACCGTTCTGACGTTCCTTCATTTTCTTCTTCAATAGGAGCTTCATAATCTTCTTCAATGATCCCAAAGATCTTGAGAGATAAAAATAGTTTCCATTTGACTTTGCCAATATTCATAATGCTCTCCATCAAAGAACAAAACTTGATTCGTTGGAATTGAAAACAAGTTTGGAACACAATTGATGTCCATTTTATCTTTGCTCTGATACCAAATTTGTTGGAGACAATGAAGATCAAGTAGGAAAGATTTTAGAATGGAGAGAGAATTATGAAGAAACTTCTTCTATTGAGTGCTTTGACATTTAAGCTCATTTGGAGTTTTCTTTGTTACTTGCTTACAAGGGGTAGAGAATAACTTTATTTATAGGTGTTAATATAATTTTGGCTAAATTATAGAAAATGCCCCTAAACTATGAGGTTTGTGTCAAAAATACTCGTAAACTTTAAAAAGTTTCAAAAATGCCCTAATCTTTCAAAAAGGTTAAAAAATACCCTTACCATTAAGTTTTGGATGGAAACCGTTAAAAAGTTTCTTTATCGTAAACCAGAAGCCACACCCCACTTCCTTCTTAACCGTGAAGCCATACTACACCTCCAACCACTTTCTGTTTCCCATTTTTTCATCTTCAACAAGTTGCCGACAACCTTTCTCCTTCAACCCATTTTATGTCGGTGAAGCTCCAACGTTCGACGACTCCTCAGCGACCAAACAGTACTTCTCTGGTGAGGTTGTAACTAAATCTCCCCCAGTTAGTGAATCTCCCCCACTCAGCAGATCTTCAATAAGCGTCGTGTGCCCTTGCTCGATAGGATTCGAAAAATCGACATCGACCGCTTCCGACCACGCTAAAACATTGAAAGCCTTCTCTTCTCTATCTACTTATGCCTCTTTTCTGTTGTTTGACCTT
Organism: Trichosanthes cucumerina; assembly: GCA_036507285.1. Classification (NCBI taxonomy): domain Eukaryota; kingdom Viridiplantae; phylum Streptophyta; class Magnoliopsida; order Cucurbitales; family Cucurbitaceae; genus Trichosanthes; species Trichosanthes cucumerina. Next base: position 63,785,445 of record CM071844.1, read on the forward strand.
TCACTGTAGACTATGGTGTCGTCCACAACCATCTTTCCTTCATTTTCTCTCTTTTTCGATTTCCTCTACAATGTCATAGTTTCCGACATCTTTTTTAGCATTATCAATGTTGTTTTCTTTTATTGCTTCGATAATCCATGGATGCCAATGAATATGATTTTTTCTATTTTTTCTGGTTCAATTTCTTTTGGTGAAGTTTTGTTTCTAGATTCATAAAACTTTTTTTTTCCTTGGCTATTGTTTTGCTGATTGTACTGGAGGCACAATTTTCACTGAGAGCATCTAACTTGTCGCTGATTTTTTTGAAGTTCTTTGCTTAAGATATTATGGTTATAGATTTCATTAACTTTTGTGTTTCTGAATTTTTGGTTTGGATGGAGGATGAGAATGATGAAATGATGAATAAGTGTTATGTAACTTTGATTTGAGTTGTTTGGAAGTATTAGGGGTGATCATCGGTCGGTCGGGTGGGTTTTTCGACCCCAATAACTAAATTCTTCGGCTTGCCTCGATCGACTTTTTGTAAAAAAATTTGACCTTAAACCTAATTAAAATCGAGACACCAACCAAACCAATTGGTTTGGTCATTTTATTTATTTATTTATTTAAATTTTTAAAATTATTTATTTTTTAATTATTTACTATTTTTATTATTTAATTATTTAATTAAAAATATGTAAAATGTTTATATTTTTTATTACTTTTACGGTTTTCTGTTATTATTATTAATTTTAAAATTTTAATTTTTATTATTATTATTATATATTTTAATTTTTTTTATTTTTTTTATATTTCGGTCGGTTCGGTCGGTTTGGGATTTTTTCCTCATACGACCAACCCCGACCGACATTTTCAATAAACCGACCGACCGAGGTCGGTTCGGTCAATTTTGGTCTGACGGATCGATTTTTGGTCTTTTTTTGCTCACCCCTAGGAAGTATTAAGATAGTGGGATGAAGATTGATAAAAATGGTGAGTTGAGGGTTGGGTGTACTGTGAATTTTGTTTGAATGGCTTGATGTTTCTATAACTTTGATTGATGGTGGGTTGAAAAGAAGATGGTGGGTTGAAAAGAAGATGATGTAGTTGGTAAATACCTAGACGAAGAATAACTTTCTTGGTGTGCAGTCCACCTTGAGGTTGTCGTCTCCGACCATCGTCCATGGTTTTGTAGCTTTTTTAAAACATCGAGGTTCGTCCGAGGCTCTGATACCAATTAACGCAACGGGTTTAGAGATTAGGCCAAATCAATGGCCAAATAAGGGAAATTCATCCCAAAGAGAGAAAAATCTCAAAAGAACTAAATGTTCTATTCAAAATATGATTCAAAAAACTCCTTACAACTCTCACAAAGGCCTATTTATAGGCTTACAATAAAAAAACCTAATACAAATTAAACTAAAATTAACACTAAATTAATAACAATTAAATTAAACTAATTAACCATCATTTCATCCTACATCACTTACTTACACCTTGTTTAATGAGGCGAAGTGCTAAAGCGTTACACTTTTTGTTCTTTTTAAACTCTTTCTCTTTATCTGGTGACCGTTCTGACGTGCCTTCATTTTCTTCTTCAACAGGAGTTTCATAATCTTCTTCAATGATCCCAAAGATCTTGAGAAATAAAAATAGTTTCCATTTGCCTTTGTTGATATTCATAATGCTCTCCATCAAAGAATGAAACTTGATTTGTTGGAGTTGAAAACAAGTTTGGAACACAATTGGTGTTCATTTTATCTTTGCTCTGATAACAAATTTGTAGGAGACAATGAAAATCAAGTAGGAAAAATTTTAGAATGGAGAGAGAATTATGAAGAAACTTGTTCAATTGAGTGCTTTGACACTTAAGCTCATTTGGAGTTTTCTTTGTTACTTGCTTACAAGGGGTACAGAATAACTCTATTTATAGGTGTCAATAGAATTTTGGCTAGATTATAGAAAATGCCCCTAAACTATGGGGTTTGTGTAAAAAATATCCCTAAACTTTAAAAAGTTTCAAAAATGCCCCTAAACTTTCAAAAAGGTTAAAAAATACCCTTACCGTTGAGTTTTAGATGGAAACTGTTAAAGTTTTGTTTCAAAAATACCCCTGAACTTTTAAAAAGTTTCGAAAATGTCCCTGACCTTAAATTTTTTTTAAAAAAATACTTACCATTAAGTTTTGGATGAAAAATGTTAAAATTTTCGCGTTTTAATAATACTCTTAACCTTTCAAAAAAGTTCAAAAATAGAAAAATGTAATACCTTAAGTGTATGGATTAAGTTTTAATATAATATATAAGAATGTTAGATTTTCATCTATAGAAGATTGATATTTTAATTCACTTAAATACCATGAATATAATCACCCAATTTTATTTAAAAAAATAGAAAAATGAATAAGAGCAAAACAAAATAAATACATAAAATAAATGAGGAAGAAAACAATCAATCTTAAGGAATTGATTTCATCAATCAGACCAATAATTCAATTACTTAAACAACTAAGATTGACATGCAAATATTTCATAAGTCAGGAAGACAAAAGTTAAGACTCACTTTTACGAAAGCAAGTGGATGTTTTGGATCTTCCACATCATTCTCGGAAAAGGTCCGGACAAATTTTTAAAATTTCTAAATAGATTGATTAAATGAAATCTCAAAGAATCTCATTAAATACCAAATAAATTATTCAAAAGCTTTTTTTAAAAGTTTTTTTAAGGCCAAAGATATTTTTGAAACTTTTTTAAAGTTCAAGAGTATTTTTGAAACAAAACTTTAACCATTTCCATCCAAAACTTAACGAAAATGGTAGTTTTGAACTTTTTTGAAAGTTCAAGGGTATTTTTGAAACTTTTTAAAATTTAGGGGTATTTTTGACACAATTAACCTCATAGTTTAGGGGCATTTTCTATAATTTAGCCTAGAATTTTCTAGAGAATGATTAATGACCTAGAAAATAGACTTATCTAGAAAATTACATAAGCCTTACATATTCCAAAAAGCCATATTGAAGAACTCAAAAGACTAATTAGAAATTGCACATTACATTTAACATCTCTTTCCCTCTCTAGATTTTCTTTCCTTCAAATCTGATCCCTCCCTCCCCCGATTCTAATTTCCATTTGTCATTTTGATCTCCCTCACTCACTCTCTCTCTCTAAGAATGATAGACTTCGCCACCGACCACCGCTGCCGACCACTTAAAAGATTTGGTATTTGAATGACCTGCCTGTGGCGTGTCCACCATGTATCCAAAATTAGAAATAATAATTTTAAAAAAATCATGTCAGACATATATTTGGATCATCAACGTATCTGTGTCTGACACAAATACTGCGTCAAAATAAAGTGTTTGTGCTCCCTAGTTTCACAACCTATCAAAAGGTAGAAGAGGGATACAAAATAACAAGAGGCAGATTCCATCTGTTGTAAGGAAAATGTTATATCTCTCCCCTGAAAGGAAAAAAATATCAAAAAGCTTTGTTGGTCAGATTCTAAAAATATGATGAATGTATCGCTGAACCGGGCGCCCGTTTGCCATTTAAGGGGGAGGGAGTCTTGGAGCTATGCCTTCTCCCATCGGTAGTTGGAAGCAGAACTGAGACTGGATGTAACTGAAGGAAAGGAGATATAGATAGGATAGGAGGGCACGGCAGGTAAGCGAAGGCTCTCACTCGAGGTCTCTCGAGCCTTGCTAGGGATATCGGATGCGGTAAGGATTCGTGTCGATCTCAACACCCGCCATAGGCGCGCTAATACCTCATCTTCTACCCAAGAGGAAATTGTCTTTCTATTCCTTCTAAACGAACTATTAAGAATTACCGGCAGAGATATCTCAGACCACATTTTCTTCTAGTAAGGACTATATTATAACCCCAGACTATATTATACTTTACATTTTAAATAATATTATATGATTCTACCGATTATAATAACTCACAGACAATTATAACCTCTTATTATTATAACCCACTCAGCGCCCCAAACAACCCCTTAAAGATAAAATATCACTCACTACAAATTTTCGGACCCACAAACATTGCCAAACAATCGAGCCTCATCATCAAACCCAATCTCATAGGCATCAAATCATATATCAGTAAGCAATATAGGTTTAGATCTTGCAAATTTGATTCAATAATAATACAAAATTTATAAACTATCATAAAAGTAAGATAAAAACAAAGCCCAAATACATGAGTAATAGTGGCGATGGAAATTAGCAAACAGAACTATGTAACAAAAATTTAATAATTTGTACAGGAGCATAAGCAACAAAATTAGCAGTCTGCCCACTACACACTATTGCAGTATTCACAATGCAGCCTCTCTTAATGAGAATGAAAAATAGGCACAAGTCATACAAATTCATTATTCACTACGCTGCAAGTTTACAACCCAACGTACCAACAAAGGCATGCAATAGAAAAAAAAAAACCCAGTCTTCAAAATATCATCATTGTCCCTAGTTAAATGGATATCAAAGAAAGGAAAAGAAAAGACATGTTCTATTGGTTAACAATAATCTTGAATTTTCAGCCATGCATGTTACACTTGGATGGGACAACTTTTTGACATAAAAACACCTGCAACATACGGAGAAGTAACCTGCAAGTCGAGCTCCACGAAGCTGAAGATACTCTCAAAATTGGAAGTATGAAAGAAGAAGAAGCTGGTTTAAGATAATCTTCACCAAGCTTCAGCAAGTTGAGCAGATATGGAGAAGTAAATAACAAGTTGATCTTCGAAAAAGATCTTCATCACCAAGCTCCACTGCCGCAGTATTAGCCACTCCATCCAGCAATGTAATAGAGAATGAACAAATATGAAAAAATAACAGCTTGTATAAAATTTATCCCCCAGTTAGCGTTCAAGAGAAAGTATTAAACACCCTAATTTTCAACTTTGATAAAAGTACATATCTCATATCATGTCTAGATGCTAACGCATGTAAAAAAGTGATATATGCATGTGTAAAACCTAAAAAAGTTGGAACTATTGTAAAAAGGAAAAGAGATACCATCAATATCATAACTTAGATATCAATTGAGCCATTCAAAAAATATTTCAATAGATAAAATAACATACATCTCCAACTACATCTTTGTTGGAAGTTTAATCTTTTGAAGACAAATAGTTGAAAATGTGAGAGCAAAAAAAAAAAAAAAAAGCCGCAAAAGCAATCATATTTAGCAAAATTGGCTCGATCAACTATCAAGTTTAGATTATAACCAAGATGGTTGTCAACATACTATTTCATGCTAGGATTCGAGTCCATTCCGTACTATAATTTTTCTACAACATCGCTATTTTCACTGAACTAGCTCATAAGCTATCCATCCATGATGCCACCTATTTATAATCTGCTTATTATCTCAAAACACTGGAAAAAAAACTAATACTATATATGTCATAAAAAGAATATATCCAAGTTGCTTGACTTGAATACTTGTTGAATCAAGGAAAAGGCCTTCAAGGAATGTGATATACTTGAATAGATTGTCTTCTGTACTCCTTGAAATTTAACAAGCATCTGCTGCTGATGAAGCTATCCTTGAAATTATTATAAAAAGCAAGCAAGTTGGAGCTTCAAATATATAATACATTACATATGATGTCTATCAATACAAAAAAGACAATGACAGCAGAGAAATAGAATCTCATATTGGAACCAACATAAAAGCAATTTCAAAAATCGAAATAGGAAACTCCAATCAGAAGCAAAATACTCCACTCCAAGATCCAGTAATTTCAAGATTCATAAATTTAAGTATACCTAATGTCCTCCATTGACAGAGAGAAAAGTCTTAACAAAAACTAAAGCTCTGAACAAACCCCATCGGCCTTCAAGTGGAAGGTGTTTGAAGTGTTGAGTTTTAATGTTATACAAAATCAATTGTCCCATGCTGGTCTCCATTAATAGTTGATCAGGGCCGACGAAAGCCAAAGTGTTCCTAATAGCATCAATTGGACCAATTGTGAACAGTTTTGACCATGAAACCACACCCCCCAATTTGGCCATCTCCCAAACGTCGAGGCTTGTTTCATCCCCACCGGATGGATAATGAAAAAGAACAATGGATCCATTCAAAATCCCTAAGCTTCTGTAGTAACCATCCTCCTTCTCGACACTCTCAGGCATTGGAATCTGGTCGAAAAGTTCTTGGCTCATGTCAAACGACAGTATAATTTCAGCTCTTCCTACTTCTTTAGATACACCCCACCAATAATAGAACCCTTGATAATACATATGAAAGGAAGGCATCCCAAAAGCACGCCCAGGAACAGGGGTTTCAATTTCTCTCCATTCATCTTTCTTCAAATCGTACACTTCGGCTCTGGAAGGGAGAAAATGATTGTACACTTCCACACTGGCAGGGGGCTCCAAATCGAAAAGTTGGACACTGGAAGGGACAAAATCCACGACTCTAATCACCTTCAAATCCCTAGATTTCGGATCGTACCCGAATCCGATGGCGTTGGCGTGCGAACTCAGACCTTTTTCGATCAAATCATCGTAGCTAGTGAGAAGAATCGAGGGAGGGAGCTTGCGGGCCTCTCCGGTTGCGGGATTATAGAGGAAAACAGGGCTGGGGTTACCAGCATGGGTGAGGCAAACTAAGCCGTGAGAATGGCCGTGGATGTGGATATTCGGAGATTCCTCATTAACAAAATCTGGAAAATGGGCGTCCTCAATTTCAAGGGTCGTATGATCATCGTCTGCGAGGGGATATTTCAAGAAGGAGAAACTAGCTTCATTGTTCCTCACCTGACGCATCAGTAAAACGTTTCGGTTCTGAAGAGAACCACAAAATTGAGGGTCATTAATTAGAGCGTACCAGGATTTCGAAACGCACTTGAATCGAACAAGAGATTCCAGCGGCAGCCGCGAGAGAATCTCCATCATCACAGTATCCGGAAGTTCTCCCAGATCCGCCATTAGAGACCTCAACCTCAATATCGGTTTAATTGGGATAATTTGAAGCGTAGTTCTTTGTTGAGAAATCAGAAAATAAGAGGATTTAGGAAACCACTATTTAAAGTGTTGTTGTTGCCGACCGGTTGAGGTTGAAGAAGAAGCGCCGCTGCTGATGAACGAGACACAACAGAGGGAAGAAGACACCGCTGAAACTCAATCATTTTCTCTCTCTCAAAACCAAATTCTTTTCTTTCCCTCTAAGTTTTCTCTCAATCAACTTTTCTTTCTATTTTTTTCGGTTAAATAACAAGTTTAGTCCCTAAACTTTAAAAAGTATCAAATAAATTCTTAAATTTTTAATTTTGTATCTAACAAGTAACTTTAAAAATTTCAAGGGGAATTGTAATTAATAACATAAAATATTAACATATTTGCAAGCTTAGCTATGATTTTTTAGATTTGTAAATCTAGCAAATTTTTTTAAATCTTTTTTTTATTATTCTAGATTTACCCTCATTGGTGTAGCAACAAGTATATCAGTAGTATATTTGATATATTTTACATTTGGTATATAGTAGTATATCTGATATATTTTATATTGGTATATCAAAAGTATATCTGATATACTTTATATTGGTATATCATAAGTATATCTGATATACTTTATTTTTATACATCAATATATACCTAAAACGAAGTAGGTTAATAGTATATTATTGATATACTACGGATACCTTTCTTTTAGGTATATCATTTAGAATGATATACTTCCTATATATCTGTAGCAAATTAGAGATATTTTGCATATTGCATATCAGTATATCACTAATGTACTTCATTTTAGATATGTTTATTTCACTAATATACCTAACATTTAGTATATCATAAGTGAAATGAACATATATCATATGCGAGTTACTGATATACTCTTAATTAACTTCTATATATGAGTAGTATATTAGTGATATTAGTGATATACTCTATACAATAACGCATCTCACACAATAAGATATAACAATCCAATTTGGTTTTAAATTATGAATTATACCTCAAATTTAAAAGCATAACCTGAAATTTACTCTACCTGAAATGTCGGACATTACAAATAGCTTTTGAGATCCCGTTGATATACTTAATATTTCTTAATAAAGTATATCATCATAAATCATTATCAAGCATAAATCACTATTTGTGGTATATCGTTGATATACTGAATAAAGTATTTTGGTAGTATATCACACCGGTATATATTAATATTAGCAACAACTATTAGTTATTTTTTGATTAGATATATCATTAGTATATCTGATTTATTGTTAATAAACTACTGATCTTTTCGATATTATAAAACACTGAGGACATTTCCAAATCTAGCAATATTTTTTGAGATCTCGTTGATACACTTAATATTACTGAATAAAATATATCAACATAAATCACTGTCAAGTATAAATCACCATTTGTGTGATATACCATTGATATATTAAATAAAATATATTGTTAGTATATCACATTGATATATACTTAATATTAGTGAAATCAACAGATATCATATCATTCATGTAGTTACTTTTTGGTTGGATATATCATTAGTATATCAGATCTATTATTGATAAACTACTTATTAAATCTAGTAATAGATTTTGAGATCCATTGATATACCTAATATTACTGAATAAAGTATGTTAGCATAAATCAAACTTGATATAATGTTGATTTATTAAATAAAGTATATCAGTAGTATATCATATTGATATATACTTAATATTAGTGAAACCAACAGAATCAGTAGTATATCACACTTATTTTTTGGTTAGATATATCATTGCTATATTAGATCTATTGTTGATAGACTACTGATTTTTTCGATATTGAACAACACAGAGAAGATATTTGTAAATCTAGCAATCTAACAATAGTTGTTTAGATACAGTGGTATATCAACAATATATCTGATATAATTTATATTTGGTATTTATTTCATTTTAAGTAATGAGTATATCAATACTATATCATAAGTACATCGATAGACTATTAATATACTTCAGATTGAAAAACGCGGGCGAAAAATATAAGGCTATTTTTTACTTTGCAAACCATCCGTTTGGGTTGGGCCTTTTTTTTGTTGCTATTTTTGCAAATTGAATTAAGGAGTGACATGTGTGCAATATTTATATATTTTTTTTTGCTATTCATGCAAGTGCCCCAAATTTCTAATTAGTTCTTGAACTTCTAATAGGTCCCTAACATATTCACAATTTTTTAAAATTAATCGATCTATTATGTATAAAATTGATTTTTTCGTCCAATAGAACTTTAAGCTTTCAATTTTGTATTTTAAAAAACTTTAACTAGGTCAAAGACTTATTAGACACAAAATTGAAAATTCAGGGACCTATTTGATACAAAATTAAAAATTTGAGAACTTATTAGACACATTTCAAAGTCTAGGGACCTAATAGATACAAAATTAAAAGTTCAAGCACCTATTTGACGCTTTTGAAAGTTTTGAGCCCAAATATAGACACAATACTCAAAGTTCAGGGACTAAAATTGTAATTTAACCTTGTTTTTTTAAACTGAATACAAAGTACACTGGATTAGATTAGGTTAGGTTCAAGCTGAATGATCGGATTAAGGATGGTAATTCTCTTATATTTTTGGATTGAGTTGGAATGTCATATTGATTTTTTTTAATAATTTATTTTTTTTTAATTAATAACTGAAATAACATAAGATGTAATCAAATTTCAAAAACCATAACACGTATCTACGTGGGTTACAATTACAATTTTGAAATCATTAAAAATGGATAAATAATTCATTTATGAGTATAAATTAAAAATAAAAAGTTTTGAGTTGGATTGGAATGGATTGGGCCGAGTCAATTTCATTCCACCGGTTTGTAGCGTTACAGTTGCCTTGAAATTTATGCACAAAAGAACAAAGAAACATGCAACAAGTTGGACGAACCGTGCCATCTTAAAACTTGGGATAAACTGAAAACTGAAAAGTGAGCAAAAAGACTCAAGAAATTAAAGAGATCAAATAAACTTGAAATTCTAATGCAAAAGAACTCAAGAGCTAGGAAACTTGGTGTCTTTCTTAGCTAATGAAGCTAATATCTTTACAAGGAGGTTGTTGAACTAATATCATTCTAAGAAAGCATGTAGCTATTGTTTTCATTCATTTTAAGATGATGCTAAAATAAGTTGTTCTAAAATTAAATAATAAAAGATATAGTGAATATCGAATGTTCTATGATAGTTACATTTAACATCCCAACTTCTTAGAAGTTATAATTTGAATGTTATTGTGAGCTTGTTATGACATTGTGACGGTTGAAAATCTCATTGAGGTGTGAAGTATATGACAGTTGAACCCATGAGCAGGGGCGGATTTACCATGAGCCTAGGGCCCTCAAATTTTTTACCTTTAATAATATGCATAGAAAAAGTCAGATCATATAATAAAAAGGCCTTTTGGCGTAGTGGTAAATATATTATCACCTCTTTCTCAAATCCCAAGTTCAAACTCTAGTTTGTACAATTTAAATAGTTTTTTTCAATGTCATATTCAAGCCTCTCTCGATACAAATTTTAGATCCGTCACTGCCCATGAACATATATGTCAAGAGTCGTGGTATTGTGACATTCAACAAAATCTGTAAGTACCATTTTGGGGGAGGGGGGGGTATTATAAAGAGGGTTGTTAAATGAAAAGGCTACTGGAAACATATTTCGATTTCATTTGCTATAAAGTAATATTTATTTTTGATATTGCTTCAATTTATTTCATGTGAGCTCTCCGAATACAACTAGGTCATAATCGTTTTAATTATTGAAGGAGTGAAAATAAAATATGCCTAAATAGACGGGCATTTTTTTTAATATTACAAGTTATAAAACTTATCATAAAAATATTACACGTTTTAAACTAATTTTAAAAATATTGCAAGGCCGTCTCTTGAAGAGACGACCTTGCTCCAGATATACAAAGGTCGTCGTGGCCGTCTCTTGAAGAGACGACCTATGTGCACGAAGGCGAAGGTCGTCTCTTGAAAAGACGACCTTCACAGAATGGGTTTTTTTTTTCTTCTTCTTCTTCTTCTTCTTTTCTTCTATTTCTTCTTCTTCTTCTTCTAGCAAAATACATTTGGTAATCACTTATTTCTTATTCTTCTTCTATTTATAATTTGTTAATCTTATAGAAAGGGCTTATTTGTTAATCTTATAGAAAATGACTTATATTTATAAGAAGATTAACAAATAATCACTTATTTCGTTTGAAACTAAATTTACTTTACCAAAGTACTTTTATATTATTTTCAAATAAAAAATTAACAAATTGCTTGAAAATAAACTTAATAATAATCAGGAGAAATTGACAAGCATCCGTACGTAATTAAAAGTTAAAGTTTACAAATTGATTAAAAAAATTCATATTCAGTGTGTGCCACAAGGTGGACGTCATCTATTACGAGGGGGTTGTCGACGACGACCCCTCAAGGCTTCCTCTTGTTGCACCGGTGGTTCATCTAATTCTTCCTCATGTGAAGATGGATCATCATCATCATCTCGGGAACGAACGACACCATGTGATGATGAGGGGCCTGCCTCAGAATCATGTGTGCCAGAAGTATGAATATATCTCGTACCAGGTGTGGGGATCATCATCATCGGGGTGGAGATAAGTTGTCCAACATCAAAAGAATATGCCCCGACATTGGGGTCAACCTCATCCGTCATCGGTATGGGCAGCTCCTCTTCTTCAATATCCTCCTGTTGAACACGTTTTCTATGTCGAGAACCAGGAGGAGGAGCAGTAGGAATGTTGTACATGTTATGTAGATTATCTAAATTGTTTTCCCCAACATCACACAGATTCAGTATCTCCATATTCTCCGAGAGATCTCGAATCTGTCTAGAGCACGACCTCTTCAATTGTGAAGGAAAAAATAGTCAATATTTATTGAAAATTTAAAATAGATATATTTAAAAAATAAATGCAATTCTTACCGGTTGCCCATATGATACTCCTTCAGCAGTGATGAAACGCTTTGTAATGCTCAAATACCAATTTGCATAGTCTGGAGTGGTATCTCCGAATGCATCAACTGGTGGAGCTTCCGCTACGTGTTGTCTGCGCAAATGCCACTGCTCCACATACGGTGTCAACACGTACGCCCAATCTTGATGTCGAAGGTCGATAGCATGCAGGTTTGGGTCGATATTGCACACGTTTGGAATACACTGTTTCATCTCAAATTGTCTCATCACTCGATTGGGTAAGTGCCATTCTATAATATGGAAGCATACGAGTGGAGTCACCGAATGCCATATGTCATGACCATTTCTACAATATTGTGGTAATGTGTCCATGACATTGTTGTATGACTCCCAAATCATTTGAGAATACCAATATTTAGTTGATTAGTGACTTATAACATAAAAGAAAAGAAATTTAAGTATGTCATTCGTACCAAATTGGGTCTAAGAAGATCAAACATATATCTGTATTGTCTGATCACATGAGTGGATGATCCTGTAACACAGAATTGGTCTCTCCACCTACAAATTTAAAATTTGTCATTAAAATCTAAATTTCGAACATTTTAAATTATAAAAAGTAAAATTTAAAAACCATACCGAGCACCAAGTGGTTGCCCTACTAATGCAACAAGATTCATACGTCGACGCTGAGGAGCCATCGTGGGAAATCGTTCCCAACCCCACAGTTGAAGAAGTATTACAGGTCCGACAATATCACGTGCATCCAACCGACTGACATTACATAATTGTCTGTATAACCATGCCAAACAAGCCCCACCCATGAATATCTTCCAGCAATCTCAAAGTCTCGTAGGAGTGGGAGAAACATTAAATGAACTTTATCCTCAGATTTATCGCAAAAAACTGCAATATATATGCTCGAGCATACCTCGCTACAACAACATCATCAGCATCATCGTTCAACCCTAGGAACTGGGCTGTTAACCAAGGTAAGCTCAACTTGGAGCCCTTAATGTGGTTGTCCTGTAGAGTCACCCCGAGCAATTCAACACACGTCTGTTTCCAACTATAGCTCATGGGTCCATTTATCAACACCAATGTTGTTGAAAAAGTTCATACAAGAACTATTTATGACTTTTATCTGCTCAACACATTTGTTGTACTTACGAATTTGGTGTTGACATCCAGCACGATAAACCATGTCTTTCAACTTCTGAGACTTATATTTATTGTTGAAATTACTAGCAATATGTCGTAAGCAAAATCGATGATGACATTTCTCATTCGCCCAACCATTCTGTGGAGTATTAACAGCAGAAATTATCCCACCATGTCGATCCGATATTAAACATATCTCTTCATGTGTACAAATTTGTCTTAGATGTTTCAAAAACCAACCACATGTTTCACGACATTCCTCATCTACAACAACAAATGCAAGAGGAAGCAATTTTCCATTGGAATCTATAGCCGTTGCAATTAGTAACTTACCTCTATACTTGCCATACAAATGAGTGCCATCGATTTGGATGATGGGTCTACATTTTTTGAAATCTTCTATACAAGGACCGAAAGCCCAAAAGACAAATGTGAGTATAGCATGACCTGCACTTCCATAAAACTTTACTTTCCACTCCACACGTGTATCTGGATTTGTTTCCTTAACCATGTACATCCATTTTGGTAGGAGCTTATAAGAATCATTCCAATCACCAAATACTTTGGCCAAAGCCTTTTTTTCCCATCCCACACCCTACCGTAAGGCATGTGGTAACCAAACTTTTCTTTTATATCAATCTGTAGTTGGGATATACGGACTGAGGGGTTATTTTTTACCGTTTTACAAAATTCAATTGCAATCATCGAAGAATCCAGTTGCACATGACTTTGATTAATCTCTGAATAAAAACAAGTATGTTGCTCAACGTTCTTGGTAATTTCAAAAAATCCATGAGACCTTTTCTTCGAGGCACGAAATCGCCATATAGACCCATCTTCTCAGTTTTTACATCGTACCGCCCACTTCGTAGGTGTTGATTCCACAACCTCATATAGTGCATGATACCTAACAACAAAACATTTTACTATATGTTGGAGGATTTCTTTATTGTTGCATACTAAACCCGTATACAATCTGTTCCCTTCAACAACTACTGGTTCTTGGATAGGATCATGTTCGGTAGTGTTATCTAATACATTGTTATCCAACTCATTAAATGTGTTTGAAGAGATGTCATGTACACTATTCTCAAAATCCAACTCTTCAAATTCATCATCTATTTCAGTTCTAAACTCTTTATATGTATTATTTGTAACTATATCTTCATCATCACACGATGTACCAACTATTTGAGGATCTGGGTCAAGACATTGGCTGGATTCAACACCTAGGCTAGGATCAACAGATTGAATAGGCTTTTCTTCAAAACTTTGTACATTCACATTCATCCTTCTTACATTGATATATAAATGTACTAAATTTGGGATTGACATCGCAATTGAGAACATTAAGTTCATTGCTTGATAGTTAGGGATTGATATTGACATAAATTTTACTGATCCAGATAACGTTAGTTCAGGGTGTCTATAAACTATGTCAATATGATTTGCCCTCACATCTACACCAAGTGACATGCCTATCATTTTCAGGAACTGTTCAAAGGCTACTCCACTATTCACATTCAAGAGAAAAACCACCACATGCTGGTTGGTCATAATCTACATCATGTACCCCATCAATCATAGACTCATTCGTATGCAAAACAAATCTCACTCATTTATCTCCCATTTTCTATTAAAAACAAATTAACCATATATAATTAGAATTAATTTTTTTATAATCTATTACTTAATCCTCTACTATCAAAATAAGTAATAAATCTAAAAAAAAAAAGCATTTAAAAACCTAATATGTATCTATTAAAAAATATTTAAAAACCTAATATGCATCTATTAAAAATAAGTAACAAATCTAAAATGCATCTAAAAAAAATAAAAATAATTAATAAACCTAATATGCATCTATTAAAAAACGTCAAAATAATAAAAAAATCTAAAATGTATCTAAAAAAATAAAAATAATTAATAAATCTAAAAAAAATCTAAAATTAAAATAATTTATAATGAATCTACAACAAATCAAAATAATTAACAAATGTAAAATGCATTTACAAAAAATCAAAATACTTAACAAATCTCAAATGCATCTACAATTAAAAAACATATAAAGTTACAATAATTAATTAGAAAAATAAAAAACAACTTATATTGTGAAAAAAATGGTGAATAAAAGCTTCCTTCCTCCAAAAACGATAAAAATGGTGTACGAAACCTTCAATATTTCTTCAAAAACGACAAAAAGAGTGTTAGTCCTTCAAATGCGACAAAAAAATCTAAGTGGGGTACAAAAAATTGAATTTTTACCTAAAATGGAGAAAAAAAAAATGAAGGAGTTAAGAGAGAAAATGAAAAAAGAAGAGAGGAAATGAGAGAAAGTAAAAAAGTAGAAAGTGAGAATGGAGAGGGAGAGAAGAAAAAGTGAGAATGGAGAGAAGAAGAAAGTGAGAACGGGCGGAAGGCGAAGGGTTCTGTGAAGGTCGTCTCTCCAAGAGACGACCTTCATTAAGTACGTTGGAAATTGGTTTTGTAAGAAGGTCGAGAGACGACCTTCATTAATTTTTTTTTAAAAAAACCTAAACGACAAGGTCGTCTCTTCAAGAGACGACCTTCACCTACGTGCACATAGGTCGTCTCTTGAAGAGACGACCTTGCTCCAGATATACCAAGGTCATCTCTTCAAGAGACGACCTTAGACCGCGTGGACAAGGTCGCGACCTTGCAATATTTTTAAAATTAGTTTCAAATCTGTAATATTTCTATAATAAGTTTTATAACTTGTAATATTAAAAAAAATGCTCCTAAATAGAGCTAATTTTTATTTCCAAAATATAGTAAATAGGTAAAAAAAAAAAAATCCAGTTGCTAATTTTCTGCCTATTAATAGGTTTGTTTATAATATTTTCTGACTATTATTCAAATCATAATTAATATAATCAATGTCATAGAACGTTTAAGCAGAAATAGATTATATTATTTAAAATTTTGACTTTTCTCTAATTCTATAATCAAAATTTTAAGGAGTTTTTATTAATATTGTAAAATTTTAAACTTATGATTAAAATATTGTATTTTTTAAACTATTTATAATAATATTGTAGTTTTAATGTGTTTGCAATGATCTTGTCTTCAAGAGACAACATCTAATGCGTGGAAGATGGTCGTCTCTTGGAGGGACGACCATGTCGCAAAAAAAGAAAAAAAAGAAGAAAAAGTTTTAAAAAATTACATTTAGGGTGCTTGAACCCACGCTTTGATTTCTTAAGATGTCGAGTGACCAATATGCCAAAAAGCAATGTTGTTTAAAACTTGTCATCTACAATTTTTTTAAAAAATTTTGTAATAGATGATAACATGTCAACGATCATCTTATACACATTAGATGGTCATCTCTTGAGACGAACATTGCCAACACATTAAAACTACAATATTATTATAAATAGTTTGAAAAATACAATATTTCTATAATAAGTTTAAAATTTTGCTATAATAATAATAAAAAAGCCCGTTGGATTGGATTGAATTGTACAATTTTTTTTACCAACCTGAATTATCCAATTAAGGATTGCAATCCAACCCTGTATTTTTCGGGTTGGGTTGGATTGTTTGATTGATTTTTTTTTAATAATTTTCTTAATTATTTAAAATATTTTTTTAATTAATAACTAAAATCACATAAAATACCATTATGAAATTTCAAATTTTAAAATTTATAACATCTTAATATTTGGTACAATCACATAAAATCATTAAAAGAAAATCATTAAAATTGATAAATAATTCATTTATTAGTATATATAAATTAAAAATTATAAGTTTTGTGTTGAGTTGGGTCGAGTTAATCCGAGCCTAAAAAGACTAACTTGAGAACCGACTTGAAATTTTGATTCTCCAAATTCTAACCCAAACCGAAAAAAGACCTAACCCAACTCAATCTAACTCAATCTCTATAGTTTGGATTGAAGTAGTTCGGATTACTCAATTATCGAGTTATTTGTACAATCCTAATATGCATTAATTTTTGTTGAAACAAAATATGCATTAGGATTTAGTAACAAGTTAGGTAAGTACAACCACTTTCCTAATTAAAACATATAAAACCAGCTAAGAGCCAACTCATAAAGTTCCCATTTTATAATTTTCTTTTAGGAATGCCCGGTAGGTAAGTACAACCACTTTCCTAATTGAAGCATATGAAACTAGCTAAGAGCTAACTCATAAGGCTTAGGAATGTCCGCAAGTTTTTAAGTTCCAATTTTATGTTTTTTTTTACGAATGTCCCGTAACTTTGAAAAATGTCAAGTTTCTAGGTTTTTAATTTTACGTGTAAATTTGTAATACATCCTCAAAATATTTGAATTTTTTTAAAATTAGTTGATTTATTAAAAATTAAATATGAATTAATAACTTTTTTTTAAAAAAACAAAATATGAATTAATAACAAGTATGGTACAACTACTTTCCTAACAATATGAATTAATAACAAGTTAGGTACAACTACTTCCCTAACTAGAGTCAATTAAACCGCACTAGGTAAGAGCCCACTCGAATAAGGCTCTCTTTTGGGAAATGTGTGGTAAGTTTTCAACTTTCAATTTTATATTTAATATGTCTAAGAAAAAATGTTAAGTTTCTAAACTCTTAATTTTATATTTAGTGGATCCTTAATATATTTAATTTTTTTTAAAATTAATTGAATTATTATATATAAATTTAAATTTTATGTACAATAGAACCTTAAACCTTCACTTTTGAGTCGAGTAGATTCATAAATTTTAAAAAATATTTGTTCACACGAGATTTCAACCAACGAATGGAAATGAGACACGTGTAAATGAATTTGTGTTGCATTGATTTCAGGTAATTGTGAGTACAATCTCTAGTATTTAATTCTCTGATTCTCTCACTTACTTATGTGGTTGGATCGAGAGCTGAAACAACTTGTTCTCGAATGTGGATTTGTCTTGAGGGTTTTTCAACTTGTTCTCAAGTGTAGACTTGTCTTTAGGATTTTGCAACTTGCTGAAGGTTTTTGCTTGTAGCTTGTAAGGTTTTATGCTTATAGCTTGTTTGAGGTCTTCGACTTGTAGTTTGTAGCTTGTTGAAGATCTTCGGCTTGTACCGTGTTGAAGGTCTTCGAGTTGTAGCTCGTTGAAGGTCTTCGGCTTGTAGCTTCTTGAAGGTGTTCGATTTGTAGCTTCTTGAAGATCTTCGGCTTGTACCGTGTTGAAGGTCTTCGGGTTGTAGCCTGTTGAAAGTTTTCGGCTTGTAGCTTCTTGAAGGTGTTCGATTTGTAGCTTCTTGAAGATCTTCGACTTGTAGCTTTTCTCGAGCGCTGAAACAGCTTGTTCTCGATGTTGAAAACTTCAATGGATTCGCGGTGTGTTCTTGACGATTCCCTTGAGGTGTTCTTCGTTCATATGGTGTTTGATCTTCAGGAGCTTCTGGAGACTTCACAATTTTGTTTCTGAATTCTCTCTAAGATTCTTCCGTTCTGAACCATGTATGTTTCACTCGAGGGCTACAAAGCTTGTTCTCGAGATTGAAGTTGCAACGTATTCTTCAGATTCGAAGAGGTGTTCTTTAGATTCGAAGCGGTGTTCTTCAGATTTGAAGAAGTGTTATTGATTTTCGAAGTGTTCTTTGTTCAGGGAGTGTTTGATCTTTAAGAATACAAAGATTCTTCTAGTTTGTGAATTCTTTATGGAGTCTCCAATTTTCTGAACCTTGAAAATGAAGGAGGGAAGTCTCTATTTATAGAGTTCCTCTGGGCCTTCAGATGGGCTTGGGACCGTTGGACTGAGTCTGCTATTTGTTGGGCCAGGTTGGCTTCGAGCCAACCATTTTGGGTGGGGCCAACCTTTTTGGGCTTGGTCGATTTGGGTCTTCTGTCCTGGACCAGGCTTGATTGATTTGGGCTTACATCTCTGGACTAGACCTTATTGATTTTGGGCCTACGTCTCTGGACCGAGTTTGGACTTTTGCTAATTGGGCCTTTAATTTAGACTTTTGTCTATCAAATTTTAAGCAACCCAATTGTATAGCCACCAATTTAATTTAGGGATGCATGCAGATTTAATAGTCCCTAATTAAATAATTTTGTCATCAATGTCGGGTGATGATGTGACAATTTTGGATTTGCCGAAATTTATATTCCAACAATATCGAATAGATCAATGACGATTGAACACAAAATTGAACTTTTAAAAATCTATTAGAAACAAAATTGAAAGTTTAAAATCTATTCGATACTTTTTAAAATTGAACGATCTATTAAACATCTTTCAAAGTTTAGATACAAAATAATCTCTAAATTTTCTCTTGCTACAATTTTGTTTTCTCATTGATCTCTCACAATCTTTAACTCTTAACCTCAATACTTTCTAAAAGTTTTCTTTTATTAAAAATTTTCTACTCTAAAATTTATCTCCTCCGATCCCCTCTTAACTTTTTTTTCCTTAATATGAAGTCTAACTATATTCTCTCCTTAACATAGGTCTCTCTAAAATTTTCTCTAAATATTCTATTTCATATGGGGAAACTTACCATGTTTAACTTTTCTCTAAAAAAAATCATATCTATATCTCTATATATTTTTTTTAATTTTAATTCCTCCAAATATTTTTCTCTCTAAGACTCTTCATCTCTTTAATTTTGTAAAAGTTAAAAACCAACCACAATTATCAAACACGTTTGATTTCTTATTTTTAGAAACATAAAACAAATAAAAGTTATCAAAACATACCTGACTTTTGTTTCTAAAAAACATAAAATAGAAAAACTAAAAATAAAAACATAAAATGGTATGAAACGGGACTTCAAAGACTAAATTATTACCAAGGGATTAAATTATTATCAACTCGATGTTAAACAATAAATCATTTCAACAATATTAGTAAAGGTACCAAAAATAATATTTTAAGCTCTCTGTTGAGGAGTGAGAAAGGTAACTTCATTCATGCTCCAGAACATTCTTGATCTAAGAACTTCTAAATTCTCTCAAACTCTATTTAAGCATCAAAGCTTGTGTGGCCTTCACCACACTGTGTCTAAGGTTTTACTTATTTGGTAGGCCAGGTCATGCTCTTTTCCTTCAAACAAATCCATTATCATTGTCACGTGAAGGTCACGTGAGAAATCTCTCAATTAATCGCAACAACCATTTTAAAAATTAAACTTCATTAATTATAGTTATGGTTCTGGTTGTTTGTGTTTGGCAGGTCGGTGAGTTGGCGAAGAGGTTGTTTCCAGAGTTGTCGCTTGGGTGCAACATTCGCATAGCTTCGGGGTGTCGGATTCTTGGTTGTTGGGTAAACTCTCAACCTTCTGCAATTGTTCTGTGGTTCGGTCTTGGTGTGGTTTAGGCTGGATGTCTTTGGTTTAGCTTCTGTCTCTGAGTTTGGTGTTGGGGGAGTTTGGTTGTTGCGTTGAGTGGGTCGGCGTGGTTATTTGTGATTTGGTGTTTTGGCTTGACCTTTTAAAAAAAGGGGTGGCCTAGGCGGTTAGCGACGAGTTGGTTTCCTCTTTTGTGTGCTTGTAGGTGCTCTGGGCTTTTATAAAGAGTAGGGACTACCTCGTTGCGCTCCTAAACAGAGATAAGTAGTCATTTGGATTTAAGCCCATTAAGCTATTGTTGATTTGATTATGTGAGAACCTTTGTGAATTGTGATAGTATGCTTGAAATTGTGCTTTATGATACGTTGTTGGTTGGGGGAATTGTATGGAAGTTGTTTGAGATAAATGACCTAAGTACGTATCTAATACAGAATTAGAGGCTTAACGTTTTGCGCTTGCATGGTACCTTAAGAGGTTGCCTATGTTAGAGGTTGGTTAAGGTGGGGTTATGTTGATGGTGATTTAGAATTAGACATGCGTACTTAATATGGGTGTGTGGGCACGGTGTAGTTAATCAAACTAATTAGATTACTGTGTTGGGCTTAAGGTCGCCTAAGTGTGAGACTATTCTTGTTAAAGGGTTCAAAGTTGCAAACTAATGTTTTGGTTACTGTGAATTGGGCCAAATGTGACCCTTGGGTGCAACACCTTAAGCTTCGGTTCGTATTTAAGTTGTTTGGATTGATATAACTAATTTGGTTGGACGTTAAAGGTGAGCCCTAGGCAACGCTAATGACCTGTCATTTCCTTTGAATTGTTTTAGGCAAGCTTGTGTTTGACCTTTGAAGGAAGTGGTTGTTTTATGGATTCTCGAACTGATGTATATAGCCAACTGGGTCCAGTAAGCGAGCTCATAAGTGAGAGAGCTTGCTTGCATAGCTTATGGAATGAAACCCTGTGTTGTTGTGTATGTTAAAAGGGTTCGGAGTTAATGCTTAAATATATCTCAGGCATGTGGTTGTTGTCTGGATGTTTCTGTTGACTCTGAGACTATGCCTATGACTTGGATTGCTTGTGTACCTATCGGGTTAGCCTATGTTTTTGGTCGATGCATGATGTTGGACTTGTTTGGCATGTGTAAACCTTGACATTTGGTTGTGGCATGAATCTAAATTGTTGAGAATCTGTTGGGTTGTGTGCCGGTCGTGATACTTGAACAGGGTGGCCTTTATGGCGATAATGTGGTAGGCTCCGGAATGTGGCATGATTTGTGGCAACCCAGTTAGGCCTACTTTGTTGATCAAACTGGTGGCTAGCTTGGTGAACTGGGCAAGAGAGAGTTAACCTTATGGTAGAATGATTAGGCCTAACCTGGGGATGCCATATCCTATTTGCAAGTCCATATGGACCTAGCTTAGGACACTTGGGCTTCGAATTGAACTAGGACCGACTCCTTTGTGATGAGAGGTCTTTGTGGCATCGTATCCTTTGTGGCATTGTAGCCTTTGTGGCACCATAACCTTTGTAACACCGTAGCCTTTGTGGCACCTTAGCCTTTGTGGCACTGTAGCCTTTGTGGCGAGTTAGCCTTTACGGCAACTGAGTTAGCTTTGTGGCAACCTAGATAGCCTTTGTGGCGAGATGACCTTTGTGGCAAACCTAGATAACCTTTGTGGCAACCGAGTTAGCCTTTGTGGCAACCGAGTTAGCCTTTGTGGCAAGATGACCTTTGTGGCAAACCGAGATAGCCTTTATGGCAATCGAGTTAGCCTTTGTGGCAACCAAGATGCCTTGTGGCGAGATGACCTTTGTGGCAAATCGAGATAGCTTTTGTGGCAACCGAAATAGTATTCGTGGCAAGTTGGCCTTGGTGGTTGTGAGTCGGGGGGTCCAGTTCCTGAGGTCAGGATTGAAAGGAGCACGTGATAGGAGGCTAGGGTCATAGGACTTCAAATAGAGGCCTGAATGCTAATGTGCTCGTAAGGATGAACTTTACTGCTTGTTGACGCGTTGTTGTTTTCTTTCACCCATCTACTTTTCTTTTTGTTGCAGGTAAGGATAAGTAGTGAGTTTTGAGGGTGACGACGTGACGTGGTGAGGCTATAGGATCTACTTTTGAATTGAGAAACTGTTTTTCTTATAGTTCGACATGTTTTAGGATTCTGTTTCTTTTGGTTGTTCGTACTTGAGATGCTTGTGGATTTTGAAACTCTTAGATCGAGGGATGCACGTTTACTATTTCTTTCTCCTTGATTTAACATGTATGTAAGGTTGTTTTAGGTTGTGTTGCTTCGCCTTGCCTTTAGTTTGATATGAATGTTTGACGTTGAAAAACTGTCATAAATTTATGATGTTGAAAAATTGTCATAAATTTTTGTAATTACGAAATCTCTATTTTTCCCGCAAAAAACGTGCCTCTAGCAATGTATGACATTTTTTCTCTCTCCCTCTTATTTGGATTAGTTATGGTGTCATAGAATGTCAAAATTGTAGTAGTGATATATAATGAAAAATATTTCATGATATATCATTAAACATGTACCTCTCACCACTTAACTCATCACCCAATATCTTCGATCCAATTTTCATTCTAGATCTCACACTACCTTTTCTTACCATGCAAACTTGAGCTTTGAGCTAAACAAAGACCTTATTGGCTTATACCGTAAAATTACAGTGAGGCAATTAGTTATTTTTCTCTTGGTGTACACCATAATGTTGTTATAGTGAGACAATTTATTGTTTTCTTTATCTTTAACCATATGTTTGTCAACTTTGCAAAGCATGTGCTCATATACTATAAGATGACTTTAAAAGTAATAAATAATATTTATCTCTTACAAGCAACTTTTCAAAGTCATGATGAGATTGCAATTTGGTCTACTACTTGTGTTACTCAAATTTTCTAATGACAAACATAGTTCTTGCCCTTCTTGTCATTCACATTTGGGGGCTTCCATAGTTAAATATTCCCTTTTACTCCATCATATTTCCTTGATTAAAGTGAGTCAATTCTACTTTTCGCCTTCTCTGGCTTAAAGTGAGTAAATTTCATTTTTCACCTTCATGTTCTTAAAGTGAATTGTCAAATCTTTTCTTTGATTAAATTGAGTCAATCGTGTTGTTCATCTTTTTCTTGATTAAAGTGAGTCCATTTTTTCCTCATCTTCTCTTGAATAAAGTGAATCATTTTCCAAGGATAATAATTCTAAGGATTTGATGTTCTAGCAATCTCGGAATAAATCTCATTTGAAGAACAATACTCAGGTTCAAAATACATGCAAATAGTAAGTTCACAATTGGTTTGGAACTACTTTTGAAGCGAAGAATTTTTGTTTGAAGTGTCAAGATAATGAGATGCATTTGCTACAAAGAAGATTATCGTAGACCTCCAAAAGAGGGAAGAAGATTTTTTTAAAAAAGTAATTATACCTTTGAACCCTCAATATACTTTGCCAAATTAGCTTTCCATATCATAATTAATCAAATTCCATCTTGGATTTATAAAGGAATGAAGAACGAGCAAATATTAGGTTGAAGATTTGAAACTGCTTGTGTCGTGGAGTCATGATGGAGCATCTTGAGATGTTATGACCATAATGATAAAAGTTTGAGATTCACATTTGATGATTTTCTCTCATGAAGTATGTATAGCCCAATTACATTTATCAAGGTAAGTGAGATAGAAGATAGTCCTTGCAAAAAAAAAAAAAAAAAAAAAAAAACAAAACAAAAAAATAGAAAAAAATAAGGAGGAAGAGGAAGAAAAAAAAAAAGAAAATCAAGGACTACCAAGTACCAAATGGTATTTGAGACTTTGTTACTACACTCCTAACATTGAAGGCAAAGATATAAAGAATGTTAGTTGAGTTATTTTCATTCTATTGAGAAACTTATAAGCCTTATCTGTTTCTTAAAGAAAGCTAGACACATATGTCCATGCTACCCGTGACAGATGAAGCTATTAGAAGAAATGCAAGAAATATGAAAGAAATGTCAACTAATAAAAAAATCACCATGTTGTACAACATGCAAGACTTCTCTCTTCAAGTGATGTGTGAAGGCACATAGTTTAAAAAATATTATTGGAAATCTTTTTGAAGACATTCGAACATGACATGAGAAGAACGATACTCCTACTTGACTATTTACTACTTGATACACTTAACTGGGGTAGTGAAATATCCTCAAAGTCATAGGATTAATTGTGGCAATAGTCATGTCATCATCTCCAAGATCTTAACTTAAGAAATATATATTTTGAAGTTAAAATTAACGTTGACGAATTATATAGGCATGCCATTTCTAATATGTTTCTCAAGAAGTCATCTGTTTGTCGACATACATGGCCAATCTATTGCAACATATGAGAGAAATTTTGAAAAGTTAGGTCATCAAGTCGTGGAAGAGTTGCCCGAAGAATGCTTTCACTTTAATCTTCTTTTCATCTATATCTCTCATTCTCTCACATTTATCAACTTTCTATTCCTCATTTGTCATCTTCCTTATTTTCTAGTCCTCATTTTTCAACTTTTGTTTGTGTCTTATACCTTGCAAAATTATAGTTTTTCATTCTCATCATCCACTTTTTCTAGAAAAAAATCCTTCTTATGTCTTTAATTTGAAAGTCACTCATTCAATTCACTTTCCTCTAAAGAAACATTCTCACCATGCTTGTTGTTGAGTTTGTGAAATAGTCATACCAAATGAAATAATGTTATCAATTACTTTTCTTAGTTATTTGAGTAGCATATGAGACCATTTTACTCAATCAAATCTCGTCATCCTTATTGTGTATCACCAAACTTATTGTGTATCACCAAACTTATCCATTAGAGCATCATGTCAAAAACAAAGTAATTGCAATCATATCAGAATGAAGACATTCACCAAAACAAAAAAAAAAAAAAAAAGAAAGAAAGAAAAAAAAGATAGTTTATATCCTTGGACAAGGACAAAGCTTTATTTCTCATGATTTAATTGTTGGGATATGTACCCTAAACTTGTGTAATTTTGGTCAAATGAATAAAGAGTTATTTGATTTGATAAAATTATATTCTCGCTTTATAAATCTAATAAACTAAGATCCAAGGTTATAATGAATCTTGAACATCAGTGTAGTAGACACTATTTGGATTGCATTCAAGAACATAACCTAAATGGTCTATGGTATAAGAATGAGGTTGGAAACCTTATTCTGGTAACACCATGGATGCAATCAATTTTGTAGTTAGTACAAATGAGGTAATCCAACTCATTCATATGTATGACTTGCGAGTGGGGACATCCTGTATGAAGAGTTCATACAAGATTGGACTGCAAATTATTAGTCTAACCAGTATAACGTCGTTAACAAGACACGACAGGTAATTTATAGATGGTCATTAGTGACTCGACCTGAATTCTGAGCAAGTTAAAAACTCCTGCTTATAGGGGTTTGTCCTTAGACTAGTATGGGTGAGAGTGACCTGTAGCCAACTCAATAAGCCTACCTTCTCAGGGACATTACCTTGTAGGTAGCTGGGGACTTAATTCTGCAAGATGGAATTCACTCATTCCTAAACTAGGGAATTAAATAGGTTGTTCCCTTAAGAACTGAGTCCAGATCTTGAATAACGGGGCCCCACCGTCTAAACTAGCTTAAGAGGGTTTGAGTTTATGGTAGGACCATAGACTTGTTGTTCATTAGAGGATCAGTGGTGCTTAAGGATCAAAGAGGTAATCACGGTAAAATGGTAATTTGACCCAACTGTAATTACGAACAACCTGTGAAGGGTTGACTCATGGGTAATGATTATATCAATGGACACAATATAATATATAGTGAGGAAAGTGCAACTACAAGTCTATAGTGGAGTGACTTGTAGTTAATGAATATTGTTTAATCGGATAAAAAGTTTGATCAGTTAATCTCACTCATTGGAGCTCATGAACTGTTGGTCCATTAGGTCCCTCTGTTGGCTCAACATGGTAATATTGAGGGTATAAAGTTAGGAATGATATTGAAGTATTCAATTTCATATATGAGGTGTTATATCAATTATATGTGATATAATTGATATAATATATAGTTTTAATGTGAATTAGATTCACAAATTAACTATATACTAATGAGAGAATAAATGAGGGATAAGATGGTAATTTCCATCCTATTTCCCTATAAATAGTTGCATAAGATGCAACTTTACAAATAGGCTATGTTATGCAACCCTAAAGTTCTATTTTGTGTTGTTGGAAAGAGTTCCAAATACAACTTCTCTCAAACCTCCACATCTCATTCTAAAGGAACTCACCTTCCTCCCTCACCTAGAGAACAACAGAGAAGATCTAGTGGCGGATCTTCACACGATTCGGGTTCGTGTTGCAGAGATCGTGATCGTTGGAGAAGGAGCTCGTGAAGAAAGTGTTTTTCATGATGGGAATCTGATCCCCTTGAACAGCGGAAAGGTGTTTAAAATTGTAATTGCTTGTTTATTTTGGTTAAACACAAACACCAGTACATTGGGTAAAAACAGAGAATGTAATGCCCCTAACTTTTATAACTCGACTCCTAGAGACGTTACTACTCATGCATGCATTTTAGGCCAAAAATGTAATAAGAACAGTTTAACTTTCAAAGATAGTCAAAACTACATTTAGGGATCCCAAAGAAAATCAAAACATTTAAAAACAACATAAATCAGCTTGGCCTCCATTTAAAATTCTCTACTATCTTGATGCATAATCAAAATCGTTTAATCATAACTATTAAGACATAAATGCAAAAAAACATGGTTGTGTGGTTCCCATGGCCTTCGTAACTCGTCTCATCACTCACCCTGTACGCCTTTTCCTTCACCTGAAAAACATTTTAAAAGAAATGGTGAGTATTATAAAAATAATACCCAGTAAGTGACCTCGCTACCGAGGTTTTGAGATATGCATACACATACAATCATGACTATAAAACTCTCATGTGTGGGACCTAACTTTCTCATAACTATCATGATTATTTCTCTTTTGGCTTTTAGTGGTCAATTAAGTTCTCCTGAGAGCATGTTGAGTCCGAAGACTCCTGTACTATGGAGTCCTCCCTAACCCTGAGAGCATGTTGAGTCCGAAAACTCCTGAGTCATGTTGAGTCCTTAGACTCCTATCATATGGGGTCCTCTCAAAACCCCGAGAGCATGTTGAGTCCAAGACTCTCAGATCGTGTTGAGTCCAAGACTCTCACATCATATGGGGTCCTCTCAAAACCCCGGGAGTATGTTAGGTCCGGAGACCACTATCATATGTGGAGTCCTCTCAAACCCTTATTGTCGTATGGAGAATAATTACCACAACCATTCATATCTCTATAATGTACATACAATCATGCATGAGGTCCCATCTTCCTTTCATATTCTATGATGCACATGTCATACATCATAGTAAATCACATATCATAACATGCTTTCATAACAATTAAGCTATCAATCAATCATAAATCATAACATAACTTTCATAGCTTTCCATTTAAAATATATTAAAACATAGTACTTTTCGAAATATTTAAAATCATTAAACATAACGAAAATCCATGACTTTTATCCCATTTTAAAAAGGTTCGGCACAAGGTCTCTCACCTTAGTTTTAACTCTGAACCTTACTAGAACTCGTTCTTCATTTGATGCCCACTCAATTTGTCCAAGGAACAAACCCTAAAACATAATCATAAATCCTAAATTACATTCATACACATAACTTATTCTATTCTTGAAATTCAACACTAAATAGGTTAAATTTGTTGGGATTTGTGCCCTAAACTTATGTAATTTTGATCAAATAAATAAAGAGTTATTTGTTTTGGTAAAATTATATTCTTGTTTTATAAATCCAATAAACTAAGCTCCAAGGTTATAATATATCTTGAACATCAGTGTAGTAGACACTATTTGGATTGTGTTCAAGAGTATAACCTAAATGGTGTATGGTATAAGAATAAGGTTGGAAACCTTATTCTGGTAACACCATGGATGCGACCCACTTTGTAATTAGTACAAATGAGGTAATCCAACTCATTCATGTGGTTGACATGCGAGTGGGGGCATCTTGTATGAAGAGTTCATACAAGACCAGACTACAAATTATTAGTCTAACAAGTATAAAGCCGTTAACAGGATAAGACTGATACTTTATAGATGGTCATTAGTGACTCGACCTAAATCCTGAGCAAGTTAAGAACTTCTGCTTATAGGGGGTTGTCCTTAGACTAGTATAGGTGAGAGTGGCCTATAGCCGACTCAATAGGCCTACCTTCTTAGGGACATAACCTCGTAGGTAGCTGGAGACTTAACTATGCAAGATGGAATTCACTCATTCCTACACTAAGGAATTAGATGGGTTGTTTCCTTAAAAACTGAGTCCATGTCTTGAACAACGGGGCCCCACCCTCTAAACTGGCTTAAGAGGGTATGAGTTTATGGAAGGACCAGAGACTTGTTATTCATTAGAGGATCAGTGGTGTTTAAGGAACAAAGAGGTAATCACAGGGGTAAAACGGTAATTTGACCCAACTGTAATTACGAACAACCTGTGAAGGGTCAACTCATGGGTAATGATTATATCAATGGACACAATATAATCTACAGTGAGGCTGCAACTACAAGTCTATAGTGGAGTGACTTGTAGTTAATGAATATTGGTTAACTGGATCAAAGAGTTTGATCAGTTAATCTCACATCATTGAAGCTCATGAACTGTAGGTCCATTAGATCCCTCCATTGGCTCAACATGGTAATATTTAGGGTATAAAGTTAGGAATGAAATTGAAGTGTTCAATTTCATATATGAGGTGTTATATCAATTATATGTGATATAATTGGTTTTAATGTGAATTAGATTAACATATTAACTATATACTAATGAGAGAATGAAGGAGGGATATGATGGTAATTTCCATCTTATTTCCCTATAAATAGTTGCATGAGATGCAATTTTTGGTTAAGGCTTTTTGACAAAACCCTAAAATTCTCTCAAATTGTGTTGAGAAAGAGTTTCAAACACAATTCCATAAGATCATCTCACCTCATCCTAAAGGAACCCACTTTCCTCCCTCACCTAGAGAACAACGAAGAAGATCTAGTGGTGGAACTTCACAAGGTTCGAGTTGTTGCTGAGATCGTGATTATTGAAGGAGAAATTCGCGAAGAAAGTAATCTTCAAAGGTAATTTTCTTGTTGTCCTACTTTGTAAAGCATGTTTAATCTTAATTATTTTATTCTTGAATGAAATCTGTCTAACAAAATCTTGAATACACGATTCACAATCGCTTCCGCTGTGGGATTCGATCCCATCCATTGGTATTAGAGCCCAATTGTGTTCTTGATTTTGTTCTGGATTTATCAAGAACAAAGGTGAGATTTACGTTTTTCATGTGATAAATGAACGGTTTGCAAAATTAGATGTTTT
Source organism: Trichosanthes cucumerina (assembly GCA_036507285.1). Taxonomy (NCBI): domain Eukaryota; kingdom Viridiplantae; phylum Streptophyta; class Magnoliopsida; order Cucurbitales; family Cucurbitaceae; genus Trichosanthes; species Trichosanthes cucumerina. Next base: position 63,815,241 of record CM071844.1, read on the forward strand.
CATTTTTGGCACATAGAGTTACCATTTTTCCATTGAATCGTTCAATGTAAGGGTTCGGTGTTTTGGGCAAATTTAATTGTAAATCGAGTTTGTAACTCCCTATCGATCGAGGCAAAGTGGTTGCTGAAAAGAACGGATAAAAAATGAGCAAAAACAACAAAAGGTGTTTGTTGTATTTGTGTGCAATGCGTTAACGCAGTTTTTTTGGCCAGCTGTTAACGCCAATTGTGCGCTTCTCGCCAGCGATAGTGCAACATTGCAACGCGCCTCCCAACGTCACAATGGTTGCACGGGCGTCGTAACGCTGAAGCTGTTGAGGTGGGCGACATGAAGGAGTCAGCGTTGCAACGCGATCCTCTGCGTTGCAACGCTGCTGGAGTAACGGTTCAACGGGCAGAAATAAACAAGTTGTAGTGTTGCAACGCTGCCATCAGCGTTGCAACGCCGAAGGCGTTTCAGGAGTTTCACAACGGGCGGAAAACGTTTTTATTTATATATATATTAAATATAAAAATATTTTATATTTAATTATATTTAATTTTCTTAATTTTAATTAATATAATTAGATTATATTAATTAAAATTATTTTTAGGGTGCCAAAAATGGTCTAATTTTCCTATTTAAATTATGCAATTGTTGTATAATTATTGTCATGCATAATGTATGCTTTTATTTTAGATATCCCACCTTAGGTTAAGCATTTCTATGCATCATTTATAATATAAAGTGTTATATTATATAGTTTGCATGTATAATTAATATAAGGTGTTATATTAATTTATGCACAACATTGACATGCATTATGTTTCATGAGATGAATATGTCTTGTATGTTTTATTATTCATGTGATGAATGATCAAACACAATAACATAGAATTGCATGTCACCTAAGGTTAATTATTAGTTTTAAAATGTTTAGAACTTTGAATTAATACACTTTAGGTTATCTAGTTCTAATTAGATTAGAATTAGGAACCATGTAATTTATAAACAATGATTAAAAGAGGAACACTGTCTAAGGAAGGTTCTGTCTAGGCTGGGGTATTTAAGCTGACGGAAACGGAACACCCCTACTTGGGAACTGACTTGGGAGTGAATTTTAATCAGATGGTTTATAAATTATAGTAGCGTCAGTGGATTTATTAAGGGGTTAATAAACTAGAAATCCTAGGCTTAATATAAAGAGTTATATTAGAAAACTTAGGATAAAATCAATATAAGAGTTATATTGATATGTTTAGGTAAAACCATTAGCCGAGTTTAGCCTAAGTCATTTTCTTATAAAGTTAAAGTATCCAGTGGGAGGAAAAGTGTATATGATACATATAATTTCACCTACATTTCTTCGGGAAGTTCACACCGTGAGACTCATACTTGGCCTCGTGGCGCAAACGGGAGCGTCCCTCTTTGGATGGTGTTTGTATGAGTCAATATCAAGGTGGATGGAGAGGGTACTTATAGTGAATGAGAGCAGGTTTAGTGAAAACAAAACCTATGTCTCTTTTGTTGGTTCACACCGTAAGATCACTATGTTCAGCTTGCTAGTTTAGCCTGAACCAGACAATCCCTTCAGAGGGCTTGATCATAGGGGATCAGACACAATGGACACCCGAAAGGGATAAAGATTTCCTTAGTTTATTTTTAAACTTAGTCCTTCCTTCGGCGGATTTTGTTGATGGGGACTTTGGGGTCTAAAGACAAAGGGTTACACTCACAAGGTACATAAGAAGTGTATGTATCCTGACCAAGTAATGGTAAATAAAGCCCATAGGAATAAGAGTTATTCTGGCATTAGGTTTTGGTCAAGAATGTCTTGATCTAGAGGAGAAGTATTTTTTATTACCCTTCGATGTCATGCATTCTAAACCTTTGGAGTATCATTCCAAATTATTGATAACTTAGGAATCATTAGATAATTAGCTAAAACGTGATTGGATTAGACAATTATAGCAAGAAGCTTATACAAGTTTTTTTTATATATTTCAGAAAAATGTCTAGCTCTATTATTTCCTTACTGGGTGTGGAAAAATTAATCGGAGAGAACATGATGACTTGGAAAAACAAACTTAACACTATTTTGGTAGTAGATGATCTGAAGTTTGTGCTGACTGAGGAGTGTCCTCAGGTGTCAGACTTGAATGCTACACGAAATGTTCGTGATGCATATGATTGATGGATCAAGACCAATGATAAGGCTAAGGTCTATATGCTGGCAAGTATGTCTGACATATTAGCCAAGAAACACGAGGGCATGATGACCACTAAGGAAATCATGGATTTAGTGCAGGGTATGTTTGGACAACAGTCTACACTGGCCCGACACAATGCCCTCAAGTATATATTCAACTCGAGGATGCCAGAGAGTTCATTTGTCCGGGATTATGTCCTGGATATGATGAAACACTTTAACATCGCGGAGTCGAATGGTGCTTCTATCGATCAATCGAGCCAGGTCAGCTTCATTTTGGAAACTCTTCCAGATAGTTTCTTACAGTTTAGAAGTAATGTTGTTATGAACAAGCTTACTTTTAATCTTACCTCCCTTCTGAATGAACTCCAGACCTTTGAATCTTTGATGAAAATTTAGGGATCGAAAAGTGAGACAAATGTTGTCAGTAGGTGTTATCACAGAGGTTCGACCTCTGGATTAAAATCGGTGGTTTCATCTTCTTCTAACCTGAAAGGGAAGAAAAAGAACATGAAGAAAGTTGGTAAAGGGAAACGAGCTGACAAAGTTGCCGCCCAGAAGGGTAAGAAGGTCAAAGAAATTACAGACAAAGGTAAGTGTTTCAACTGCAATGAAGACGGGCATTGGAAACGGAAATGTCCGAAGTACATTGCAGAAAAGAACAAGGAAGGTAAATATGATTTACCTTGCTTAGAAACTTGTTTAGTGGATAATGATAAAACAGGTCCCTTTACTCAGTTCCGATCGGGCCCAACACTCAATCTAACTCCCTTGCCTACACTTCCTCCTTCAAGAGTACTCCGAATCGCATAAACACCAAATTATTCTCTCTAACTTACACCGGATCTCCAGCAAAGCAAAGATACCCAATTTATGTTCATAAGGCCTCTTCAGGGTCTACCACTCTCAAGCCCAAAGGTGGGATAACCTAGTGCATCCTTTAGTCTGGCCCCCACGATCAACCTCCAACTCCGCCTTCCAGTTTGGTTCCTATAGTCAAGTATTCGAACTCAGAATTCCAATTCGCACCCCACCGCTTAAATAATCGGAAGGTGATACAACAATTTCAATCGAATCTCGAGCATTTAGCAAGATTGCTTTCCACCGAATCGCAATCTTAGTCGTCAGAAGTCGCGGATTACTGCCGGGCGGTAGGCTCGACGGCATTCAGAGCCTTCCGTGGAGTGATCTCGCACTGGTGTTTGAGCGATAATCCGAAGCGCTGCAGCCACAATCGATCGGAAGGAGATGCGCAGAAAGATTTACTCTCACGGCGCTTTCTTCGATCAAGGCATGCGTACGCGGCTACTGGGCAGCGCCTGGAGTCGCTTCCTCACAAGGGTACTGCACGCGGGAAACCGCAGTGGCGGTGTTGAATGGAGTGGCGCGCAAGTGAAAGGATCAGATGAGGCTTCGTGCGCAGTAGAGCAAGTAGCAACAAAGCGGAACTCCGGTTTAGAGTGCAGACGCGAGCGGCACGGGCTACCATTATTGACACCATTTCACGAGTCGGCATTCTACTCTTCGCTCAAGGCGGCGTGGCGCGATTGCAATGAGTAAGCGACCCTCCACGCCGGCAAGGCGGTAAATTCTCGAAAAAGAAAAAATTCACCGCGTGGAGTAAAATTGACGGCCGGTCTCATCCGGTTATACTGCGGGTGACGCACGCTTTCTCTTGGACTTGAGTTTGGCTTCACAAAGGGAGGATCGCTGATCGATTCCTTCTTCTTACCGCGTAGAGGGTTACAAATAATAGGCTTGCGGCTTCTGCCAAAGTAATCCAGTATTTGATATACAGGATGGTTGTGGTTGGTGGGTTAGGGTTAGGTTCTGGATTAGGTTAGAGATGAGAAGAAGGAGATGAGGATGGGCCAGGGCTTTCTTGCTGGTTAAATACTAAGAGGCTTAGTGGTCGAGTGGCTTTAAGTCAAATCTTATACAACCTCATTTAAGTAATAATCACTCAAAACGCTCTTGAAATCGCTTTCCTTTAATTTCATAATTAATCTCATCTGCAAAGGAGTAATTCACATAAGTTTAATAAAAATTACGGCCTCCCCTCCCTCGCCTAGCTTGATTGGGCACCACTAATCCAAAATGGAACACGGCAAGCATGGCTGGTGAGGAAGGGAATAAAAATAAATAATAGCACTTGAAACACTACTATTCGCCACAATCTTCCCCTCCTTAAGAACTTCTCTTGGCCCCGAAAGTTCTGTGGCCCTGGAATAGTTCAGACATTTAGCTCAGATTTCCCTCTTCTCACCCTGGTGTAAATTCTCTTCTGAAGCATGTGCATAGATTAAGCAATACAACACTTTAACTAGGTCGATCTCACTGCTACAGAGGGTCTTTTCACCTCTCGTACACTCAGTACTCGTCGCCTACCGGCAACTCAGATCTGCACTGCAACGTACGGAGTTCACGCACATGAGTCGGATCCGAACGCATTTCTCTCAACATGGGAGACGGAAATACGCCGTAGAATCACGCGTGGTAATACGTGAAGTAATTAATCAGAGGCCATCGCACTCCAACTTCTCTCTCTAAAAATCTCAAATGGTCCGGCGGAATCGTGGATCAATCTCCTTTACAAGCAAACTCTTAGAATTCCTTCTAATGGGGCCACTCTTTGGCAAATACGTGGTCCCCAACATCGAATTCCCAGGTCCTTCGCCCCGTGCCTGCATAGCTCTTCCGCTCGCAGGCGTCTCGATCCGCGCTCTAACCTTTTGTACTGCATCACCGCTGACTCGCATTTCACCCTCCGACTCCAATAATCAAGCGCTCACCAATCTCCTCCCTCCTGCGTAAAAACTGAGTCTCCGCAACGCCGAATGTATAGCTTTAAATGGAGCCATTCTGGCGCGTCGATCGATAATCGTTATTATAAGGCAAAACTCTACCAAATGCAAAATGAGTGTCCCAACCATCGGGAAGTTTCAAAGCGCAAGCTTCAGCAATATATCGGCCAATATCTCGCTTTGTAACGCTCTCGCCCTGGCTCCATCCGCCTCGTGGACAAAAGCCAGATCGTTCAACCGCGTAACCTAACGCTCTCGTAAACTCTCCCGTGGTCGAGGAAATGCGGATCCTCGCCTCAAATGATCTTAACCGAATCCCATGCAAACGGATTCATATCTTCAGTCAATGCCGCGGCGACTTATCCGTAGAAAGTTAATGGGTTTCCCCGTACGGCGCCACTTAGTTATTCTTACCCACTATGACCTTCCGGTACATTGCGAGAAAAAGAACAAGGAAGGTAAATATGATTTACCTTTCTTAGAAACTTGTTTAGTGGATAATGATAAAACTTCTTGGATACTTGATTCAGCGCCACTAATCATGTTTGCTATTTTTTTAAGGGAATTGATTCCTAGCAGCAACTATAGAAAGAAGAGATAACACTCCGGGTTGGAAATAGAGAAGTCGTCACAGCTGTAGCAATTGACACAATGAAGCTTAATTTTGGCAAGAAATATATGTTGTTAGTGTTGGGTTTGTGCCCTAAAACTCGTAGTTTGTAATTATGTTCTAATTAATGTAATAAATTATTATTACTTCAATAAAGTGTTATTGTTCGTTATTTACAATATTGCCATTTATTTAACTCTAAATCCAATAAACTAAACATCCAAGGCTGTAAAACGTATCTTTAACTGAATGTAGTGTACTTATAAAGGATCTCGGTTCGAGATACAACCTAAAGGGTCTATAGTAAGGGGGTAAGGTTTGAGTACCTTACTCTGGTAACGCTATGGATGTGGCCCAGTTTGTGTATGATACAAACACTGTGATCCTAACGTGTTCGTGTAGATGACATGTGATTGGGGATATACTATGTAATGAGATTACAGAAGACCGAACCACGAAATAGTAACCACTAGATGTAACTCCGTTGACTAGTTAGGTTTCTATTTCACTAGGATGACCTAGGCAACTTGATCTCAATCCTGAGCGGGTTACGAACTCATGTTTATGAGGGATTGTCCTTTGACTAGTATGGGTGAGAGTGGCCAGATTCGCCGACTCAATATGCCTACCTTCTTGGGGACAAGACATAGTGAGCAACTGGGGACTTAGCCTAGCAAGATGGAATTCACTCATTCCCGCCTACTAGGGTAAGTAGATGAATGTTCCCTTAAGTGGTGTCTCCGGGACTTGAACAAAGGGCCCGACCCTCTCAATGGCCCGAGAGGAACTTCTGTTTGTTGGTAGGACCACAAATAAATTGTTCATTAGAGGAGCACTGGTATTTAAGGTACAAGATGTAACCCAATGGTAAAACAGTAATTTGACCCAGCTGGTGTTACGAACATTCGTGAAGGATTGACTTGCTGTTATTGGTCAATATCCGTGGACACGTAAATATATCTCAAGAAAGTGAGAAGAGTGTAATCATGGACTTTAGTGGAGTGTTCCCGCAGTTAACGAATGTTGATTAGGAGGTTAATGAGATTAACCGAGTAATCTCGTATTGTTGGAGCTTCTGATCTGTAGGTCCATTAGGTCCATGATAACTCACCATAAGGGAGTTATTTTACTAGAATTTTAGTGTTTAATCCACTTGAATTGCATTTAATTTAGTGATCCTCATGTTATTTTATCCCTAAATTATGTGTGTTAGCTTTAAAATCTTGAATTTAAGCATGATGTGCAAAAATAATTAATTTTGATGTTTTTGTGCTTTAATTTAAGAAATTTAGGAAAGTAAGCTAACGGTTAATTAAAAACCGAAATTTGAGATTTTTTTAGCTCCAAAAATCCTTGCGTTTTTAGTTTGATTTATAATTGACTTCATAAATTTATTTGGGATTTTTCTATGTACAGGAGATGTTTAAAAATTACAAGAGTCCCTAAGGACATTTTAGACATTTTACCCGAAGGGTAATATGGTCTTTTTACCCTTAAGGGTATTTTTGTAATTTATGTAGTTAGAGCAACACCATCTTGTATAAGGAGGCTAGGGTTTACAAGTGTGAAGGGAGAGAGAATTGGCGACAAGAGAAAGAGACCGAGGAGAGAAGGAGAACCGAGTTATTGCTACAACAAATGTGTGCATTGGAGAGACAAATCATGAAAGTGTATTTGTTGTAGCAATCGTGTGGTCCATCCATTGCTGAAGCAATTGTGGTCGGCATGGTGAAAATTGCTACAACAAAGCAAAGAGAGGATTCGTGAAAGGCTTCGATTTGCTGAAGCATTCGGAGGACAAAGGCACTTCGATTTGCTGTAGCAATTTCGAGGGGCGGCATTGGGAGAGCTGACCCATCAATTTAGTGAAGCAATTGCAAAAGAAGGTCAAAAGAGTGATTTGCTACAACAATAGGCGTGAGGTTGCTGATTGCCAAGAGTTGCTGAAGCAATCGTTGGAAGAAAAAAGGATTTGCCGAAAGGTTTGCTGAAGCAATTGCTTGGTTGCCATTTCTTTGAAAAAGCGTGGGTTGTCCTTCTTTGCTATCGAGCTACCATTGCTGTAGCAAAACCAGGAGCATCGGTGTGCCATTGCTGTAGCAAAATCCGAAAGCATCAATGTAGTTCGGTTTTTCACAGATGACGCTCACAAAGTTGCCGTTATCCGGAGTTTCCACCGTTGGATTTAGCTGAAATTTTGTCAGCTTGTTGGGCTCACCGGGCTTCATTTTGAACGGTTGGATCGTCGTTTGAAGCTTTAGGTCATCAGATATTGCTATCGAACTGAACTAGAAAAATAAGGCACCTGTTGTGTAACGTTTTTCCTATCTCTAAGTGTTATTGCTTGCTGTCAACCACCAATTTAATACTGAATTTTTGGGTTTTTTACGTACTGATTTAGACTACTTTTGCTCACTGTTTTAGGCTAGAATTGTGGTTGATTTAGGCTAATTTACTGAACATTGTTGGCTATTTTGCATGAACTCCTTGATCAATAAAAGCATGCTTAAACTAGAGATATGTGACTCAATTTCCATCACGAACTAATTTGTCTTAGGCAAGGGTTAGGTTGTTTTAATGTAATTTTGGATTAAATTTATGGTTGATGTCATTGATTGAATTTATGAAATTTTATTGAATTTAACATTGCATGAGAATTAAAATTGGCTTTTTTAACTTCTCTATAATTCATTAACTTGGGAAAGCTAATGAATCAGAAAACTAAAATTTCATTCTAGTATTATTGAGTTGATTAGGGATAATTAACCCATCTAGAACCTAAAATCATGGGCATAATTTAGATCAAAATTGGGAAATTGTAGGTTTTAAAACTTAGTGATTTTGGAAAGAATCATTTGAATGCATGTGTAGGTAAATTCAAGGCATCACTCAAAATTTATTCCAATTGAACATTAGAACTCTAACCTAACCCGAACCTATTTTCATTACAAATCTCATCTCTTGCATCTGCCCTTTTGTTTGCATTCTCCTCTCCCCGGATTTAAATTTAGTAATTTTCTTTTGTATTGTCTTTTCTTCTCTCACTTATCACATCAATTTATTTATTAACAACAAAAATTTGCATGCCCATTTATTGCACCAAAAATATAAAGGTAAATTGCTAGGACACTCACTAACTTAGATTCTACTACTTCTCGTGGGATCGATACTTAACTTATCACTTGCTGCACTCGACCGTGTATACTTGCACGTCATAGAAGTGTCTGAGTCTTATTCCAATTTGCATTAGTTTAGGACACTCGATATTTTCGCATCAAGTTTTTGGCGCCGTTGCCGGGGACTAGTTTTGATTCTTATCTTGTTTGAGTTTATTTTAGTGAATTTCATCCTTATTTCTTGTTTGGTGTGTCTTCTTGTCTTTGTTTCGTGTTTTTATCTTTGTTGAGTCTTGGTTATTCTTTCTGGTTGTGTTGGTGCATATTGTGTTTGTTGAGCCTGTTATAATTGATTCATTACCTTATTATGTCTTATGATAATTTTGGGTGGTCTTCTGTGCCCAATGAACAAACACAATATAGTTCTTCTTCTTATGATCATCCCTTTGCCAACGTAGAGTCTTTTAGTGAGGATAATGGAGCTTATGGCTATCAAATGCCTAATTATATCATACTGAACCTATGACTCATGGGAACCACATGTATGATAATAATCAGAGCAATTGGGCCTATGAACCATATCCTAGGGGTTTTGAGTCATATCCTTCCTATATTCAAGAAACCCAGACAGAAGACGAATCTTCCCTTAAAATGTTGTTATTAGAATATATGAGAACCACAAATGAGAGAAATAGGCAAATAGGAGAGTCAATTCAATGCCTAACGGATACACTTACCTCCCTTAGAGAACAAATGTACTTAGACTCATATGAGGTTGAACACCCTAGGGAAGAAAGTGAAGGAGGACCCACACCCTTAGATAGTTCGGTGAGTCACTTAATCACTGACCCACTGATAGACCTTCAGGATCCTAGTCCTTCACATTTTTCGGAGTATGGCCATTTAGAGGATTGTGCTTTAGATATAAAAGAACTAGAACCTTTTACCACACATCAGGATAGAGTTAGTGAGAGTGTGGAAGAAGTCGAGCCTGTTGAGTTAGGTCAGGAGGTAGAGTTTGAGGCTTTTGAGTCTATACCAATTCTATCTTCTGATTTTTCTCTTATTGGTGAGTATTTTTCTTTCTATGCTCTCGAGTCAGTGTCTTTTTGTGAGTCTGTTCATTTTCCTTTTTTTCCTTCTTTTCTATTATCAAATCAAAAACAAAAAAATGTTTATTTTGTTGTTTTTCCTTCTTTTCTTTTATTATATGAAAAATCAAAAAATATATCTGACTCGGGCTCACACGAGAAGCTAGTATTCTTGCTAGCATTGATTTGTTTTGTAGATTCGAGAAAGAGAAGCCCGAAGAAATGGGAGAATTTTTATGTACATTAACAAGCCCAAGTGTACTACGTCAAGCTAATGACGTTAAACAAGCGCTTCTTAGGAGGCAACCCAAGTTTATTTCTTTTGTTTCATTTTTTTAGTTATTTTTGTTTTTTGTTTTAGTTTAATAAATAACCTTGCATATTTTGCAGCTCCCTTGGGGATTGGTGATTGATATGCGCTTTAGTGGAGGTCTTCTCGATTCAGGGCAGTATTGTTTTCCCTTCCATCTTTATTAGTTGTCCTTAAGCATGCTTAAGTGAATAGTTTTTACATTAAGGGTAATGTATGCTTTAACCATCAAGGGGAGATGTGTTGTTCTGAATCTGATTTTGGGCTTAATTGAAAATTTTTCTATTGATGAGACTGTGTGCTGCTAGAGTATATAGGGTGTTGCATACCTTTGTGTTTATAAAGTTATTTACTTGCTTTAGGCATTCAAAATGATCTATTTTGACTATTGGATTCCATGTTAGTTGTTTGTTTCATGGTCTTTAATATTCATAATGTAGGTAGTTGACTCATTATGTTTAACCAAGTAAAAATAGAAAAGATGGTTGTTGTCCCTTGTTTAAAAATTAAGTTTCTGCATGTTTTTAATGGTAAAAAGTTTGTTGTCTTCGGTAGAAACTTGTTACACATCTCATTGAAAATACAAAGTTAAGGTCAAATCTTATGGTTGATGAAAATAAGAGTTGTTGCTTGTGTTTGAGGCAAGAGTATGTTGTTTTGTTTGGTGTTTCTCAATGTCAAGCTTGTCATTAGGGTTCTTTATGCACTTATGGTTAGTGTATCAATCAAACTAGTTAGGATTCAACTCCTAGGCCAAAAAGTTTGAAAGCTAGAAGACATGACAAGTTAGGTAACCCATACATCCTTTAACTGATAGCACACAAAATGTGTTATCCTTAGGCTTAATAATTGCTAGTTTTATAATGATTTCAGAGCTTTTACATGTTTAAATCACTCAATTTTAGGTTAAGAGCTTAAACAGAGCTATTGGAGACAATTTGGATCACTCAGGATCGAAACGAGGCTATTTGGAGCTAAAAATAACATCAATTAGAAGATAAAGAATCAATCCAAGCATGATGACCCGAGGTGATGGCGTTGCAACGCCATGCTTGCTGTTTAGATGCGTTGAAGACCCCAGGCGATAGCGTTGCAACGCTGCTTTACAGAGTCGCAACGCTATCTCGATAAGAAGATGCTCAAGAAGGACCGCACAAAGGGCGTTGCAACGCTGCCTTGCAGCGTCGCAACGACATTTCGATAAGGAGCACGCACGTTAGGGTAGCGGCCTTGCAACGTTGCTCTCAGCGTTGCAACGCCATCGACAGTTTCCATATTTGATACGCGTCTAGGGTACAATGTTGCAACGCTGCCCCTAGCGTTACAACGCTGCACCAAATTCATCTATAAATACAACCTTATGATTTCTTGCAAAGAGAGCCGAATTTGGTAGACTTTTGCTCTATTTTCGAAATACACTTTGTAATAAGAGAGAAAATAGCATTTTTGGGAGCCAAAGCATCCGTGGAGGGTCGAGATCAAAGACGGGAGCTCGGAGACGAAGGACCGACATCGACACATAAGTTTAATTTCCTTTTCTTTCAATTTGTAATAGCGTTCTAAGACGTTTTCTACTTGTTTAGTTTGATTTTCATGTGATTTAGAGTAGCTAAACTTTGTAGTTAGGATTTGATTTGCTTGTTATGACTTTATTACTATGTATTGAAGCATGTTTTGTTCTTATTTTTGGAAATTTGTTCTTTACTTCTTAATTTGTTAGTTTAAGTGGACTCGAGAGATAAAGATTAAATTAGATCAAAATTGTCAAAACCTTTAGAAATCTAGCATGACAATGACCTAGAAATCTTAGGGAAACGCATAAAGAAGTTGTTTAATGCCATGCATGTCGTAGGTTCATATGGAGACTATGAAGTTTATTGCATGTGTGAGGCTCACTAAGAATCGAAAGGTTTTCTTGAGTATTTCACTTCTTGTTTATAATTTCATCTCTTTGGTTCATTGCATGTGTTAATTGAGTCATTAACTTGTATAATCACTTCCCACCATTGTATCAATTCGTGTCTCCACATGTCTTTACTTCCCACCATTAGTACCTTAGTAATTAACTAATCTAGAAACCCATTCCCGAGGACGATACTTGGACTCATAAATCACTATACTAAAACTTGACCCGTACACTGCGGTATTGCAATATCATAAATATTATGCAACAACAACGCTCCAAAATTAGTAAACTCTGATTTTGTGATCATTTCAAATTTGGGGGAGTTACCCAACCTCCCTAACTCAATGAGGACATTGAGTACTCTAAGTTTGGGGGAAAAGGTAAATTCTTCATTTTTTTTAAGGAAAAGAATGAAAAAAAGAAGTGAAAGAAAGATAGAGTGTGCAAACCTTTCATTTCCCTAAACTCCATTGGGCTAAACAAAAAAAGATGTTATTTATTTTGTTATTTAGAGTCAGTTCAGGCAACTTGGTGCTCGATGTCAGAGGATCTGGGCACTAACCATGTTGGCCTCTTGGAGCGAAGGTATTAAGCAAGTAACCTGTACCCATTGCTTAGGTGTGTTGCGCTAACCACGTGTGCCATTCTAAAAACTACGTGAGAACCCCATCGCTTAGGTGTGCTGCGCTAACTACGTGTGCCATTCTAAGAACTACGAGAGAGTCAAAAAACTAAATATAAAAAAAAACAAACAAAAGGAAGTAAAAAAAAAAAACATACCCCTAAGTAGAGAGTTTTATGGAAGTGAAGGGGAATAATGTACATATCTGTTTTTATAAAAAATAAAATAAATAAAAAGGAATGATCATAAAATTGTAGTCATGCGAGTTTTGGAGTGTGATTTATCTTTAACTATGGGTTGCTTGATTTTAATGATTAGGATCTAGTGGTTGAGCATGAGAGTAGATGTCGAATCCTAGTTGGTTTGCTCTTGGTTATTGATGCATAAGTGTAGCTAAGAAACCCCAAGTGAGCCACTTAGAGAGCATTGATTGAATGATGACTTGTAGCTTAGAACATAAATATTCAATCCTTGTTTACTTACCCAAATGATCTGAGTCTTTAAAGGACTTTTAAGTCTTTGGGGAATAGAACTCATTGAAATACATATCATAACATGCTTTCATAACAATTAAGCTATCAATCAATCATAAATCATAACATAACTTTCATAGCTTTCCATTTAAAATACATTAAAACATAATACTTTTCGAAATATTTAAAATCATTAAATATAACGAAAATCCATGACTTTTATCTCATTTTAAAAAGGTTCAACACAAGGTCCATTACCTTAGTTTTAACTCTGAACCTTACTAGAACTCGTTCTTCATTTGATGCCCACTCAATTGTCCAAGGAACGAACCCCTAAAACATAATCATAAATCCTAAATTACATTCATACACATAACTTATTCTATTCTTGAAATTCAACACTAAATAGGTTAAATTTGTTGGGATTTGTGCCCTAAACTTATGTAATTTTGATCAAATAAATAAAAAGTTATTTGTTTTGGTAAAATTATATTCTTACTTTATAAATCCAATAAACTAAGCTCCAAGGTTATAATATATCTTAAACATCAGTGTAGTAGACACTATTTGGATTGTGTTCAAGAGTATAACCTAAATGGTCTATGGTATAAGAATAAAGTTAGAAACCTTATTCTGATAACACCATGGATGCGGTCCACTTTGTAATTAGTATAAATGAGGTAATCCAACTCATTCATGTGGTTGACATGCGAGTGGGGGCATCTTGTATGAAGAGTTCATATAAGACCAGACTACAAATTATTAGTCTAACCAATATAACGCCGTTAACAGGATAAGACTGTTCATTTATAGATGGTCATTAGTGACTCGACTTGAATCCTGAACAAGTTAAGAACTCTTACTTATAGGGGTTTGTCCTTAGACTAGTATAGGTGAGAGTGACCTGTATCCGACTCAATAAGCCTACCTTCTCACGGACAGAACTTCGTAGGTAGCTGGGGACTTAACTATGCAAGATGGAATTCACTCATTTCTACACTAAGAAATTAGATGGGTTGTTCTCTTAAGAACTGAGTCCAGGTCTTGAACAGCGGGGCCCCACCCTCTAAACTAGCTTAAGAGTGTATGAGTTTATGGTAGAACCATAGACTTGTTGTTCATTAGAGGATCAGTGGTGCTTAAGGAACAAAGAGGTAATCAATGGGATAAAACGGTAATTTGACCCAACTGTGATTACGAACAACCTGTGAAGGGTCAACTCATGGGTAATGATTATATCAATGGACACAATATCATCTACAGTGAGGAGAGTGCAACTACAAGTCTATAGTGGAATGACTTGTCGTTAATGAATATTGATTAACTGGATCAAAGAGTTTGATCAGTTAATCTCACATCATTGGAGCTCATGAACTGTAGGTCCATTAGAACCCTCCATTGGCTCAACATGGAAATATTGAGGGTATAAAGTTAGGAATGAAATTGAAATGTTCAATTTTATATATGAAGTGTTATATCAGTTATATGTGATATAATTGATATAATATATGGTTTTAATGTGAATTAGATTTACATATAAACTATATACTAATGAGAGAATGAAGGAGGGATAGGATGGTAATTTCCATCCTATTTCCTTATAAATAGTTGCATGAGATGCAATTTTGTGGCAATGCTTTTGAGAAACCCTAGAGGATCATATAGTTGTGTTGTTGGAAGAGTTCCATACACAACTTCTCTCACAACCCCTACACCTTATTTTAAAGGAACCCACCTTCCTCCCTCACCTAGAGAACAACGGAGAAGATCTAGTAGTGGTATCTTCATACGTTCGGGTTCGAGTTGCTGAGATCGTGATGGTGGGAGAAGGAGCACGTGAAGAATGAGTTCTTCAAAGGTAATTATCTTGTTGTCCTATGTGGTATAGCATGCTTAATCTTAATTGTATTTTTTCTTGATTGAAATCCGTGAAACAAAATTAAGAACACGCGATTCACAATCGCTTCTGCTGTGGGATTCAATCCCTTCAATTGGTATCAGAGCCCAATTGTGTTCTTGATTTTGTTCTAGATTTATCAAGATCAAAGGATGGGATTTACTGTTTTCATGTGATGAATGAACGGTTTGCAAATTAGATGTTTTCAATTTTGGCACTTAGATTTACAATTTTTCATTGAATCGTTCAATGTTAGGCCTCATTGTTTTGGGCAATTTTAATTGTAAATCGAGTCTATAAGTCTGTGTCGATCGAGTCAAAGTGGTTGCTGAGAAAAAACGGAACGAAAACGAGGCAAAACGATGGAGAATCAGTTGCTATCTGCGTGCAGCGTTGCAACGTTGTTCATTGGCGTTGCAACGCTACGCTTGTAGTCGCACATCACAGGCAGCGTTGCAACGCCAAAGGCGTTTCACAGTGCGCTCTAACTTTCAGAAACGGACAAATTGCAGCGTTGCAACGCTACCATCAGTATTTCAACGTCGAAGGCATCTCAAAATTTCCAAACGGGCGGAAAAACTTTTTTTTATATATATATTAAATATAAAAATGTTTTATATTTAATTATATTTATTTTATTTAATTTTAATTAATATAATTAGACTATATTAATTAAAATTAATTTTAGTGTGCCAAAAATTGTCTAATTTTGCTATTTAAATTATGTAATTGTTGTATAATTATTGCCATGCATAATGTATGCTATTATTTTAGATATCTCACCTTAGGTTAAGCATTTCCATGCATCATTTATAATATAAAGTGTTATATTATATAGTTTGCATGTATAATTAATATAAGGTGTTATATTAATTTATGGACACTATTGACATGCATTATAATTCATGAGATGAGTATGCTATGTATGTTTTATTATTCATGTGATGAATGATCAAGCACTATAACATAGTATGCATGTCACCTAAGGTTAATTATTAGTTTTAAAATGTTTTGAACTTGGAATTAATAGACCTTAGGTTATCCAGTTCTAATTAGATTAGAATTAGGAGCCAAGTAATTTATAAACAATGATTAAAAGAGGAACTCTGTCTAAGGAAGGTTCTGTCTAGGCTAGGGTATTTAAGCTGACGGAAACGGAACGCCCCTACCTGAAACTGACGTAGGTGTGAATTTTAATCAGAGGGTTTATAAATTATAGTAGCGCCAATGGGTTTATTAAGGGGTTAATAAACTAGAAAACCTAGGCTTAATATATAGAGTTATATTAGCAAACTTAGGATAAAATCAATATAAGAGTTATATTGATAAGTTTAGGTAAAACTATTAACCGGGTTTAGCCTAAGTAAATTTCCTATGGAGTTAAAGTATCCAGTGGGAGGAAAAATGTATATGATACATATTTTTCCACCTACGTATCTCCGGGAAGTTCACACCGTGAGACTCATACTTGGTCTCGTGGCGCAAACGGGAGTGTTCCCCTTCGGATGGTGTTTGTATGAGTCAAAATCAAGGAGAATGGAGAGGGTACTTATAGTGAGTGGGAGCAAGTTTAGTGAAAACAAAACTATGGTCTCTTCTGTCGGTTTACAACGTAAGATCACTATGGTTAGCCTGCTAGTTTGGCCTGGACCAGACAATCCCTTCGGAGGGCTTGATCATAGGGGATCGAACACAGAAGACACCCAAAAGGGATAAAGATTTCCTTAGTCTGTTTTTCAATCTAGTTCTCCCTTCGGTGGATTTTATTGGATGGGGACGCTGAGGTCTAAAGACAGAGGGTTACACTCACAAGGTACATAAGAAGTGTATGTATCCTAACCAAATAATGGTAACTAAAGCCTATAGGAATAAGAGTTATTCTGGTATTAGGTTTTGGTCAAGAGTGTCTTGATCCAAAGGAGGAGTGTTTTTTATTACCCTTCGGTGTCATACATTCTAAACGTTTGGAGTATCATTGCAAATTATAAATGACATAGGAATCATTTAATAATTAGCTAAAACATGATTGGATTAGACAATTATAGCAAGAAACTTATAGAAGTTTTTTTTTGTAAATTTTTCAGCAAAATGTCTAGCTCTATAATTTCCTTATTGGGTGTGGAAAAATTAACCAGAGAGAACATGATGACTTGGAAAAACAAACTCTACACTATATTGGTAGTGGATGATCTGAAGTTTGTGCTGACTGAGGAGTGTCCTCAGGTGCTAGGCTCGAATGCTACACGAAATGTTTGTGATGCATATGATTGACAGATCAAGGGCAATGATAAGGCCAAGGTTTACATGCTGACAAGTATGTCTGACATATTAGCCAAGAAGCACGAGGGCATGATGACCGCTAAGGAAATCATGGATTCAGTGCATGGTATGTTTGGACAACAGTCTACACAAACCCGACAAAATGCCCTCAAGTATATATTCAACTCAAGGATGCCATAGGGTTCATCTGTTCGGGATCATGTCCTGGATATGATGGTACACTTTAACATCGCGGAGTCGAATGGTGCTTCCATCGATGAATCGAGTCAGGTTAGCTTCATTCTGGAAACTCTTCCAGATAGTTTCCTATAGATTAGAAGTAATGTTGTTATGAACGAGCTTACTTTTAATCTTACCTCCCTTCTGAATGAACTCCAGACCTTTCAATCTTTGATGAAAATTCAGGGATCGAAAGGTGAGGCAAATGTTGCCAGTAGAAGTTATCATAGAGGTTCGACCTCTGGATCAAAAACAGTGGCTTCATCTTCTTCTAACCTGAAAGGGAAGAAGAAGAACATGAAGAAGGTTGGTAAAGGGAAACGAGCTAACAAAGCTGCCGCCCAGAAGGGCAAGAAGGTCAAAGAAATTGTAGACAAAGGAAAGTGTTTCCACTGCAATGAAGACAGACATTGGAAACAGAACTGTCCGAAGTACATTGCAGAAAAGAAGAACGAAGGTAAATATGATTTACTTTGCTTAGAACCTTGTTTAGTGGATAATGATAAAACTGCTTGGATACTTGATTCAAGCGCCACTAATCATGTTTGCTCTTTTTTCGTGAAATTGATTCTGGCGGCAATTCTGAGCTAAAGGAGAGATAACGCTCCGGATTGGAAATGGAGAAGTCGTCTCAGCTGTAGAAATAGGCATGATGAAGCTTAATTTTGACAAGAAATATATGTTGTTAGACAATATATTAGTGATACCAGGGTTTACTAGAAACCTTATTTCAATTTCTTGCCTTATAGAACAATGTATTTCTTTTTCTTTTTCTTTGAATAAAGTGTTTATTTTAAAGAAATGTGTGGAAATATGTTCAACTTCATTAGAAAATGGGTTGTATGTTTTAAGGCCTAATTCAGTCAAAATGATTTTGAACACTGAATTATTTAAAACTGCAAACACACAAACTAAGAAACGTAAAATTTCACCTAAAGAAAATGCTCATCTTTGACATCTTAGATTGGGTCACATTAACCTCAATAGGATTGAGAGATTGGTAAAGAATGGACTTCTAAATGAGTTAGAAGAAAATGTTTTCCCTGTATGTGAATCCTGCCTAGAATGCAAAATGACTAAAAGACGTTTTAGTGAAAAAGGTTACAGAACCAAATAACCTCTTGAGTTTATACATTCAGACCTTTGTGGTCCGATGAATATTAATGTCTGAGGAGGTTATGAATATTTCATCTCTTTTATAGATGATTATTCTAGATTTGGGCATATTTACATAATGCATCATAAGTCTGAAGCACTTGAAAAGTTCAAGGAATTCAAGACTGAAGTTGAAAATCAATTAGGTAAAACAATTAAAACACTTTGATCAGATCGAGGTGGAGAGTACATGGATTTAAAATTCCAGAACTATATGATAGAACATGGAATAACATCCCAACTCTCAACTCCCGGTACGCCACAGCAAAACGGTGTATCGGAAAGGAGAAATAGAACCCTGTTGGACATGGTTCGATCAATGATGAGTTATACTCATCTCCCTAATTCTTTTTGGGGTTACGCAGTAGAAACTGCAGTATACATTTTGAACAATGTGCCATCAAAAAGTGTTTCTGAAACACCTTTTAACTCTGGAAAGGACGTAAAGGTAGTTTATGTCATTTCAGAATTTGGGGTTGTCCAACACATGTGCTTGTGACAAATCCAAAGAAGTTGGATTCACGTTCAATATTGCACCTATTCGTAGGCTACCCAAAAGAAACAAGAGGTGGTTTATTCTATGATCCTAAGGAAGATAAGATTTTTGTGTCGACAAATGCCACTTTCTTAGAGGAGTACCACATAAGGGACCACAAACCAAGAAGTAAGTTGTGTTAAGTGAGTTAGACAGAACAATAACAAAGGTTGCTAATAAAACTAGTACGTCAACAAAAGTTGTTGACACTAGCTTGTCTAGTCAAGAGAGTCCATCCCAAGAATTGAGTATGCCTCGACATAGTGGGAGGGTTATAACACAACTTGACCATTACATGGGTTTATCTGAAACCCAAGTTGTTATACCAGATGATGATTGTGAGGATCTATCGACTTATAATCAAGCGATGGTTGACAAAGACAAAGACAAATGGGTCATACCCATGGACCAAGAAATAGAGTCTATGTACTTCAATTCTGTTTGGGATCTTGTAGATAAACCTGATGGGGTAAAACCAATGGGTTGTAAGTGGATCTACAAGAGAAAGCGTGATGTAGATGGAAAGGTGCAAACCTTTAAAGCTAGACTAGTAGCAAAGGGTTATACCCAAGTTGAAGGGGTTGACTATGAGGAAACCTTTTCACCTGTTGCTATGGTAAAGTCTATCCGTATCCTACTTGTCATTGCCACATATTATAACTATGAGGTATGACAAATGGATGTCAAGACAACCTTTTTGAATGACAATCTTGACGAAAACATCTACATGGACCAACCCAAAGGGTTCATTGAACCAGAACAAGAGCAAAAGATTTGCTGGCTTAAAAGGTCAATCTATGGACTGAAACAAGCCTCTAGGTCCTGGAATATTAGATTTGATGAGACAATCAAATCTTTTGGCTTTGATCAGAATGATAATGAACCTTGTGTCTACAAGAAAATCATCAATAGTTCTGTTGCATTCCTAGTTCTGTATGTGGATGATATCCTACTCATTGGAAATGATGTAGGATATCTTACTGACATTAAGAACTGGCTAGCTACGCAATTCAAAATGGAAGATTTGGGTGAAGCGCAGTTTCGTTCTTGGAATCCAGATTGTCCGGATCCACAAGAATAAAACACTAGCCCTGTCTCAGACATTTTACATCGATAAAGTGTTGTTGAGGTTTAAGATGCAAGACTCCAAAAAGAGTTTATTGCCTTTTAGTATGAAATTCATTTTTCTAAGGAGCATTGCCCTAAGACACCTCAAGAAGTTGAGGATATGAGACAAATTCCTTATGCATCAGTTGTTGGGAGCCTGATGTACGCCATGTTGTGTGCTAGGCCAGACATCTGTTTTGGAGTTGGAATGGTCAGTAGGTATCAATCCAATCCAGGACCTGAACACTGGACAACGGTTAAAACAATTCTTAAGTATCTATGGAGAATAAGGAACTACATGGTTGTGTATGGGGCTAAGGATTTGATCCTTACAGGATAAACGAATTCTGACTTTCAAACTGATAAAGATTCTCGGAAATCTACATCGGGTCAGTATTTACTCTTAACGGAGGAGCTGTAGTATGGCGAAACATCAAGCAAGGATGCATCGCTGATTCCACCATGGAGACCGAATATGTAGCAGCTTATGAAGCAACAAAAGAGGTCGTTTGGTTAAGGAAATTCATGTTAGATTTGGAAGTTGTTCCAAATATGAGTTTTCCCATTACATTGTATTGTGATAACAGTGGTGTCGTGGCAAATTCAAAGGAACCCCAAAGTCACAAGAGGAGAAAACATATTGAGCGGAAATATCATCTCATCCGGGAGATCGTGCATCGAGGAGACGTGATCGTCACGAAGATAGCCTCAGAGCACAACTAGGACAAGTGGTAGTATGTTGATCCATTTACAAAAGCTCTCACGGCTAAAGTATTTGAGAGTCTCCTAGAAGGTCTAGGTTTACAAGTCTTCTCTAACTAGGGCAAGTGGGAGTATATTGTACAAAGGGTTTAAATGCCCTAGTTTACTGTATTTACATTATTGTAATGTTCTAGTACTCCACAAGCTTTAGGTCAAGTGGGAGATTGTTGGGATTTGTGCCCTAAACTTATGTAATTTTCATCAAATTAATAAAGAGTTATTTGTTTTGATAAAATTATATTCTTGCTTTATAAATCCAATAAACTAAGCTCCAAGGTTATAATGTATCTTGAACATCAGTGTAGTAGACACTATTTAGATTGTGTTCACGAGTATAACCTAAATGGTCTATGGTATAAGAATAATGTTGGAAACCTTATTCTAGTAACACCATGGATGCGACTCACTTTGTAATTAGTACAAATGAGGTAATCCAACTCATTCATGTGGTTGTCATGCGAGTGGGGGCATCCTGTATGAAGAGTTCATACAAGACTGGACTGGAAATTATTAGTCTAACCAGTATAACACCGTTAATAGGAGAAGACTGATAATTTATAAATGGTCATTAGTGACTCGACCTGAATCCTGAGCAAGTTAAGAACTACTGCTTATAGGGTTTGTCCTTAGACTAGTATGGGTGAGAGTGGCCTGTAGCCGACTCAATAAGCCTACCTTCTCAGGGACAGAACCTCGTAGGTAGCTAGGGACTTAACTATGCAAGATAGAATTCACTCATTCCTACACTAAGAAATTAGATAGATTGTTCCTTTAAGAACTGAGTCCATGTCTTGAACAACGGGGCCCCGCCCTCTAAACTGACTTAAGAGGGTATGAGT
Source organism: Trichosanthes cucumerina (assembly GCA_036507285.1). Lineage (NCBI taxonomy): Eukaryota > Viridiplantae > Streptophyta > Magnoliopsida > Cucurbitales > Cucurbitaceae > Trichosanthes > Trichosanthes cucumerina. The sequence goes on from CM071844.1 coordinate 63,837,155, forward strand.
CTATGGTAGGACCTTAGACTTTTTGTTCATTAGAGAATCAATGGTGCTTAAGGAACAAAGAGGTAATCACAGGGGTAAAACGGTAATTTGACCCAGCTGTGATTACGAATAACCTGTGAAGGGTCGACTCATGGGTAATTATTATATCAATGGACACAATATACTCTTGAGTGAGGAGAGTGCAGCTGCAAGTCTATAGTGGAGTGACTTGTAGTTAATGAATATTGATTAACTTGAACAAAGAGTTTGATCAGTTAATCTCACATCATTGGAGCTCATGAACTGTAGCTCCATTAGGTCCCTTCGTTGGCTCAACATGGTAATATTGAAGGTATAAAGTTAGGAATGAAATTGAAGTGTTCAATTTCATATATGAGGTATTATATCAGTTATATGTGATATAATTGATATAATATATGTTTTTAATGTGAATTAGATTCACATATAAACTATATACTAATGAGAGAATAAATGAGGGATAGGATGATAATTTCTATCCTATTTCCCTATAAATAGTTGCATGAGATGCAACTTTGTGGCAATGTTTTTGAGAAACCCTAGAGGATCATATAGTTGTGTTGTTGGAAGAGTTCCATACACAACTTCTCTCACAACCCCTATACCTTATCCTAAAGGAATCCACCTTCCTCCCTCACCTAGAGAACAACGGAGAAAATCTGGTGGTGGTATCTTCATACGTTCGGGTTCGAGTTGTTGAGATCGTGATCGTGGGAGGAGCACGTGAAGAAAGAGTTATTCAAAAGTAATTCTCTTGTTGTCCTATGTCATATAACATGCTTAATCTTAGTTGTTTTTTTTTTCTTGATTGAAATTCGTGAAACAAAATTAAGAACACGCGATTCACAATCGGTTCCGCTGCGGGATTCGATCCCTTCAATTATGTCCTTCTTTCATCCATTGAATAACAAAAAGCTCACTAATCTTAATTCTCAAATATTAAAACAACTTAACACCTTAATTTTTAACTTCAATTAACCACATACCAAAATTATTTTAAGTCAAAAATTAAACCAAACGTACTTGAAATTCTCGGGCATTACAGGGAAGCATTCAATTACTAATCTAATTAGACATGGAACAAATCATGCAAACATGTTCTATAATTTAATCAAATTAAAGGGAATTCAAAACCACCTTTGTAGATTTCCAAATACAACAACTCCTTGCTTCCCTTTTGCACAACAACATAGTAAGTTCTCCCTCTGTACTTTTTCCTCCAACAGGACACCAACCAATTGGAAAACCTTCTATGACTCTGAGAAACTTAAATTAGTTCATTTGTGGGAAGGAATACAACACTTGGAAGAGATAAGAATTTTTGAGAGAGAGAATCAATTCTTCAAGCAATTCAACAATTGCTCAAAAGATTATTCTTTTTTTTTTCAAGCTCTCCCCTCCCTCCCATACTTATCGATGGGTGAGGGAGAGATAAGGGGGTAGTGGGAAACGTGTCTCACACACGTTTCCCATTATTAATTAATTAAATAATAACTTAATTAATTAAATAATATAATTAATCAAATTAATTATATTAATATCTATTTTAATTAAATCACATCTAATTAAAATCTATTAAATCTCATTTAACCATTTTATTTACCCCTTAACCTTTAGTTTTAATGTGCATCTCATGTACATTAAATTTTAACCTATAGTTTTTAAATATGAATCACATTCACATTTAAATTAATATTTGAACTCTTTCAAATACTTAATTCTCTCATATAATTTAATATGAATCATATTCAGATTAAATTTATAATATATAGTTCTAAAACATTATATTATAATGTATCTATATACATTAACATATATTCTCTAATGAATTTGAGCATTTCAAATTCAAACGATCTAAGAACCCTTTACGAGCTAGAAGGTGGACCTAATGGACCTACAAATCAGAAGCTCCAATGATACGAGATTACTCGGTTAATCTCATTACTCGGTTAATCTCATTAACCTCCTAATCAACATTCGTTAGTTGCAAGAACACTCCACTAAATTCCCACAGCTGCACTCTTCTCACTGCAGATATTTTTCTATGTCCACGAATATTGACCAATAACGACAAGTCAATCCTTCACGAATGTTCGTAACACCAACTGGGTCAAATTATCGTTTTACCCCAGGGTTACATCTTTGTACCTTAAGTACCAGTGTTCCTCTAATGAACAATTTGTTTGTGGTCCTACCAACAAACAGAAGTCCCTCTAGGGCCAATGAGAGGGTCGGGCCATTTGTTCAAGTCCCGGAGACACCACTTAAGGAAACATTCCTCTACTTACCATAATAGGCGGGAAGAAGTGAATTCCATCCTGCTAAGTTAAGTCCCCAACTGCTCACCCGTCTTGTCCCCAAGAAGGTAGGTATATTGAGTCGACGTACTTGGCCACTCTCACCCATACTAGTCAAAGGACAATCCCTCGCAAACAGGAGTTCGTAACCTGCTCAGCATTGAAATCAAGTTGTCTAGGTCATCCTAGTGAAATAGAAACCTAGCTAGTCAACGGAGTTACACCTAGTGGTTACTATTTCACAGTCCGGTCTTATGTAATCTCCTTACATAGGATATCCCCACTCACATGTCATCTACACGAACACGTTAGGATCACAGTGTTTGTATCATATACAAAGTGGGCCACATCCATAGTATTACCAGGGTGAGGTACCCAAACCTTATTCCCTTACTATAGACCCTTTAGGCTATATCTCGAACCGAGATCCTTTTTATGTACATTACATTCAATTCAAGGCATCTTACGACCTTGGATGTTTAGTTTATTGGATTTAGGGTTAATACAAGGGCAATATCATAAATATCGAACAATAACTTTTTATTGTAAATAATAACACTTTATTACAAAAATTAGAACAAAATTACAAACTACGAGTTTTAGGGCAAAAACCCCAACACTTCAAAGGTATGATTCCTTGTTGTCCTAATTAGAAATGTATGCTTAATCTTAGGTATTTTGTTTTTGATGTTAATCCTTGTAATGAAATCACGAATACGCGATTCACAATCGCTTCCGCTGCGGGATTCGATCCATTCATTAATATCAATGAGTAATCTGTAAAAGGAATTAAAGGCTAAGTGAAATTAGCTACCTACTTTTTTTATATAAAAAAAAAAACTCTCTGCAAATATTTTTTTTTTATGAAGAATTGTAAAAAAAAAAATGCATAAATACTAAGGGCAAATTTTGGATGAGTGTTTTTATTCGAAACCATTCATTAAAAGATCTCATTCATGAATACCTTTGAAAAAAAGACCAAAATATGATCGATTAATTCTTGTCAATGAAAAACAATCTCTTTTTAAAGAAGTCTTTGTTTTCGAAACTATTTTCCAATAATTATGCACAAATACTGGGTAAATATTGAATGTGAATTTTTATTTGAAGGCATTTATCAAAATATCTCAACAATAAACACATTTTGGAAAAAGAGTATGTCATACTGATTTTCAAACAATTTCAAAAGACATTTATCAAAAGATTTTAAAAAAATCTTTCATGAGCACTTTATTTTACATACTGGTTAAAGTAGCATATGAGACAATTTTACCCAATCAAATCTCATCATCCTTATTGTGCATCATACATTTTACATACTTTAACCATGTCATGAAGCGATTGTTCGACCCATGACCCTTGACATCTATGTTTTAGATGTGCTTGTTCGACCCCTTGCTCCCAACATGTCACTTTGCTACAACGACACTTATTACTATGTCATGAGGCGCTTGTTCAACTCTTAGCTCTTGACATTTATGTTGTGGAGGTGCTTGTTCAACCCTTGGTCCGCAACATATCGTTTTGTTGTAATAACACTAGTTGGTTACTTTAACCATGTTATGAGGCGCTTGTTCGACTCTTAGCCTTGACATCTATGTTGCAGAGGTGCTTGTTCGACCCTTCCCCCCAACATATCACTTTGCTACAACGACACTTATTACTATGTCATGAGGTGTTTGTTCGACCATTAGCTCTTGACATTTATGTTGCGAAGGCGGTTGTTCGACCCCTAACTCCCTAACATATCATTTTGTTGCAATAACACTGACTAGTTACTTTAACCATGTCATGAGTCGGTTCTTCAACCCCTAACCCTTGACATTTATGCTGCAAAGGTGCTTGTTCGAGCCCTGACCCCCAACATATTTCTTTGCTACAACGACGCTTATTACTATGTCATGAAGCGTTGTTCAACCTCTGACCCTTGACATTTATGTTGTGGAGACGCTTATTCGATCCCTGACCCCCAACATATCATTTTGTTGCGACGAAGTTAGGGGGTTACTTTAACCATGTCAGGAGACACTTGTTCAACCCTTGATCCTTGACTTCATGCTATGAAGGTGCTTGTTTAATCCCTAACCTCTAGCATGTCACTTTACTGCGTTGACTTTTTCTTACTTGAACACCAAAAAAAACAAAAAAAAACACAATAAAATACATATCGAATAAATTAAGGTCTACAACTTTGTCCATCATTCTATTCATTAAGATTGAACAATGGGAGGGGGGGGGGAGCTAAAGACCCCTAAGTTTTTTCGATATTTTATTTTTTCATCTTTGCATTTTGTTAAAAAAAAAAGAAGAGAAAATAAAAGAAAATGAATATATTTGGTAAAATTAATTAGCCAAATCAAATATGTAAGATTTTGTAAAATTAGTTAGGACCAATATTTATAAATTTGGTCTTTTAATTAAGTCAAATATATTTCTTTAGGGTAATTGTATTGGGTAGCAAATAGAGTGAATTATTTACAAATATAACAACTTTTAAAAAGATTTGCAAATATAGTAAAATTGTTAAAAATAACTTTGTTGTTCCCTTTTTACCCTTATAGTTGACATGAGAGTGGAAAAAATAATCAACCAAAGGATGTGATTTTAGATTTTTTATTTTCTTTGTCTTTTTCTCCTCCTCTTTCCACATGCACCCTTCTACATTTCCTTCATACACATATTTTTCTATTCTAACTTTTTTATACGCAGTTTTGAAATTTTATGATCATAACATTACTTAAATTTTCTTGAAAATTACAATTAACAAAAAAAAAATTATTGTACTAGATGTTATACCGCGAGAGATTAAAACCTATAACAATTTTGTCGCAAATATATTAATAAAAAATCATCAAATGGAGATAGAGAAAGAAACGAAATAAAATAAAAAGATATTAACTGAAAAATATAATTTGATAAAATGTGTAATTAAAAAACACTTTTACATTTGAACAAAGTTCTATATAAATGATTAATTTTTAATGAAAAACTTTTGGGTTTATTCTTTAAATCTTCAATTTAACACTTGCCATGTTTCTAATTATTGAATTTGGGACTTTGAAATAAGTTTCGTCCGATAATCCAAAAATTCATCTATCTCAATTTAGTCACTTAATTCTAAAAACACTCCAAAAGACGAAATTAGTCGAATTATCTGAAAGCGTGGAGCGTTATACACGAAGTCTATCAATGATAGTGATAGACTTCAATAAACACAAATAAACAACAACAAACAAGAAGTCTATCAGTAATAATGATGGACTTTTATCACTGATAGACTTCAATCAATACTGATAAATTACACCAAGCAAGAAGTTTATTAGTGATAATGATATACTTCAATAAATACCAATAAACAAAGAATAAACAAGAGACCTATCAGTGTTAGTGATATACTTCAATCAACACTGATAAACAACACCAAACAAGAAGTTTATCAGTTATAGTGATAGTTTTCTATCACTGATAAACTTCAATCATCACAGATAAACAATACCAAACAAGAAGTCTACTAGTGGAAGTAATAGACTTCTATCACTGATAGACTTCAATAAACACAAATAAACAACAAAAGACAAGAAGTCTATCAGTGATAGTGTCAGTGAGATCCTTCTATCATTGATAGATTTCAATCAATAAAGATAAGCGATACCAAACCAGAAGTCTATCAGTGATAGTGATAGGTTTATATCATAGGTTTCTATCACTGATAGGCTTCAACAAACATTGAACATTGATAAACAACACCAAACAAGAAGTCTATCAGTCACCAAAACAAGAAGTCTATTAGTGAGAGAGATAGACTTCAATCAACATAGATAGACAATACCAATTAAGAAGTCTATCAGTGATAGTGATAAACTTCTATCACTGATAGACTTCAATCAACACAGATAAACAATACCAAACATGAAGTCTAGCAGTGATAGTGATAGACTTTTATCACAGATAAACTTCAATCAAAAGAAATAAACAATATAAATAGAAGTCTATCAGTGATAGTGATCAAATTCTATCACTGATAGACTCTAGTAAAAAAAGATAAACAACACATATATAACTTATAAGTCTATTAGTGATAGTGATATACTCGTATCACTGATAGACTCTAATATAAAAAGCAACACAAATAAAAGTCTATCGATGATAGTGATAGATTTTTATCACTGATCGATTCCAATCAGAACAGATAAAACAACACATATAGAACTCTAGTGGTGATAGTGATAGACTTTTATTACTGATAACCTCCAATCAGAAGAGATAAAACAACACAAATAGAAATCTATCGGCGATAGTGATAACTTCGATCATTGATAGACTTCAATCAGAACAGATAAAAATCTCAAACAAGAAGTGTATCAGTGATAGTGATAGATGTTGACAAACTTCAATAAAAAAAGACAAAAATCTCAACGAAAAAGTCTATCAGTGATAGTGATAAATTTCTATCACCTATAGAGTTCAATCTGAACAGATAACAAAGTCTATCAATGATAGTGATAGTGATAGTAATAGTTTTCTATCATTGATAGATGACTATTACTATTGATAGACTTCAATCAAAATAAATAAACAATCCAACCAATAAGTCTATCAGTGACAGACTTCGATAGACTTCTATCACTGATTTGGGTTGTGGGCTTTTTGTAATTTAAATGGGTTGAGTAACCAATTTTGCTATATTTGCAATATTTTTTTACATTTTACTATATGTGCTATTTTTTACCTTCATTTTGCCATATGCCTGATTGCCCCTTTCTTTTATTTGAAAAGAAATTTAATAGACAAATCAAATCTTGAAATTTTTGGAAGGCATAATTCAATAATTAATTTGTTTCAATTTGGATGTTATTTGATATTATATTGTTTTATTTTATTCTTTCCTTATTTTAAGTGGAAGCTTTACTATATGAAGGGGCCAATTTCTCTAGTACAAAGAAAAACATCTTTTTCTTTTCTCTCTTAAAATCTCAACCAGTTAGTTATACTTTCTCTCTCATAAAACCTTTCTCTTCTACACAAAATATCTCCTACCTACTGTTTTTTTTTTAAATTCTTATTTCTTTTTCTTCCATCCCTCAATCTATCTCTTTTTCTCCTCCAACACTTCCTCATTATTCCATGTACAACAAAAGCTAACAGAAAAAATAAGATATTCACAACTACCTTTAATAGTCAGTTTATTTTGTAAGGTGAAATTTCATGAATCATGGTTTGAATCCTTATTTATTTAGTTGATTTTGCTAGTTGTATTTCAATTTAATAGATGATTATGCATATTATGTCAAATTTCGTTAATGTTATGGGGTAAGATTGGACCAACAAGAATGGGCATGTCGAATGGCCAAGGAAAATGGTCAAACAGAATGGGAAGCCCAAATACTAGGTCAAAGCGGGTCCAACCATGGAACGAGACCAGAGGGTTTGTCCGAGATCCGACCCAAGCGCGTGGTCGGCCTCGACATAAGGCCGAGGCCGACCAGGGTAGAGCCCTCCCATCTGGGCTTTACCCTAGCCCCACATCCCAAGAAAAGGGCCCGGGCTTGGGCCCAAGGCCAAACCCGTGGTCGGCCTTGGACGAGGCCGAGGCCGACCATACCCAAGGTCGTACCTGGGTTTTGTTCCAATGGGACCGGACCCATAAGCTTGATTCCGGCCTTTTCCAACTGGCCCTTTTCCCAAAAGGCGAAGGAAACCCATCAAAGGGAAGACTATTTAAACTCTCCTAGGGGGAGGAAAAAGGTAAGTCGATTCAAGTCACTCAAACACAAACTCTTCCTAAATTCTCTCACAAACCCTCTCTTACTTAGGCATCGGAGCTTGTGTGGCGTACACCACACCGGTGTCCAGGTTTTCCTTGTCTTGTAGGTTGCGTTCTTCCCTAAGAATTACAAATTTACCGTCGTTGTCACGTGGAGGTCAAGTGTGTTCTCCTGTCCAAAATTTGGCAACAACAGTTGGCGCCGTCTGTGGGGAACGAACAACGCTTGCTTGGAAAACTGCAAACCTAAGCCAAGTAGTTGAAGAAGCATGAGCCGATTCATGGGGAATCAAAGCCAAAACGAAGGTGGAGAAAAATCTAATCCTGACCGTCATCCACGGAGAATCCGAACAATCTCCTCTCCTCGGCCTTCTACTAACACAGCCGACCACACGAGGGGATTGTCGAATTAAAGGAGAAGGTTGACAAGATGAACGAGTGCCTGTGGAAGATTCTGGAGAAGCTCGACCAGCAAGATCAACACAAGGGAAAAGCGAAGGTTGCCGAAGGGACGGGGGAGTCAAAATCCCAACCAAAAAGCACACCGATAAGCTGATCCTTGGAGGAAACAACAGACCACGTCGATCCTATGCCAAGAGCAAAACAAGCAAAGCTAGCAAATTAAAATCCATTGTGCAAATTGACCCGCACACTTACCGCAAAAAACAACCAGGCAACTCGAAATCAGTAGCTGAAAAAAGCTCCGGGGCAACGTCAGACTTGCAAGAAATAATTAACGTGGCGAAAAGGGCGGTAGAGGCCGACGGTTCACACAATGAGGTCGATCGGATGACTGACGAGGCCGACCAGGAGAGGACAAAAGGCGACATATAGCCGAACAACTCCACCCTGGAAGGCTGACATCCGTAAGATGCAGAAAGAGTTTGGTGATCTTCAAGTGAACCTCTTGAAGGTTCGAGAGGTCGAGAGGTGGGATCTTGAGGCTCTCATCGAGCAAGTTGATCCCCCCTTCACCGACAAGATAATGAACGAGAGAATTCCAGAGAAATTCAAAGTACCTGCTATCACCCCTTACGACGGAAGCTCAGATCCCGTAGAACATTTAGACACGTACAGGTCGCACATGGAATTGCATGGAGCATCAAAAGTACTTAAGTGCATAGCCTTCTCTTCTACACTAACAGGGCCAACGCAAGATTGGTACAGAAAATTGAAAAGAAAGTCTATCAATTCCTTCAAAGAACTTGTCAGGGCATTCGTGTCACAGTTTCTAGGAGGGCGAGACCAACGGAAGCCCCAAATGCACTTGCTTACAATCAAGCAAGGACCTAAAGAAAGCCTACGCGACTATGTCTCTCCTTTCAATAAAGAGACTCTACAGGTCGAAGGTTTCACAGATACTACGACATTAATAGCCATAGTTGCAGGTCTGCAAGATAAGGGTTTATTGAGATCAATTGGCAAAAAGGAACCAACATCTTACGTTGAATTCATAGCAAGGGCACAAAAGTACATGAGTGCAGAAGACCTGTTGCGATCCAAAGAAATACCCGACCAAGAGAAGAATAACAAAAACACGGATCAAGCTGGGACACAGAACCACCCTCCAGCGATCTCCAAAAGAAGAAGAGGCGAAGAAGGTAGCCGAGGCCGACCCGAGGAGTACCGAAACTGACCAGATCATCGAATGACCCCAAGTCAGTCATTCGAGAGATACACCTCCACGACTCTTCCTCCTGAAAAGATCTTAATGGAGATCCGTCATTTAAATCTTGTGAAGTTCCCCGAGAGAATGAGAGCTTCACCTGGAAGAAGGGACCCAACTAAGTATTGCATGTTTCACAGGGACCATGGGCACACGACCTCCAATTGTTACCAACTTCGCGACGAGATCGAAGCCCTAATCAGAGAAGGATACTTGAAAGAATACATTCAAGACGAGACTCCACCCACACCATCCAGAAACGGCCGAGGCCGACCAAAATCGAGCCGAGGACGAACAGACGATGGCCGAGGCCGAGCCGAGGACGAACAACCTCGGGAGATCCGAACAATTTTTGGAGGACCGGCGGGAGGCGGATCTAGCAGAAAGAGGAAGGCAATTGCTCGTGAAGCTCGACAAGATCCCTATTTCCAAGGTGTTTTCTTAGTTCGTCCCGGGATGGAGAGGCAAACCCTCGAGTTCACAGAGACTGAAGCTAGAACAGTCCACCAACCCCACAATGACGTGTTGGTAGTAACCCTTTCCATAGCCAATGTAAAAGTCCATAGAATACTCATAGACGGAGGGAGCTCAGCCGATGTCTTATCCCTAGCTGCTTTCAACGCCATGAAATTGGCAAGGGGGCTTCTAAAAGAAAATCAAACTCCCCTCGTAGGATTTGGAGGAGAAAGAGTTACCCTAGAAGGCAGCATAGAGCTCCCAGTCACCTTTGGCGAAGGGACGAACTAGATAACTCAAATAATCAACTTCCTAGTAGTGGAATGCACTTCTGCCTACAACGTCATCCTTGGAAGGCCAACGCTTCATCAGTTAAGGGCAGTTGCTTCCACATACCATCAGTTGTTGAAGTTTCCAACCACCAACGACATTGGGATCGTTAGAGGACAACAAAAAACTTCGAGGGAATGCTACTTCACTGCATTAAAAGAGACAAGGAAACGAAGTTTTGAAAGAGACCTCGACCCCAACATGGCCGAGGCCGACCACGAGATGTCCGAGGCCGACGTGGCCTGAAGCTGAAGCCAACGAACAAGCACAGACGCTCCATTTTTTATTCAGTAGATAGGTTTTATTTCCATGCGAAGTCCTTTGTAAAGATTTCTTTTCCCTCATAAATGAAAGACGTTTATTTTCTAATGACTCAAGTACGACCATCAAACCAATTTTTCCACTTGAGTAGGGGGCTACAATGGTGATATACCTTACAAACTCCCTCACACACCCTGTTCTCCTTACACACAAAAATGTCAAAAGAAGAACATGAAGAACTGGAAAGACACATGAAGGCCTCAAAACCACCAAGGCCGACCACACGTGATCCTCGGTCGAAGACGAACACATTATAGCCGAGGCCGACCACACGAGGCCCTTGAATCAAGGATCAATCCTTCTACAACAAGGGGTCTCGAGTCAACCGAGGCTGAGCACATCATATCCAAGGCCGACCACACAAGATCCAAGGATCAAGGGTCGATCCCTCTGCAACTAAGGATCTCGAGTCAGCCGAGGTCGAGCACATCACGGCCGAGGCCGACCACACGAGATCCCAGAATCAAGGATCAATCCTTCCGCTACTAAGGATCTCGAGTCAACCGATGCTCGCGACTAAGGATCTCGAGTCAACTGAGGCCGAGCACATCACGGCCAAGGCCGACCACACGAGGTCCCAGAATCAAGGATCGATCCCTCAACAAACGAGGATCTCGAGGCCGACCACACGTGATTCCAAAGGCAAGGATCGGGTTGATCCCTCTGCAACTAAGGATCTCGAGTCAGCCGAGGCCGAGCACATCACGACCAAGGCCGACCGCACGAGATCCCAGAATCAAGGATCAATCCTTCCGCTACTAAGGATCTCGAGTCAATCGATGCTCGCGACTAAGAATCTTGAGTCAACCGAGGCTGAGCACATCACGGCCAAGGCCGACCACACGAGATCCCAGAATCAAGGATCGATCCCTCAACAACCGAGGATCTCGAGGGCGACCGCACGTGATTCCAAAGGCAGATAATCTTTTTCTCTCCCAGTTAAGTGAAAACACTTCATTTATTTCGTCCAAGTTTGATAAAGCGGTTCAGTTTACCTAAGCCTATATCCTCCCACATATGAAAAGAAAGAAGAGAGCAATGGATAGAAAGCACACGTTCATTCATTTCAAGGAAAAGAAAACTGCATGGCAGAATTTCAAGGAAAAGAAAACTACATGGCAGAGTTACACCAAACTTAGAAGAAGCGAAAAAAGAAATACATAAAGTCTAAGACACATCCACTCCAGCTCCACCGCTACTGTTTGAGTCCTCAGAATCAGGAAAGGCAGTGGGGTCATTCTTGAAAGTAGCATAATCCTCCTCAAGAATCCCAAAGTCTATATCCTTGAATCGTTTGGAAGCACGCTTGATAGCCCAGTTGCATCCACCATCAAAGATGTTGTTTTGAAGGGTTGTAAACTCCTCCGTCTTCTTAAACCCTTCAGTCAAGTACTCAACATTAGTCAAAAGGGCTTGTGCTTCACTCAGTTGACTACGAAGAGTCTGAATCTCAACATTAGCAGAGTTGAGTTTGATCTGACTCTCTGCAAGTAGACGATTAACCTGACTCAAATTGGTTTGAGCTTGAATTAGCTCAGATCTAGGAACAGAAGTGCGTTGGAAACTATTGATGGTCTCCGCTATAGCCATGGCAGCCATGCTAATACGACCGAAACTCTGGAAAAAAAAAAAAGCAGGGTCACCAAAAAGCACCAAGATAATAACAACACCCTCAATTGAAGAAAGCTTACATGACGGAGCTCAACAATCCCTTCGTTGAAGCCTCTCATGGGGTCATTGGCCAGGAACCCTGGGGGATGGTCTTGACTCACCTCTCTCCAAAGCTCTAAACTCCGACCAAGCAGCTCAACCTCAGTAGCTGGTGAGGTATAATTCTGGGGAAGAGTAAAGGCTCCGGAGAATGGAGGATTTTCTCCTTCTGATGAAGAGGGAACGCTCCTCCGGGTACGACGCGTGCTAACTCCAACAGGACGAGGTGGAAGATCACGAGTTTCTGGAGGGCACACTCACACCCTGTGAGGGCCGGAATCTTCAACTCTTGAAGGACCATCCCCACCACGGGCTTTCTTCTTCTTTTTTTGCTCCATGACCTCAAACAAAGAAGCAATTCGTGGGGGCATTTCTAAAAAAAAATATATAAAGGCAATAGGATCACTGAATCAAGTTACAACAAATGAAAGCTGGATCAAGAAACTGGCAGCACAACCAAGGCCGACCAGCACAGATGAGACCGGTAAAAACTCTTACCTTCGGAAAGGGGAGGAGGCATGAAACCAATTCTTTCAAGATTCTCTTGACTCACAAGAGCAGGTCCGAGTCGGGAGGGAGCTCCTAAACTCTTCACGACCCTAACGAAAGCTCGAGCCGCAGCAGGACGACAAAATTCCAAATGAGCTGAAGAAAAAGAGAAGAAACACAACCCAGTTAATCATGATACACAGGTGCAGTTTCCAAAAAGAGAGAGAACAACTCACCATAATTCCCAAACTTAGTGAAAACTGCATATGTAGCATTTTGAGAGCCACGAGACAACCAATTGCCACTCACTAAAAACCATTGATTTTTCCAGTTGTGAACGGAACTTGGGTTATTAATTAACTTTCCACAGGAAGAACTCAAGTAATAAAAGAAACGACCAAAAGACGGATTTCGACTCAAGATATAGAGAGACATAAAGACGTGCGAACTAAGCGGGCTCCCATCCCCATAAGTTGCCCATAATACATAACAACCAATGATGTGAATCCAACTGTTTGGGATAATTTGAGCGGGTGCCAACCTAACCAACGCCAGAAAACCTTGTAAAAATAAAGGAAGAGGAAGACGAAAGCCAAACTTGAACATTGCAGAATAAAGAGCTACTTCACCAAGAGGAGGATCATCAATCCGATCATTTGGTCGAGGAACCCTGAGTTGCACGTCTAAGGGAATATCATACTTGTACCGTAATCGCTCGAGTTGAGCTCCGGTCACCAAGGATGATATAACCTCATGACTTGCACCGGACCCCTCGAAAAAATGATCAGAAGATCGGGTAGCCTCATAACAACTTGTGTCATAATACTCCTCACCACAAGAAGATTCATCAACCTCAGGAGAAGTAGTAGACCAACCACCTTCCATTAAACACAAAATACAAAGAAAAGAATAAAGAGAAGAAGGAACGACTTAAAGACACAACAAATAGAGAACTACCTTAAGAGAAAGGGAAAATGAGAAGAATGGTGTGGAAAATGAGAAGGATGATGTGCCTATTTATAGGAGGAGGTGAAGACAGAGAGTTGGAGGGAAAAGTTTTTAAAAAGATTCAAATAAGATTAAAAAAAAAGAGAGAGGAAGGAAGGGTCGGCCTCGCCGCACTCAGTGAGTGACTATGACAGCGGCAGAGCTGCCGCCGCCGCCGTCGAGAGCGCGCGCGAAGGCAAGCGAGCTGCAGGTTAGCTCTCGCAGCACGCCTCGCCTCGCCTCTAGCCGCCCGACCGAGGCCGACGAGACCACTCCATGACGAAGACAGCTGGCGGGCCTGCAACACGTACGCGCGCGCGCGTCGAATGGCAAGCTGCCGCGTCGCCCTCGCGACGCACGCTCGGCCTCGACCACCGCGCGGGCCGGCCGAGGCCGACCAAACCACCCCGTGATGAAGTCGGCGGCGGCGAGCTGCGCGCGCGTCGAGTGCACGAAGAAGCGATCTGCGCGGGAATCGACCGACCACCGCAGCACGCCTCGGCCTCGGCCACTGCGCGGTCCGCCGAGGCCGACCAGACCAAAACTGATTCGAGCCGACCGGACCAAATCGACCCAAGACCGACCAAACCAAACCGGCCAAGACTGACGGTGCCGGCTTACATAGGTTGAACCGACCCTAGGGCTCGGATCCCCTTCCGAAGTTCCCCTTACTCCCGCGATAAAGGCTATCCAACTTTCACCGCCTACTACCAAGATCAACTTTCAACGCTTTCAAGCTCCGACAACGACACAGGTATCAGGCAACAACTCCTATCAAACACGCTCTATCCAAGAGAACGACGTAAGTCGTGGATCAGGATTAGAGCACGTTCTTATTGGAAAACGAGAAACATAAAACAACACGATTATAAAACGACAAAATTTCCCCTCCAGCAAAGAAGCGGGAAGCCCAAGATAATCCCCATAAGGATTAACGGTGATCCCACTCAAAACCTAAGAACGACAAGTACGCATAATCACTGGAGAACGACGCAGGTCGTGAATCCGGATGAGTGTTTAAACCCCCCAATAGAATCGATCCGGGATGACCCGGGAAAAGGAACACCAGAAGTGCATAATAAGCATGACAAATGGCGAGAATCCCATTGGGTAACGGAAAAATTGACCCCTAGTAGACTGAATATCCTCATAAGAATGGACAAGTGAGAATAGGGGAAAATTTCGAGGCAACCCTCGAAATGTCTAAAATGACTCCAGATAAACCTTATTAGGAGAATCGAAACGCAAGTAAAGCGCAACGAGATCCTAACACTTATAATAAATACCAGAGGAATCGACACTCTAGGAGACCAATATCCTCATAAGGATTGACAAAGATAACTAGAGAAGATTCGAGGCAACCTCAAAATGTTTGAAATGACTCAAGAAATTCAACTAAAAGAACCAGACGGATCGAAACGCAAGATAAGCGCGACGAGAGCCTGAAATTCCAAACCAGACAACAGGAAAGTTAACACTCTAAAAAAAAAAAGTTACTCCCAAGTCGGGCTCCACGTCAACGAGGCCGACTGGGTGAGCCTCTCCCATCCGGGCTCTACCTGGCCCCACATCCCGGAGAAAGGGCTCCTGCTTGGGCCTGAAGGCCAACTCCGTGGTCGGCCTCGGACGAGGCCGAGGCCGACCATACCCAAGGCCGTACCTGGGCTTTGTTCCAATGGGACTGGACTCATAAGCTTGATTCCGGCCTTTTCCAACTGGCCATTTTCCCAAAAGGCGAAAGAAACCCATCAAAGGGAAGACTATTTAAACTCTCCTAGGGGAGGAAAAAGGTAAGTCGATTCAAGTCACTCAAACACAAACTCTTCCTAAATTCTCTCACAAACCCTCTCTGACTTAGGCATCGAAGCTTGTGTGGCCTACACCACACCGGTGTCCAGGTTTTCCTTATCTTGCAGGCTGCGTTCTTCCCTAAGAATTACAAATTTACCGTCGTTGTCACGTGGAGGTCAGGTGTGTTCTCCTGTCACAAACCCTCTCGATAAGATTTTTTCTTATATGTGTATATATCTATCTATCTATCTATATACACTAGTAGAAATTTGGGTTTTAATGACGGGCATTGCCCGTCATTAAAGGGTTTTGATGACGGGCGCGCGCCCGTCATCTATGCGAGTGTCATTGTAACATACAATGACGGGCGACTTTTAATGACGGGCATTGCCCGTCATTGTAACATGGCTTGGAAACCAGCTTTTAATGACGGGCATTGCCCGTCATTAAAAATGATTTTTAATGACGGGCAATGCCCGTCATTAAAACTCTTGGAAATTTTTTTTTTTAAAAAAACCTATTGTCCGTCATTATATCTGTCATTATTTTTAGTTCATAATTTTTTATTATGACGGGCAATGCCCGTCATCGTTTTTAGCATAATTTTAATAAAAAAAAACGTCGTTAATAGCCCGATGGCACCAACAATTTTTAATAACTAATTACCTGAAATATTGCAAATTATATTAACTTCTATATTGAAACCACACATGAAATCACTATACAAATTTACAAACATGAAACAAAAACACTTTATATCCAAAAACATACATCAAATCACCCATAACAACATCCAACAAAATTCTTTTTCAACCAAAACAATGCACATAGAAAACTTTTATATCCAAAACCAATAAACTACTAATATTACAAACCATAAACTCGTATATCACAAATCTTAACCATAACTCATATATCAAAATTAAACTTTAACCATAACTCTAAAACCATAAACTTATATATCACAAACCTTAACCATAACTTTAAAACCATAAACTCATATATCACAAACCTTAACCATAACTCTAAAACCATCACAAACCTTAATTAACCATAAACTAGTATATCATAAACCTTAACCATAACTCTAAAATCATAGACTCCTATATCATAACACTGAAACCATAACTCCTACATCACAAACCTTAACACCTATATCACAAAATTCAGTAAACTCTAAAACTAACACGAAATATCAAGCCAATAAGTAAAAATTTCGGCATGACCTCTACAGAACATCAACTAACCATAACTTTGAAACATTGCGAACACTTCTATATATCCAGATTCAGAAAAATGAGACCACCCGCCTCTCCACATCCAACAAACAAGTATATACATCTAAAAACACATTCATACAAAACACATCCAACAAACTCCAATCCCAGATTCAGAAGAATGAGGCCACCCGCCTCTCCACATCCAACAAACAAGTATATACATCTAAAAACACATTCATTCATACAAAACATCCAACAAACTCCAATCCCAGTTCGGAAGAATGAGGCCACCCGCCTCTCCACATCCAACAAACAAGTAATCTAAAAACACATTCATTCATACAAAACACCCAACAAACTCCAATCCCAGTTCGGAAGAATGAGGCCACCCGCCTCTCCACATCCAACAAACAAAGTATAAACATCTAAAAACACAAACTACTAGTACACTTCTACTATATACATTATAAACAAGTATATTGTACACCCTAACGAAATGTAGTAAAAATTTCACAAAATTCGTGTATTCACAAATGGCTTACACAAATCACCAACAAAATCCGCCCATTCTACTCTCGAACCTCGTCGATTTCTTCTTGTTTGTATGCAGCTTTTGTGTTGAACTAATAAAGAAAAATAATATAACATTAGACTAAATTATGTTTTGAATCACAAACCGGATAAAATAAGAGTACTTACGAGGTTCATTATAGGAATACTAGAATTATATACGATTTCTCGTATATACTTACATACATAAATACCCGCACTCCACGTAACTTGGTTGATGACGGGGCACTAGCAAAATAATTTAAAAATAGCATATTTGAGTTAAATATTGTTCCAACGTTGAACAAAACATTCGAATATATTAAAATTATGTTTACCTTTACAAGTTTCCAAGTGATGGAAGAACGATATTGTGGAAGTGAGTGCTTGGCTTGCCACATTCTCAAGGATCTAAAGTGTTTGAAACATTAGAAAAATTAATAGAAAGTAATTCATTCTAAAGGTTTGAAACACTTACGTATTTATTGTTCCTTGAAAACTTTCTTCGATCTTACTCCTCAACGAGTTTAAGACATAAACGGTGTTTGCCCTCGGATGGATAACGATCAACATCCAATGATATCTATTAAAGTTAGGAGTATTCTAATATCATTTTATGAACAAAAACATATAAATAAATTGAAGTAATTTAAACTTACCCGATATTATATGGGATGAAAACTTGTTGATCCAAGTCCAAATTAACCATTTCTAACTCATTAGCTGATTTATACAACGTGTTTCTTGACTTTTAATAAAATTAGAAATAGTTATTTGATCAACTAACAAGAACTTGGCGATTATTTCATAGTCACATACAGTCCAAAGATACCTAAAACAAAAGTAAAGTCATTTTAATAAAACATTCAAAAGCGTAGTCAATATAGTTGTAAATGAAAGATGTTGTATACTTACGCAATGTATGCGACTATGCAGAGTACCCTATCTCCACCATCCCACAAAGAATGTCAGAGGATATCATCGCGATGTAAATAAATTAACTTTTCCTCCCCGAACATGTGCTCACTCAACGTGACTTGAATCGTATCATCTTCTTGCATCGATAACATTGCATAACGATTCAGAAGTTTAATAGTCACGTGAGTATCTGTGTACTTTGTAGAATGTGAAGTAGGCACATGTACGGAAACATCCGACTTATGTTTTGCTGGAGAAGCCACCTATCACAAGAAAACAACATTTAAATTTGTAAACAAAGAATTTAGTAATTTTTAACATTGAGTTGAATAATTTCATACCTTTTCCCCTTATTAAAAATGACAAGGTCACGAGGCCATGCCACAAAACTTCTCATAGATTGACTCAAGGACTCTACTTCTCCCAGTATAGGAATTGGTAGTGGAGCATCTTCACCTACGATCATGTCCACTACCACTCTAACATTTTCATCTCCTAAGGGAACTCCATGGACGGTGGGAAATTGAGCGTCGACGCGTGTACATTGTGCCTACAAAGAACCACATTATCCTTTGATCCTATTGCTAGATGGCATGGAGTTCCTTCAAAAATTAAAAAGTAATGTGAGAAAAATGTATCATATATGATAAAAAATTTCCACAAAATCGTAATTACCTCTAAAATTTCTTCCTCCTCGTCAATGACCTCCTTGTCTTTTGGATGATTCTTGCTATGCTTGCAGACTTTTTGGAAGGTGAGCACGACATTTTGTTTGCCGACTCTTTGCTTGATTTTGACTTCGCTCGAGGATTGTTAAAGTATGTTGATGGTTTGACAGACATACCTAATCCTCTAACACGCCTCTGTGTTCTAGCGTGCCTAATGCTTCTGGTCAATATGTCTTTACCTTTATTCTTCATAGCTAGTTCGTCCTGTCACAACCATTTAGATTAACATTGAAACTAACCATAAGATATTTAAACTACGAATCATTTTTGCATCATGTTAAAATAAAACATATTAACTTACGATTCGACTAGCGCATTGTTTGGTTTCATCATCGTAGTATTCATTATTTTTCCTTTTCGTGCTTGTATCCATAAGGTGGCACGAGTGGAAGGATCGTCATAATTCCTATATAAACACACAAGTTATTAAATCTCATTTATGGAAAATTATAAGAAATAATGTTACTCACTAGTTCTTCAGCTAAGTTGGCATATCCTTTACGATATGCAGGAAAATCATTAATAGTCCACAATAAAATAGCTTTAAGTATGAAAGATTGTTCGTGATGTACATCGTAACACTGAACTCCATCATTCCAAAGTTTTTTCAGATCATCAACTAATGGAGCTAAATAAACATCTATGTCATTCCCTCGGTTGTTTAGGCCTGGATATTAATGCATTTAACATCAAAAATTTTACGCTTCATGCATAACCATGGAGGTAAATTGTATGTCACCAACATAATCGGCCAACAACTATATCTACTACTAAGATCACCGTGTGGATTCACTCCATCAGTAGAAAGAGCAAGACGGAGATTTCTAGGTTCTAAACCAAACTCTGGCCACAAATTGTCTACTTGCTTCCACGATAGTGTATCCGCAGGATGTCGTATGTACCCATCAATTACTCGTTTATTAGCATGCCAAGTCAACAAACTCGATATTTCTTTCTTCATGAAACATTCTTTCAAATCTTGGGATAGGAGAGAAATACCACATGACTTTCGCTGGAATGTTCTTCATCACATCCTTCGAATTTTTACAAAGCTTCCATCTTGATGTTCCGCATGTAGGGCATACTTCTACATCACATGCAAGCTCTTTTCTAAACAAACAACAATCATTACTACATGCATGAATCTTTTCATACTTCATTCCAAGAGTACACAAGATTTTTTTGGCTTGATATGTAGAGCTTGGAAGTTCATTTGGACTTGGTAAGATGTCACGAACCAATGCTAACAACTCGGTGAAACTCTTATCGCTCCATCCAAACTTTGCTTTCAAATTATATAACTTTATCAATGCAGATATTTTGGTAAAATTGTTACAATTTAATTACAATGGTTTCTTGGCATCATCTAACACTTCTTCAAATATTGGAGACTTGTCATTGAAATAGTTATGTGCAAAATTTCAAACATTCCTATTGTGTCGTCAACATCTTCGTCCCCAACTTCACTTCCTCTTTTCTCTCATTCGGTGAGTGACTCACCATGCCAAATCCATGTTCTATAGCTTTCATCAATGCCATTAATATATAAATGGTCTCTTCTTACATTCGCATTTTGAGACTTTGCATTCACACATTTCAAGCATGGACAACAAATGACATCTGACCTATTTGAATGTCGTATACCATTTTGGATAAACGTCTCAACTCCTAAACGATATTCTGATGACATTCTATTCTTTGACATCCACGACTTATCCATAACGATATTCTGAAAGTTTAATCTACAAGAAGAATAATAGTTACTTAAACTTATGTACTTACTATTTCTTTAGGAAATCAAATAAGAACAAAAAAACTATCAAGAAGTTCACTGCTTACTCAATTTCACGATGTTGATTCAAAAACCAACATCATGATATTTTGGACTAATACCATTTCCTCTAATCCACAACCCCACTACTATTATTAAGATTCTAACCAAACACGCTAAACAAAAGATCTCAATCATTCCTCAATCACTATTAATATTAATAAAATTAAACATATGAAATATAAACTCATAGAGCTTAACACAAACAAAGAATTATAATTAAGAAAAATTTAGGAAATTCACCCTTTTTCCTCAACAATGTAATACAAGGTTATTAACCTCCTTCAATTCATCCCCAATATAAAAGTAAATTTATCTATTTTCATAAAGCATAATCAAAGCAAATAAATTAAAATGAGACATCCGATTATGAAAACCAAAAATCAATGCCATAAGTTTTAACTAATTAAAATGAGTTAAGTTTGAGATTGAAATTTTAAATTGGGTAGAAAAATGAAAATTTGAACTTGATAGTAGTAATCAAGAATGAACTTTTAAAAAGTGGAGTGAACTAATTATATGGTTCAAAAATCTTTTCTAAAATTGATATAAAAACAAGCTAAAAATTGCATAATCCATCAACCTCAACCTAAAAATTGCATAATCCAACCTCAACCTTAAAATTGATATATGGTTCTATCCAACCTCAACCTCAACCTCAACCTAAAAATTGCATAATCCATCAAATGTGACTTCCATTTCAACTTTGTACGTGCTCTTCAACATTTCAAGAGCTTCATCATTTCAAGAGCATTTCAAGATAACTAACAAAAAAAACAAGCTAAACTGACATAAAAACAAGCTAAAGGGATGATTTGGACCTCAATGAAGCAGATCTATAAATGATGGTGTAGATCCGGACCTCAAGCTTCAGTCTCGCGCCACGGAGAAGAAAGACGGTGAGGGGACGGCGCGGCGGCGGTCGGCGGTGATTGAGCGTCAAGAGGACGCGGCGGTTTGGTGCTTCGTGGTCGGCGGTGACTCCCAAACGATCGACGGTCGGCGACGGGTCGGCGGCGGGCGATGAAGAAGAGAGTGAGATCGTGGAGAGATGACGGTCGGCGGCGACTGAGCGACGGCGAAGAAGCGCGAGGCGGCGAAGACGATGATGGACGGCGGTTTCGACTCCCGCGGCGATGAGATGGACGGCGGTTTCGACGATGAGATGAACGGCCGGCGACGAGGTGTGAGGCGGGCCGAGAGGGAAAGTGATGGAGGAGAGATCGAGGATGGAGGAAAAGTCCGCAGGGTGTGTGTGGTGAGGAGGAACGTGGAGAGAGAGAGAGCTGTCGGGTTGTGAGGTGTCCAAATTTTTTTTTAATTAATATATCATATAATGACGGCAAAGCCCGTCATTAAAGACTTACAATGACGGGCAATGCCCGTCATTGTATGTCCTAAGCGAAATTTCCTTCGCGCCTCCTTCCCGTCCGTCATTGTATCTCGCCCCTTAATTTTTTCTCGGTCCGTCATTGTAGCCTTATTTTCTTCTAGTGATATATATATTTATATATCTATATATTATTCTTTTAAAAATTATTTAATAATTTTATTTTTACCTAAATTATGATATTTTAAATATATTTTATATTTAAAACTATAACTTAGAATCTTTAATTCAATAACTCCTAAAAAACTATTCCAATAATGGAACTTTTAATTTTTGAGATGCTGCTATGGTTAGATTCTTGAGGTGAAAAAAAATTAATATCTTGATATGCAAGATTTGATTTCAATATAAAATTTGTGTTAAATAAATTTTTTCTATTTTTGGAATTGTGTTTCTTTTAATGATTTTTTTAACCAGGAAAATTTCATTTTATCATATATTTATAAAAAATGTTTTAACAAAATATTTTTGTTCCAAAAATGAAATATTGGGGTTTCTAAATTTGAAAGTTTTTTTTTTTTTGTTTTCCTTCTTCCTTTTCTTCTTTATAAAAAATTTCTCTAAAAAACATCTTTTCATTAAGAGCATTTTCCACGAAATTCTTTTGTTTTTAATCTTAAGATTTTCTTTCTTGAAAATTATTTTCATAAAAAGTCCAACAAAAATATTTTCATAAATATTTTTCTATAAAAGAATCCTTTTTGAAAAGGGAACTCAAAGTTTTTAAAATCACTGCATCGATTTTCTCTTGAAAGTATTAAAATCATAAAATTTTAATTTTCTAAAAGTAAAATAACGGAGAGTTTCCTTAAAAAGTTTTTTCCTCACATATGTTTTCAAATTAAAATCCAAACATTTTCCTAAAAAAAACTTCTTATGATGGAGATTAGGGAATCAAGATGTTGTTTAACCTAATATTTTTGAGATAATAAATTTATTTTGGAATACCAATAAATTTTGAATGCCTTTATGCGACGTATAATTATTGCTTTTACAAAGGTCATTTTCTTTACAATAACATAAAAAAGTAAAATTTTGTTCCTTGAACGAATGTCGTGGGGTGCTAATAACTCCTCCATACATACAAAGACTCCCAAACATTAAATCTTTTATTAGCGGACTATTTTAGCAAAGTTTGGGTGCTCAATCACACCCTCTAAATAAAGGTTGGTGGCGACTCCATTTTCCTACTCTTAGAAGCAAAGTTGGTCGCTCCGCGATGCAAACCTATAGCCACATGGACGATAATAAAACATCTAACCTCCATGAGAGAGAATCTGCAGTCTAATGAACAACCACACCAACCAAAACTGATCAATGGAAACTATTCCAAAAAATTATTAGATTGATCATATTGGAAAATATGAGTTGTTACACACCATTAGAATATCACTCACAAGCAACTACAACCCATCTTTATTGGTTATGTTAGCTTCTTTGTGATCTTCATGTTGATCGTTCCTCCTACATTATGGTGTGACAATGTCTTTGCAATTTCTCTTGCAAATAATTCAGTTTTCCATGTATTGTGCCACTAATTATGACCGACATTGAAAAGAGATGTTTTTGACGACTAGCTTCCATCATTTCATAAATAGACCCATTCCCCTTCTGTTTTCTACACACGAGAGTTGAGAGTTTATGAGAATTGTTATTACTGATCTTCATAGCTAAAATATTTTATAATTAATTTCTAGTTCTATATAAGAAAATTGATTTTGTGTGAGTTTAAATATTTGAGTGTATGAGGTATTTGGTGAATGCTCAAGTGTCCTTTTTGTAATCTCATCTTTTTCGATCGTCTATAGGTGTAAGTACAATCCGAACTATGTATGTTTTTATGTGTTTTTTTTCTCTATCTTTATTTTTATTTGTTATTGTCATAATTTAGATCTAGTTTATTTTTGTTGGGCTTAGTCCTAAGGTTATAACACCATGCTCGAATGAAACACATTGATAATTATCTCATCATAATAATCGACTGTTACAGAAATGAGAAAATTCCATATATATATATCGCTTTCCTTTGCTGTCAATGATCTGATTCTTGCCAGCCAAAAAAACGTCAATCTCTCTCATTGCTGATTCTTTTTTCCCTTTTCTATTTCATTAATGATATTCCTACATTCCCTTATTGGAATTTTTACCATTATTATTTCTGCTTTTTTCAAAGGACAGAAAGTCCTTGCTCCCTTTTATTTTCTCGCTTCTTTTGAGCAAGTTACAAACTGACACAATTATTGACATGAGAAGAATCCTTTGATGCTCTCTTTTTTCTTTTAATTGGTATCTACGTTCACATTAATCATTATTTTATTGACATTTTTTTAAATCTATTTCCTAAATATATTTATAGCGTAATAGAAATAAGAACGCAATACACTTTAAAGAGACGTTTAGAGCACCGTTTTGAGTTTGAATGGTTTTGGAATCCAAACTCAAAATGTTGTTTGAATCATTGTGTTCAAAACCCAATTGGTTTGAAACACAATCCCATAGTTTTGTTTTGATAAATCCAAGACAGTTTCGCTAATTCCAAGACATCAAACATTGCATACCAAACACTGTTTTCTGATTCCTAAGATTTCAAATCCTGTAGAACAAATCCCTTAGGCCCCGTTTGATAACCATTTTGTTTTTGTTTTTTAGTTTTTGAAATTTAAACCTAAAAATACTACTTGTACCAATGAATTTTATATGTCTTCTTATCTACTTTGTACCTATGTTTTCAAACACCAAGCCAACTTTTGAAAACTAAAAAAAGTAGGTTTCAAAAACTTGAGTTTGTTTTTAGAATTTGGCTAAAAGTTCAAATGTTTACTTAAAAGAGATAATCTTTATTATAGAGAAATTAGGTGAAAATAAGCTTAACTTTCAAAAATTAAAAACCAAAACAAAATAGTTATCAAATGGGGCTTTAGGGTTTCGATTTCAAGGGTTTTGATTCTAAACCGCGCATAAACACCCCTAAAGTTAAGAGGTTTAATAGAATTGGTATCCATTCAACTCCTGGGGTTTCCCAAAGGTATACTTTTAGCCCACAAAGTTCAAAATATGGTTCTAAATGGTTCAACATTTAACACATTTCGCGTCAAATGAGTACTTTAGAAGCCATTTCAAACTATTTTCCAAATTTTGAGGACTAAAATGTCCAATTTTAAAGATCAAATAGACATCGACCCAATTTAAGAACCAAAAATATATTTTATTTTTGAAATAGCAACCCCTCGACTTGAATCAATGGATGTAAAAAGTAACAAAACAAAGAATATAAGAAGATGAATAATGTGAAACATAATTTATTTTATTGGGTTGATGATGGTCACTGTTAACAAAAA
The DNA here is from genome assembly GCA_036507285.1 of Trichosanthes cucumerina. Taxonomy (NCBI): domain Eukaryota; kingdom Viridiplantae; phylum Streptophyta; class Magnoliopsida; order Cucurbitales; family Cucurbitaceae; genus Trichosanthes; species Trichosanthes cucumerina. Next base: position 63,862,958 of record CM071844.1, read on the forward strand.
CAGAATTATATATGATCTCATATCCTGAAGCAAAAAAGCACTTTCCTACGCAGTACTTGGGGCAGGAGCATTAGAGATTGAGTGACAAACAACATTGCAACGACAAATGCGAGAGTTAAACCCCTTGGGAATGCATTGGCAACCCTTCGGTGGGATATTTCCAAACCTTGCCATTGCTTCATGATAGCATTCTGAGATTCCAAACATCCCTGAACATGTCCCTATTGTACCAAATCGTACTGGGCAAGTCTTTGATTGATCTGCAAAAATTCCGAAAAATCAAATTTCAAACGTTGACGATGACGACGACGACGACGACGACTAAAATGATTATTTTTTTAAAAAAAAAAATTAAATAATCAATATAAATTTTTACAAGTTGAGAAAGATTGTACAAATATTAAAGGCTTACCTATAGAGTGAGAAATGGATATGAGGCAGAGGAGAAGAAAAGATAAGAGAGGAACGCTAATGAACTTCTTCTCCATAATCACAAAGCTTTTTGTGTTTAATATTATTTGCTGTGATCTTTTCTTTGTGCTTTACATTATCAATTTGATGTTCTTATATATATATATATATATTAGTTTGGAGAGCTGTTTAATTAAATCAAAAGAAATATGAGAATTAATTGCATGGATATGGTAATTTTATTTTTCATATGGGAGATAGAGCAAAATATTTATATTATTTCATAATTATTGAACCGCATTGTAGGGATTTTCATATGGGAATTAATTGCCAAAATGGGACAAGAGTATGATTTTTCTAAACCAAAAAAAAAAAAAGACCATTTTCTTTTTTTCTTCAATGTAAATAGTAAGATTGGATCATACATCTATAGTTAAAAAATTTTAGGTTAAAAAACAATTTTGCTATCAAAACTTTCGTGAAAGCAACCAATTTAGTTCTTGAACTTTAGTTTGTAATAATTTAGTTCATGTACTTTCAATTTTGTAATAATTTAGTCTTTGAACTTTACTTTAAAATTTTATAGCGATTTAGTCTCTAACATGAAAGATATTATTACTAAGATTTATGAAATCTATTACATATATAGACCAATCAATTGATTAGAGACCAAATTAATGTGTTTATAAACTACAAATATTACGTTCTTACATAATAAAAATTGACACTTAATTTTAACGGAATTTCTCATGGTATAGATTAAATTGTTACAATGAAAGTATAAGAACTAAATAATTACATGTTAAAGATTAGGAACGAACTTTTTACAATGTTGAAAGTACAAGGAATAAATTGTTACATCCTAAAATTCATGGAAGAAATTGTTACTTTTGATAGGACCAAAATAATCTAGATTTATTATGCCTAATTCTTGTTAGTTTATTAAAATTTATGTGTTTTACTTGATTATTTTTTAGGTATTTGAGCAAGAAGTGTAATTTAGAGGTATTGCATCTAATTAAGATAGGTGATTTGAGTAACCAAATGAAGATTAGAAGCAAAATGACAAAAATACCCCAAATGAGAGTGTCTCAAAGCTGGTTGGAGTGTCGAGACAATACAAGAAGACAAAGCGCTTGGATGCAGGATAATGTCTCTCAACGTTGTAATAGTGAGTCCCCCTCAACGTTGGGCTGATTAAGGGCAACATCGACGCTACTTCGATTTCTATAAAACTTTCTTTTACGATTTAGGTCATTGTTGTCCCCAATTTTAAGTCGTAATGAGACCATCATAGTCTTTTTTCGGTATTTGGAAGGCTTGGTTCGATGTCCGACTAAGCATTCGACGTCGATTCAGGCTGTAAACATTGGCACAATGTAATTTGTTTTGTGAGATTTGTGCTTAATTTCTTAATGCTTTACAATAACTTGCTCTTTCTTTTTCTTAATTTAATGTCTTGCATGCTCGTAGTTAGATTGACACTCTATATACACATCAAATATGTACTTTAAGCTAGTTTAAAGTAATGGGTAGCTTGAATATCATTTAACATATTTCTTATCTCTTGATTCTTGATTTAATGACTATAGTAGGAAGATGTTCATAGATGGCCTGACAACCAATTTGCATCGAACGTGCTTGTAATCGCTAGCTTAATGTAGCAATAAGCCCAGATTGTGTTTGCAACGTAGAGGCTAATCTTTCGTGTAGTTTGTAAATCAGGACTTAAGAATCAAGCTAAGAAAGCAAATTAGTTAAATTAGGAATGCATGCCTAGTTTAATTAATTAGTCTTAATCAATGTCTAAAGTATAAGGTGATTAGTGATGTGGCAATGTGCACGAAAAATTAGGAATGCATGCCTATTTTTTTTGTGTTCTTCTTGATGTGACATGCCTAGAAATTATGAAATATGACCTAGGTTCGAGAGTCGATTGTGTGGGGAAGGTATTAGTACCCTACGACACTCATTAAAAATTGTTACCAAATATTTTATCACAAAAAGGTCCTTTATTTTGAAGGAAAAAAATGTCTCACTTGACCATAACTTTAAAATAAAGCAAGGGTCGATAGGGTGAGTGGATTATACTCATCAATTTTTGTGACGTTATAATTTCTCTTTTATTTAAAGAAAAATTCTAACCTTAAGAATTTTAGAAATTTTATTATCTGATATACATGATTTTATTTTATTTTTTTAAAAAACAAGGATTCTCATACACATGCACGGACTGAATAGTCATCCGAATCAAACTAGGAAAGTTTTTTTTTTTTTTTGAGAAAAATTAACTTAACTTCATTAAAAACTAATAGTTTGGTTACAAAAAGGATAGTTGTAATAGTCTTTCAAATCTAACTAGGAAAATTACAACTCCAAAGGCCTACAGTACCTAACACACCTTTCCTAGCCATCCCATGTGCGATAGAATTGAAAGATGTACCAGTATGACTAAAACAAATCTCACTGAAACTCTATCGAAGAGACAAAATATCACTGATATAGTTTTTTATCTTAGTAGTAGGCTCCTGAAAACCATTAACCATAGCCACTAAAGTCAAAGAATCAGAAAAGAAATGAACCCGATGGAAATTCAAACGTGTAGCTAAGTTTAGCCCATCATACAACGTCAATGCTTCTGTGCATGCTGAATTTATAAAACTATCATGCTTGTTGGCCATAGCCACCAAAAGCCTCCCGTCATCAGAGCGAGAATAGAAACTCCCACCCATGTTTTTCCCTCATGTTCACTACAAGCAACATCCACAAAAATGTTAAATACAAGATAAACCTTTACTCCATAGAGGTATATTACTCCACTCTCAAAATCATTCATTTTTTAATGAAGTAACCTTGTCAAATACTTGTTTTTAAAAACAAGTTCAAGGAGTGAATAGTAATTTCAAAACAAGTTTGAAAATTATTTGCATGAAAAAAAATTGTTTTAGAAATATCTTAGGTTTATTAATTCACATTTTAGAAATAAAATATAAACTGACACATGAATGATAGAAATCATTCAAAGAAAGATTGAAAGCGGGTCCAAAATTTTAAATTAAATAAACAATTTGGTATTCATTATGAAAATCCAATTTAAAGCCAAATTCATTTTGAAATTTTAATTTAAAATTCAATTGAAATTTATTAGAAACTCTAGATTAAATTCGTTTGGATTTCACTTAATATTTAAAATTAATTAAAACTATTAAAAGAAAAAAATCATTTGAAAAATCTAAACTAATTTGTTCTCGAAATCAAATTAAAGCCAATATTTAGAAATTATAAATTAAGACCAAATTGGAATTAATTTTAAAATTTCAAATTAAAAAAATTGAAAATGATTTGGAAGATTCAAAATTGAAACCAATTTGAAATTATTTGGAGATTAAAATTAAAACTAATTAGAAAATCATTTGAAAATTATAAATAAAACTAATTACAAAACAATGGAAGATTTTAAAATAATACCAAATTGGAAATTGATTTTGAAATTCCAAACTAAACCTAGAATTGGAATTCTAATTAGGAATTTTTAAATTAAATTCAAATTGAGATTAACCTAAATTCCAAAGTAACTCTAGATGAAGAGAAAATTTGAAATCTTATTTTAGAAATTCTCCATTAGGGGCCAACTGAAATTCAAATTCCAAATTTTAAAAAAAGGGTTCCACATGAATAACCTAATTAGTAGGCTCATATTTTAATTTTGGCCAAAACTCACCATTTTTTACAAGTTTAACCCATCTATCTTAGTTTCTTACACAAAAATCAGTATTCATTTACTATTAAGCAATTTTTTTCCTTATATGCTCCATGTGTCCATCTCTTACCAAATGCTTGGTGTCCAATTGTACCAACTCACCCTTGTCAAATTGCCTATAAATAGTTGTTGTAATGGTCTTTGTAGATACATCCATTGGTGAAAATTTCCTCTCCATTTGATTATTCTCCCACTTTCTCTAATATATTGTTATTTTATCTTTCCAACAAAGTCCACTATCTCATGTTTATATTTTATATATATATTCTATTTTCCAAGCACTTCTATAATTATCATTATTAATATTTCATACATATTAATATTAAATTCCTATTTCCTATTTCATATTATTATTATTATATTATTATATTATTATTATGATTATTATTATTATTATATTAGTATTTAAATATTGGTAAAATTATATCCGATTTCCATCCTATTTTTACAACACGTTATCGCACGAAAACTCTGCTCGATTTTTCCATTTGAAGGTAGGTCCTCCGGTAAGCCATTTTTTTAATAATAAAATGTTATTTTGCATGTCTAATTGATTTCCTAATGTAAATGCAATTTCTTTGTATATAGTATTACTATATGGCAAATCTAGCAAAATTAAATTTCTGACCACAGATATTAATGAAATAACTACTTGTCATGGGTCCTTGATCAGAGATCCATTTAGACTCCATGAATCTTGGAGAAACAATTAAAGAAGGAAATGATGCATCAAATCAAGAAAAAGCAAAAGCTATGATCTTCCTTCGCCATCATCTTCACGAGGATTGAAAATGAAATATCTTACAATAAAAGATCCCACGATTCTATGCAAGGCTTGAAAGAAAGGTATGATCATCAAAAAGCAGTTATTCTTCCAAAAGCTCGTTATGATTGGATGCACACGAGGTTGCGGGGACGCAAATCGATAAAGTGAATATAATTCAGCACTATTCCGAAATTAGTTCAAAATTAAAATTATGCGGAGAAAAATTACGATGTTGATATGTTAGAAAGACATTCTCCACTTTTCATATCTCGAATATGCTCTGCAATGAATGATATCGAGAGAAAGGCTTTAAAAAATATTCATAACTAATTTCATGTCTTCTCGTGGTTGAACAAAATAACGAGCTATTAATGAAAAATCATGAATCTCGACCAAGCTGGAGCAACACCATTTCACGAAGTGAATCTTTGTGAATTTCAATAATCGTGGTTGAGGTCGTGGTGCGTAGTAATTGAGGTCAGTCGGGACCGCATGAGAGGAAGAAATACCTATTTTAAGTGGTGGGCATTATAATTTTAAGAAACCCACACGAGCCAGTGATCATAAAGGAAAAGCTCCACAAGATAGAAGTTCAAAGGTGATGAACATAAATGTTTAGGGTGCGGAATGACTGAGGCAGTCACGCACGCACATAAATGCGTCAAAACACCTTGTTGATCTCTATCAAAAGCTGTTCAAAAAACCAATTTGAAATTATTTGGAGATTAAAATTAAAACTAATTAGAAAATCATTTGAAAATTATAAATAAAACTAATTACAAAACAATGGAAGATTTTAAAAATAAAATAATACAAATTAATAAATGTCGAATATCTTTGCTCATGTTCATACACAAATGGTCATGCTGAAAATTGTATCCTCCCTACATGGTCAAAGAATGCTAGTTTTACCGCGTTACATCATTATTACGTATTAGGGCAGCCTATAATATATTCCTATACTGCAGTATGACGTGACCAAATGTATCCCATGCGATATATATTTCAAGTACTAAGATGGGTCCTCGAAGGAAGGTTAGGAATATATGTTGGATATGATTCATCAATTATTAAATATCTTGAACCCACGATGATGTTGTCATTTAATGAGCAAGTTTTCCAACGCATTAGGGGGAATTAAAAGTTGGAAAAAGAAATTACAATTGATTTTGAAATTCCAAACTAAACCTAGAATTGGAATTCTAATTAGGAATTTTTAAATTAAATTCAAATTGAGATTAACCTAAATTCCAAAGTAACTCTAGATGAAGAGAAAATTTGAAATCTTATTTTAGAAATTCTCCATTAAAGGGGCCAACTGAAATTCAAATTCCAAATTTTAAAAAAAAGGGGTCCACATGAATAACCTAATTAGTAGGCTCATATTTTAATTTTGGCCAAAACTCACCATTTTTTTCCACAAGTTTAACCCATCTATCTTAGTTTCTTACACAAAAATCAGTATTCATTTACTATTAAGCAATTTTTTTTCCTTATATGCAATTATTACAAGAATATATATATATATAAATAAAGGGGATGAAATGTAAACCGTTTTTTCTCAGTATCCAAAAAGGAAATAACTTGGCTTGTTACATTATTATCATTATTAATATTTTATACATATTAATATTAAATTCCTATTTCCTATTTCATATTATTATTATATTATTATTATTATTATTATTATTATTATATTAGATTTTGGCAAAATAAAAAGGAGAAAATAAGTCCCTACATTTATGAATATAAAATCCAACCGTACTATAATTAATAATATAATATGTATCATGGTATATATAATTTATTAATTATGTTATATTGAATATATTAAGAAATATTTGAAAGTTCAATACATTTATATCAAAATAAATGAGTTAATATATGCAACTATGTTATATAAAATAGTATATACTGCAACACACACTAATTGATAATATAATATATACCATGATATACATTAAATTATTAATTATGATATATATTGAATATATTATGAAATGTTTGAAAATCTATTATGATACATGAATATATGTTGTAAAGGTCCTTTCAATCTCAGGATCAAAAGGGTGCAAGTCTGCAGCTCTATCCTTGGGCATACACTTGGAGGTACCAAAAAAATAAGAATTAGAAAAAAAAAACTAGGAAATGAAAGAACACAGAAAAAGGAAGAAAACATAATAAAATAGAGAACTAAAACATAAAATTTGGGTTGCCTCCTAAGAAGCGTTTTCTTTAACGTCTTTAGCTAGACGGTGACTTATGAAGGCACGTAAAACTGCTCATATTTCTTCGGACCCTTTTTGCTTGAATCGATATAGCCTTCTAAGTCTAAAAGGCTATCTTGTTTTTCCTGGGCACCAGAAAAAAGATTATTTTTGGTATTTTTGTGTATTGAAATAAAAGAACAAAAATCAAAACAAGACTCGTGAGTGTAGGACAAATGACTATCAAGATTAAAGGAAATTTCTAGATATAAAAGGGGGAAGGACTTCTCAGCCTCGAACTCTATCACCTGAATCTCCCCTGTGGAAGTGATTGTATTACCAATGTCTACCTCATAAACCTATTTCTGGTGTGTTTCAGTCTCCTCTAACCCATCCTCACTATCATATGAATAAGTCCTCCTAGGTGGCTCCTCCTAAGTGGTAAGAATAAAAAACTGTTCCTGTAAAGTCTTAAGGGAATTTACCAGTTGATTGAGATAATGAGTTCTTTCATGGACTATTTCCCAAAGTTTTACCACTTTAGCCTCTAACCTATCCAACCTTTTTAATTCATGAACCAAATTTTTAATTTTTAACTCTAACGTATATTCCATTAATAGGTCTACAAGAGAAGAGTTTTCTATAGGTTGGTTAGGGTACGAGGAATTTTGGTTCCAAGTGCCTATATAATTACCATCAAAAGAATTTTCATCAATCATAGATTCATAATGGTAAAAATTAGACCAATGGTATCCAAAAAAGTCATGATGCACATACCTAGGGTCCTGAGAAGGATGGTACATAGGTGGAGAATCAAAATCATGAAACGTCATGTTTGAAAAATCAGTAAGTCAAAGCAAGACTTTTACAACCAACAACAGCAAACAAACACTCAAAAACACACAAAACTAAAATAAAACAAATAAGGAAACAAACAACAAACGCACAAAGAAAACAAAAAAGGAAAGACAACACAAACACACTTTAGTCTAAAATCTCAAATTTTCTCCTAATATTAATTAATCTAAATAATCGTCATTCCCCGACAACGACGCCAAAAACTTGTTGTGTAAAATTATATTGTGCAATACCGCAAGTGTACGGGTCAAGTTTTAGTATAGTGATTTGAGAGTTCCAAGTATCGTACTCGAGAATGGGTTTCTAGATTAATTAATTACCAAGATACTAATTCTCAATTTTAGCTAAAGTAACATAACATGGATAGGTGATGAAAATAAAGATAAACAATACACAAACAAATGGAGACACGAATATGATAGATTTGAAGGAAATTGACTTCACAAGTTAACAATTATTTTACACATGCAAAGAACTAATGTGATAAATTTATAAACAAGAAGTAAGATACTCAAGAAAATCTCTCGATTCTTAGTGAGCCTCGCACACACAATAAATTCTATAGTCTCCATATGAATCTAAAACATGCACGATATTAAGCAACTTGTTTATGTGTTTCACTTAGACTTCTAAGTCATTCTCATGCCAGACTTCTAAGAGTTTTGACAATTTTGCTCTAATCTAAGTTTCTTTCTCTCGAGTCCACTTAAACCAACAAGATTAAAGAATTAAAGAACGAATTGCCAAAAATAAAGAACAAAACATACTTCAATACATAGGCAAACAAGTCTTAAACATGTGAACCAAATTCTAACTACAACTTTTAGCCACTCTAAATCACAATAAAACCAATCTAAAAGTGTAGAAAACGTCTTAGAACGATATTACAATCTGAAAGAAAGAGGAAATAAACTTATGTGTCGATGTCGGTCTTTCGTCTCCGAGCTCCCGTCACGATCTCGAACCTCCACGAATACTTTGGCTCACAAGGAATGCTCACTTTTCTCTCCTCACAAAGTGTATTTCGAAATTAGGGTGTAATCTCTATCAAATTCGGCTCCCTTTGCAAGAAGATGTAATGTTGTATTTATAGGCATAATCGACATAGCGTTGCAACGCTAGGGACAACGTTGCAACGTTGTACCCTAAACGCGTAGCATATATGGAAATAGTCGACAACGTTACAACGCTAGGGACAGCGTTGCAACGCTACTACCTTAACGCGCGCGCGTCTCTATCGATCTGGCGTTGCGACGCTGCAAGGCAGCGTTGCAACGCCATCGCCACGATCCTTATGCTTGGCTTCTTATCGAGATAGCGTTGCGACACTATCGGTATGGTTCTTCAATGCCTCAAATCAGCAAGTTTCGTGTTGCAACGCCATCACCTCGGGTCCTTTAGCTTTAATTGGTCATTCTGCTTTCAATTGATATTATTTTTAGCTCCAAAAATCCTTGTTTCGATCCCGAGTGATCTAAAATGTCTCCAATTGTCCTGTTTGAGCTCTTAACCTAAAATTCAATGATTAACATACATAAACACCGTGAAATTATCATAAAACTAGCAATAATTAAGCCTAAGGATAGCACATTTTGTGTGCTATCACTCATATTTATGAAATAAAACTAGCAAAAAATAGGCATAAATATAACAATTAGTACTACCAAATACCCTCACACTTAAACCTTTGGTAGTCACAAGCAAAGAAAAACCAAGCTCTTACGAAAAAGGTAAATGTTCAAGAAAGATACGTGCACAAGTGATTCCATTCTCAAAGTATTCATAAATTGGGTATGGGAACAAAAACAATGAAATAAGAGCATGCTTAATCAAGAGCAATTAAAAAAAAAAACTCTAAATTCTTCATGTGTGTGTGTGTGCAAAACCTAAGATTAACTCGTTTACTAAATTAGAGTAACTTTATGCTCTCCTCCATTTATTTTTCCCTCACTGGCTTGAAAGACTCAATTCAACTCCCTCACCATCAAGCAAGCATTAAAAAGCTAGTGAGGAGCACTAGCTTTCACACATCTACCGCAAAGACTCTTATCCAGAGCACTCGCTCAATGGATGACCTAACTAATCATAATAGATGTAACTCTTTTTATCCCCTAATACTTAAACACATGCCAGGTATTTTCTTTTCTTTCACTTTAAACACACTAAAAATTTCTTTCTTTTTTCAAAGGCATAATCATTTTTTTTTCATTTCTTTTCTCCTAATCATGGCAATACATACTCTCAAGCAAGTTCACTTATAAACTAAGCCTTGAACCTATCAAAGTGATAACAAACTTCTAGAAAACATAGAACTCCTCTAAAAATTCAACTAATCAAAATTAGGCTTCTGCTTAACATTTGTAAAGAATTCAAAGAAAAAAATTTCAAATGAACTCAAAATTTCAGTATGCTTCGAATTTGATCATGATAATATGTAAAAACAATCCACTTAATGAATACTAATCACCAAAATTCATAATCACAAAGACATGAAAAATCTTAAAACAACGCTACAACACACATTCTCAACAATAGAAAAAAATTTAAATTAAGTTCAAAATTCATATAAGAACAACACACATCCCTCCACACTTAAAACATATATTATTCTCAATGTATAAACTAGTCAACCTAAATAGTATGCTTAAGGACAATTTTAAAAGATGGAAGAGAGAACGATATTACCTTGAATCGATGAGATCTCCATTGAAGAGCATGTTGATCACCAACATTAAGAGAGCTGCAAAACAAACCAGAGTTATTTATTCAACTAAAGAAAAAGTATACTAAAACTAGAAAAACTCAAATAACCCCAAAAAGCGCTTGTTTAGCGTCATTAGCTCGATGTAGTATCACATTGGCTTTCAAGGTACATAGAATACTGCACCCAAAATACAACTTTCTGATTCCTAGGCTTTATAATACTGCACCCCAAACACAACTTTTCGATTCCTAGACTTCAAAACACTGCACCCCAAACACAGTTTTCTAATTCTCAGGCTTCAGAACCCTTCAAAGAAAACCCCAAGCTTCTGATTCTCAAGATTCTGATTCCGAACCTCTATCCCAAACAACCCCTTTGAGACTTCCCTATTCTCTCCGAAAACTCTCTGAATTAAGCACAAGAGCATGTGTGGCATACACAATATCGCTATCTTGCAGGTCGCGTTCTTCCCCAAAAATACAAATTTATCGTCGTTGTCACATTGAGGTCAAGTGCATTCTCATATCCAAAATTTGGGAACAATGGTTCTCTAGATTTCTAGATTTCTGTTTACAGATATTACCATCAACATACCATATGAAGAAAATAATTACAGATATATCATTAATTTTTAAATATTACAACAATATATTTTTATACTATTTTGGACCTATTTTGTTGATTTTGTTTCTCAAATTGTCCGTTTGGCACTCTAACCACAAAAGAGATTTTGTGTTTAAAGTTTTCAACTTTTGATTTGTTTCGAGGTCCTTCCATATCCATCACAAAAAAACACAACATTTTCATATTTATATATTTATTTAAAATTATAAATTTAGTCTCACAACTTTAAGATTTGTGTCTATTTAGTCGGTAAACTTTTAAAATTAGAAATTTAGCTCCTCAATGTTCAAAGTTTATAAAATTCACAGATCTACTAGCACAAAATTAAAATTTTAAGGTTCTATTATACATAAAATTAAAATTTATATCTAATAGATTGATTTATATGTAATAGAAATAAGGTTTGGAACTTATTATACACAAAATTATAAATTTAGGAGACCTATTAGACACTTTTAAAAGATCAAAGACTAGACACGAACTTTAAAATTAAGAGACTAAACTTGTGATTTAACTTTTATTTTTTAAATTTATGCTGTTTTAAAATATTGCTTAGGTCGATTTTGATCTTAATATCAATGTTTACTTTTTCCTTCTTTTATTAAACTTCTAATTTTCCTACTTCATTTTTCATGTGTTGGATTATTCTATATTGTCCTTTACTATTATTACTTTTATTATTATTATTTGGATTTATTTTATATTCTATTTAAAAGTGCACTAACTGATGTCTATTCGTTGTTTTTTATTTTAATTTAAAGATTGGCAAGTGCTGGTTGCGTTTCTTTTTTTTTTTTTATTATTATTATTATTTTTTTTTCCATTTTCCTCCCTACCCACGAACTCCAGAGGTGGTTGTAAATATCACCACTAATTGAACTACAATCAAAATTTTACCATGTTGCACTTAATTTTTAATAAATAAATTTAATATCTTACCGTTTGTTTCATAACCATTTGATTTTTTAAAATTAAACTTAAAAATACTACTTCCACTAATAAATTTCTAAAATTTATTATCTACTTTGTATCTATATTCTTAAAAAATAAATTTTGAAAAATAAAAAAGTAATTTTCAAAAAATTTATTTTGTTTTTAAAATTTGACTAAAAACTTAAATGATACCGAATAAAGATAAAAATCATGGTAGAAAAAAAAAGAGAAATTGTAAAAAATAAAGATAATTTTAAAAAACAAAAATAAAAATTCAAAATAGTTATCAAACAGACATAATTTTTTTTTTATTTAAGTTTTTTCATAAATATAATTGTGGGAGGAAGGATATGATTGGTGTAATTTTTTTATATATATAATTTTAGAACTCTTACCATAGTACTGACTACTGAATGCTTTTCCCCCTTTTTTCCCCATGATTGGGTGTAATTTTTTATATATATAATTTTAGAACACTTCCCCATAAAAATTTTCTATTTGGACAAGCAATGCGGTTGAAAAATCCTTATAAAAATGATAATGAAAAAAACTCATCTAACGAGTCTGAAGTACTCACGAATCTAACGTAATGAATGAGCTAATTAATGATATATTATTATAAATGCATGGAATAGATGTTTATTTTTCATCTAGCTATTTGTCATATCCTTTTTGGTCATGTGTCATAAATCTACTCATGTTTGGTGTCCAAAAAAACTCACTTGTTCATTATCAAATAATTTATAAATAGTGATTTTTGGTGGACAAGTACAATACACAATTTGGTGAAATTTCTCCAATCCATTTTTTTCTCTTTCACTTTCTCTCAAATTTATTCTTTATTTAATTTTGTCATATAATTCCACTATCTTTATTTATATTTTATATATATTTGATTATTATTATTATTATATGATTTGGTAAAGTTTTTGGTGCCCGATTTTGCTCCTAAATTTTTACAATACGTTATCAGCACGAAACTTTGTCGGTTTTTCCACTGAAGGTAGGTCCTCCGGTATTACTATGACAAATCTTGCAAAATTAGAATTCACGACCTTGACATTAATGGTAATAATTATTTGTCATGAGTGTTTAATGCTGAGATACATTTTGATGTTATGAACCTTCGAGAGACTATTAAAGAAGGGAATATGACATCCAGTCAAGAAATGGCTAAGGGCATGATCTTCATTCGTCATCATCTCCACGAGAGATTGAAAGTGGAATATCTAACGATAAAAGATACGTACGTCCTGTGGAAGAGCTTGAAAGAAAGGTATGATCATTAAAAAACGGTTATTCTTCCAAAAGCTCGTTATGATTGGATGCACCTGAGGTTGTAAGATTTTAAATCAGTAAGTGAGTACAACTCCGCATTATTCAAAATTAGTTCGAAATTGAAATTATATGGAGAAACCATTACTGATGTGGATATGTTAACAAGCTATTAATGAAAAATCATGAATCTCGGCCAACTAGAGCAACACCATTCCTTGAAGTGAATGTGGTGAATTTTAATAATCGTGGTCGAGGTCGTGGTCGTGGTCGAGGTCGTGACTGCGGTAGAGGAAGAAATAATTATTTTCGTGGTGGGCATTATAATTATCCAAATTTCAAGAAACTCACGCGAAATGATGATCATAAAGGAAAAACTCCACAAAATAAGAATTTAGGAGGTAAAGAAAATAAATGCTTTCAATGTGGAATGACTGGACACTGGTCACGTGTTTGTCGTACATCCAAACACTTAGTTGATCTCTATCGAGCTTCCTTGAAGGAAAAAGGAAAAAATGTGAAAGAAAATCTTGCTTATCAAAATAATGATATATTTAACACATCTAATATGACAAATTTGGATGTGGCAGACTTCTTTACATCTCCTTAAGAGAAGATTGAAGCAATAGATGGATTAACAAGTGTATCTTTTGATTTTGAGAATGTTTAGTACTAATGTTTATTTCTATGTTCTTTTTAGCTTTAAACTTTTTGTATTATGTATCTCTTATTGTAATTATTTTTGTTTAATGAAGAAATATGGACAGTTTTCATATGTTGAGTAACTTGAAAATGAGCAATGAAGATTTATGTCTGGAAAACTGTGCAAATACACACACGATACTCATACGTAGAAAATATTTTACTAGATTGACAATGTTGGAAGCAAAAGTCAATACTATATCAGGTTCTGCAAATCTGATTGAAGGTTTTGGAAAAAGAAACTTTATTTTACCTAGAGGAACAAGATTTACAATTAATAATGCTCTGTTCTCTAGCAAATCGAAAATGAACTTATTGAGTTTTAAAGATATATGTGAAAATAATTATCATGTTGAAACTGATTGTAAAAATAATATAGAATGTCTCTATATAACATCTATTGTTTCACATGAAAAACGTATATTACAAAATTTACCTGCTTTTTCTTCTAGATTATATTATACTCATATTCGAATAATCGAAATATATGCAACAATGAACCATAAGTTCAAGAAATATTCAGTGTTTGGCATGATCGATTAGGTCATCCAGGATCAATAATGATGAGAAAACTTATTAAGAATTCACATGGACATCCTTTAAAGAACCAGAAGATTCTTCAATCCAATGAGTTGTCATGTGATGCTTGCTCTCAAGGGAAATTAATTATTAGACCATCACCAGCTAAAATGGAGATTGAATCACCTGCATTTTTAGAGCGAATTCAAGGTGATATTTGTGGACCTATTAACCCACCAAGTGGTCCATTTAGATACTTTATGGTATTAATTGACGCATCCAGCAGATGGTCACATGTATGCTTATTATCAAGTTGAAAACTTGCATTTGCAAGATTACTTGCTCAAATAATTAAGTTAAGAGCACAATTTCCTGATTTACAATTAAGACCATTCGACTTGATAATGTTGGTGAATTTACATCACAAACTTTTAATAATTATTGTATGTCAATTGAGATAAGTGTTTGAACATTCTGTAGCCCACGTTCATACACAAAATGGTCTAGCAGAATCATTTATAAAACGTCTGCAACTAATCGCAAGATCATTGCTTATGAAAGCTAAACATCCTACATCGATCTGGGGTCATGCTATTTTGCACGTTGCATCACTATTATGTATTAGACCAGTAGTTTATCATAAGTATTCCCCATTACAGTTAGCTTATGGCCAAGAGCCGAATATTTCCCATCTAAGAATTTTTTGATGTGCAGTATATGTACCGATTGCTCCACCACAACGTACTAAGATGGGTACTCAAAGGAGGGTAGGAATATATGTTGGTTTTGATTCCCTATCAATTATTATATCTTGAACCCTTGACGGGTGATGTATTTACTACACGATTTATTGATTGTCATTTTAATGAGACAAATTTTTCAACATTAAGGGGAGAAATTAAGAAGTTGAAAAAGAAATTACATGAAATGCATCGTTATTATCTCATTTAGATTCTCATAGAGATCAATGTGAACTTAAAGTTCAAAGGATAATTCATTTGCAAAATATAGCAAATCAATTACCTATGCATTCACAGATGCTAAAAGAGTAACTAAATCATATATACAAGCTGCAAATGTCCCATCGAAAATTGATATCCCAATACAACAAGTTGTCACTAATGAGTCTGGGGCACACCAGAAGCGTGAAATACCTATGGGTTCCAAAGATAAAAACCCTCGAAAAAGAAAAGTAGTTGATAATCAAAATAATCCAATGAAAGATATGGATATTCAAGAAGAAATCTAGAATACTACTACTGATAAAAGTATTGATAAAAGTCCAATACTTGAGGATAATAATGAAATTTCCATAAACTATGTTACAACAGGAAAAAATGGAACCGAAATGATATAGTTGTTGACAACATTTTTGCTTACAATGTTGCTCATGATATTATTCATGAAGATGATGATTCTGATCCAAAATCCATAGAAGAATGTCAATATAGAAAGGATTGGCTTAAATGGAAAAAAGCAATCTAGGTAGAATTAAGCTCACTTTCAAAACGTGAGGTTTTTGAACCAGTAGTCCGGACACCAGAAGGTGTCAAACCTGTGGGATACAAATGGGTATTTGTAAAGAAGATAAATGAAAAGAATGAGGTCACAAGATATAAAGCGAGACTTGTTGCACAAGAATTCTCGCAAAGGCTTGATATTGATTATGAGAAGACATATTCTCCTGTGGTGGATGCAATAACATTGAGATATCTAATTGGCCTAACTGTATATGAAAAACTTGACATGCATCTGATGGATGTAGTCACGACATATTTATATGGGTATCTGGATAATGACATTTATATGAGAATCCCAAAAGGATTTAAAATGCCAGAAACGTATTCTCGAGAATTGTATTCAGTAAAGTTACAAAGATCATTATATGGATTAAAACAATCAGGACGAATGTGGTATAATCGCCTGAGTGAATATTTGTTGAAAGAAGGTTATCAAAATAATCTAATATGCCCATGTGTTTTTATAAAGAAATCTCAGTCAGAATTCGCTATTATAATTGTATATATTTATGACTTAAATATAATTGGAACTCTTAAAGAATTATTCAAGGCAATAGAATATCTTAAGAAAGAATTCGAGATGAAAGATCTTGGAAAAACAAAATTTTGCCTTGGTTTGCAAATTGAACATTTAGTAGATGGAATATTTGTTCATAAATCAACTTATATAGAGAAAATCTTAAAAAGATTCTATATGGATAAAGCACCTCCATTGAACGCATTCTAATAGAAGTTCGTTCACTAGATGTAAAGAGATATATTTCGACCTAAAGATGACAATGAAGAACTACTTGATCCTGAAGTACCATATCTTAGTACAATTGGTGCACTTATGTATCTGGTTGATAACACAAGACCATATATTGCATTTTCAGTAAATTTAACTAGATATAGTTCATGCCCTACAAAAAGACATTGGAACGGAGTTAAACATGTATTCAGATATTTTTTAGGGACGATTGATATGAGTTTATTTTATTTTAACAAATCAAATTATGATCTAGTTGGTTATGCAGATTCTGGTTATCTATCTGATTCACACAACGCTAGATCTTAGACAAGTTATTTATTCATATGTGGAGGAACTGCTATATCGTGGCGATCAATGAAACAAACTATAACGATCACTTATTCAAATGATGTTGAAATCCTCGCAATTCATGAAGCGAGTCGAGAATGTGTATGGCTAAGATTGATGACACAACACATTCGTAGACATGTGGCTTGTCTTCGAGTAAACCTCTTCCAACAATATTATACGAAGACAACACAACATGTATAGTTCAAAACAAATGAGGATATATTAAAGGAGATAGAACGAAGCATACCTCTCCAAAGCTTTTCTACACTCATGACCTTGAAGAAAATGGTGACATCTCAGTAAAACAAATTTGTTCGAATGATAACTTGGCAGACATATTTACAAATGCATTACCAACTACAACATTTGAGAAATTGGTTCACCGTATTGGGATGCAACGACTCAAAGATCTCAAGTGATGTTTCCATGAGAGGGAGTAAATATATTGTATTCTTTATATAAATATGTACTCTTTTTCCTTCACTAGGATTTTTTTCCATTGAGTTTTTTCCTAGTAAGGTTTTAACGAGGCATATATTATATAAAAAATGGACATTTAAGAGGGAGTATTATAAATGCATGAAATAGATGCCCAATTTCCCATCTAGCCATGTGTCATACCTCTTTTGGCCATGTGCCTTCCATGTGTCATAAACCTGTTCATGCTTGGTGTCCAAAAAAACTCACTTACTCCTTGCCAAATAGTCTAAAAATAGTGGCTTTTAGTGGACAAATGCAATACATGGGTGAAATTTCTCCAATCCATTTTCTTCTCTCCCACTTTCTCTCTAATTTATTCCTTATTTAATTTTGTCATATAATTCCACTATCTTTATATATATTATATATATATTCCATTATTATTATTATTATTATTATTATTATATGATTTGGTAAAGTTTTTGGTGTCCGATTTTGCCCCTCAATTTTTACAATATATATAAATTTGTATATATTTTGTTTCAGTACAGTTTTTCCTCCTTTAAAAAAAAAAAATACAACCAAATCAAATTTAATTTAATTTAATTTCTATTGTTGATGTTATCACAATTTCCTTAATATAATTGGGTTAAACCGATCGGTTTCCAAACAAGTATGTTTTTTAGGCTTGTAGGTATATAGATCTGCAGATGTGCTTGCCTTCGTACTTCTAGTCACAATGAATGAATCTTTGAAATGACCCTTGTCAATATTTTTTACTTTAAAACCTAATTTCTCTGTTTTTAGCAGTACATTTATTTTTATATATATATATATATATATATATAATGCATGTGTATCTTACTAGTGAACTAAAATAGACAACAATGGAAAGTTCATAGACCAAATTTGACGGTTTTAAAGTATAGAGGGACAAAATAGTATTTAAAACTAAAACCTTTCATATATATTCAAAAAAAAAAAGGTTATTTAATTTCCATATAAATAAATAGTAATTATGTCATTTAATTTCCATATAATAATAATAATTATGTTATTTAATTTCTATATAATAAAGGAGCAATTGGGCATGTAGTAAAATGTGCCTAAAGAATAGAAAATAAAGCAAAATGTTAAAACTATTTGCAAACATAGCAAAATTAATTATCAGTCTATTTAAATTATTAAATGCCTATTTGGTATGCAATTCAGATTTTGTTTTATGTTTTTGAATCTTGTGATCCAAATAGTAAAAATTCTGAAAACAACATTGTTATATTTTCATTGTATCCAGATTTTGAATTTGAAATTTTAAAATGCAGAATTATATTAAACAAAAATAAAAATCTTAATAAATATAGTATTTCATGTTTATAAACTTAACTTGCTTTTTTTAAATTAAAATATGTATAATATGATATATGATATATTATAAAATATATAATATATATATTATAAAATAATAATTATACAAAATTTATTAAAAAAATGTTCATAAATTAATTAATAATGTTTTATATTGAACATAATATTTAGTTTTGCAACTACCAACTAATTTTATTGTAACACCCCGAAAAAAAGTGAACACAACGATTCGAGGCATTACTTCCAAGTTGTGCCGTCACACTAAAATTCGGCAAAGATAACTACAAGAACTGGACAAACCGAAAAATTTACAGAATGCCTGAACCTAAACGAGAACACTTCAAATGACTCACGAGGGTACCCAACCTCCACCAAACTACACAGAACAACAATAGGTTGGGCTCTAGTCCCCCGGAGTTAACAGAAAGCTCAAAGAGCAGAACATGCTTTGATCCAACGAAACAGGAACGATACAAACTAAGTTCAAAACATAACGAAAGAATAACAACGCAACAGAAGGAAAGAAAATGAAAGCACAACTCCTAATGCAACCCCTAAGTCCTACAAGTCTTCCATAGCCTCGCAGGGGTCTCGTCGTCGGTGGTCATCTCACTGGTTTGCCTTACCTGCAACGAAAAAGAAATAAAGAAGGGATGAATATAAAAATACTCAGTAAGCAGCTCACTTCGTCCAAGAATAAAGAACATAAGAACGACCTTAGACTTACCTAAACACGACACCTAGCCCGCCAAACAACCTCAACACGCATCCTGACCCTACTCTTACTCCGTTTTCTCAGTTATGTCCTACCCTTAGCTCCTAGACTGGGTTGGCAGCACGTGGCCACGAGACTCATCCCGGGCCTGCACTAGGGTGAAGGACTCTATCCAACCCCTCTCGACTCAAGGATCACACCCCGAGTCGCTGGCCCCGGATGGGGCGACCACCACATTCCATAAGCATCAAAGGTACTACTGCGCACAATCGACCTCGGACTCATTCCCGGCCCGCACTTGGGCGAAGAACTCTATCCAACCCCTCTGACTCTAAGGATCGTAGTCGCACAACTGGATGGAGGACGGACCATCACATCCCATACATCATCGTCATCTCGCCAACCTCTAGTCTCAATCTACTAAGGGTTACACAGATACTTAGGTCTTGGGCCTGCACTAGAGCTAGTTGTGCTAACTAAAATCCTAAGGCTCAACGGCACTTCCCGAGTCACTACAGACTAAGCACGGAACAACTAGGCTCTGGACAAACAAACGTATAACTCTAGCATAATCACCAATTTCAAAGACGACATGTACCTCTAACACAATCATCGTTCTCACAAGCTTAGGTCTCTAACAAGATCACATCTAAGCATCCTTATAGACGAAAGGATAACTACTACAACACTCGATTCATCACATTCACAACAAAAGGATGCAACATAAATTCAAGTATCGCGAGTCTACCACGACCCTCATGTTACTACAAGTCCAGCCATTACCCATTCTAAAACATTTAGTCAATCAAATCCGAAACAACATAGCATGCAAATAAAGTCCCTAAGCCCTACAATTAAGGGTGGTTTAGTCCAAACGACTACTTACTGTAAGTCCAAGCGCGACGGAGACTTGGGTAATGCGACGCGCTCCAAACGCGTGTCCCTACTTCCAAAATAACGCTCCTAACGAAAAAAACAAGCCAATGCGAGTTAATAAAGCGAAGCACAATACGACCCGAGAGACTTACGAAGAGCACAACTCACCCAACAGGATCGCAACGGGTTGAAGAACGGACGAGACGGCCGCGACGGAAGGAAGCGCGTCGCTGCTGACGGCGGCGCGCGGCGCGTGGGATAGCGCGGCGGCGGGACCGGCGAGCGGCGGCGGGCGATCTCCGGAATCCTCACGACCCGATCTATCTAGAACCGGACTCGTTAAACCGAAAACCGCCTAAAAACGGCTTGAACGAACGGTGAATCCGAACGGAGAGTCTCCTCGCGGTCTAAGAGCCGGCGGCGGCCGTGCGACGGACGACGGCGTGCTGGTGAGGACTGCGCGGCGGCGGCTAACCTCGAACGACTCTACGAAGAGGGAGAGATCGGTGAGAGAGAGAACAGAGAGTGAGGAGAGAGGAATGATGAGCGAGAGAGTGAGTAGAGAGAGAGAGAGATTCGAGAGAGAGAGAGAGAGAGAGAGAGAGCGTCGGAGGAGAAGAAGAAGATGAAAAGGGAGAGAAAGGAACGTGGGCGGCCGGCGCTTGGCCGAGAGCTTTTCGCTCGCAGAGAGAGAGGAAGGGAGGCGAAGCCCTCCCCGAGAAAGGAAACGATTGGACCGATTAAAAGGAACTTTCGAAGTAGCTAGCTCTCGAGCATTGCCGATAGCTTGCTCGCATCTCTCCTCGCGTTCGGTGGCTTCCCTTGAGATGGTGGTTCGCGCCAAAGGACCTTCACGAAACGCAATTTCCTGCTCCTCGTGACTTTGCTATCACGAGCAAGAATTTGCACATGATTTTTCTCATAACTCAGATCCTTGTCTAACTTCAACGGCTCAAAGTCGATGACGTGCGAGGCATCTGGCACATACGCTCGCAGCATCGACACATGGAACACGTTATGGACCGACGCAAGGGACGGCGGTAGGGCCAACCGATAAGCCACCGGTCCAATCCAATCGCTCGAATCTCGAAAGAACCAATAAACCTCGGGCTTAGCTTTCCTTTCTTCAACCTCGTAACACCCCTCATAGGTGCAACTTTCAAGAATACAAGGTCCCCAATGGCGAACTCCAACTCTCGACGTCTGACATCAACATAACTCTTCTGCCTACTCTGTGTCCGTTAACATCTTTGCCCTGATCTTCTGTATGGCCTCGTTTGTCACTTGGACCAGCTCGGATTCCAACAACTTTTGTTCGCCAACCTCTCCCCAACACACTGGGGTCCTGCACCTTCTCCCATAAAGGGCTTCAAAAGGGGTCATACCAATAGTCGTTTGATAACTATTGTTATACGTAAACTCCATCAAGTGAAGGTGTGAGTCCCAACTACATATGAAGTCTAGCGTACATGCCCGAAGCATATCCTCCAGAATCTGGTTCACCCGTTTCGTCTGCCATCGGTCTGCGGGTGAAACGTTGTACTAAAGTTACTCTGAGCCCCTAGGGCTCTCTGAAAACTCACCTAGAAGTTCGAGGTGAACCGAGGGTCCCTATCAGACACGATCTTCATTGGGACTCCATGTAGCCTCACAATCTCTTCCATGAACAGATGTGCCCACTTCTCAACTGTATAGGTAGGCTTACCATGCAGAAAGTGAGCGGATTTGGTTAGTCTATCCACAATCACTCAGATCACTGTGAATCCTTTCGTTGTTCGGGGCAATCCCGAAATAAAGTCCATGGAGATCTCTTTCCACTTCCATCAGGGGTACTTCCAATGGCTTGCAACAACCTCTTTGGTTTTCGTCTCTGTGCCTTTAACTTGCTGGCACACCAAACATCTGCTGACAAACTCGCCACATCTCTTTTCATTCCACGCCACCAGTAGAATGATTTCAAGTCCTGATACATCTTAGTGCTTCCAGGATGCACTGAAAAAGGAGAGTTATGAGCATCAACCAAAATCTCCTCCTTGAGACCACTCTCAGCAGGAACACACAGGCGTCCCCTGAACAGTAGTCCACTGTCTGCTGTTATAGAGAACTCACTTTCCTCGCCACTTCTTGCTTGGCTCCAATAGTCCTCAAGACTAGAGTCTCCCTGTTGCGCCTCAATAACTCGTTGCCTCAAGGTTGGTTGTATCGAACACTGATTCAGCTGAGCTGTGACCTGACTCAACACAACTGCTATTTCTGCGTGTCCCATCTCTGAACGCAAGGGAACTTGTCTCGTGACTAGCGCTGAGGTGTGAGCCACCTTTCTGCTAAGGGCATCAGCAACAACGTTTGCTTTGCACAGATGGTACAAAGATCTCAACCTCATAGCCTTTTACTAATTCCAACCATCTCGCTGCCTGTCTCATGTTCAACTCCTTCTCGAGTAAAAAGATACTTGAGGCTCTTGTGTCTGTGGTACATCCGAATCTTTTCCCCATATAAGTAGTGGCGCCATATCTTCAGAGCGAAGACCACGACAACCAATTCCAAGTCATGGGTTGGGTAATTTCGCTCATAATCCTTCAACTTACGAGAGGCATAGGCGATCACCTTTCCATTCTGCATCAACACACAACCCAAATCTTTCTTGGAAGCATCACTGTAGACCACAAAACTTCCTGAGCCATCAGGTACTGCAAGCACAGGTGTAGAGACTAACCTATGCTTGAGGTCCTGAAAACTCGCTTCACACGCTTCACACAACACGAACGGATTTCCTTTTCGAGTTAACTTAGTCAAGGGTGTGGCTATCTTGGAGAAATCCTTAACAAACCTCCTATAATAACCGGCTAAACCTAAGAAGCTTCGCACTTCAGAAACAGTTTTAGGACGAGGCCAATCTGCCACTGCCTCAATTTTAGCAGGATCCACTGTCACACCTTCTTTAGACACCACGTGTCCTAGGAAGGTAACTCGCTGCAACTAGAACTCACACTTGGAGAACTTTGCATACAATTGGTTGGTCCTCAAAACTGTCAACACTTCCCTCAAATGCACTTCATGTTGCTCCTCCGGCACTGAGTACACCGTAATATCGCCGATGAAGACGCGATCACAAAGGTATCTAAGAACTCCTTGAATACTCGCTTCATTAGCTCCATAAACGCCGCCGGGCATTCGCTGCCAAAGAACATCACCGTGAACTCATAGTGTCCGCACTGGACTCGAAAGCGATCTTTCTAATGTCTCCATCCTTGATTCTCAATCGATGGTACCACGACCGTAGGTCGATTTTAGAAAACACCGCCGCTCCTTGCGCTTAGTCAAACAAGTCATCGATCCTAGGTAAGGGTACTTGTTCTTCACCATCACCTTGTTCAATTCTCAAGTAGTCAATGCATAACCGCATCGACCCATCTTTCTTCTTTACAAACAAAGACAGCGCACTCCCAAGGTGAAACACTTGGACGGATGAACCCCTTGTCTAGAAGTTCCCGCAATCGAGTCTTAAGCTCCTTCAATTCTGCGCGCCATTCTTGGTGGGAGCTTTAGACAACGGAGTCGCCCTGCCCACCAATCATCAAGTCTACCTCACGGATCGGGGTAGACCAGCAACTCTTCAGTGGAAAACATCTCAGCAAACTCTCGAACAATAGGAACCGAACTCAACTCGGTTCTTTGTTCTTTGTATCGCTGAACACTCGCCAAGAGAGCTCAAGCTCCTTCACTTATCAACTTCTTTGCCTTGAGAGGTCGACATCATCTTCGAATTTCTCCGCTCGATTCCTTGAACTTGAAACTTGACTGGCTTGAGGCCGAACACAACCTCTCGACAATGACAATCGATGTTGGCATGGTTTGCAGACAACCAATCCATGCCCAGATTACATCAAGTCGCCATATCCAAAGACAACCAACATCACATCAAGCACGCGACCACTGCTACCACTACCACTTCGACTGACTTAACTTTTTTTCGAGCTACTAACTCTCTACCCACAGGGTAGCTACTGCCAGGTCAACATCTAAAGGCTCTACTTCTAGCTAGGCTTGTCTCACAAATACAGCGGAAATAAAAGAATGCGAGGAACCAGAATCAAATAGAACAAGGGCCAAGTGGCCAAGAACGCGTAGTGTACACTGTCACCACAAAGACCTCCTCGTCGCTGCCTCCACTCGCATCCCACTCGCATAAACCCACCACCTCCGGTTTCCAGCTCGCCCTTTTCGTTGTCGAAGCTTTGGCCAGTGCCTGAAGCTTTCCACGCTTATAACAAACTCGGCCGATCTCGACTCCTTGCACGCACACAGTCGACAAGTGTCCCAACTTTCCACAATTATTGCAGATCTTATTAGCTGCATGACAGGTTCCACTATGCTGAATTCCACACCTGAGACATGAACCCCTGTTTGGTGCTGCTGCCGGCTTGCCCCCGAAGTTCCGTGTCCGCTTGGCCTAGCAAAGACTCGCTTCAAACTTCCTCTTTTGGCCGGTTCCGAACTCGACGACCGCTTAACTCGACTCTCGCCGGCCGAAAACACGAACCCATGCGCCTCGTGTCTCAGATTGATCGTGGACGCTTACTCGGCTCTAGCCACGCAGATACGCCTTGGGATTGTGAGCAATCGTCGACCCACGTACATCTCCTCGCAAACTGTGAGGAAGCACTCCACCTTCTTCTTTTTCTCAGATCTACCATATCGTGGGGCGAATCCGAGACAATGATGTGAACTCATGCTCGTACTCCTCAACCGCCCTGTTCGACCTTTCTCGAGTTATGCACGAACTCGGCTTTCTTGTCGATTCTTAACAAACCGGATAATACTTCTCGTAGAACACCTCTTGAATCACGGTTCATAGAATTTTAAAATAAGGTTTGAATTTAATCAACTAATGTCATTGTTTCAACGTCTCATTAAATTTTTAATAAACAGCTTTCGAGTTCATCGCTTTTTTGGGAGACTGGTTCTTGTTTCTATATCCTTATTCTATGCGTTGGAGAAATCGCTTCTTTTGAAGTGGATACCAATGCCAAGTATGGCTCGTAATAATCTATCTTCCGGCATACGATGATTCTTTCGCCATCCGAGAGCTACCCCAAATTTTTGTCTTTCCTGAATGATAAGGAGAAAAAAAAAATTGGATCAAAAGAAAATGCCCGTGCTCGAAAATAAATATACATATATTTATTTTGATTTCATTTTCGAGCATGAGTTTTTTTAGTCCAAGTGTATCTTGTTTTTACTACGAAGATCCTCATTTTGGTCAACCTACTGTCCGAAGCTTTTACTCGAGGGGTGCTTTCTTGTGATGAATATCGCTTATTCTCGGTGTTTATCACCAGGATCGCAAATCCCAAGTTTGTCTATGAAGAGCCAAGTTTCTTCTCTTTTTGTCTAACTCACTTTTATTTTGATTTCATTTTCGAGCATGGGTTTTTTTAGTCCAAGTGTATCTTGTTTTTACTACGAATTATTTTCCTTGGTTAACAATAGTTGTAGTTTTTCCAATCAATGCAATTTAGGAGGACTCAATGAAAGGACATCAATTCAAATCTGGATTTTCGAATTGAGAGAGATCCTCAAGTTATCGGTCCCCGCTGCTCGACATCTATGGACCGCATACAATGAACCGCCACCACAGAGAGCACTTCCTTTAACGCATAGATCGCGCGACCGAACTTTCGGTGCTCGGGGCAACCTATTCGACTCGAATCGTCCGCTCGCCCGCAAACCATGCTTCTCAAGAAATACATGGTCTCACACCCATCAAAAAGGCGGGTCATACTTCTTGAAATCCTTCTGTATCCGCTTCTCTCTGTTGTTGCCCTAAACGTAAAGGTCTGCGGCAACCCCCGGATTCTGCGTGGCAAAGCGCTCGACTTCTCGGACGCCAGGCTCCATGGCCCTGAGTGAACATAGCCGTCTCGGTTAGCTTGACTTTGCTATATTCGCTGGATCGATTCTTTGAAGGCCCGCCATGAGTTCAAGAATCGGCGGCGGCCTCTTACGCGTTTGGTGCTTGGACATTTGCCCTCTCCCCGGCTCTCCTACGCCGGTGATTCCTCAACCACCGGGACATCCCCGGTTGAGCCCTCTCGATGTTCGGAGTGCTCAACCTCCCGTGCATCGACGGTCGGTTCACGGTCTCGAGCCCTTCGCCTGACCTCGACGACCGACCCCGACCTCGACCACCACGGTACTGCTCCGCACGACCTCTACCACGGGCCATAATCTAAAACGACAAGAAACGAACACAACATCAACAATACAAGAAGTACAAAGACAAAAGAAAGCACATTAACCTCAACATCGAACATCCTACTACTTACTAAGTAAAGCAAACTGTTGAAGACCCGACGATCTCCTTAAACACCTACGATGTAGGCAGTATACAAGATCTAAAACTACGCTCTGATACCAACTCAGTAACACCCTGAAAAAGTGAACACAACGATTCGAGGCATTACTTCCAAGTTGTGCTGTCGCAATAAAATCCTAAGGCAAGATAATGGTGCAACTGGACAAACCAAAAATTTACTGAATGCCCGAACCTAAACGAAACACTTCAAATGACTCACGAGGGTACCCACCTCACCAAACTACACGAGAACAACAATAGGGTCAAGGTTATAGTCCTCGGAGTTAACAGAAAGCTCAAACAATGCAGAACATGCTTTGATCCAACGAAACAAGAACGATACAAACTAAGTTCAAAACATAAACGAAAGAATAACAACGCAACAAAAGGAAAGAAAATGAAAGCACAACTCCTAATGCAACCCCTAAGTCCTACAAGTCTTTCATAGCCTCGCAGGGTCTCGTCGTCTGTGCAGTGGTCATCTCACCGGTTTGCCTTACCGTGCAACGAAAAAAGAAATAAAGAAGGGATGAGTATAAAAATACTCGATGCAGCACCCCCTTCGTCCAAGAATAAAGAACATAAGAAACGACTCCAAGACTTAGCTAAACACGACACCTAGCCCGCCAAACAACCTCAACACGCATCCTCGGCCCTACTCTTACTCGGTTTTCTCGATTCTGTCCCCTACCCTTAGCTCCTAGACTAGGTTGGCGACCGCGTGGCCAGAGACTCATCCCCGGCCTGCACTAGGCGCGAAGGACTCTATCCAACCCTCGACTTCTGGGGATCACACCCCGAGTCGCGCACAAATGGATGGGGCGGACCACCACATTCCATAAGCATCAAAGCGGTACTACTGCGCACAATCGACCTCGGGCTCATTCCCGGCGCACTAGGGCGAAGGACTCTATCCAACCCCTCTCGACTCTAAGGATCGTACTCCCGAGTCGCATGGCCTGGATGGAGGCGGTTTGATTGAAGATGAAGCTTATCAATGATAGACTTGTATATTTGTTTGTATGATTGAAGTTTATCATTGATAGACTTCTATCACTATCATTGAGGATGTGTGATTGAAGTCTATCAACGATAGACGTGTATCACTGATTAGTGGCAAATTACATGTGAATCTCTCTAAAATTTATTCTTGGTTGAAGTGAGGTGCTTATAGAGGCTACGAGTTTTATCTTTCATACTTTTCACATGGATCAATGGGAAGTCCTAAAATCTTATGAAATAGATTAAGTTACTTGTGATCACATCTTTCAATTGCAAAGACTTTATGGCAAACCCCAAAACAGAAAATAAAAAACATCAAAATGTTCTCTACAATAAATGCAACATGCCAAATTATAATAAGGAGAGACACTTTACTCTTTCATTCAATGTTTTGTTCTCAGATTGACCAATTTGAAAATAAAGGGAGAGATTTACTCTTTCATTCAATGTTTTGATGGGATGAATCTAAACTCTAATATATCATGTGCTTACTTTAAGTAGTTATCTTGTGATAGAAGTCTATCACTATCTTCAAGAGAGGTATAAAACAACATATTAACCATACTATTTCAATCACAATCTTGGATTCTTAATTAACTAAAAAAAAGTAAATTAACCAAATCAACAAAGTAAAAAGAATGCAAACTGCAAATGTTGGACACACAAATCATAGTATACATAATATCGAAGGAATAAATGTATATTGAGAACTATCTCGAAAACACATATCCAATACAAAATATATATTCATAGTAGAAAAAGTAAATTGCTAATATCACATCAGGGTAAAATTGGTGAAAATTTGCATGTCCTACGATTGTGACCAACACGATGATAATGACTAAATTTTGTGTGACTTCTCGTTTTACCAATTGATGGAATCCTTTGTTTTCGAGGTATTCCTGCTTGATGTTAACAATTAGAGGTAATTCATGCATGTCAACATCTCTAAAACTCCATTTAGAATGATTCCCAACTAGATGAACTAAACCTGTAACGACTCGTAAATTTCATGTCATTCTACTTAGGGTGTTACTCCAAGTCGCTCCATTCGCACCGAAATTTTGGCAATATAATGGCGCAACTAGGATAATCCCAAAAATTTTACCTAACACTTGTACGAAGAAAACACTTCAAAGATTCTTACAAAGGTACTCAGGCTCCTCAAAACTACATATTTCAATTAGGCTGGACTTCAGTCCCTCGGAGTTCTCAGGCAAACACACAAAACACTTCAAACATGCTTTCAAATCACAATAAACTTCAAAGTCTCAAGCCATACAAATATTCAATAAAAAAGGGAACTAGTTAAATCAACATAATCCAGAACAAGAAAAAAATGAAAGTACAACGAAGAAACAACATTCCAATAAGGCCTCTCTAAACCTAGAAGCTAAACAAGTCCTTCATAACCTCGCAGGGGTCCTCACCGACTCTGGTCACCTCACGATTTTGCCTTACCTGCAACCAAAACACACAAATAGAGGGGGTGAATATAAACATACTCAGTAAGTAGCCCACTTAGGTCCAAAAACAAAATAATTGGAAGTATCGAAGCCTGAAGCCTGGCTACACACGACTCAAGGACACGATGCTACGCCCTGAAGTGTTTGCCCTTCGCCTCGACCCTACCATCTACTTAGGTTCTACCTTTTGACCTACCCTCAACCCATGAACTTAGGTTGACGTCAGTGGAGGTGCTCCCACCCACATGCTCGCAGCTGTGAGACTCGCTCCCTATGCTGAAACCAGGCAGAAAGACGGGCGTACCCTCCTTTGCTCATCAGGAATCACCCCTAAGTCACAACATCGGTCGATAGAACCAACCAACCCCTATGCCCACCGGGAATCACTCCTTGGGGCACTCCACTAAATAATAATGAAGGGAATTAATTTTCCGCAGCGGAAGACGTTGTGAAACGTCATTGATTCGTTGTGTGTGTAATTTCTTAAAAAGCAAAATTTATCTCATAAAATCTAAGTTAAGCATGTTGATTTGAGAAAGAATACAAAAAGTAAACATTTTACTAACCTCTTGTAGACAACTTCTTGCAGTTACTTATCGGTCTCTCTCGATCCAACGAACCTCACGAACAAAGACACTTCCAGAAGCTCTTCTCGGTTGTTCTCGGGAGGTTGAGGGAGAGTTGTGGAACTCCCTTTGGAATTTGGGATGGAGAAAGGATTTTGATAATTGAGATAGGCTAGAGAGAGTTTTGGTGTGTTCTTTGGTTGGAATTCCAAAAATGAGAACCCTTGTTCACTAAGTGCTTCACAAAACACCTATTTATAATGGTGTGTAGTGGAGTTAAAATCTCCACCAATTCACCATTTTACCACAACCATATTAATATGCAAATCATATTTGCATATCATATAATATAAGGTATCTCATACTTTATTGTACAAATCTTATTTGCATAATTCTGGAATAATAAATTAAATCACATTCAATTTAATTTCTCTCAATTCAATTTCTCCAATTTAGCACTAATTAATCAATTAGGTTATTCTATAGTTTATTATGAATCTAATTCACATCAAACTATATATTATGTCAACTATATCACATATAATTGACATAACTACCCAATTAATGAATTTGAACAGTTCAAATCCACTCCAAACTATAAACCCTCAATTTGTCCAATTGAGCCAACCGAGGGACCTAATGGACCTACACCTGATGAGCTCCAATGATATGAGATTAACCGATCAAACTCTTTAATCCGGTTAATCACTATTCATTAGCTACGGTAACACTCCACTAAAGTCCGTAGCTGAACTCCTACCACTGTAGGACAAGTTGTGTCCATCGATATAACCAATCCCCCCGAGTCGTCCCTTCACAGGTTGTTCGTAGCCACTACTAGGTCAAATTACCGTTTTACCCCTGTGTATAATTCTTGTTCCTTAAGTCCCAATGCTCCTCTAATGAACAACTTTGTTGTATGGTCCAACCATAAACAATGTCCCTCTCGTGCCAGTGAGAAGACGGATGCTCGTTGTTCAAGCCTTGGAGACAACACTTAAGGGAACAACCTCTCTGGTTTCCCTAGGTCGGGAACGCGTGAATTCTTTCTTGCGTAGTCAAGTTCTCAGCTCCCCACGAGGTCGTGTCCCCAAGAAGGTAGGCATATTGGGTGTATCCATACCACCCTCACCCCGTACTAGTCAAAGGACAGATCCCCGCAGGCAGGAGTTCGTGACACGCTCAGGATTAAGGACGAGTCACTAATGGTCATCTACGAAATTATTAGTGCTACAGTTAACGGTGTTACATCGGTGAGTCTAATAATTCACTGGTCCGATCTTGTATAAATCTCATTGCACGGATGCCCCCACTCGCATGTCAACCACATGAACGAGCTGGATCACCTCGTTTGTATCTGATATAAAGCAGGTCGCATCCATAGTGTAACCAGAACGAGGTTTCCAACCCTATCCATATACTGTAGACCGTTTGGGTCACTAACTCAAATGTGATCCTTTCGTGTGTCAGCTACACACCGTTCAAGTACTATAATATGACCCTGGAGCATAGTTTATTGGATTAAGTTTTATAAAATGCGAGATACAAAGTTTTGACAAATCAATAACTTTTATTTATTTATAACAATTGTATTACAAACTACACGAGATTAGGGTAAACACCCCAACAAATAATGGATCAGATCCATCATCCCACATCCTTCGGGAATCATTCCCTGAGTCACATCTCTAGACGGGGAACGAGTCCCATGCCCTAGCCCGCTGGGAATCACCCCCTAGTCCTCATTCCATGGTGAAGAAACAGGTCCAAAACCCTATGCATTCTGGGAACTGATCCCTGAGCCTCAAACCAGGATGAAGGAACGTGTCCAACATCCTTTGCACTCTGAGAATCTCTTGTTGAGCCATTCTGTTAGATGAAGGGTCGAACCTCTCATCCCATGTCTAAACCCACCAACCTAGAGTCTCGGGCATGCTAAGAGTAATACAGGGGCCATCAGGGCGCTTGTAGGGAACTAGTCGTGTGTCAGCTACGACTCTAAGGGTACATTTTCACCTCCAAGCCATTCTGTTAGGATTCTATTCTTATACATTCCACCATTCCAACTTTGCACCCATGACTCGCAACCCGACATCCTAAGGCCTCCCGAGCACCTCTACTTAAAGCTCAATGACCCTAACCCACTAACAGTCTTGCATTGCTCTAAAGGTCCATCACAGACCACATCAACTTGCATCATAGGGTAAATGACATTTAAGAGCGTGCAATAATAATCTCCAGGTTCACATCGCCTAAGAGTCTCATCACAGATCATATCAACATGCATCAATCAACAACATAAAGTAAACAGGCTTTTCGATTTAAGGAACATGCAACTACGTTCTCAGGTTCACCTTGCCTTAAGGTCTTATCACAAGCCACATCATCATGCATCATCTAAACAAGTTAAGGTAACCAGGCATCAAATACAAAACAGGAAATTTCAATCCTTGAAGACATAATAAACCAACAGATGACATAATTATTGTGCAAGCCGATTTCACATGCATCCCTGACCCTAACCTCGTCACTTACGAGTAAGGGGCAATCCAAACAAATACTTACCTTTGATCGAAGCACGCTGATTCGCTAGCCTTTCCTAAATTCGATGCCAACCTCGCCAGAACATACTAAGAGAGCCTACAGGCCAGAACATCACGTCTAGTTAGTCTCAATGACTTAACCAAGCATACTAGCCACATTTTAAGAGAACTTTTGGTCCACTAAGACCACAACTAAGTCAAACCATCTATCGAAAATGCACAAGAACGGTTGTAGCCATTTACTTTCAATCAGGTGAGTCGAGCGAGTTCTGCATCTGGCCACGAACCTCCTAGGACTAGTCTTCTCGTCGACGCTACAATCCTTGCCAATCACAAATAATCATTCCAATTTACCTAGGCCCTAACCAATCATAACCCACCCTAAGTTTGTACTTTGGTCGAGCCCGACAACGAATTCATGGAGTTCAAGGGCATTAAACTTATTGAGTTAAGGCCAAAAAGCTTGCACATTCTCCTAGAAGGACTTTCGATGCTAGAAGGCTTGCTGCCTCCGGTCACAACCTCTCAAAATCAAGTTCACATCCCTGTCCAAAGAGAAAGGCAAACAATCATAACCTGGGGATAGGAGAAACAGATCAAAAGGAATCGAGGGGGGTTCGGGTAGCTTGTCGGCGCTCGTGGGTTGAAGGATGTCGAGGGAAGACAAGAGAGAGAGAGGAAGAGAAGAAAGTTGCAGTTGGCCAGTCAGAAACGAAGCAGAATCGAGGATGGCTCGGTCGCAAGTGCTGGAGTTTTTTCCTTGTTGGCAGTTGCATAGGGACGGGGTGGCGAGAAGTCGGGACGCCAACCGCAAAAGAGAGAAAGGGAGTTGGATTCTGAGAGATAGAAAAAGAGAGGTAAGACTTTGAGAGATAGAGAGAGAGAGGTCATATGTTTGCTGAGGGCCTTAGTAACGCAGAAGAAAGGAAGAAGGGAGGGTGGTGGAGCCGACCGTCTGTTGCGGGCGATGCAACTCCAGTGAGGGGAGGTGCACGCGAGGGCTTCCCTTTTTTCGATTTCAATTTCGTTTTTTTTCTTCTTTTTTATAACTTAAAACCATTAAAACTAAATGATAATTACAAGAGCTTTTCCAAAATTTACCAAAATGCACCTGTCGTCATAAAACCTCCATAAGTTGGTGATAATGTTATTGAAAAATAATACTTAGACACAAAAGAATAAGCATTTCAAATTAAGTGAATGTTATAGCAATACATTCGTAGTGATTGAAGTCTATCAATGATAGACTTCAATCACTACGAATATTGTGTCATGATTGGAACCTTATCTATGATAGACTTCTATCACAAATATTGTAGCTCGTCTTTGATTATTAAAGTCTATCAGTGATGGTAAGTGAATTCGCATTCAGACTAATTTCATAATAACCCACGAGGGAAAAACACCACGATCTATGTTTTAACCTCACAACCTTCATGAAGAAATACAGTAAACTTATTTCAAAACTCATTCTTCATAATATCAACCTAAAACTCAATAATCAGAGGAAAAAAATAAATAAATAAACATAGCCAAAAAAGTGTAGAGCTGAGGAAAACAAAAAACATAACAAAAAAAATGTAGATCTAACGAAAACAAAACCCCCAAAATGTAAATCATTTTCCATAATCTCAACATAAAAGAAATTTCAGAAGTCATTACTAAATGTATAAACCAAACTCCAAAAATCTAATGAAGATCTAAGGAAACTAAACAAATTGATTAGAGAAAAATGAAGATCGTATATCAAAAATCTAAATAGAAGCATACCAAATTTGATTTGAATCTTGAAGTGTGAAGAAGAAAACCTATTAAAAATCGTGAAGGAAGAGGGAAAAAAGCGTGCACATTAAAGGGTAAAATGAGAATTAAAAAACGTCTTTTAAATTATCTGTCTTATTTGCAATTCCTTTTAAAACCTGCTATACTTGTAAAAAAAAAAAAAGAAATCCTTATTTTGCTACCATTTATAAATTACCTATAATTATTATGTTATTTAAATCTGAAACTCTCTATAAATAGCAATATTTATTTCCCCAAGCAGGGTAGTGTGAAAGAAAAGAAAAGAGTAAAGCCAAGTGATCATGACGAACTTCACTTCCCATCTTCTCCTATCTGTGCTTGTGCTTCTCTACTTCTGCATTGTTTTCTATTTTTACAGTAGAGGTAAAACTTGACACTACTAAATTAACTCATCTCTCTATTTTATTTGTTCTCTTTTTCCATTTTAAATAAATAAAATCTACATTATGAATTTGTGAATTAAATTCTTGGCATGAATCTCTAGGTATGATTTTTTTAGTGAAAGAAACTGAAGCTTGTGTTGTATTTTGCTTAGTTGAAAATTACTGCTACAACATTTTTTTTTTCATCATGTTGAATTCTTCACCTCCATGATTTTTCATGTAAATAAGCATGTTCTTACTATTTGAAGATGGTTAGTAGGCAATAAATGAGAAGAGGAGATAAGAATTGGCTAGGTTCCGTACTACTCTTATGTATTGCTTGTCATCCACATCGCAAAAATTTCGAGCCCTATCTTAGTAGGAAAATTTTTCATATCTTCCACCATTAATTGTTTGTCATGTGTCTATTGTTTTAAATTAATTTTTTTGTGGGTTCCACCGACTTTAATGACATAATTTCTTTCTTTTTAATTTATCTCTCCCCGCATTTCTCTCTCAATATACTATTTCTCTCTTTATTTATATTTCTTTTTTTTTCTCTCTCTCTAATGTCCTTCTCTTTTGTTATGGGTGAACTCGAAGTAGTATAAAACCATAAATTTTGTTTGGTGGTTCAATAAAAGGTTTCTACCGTATAGAAGCTTCAGTTCCACTCTAAAACAATGTCTTATCTATACTCTATCTATGGTTGTGTTCTATATCTTTGGCTTGTTTCCTTGGCTTCTTTTGGGGCTTTTCTTCTCTCTCAGAAATTTAAACCACGTCATTTTGTCGTTCCCAACAATAAAGAGGAAGATGAGTGAACTATATTAGAACCAAATCTCAACAAATTTGATATTTAGGCTATGTTTGATAACCATTTGGGTTTTGGTTTTTTATTTTTTAAAATTGTGCTCGTTTTCTCACCATTTCTCTACAATGATTTTCATTTTCTCTACAATCTTTCTTAAGAAAACATTTGAATTCTTAGTAAAATTCCAAAAACAAAAACAAGTTTTTAAAAACTATTTTTTATAGTTTTCAAAATTTGGCTTGTTGAAAAAATATTTAAAAAGTAGATAAGAAAACATGGAAAGTCATAAATGACAGTAATATTTATAGGCTTAATTTTGAAAAATCAAAAACAAAAAACTAATGGTTATCAAACGGGGCCTTAAATTTTTTATTTAGACTATTTATTCTAATGTTTTATTATCTCAAAAAACTAAATAGTTATCAATCAGGATCTTAAATTTTTTATTTAGACAATATTTATTCTAATGTTTTATTATTTCATTTCTCACTCTTAAAAGCAATCCAGGAGATCTAAGTTTGAAATTGAGTAAACTGTGAGTTTCAACCATAGTAAAATGAAGCAAATTTAGGGAGAGAAAAAAAAAGAAAAATAAAGAGAGAAAGAGAGGCTTTGGGGAAATTCGAGAGAGAAAAAAGAATATAAATAAAGGGA
Source organism: Trichosanthes cucumerina (assembly GCA_036507285.1). Taxonomy (NCBI): domain Eukaryota; kingdom Viridiplantae; phylum Streptophyta; class Magnoliopsida; order Cucurbitales; family Cucurbitaceae; genus Trichosanthes; species Trichosanthes cucumerina. The sequence goes on from CM071844.1 coordinate 63,899,262, forward strand.
GAGAAATAGTATATTAAGAGAGAATCATGAGAAATACATTGAAAAGAAAGAAGGAGATGCCATTTAAGTTGGTGGGTCCTGCATAGAAAAATTAGTTGAAAATAATAGACACATGACATGTAGTCAATGAGGGAGATATGAAAATTTTTCTAACTACTACAATAGAACTATAAATTTTCTCGATCGACATTCTTTTAAAAATTATGTCATTTCCACTTAGGGATGCCCATTTTCCGCCCCGCAAGGACCCGCCTCGTAATCCCTGTTTAGGTGAGAAATAGGGGAGGGAGCGAGGATAATTTTTTTCCCCGTTGGCTAAACGAGGACGGAGACGTGGACGGAGAATACATTCCTCATCCCCGCTCCGATTTATTATTATTTAAATATATATATATATATATATTTATGTACATATAATAAACCATAATTCTAAATTTTATTAAATATAATTTTACTTTTTTAAAAAAAAAATTGAAAAAAAGTCTCTTAAATAGAAATTTATAATGAGTAATTAACCTTTTAAATATAATTTTTTTTTAAAAAAATTATGTAATAAAATGTAGAAAAATAAAAATGGTAAACGAGGAATTATTCCTCGCGGGAATTCGATCCCCGTGAATTTCGCACGGGGAATCCCGCCGCGTTCCTGTGAAATTAAATGTGAACTTTTGCGGGGGCGGGGACGGGGACAAGAAGTTATTCTCCGACCCCACCCGCCCGTGGACATCTCTAGTTCCACTAAAAACTATGTGGAATCCACCAACATTACAAAATTATGCATAAATTAAAAAACATAGAGTGAATAAAAGGAGTATGATACTGATACATTATTAGAAATTATTCAAGAGTCTAGTGTAAAAGAGGGAAGAGATGCGGGATCTTGCATGTTAGAGAGAGAAAAGAAGAGAGAAAATGTGGGATGGTCACGTTAAGGAAACAAGAGAAAAGACAGAGAGGAGGAAAAAAAATGAGTTAGGTTAGTCTTGCATGAAAGAGAGAGAAGAGAAAGAAAAGCAGTGTATGGCATGTTAGAGAGAGAAAAGAGAAGTCTGGTGTTGCATGATTGAGAGAGAATCAGAATATGTAAGAGAGAAAAAGGTATCGAGAAAGAGAGAAAGGGAGTGAATTACAAAAATGAGAAAAAGAGAGGAAAATACAAAGGAATACACGGGAAAAATTTTATTACTGTACCTACTATTTATTACTTACCACGTTAGCATCTCTTTGTAAATTGTGGGGTCTATCATAAATTATGTGGGGTCTACTAATATTAAAAGATAGCGTGAATATAGCGAGTATGGTACTCCTATAGTACGTACTAGAATTTTTTTCGGGATACACAAAATTGGTCGTACGGGTGGGAGTGCATGAAAATCTTTGACTAATCGAGCAACATTCTCGATTAGTAAAGGTAGAGCTAGAAATTTCCATAAGAACGAATAAAATTGTACATTATATCTTAACTATATATATGAGCTCTTAATTTTAAAATTTAAATGGGACAACTCTTTAAGGAAACATGGGAAATTTTAAAATTCTTAAAATTGTCCTTCCTCCCTACCTTTGACTGTGCCCCATCTAATAGTTGAGATCAACAAATGAATGTTGGCTTGGTCAAACCAACTAATGCATGAGTTTTGACTTGGTCTAAAGTTCTTAATGTTTAGGATTTGTTTGGTATGTGTTCTAATTTAATCACTTTTTAAAAAATATTAGAACATTTTTAAATCCTACATTTTCTTTAATAAAATGTTTTAAATAACAAAATTGTTTGGTTGTTGTGGTTATACAGTTAATCACTTTAAATTTACTTTTTTTTTTTTTTGATAATTCGTCTCTCTCAAATATTTCTTAAAAAATTCAAATTATTATTCCAATATATTTTTTAAAAAGCAGCTATAATTTATTAAGAAATCACTTAACAAGCTACACACTGTAAATTAATTAAAAAAGTTGATTTTATTTAAAGAAAAAATGAAAAGATTATCCCAAAGTAAACACACTATAAATTTGACCCCTAAATTGTTGATATATTTTGTTTTGCAGTCTTTAAGGATATTGTTCCATATGCTGCAACTTCTCCAAATGCAATACCCAAATTTGTAAGCCCCTTTGGTGAGGCTGCTTTGTCTATTCGTTTTTTCTAAATCTCTACTTGAAATAAAGTTGTAAGATGTGAACTTGTTTGTTCTATGAACAAGGATGGCTTGTAATGGCCACGAATAAAAAGAACTATATGGTTCAAGATTATGATAAATTATAATTTGTACCATCGTTGATAACTGTTGGGATTATCCATCTTATTAGAAAAAAATAATTAATATGGTTTGATAATAAATGGTCTATATTTGGAAATCAAGTTCAGAAGCAATTTTCTGATTTCAAAAATTTTAAAATAAAATAAAATTTTGACGTAAGATAGTTGTATGCCAAAGATAATTCTAAAAAAGAAAAACTCTAGAAAAAATGTTAAAAAAACACTTTTGGTATCCATTCTTTCAATGTGTTTAGAGTATAATTTTATCTCTGAACTTTAGTATGAAATGATTTAATTCCTCTACTTCCAAATTTATAATAATTGAATACCACATTCTTTTTTAGTTTTTAAAACATGGTCTTGTTTTTTAAAATATAGGTAAAAAGTAAACAACAAAACAAGAAACTCATAGGTAGAAATAATATTTTATCAACTTAATTTTAAAAAACAAAAAATCCAAAATTCATGTGATTATCAAAATGAGGCTTAATATGAACTTTAGTAATTTGATTGGTAAGAATTTAGTCCCTAGCATATGTAAAATTTTGTTAAAGTTTAATAGAGTTTCTTTACATAGTTATATTGACAGACTAGTGTGTAACAAAATATCTTGATGTATATGGATTAAATTGTTAGATTACAAATATATGGGTATTTCACCACGACTAGAAATACATGTAGGACTGTATTCACAGAAATACATGCAGGACTGTGGAGAATGACTTGGGCCCAAGGCCCAAAACTCACATGAAGAATGGGAGTGGGGAGTGTTTGTCCCACATTGGAAAGATTGTGGAAGTGAGAATGGTTTTTATACATTGGCTCACATAGAAGTTGGTAAAAAGTGGATGTAGTGGTAACAAAACATCTCCCCACACGCGTGCCGCCGCCGTCCGTCCGGTCGGACGGGCGGGTCCTAAGTTTTGCTTTGTTCTTCTTCGTCTTGATTCCATCCCTTGATTGGCGAGTGCACGCCACGATAGGGTATTGTGTTAACCTTAGGGAGCAACCGGCTGTAGCGATTTAGCACCGTGGTCGTGCCGAAATTGCTTTCAAGGCAGTGGATTTCTACGACACAACAACATTCTGATCATCGTCCGAGACAACAATTTGAAAGCAATTTCCTTCACTATGTCGATGATCAGATCGGGAAAGGTGTTGCCAGATCTGTCTAAATTAGAACCACTTGATGGATCAAACTACCGGCGTTGGTCTCAGAAACTCTTGATCTTCTTCGAACAGTTGGAGGTCGATTATGTTCTACTGTCCGACAAATCACAGATGCCTATTGTTACAGCAACGATAGATCCGAGAAGTTCCATCATTGCTGCTGAGGCTGATCCAACAGTCCGTATCGATTCTGCCCAATCGAAAAAAGATAGAAAATACGTGGTTGGAAAATGGTTGCAGTTTCAGATGACAGATGATAAACCAGTCATGGAGCAAGTTCATGAATATGAAAATCTGGTAGCTAATGTAATCGATGAAGGCATGAAGATGTGTGAAATTCTTCAAGCGAACGTCTTCGCTCGAAAAATTCTCTCCATCCCGGGTGACTATCGCAACCACAAAACACAAAAAGAAGGAAATGACCTTGATGCATCACATGCGCATCAAGAGGCCAATAGGCGTAAGGATAAGATGAATTCTCAATCTCGAACTCATTAATGCTAACCTTGTTGAGTCTTCTGTTGCCTTAAAAGACAGGTTCAAGAACAAAGGAAAACAAACTGCCAAAGACAGAACACAAAAGGGACATCAGTTTAAGGTTTCCAATGGAAAAATTGAGAAGTCTAAGTCGATCTCATTATGTGTGCGGAAAACACGACACAAATCATACCAGTGCAACCAGAGGAAAGGAAAGCGGATCAAAACACTTTCCACAAAGCCACCTCACGCCCAGAGCAAGAAGAAATTATTGCAAATTGTGGTCGTAGAAGCCAACTTAGTTGAGAATAAGTCCGACCGGATTACGGACACTTTGGAGCTTCAAGGCATTTTTGCTCAAATCAAGAGTTGTTCCATGACTACCAAGATTGTGCTGATGACGAATGTGTGTTCATGGGGAACTCTGCAACTGTTGGAGTACTTGGAAAAGGGAAGGTTCTCTTAAAACTTACCTCTGGAAAAACTCTATCATTAAGTGATGTTTTGTATGTTCCTTCACTACGTAGGAACTTGGTGTCTGGAAGTCTGTTGAACAAGGCTAGGCTTAGAATTGTGTTTGAGGCTGACAAGGTTATCATCACCAAAAATTGTGACTTTGTTGGTAAGGGATATCTAGCTGATGGAAAAATGTAAAATTTCCATAGCCCAGTTATTTGGGTGGTCCATATAAGGACTTGATGGAGAAATGTAAGGTTTCCATAGCCCAGTTATTTGGGTGGTCCAAACATGGACTTGATGGACAACTATAAAGTCTTCATAGCTCAAATGGAGTGGTTTGTCTTTGACAGATTTGATGAAACAATTAACGTGATTGTGAAGGTGTGGTTGCCTTCTATGAAAGAGTTTAAGGGTCTCTTTCTAGAGCTTTCACGATGACCCAAGGTTCTATGTGCTTAGCCATAAAAGAGCACATGAAGTGTTAAATCATCGCGGAATCAAGACAAAACACAAGGACTAAACGTGTTGTGGGGGTCTCAACCATAATAATTGAGAGTTCAAGAGGTTACTCACTCTATTTTATTAAGTTGCTGCCCTATTTCACTATGCATCAATTCAAATCGAAAGATATTGATGCTTAAGTTTACTCTCCTTTCTTAGCTTGAGAATTTCTTTTCTTTACCTATCAAACGTTTTTCTTCTCTTTTCTTTTGCAAGTCATTCGTGGGGGATTGTGGAGAATGACTTGGGCCCAAGGCCCAAAACTCACATGAAGAATGGGAGTGGGGAGTGTTTGTCCCACATTGGAAAGATTGTGGAAGTGAGAATGGTTTTTATACATTGGCTCACATGGAAGTTGGTAAAAAGTGGATGTAGTGGTAACAAAACATCTCCCCACACGCGCGCCGCCACCGCCGTCCGTCCGGTCGGACGGGCGGATTCGGGTTCGGGTTCAAATGCGCTTGCGCAACAAAAAGAAAATATTTTTTTTAATTCCTTCAATTTTTATTTTACTTTAATTGTGATTAAAAACGTAATCAATTGCCTTAATTAAAGAAAAAAACGTTTTGTGTTAAAAACGTTTTTATTCAAGATCCAGATCTGAAAAGTTTCTTCCTCTCCTTTTAGTCTCCTCCAGATCTGAAGAGAGAAAACGATTTCCGACATTCCCAAGCTTTGCTTTGTTCTTCGTCTTGATTCCAACCCTTGATTGACGAGTGCACGCCACGATAGGGTGTTGTGTTAACCTTGGGGAGCAACCGGCTGTAGCGATTTAGCACCGTGGTCGTGTCGAAATTGCTTTCAAGGCAGTGGATTTCCACGACACAACAACATTCTGATCATCGTCCGAGACAACAACAGGACTACTTAAATATTCTAGGCAGAGACAATCAACACGACCTCACAAACCAAACATCTGAGAAGGACAAGAATATGTGAATTCAAAATCACTTCTAAAAATATGAAAATCACCTCAAACCAAACATCGAAATAATTATATGAAAATCAATTGTAATTAAATCTCATTTTCCAAAATTACTGATGCAAAGCTTATTGAGGACACCGTCAAATGAAATTTATAGTAACCAATCTAAAATTAACTACTTTTAGTAATTAATAGTGGATCAGGTCGAATCACATGGAGCCGAACTAAAATTAGATCTCTAACAACTTGGTTTTCTAATCGACACGGATTGACTCGGACTAAGGGAGTTAAACATAAAGAGATAGGGATAGAAAGACATAAAAGCAGTAAAGGATAGGGACTGATTCTCACCAAGATACCGATTTGAGAGGATCACAATAGGGTTCAATGTAATAAAATCAATCACAGTTTATCTAATTGGGTAATTTCATGCTTTCAAATGTACTCACCTACCTTAAGGCAAGCCTAAGAGCTTTTAGCAATTTCTAGTGCAATTCAATTAATCTAAATACTAATTAAACCAAAAACCAATCGTAAGCTGAGGACGATACTAATCCGAGCTACGAATTGTAGCATACCATATACTTAAAACCTATCGTTTAAACTCTAGGGTTTTCTAGAATTAGCGAGATGCTCAAATAAATCTAAGTGGTGAATTCAGATTAATCCTCACCCTTTTACTTCTTTTAGGGCAGGATTCTTTAAGTCGTTTATGACCGCTCGAAGTTCACGAACTCGCCGAACCTAAATCCTAATTGTTACTAAAATTAAGCATAATCCCAATATATTCAAGCGAACTCTCAAAATTACGTATAGCTAAGCTAAACACATTCGATGCGTATAGGTTTGTCAGGCCTACCTACAAACATGCTTAGGACTACATGCAAAGAAGTAAATAGACATTCTAATCATGGAATTAAGCAATAAACAAAAGTAAACTCATAGTTTATTACTTGAATGTTCTTGGCATGCAACTCAAAGACAAAATGCAAGAATCTCTCTTGGTTAAGCTTGAAAGAAAAGCACTAGTGCTAAAACTCAATTCATCGTAAAACTCTAAGGGTCACATCATCAATCATAGCAAGAAAAGACAAAAATACCCCTACTTAATATGTCATAAAAAGGATAAAATGGAAAAGCAATAAAATTACATCAAAATGATTAACTAAAATACGAATAATAACTTAATGCCCTTGTCAGTTCATATCATCATCTCCTCCTTTTTAAGGGTTTGTCCTCGAATCGAAATCAATACCTTGTAATGCAATTTTAAAGAAATGAGAAGAAAATGATGTGACTCTTCTTGGGCTTCTCCTGGATGACCTCCCTTGTAAAGCAACTTCATAGTTATGAGATGTCAAAGACTCATGCAATAACTTCTGTATTGTCCCCACCAATACTATTCTTAAGAACCATCCAAACAACACACCACTATACCATGATGAACAACAACTGATTTTACCGGCAGCTTATACCAACCATAGTGCTTTGGGGTCGAGTGGGTTAACATGAAAATCCTTGCTTGGAATGTGCGTGGTTTAGGCTCTCCCTCCAAAAGAGCTCTCATCAAAAGAGTTATTACTTCAAATTGTCCTGATATGGTTATCTTAACTGAAACCAAATTGCATACTGTCTCTAACAATATTATAAAATCTTTGTGGAGTTCGATTGTATTTCTTGGGCTTCTCTTAACTCTATAGGTTCTGCTCGAGGAATCCTTATGATGTGGGATGCTCTTGTTCATGATGCTATTGAGGTTATAAATGGGCTCTTTTCCTTATCCATTCAGCTGCGACTGGCCGATGGAGTTTGTTGGTGGGTTTCTAGAATTTATGGCCCGACTAGCCGTCATCGGAGACAACTCTTTTGGCCAGAATTATCTTATATGAATGGTCTTTGCTCTCCTTGTTGGCTTCTTGGAGGAGATTTTAATGTTTATCGGTGGAGCCATGAGACCTCTTCAGTCAATCCTCCCAGAAAAAGTATGAGAAACTTTAACAATTTTATCAATTTCTCATCTCTTGTTGAACCTCGACAACTTAATGGCAATTACACTTGGTCCAACCTAAGGACCTCTCCTGCTCTTTCTAGACTTGACAGATTCTTACTTTCTCAAGCATGGATCGATTCTTTTCACTACCACCAGGTACGTCGTCTACCTCGTTGTACCTCAGATCACTTCCCGATCTTGCTTGAATCTACTTCATTAAAATGGGGTCCATGCTCTTTTCGCTTTGAAAATCACTGGCTTAATAGTAAGGCTTTCAAAACAGAGTTGGAGAGTTGGTGGCAGTCTACTTAAAATAATGGCTATCCTGGTTTTGCCTTTCTAAATCGTCTCAAAGTGATAACCTAGAATTGTAAGCATTGGAACATAAAGGTGTTTGCAGCTGTTCTTTTCTCGTCAAGCTAACATATCCAACAAAATCTCTCTGATTGATAACAAGGAGGAGCTGAGATTAGTGGACACTGTTGATATCCACAAAAGAATTTCTTTTAAAGCTGATCTTTGTGGCATTGCCATTTCTGAGGCCAGAAGGTGGAGACAACTTTGTAAACGATCTCGACTTTGTGAGGGGATGAAAACTTAGCCTTTTTCCACAAGGTGTGCACTGCTCGTCGGCGTTACAGCTTCATATCTGATACCAACTCTTCAGAGGTTAGTCTTGTCACAGATGGTCAAATTGAGAAGGAATTCCTCACTTTTTTTTAACGATATCTATAGAGGTCAATCTGGTGGTGGGTGGTTAATCACCAATCTGAATTGGCAACCAATCAATACACAACAAGAAAGTTCTCTCACCAGAGCCTTTACTGATGAAGAAGTTTTTAATTGTTTAAAGAGCATTGGAAGCAATAAAGCACCTAGGCCCGATGGATTTACTTCTGAATTTCACAAAAACTCTTGGAACATCTTCAAACACTCTTTCATGGACTTGTTCCACGACTTTTTCAGAAATAACATTGTCAATCAATCGGTTAATGAAACGTATATTGCTCTCATTCCCAAAATGATTAAGCTTTCGAAAGTTTCTGATTTTCGACCCATAAGTTTAACTACTAGCCCCTATAAGATATTAGCAAAAGTTTTGGCAGAGAGGTTAAAGGCAGTGCTCCCCTACACAATTACCCCCTACCAGTCTGCTTTTATCCATGGCAAGCAAATTACATATGCTACTCTTATAGCGAATGAACTAGTGGATTACTGGACATGTTCAAAGTAAAAAGGTGTTATTTTCATGCTAGACATCGAGAAAGCTTTCGACAAGATTAACTGGTCTTTCCTTCTTTCCATCCTCAAACTCAAAGGCGTCAATAACAAATGGATCTCTTGGATTAAAGTTTGTCTCTCTTCGTTGAGTTACTCAGTCATCCTTAATGGTAGGCCTCGTGGTAAAATCAGGGCTAACAGGGGTATTAAGCGAGGAGATCATTTGTCCCCCTTTCTTTTTGTGATTGCTATGGATTATCTTTCCAGGCTTTTGGATGATGCGCAGAACAAAAATTTGATCCATGGTTTCTCTCTGCGGAATAGTTCGGTCCATATCTCCCACCTCTTATTTTTCACGGTTGATCATACAAGTGTGAAGAATTTATTTCATATCATCAAATCTTTCGAATGTGCTTCTGGCCTGCATATCAATCTTAAAAAAATCCACAGTCTCGAGAATTAATATCTTGAGCCAAGAGCTTGCTGAGATTTCTAGATTATGGGGTTGCACTTCAGAGAATCTTCCTATCAGTTATATGGGCATGCCTTTGGGGTGCAATCCTAAGCTCCCTGCTTTTTGGGGTTGGATAGTTGAAAAGATACACCTTAAGTTGGATAATTGGAAATTCTCCTACATTTTGAAAGGGGGTCGGTTAAGCTTAGTCCAATCTGTAATCAACAATTTGCCAATTATCTCTTGTCTGTCTTCCATGCCCCTTCTTCCTTCTGCAAACGCATTGAAAAACTTATGAGAGCTTTCTTGCGGGAATGAATTGGTGCGAAAGGTGGAAGCCATCTGGTTCGTTGGGGTTTAGCAACTTTGCCAATAGATCATGGTGGGATCGACATTTTCAAGATTCGTGATACCAATTCTGCTCTTCTTAGCAAATGGATATGGCGCTTTTATACATTTGAAAACAACCTATGGAAAAACCTAATTCAAGCAAAATACTTTATGGCAACTCCTGGTGGTTTACCAATGAAAGGAAAGACATTGCAGTGCAAAAACTTATTGGCATCACATCTTGAAGGAAAGCCCACATATGATAAGTCATATTAAATGGGAAATCTGTAGTGGTAAAGATACCCTTTTTTGGTATCACAACTGGACAAATCAAGGCCCTTTCAATCAAAGTTTTCCTCGCCTCTTCGCCTTATCTTCTAACAGAACAGTTACCATGAAGGAAGCTTGGAAAATCGAGGAAGAACTTTGGCAACTTCATCCTCATCGCCCTCTACTTGACAGGGAGAAATCACTTTGGTCTTCAATCTCTGTTGATTGGCCCACCCCCTCATCTATACTTAATAAGGATAAAATCCTTTGGACTTTCGATGCTAATGGTTGTTTTTCTATATCCGGTGTGAAATCTTTTCTATGTGCAGATCGACTTCCTCCTTTCCCTGTTACGGATGGCAAATTATGGTCCACTTTTTATCCTAAAAGGTGTAAGTTCTTCCTCTGGACCCTTATGCATAAAGGTCTAAACATTGCCGAAAGACTTCAACTTCGTTATTCTTCACACTGCCTTAGTCCGAATTGGTGTTATCTGTGTAATCAAGCTTCTGAAACCAGGGAGCATCTTTTCTACTCTTGCCAATTTGCTGCTTCTTTATGGGCTTTGTTAAACTATCAACCTCAGCCTCAACATCATTCTCCCAACACTTTGGATGACTTTGTGAGAAGCTTTTTGGCCATCCCTCTCCATAACACTGCCAATGACGTCTTACGGTCTAACATCTGTGGAGCGGTTCTTTGGAATATTTGGTTGGAGCGCAACAACGCCCTTTCAACAACACATCAAAGACGATATCTTCTCTATGAGAGGATGTCATTATCATGGCGGCTTCTTGGTGTTCTAAGTCTAAACTTTTTTGTAACTATGAAACTTCTTTCATTGCTCTAAATTGGAGAGCCTTTACCTAATCTCTCCATTGTATGTTTCTCACATACCTTAATAGAAGTTTCTCTTTCAAAAAAAAAAGGCTCGTCTCTTATTTGATTTCATCTCTTTTTGAAAGAATGATGGTCCTTCCAACTCACATGAATCTTGCAATCATTGATAGACTTAGGGCCAATTTTTTTAGGTTTGCTTCATAATCAATGTTTTAACAAACTGCAAAACTCAAAAGAAAAACTAGGAAAACTTGGTTGAAACTCACCTATCCGAAAACAAACTCTTTTATAAAAAAGTTCAAGAATATTTTGTTTTGAAATCAAGAAAGATTTTTTCTCCGTTTTTTAAGGCACATTATTGGCTTTTCTCAAATTTTGATCTCTAGACTGAGTACTGCTCGCTTGCTTTTCACTCTCATTTATGTTTTCACACTTTTCTTCTTTTCATATATTTCTATTTTTTTTTCTCGATCTCATGTCTTTTGTCTTCCAACTCACACACATCAAGTCTTACTTCTCTTGGAAGCAATGGTACAAGAGTAGGATCATATGTAACTTTGTGATCTAATATACTAACAATGTCATCACTGTTGGGTATAGAGTATGCCTTAGGATACATGTTTCATTAGCTTTAGTACAAGTGTATGGTCTAAAGCCTCGTAATTAATAATTTTTTTAATAATTATTAATATTTTTATTATTTTATTTGTAATACAACATTATCCATTATATTATATGGTTGACATGATCATATGTTCAAGAAATAACCTAAAGAGTCATAGTATATGGATAAGATTTGGTATCTTATTGTGGTAACACTATTGATATGACCCACTTTGTTATAGTTACAAACGATTTGATCCAAATAACTCATGTGGAGACAAGTGAGTGGGAGTATCTTATACAATAAGAAAGATCTCACCCAAAATGAAACCCAACTACCCATAGTAAATTGACTATAGGAAACTCCAAATGAAATTTCCATAGTTCAAATTAAAGACCTCGTGTTAGGAACACATTAATAAAATTTCAGCTCAATCAAATCATGAATCGACCTCCAAAAGGCTGAAATTCTCCATCCCCTCTATCGGTTTAATTTTCCTCTCTCACGCGCATCTATATAAAAAACTGGCGGCTGCATTTTCTTTTAAAAAATAAACCTAGCCCACATGGGCTCTTAGTGGGCTTATTCCACACAGTGAAAAATATTAGGTCTCGTATTAACTAGAGAAGAAAGAGATTCATGGTATATAAGTAAAGACAATTATCTCTATTGATATGAAACCTTTGAGAAGAAACTAAAAACAAAGCCAGAACGGTTTATGTTCTGTGTGGACAATATCATACCATTATGAAGATGTATTAATAGTTGTTGTCCTTATCAGTTAAAGACATTTGTATATGAGAGTTATGTTCATAAAATTAATGAAACTATGTACATTCATAGATCTAGATTGGAGTTAAATGAATCTACTTAACAGTCGTTGTGGAAAATTTTCAAAATTTGAGTCTCTTTACAGTGAAGGTGAAGGTAGCGAGGAAGAGGGAAGGCCTTGGTGGCGTCAGTGATGGAGAACTGGTGGTGGGGATGCAAGAAAATTATAAATGAAGTACGACTAGATTGTATGTTAAAATAAAATAAAATAAAATAAAACTTAAATAAAACTAAAGTTAAATTAACTTCAACTTTTAATTTGTTTCTAATAGGTTAGGCTAAAAAACTTTAGGTCCCGTTTGATAACTATTTAATTTTTTGTTTTTTAAAATTAAACTTACAAATACTATTTCTATATAGGATTTTCCTTGTTTTGTTATTTATTTTTTACGTATGTTTTCAAAAAACCAAGCTAAATATTGAAAATTTAAAAAATATTTTCCAAAAACTTGTTTTCGTTTTTGTAATTTGACTAAGAGCTCAATTAATTCCATAAGAAATATACTACCATTGTAGAGAAGATGACAACCATTATAGAGAAATGATAAGGAAACAAGCATGTTTTCAAAAACCAAAAACTAAGGCGATGTTTGATAACCATTTGGTTTTTAGTTTTTAGTTTTTAAAAATTAAGTCTGAAAATATTACTTTTACCAATGAGGTACTATGTTTTCTTCTCTATTTCGTACCTATATTTTCATAAACTAAGCTAAATTTTGAAAATTAAAAAAAAATAGTTTTAAAAAACTTGGGGTTGTTTTTAAAATTTGTGTAAAAACTTAAATAATATCTCAAGAAAGATGGAAATCATGGTAGAGAATGAAGAGAAATTGTGAAAAACAATCATAATTTCTAAAAACTAAGTAGTTATCAAACGGGGTTTAAATGGTTATCAAACGAAATATTAAATTATATGTCCAATAAGTCCATAAACTTTAATTTGTGTTTGTCCAGTAGAATAATATTGATCTATTAGACACAAACTCGAACATTGAGAGATCAAACAAAGAATATGAAAGGAGAACAGTGTGAAACACAATTCCAACATCATTTATTTTATTAGCCAGCTACTACAAGCACTCATTATTTTGATTGTCACTGTTAACAAAAACAGCATTATTATGCATGGTCTCATATCCGAGTGAAAAGCACTTTCTACACAGTACTTGGGGCGATAGCACTGGAGATTTAAAGACAAACAACATTACAACGGCAAATTCGAGAGTTAAAACCATTGGGAATGCATTCACAACCCTTAGGTGGGATATTTCCATACTTTGCCATTGCTTCATGGTAGCATTCTGAGATTCCAAAAGGCCCTGAACATGTCCCTGTTGACCCAAATTGTACTGGGCAAGTCTTTGATTGATCTGTAAAAATTTCGAAAAATCAATTTTCAAAATGTTAATGTCAAACCCATTTGGTAAAAAATGATTTTAAATTGTAGGATTTTAAAAGATGGAAATTATTTCAAATTCTTATTTGTGTTTGAAACCAAATTTATTTAAAATAATCGAAATTAAAATTTTTCGTTTGGATGCTTACGAGAAATGAAAATAAAGTATGACATTTTATTGTTATGTGATTTTCAAAGAGATTATTTTAATTAATAATAAAATATTTTAGTATCAAATATCATTATCAAATACATATCATCATTAAAACATACCAATAATCAAAACAAGTCAATTTATTAAATTAAAATTTACTAATGTTATCATTATATATTGTAAAAGTTGAAAATAAAAAAATTATAAATATTTTAATTTAAATGAAAAAAATAAATTGGACCCAGTCGAATCTAAAACAAAATCATCAAAAAAGATTTGATTGGTTGATTTCATCTTTAACCCCATGGATGAAAACACAAAACTAAAGGAAAAAAATCGACTAAATCAATATATATATAAAGAAAAAAAAACATATTATTCTTATAAATCAATAAATAAAAAAAAGTATAAGAAGATGAACAAAGCAAAAAAAAAAAAACACTTCTAATTAATTTCTTGTCTATAAAAAAATTTCGTTGAAAATGTAAAAATTGCATGAAAAATATTGAAATTAAATTATTATCATCAATTTCTAAAAAATAGAAAAATACAGTATAAAAGTAAAATAAAAACCTAACTTGAGTTTACTTTTGGTATTGAGTTTAAATATAGAAGAAATGTCTATAGTATAAAGTTGAATAGAGAAAACTATCGTGAGGAAACTATTGTATGAGCTGGGGCAAAATTGGAAACATATTTTTTAAAATTTAAGATCCTACAAAATCCGACCTATTTGAAACAGATTTTTTTTTTTTAAAAAAAGATTTGAAACCCTAAATGATTTCAAGTTCTTCATTTTTTTTTTTGTTTCCAACGCATGAAATATTTCAAATCATTTATGATTTAAAATCATTCCAAATCTAAGGATTCCGAACAGGAATGAGGACGAGGACTAAAATAATTATTTTTTTAAATAAAAATGTTCAACAATCAATATGAATTTTTACAAGTTGAGAAAGTTCATAGAAGTATTAAAGGCTTACCTGCAGAGTGAGAAATGGATACAAGGCAGAGGAGAAGAAAAGATAAGAGAGGAATGCTAATGAACTTCTTATCCATAATCACAAAGCTTTTTGTGTTCAATATATTATTTGCTATGATCTTTTCTTTGTGCTTTACATTATCAATTTGATGTTCTTATATATATATATATATATATTAGTTTGAAGAGCTGTTTAAATCAAAAGAAATATGAGAAATTGCATGAATATGGTAATTTTCATCTGGGAGATAGATCAAATATTTATATTATTTCATAATTTAAACGCATTATAGGGATTCCTTACCTTTTCTTCCTGCGTGTTTCTCAAAATGAGTTTTGCTTTTCCTTGTAATGTAAATCGTAAAATTATATCATATTTTTATAATAAAATTTAAATGAATTATATCCAAATGAAAAGTATTTTATTTATTTACCATATATACTACCAAATACAATTTGAATCATTAATCTTAACTTCATAAGTAATTTAATTCAAAATCAAATTAAATTCATTCGACTTTTTTAATTTCAAATCTATATTAGGTTAAAAACAATAACACATAATAGAAATATATAAAAAAAAATTTAAGCTAATTAATTATAATATAAATGCACCTGCATGAATGACAAATATATATATACACAAGCATATATAAGTGGTAGTGTGTCACTTATTAATTCAATTTGCAAAAATAACAAAAAAAAAAAACTCCAACCCATACTAACAGAGTGAAAAGTAAAAAATACCCGTATAATTTTCGGGCGCATTTTTTCAATATAGTCTATTAGTAATCTATCAATAATATATTGTTGATAAACTAACAATATACTTAAGAAGGAGGAAATCATTGATATACTACTGATAAACTAGCGATATATGTAAGGAGTAAGTCATTAATATACTACTGATATACTTATATGAAATTAATCATGAGTGTATCAGTAACTCACATACACGTAATTTATTGTGTATCTATGGTGCACTACTCATATGCTTTATCTCTCACCGACTTGCTCAATATAAAGTTTATCAGTAGTCTATCAATGATATACGAATAATAATAAGCCAAAAACATAACTAACATAGAGTATACCATTAATATACTTTTGATATACTTATATAAAGTTTATCAAGAGTACATTTGTAACTCGCATATGATATATGTTCATCTAACTAATATACTACTCATAAACTCAATGTTAGATATACTCGTAAAATGAACATATTTAGAATGAGGTATATTAATGATATTAATATACTACTGATATGCTTATATGAAGTTGATAAAAACATATTAATAATTCACCTATGATATATATTCATCTCACTTATATACTACTGATAAACTTAATGTTAAGTATATTAGAGAAATTAATCTATCTAAAATGAAATATATCAATGATATACAAATATATAAAATATCTCTGATATACTATGAATATATAGAGAGTATATCATTTAATTGATATATCTAGAAAGAAGTGTATTCGTAGTATATCAATAATATATTACTACTATATACTTCTTCTAAAATATATATCAGTTGAATGATATATAAATATAAAATATAACAGATATGCTACTATATACCTACTGATACCAATGAGGTAAAATTGAAATAAAAAAATGAAAATTAGAATTTTTTAAAATTGGCTATATTTGTAAACCTAAAAAACCATGATTGGATTTATAAATCCTGATATTTTTTTTTTGCTACCCATGACAATTCTCATAATAAATATGCACGTGATAATGGACTAGTATACTAGAAAAGGTAGTTTGCTTTGGTTCATCTCAAAGTTAATGTCTTATAAGGGTCGTTTTCTCTAGTTCTAAAAAATATTTTTTAAGTTATATATTAATTAAGTTGTAAACTGATTTACTGCACCTATCTAATATTTAGCCCATTGAAGAGCCACCAAAAAAATTGATTTTTTTTAAAATTTTTTATAAAAGAAATTTTTGTGGTTGAAAAATGTTCTGCACCCACAGGTTGCACTTATACCCAAGTACAACTCATATTTTATTTTTCCACATATATTTTGTTATTACAAATGTGAAAATGTTATTTGTTTCCGTATGTATATTGTACTAACTAAGACATATATCTTCGAAGTCTTATTATAAACTCTACAGTTTGGTTAAAAATTCCAGGATATTTATGTTTTTATCCAACTTCTTGTTTGACACGCATTTTCATCTCGACTTCATAAATTCATACTAAACAACTATGTACCTCAAACACATAATTTCTTAATCCAAATTAAATAATTCAATACTTCAAATACAAACTAAGTAACTCTAATCAATGCCTGAACGCCTTCTAAATATTTTAATGAGTGAGACAATTTGAGTTGTCTTCCAATATCAGGTATGTGTACGAACTTGAATGTTGTTAGACTATATTGATTTAATTAAATTTGTTCCTACCTATCAACTTAAGCTTTAGGATTAATTGGTGATTTAAGATGTACTTTTGGGGGATAAAAACACAAATTAGAGATGATCGAAAATGAAAATGATGACCTTAATTATATAAGTAAATATAGATGATTATAAATGTATCTATTTTATTGTATCTACCTCCCATAGATTCCAAAAAATATTTATATCCATGAGCCTCTCACTTCCGTCCCTCACGTAACTCCACCCTACATTGAGGTATATACAGATTGTTGGACCCGATTAAGCTCAATTAGGTAGTTTTCTCTTATTTTACTGATACCTCTCTTGACAACCTACAATATACAGGTAGTTCTTTTGATTGTATTTCCTTGTGCTTACTAGTTTCTTTAGACTTAACGCGTTCTTGTATATATTAGTATCTACATCACAATATCAACGACAAAGCAACAATTTTTTGTACATTTCTTTCGATACCCTGACCTACAATATACATGGACTTCTTTGATGACATTTTATTGTGCTTACTAGTTCTTTTAGACTAACCTCATTCCTATATATATTAGTATCTACCATACAATATCAACGATAAAGCTACAATCCTTGTACATCTCTTTCGATACCACTGACTAGCATCCAGACGAAATCTCCGTCTCTATCCTCAGACTATACTAGAAAACAAGGGTAAGTATCTACTAAATATGGGTAAGAAAACAAAATTTAGAATTCCTAAATCACAACCATCACCTATCAAATGTTGATTAAGGGTAAATAGAAATAATTATCTTATTGTCTCCCAATGATGAATTTGAAACCTCATCATCTCCCCATTGAACCTTGTTTTTGTGTATACATTCAAGTCCCCAAAAAATGTCATGCATTTAAATTCTTATCCCCATATCTTTAAGCATTGAGGGTTTCCAATTCCCTTGCTAAAAGATTTCGGGGTTGATTTCTTAATTCTCAACTACCCTCAATTGACTTCTTCAAGCACTAGTTTGCCTTCTCCGATTAGTCTTGCCTTTGTTGATTGCTCATTTTTTTAATGCTTGTATTTCTTCAATCAAAAAAATATTTTACGAATTATATATATAGATGAAGAACATGATTTTTTTTTTTTTATCAAAATCATAATTTTTTAAAAAGTAAAATATAAGTTAGTTAAAAATGGGAGATATGATGATGCCATGATTGTATATATGTATGTATATCAAGGGCAAAATGGGCATACCGTTTTCTTTGTATATCTCCCTAAAAAAAATAGGTAGATATATAAAATTACAATTATAAAATATTTTTATCCATTTTCACTATAGAGTTTTTTATTTTAGACATTATTTACAATTTTCCTTCCTTTATTTTTTATTTCTGTGATGAGAATTTGAACAGTTTGTGGTCATTATTTTTTTTCATTTTTCAGAAGTTCGTTTTTTTGCTTCAACCTCTATATATATGGGGCTACCTTCGGTATTAGACATCAATTTTTATTCAATGTTTTGAATACAATTAAGAGTTTCTTTGTTTGATTTCCAGTGTTTTGTTACCATTGTAATAGTATCAGAACTCATTAAAATCAAACAAGTATTTTGTCAAATAAAATTTGAATCTAACTTAAGAATAGTGAAAATCCAAATAGACACTATCTTAACGGGGCATGTTGAAGATTCTACATTGAAAAAAATGAAGAGAACCTTAGATACATACAAGCTATTCCTCTCATTGTCAATTGATTTTGAAATGGAATCACTTGCACAATATCTCATCGAACCAACCATGGCCTGACAGTTAATGACATTCTTTTATCCATAAGGGTAGAAAAATCAAAATTCTCACCATGGAACATATGAAGATGCCCCAACTCATTAGTGCAAACAAACTCCAACTTTGTACGTCGTTTTTGCTTTGCTCTTATCTTTAAAAAGCAACGAGCTTTTGCTTCTCAAATACATTGCCCTCATATAACTTGTGTTTTCAAATATCTTTAGTCCTATATAACTTCCTTATAGAGTGAAAAATCTCCATACCTTTTTCACTTATATGTCCCAACTTGTTACCACACACAAATCAATTATATGACTCAAATGATCTACATCAACCACTATATCCTTATTGACATACAAAGTCCTTGACTAGCTTGCTTCCTCAAGAAACTACTATTGCATCTTTTATAACCTTCCAGTTTCCTTGGCCAAAGGATACCCAACATCCTTCACTGTTTAACTACGCTACAGAAATCAAGTTCTTCATCATATGTTGAATGTGATGTACCTTGCAAAATTTTCAAACCTAACTCATTCACCATTTCAATTTCACATCATCAATCCTAATGATGTCCAAAGGCTCTCCATCAGCTAGATTCACCTTTTCATGATTTCTTGTAACATAGCTTTCAAGAATATCGCTTTGCCACACAGTATAAAATGACACATTTGAATCTATCACTCATGTATCATAATCATTTTCCTCTACCAGAATAAGAGTATCATGCATCTTATTAGTAAAAGATTTACACCAACTTTATTCTCCACAATTCTCTTTGGGGCTTTGTAATTCTTTTTCAAATGTCTAGTCTTACCATAATTCTAACGCTCTAATCTATCATTTCTAGACTTGCTTCTTTGTTTTTTTATTTACCTCAATTCCCAAACTTATATGATTGATTCTCCCTCTATCCTCATTTAATGTTGAACCAGAAGTAGAAGAAACACTTGAGTCCTTTCCGTGAATCTCTTTTACAATAGCAGAATCTTTGACCTGTGAAAGCCACAATTTCTCTTTCCCACATGAATTAGAGAGTGCTAGCTTCATGATTTTCCAACTATCAGGCAAAGATGTCAACAAAAAAAATGCATTTACTTCATCAGTAAATTCTAACTCAATGACAACAATTTTGTTCATAAGCAAATCAAACTTATTTATATGGGAAGTTACAGACGCACCTTCAGTCATTTTCAAATTAATGAATTTAATTGTGAGAAACATCTTGTTGTTTATAGAGAGTTTTTCATATATTTTAGATAAAGTTGTCATTCAACTCTACTGTGGTCGTCGTCTTTACCACACTGTTTGTCAAAGTCAAGCGAACAGTTCCCAACACCTTTTATCCAATTTTTTTCAATCATGCTTCTCTCAAATCATCAACATCTGACCCTTCCAAATCGTAAATCTAATTCCTTAGAATACAAATAATCCAATATCTGACATTAAAGTAACAAATTTCTCATCACCTCCTAATATTGTTCTACAACCAGCACGCTCTGACACCACTTGTTAAGGTATGATAAAAATATATTGTTCTAAAGTTTCCAACTAGATTCCGATAATATACGTTTTGTCTAAAATTTTCATATTAGGTTTTGGTTCCAAATATTTTACACAATAAAAAAAATTTAGAAACGACAAGCTTAACAGAATCAATAAACCAACCTAATTTTCTAAGCAACAAGAACGATAATAAACGAAGTTTTAGAGAAGACTACGTCTAATTTTGTGCTATTGAAGTAGGTTCCACTAAAATAATTCAGACGAAAGATACAAGAGCTTATAACACTCAAGAATGATTTCTCTCACTTTTCTTTCAAAGAAAAAACCTATGAATCACTCTAGAATAGACTCTAAACACTTTTCAATGAAGAGAAACACGATTAGAGTAAATATCTGTAAAATGGTTAGTTTTGTTGTTTGATCTTAGTGCATTGTTGCACAATAGCAACAAGTGAATCTTTTTAGGAACTATATATAAGTATTCCCCCATAAAAAAAACAATAGGATTGGAAAATTCTTTTCTCACACATCCCTTTATTTCTGTTCTGATATCAGTTCAATATGATATTATGATATCAGAGTAATCCTTCCATCCTCACTTATGTTCGTCTTGAAAGGAGTCATTTCTCATAAACTCCTTTACCTTCCCTAACGTTTTCGATCCAATTGTTGATCATCGATATTTTTGTTTTTGTATCACTTTTTTTTTAGCATCTTCATTATGTCAGTCCCTCCAACACTTCCCAAAAATCCCAATCCTCTGACATATCCTCTCAAGGTTTCAACACGTTAAAATGTTAACAAATAATAAATATGTTACAGAATGTTTTGGAAGTTTGTTTGTGAATAAGTATCAATTTTTAGATCCATGTCATGTATGCCCTCTTGCTAAACAAAGAAGGCTTCTCTTTCATCCCAATAATAACTTGGCTACAAGCCCTTTTGATTACCACACTGTGATATTTAGGGCCCTTATTGAGTCCCAACTCATGTTGGATATCCGATTGCAGCCGCAACACTTGGATTTTTCTCCTTCGACAAAAACCAGATGCTGCTAAAATTGTCCCCCAATTCTTCCATTTTGTGAAGAACCAATTTAATTTGGGTATTAAATAATTTTGTTCTGCTTTCAGTGACTTTTTCAGACGCATGGAGTGATACATTAGTTTTTCTGGGTAGAGCAGCTTGGTAGCTGGTAAGGCTCATAACCTTAAAGTCACGGGTTCAAATCCTGTCTCCTGCAAAATTTGTTTGTCTAAAAAATTTAGGTTTCATCTTTAATTACTATTAATATTAGTTTTTTTTTTTTCTTTTCGGATGGGAGTAAAAGAAAAAGGGAGGGGGGACTAGACAAAGAAAGATCAAGGCAGCATATATCAGTTTTTACTTTATACTTTACTGGGATCCGTTTATTATTAACCATAGATTTTAGTGAGCCCTCCGGACCGCCCGGATCCCACGAGTGAATAGAAAGTTGGATCTATATTGGATCTCACCTGAATCACCCTATCTATCCTCCTGATCATAAGTTTGGTTTCAAACCCCATTTCGAACAGGAGAAGAACGCCATTTCTAGGTTTTATTGTAAACCTAATTGGTTACTTCCAATTACGTAAATCAATAGTTCAAACCGCACTCAAAGGTAGGGCATTTTCTATTTTTATAGGAACTTCTATACCAGAAACAAGGCCAAGCCCAGAGGAACGAAGAGTTCCCCATAGTCGTCGGGTCATCGTTGTGTGCAGCAACGTAAAGACTGTGAGGGAGAAATCCTATCTCATTTGCAATGCTGACATGAATAGAAAAGGAATGGTTCGAGAATGTTTTATTTAAAACGTAAGGAAACATCGGGAAAGCAACAAGGATTTCAGCCATAACAATATTCTGTCGTTGAAAGAAAACATCAACATTTTCTTAAAGTTGCATAAGCTTTCTCCTTCTAGTCTCAAGGTTCCCTTCAATTTTGGGGAGAATGTGTTCTCTCAATCCTTCATCTGATTACTCACACTCCCTCTCGTATTTTAAATTGGAAGACTCCTTATGAGCTATTACAGGGTCGAATTGCTGACTACGAAAGCTTATGAGTCTTCGGTTGCTTATGTTTCGGTTCTACCCTGCCAGCTCATCGCTCAAAATTTGACCCGTTTTCATGGGTTACCCTCACGCTATGAAGGGATATAGGCTATTTGATATTCCCAACAACCGTTTCTTCATTTCTCGTGATGTTGTATTTCACGAACATTGCTTCCCATTTCATTTATTAGCTACCCATAAAGTTGACCTTCATGACCCTTACTATTGTAGCTTCACATAATTGGGCGTTCACCACTGCAAATAAACCCAAGAATAACACTCTTCAAACTAACCCAAGTTCCTCTCAGTTGTTCTTCTTCTTTTTCTTTTCACAAACACATCCACAACTTTTTTTTTTTTTTTTATGTTTTTCGCAACACCCACGCCGACCGCTAACTTTTCTTATATATATAAAACAACATAGCTTGCCAAACAAGTTATTAAATTAGCACTAAGTTAATTGAAATGGTGGGTCAACACTAATGGGTCTGCCGCCAAAAGGAGCATAGGAGGAATATGTAAACGACTATGAGTTTTGTGGTTCGAATCTCCTCACTCATATTCTACTAAAAAAATACTAATGGACCTGTTTGAGCTCCATATTCTTAACATGGGTAATATATATACACTCATGTAATTGTTAAGGACAACGGACCTCCACATATCTCCACAATGATATGATATTGTCCACTTTGGGCACCAACCCTCATGATTTTGCTTTTGGTTCTCTTAAAAGGCCTCATACCAATGGAGATAATTGTCCTCCGTATAATGTGGGACTTTTGTTTGCATCCTAACAGGAATCATGTATTCGTACGCCAAAATTAGCACAGTTCGTGTTGGAATTGTTGGAGTACAACCAAAGTCTCACATTGGCTAAATAAGGGGAAAATCATGGGTTTATATGTGGGGACACTATCTCCATTGGTATGAAGCCTTTTGGGAGAACGAAAAGCAAAACTATGAGGGTTGATATCCAAAATGGACAATATCATACCATTGTGGAGATATGCGGAGCTCCGTTGTCCTTAACCGTTCGAATCTCTGAACTCTGAACTAAAAAAAATAAAAAATAAAAATTAAAGAATACAGAGATACCATTCAACAGTACAATTCTTTCTTGTTTATTCAAGTACATATAAAAGAAGGCCTTAAATCCAAAATCCCAGCTAAAATATTTTTATTTTCCACTCAATTAATTTTCATCATCATCATCAATGAACTTTCTCAGAAAGTAAGCCAGCTCCATCTCCAACTTGCTCAAACAGTAGCCCTCACGAGAAATTGCAATATCTCCACCTTCACCACCGCTATTTTAACTGAACCCAAAATCACTTTTTATGAGAAACCATACCAAAAAGTGATCTCCAACTTCCGCCATTGTTGCACAAACATGAGAGCTCCATTAATGCAATAATGCCAGTCGGCAGCCAACTCAAAGAACTCAAACGAACAAAAATGGAGCCAAAAATAAAACCCATCAAAATGAAGCCTATAAATAGAGTATTTTGGGAAGAGGGTCTTTGTGGATTGAAAATTTGAAACATAGCGATGGGGAGATTTGAGCCATTGGTTTTTGTTGCAATGATTTTGACGATTTGTTTGTGTTTGAGTACTCCTAAGGCTTGTTCACAGGCGGATCAAGGCAGTGGAGTTCCTGGTTTTTTCATTTTTGGTGATTCTTTAGTGGATAATGGCAATAACAATGGCTTGCTTACGCTTGCGAGAGCTAATTATAGGCCTTATGGAGTTGATTTTCCTCAGGGCACTACTGGCCGCTTCACTAATGGACGGACCTTTGTTGATGTTTTAGGTAAATATTTATTTTGTTTTCATATTTTAATAATTTACTCTTTAGCAAATATTTAATCATTTTGGTCTTTATTAATGGTTTCATTTATGTGGTGTGATGATGTGGACGTGTGTTCTATTATAAACCACAAGGCACAAGTAGTTGAGTTTTGTTTTGGACTTGGAAATTGGTGGCTTAGAATTTTTATTCAATGCGGTGAGAATGTTTAAAAAGGTTTGATAGCAAATCAAACCATCATTGAGGATTAAAATATTATGTCAATAAAAGCATAACTTAATTAACATCAAATAAAATTTATGATTAAAGAGTCAAATGTTGTTGTACTAAAACAAAGAAGATCAAAATATTATTTTATTTTGAAAGGTAAACTTATAATGGAATTAAGTATGAATAATATTTATGTTAAAAAAATTATTGATAGTGGACAATGACAATGGAAAAATTATTCAATGAGACCATTACAACAATGCCACCTCTTTAAATTTGGAAGATTTATATCCTAAATTTAATTATATGTCTTCTAATAACTTTTGACATGTCTAAAATCACTTTTGACATGTTTGAAAGTGATTTTGCAGTGACCAAAATCACTTTTGACATGTCTAAAATCACTTTCCTACCCAAAGTGTGATGTTTGACAATATTAAACAAATGATTTTGGAAGAATCCAAAATCATTTGAAGTGATTCCCTTTCAATCACTTTTATAGGGTTTCAAAGTGATTATAATTTAAAATACTATTATTCATTTTTAAAATAAGTATACTTTTAATGATTTAGTAAAACTGTAATCTTTTTGTCAAAATTCATAAATTTTCATAAAAAAAGTGATTTTTTTGAAAACCAAAATCACTATTAAGAGTATAGAACCAAACATAAAAATGATTATATGAAAATCAGTTTTAATAAATCAATTATAGACAAATCAATTACACTAAAATCAATATTTCTAACATCATTCCCAAACATGCACTTACAGTTTTTCAAATGTACACAGCTCAACTACTAGGATTTCGTACTTTAATTCCTCCCTATAGTAGAACTCGAGGTAGAGCCCTTCTTAGAGGAGTCAATTATGCATCAGGTGCAGCAGGAATTCGAGATGAGACTGGAAACAATTTGGTATTTATCATACTTTTTTTGAAAAAAACTGTTTGTTTTTTTTTTTTTTGAAAGAGACTAACTTTTTTTGGGTTGTTTGTTTTGGTTTTTATATGAATAATGAAATGAAAGGGTGCTCATTTATCTATGAACAATCAAGTGGAGAATTTTGGAAGAACAGTGGAAGAAATGAGCAGGTTTTTCAGAGGAGATACTGATGCTCTCAGTTGCTATCTAAGCAAATGCATTTTCTACTCAGGAATGGGAAGCAATGACTATCTCAATAATTACTTCATGACTGATTTTTACAATACAAAATCTCAATACACTCCCCAAGCCTATGCTTCTGCCCTCCTTCAAGACTACTCTCGCCAACTTAGAGTAAGTGTGTGTTTGGATTAACTTCCAAGAGTATAAGGTATTTTAAAAATAAACTTAGAATGTTTGATTACAAACAAATATCATTTTTTAAATCGCTTTTTAAGATATACTTTAAAGTTATTCTAAAGTGAAGGGTTGATTGGAAATTGCCTTTTACCATCACTTAAAAGTATGTTTGAGTGATTTTGAAATGATTAAAATCACTTTTGTTGTATTTAAAATCAAATCGAAACATGTTTTTAATTATTTAAAATTATTTTTTTATAGTACTAAAATCGTGTTTAAAAGTGTATACAATCAAATATTGAGTTGATTTTAAATAATTAAAAGTATTTTTCAAAGTAATTTTACATATTTTTAGAGTAATTTTGAACCTAACAAATGTGATTTAAACTGTTTCAATATCACTCCTAAACCACATTAAGTTGAACTAATTTTTTATGGTTTTGTTTGACTAATTAGATTATTTGGGGTTCCATCCAACATGCCCCCTCTAGATGGTGTCTCTTTGTATTTACCATTCTTTTTTTGGACTGAATACCCTTTAGGTTTAATGGGCTATGATACCATATTAGATTATATGGGGTTCCATCTCAAAACCAATTAGCAATGAGAGGAGTAACCCATATATTTTATATCTTGTGAGGTTTCTCTCCACTTTTTCAATATGGGATCCTCAACATTGACTTGGAAGGTTTAAAAAAGTTGAAGTTTTGTTGCAGCAATTGTACCAATTTGGAGCTCGGAAAGTGGTCGTGACCGGGGTCGGGCAGATCGGTTGCATTCCTTACGAGCTTGCTAGATATCAAGGCAATAGTAGTCGTTGCAACGAAGAGATCAACAACGCGATCGGTTTTTTCAACTCCGGCCTTCGCAAGCTTGTCGACCGTTTCAACAGTGGTCGTGTTCTTCCCGGTGCTAAGTTTGTGTACCTTGATACCTACCAAAGCAACATCGACTTGATTGACAATGCCTCCACTTATGGTAACAAATAATCTATGTTGTTTGAAAGACAAACCAATGCATTAAAGATGAAATTTAAAGTCTAACTATTTGACATGGGTGTTTGATCAATGAATAGGGTTCACAGTGGTAGACAAGGGATGTTGTGGAGTGGGCAAAAACAATGGGCAAATAACATGTCTGCCTCTGCAGCAACCATGTCAAGATCGACGAGGCTACTTGTTTTGGGACGCATTCCATCCAACTGAGGATGCAAATATTGTGTTGGCAAAGATGGCATTCAACTCTCCTTCAAGAGCCTATGCATATCCCATTAACATTCAACAATTAGCAATGTTGTAAGAGCTGGATTTTCTAAGTGATAAACTAGCAAACTATTTATGGGATTGTCTCTTAGTTGTTCTTTGTTTGTGAAATGTCATCGATCTTAAGTTTCTCATGTATTGTCTTCTTTGTTTTAGCCATGAATGGAATCCTTGCTTTTGCCTTTCTTTATTTGGAAGTGTAATAAGATTGAAACTTTTATGTTAACATTCATAGTCTCTTTTAATATATATGTTAGATTATCTTAGTTTTTATTGCATTAGATCTTAATTTTTATTGCATTAGATTAGATTATATTTTATTTTATTTTATATTGTCCTATTAATAGGACCTTTAGCCTTGTATCTCAAAAAGAACACAATATCAATTCACAATGTAAACTCTAGCCGCCCTTTGTGTTCTCTCCCTTTTCCTCCTCCATCCTCTAAAAACAACATGGTATCAGAGCCCTAAGTTAGGGTTTCACCATCATTATTGTCGCCGCTACCGTTCATTCACTGTCGTCCGATCAGATCCGAGTCCGCTTCAGATCTCTGTCTCCTCCAGGGTTTAAACATCCTCAGATCTCGTCGAGGTTTCCGATCTCTGTCTCATCGAGCTATCTATTCCGCTTCAGATCTCTGTCTCTAGATCAGTGCCCATTCAGATTGAGGATTCGTCCTGGTGGAGATCTCGCCGTCCGACTCAGTTTTCTGTTTGTATCATTTGCAGCTCAGATCTGACCCGATGCAGATCTCGTCGTCCGACTCAGATCTCACTGTTTGTCTCAGCACCACTGTAGATCTAGTCGTTCGTCTGTCTCAGATTGCGCCGATCACTGCAAATCTCGTCGTCCGACTCAAGTTCGGCTTTCTCAACCCGGTTTGGTCCGCTTCGCTTAGACCGGTTCGATCCAGTTCACTCAAGTCAAAGAAGTTTGGTCTGGTCTGGTTCAGTTCATTCAGTTATTCAGTTCGGTTTGGTTCGTCTTATTCAGACCGTTTTGGTTGAGTCACTTTATTTTGTTCATTTTGCTTTATTTGGTTTAGATTAGTTTGTTATCTGCATGTTGTGTTCCTCTGTTGTGCTTCGGCACCTGCTCGCCTCCTCTGTTGTGCTTTGGCTTCTGCTCGCCGCCTCTATTGGGCATATGTTGTGCTTGACCGTCGCCGCCGCCGCTTGCTGCCACCTCTGTTGGGCCTCACAGTTGTGCTTGCACTTTTGTGTCCGCCGCCTCTGTTGTGCTTCTGGCATGCTTGCCTCATCTAGCAAACTCACATAATCTAACATCCCTCTCAATCTCACATGTGAGTTTGAGAGGGGATGTTAGATTATCTTAGTTTTTATTGCATTAGATTATATTTTATTTTATTTTATTTTATATTGTCCTATAAATAGGACCTTTAGCCTTGTATCTAAAAAGAACACAATATCAATTCACAATGTAAACTCTAGCCGCCCTTTGTGTTCTCTCCCTTTTCCTCCTCCATCTTCTAAAAACAACAATATAAGTGAAAAAAGTTGGAAGAAAACACATGTTATGATATGGATAGGGTTTGAATAGTAGAATGTGACAGGTATATTGACCAATCTAACTCAAGTTAAAGAGAAGCTAAGCGAGAAGCTAAGCTTATGTTTGGAATATGTAAGTTTACTTATACCTAAGATTATGAGTTTGTTGTTCTTGAGAAAAAAAAAATGAAGGATGAAGAAAATATTGTGGAATCAAATCAAAGTCTCAATGTTTGTTGAACAAAGAGAGAAAATTAAAAATGAGAGAGTGAAATCCAATAAATGAATAGTCTTCTATTGAAATAGAAAGTATTAGTGATGTTTCCTTCACATGGAAGTTCATTCTTTTATAGGTATAAGGAATTGGACCTTATTAATATCACTCATTAATTTGCAACATTAAAAAATTAGCTTAAAAATAAAATTTAAAAGACAAAAACTTTGAAATGTATTAAATCTAACTTTTTTAAAAAATAAACATAAAATATTAATTGAAAAACTGAACGTAATTAAAAAAGAAAAAACTCATAACTCAACACTTCTCCTTGAGGTTTTTTTATGTGACACCCATCTTTTGGCTTAGAAATACAAATTGCCTATGTGGTAGAACTTTTGTGAGAATGTCAACAAGTTGTTCTTCAAAACTACAAAAAAAGAGTTTTATTTCGCCTTCTTTCTCTGCTTCTCTCAATAAATGAAATTTGACTTTGATGTACTTTGTTCTACCATGTTGTACTAGATTGGAGGCAATAGCAATAGTAGACTTGTTATCACAAAACAATTTTGTAGGTTCTTCAGGTTCAAATCTCAAATCACTAAGCAATTTGTAAAGCCATATTGCTTGATTTGCGGTTGATGTAGCTGAAATATATTCAGCTTCAACAGTAGATTGAGCCACTACTTCTATTTTTCTTGAATTCCAAGAGAAAATCTTATTGCCAAGAGAAAAAAACATAACTAGAAGCGTTTTTAGAATCATCGACACAACCAACCCAATCACTGTCGGAATATCCAGTTAATTTCAAATCAACTGTAAATTCGAACTAAATTCCAAAATCAAGAGTACTCTTTAAGTATCTAAGGACTCTTTTAGCAATACCAAAATGAATTTCACTAGGTGAATTCATATATCTTGAGAACAAACTTGCAGCAAACATCAAGTCTGGCCTGGATGTTGTCAAATACAAGAGACTTCCTACTAGACTTCTATAATTTGTAGGATTAGAAAGCTTTTCACCATCATTCTTTGATACTTTCAAGTTTGTCGCTAAAGGAGTATGTTATGGGTGAAATTAGACCAACGAAAATGAGTTGGACGAATGGTTGTAGCAAAGGGCCAAATGGGATTAAAAGCCCAATATGAAGTCATAGCGGGTCGAAATCGAACAGGGACAGAATCAAGATGAGAAAGGACGAGAAGGCGCGCTTGGGCTCTTGCCCAAGCGCTGCCAAGGCCGACCAGGATAGAGCCCCCCTCTTTTGGGCTCTACCCTCGCCCGGTGACACGAAGATGGATTTGGGTTTGGGCGAAGCCCAAGCCCGAGGTCGGCCTCGACCGACCAAATGCAAGGTCGACCCCTAGGCCTTGCATCGATCCCACACGACCCACAAACTTACATTGAGCCCACTCTCGATCTTTCCTTTACCAAGTAGGCCACAAAACCTAGAAAGAACCTTAGAAAAAGGCTATTTAAGCTCTCCCAAGAGATGAGAGAGAGGTAAGTTAATTCTAGTCATCTAAACATAAATTCTTCTTGAATTCTCTCAAAAACCCCCCTCTGACTTAAGCATCGGAGCTTGTGTGGTTTACACCACACCGATGTCCAGGTTCTCTTTGTCTTGCATGCCACGTTCTTCCCCCAAGAATTACAAATTTACCGTCGTTGTCACGTGGAGGTCATGTGTGTTCTCCTGTCCAAAATTTGGCAACAACAGTTGGTGTCGTCTGTGGGGAACGACAACGCTTGCTTGGAGAACCTTGTACTTGAGTCAATCATCCTACTAAAAGATGAGTAGAACTTTGGGAAACGTGCATAGCGACGGAGATGGAGATGATTCTGGCCAGGATCACCACCCCCGGCGAACCAGGGAGACTTCTCCTCCTCAACCTCGTATTGACATAGGCCGACCAAATGATGAGGTGGTTGAACTAAAGGAGAAAGTCGACAAGATGGATAAGTGCCTGTGGGAGATCTTGGAGAAGCTCGACCAGCAAAACAATCAGAAAAAAGAAGAATCACCTTTTATGCAAGATCCACGAAAAGGAAAAGCGAAGGTTGTTGAAGGGACATGAGAATCGAAATCTCACATCCCGAAACACACCGATAAGCTGATCCTCGGAGGAAAAACGACAAGCCTCGTCAACCCTCGGCTAGGAGCAAAACGAGAAAAACAGCCAAAAGCGAAAATGAGCAAAACAAGTAAGTTAAAATCTCTAGTATAAGTAAGCTTGTGTGCCAATAACCGAGGCCGACCAGGCAGACCAGAAGCGACAACAGAGAAGAGCTTAAAATCAACATCAGACTTGCGAAGTCTAATCAATAAAAACGAAAAGCACAGGCCGAGCAGGAGACGGCCGAGGCCGACCCGAGGATGGTCGAGGGCGAGAAGATGGAAGCTGAGGCTGGAGGTTCAAAGCCAAAGCTCGATGCGCAAACCATAAGTCCTCCCTGGAAGGCCGACATCTTGAAAATGCAGAGAGAATTTGGAGATCTCCAAGGATCTTCCTGAAGGCTCGAGAAGTCGAGAGGTGGGATCTCGAAGCTCTGATTGAGCAAATCGACCCTCCTTTTGTTGACAAAATCATGGATGGGAAGATTCCCGAAAAATTTAAAGTACCAACCATCACCCCATACGATGGTAGTTCAAACCCTGTGGAGCACTTAAATGCCTACAGGTCCCGCATGGAGCTTTACGGAGCATCAGAGATAATTAAGTGCAGGGCTTTCTCTTCTACATTGACTGGACCAACGCAAGATTGGTACAGGAAACTGAAAAGGAAGTCCATTAGCTCTTTCAAAGAGCTTGCTAGAGCATTTGTGTCGCAGTTCCTTGGAGGTCGAGACCAACGTAAGCCTCATATGCACTTGCTCACCATAAAGCAAGGGCCAAAGGAGAGCCTACGGGACTATGTCTTCCGTTTTAACAAGGAGACTCTACAGGTCGAAGGCTTCACGGATACTACGACATTAATTGCTATTGTTGCAGGTTTGCAAGATAAAAGATTGTTGAAATCGATCGGGAAGAAGGAACCGACTTCCTATGTTTAATTCATAGCCAGGGCTGAGAAATACATGAGTGCATAGGAACTAATACGACCAAAGGAAACATTTGATCGCGAGAGAAGCGACAGACGCCCGGATCAAGATAAGACTCGGGATGATTCTTTTCCTGGCTCGAAGAGGAGGAGAGTTGAGGACCGAGGCCGATCAGATCAAGGCCAGGCCGACAAGAGCAAGGGACCATCCATGACCAACACTTTGAAAGGTATACGCCAACGACTCATCCTCCCGAGAAGATCTTGATGGAATCCGTCATCTAAACCTAGTGAGATTTCTAGACAAAATGAGAGCTCCATCTGGAATAAGGGGATCGAGACAAAATCTTTGCTTTTTCACGAGAGATCATGGACATGCCACCCATGATTGCTACCAGCTCCGAGACGAGATCAAAACCTTAATCAGGGAAGGATATTTGAAGGAGTATATCCAAGATGGAGCTGAGCATGCGTTAAACAGAGATGGTCGAGGGCGACCAGATGATGGTTGAGGCTAAGCCGGGGAAGGCGCACCCCGAGAGATCAGAACAATATTTGGCGAACCATCGAGAGGCGAATCCAGTCGAAAAAGGAAAACAATTGTACGAGAAGCCAGACACGATCCCTGTGATCGAGGTATGTATTCAGTCCACACCCTGAGATTGTGAACCCAACCATAGAGTTCACTGAGGCCGAAGCGAGGGTTATCCATCAACCTCACAATGATGCTTTGGTTGTGACCCTAGTTATAGCCAACGTGAAAGTTCACAGGGTCCTCATAGATGGAGGGAGCTCAACTGATGTCTTGTCTCTAACTGCCTTCAATGTAATGAAGCTAGAGAGAAAACTTCTGAAGGAGAATCTAACTCCCCTAGTTGGATTTTGGGGAGAAAGAGTTAATCTTGAAGGCAACATCGAACTCCCTCTCACCTTTGAGGTAAGACTAAATGCAACTACTAAGATGGTTAACTTCTTAGTAGTCGAATGCACGTCAGCTTACAATGCAATTCTTGGAAGGCCAATACTCCATCAGCTGAAAGCAATAGCTTCCACATATCATCAATTGCTGAAGTTTCCTACCCTAAATGGAGTTGGAGCTATCAAAGGAGAACAAAAAACTTCAAGAGAATGTTACTTCACAGCATTGAAAGAGACTAAGAAGTCAACTCGAGAAGAAGACCATAGCCTCAGCTTGACCGAGGCCGACCTCACCCCAATGAATTACTAGGGGGCTTTTATCTTTTTTTATTTTTATTATTAGATAGTTTAATTTCATGTCAGAAACTTACGTATGAATTATTCCTTATGAATAAAATCATTTCTTTCAAGCTACAAGCGTAACTCAAGCATGATTGTTTAATAAACAAAAATCCTACTTGAGTTGGGGCTACCAAGGAGATATGCTTCCTTATTAAACAAAAAGCAGAAGCTACAAAAGAGATATGTTTCTCTACTTGAAAAAGCAGAAGCTACAAAAAGAATTTGACTGTTATAATAAAAAGAAGATGAAGACTCCAAACCTGAAAGGTGCAAGTTCATCTCAGAAAAGCCAGGGCCAGACTAAGCCAAGGCCGACCAGATCTAGCCGAGGCCGACCACACTCGGCCGAGGACGACCAGGTCAAGCTAAAGCCAACCAGGCCAAAACAAAACTGCACACCTGACCCCTTGATGATCCAAAGTGAGTAACTTATTTTGGCTTATGGTAAACATGCATAAGTGAGGACCACGTTTATTACTTTATCTCAATTAAGTAAGGCTATGTAATTCTGTTCATCGGAGTTTACCTCTTTAAAGGAAAAGTATAGTCAAGAAAAACAAGGATGAAAAACAGGAAATACATTCTCATTAACCTTACAAACAAAGAGTCTTACATTGAGATAAAGAAGTAAATAAAAGAAAATACATAAGGAGTCAGTCCTCATTCACATTAGCTCCTCCACTAGCATTGGAATCATCTGAGTCATGAAAAGCAAGAGGATCATTCTTGAAAGAAGCATAATCTTCTCGAATGACCTCACAGTTCACCTCACAACTTACACCCTTATGATGTTTGGAGAAGCGTCTCATGGTCCATTCATGTCCAGATTCAAAGATCTCATCCCGCATAGCGATGAACTCTTCAGTCTTCCTAAATTCTCTTGCCAAGTATTCAACATTGGCTAAATGAGCTTTGGCTTTGTTCAGTTGAGCATGGATCGATTTGAGCTCAATTTTGGTGGAATCAAGCTCAATTTTGGTGAAATCAAGCTCTATTCTGACTTTAGCCAAGAGGCGATTAGCTTGGTTTACACTTGCCTGAGCTTGAACCAACTCAACTCTAGGAATACTAGTTTGTTGAAGAGGGGTGATTTTCTCAGCCATTACAATCGCGGACATGGTAAGGCGACCAAAACCCTAGAAAATAATCAATAAAAGAGTTAGTGGTGAGGAGACAAGAAAAAGAAGCAAAGAAAGTATGTGAAGGATGAAACATCAAAGCACCACCCATAGAGGGGTTTGTCCCTTCTGCCTGCGAAGGCCCGACTCCACTGGAGGCTTTGTTTCTCCTTTTTGTTTGTTAGCCTCAAACAAGGAGAAAGTTCGTGGAGGCATATTTGAAAACAAAAATAGTATGATCGTTAGTCACATTAGTCCAACAATATAGAAACAAAAGCAGAGACAGAGGAAGCGGGCGGAGGGATCAGTCGACTGCATCACCAAACAGTAGAGGCCAACCAGCAGACGGATCGCTTGAACCAGACTAGTGAGTCGGACCGGGCACGTGTAAAACATGCCCAAGTGCGCTTTCCCTCTGATCTCCCTCTCCCCGGTCAATAATCTTCTTCCTTCCATTGAATCTTTATATGAAGCAACATACGTCTGGAAAGCTTTGCGGAAAGTATGAAGCTACATAGCTATTGAGTTGTCAAATATCTCTCCAAGAGAGTGACACGAGTCGTGAATCGGGATGAGAACCTAAATCCCAAGAAAAAAAACAATCTTAGGATGATCCAAGGAACACCTTGGAGCCCTAAACTCCCACATGAGGGATAGTCTGAGGCGCATGGTAAGCGCATTAGAATAAAAATCCAAGGGGAAAGTGAACATTCGAAATGCGAAATAAGCAAGACGGTGGCCTGGAATCCCATTGGAAAACGAAGAAATTGACCTCTAGTAAGACCAAATATCCTCATAAGGATGGACAACATAAACTAGGGAGAATTCGAGGCAACCCTCGAAATGTCTAAAAATTGACTCCGAAGAAATTTGGCCAAGAGAATCGAAATGCAAGGTAAGTATGACGAGATCCTGAAATCGGCATTAAGATACCGGGAAAAATTAACACACTAGGGGGCATAATATATCCATCAGAATGAACATCCACGGAATGCCAATAGTAACTCGAAGAATTTCAATAGGGTACTCCCAAGTCAAGCTCCAAACGATTAATTCACAAGTTTCTAATCTCGAACCCAAACTAGGGAGTGGGGGTTAATGTTGTGGGTGAAATTGGACCAATGAAAATGAGTTGGACGAATGGTTGAAGCAAAGGGCCAAATGGGATTAAAAGCTCAATATGAAGTCATAGCGGGCCAAAATCGAATAGGGATAGAATCAAGATGAGAAAGAACGAGAAGGCGCGCTTGGGCTCTGGCCCAAGCGCGTGGTCGGCCTCGGCATAGGCCGAGGCCGACAAGGATAGAGCCCCCCTCTTTTGGGCTCTACCCTCGCCCGGTGACACGAAGATAGATTTGGATTTGGGCCAAAGCCCAAGCCCGAGGTCGGCTGAGGCCGAGGCCGACCAGATGCAAGACCGACCCCTAGGCCTTGCATCGATCCCACATGACCCACAAGCTTACATTGAGCCCACTCTCGATCTTTCCTTTACCTAGTAGACCACAGAAACCTAAAAAGAACCCTAGAAGAAAGCTATTTAAGCTCTCCCAAGAGAGGAGAGAGGGGTAAGTATATTCTAGTCACCTAAACATAAACTCTTCCCGAATTCTCTCAAAAACCCCTCCGACTTAAGGATCGGAGCTTGTGTGGTTTACACTACACCGGTGTTCAGGTTCTTCTTGTCTTGCATGCTACGTTCTTCCCCCAAGAATTACAAATTTACTGTCGTTGTCACGTGGAGGTCAGGTGTGTTCTCCTGTCCAAAATTTGGCAACAACAGAGTAGAAACAACTTTACCTGT
Source organism: Trichosanthes cucumerina (assembly GCA_036507285.1). NCBI lineage: Eukaryota > Viridiplantae > Streptophyta > Magnoliopsida > Cucurbitales > Cucurbitaceae > Trichosanthes > Trichosanthes cucumerina. The sequence continues at coordinate 63,935,371 of CM071844.1, forward strand.
TCTCATCTTAAATTTCTTCAAATTCCTTGAGCGTACTTTCTTTGGGCAATAAAAATATCCTTATCTTCTTGAAGAATTTCCATACCATGAAAATAATGCATGTAACCAAGATCTGACATCTCAAACATCTTTTCCATCTCGTCTTTAAAATCTTGTAGCATTTGATAATCATTTCTAGTCACAAGTATATCATCAACATAAAGGGAAAGAATGAGTTGATTAGAGTTGTTACCAACTTTAACACAGAGAGTAGTTTCACTTGCTCCCTTGAACTTTAGTCTCCCGTCTATTATCTTCTGTAACAGGTTTCTTGCCTTTAGACTTGGCATGAAATGCCCCCTCAACATGCTCCTCATTGTGCATTGTATCTCTTTGTTCTTGAGCTTGTACTTTGCTAATTAACTTAGCTATAAAAATAGTAGTCAAATCAGAAGACTACTATATGGCTGAGATTTTTTACTCAAATTTGTTGGGAACACAGACCATTATTTTCCACAACTCTTTGATCTGAAAATTTTTCACCAAATATTCTTATATGGTTTACGATGGACAAACTTCTCAGTCTCAAATAAAAACACAACCCTTTAAATCTAAGGCTCTGATAGCACTTTTGAGAAAAAAAATGCAGGATGAAAAAAATATTGCGGAAACAATAATCAAATCAAAGTCTCAATGAGAGAGAAAATTAAAAATGAGATAGTGGAATCCAATAAATGAATAGTTTTCTATTGAAATAGAAAATATTGGTTATGTTTCCTTCACATGGAAGTTCATCCTTTTATGGGCGAGGAATTGAAGCTTATTAATATCACCCATTAATTTGCAACATTAAAAAATTAGAAACTCATAAAACTTAAAAACAAAAGTTAAAACACAATAAATCGAAATGTGTTAAATCTAACTTTTTAAAAAAAGAAACATAAAACATTAATTTAAAAACTGAACGTAATTAAAAAAGAAAAAAACTCATAATTCAACAGCTACTACTCTAACAAACTATCAATCTCCCCAATGGTATATGTTGTCCACCAGGCATATAATCCCTCATATTTTTAGAATCACCCAAAAGGTCTCACCTCACTTAAGTATCCATGATTTTCTCATTTTACCCAAAATTGTCTCCTTGAATAAAGTACATATCCTGGTCTAATAGAGCTCAATTATTGTGGATATGTTTGTACCATGACTATTGTATTCAAGACTTACAACCTCTTTGCTCGACATCAAAGGATTTTAGTGACAAGTCTAAGTCACGAGCATGACTCTAATATCACTTGTTAAGGACAACACAACCTTCCACATCTCTCTAATAATTAATGGTATGATATTGTCCAATTTGGGTATAAGCCCCCTTACGACTTTACTTTTGGTTTCTCCAAAAGACCTCGCGCTAATAGAGATAATTATCCTCATTTATATGCCATGGACTTTTCTTCTCTAGCCAATATGAGACTTTATTAGCACTCCTAACAATCCTCCCCTCGAACAAAATACCACAACTTGGGTCTCCCCCCGAATAAAGATTTATCCTCTACCAGACAACTTGATAGAGTTATTACTTGTTTGCCGATCCAAGCGTTTTTTGTTCAACTATGGAATTCGTCCACAATGTCAACATGGGGCTCATTAATCTTTGTTCCACTTTTAGATTTTATCTACAATGTAAAGAAGCTATATGGAATTCATCCACAATGTCAACTATAGGATTCATCCATAATGTAAATAAGCTATATGGTTGAGGGGATTGTTTGGTGAGTTTCATGAAGATTTACATATTACTAATGTTATCTTCCTTTACAAAAGAAGAGATGTTTCTCAAGGTTGGAGATGTAGGCATAGTCAAAACTACAAATTGATATACACAAGAGACCTCTACATTGGTATGATATTATTCTCTTTGGGCATAAACCCTCATGGATTTATTTTTGATTCCCAAAAGGTATCATACCAATGTAGATAATTGTCCTCACTTATATATCATGGATCTTTTCTTCCCTAGCCAATGTGGGAGTTTATTAGCACTCCTAACAATGTTAAGACATAAACTTCCAAAACGAACTTAAATGGTACAAATTCAAATTTGTATAATTTATTCTCTTGTACAATTAGAATACAAATAACACAAAAAGACACATAAATTTAAAGATTTCATACAATCCTAACTAATAAAAACATAGCGAAATATCTACTAAATTTAGATAGACTAACAAACAAATAGAAGTGAAGTTGTTTAAAATATTATCCCCTATATTCCTCGAGTGGATGTTACATGGGGTGTGTGAGAGTTGAATTTCTATATAGGGTAAGAAAGATTAAATTATAAATTTAAACCATTCCTATGGTTTGATAAAAGCTCATAATATAGTTTTCACCTTTAGAAGCTATTAACGGATTGAGTATATAAAAGTTAGTTATCTGTGTATCAATGTTATGATCTTTTGTATTTAGTTGAATGTATGGGTTAAAGTAGTGGACCCAAATAAAAAATAGGTTGGATATAAAATGGATTTTGGTAGATCTTGGGTCAGTTGGTTTAGATTGTAATTGGGATCTAGGGTTTGAAAGATCTTCTCTCTTGTCTCAAGATTTTCTTCAAAAGTTTATTGTTTAGTGTTCATGCAAGTGCAAGCGATCAAGTAATGAGGAGTTAATAACTCCCCCAACTATTTGTTGTCTCAAGAGTATATTAACTTCTTCTTGTGGACCCCACAAACTTATTAACTCGTTCTCTAACTCCTCCTTATAGACCTCACAAACTTATTAAACTCTTTTCCATCTCCCAATAACTTTTTCTCTAACTCCCTATGGTGGGTCCCACAATTTTTCTATCTGATTTTTTCTTCACCTAATCTCACTCTTACCTCTCTCTTCTCTTCTCTCATTTCTCTTTCTATTTTTTACCGATTTTTTAAATTTTTAATACAAAAAAATCATTTATTTTTTTATATAAATTATGTTTAACATTATTACTAATTAATAATTACATACAATATTTTTTTAAAAAAAATATTTTTATTTTTATCCTATAATTTTAATATATTTTTAACAAAAATATTTTTTCTATACTTTTATTTTTTTTAATATAAATTATATATAAATTTTTTAGTTATGATATTATTATTTAAATCGAAATTCTTATTGTAAATTAAAGTACTAATAACATTTTTTTAATTGATAAAAATTCCATATTTCACTTCATCTACATGTAATTTACATTTTTTTTTTAAGTTTAAACAAAAAAAATACTCAATAACTGTCACACCCCCTCCCGAACTACCTGCTAACTCAGCTCGAAAGGCGGCGTGAAGCCAACAGACATTGTTTATCTCTTAACAATACCAAGTGACTACAGATTCACCTGATAAACATACTATGTTCAAAATGGAACACTTAAACATGACATAGCGGAAATCGGACAACTACTAAAAATATACAAGGAGAAACCCTTCACAAGTCTCTCTTGGAAACTAAAAGGTCTAGTGCATCGAAACAACACAAGACAAACCATTGTTTATACAACCTCTAATGTACAAACAACTATAACACCAAAGTCCTCTCAAAATAATTTACAAACATAGAGACTTGCTAGACAAAACCCAAATGCACGTACAAAATATTTAACTTATGAAGTTTCAGTTGACTATGATAAGAACTCAAAGTGCCAGAGCTCGATCTCTACCTAAAAGTTTGAAAACATAGAAAAAATGAGCTATGAAGCTCAAAGAGTGGATCGTGTTTAATATCTATAACTTGTAAAACATGTGACCTAAAAACTATGAGCATATGCATTTGTATTCAAGCATTGAAAGTAAACGTAGAATCATAATAGACTTTCAGAAAACCAACAAGTATATCATCAAAATCTCGTAAGGCATGTAAATGAGATAAACTCTTTTAAAAACATGTCACAATCCACGTTGTGTAGGGCACGCCCAAGACAACCAACGCTTTACTCTCACGATGTAGTGGGGCCCGCCAAAGACTCCCATCGCTTTGTCGTAGTGGGGCCCGCCAAAGACTCACGACACAGCGTTGTTGTTGTCACGAGTACACTCAACGCCGACAAAGAATAAGACACTGTGTGCACACGGTACCATAAAGCCTCGGGCTCAATATCTCAGAAAATCACATGAAAACATTGAACATGCCTGCTTATCTTTTCTTTCATAAAACTCAAGCTTACTCAACTTGTTCATAAAACTGGAAATCTTTAAAACATACTTGCTAGTACATGCTTACTTGAAATCATAACATTTCCATAAGTTTTAGCAACCATTGGACATATGCTCATGTATACATTTTATAAAGACTTTTAGGGTCACAATGAACACTTGAAACATTTCTAGGAAAACATGAATACTCATAAACATGTGTTCAAAAGAAAGCATAATGCATTGAAAACTTTTATTCTAGCAAAACTTGCATTTCTTGAACATAATTCAAGCATATATACACTTTTGAAGTTCGTTTTATCACTCATAGTGTTTGAACTAGAATCTTAGCCCGTACACTCGACCTATTTGCTCTAGAACTGTCAAACAAACCAAATTCATGTATTAGAACCTCGAGCTCATGGTTTTTAACCTCAAAACTACAAGAAAACACACTTTCAAAAATTCCAGCATTTTCAGATTTTCTGCCCTGTTTTCAGACAGCCATAACTTCTTCATTACTTATCCAAAAAGAATGTACTTTATACCAAACTCTTCCTTTTTGAACCCTCTAAAACTCTTATGAAGACATGAAAATGAGATTCCTAACGTATTGGTTAGAAAATACCTCAATAGCTTAACCCCTAAAATGATCCTGCTACTGTTCTAGATTTCACTTCCTGCTGCAACCCGAAACTTAACCTGATGATTACAACATCTTACAATCATTTTCTTCTCATGATTCCTTCACAAAACTTGTAGGAAATGCAATAAGCTTTCGAACCATACCAATTAGAGCTTCTAACTCCAAGTATACAGGTCAGAATAACCAAAACATCAGAGACTTCTCGGATTTGACAGCAAATTTCTGTCTTCTACCTTCCTCTTAACAAAACAGCAACTTAAAATCAGAATTGGCTCGAGCTTCCTTCACGAATTTTGTTCCAATATGAGTTAACTTTCAAGAAAACTAAGCCTCAGCCCTTACCTCTTCCTGTGGAGCTCGAGAAGATCAAAACATCAGGACTGGTTTGAGTTGATCAACTTGCTACAATAAAGAATCCCCTTGAGTTCTTCTCCTTTCTTCTGCAACTCCAGCTTCAAAATCACCAAAAATGGCCTCCTTCTTCTTCCTTTCTCCTTCAACCACGAAGCTTCAGACTTAGTTTGTGATGAAAGAGAAGAAAATGGAGAGAAAACCCTTTTTTAAAAAAATCAATCGGTGGAAGAGGTTTTGTCCTTTTGCACTTTTGCTTTTTCATTTTCCATTTCTTTTTCCTTTTCTTTTCTTTCTTTTATCTTCTTTCTTTCTTTTCTTTTCTTTTCTTTTCTTTTCTTAACAAAAAAAATAACTTAATATATAAAACATTTGTTTCATTTCCTTTTCTTCTTTTGTCTTTAAAAGCAAACCAAACCAAAATGGTTTAAACTTTCTTTCCTTGTTTTCCTTTTGTCTTTCACTTCATTTCTTTTCTTTTTAAAACATGGGAAACCAAGTTTTAAACATTCATTTCTTCTTTCTTTTTGTTTTTGTTAATAAGGAAGTTCCAAAGAGATCGGGTCTACAATAACAAATAACAATATTATCTTTTTTATTATTATTTTTTTTTTGCTTATTCTTTTATTGATAGCTAAAAAATATTATAATTTTATGATTTGGAGATAAGAAAAACATATTTTGAACTAATCCATATTACAATTTAAGAAATTAGTATTAAAAAATATTAATGTTTTAAAAATAGTTTGACATTCAAATTAACTATATTCAGAGTAAAAAGACAACTGGTTTCTTCTTTCAAACTTACTAAATAAAATCATACAATAAATAAAATAAATATATAGTAATATGAACAAAAGTATATATAATATTCATTTCGAGTAAGATATTCATTTTGAGTGATGTTAAAAAAATATATATTTATTTTGAACTTGGTTATTTTAAAATAACAAAAGTATTCGATATTTATTTTATTCTTCACTTAACTATTTAAAAATTCAAGTAATATGTTATTCTCAGATTAATCACTCCAAGTAATATGTTATTCTCAAATTAATCAAACTATAGATAATCCCTTATATTGATTAGTTAGAAAAATAAAATCTTAAATTACACAAAGAAATAAGAATATGAGGGTTTTTTTTCAAAATCTTGTTGTCGTTTTTTTAAGAGTAAATTTCCAAATATAAATAAATTAATATAAATAAAAATATATAAATCTTAGGATTAATGGGAACAATTTCATAATGATGAAAATTTGAGAAATTATACAAAAAAACTATGTTGAAAAAACTAAAATAAAATAAGATGAACTTTAGGTTAACAAATCTGCACCTCAAACATAGACTTGAGCTCATACTCCCTGAAATTCATTATCCCACACACAGATTTTAGAACTCCAGACTAAACAACTTTGTACTCCAAATATAGACTTCAAAACTCCCTTCCTAACTCCAACTCTCTACAACTCCTTGGGCCAAACAACCCCTAAGTAATTACCAAGTATCAAATCCTCACGAAAAGGCAATGGAAGTATTTTTCTAATTAGTTATTAGAAATAGTTGCAATCAGAATTATTTAGGAAAAAACTAAAGGAAGAGGTGCTTGAAAAAATAAATTAAAACTAAGAAGCAATGAAAGAGTTAGAGATGTTGAAAATTAAATATATTTTAATGGTACGTTGTATAGATTTATGGTTAATATATTAATGTATTTAATTAATTAGAAGTTTTTGGATAGTTGTTAAAAGAAAAATTTATTCATTAGTAAAGTTTTACGTTGAATTATGTTTAATGTGTATGAGTTTTAGAGTTCATAAATAAGGGAGTTTTTAGATATAACACTTTAGTAAATCCTGTAAATAGAACTTCGTTGGTACAATTTTAAACAAGCAAGTAAAGTGAATAAGAAAAACAAAGTGAGTTTAGAGAAAAAAGTGTGAACCAAGTTTGTAACTTTGTGAAAAATATTTTTTAATACAAGTGAATATTGTTTCTTGTGAAATCTATTACTTGTTTGATTATTTATTTGTGAGTGACCATCACACGCTTCCTCACTATCATATGCATAAGTCCTCCTAGGTTGCTCTTCCTCAGTGGAAAGAATAAGAATTTGCTCATGTAGGGGGCTTAAGGGATTTTACAAGTTGATTAAGATGATGAGTTCTTTTAGTATTATTGCCCCATGTTCTACCACTGTAGCTTCTAACCTATCCAACCTTTCTAATTCAACATAACACAAATTTTTAACCCTCAACTCCAAAGTATATTCCATTAATAACTCTATAAGAGAAGAGTTTTCTATAGATTGGTTGGGTAGGAAAAATTTTGATTCCAAGTTCCTATATGATTACCATCAAAAGAATTTTCATAAATCATAGATTCAGAGTAGTAAGGATTAGACAATTGGTATCCAGAGAAATCATGATTCACATACCTAGGGTCCTGAGAAAGATAGTACATTGGCGAAGGATTAAAATCGTGAAAAGTTGTATATTAAATCACAACAATTCAAATCTAGACTTTTACACAAAATTCAACACAACCAAAACAGGAGACTAAAACTCGAAAAACACACAAAACTAAATTAAAAACAAATAAGAAAACAAAAACAAACACACAAAGAAAAAAAAACAAGGAAAGAAAACACAAAAGAAAAACAAACTTTAGTTTAAAATCTCGATTTTTCTCCTTATATTAATCAATCTAAATAATCACCATTCCCCGACAACGACGCCAAGAACTTGTTGCGTAAAATAATATTACAATACTGCAAGTGTACGAGTCAAGTTTTAATATAGTGATTTGAGTACAGAGTGTCATCCTCAGGAATGGGTTTCTAGATTGATTAATTATCAGGATACTTATTCTAAATTTTATCTAAAGCAACAAAACTTTGATAGGAAGTGAAAATAAAGATAGAAAAATACATATACAAGTGGAGACACGAATATGATAGAATTGTAGGGAAATTGATTTCACAAATTAATTTCTTATTTAACACATGCAATGAACTAAGGTTGCGAATTTATAAACAAGAAGTAAAAATACTCAAAAAAATCTCTCGACCAGTGGTGAGCTTCGTGCACAGCGATAACTTTCTAAAGTTCCCTAATGAATTTAAAAGTATGCACGACATTAAAAAACTTTTTTATATGTTTCCCAAAAAATCTAAGTTACTCTCATACCAGATTTACTAAGGATTTTGACAATTTTGCTCTAATCTAAGTTTGTTTCTCTCGAGTCCACTTAAACCAACAAGATCGATGAAATTAAGAACGAATTTCCAAAAATAAATAACACAACAAAGTTCAGTACATAATTAAATAAATTCAAAACATGTTATTCAATCATCTAACTACAACAATTAGTTACTCAAAATCCCAATAAAAACAAGCTAAAGTAATAGAATAGTCTTTGAACTAAGCTACAAACTAAAAGAAAGAGATAAAAGTCTTATGTATCATGTCAGACCCTCGATCCCGAGCTCCCGTCACGATCTCGAGTCTCCACAAACGCTTTGGCTCCTAAAGAATGCTCTTCTTTCAGTCCTTAGAGTGTGTATTTCGAAATTAAGGCCAAAATCTATCAAATTTGGCTCCTTTGAAAAGGGTACAAAGTGCTCTATTTATACACAAAATCGGAACAGCGTTGCAACGTTGTACCCTAAGTGGGTAGCAAATAAGGAAATCTGTCTGTGACGTTGCAACGCTGGGGACAACATTATACTGCTGCTACTTTAACGCACACGCGACCTATTGATACGGCGTTACGACGCTGCAAAGCAGATTAAAACACCGCCTTCACGGTTCTTCTAAGCACAAAATCCACAATAACGGCGTTGCGATGCTCTGCAGATCGTTGCAACGCCATCGCCTCGGGTCCAATAGCTTGATTTGATCATTCTCCTTCCACTTGATGTTATTTTTAGCTCCAAAAATCCTTGATTTAAACCCGAGTAATCCATGATATCTCCAAATGGTCTGTTTACGCTCTAAACTTGAAATTAAATGATTGAAACACGTAATGCTCTAAAATTATCATAAAAGCTAGCAATGTATAAGCCTAAGAATAGCACATTTTATGTGCTATCAATCATCATGATAATATGATTGCTTAAAGTGCAAATGCCAAAGAATAGAATGTTTTTATGAAACATTCAAACTGATGTTGCAAAATGTTTGAAGTCTTGTTTGAAGGATCCATCTTGGATTTGGCACTTGAGATTCGGACACTTGAACTTTGAAAGTTTAAGATTGTTAGCCAGGAAGAACATGGTGAAAGGATTGTCGTATGTCAAGCATGCAGATCAATTTTGTGAAGGTTGTCTTTATAGCAAGCAATCAAGGAAGAGTTTTCCACAAGAATCATTTTCAAGAGCAAGAAGGTCACTAAAGCTTGTTCACACTGATCTTTGTGGACCGATAAAGCCAAGTTCTTTCAATAAGAACAATTATTTCTTATTGTTATTGATGATTTTAGCCGAAAAACTTGGGTTTATTTTGTCAAGAAAAAATCACAGGTATTTGGCATGTTCAAGAGATTTAAAACTCTTGTTGAAAAAGAGAGTGGTCTTTATATAAAAGCTTTAAGATCGGATAAAGGAGGAGAATTCACTTCAAATGAATTCAAAGACTTTTGTGAAGAAAATGGAATTTGTCGACCCATGATACTTTCCATGGACTCCACAACAAAATGGTGTTGTTGAGAGGAAGAACAGAACGATACTAAATATGGCTTGAAACATGTTGAAAAGTAAGAAGATGCCAGAAGAATTTTGGGCACAAGCAGTTTGTTTACTTGTCAAATCGTTCTCCAACTAGAAGCTTGTGGAACAAAACTCCTCAACAAGCATTGATAAGAAGAAAACCATCTATTGCTCACCTGAGAGTATTTGGGAGCATAACTTATGCACATGTACCAGATCAAAAACGTAGTAAGCTCGATGATAAAAGTGAGAAGCATGTTTTCATTGGATATGATGCAAGCTCAAAAGGTTACAAGTTGTATAATCCAGCTACAAAGAAGCTGGTGGTGAGTAGAGATGTGTTTCATGAGGAAGCAACGTGGAATTGGAATGATGAACTAAAAGACTACAAGTTCTTATTTTTTCTGAAGATGATAATGAATCTAGTGAAGTTGTTTCTCCATCAACACCACCAATATCACCAGTCATTCCACAATTACAAAACACGCCTTCATCATCTACAAGCTCAAGTGAAATACCTCGTTGCATGGAAAATTTGCAAGACATCTATAATGAAACGAAAGAGCTAACTTAAAGTTATAGTGATCTCACTCTATTTTGTCTTTTTGGTGATAGTGAACCTTTAACTTTTGAAGAAGCTTCATAGGATGAAAATAGAAGATTGTTGTGGATGAAGAGATAAAAGTCATACAGAAGAATGATACATGGAAATTTTCTACTATTCCAAGTGAAAAAGAAAGCAGTAGATGTCAAATGGGTGTTCAAGATAAAAAGAAATGAAAAAAGAGAAGTAGAGAGACATAAAACAAGATTAGTTGCCAAAGGCTATTCTCAGAGAAAGGGAATTGACTATGATGAAGTGTTTACTCATGTGGCTCGAATTGAGACTATAAGGTTGCTAATTGAACTTGTTGCTCAAAATAAATGGAAGATTTTTCAAATGGATGTCAAATCAGCATTTTTGAATGGATATCTTGAAGAAGAAGTCTACTTGGAACAACCTCTTGGTTATCCTGTGAAAGACCAAGAAGACAAAGTCTTGAAATTAAAGAAGCCCTTATACAGATTGAAACAAACGCGGAGAATGTGGAATAGTAGAATCAACAAATATTTCATTGATAATGGGTATTTGAGATGCTCATATGAAACATTCTCTTTATATTAAGACTAACGATCATGGAGATATTTTGTTAGTTTGCTTGTATGTGGACGACTTAATTTTTACAGAAAATTGTGTAAGCATGTTTGAAGATCTCAAGAAGGTAATGACTCAAGACTTAGAAATGACAGATATCGGGCTCATGACATATTATCTTGGCATCGAGGTGAAGCAGTCAAAGGAAGATATTTTCATCTCCCAAGAACGATATACTAAAGAAATTCTTGAGAAATTTAAGATGTTCAATGAAACTAAAAGAAACACTACTACAATTTTGTCTTTATTGATGAAACAAAATCACAACATTTACTTCGATTCACATTTTTTACCGTCATTGAAAGCAAGTAGTCAATAAATCCAAGCGCCAACTTTAAGTTGATAGTTGGCCGGTCGTTAAACGTCAATGATTATGTCTTTATTGACGGATTTTAATCACAATAATATGAATGTTGACACCTGTTAGCCATCAACTATGGCGTGAAATCCGTCAACAAAACCACTTTATTGACACTTATGTACCGTCAACATAGGTATAGTTGATGGTTCTTAAAATCAATATTTAGGTCAAAAGCGTCAACAATAACCACTTTATTGACATCTCGCGAGCCACAATACATTTATACAAGGCTAGTTAAACACATCAAACCATTATTTAAACAAAAGTCTAGTACATCATAGCTAAATTTAATTTTCATCGAGGAAAATAAAACTCAGAAAGAAAATTTTTAGTAGACATCACGAAAAATTAAACTTCACTTTGCATGCACGAAAACCACCTTCAATAAGATCCTTATCAACATTTTCATTGTTTCGGAGAGCACATGCATTCGAACGCCTTCATGATCGACTTTTGATAGATAAGAGCTTCACCAAGCAATCTACTTATTTGATAGACGAGAAAGAATTTTTTGAGTATTTCAGCAGCTTGCACGAAAAATTAAATTATTCACAACTATGCAAAGAACACCTGCAAGCATTAAGGTCAAAGAGTAAACACTACAATGAGCAACAATGGATTATATTTTGAAGCAACAATAATTGAATTCAAATTGCAACAACGATATTATCAAGCAACAATATTTTAGAAGAAGAATATGCACCTAAATGATAGAAAAAATATATTATCAAGCAACAATATTTTAGAACAATAATTGTGCTTCTATATTTGTGTGATTGAAAGTTGCAAATGAAATAGACATAAGCCACATGTTGTCACATCTAGTATAAAGTAATTTTTTTTCTCTTGAAGTAATAGAACAGGATATATATCAAAACTTTTTCAGAACACATCAAATCATTCGTGGTTCTTCATGACAAGTCATGGATAAGCCCTCTGAACAACGTGTCACTTAAATGATAGAAAAATATATTAAGCGTCCCCACTTGAGATATCTACTTGGGTCAAATTCAATTAAACACCATTACTATTATCGTACAACCTTCCCAAAATCATTGACCCCACGACTCAAATATTGTAAACAAAACTCCTAATAGACTGCATTAAACTCAAAACTAGGTAGAATGGAAAAGGAAAAAAAAAAGTATAAACACAAACAATAGAGTGAAGAAAGCAATAGAATATAAACTTGATATTTCAGCAGAACTGGAATCTCTTAAATAGAGTGAAATGGTGAAGTAAACAATATAACCACCAAGAAACCTATACACAGGAAGAATAGAATATCCAACATGAAAAACCAAGAGAAAATTATCCATATACCAACCTAGACAAATGTGACCATTGCTATAGGTATGAGGATGCGGAGGGGTTGGATGCAGGAATATAGCCTGTTATAAAACTAACAAACCAAAATCAAACACACAACAATCAATAAATACATCCACTAAAGGATTATGGAATAGAAATGCTCTTAGAATTCAATGATTCTGTTTAGACCTATGGGGCTTCCATTGGGTAATGCTCAGGAAAGTCCACCTGAAGCTGATAGGTTTCATTTGCATAGAGTTCCAAGAGCTTCGTTGACTTCAATCACCCACCTTCCAACAAAAAAAAAGAACCAGAAACGAATATCAAATTCCTACTAAAACAAAAGAAAGTAAAATTCTTTGTAGAACTCACTATAGACAAAGAACAGAAACAACGAAACCTCACTTCGATTTCAAAAGAAACCCAAGGACCTCCACGCTAGAGAATAGGGAGAACACGACACAATCAAACCTAAACTAACCCTTCTAAGGCCCCCAACAACACTAATTCGATGCTAATACATCAAATTCCAACCTTCTTTTGGTATCGTAAGTTTAAATGACGACCCAGAAAGCGAGTAAACAGAAGAGACGAATTGGGGGGAAAAAACCTATGGGAAAAGGGAAGAAGAAATACCTCTACAGATTATCGGTGACCTTGTGTTTAAAACCAAAGGGGAGGGTTAACTCGCCACTCGACAAGTTCCTTCTCGGAGGAAATTGCAAGCAATCTTACTCGGAGCCCAAAAACGCAAACCGTCGGATAGGAAATGAAGAAGGAGAAGAAGAGAGATGGGGGAGAAGAATTAGAAGACACAGTAAATTAATGAATCAAACATGAAGATGAAGATGATTATATGGGCCTCCCAAATCTCATTCGTTTTTTAATAGCCTTCAGCGCTTTTGCCAAATCGAAAAAACACCGTCATTAAAAGCCTAAATGTTGACGGTCAATGACCGCCAACAAACACTCATCATTGATTGGCGCTAAAAACCGTCAAAATATGAAGATGGAGATGTTTCAAATTGATCCATCATATTTTTAAAAGTTTGATTTGGAGCTTGAGATATTTAATTTTAAAGCAAATTAACAAGACCGGCGTCATATTCTTTTCAATGTTGGATTGGTGAGATCCATCATTTTTATGGAATCTCTTACAACTACTCATTAAAAGGTGACAAAGAGAATTCTTCGTTACCTCAAAGGTACACTTGACTATGAATTGTTTTATACATCGTCTAAAGAACTTTTGCTTGAAGGTTATTGTGATAGTGATTGGGTTGGAGATCTTAATGATCGAAAAAGTACAAGTGGATATGTGTTCCTTGTTGGTCATACGGCTTTTACTTGGAGTTCTAAGAAGCAACCTATTGTGACACTATCTACTTGTGAAGCAGAATATGTTGTTGCAACATCATGTGTTTGTCATGCAGTTTGGTTGAGAAATTTGCTTCAAGAAGTTGGAATATTGCAAAAGGATGCAACAGTAATCCATGTGGATAATAAGTCAACAATTGCTCTAGCAAAAAATCCAGTGATTTCATGATCGTAGTAAGCACATTGACACAAAATTCTACTTTATTCGAGATTGTATTTCAAGAAAGGAGATTCATGTAGAATATGTGAAGACTGAAAATCAAATTGCAGATATTTTCACGAAGACACTTAAAGTTTATGTGTTTCATAAGTTGAGAACCTCGCTCGGAGTTCTTTCCTAAAACATGTTTAAGGGAGATGTTGAAAATTAAACATATTTAATGGTACGTTATATAGATTTATGGCTAATATATTAATGTATTTAATTAATTAGAAGATTTTGGATAGTTGTTAATAGAAGAATTTGTTCATTAGGAAAGTTTTACGTTGACTTATGTTTAATGTGTACGAGTTTTAGAGTTCATAAATAAGGGAGTTTTTAGATAGAACACTTTAGTAAATCCTATATATAAGACTTCGTTGGAATGATTGTAAACAAGCAAGTAAAGTGAATAAGAAAAACAAAATGAGTTTAGAGAAAAAAGTGTGAACCAAGTTTGTAGCTTTGTGAAAAGTGTTTTTTAATACAAGTGAATATTGTTTCTTGTGAAATTTATTCCTTGTTTAATTATTTATTTGTGAGTGTCCATCATACGCTTCCAACAAGAGATACCCAATAAGGGGCAATTTAGGAGACCGAGCGAATTAAGGTAATTGGATCTGATGCTTAACTAATCTCGTTAACTACATAAATCTAGAGTCAAACCGGTTAAAATCTACTTTCAATCTCATTCTAACACGCTAATCGTTTGTCTAAGTGTTCTTAGTGCTGATTGATTTGGGATTATAAGTCCATTCATAATCAATCTCACTCCTAATATGCCACTTAGGAAATTTTAGGGTATTAATTAAATTTGTTCGATCCTAATCTTCCTTCGTCAAGCCCCTTTTAATTAAGACTAAAATCAACTATTAATGACCAATTAAACCATAATTCTTTTCCCAATCGTGCTTTTAGCCCCTAAACAACTAAATTCAGACAATAAAATTCAAATTACAATATAGAAAATTCATTTCTAAAGCCCTAGAATGCATAAATTCGAGGAAAGAAACAAATAAAAAGACTGTCGTCATCGAAATCTCTTCTCCCACTTTGAATTTCTCAACCTAGAGCCTCCATTTCCGGTCTTAAACACTCCAAATTATGCTCCACAACTTCCAAGAGGATAAGAAGTCGCAAAAATGGGCTAAAACTTTAAAATTGTCTCCCATTCTTCAAAGCTAAAACGATGAATATATACTATCTTTTGATGTACAGTCGAAATGCTAGGGACAATATTTTCATATATGCATGCGTATTGTTGGGAAAAAACCTCCCACCACTAGGAATAAGTAGAAATAACTGAGAAATTAAAAGAAAACAACAAAATAAGAGACACAAGAATTTACGTGGAAAAACTTCAAACCCGAAGAAAAAAACCACGAATAAAGAATTTTCCACTATGTAAAAAATTGCTACAATCACATTGAACTCCCCGACCTCAATTACAAAAACACTCTCCCAAATCTTATACCACTCACACCCTTCTTCCCACTCTCGCACTGCAGAATATAAAGAGAGAATTTAACTTTTAATTTTAAGTATTTTTAATTGGGATGTTTTGAAACCAAAGTCATAGGCTCCTTTTATAGTGCCAGGAGCCCATCACTTTCTTGCACATATGGGACAATTTCACTTTTAATATATTGTCAAAAACCCAACACGTGCCTCCAGTGTTGAGACATTAAACGCAATGTTTCAATGCTACAACCAAAATCTGCCTTCTTCACGCTTTTTGGGTGTTGAAATGCTACATGGTAGCACATTTCGATACTAGCCCTCCACTATGATACCATCTTTTATGAAAAAAAAAACACAACAAACCCGCACTCTTATCAACAAAAACAGCAAATCAAAATCAAATTAATTCCACTAAACAAGTATAGAGAAGAAGAGAATAAGACAATATATTTATAGTGTTGTTCGATTGATGAGGTATGTGTAAGGCGATATCAATCTTCTATTATCTTCAATATCAATAAAGCTCAAACTCTCTCTCACAATCGAATCATTCAATCAATGACAAAGGATCACAAAAGAATAAAGAAACTACTCTGCTTCTTCCGTGTTTCACCCTTGTTGTATATGAGAAGAAGCACACGAAGGGTCTACTGAATATCAAAGTTAAGGATTAGCTAATAATCTGTAACAAAGAAAAAAAACTAATGCTTCATAAGCTCATCCACACCATTTGTCTTGTACACAAAGTAATATGCCCAACCCAAATAACATCTAATAAAACACACTTGCTAGATATGACTTGAGTCAACAAACTAAGTCAATAAAGAAGAAAACTTGTTCTTCTCTATTATTGTTTTTGGGTGAAACCTTTTAGTTTATCTTATATTTCTACAAAAACTAAAAATAACACTCAAAGAAGTATATTTTTATCTACATCAAAACAGAGATCAGGAAACTAGATAGATTGCAAGCAAACACCACACGAGCTAAAACTTGAACCTCTAATTTGTGTCCCTCTCCATCTTCCACACATATAACAACGGCATTATTATTTAAGAAGCTCAAGTCTCTCAGTATGATCTTCAAGTGAAATGGCCTCAAGTTTCCATGCCTAGTTGATTTAGAGATCAAGATTGGCAAGCTGCTGTATGTTGAAAGGGAAAGCAACTGAAAAGTCGCCATTGAAAGCCCTTCTTGCCATTATGATGTTGACTCTTTCAGTTGGATGAAATGCATCCCAAAACACATATTGGTTTCGATTCAGACATGGCATTTGGAATGGAAGACATGTTATTTGTCCTCTGTTCCTTCCAATCCCACAGCACCCTCGATCTGTCACTGTCAATCCTATATATATATATATATATCGTAAAGTAAAATGGTTAACCTTAAAAGTTGAGGACAAAAATAGTATTATAAAATGGTAATCAAAGTTTTCAAACATTTGAAAATCGAAAATTGATATGTTGATTTAAGAAAAATCTAAAACCCGATTAAAAAAACGATGTTTACAAAAATTGAACAATTGACCACTCAAACTAAATCGATAAAAACCTACCAGATTGAACCAAGTTGAGTGAAATTTTGAAGCTTATAATATATGTAAGTAATTGTAACGTGCGTAATATTCAAGTATTATTAAACTTGAGGTGTGAATTTAATTTTACTTAAGGAATTACGGTTTAAATCAATTTGGACTTTTGGTATATGGTTTAAATTGTTTTAAAGTATAGAAATTTAAATGGTGGTTGTATTGTGGTTCTATTTGTCTTTGAGGGTACTTTAGTAATTTTCAGATTTAAGGTTGAGAAGGGAAGACTTTGACTTATTAGGACTCTTTCTTCAGGTTCATCTCTTTCTTTCATCCTCTTCATTATTGACAAGGACCCTTACAGCCGTCACCTTCACCGTCCTGGCTTCCAATTAGCAGTTTCGGCGTGTTTCCGTTGAACAACTCGTTGCCATGAGTCGCGTCGTTGCCCAACCTTCATTCAACCCGAAGCCAGTCGCCGAACGTCGAGCGACTGTCTACAACCACTGGCGGTCATTGACCTCACCCACACGTCGCCGGCAAGATGCTCTTCGTCTGCGTCACACGTCAGATAATTGCACTGCCGTCGACACGCCTGAAACCAAAAGTCGTCGGATCTCGCGCCGAGCCTCGTTGTCGTCTCCGTTCAAGTCGTTCGTCGTCAGTAAGGGAAACAACTGCGTGCCAATCTGAAGCATGTCTTCGTCCTAGATCGTCTTGAGTTCGGTCACCAGAATTGTGTCGATAGTGAGCTTTTGGTTCGAAAGCCAGCTTGGTTCGACTGGTTCGATAGCTTGCAGATCAGTTTTGAGGGGTTTGAGATCGGTTTTGGATAGGTCGGGTTGTGGGCTTTCCGGGAATAGGTTTGACTCATCGCGACCGTCGCTGTCGGGGTTGGTCCGATCACGACAATTTCCACCCCGAGTTCGATTTCAACCTCTATTGTGGTAAATTTGATTAATTATTACACGATATGTCAAGTAAATTCTAAAATGGACTACTTATTTGAGAAGTTTCTTTGTTAATAGGATTTTAGCGATACCAAAGTTAAATCAGGGGCTTTGAAACACATGAGATTGCAAGACTAAGGAAAATATTTGAGCTCGAATCACCAAAGGAATTTAAAGTCAAGATAATTTCGGAGAAATTATTAAAGATCTCTAAGATCTTGAATTTAAGGAATTATTGGGGTTGAATTGAAGTTTATTATTGAATAGGTTCAAGGAAGAACGAACACCAAGGAATTTAGCGAAAGAAAAGAGGAATTTAAGACTTTGGAACCAAGCTAAGGTAAGGGAACCCACAACAAACTCTAAAATTTTAATTTAAGGACTTGTTTGAAAAATGTCATGTTCGGTTTGAAAAGTTCGATTTAAATGTCATATTTGGACTGAAAAGCCCCTTTTGAATGCCTTGAAAGGTTCTGTATAAATGTCGTGATCTGTCTGAAATGTCTGTTTTAAATGTCATGATCTGGTTGGATTGATGTCTATTTCAAAGGCCATGAATGTCATGTTGTTGTTCTGTTGAAGTTGAGCATTTTTATTACTTTTGATATATGTTCATGCCACGAAACTTTTTGCACAAATGTTGTTGTTATTTCATTTGGGACCCTGAGCATGTGTTTCTCGAAAATGTTTGCGAAGGTTGTGGTGAAATCTTCATGATAATATTTATTATATATCTTATGAATGAGTTAGAGTCGACTCGAATTAGAGGTCATGTTCCGGGAGAATTTAATTGTCCACTAAATACCGAAGAGAAATTTTACAAAATAAAAATGCTTACGAAGGTCATGGCAATTAAACTTCCAATATATATGTATATAAATGTATTTAATGCTATGTAATTCATGAAAGACTTGGAGTCGACCTAAACTAAGAGGCCATGGATAAGGAAGTCTCAGTTTCTAGAACTTATGGGTCCCACATAAAGCCATGATTTGTTATGTCAACATGTTTTCAAACTGAGTATTATATTTTTTTCAGGTAAAGGCAAAGGCAAGCTAGGCGAATGACGGGGAAAACGTTGCACAAGCCATGAAAATGAGAAAGTCAGGAGTTCTGCATATTTGTGAACTTCGATTCACGTTTTAATGCATATTTTTTCTTAACTATCTTCTTTATTAAATATGAAATTTTATTTGGATGAGGTCAACTTTGAGTTTTCTTTTTTAGTTGATGAACCTTGTTTCAAACGGGCTGTTTTATTTCGGATCCCAATAAAAAAGTTTTTTGTTTTCGGTTAAGCTTATTGACTCTAAATGTTTTCTTTTCGGCCTCAAATGCATGCATGGTTAATAGTGACCCTAGAAAATGAGTCTTAGAAGTAGGGTCGTTACCGTGAATGAATCAGTATTGATATAAGTAAAAGTTATGTGAAAGGAGTACCATAAGCTCTAGGATTTGCAAGGATATCCTGATTCATGCGAGCAATATCGAGATAAGTGAATCTTGAACCAGGAAGATTCGCATTAAGGTTGCCAATCATCGTTCTAACGTTTGCATTAAAATCTCGTACCATCTGGTTTACTTCTTCCGAGCATCTTCCATCGGAACTCCGAGCTAATATGTTGGGAATGCAACCCATTGTTCCGATGCCCGGTACGATGAACTTCCGAGCTCCGAGGTTGTAAAGCCTCTGCAACACACACGTGAAAATAAAATATTATTTAAATACAACTCTGTTTTTTCAATTTAGTCTTATTATGAAATTGTTTTATATTTTAACACGTTTTATTAATAATAGCGCATCTAGTGTAGTGGTATCATAGTACCCTCCCACGGTACTGACCGGGGTTCGATTCCCCGGATGCGCAATCTGTGTTTTGAATTTTTATTTGTTATAATCTTATTTTGTTTAAAAAGTGTTTAATATTTTAAATAACTTTTTTAGCACTATATTTAAAAGTAATTCTATTCCTGGTAAACACATTTATTTTCTTTATTTAAACCTCTATAGAGTCATTTCTTCCCTAAATAATGTAACAATAGTTTTTGGAGATTTGCAAACATAGCAAATTTTCTAAATCTCATTTTCATTTTTTTATAAACAATATTGAGTATATTAATGATATACTTCATATTATATATATTAGTGAAATAAAATATCTAAAATGAAGTATATTAGTAGCAAATATTAGTATTATATCATTTACTACTAATATAGTACTAGTTAAGTGTACTGACTAAAAACGAATGCATAAAAAAAATGGTTACCAAAAATTCATTAATAAAGTAAAGAACTAAAATCAAGTATATCAATAGTATATCACTAATATACTTTATATTATGTATGTATCTCATATATGAATTATTGGTATATGCTTGATATACTTCATATCGGTATATATGATATATTGATTATGAATTATCAATATGTTGTTGATATATTTTATATTAAAAATGTTATTTTATTGATATGCCTATATAGAGTATATCAATAGTACATCATCGATAGATGATTGATATATTTCATATCACAAAAATGCGGGATTAAAAAAAGAGATTAAATAAAGAGTCATTTTGGACCCTTTGCAATTTTTGTTTGATCTGAGCTGACTTTTTTACTATATTTGCAATTAGGATTAAGAAGAGATATGCTTGCAATTGGGCATTTTTTATTAATATTGTAATTTTTAAACTTATTATAAAAATATTGTATTTTTCAAACTATTTATAAAAATATTGTTGTTTAAATGAGTTGGAGATGCAAGAGACGCACCATCTCGTGCGTGGATAGACAATGAGGCAAAAGTGCCATCTATCGTAAAATTCTAAAAATTTGTGGATGGTCGTCTCTTCAAGAGATGACCATCTCCAAAATTTTAACAATAATCACTTATGGCATAGTGATTTGCAGGCATATTTTATAAACTCGTGTGTATGGTTTCGAGTTCAACCCAACGTAAATTTTTAACATTTTATTTTCATTTTTTCTCTTTCTTTCCTTCTTCATTTTTTATATATTCTCTATTTTTCTTTCTTTTCTTTCTTTTACATTTTTTTCTCTTTCTTTCCTTCTTCATTTTTTCTATAGTAAACAATAAATATAATATTCAATTTACTTAAAAGTTAAAATATAATAAATTACATAAACTATTAAATTTACTTAAATCTTGTGCGTAGAAAATGGAGACAAAAGACGATCAAATTGAATATTATTTCATTATATAAACTATTCAATTTATTATTTCATTACCATTTTTTAACATTTTAAGTAAATTGAATTGTATATTATAATTTATTATTTATTTACTATATTTTAACATTTTAAGTAAATTGAATATTATATTGTCATCTTTTATTTTTTTAAAAATAAATAGATAAGTTATTTGATTTAAATAAAATAACTTATATTAAAAAAATGATATCTTATTTGATTTAAATAAAATAAATAAAAATAACAAATTACAATATAATGTATATTAAAAAAATTTCGTTTCATATGACTCAAACCCAAATAGTTGGGTTATACATAAAACTAAGCAAACCACTATGCAAGAAACATAATTTGTAAAAAGCATTGAGATGGTAAATTTGATCGTCTCTTGAAAAGACGACTATTTTTCACGCACAATATTTAAGTAAATTGAATAGTTTATGTAATTTATTATATACTATAGAAAAAATGAAGAAGGAAAGAAAGAGAAAAAAATGTAAAAGGAAAAAAAGGAAAAAAAATAGAGAATATATAAAAATGAAGAAGGAAAGAAAGAGAAAAATGAAAATAAAATGTTAAAAATCTACATCGGGTTGGACTCAAAACCATACACACGAGTTTATAAAATATGCCTGCAAATCACTATGCCATAAGTGATTATTGTTAAAATTTTGGAGATGGTCATCTCTTGAAGAGACGACCATCCACAAATTTTTTAGAATTTTACGATAGATGGCACTTTGGTCGGTCGTCTTACTAATATCCACGTGCGAGATGGTCGTTTCTTGAAAAGACGACCATCTCCAACTCATTTAAACAACAATATTTTAATAAATAGTTTGAAAAATACAATATTTTTATAATAAGTTTAAAAAATTATAATATTAATAAAAAATGCCCCTTGCAATTGGGTCAAACTTTTTTACCATTAGTATAAGTACCAAAAAAAAAAAAAAAATTCTAGTCTTCTTTATATTGCTCAATTCCTCAAGACAACTAATTAATATCATGAGCTTCATCCATTAATTTTAACATTCAACAATAAAAAGAAGTATAATTGAAAAATATTAAAATTTAATGACTAAACTAAAACTTTTAACACTCTTTTCAAAAAAAAAAAAAAAAACTAAAACTTTTAACACAATGAAACTAGAGTTAAAAAGACACTCAAACATTACACACTACAATGTTTATTTAGGCAAAAAGTCAGGTTAAGAAGATTTTCAGGTTTTTCCTTTAATTTGTTCTCTAAAGTTTTGAATTGAAATATAATATGTATAAAAGTGAAAATAGTACGACTTTGCCCCTCATTATAAAATCCTATTTATATATACAAATTGATATAATCTTTTAGATAATTCTCAATTTCATTCTCAATCGTTTATAATTCTCAATTTTACCTTCAATGTATTACAAATTTTAATTAGATTATTTCATAAACTGTGTTAAAACTTGTCAACAAGAATTTAATAAATCATTGAAATATTTTTCTATTACTAATATATTTAGACTCATGGACGTACCACTCAAATACTATGAAACTTAAATATGCTATAGAATAAATTTGACCCTTCATGAATCAAATTCTTTAAAAAATATTCAAATCACATGTATGTACCAATAAGTTACGAAAACAATAATCTAATGCCACGTGGATTCTTTTTATAATAAATGTAGGTTAAATTAAAATTTTTGGCTGTGGTTTAAAGGAAAATTTTAATTTGATTCCTATGAACTAAAAGTCTTAAAATAGCCCCTATGATTCAGACTTGGTTTCAATTATATAGAAAATAAGGGTTGTTTGATAGCAATGTGAAAACATAAATTTAAAAATAAACAATTTAATAAAAACAGAGTTGTATTTCATTTTTCATATATGTGTTTGATACCAAAATTAGAATATAAGAAATAATTTTATAAATTTTATAGAATTATAATATAGTAATAAATTGAGTTTAAAATATGAAATATTGTATTTATTAAGATTTTTATCTTTATTTAATATAATTATGGATTTAAATTCGAATTTGGATATAATAAAAACATAAAAATGTTGTTTTCATACTTTCTATTATTTGGATCCTAGAATTTGAAAACAGTTTTCTAATACACATCTACCAATTACATTCACTGAATTCAGTAAATCTAAATACATAAAATAGAATTCGAATTGGATACCAAACATGTCCTTCAACACTAAATTGAAACTAAGCTTAACCCATAGAAAATAAATTGAAATTTTATTCAAATCCTGGGACCAATGTTATAATTTTAATATCAATTCTACCACCAACTTGATTGAGAATTTTTAATTGATAATTTTAAGGGCAAAATATATTTTTGGTCCGTTTCGTGTTTGGTTCCCTTTTGGTCCCTGAGTTTTCAAATTCAACAAATTTACTCTTGGGGTTTGCATTTGGTAGCACCTTTGGTTCAAATTCATTTCTTTGTTTTCTTTTCTCTTTCTTTTTTCCTTTTCCTTTTCTTATTTTTTTCTTTTTTCTTTTATTTTCCTAATTCTTCCCTCTTGATCAAGCGAAACCCTCCCCGACCCCTTCCTTCTCCTTCTTCTTCCAACCGCTTTGAAACCCACGCCGTTGTGTCCTCCTTCTCCGTTCACACTGAAAACTGCTAGAACTCATCGCTAGATCGATGGCGCCTCGTCCCCTCCTCTACACCAAAAAACCCACCACCAGGTCGGCGCTTCGTCTCTTCCCTCTACACCAAAACCCGCCAGAACCCTCTCCCTTCGTCTCTCGTCGTCAAGCATGGGAGAGGGGGAAGGGGGGAAAAGCACAACAATTTTCTTTCTGGTATTTGTTTGGTCGGTCATGGGTGCACAAAGAAGAAAACGAAGAAGAAAGAAGAGGAAAAAGGGAAAAGGGAGAAAGAAGGGAGAGAAAAAGAAAAAAATAGATTAAAAATATTTTTAATAAAATAATATTTTTAATAAAATAATATTTTTTAATATTTAAAAAATAAAAAAATATTTTTTTTTATTAAAGAAGGTGTTAGATCAACTTTCCATTAGAAATTAACGGAAAGGTTGATAAAATGACCAAAAATGCTACCAAATACAAACCTCAGAAGTAAATTTGTTAAGTGAGTGACCAAAAATATATTTTACCCTAATTTTTATCGATCGGGATTAACTTGTTTTTAGTGATCATGTGATATATTTAGCATGAAAAAGAAATTGTGAATGTTAATCCTAATCAGAGCAGAGTGAGGATCTTACGCTGAGCTGCTGAGTATACTGGTGGGTCAAGAGATCGGCGAATTGGCGGCTATTGTACTGACTTCTGGTTGGATAATTCGGCATTAAATAGTTATTAAGATAGTCGTTACTGCCCATTCCGATGAAGAATATGCACCGAGCCACCACCGGAGCCACCGTCGCCGCCCCGAGGTTGCCGGTAATTTGATCCAGCGTGTTCTCAAAGTTCCTTATCTGTTGATTGAAGGGTATGCGACCGATCTGCACATAACCCACTGTTAAATTATTTTGATATAATTAAATTTATCTCAAACAATCAACTTAAATTTTTGGTTTGATTGGTGATTTAAGATAATATCAAACCAGGATGGTCTGTGTTCAAACTCCTATCAACTCGCTTTTATCCACTTAATATCACTTTTTCGTTTTTCATAACTATTTTGATATAATTAAATTTATTCCAAACAATCAGTTTAAACTTTTAGTTTGATTGGTAATTTAAGACCCACTAACAAGGTAACTTAACAGTTTCTAAAATAGTTTTCAAAATTTTGTTTTTATTTTTTAGAATTTGGCTCAAAATTTCAAAATGTTTTATTAAGAAAGATACCATTTAGGCTAGAAAATGAATGAAAAATAATAAATTTTTAAAAATAAAAAACTAAAAGCCAAAATGGAATCCATGATGAGGTTGAATTGAATGAAAATTTAAGTAAAAGAAATATTTAAACTCATCAATTATAGATGCAGAAATCTAAGTTAATACTATCAAATTCAACCAAAAAGATCTTGTATTAAAAAATAGTATCATCCAATTGTAAAACACACACCCATGGCCATTCCTAGGTTCAAATTGATAGAAATTAAAATGCAACTTATAAGGTAGGATATTAATATTACTATAATCCTATTTATTTAAGTTTAGAGTTGTTTAAAAGTTAAATTTAACTCGGAAGTAAAAAGTGAATTTCTTCTTTAAAATAATCAGTAAAAAAATAGTAATTCGGTAAATTTAATTTTTGTGATGTCTTACAAAGTTTCTTCCAGTAACATCAAGGATTCCAGAAGCTGCTGATGCATAATTTAATCCACGCAGTGCCCCCCTAACCGGAGCTGTACTTGGAGGAATTAAAGGAAGCCCTAGCAGCGAAGCTGTACACATTAATTCACACAATTAATTACCCATACATCTTCAATCAATATTAATATTCTTACAAATTAACCTATATATATATTTTTACGATGGTAATTGGTATTTTATCTTTTAATTATGGCACGACTTAATTAAGATGTATTCTTTTTATTTTCTTATGCTAGTCATGTTTTGTTAATACTGGATTAGATTCCTAAACTTATTCACTGCTTTCTATGCAAGAGAATACCTGAGAGATAAATTTGCTTTGTGCTACCAGATAACTTTGGATTAAATTATCAAAAATATCCTTAAACTATGGGGTTGATTTCAATTATACTCCTAAACTTTGAAAAGTTTCATGTTAACTCTTGAATTTTGAAGTTTGTTTCAAAATAACCTTGATTTTTTTTTTCTTTTTGTTAAGTTTATGGATTTATGGATGAAAAATGATGTATTTGCATATGTTTTGATTTTTTTTCAACGTATATGTTCAAATATGTTCACATAAGTGATAATACAAATGCAAATACAACGTTTTCCGTTTATGAATTTTTCGAAAAAAGGTCTTGAAGAGTTATTTTGAGACAAACTTCAAAGTTCAAGGTTAAAATGAAACTTTGCAAAATTTAAGGGTAAATTTGAAACCAACCTCATAGTTTAGAGATATTTTTGATAATTTAACCTAACTTTTGTTACACAACGCAAGAACTGAAAATTAAGAATAAGAATGAGTTTAAACTTAGTAGTTAAAATCGAGTTGCATCCCATATTTCCAACCACAAAATTTTTTTACAAAAAAATTAAAAAAAAAACTAATTTTTTGTAGGTTGCATATTAGATGCTGCACCCAAGTATTTTTCATTAAAATCCAACATTTGGTAAACTAAGTTAAACTATAAGTTTAGTCTACCATCTAACAATAAAGAAAGGTCTAGTATATCTATGAATTCTTAAATTTAAATTTGAATTTGGTGTGTAATAAATCTTTTACATATTTGACATTTTAAAAAATTCATGAACTTAAATGGATGTATAAATTAAATCTGGTATCGAATAGAATAATGCTAAAATTTAAAACTATGGGACACAAAATTGAAGTTTAAAACTTTGAATTTATTAAAAAAAATAATTAAAATTAGAGGAATAAAAATATAATTTAAGGTAAAATAAAATAGGGATGATTGGGAGATGAGAGCATATAGATTAGATTATACAAATACGTACCAATTTCATCAACAATAGTGTATCCATTGGAGAAACGACCAGTTGGGCCATTGGGAAAATCAATACCATAAGGGAAATAGTCAGCCCTTGCAAAGGTCGGAAGATTGTTATTATTCCCATTGTCAATAAGAGAATCTCCAAATATGAACATTGCAGGCACCATCGCCGGCCTCCTTATTCCGCCGCCGCCGCCGTATGTACTACCATTTTGGCCGGAAACTGCTGCCGCCAACAAAATTACCTTTATCAAAACAGCCAACAATATTGCCATGGATTATTTATTATTCCTGTGATGATCTCTTTTTCTATCTCTTAACAGAGAATAGCAAAAGGATTGTTATTTTTATAGGATGAACAAAACGGTGCGTTGCAGAAGGTAATAAATGAACTCATCTGTCGTTGTCGTTGCCTTTGCATGGAAGTAATTAATTTGAGTTCATCTTTTGGCAGTCAACTTGGCTGCCTTATATATAGCCATGTTGTGACACCCGACTAAAAATCAATATTCAGACGCAAAAAGAGGAAGAAAATCTGTTGTATTTCTTATTCTGCAGCAAAGGGCAGTAGGTTGAATTTATACAACTTGTACCCCAAGAATTAGGGTTTCAAAGGAATAAAATAATAAAGAATAATAAGGGGAGGAGTAACAAATTGGACACATGTCCTTCTCTGGTTGAGTAAAAACAAAAAGGAATAATTTTCATAACTCTCATTGTGTGAATGCACTATTTGAGTGAAGGATTGAGATGTTTTCTTTATCATCAGTGCTGTGCGTTTTGATCTTCTCTTTTACATCCCCCCTCAAACAAGAGGGTAGTTCAACCACACCGAGTTTGGACCGTAAATAGCTGAATTGAGATTGAGTTAGGGGCTTCGTTAAACAGTCTGCAAGTTGATCAGAGGAAGGTACATATCTAACTTCAAGAGCTCCACGAAGAACCTGGTCTCGAACAAAATGAACATCGATCTCAATGTGCTTGGTTCGAGCATGAAAAACAGGATTAGATGCGAGGGCTCCAGCACTAATATTGTCACACCAAATGATCGGAATAGAGGAAGCAACAAATCCTAACTCGATCCAAGAAGATTGTTGTAACCAAACAACCTCAAGCAGAGGCATGAGCCGAGAGCGATATTCGATTCTGCGTGCTTGGCGAGCCACAACAGTTGCTTTTTAGAAGACCAAGAAACTAGAGAATTACCCAAAAATACACAATATGTCGCAATGATTTTTCTATCATCAATATTAGATGCCCAATCAAAGATCGTGAAAAGAAGTAATGTGAAGCTCATCACTTGATCGAATTAATAAGCCCATAAATTTGGTGCCACTTAAATATCGAAGTACTCGTTTAACAGACTGCCACATTGAACATCGGATATGGTGCTTCAAAAATTGACTTAAATGATTCACAATATAAGAAATATCTGGACGAGTATTAGTCACGTATTGTAAAGCACCAACTGTACTTCGATAAATAAAAGGATCGAAAGAGGTTGACCATCGGACATGGAAAAATGTTTGCCCAAGATCGATGGAGTTGGTGCTTTGGTTTCAAGTGACTCATACCAACTTTGTGAAAGCGTGTCATCAATATACTTTGATTGAGTTAACAATAGGCCAGTTGGTACTCTTGATACTTGAATCCCAAGAAAATAGCTTAACATACCCAGATCTTTTAACGCAAATTTTGCATCCAAAGTAGCAATCAATTTTGCAATAAGAGAGGGATCGTTACCAGTGAGAATCACATCATCGACGTACACAAGAAGTAGTATAATTGACGTGTCACGTCGATAGATGAACAAGGACGTATCTGATCTGCTATTGAGAAATCCCCAAGAAAGCAGAGCATCTTTCAAGGTATTATTCCACGCTCGCGGTGCTTGCTTGAGTCCATAAATCGCTTTGTTTAATTTGCATACATAATTTGGAAAACGAGCATCGACATATCCAGGGGGTTGTGCCATAAAGACATCTTTATCCAACGTTCCATTAAGAAAAGCGTTGTTAAAATCCAGTTGACGAAGAACCCAATTATGAGAAACAGCGAGAGAGAGTACCACACGAATTGTAGAGGGCTTGACCACTGGACTAAATGTTTCAAAAGAAGTCAATACCGGACTTTGGTGGAAACCCTTCGCCGCAACAACTCTTGCTTGTAATGGGCTCGAGGATGAAGGTGACATAGATGGGGAGGTGACATGCAGGAGGTTGAGCAGATTGTATGTGGAGACAAAGGGCGATTGGTGGTGGGTGACAAGCGTGGTGGGAGACAAATTAGATGAGGAAGGCATATTCAGTCGTAAGTAGGCGGGAGATTTATGGGTTGGGATGTTTACTGGCTAAGAGAAATTTGTGGGGAGAAGTAATGTTATCACTTGGATTCAAAGTGATAAGTCAGGTTGGAAAGGTGGCTTAGGTGAATAAAGAGATGGATTATGAGGAAAGTGGGCTAGAGGAAGCCATTGGGCTATACTTGGAGTTGGTGATTGCAGGAGGCGGGATCGGAGGAAAGCCCCGAAACACAGTAGCAAAGGGAAAAATAACCTCATTAAATTGCACATGGCGCGATATATAAACTTTACGATGGGCTTAGACATTTGTGCCCCCTTATGAATTGGACTGGGCCCCAAATACACACACCTTTCAGTCTTGAATTGGAACTTTTGAGAATTAAAAGGTCGTAAATATGGGTAGCAAGCACACCCAAATGTCTTCAACTCCATAAAATTAAGCCTTCTATGAAGAAGCATTTCCATAGGTGACTTTCCTCTTAGAACAACAGACGGTAAAGCATTGATTAATAACGTTGAAGTCAAGAAGGCCTCCCACCAATAAAATAATGGCATAGATGCCTTGGGCCAATAACGTCAACCCAGGTTCAACAATTTGTGATGTTTCCTCTGGCTCGACCATTTTGGTATCTGAGATGTATAGGGGCAGAAAACCGAGATTGAATGCCTAATGAGCACATAAGCGGTGAACTCGTTTATACTCACCTCCATTATCAGATTGCAACATTTTAATAGTACACCCAAATTGATTTTTCACCATATTGACAAAGTGAGTAAAGGTTTTGCTAAAGTATCACTTTTAAGTTTAGGAAGGATAGACCCGGACAAAGCGGCGTAATCATCACAAAAATGGGGCATAATAACGATATCCTTCGATTAGAGACAATAGAGGCGAGTCCCCATAAATCGGTGTGAACTAAATCAAAAGCACATTTTGCTGACATGCGACGTAGAAGTTTGGAAAAGAGCGGGGGCATGTGATTTACCATATTTGCAAGCTTCACGTAAATTGAAAATATCATTAACTCTCAACTGGTAGATTACGATTTCTTAACAACGATATCTAAAACTTTTGTTGTGTGTGTCAAGCCTTCTATGCCAAATAACCTTGGACACCACAACATTTACATCTATGGAGATTTTTGGAGAAACAACGGCGAAACAGTGCAGTTTATCATCAGGCTCACTCACACATTTTTCCAACTGTGGGAGCACTACCCGATGGCGCCTACCATATCAGAAGTGATATGTATAGCCCATCTTTAAGAACTCCTTCGGCATAACTTTGCGTATGGATGTCCTTAACAAGACAATAATCGGCATGAAATTAGTGTCTGGTTTTCCACAAAGTTGGCAAATAATTCGATTATTATTATTACCTCCATTCCACCTACCTCTTCCTCGACCTCTGCCCCCACCCCCACCACGTTGGTTGATGTTCGAGTTATTTTGGCGATTGTTGTTGAAAGAAGGTTGGCGTTGTCCACCGAAAAATGGCCCTCGAGCATTGGCCATATTAACAGACGTGGAGGGATTAAAAGCCAAGGTAGTTTTCTGAGAGTTTTGATATTCTAACCTTTTTTCAAATAATAGCAAATCATTTTGCAAAGAAATCCATGTGACCTCAGGTTTCCCTTGAGTTGTGGCTACAATCGCGTTGTATTCTTCATCTAGGCCCAACAACACTTGAGAGATCAAAGCTCGTGTCGAAACTGAACTCCCTGCTTGTGCTAGATTATCTGCATGAGATTTCATAACACGAAGATAGTCAATCATTTTAAGAGAACCCTTTCGAGTTTGCTTTGAAAAACACCATCTAAGGTAGTCTTCTTCTGCTCTAGATTGAACCCCAAAGAGTTCTTTGATAGCCTCCCAAAGATCTCGAGCACTTTCATAACCCATCACCAGTTACAACCTCAGGTGTCATGGAGTTATACAACCATCCAAGAAGAAGTTGATCTATTGCTACCCATTTCTCATACTCGGGATTAATCATCGGTGTCGAATCAATGGTAGAACTTAAACCATCTCCTTGAACTGTCTCGGGAACTTGAAGCACCGATTGTGGTTATCTCGAGCTACAGGAAAGAGATTGCAATCGATTCTTTGAAATTTGGCTGGACAAGGAGTTTGACCAGATAAATATTTTTTCAAGCTTGTAGCTACTGTAAGTATAGGTAAGGCTAGGTTTTTCCATAGTAGGTAATTTCCTGTCCAAGTTTAATAGTAGTAATCATGATTCAAAAGTTGATTAAGAGGAGGCTAGAGAAGGTAGGATTGATGGATGGGACAGAGGAGGCGTTGGCCATATTAATGCTCCGATACCAAATCAATATTGCAGACTTAAAAAGAGGAAGAAAATCATTGTATTTCTTATTCTGCGCAAAGAAAGGGCGATGAGGTTGAATTTATACAACTTGTACCCCAAGAATTAGGGTTTCAAAGGAATAAAATAATAAAGAATAATAAGGAGGAGTAACAAATCGGACACATGTCCTTCTCTCGGTTGAGTAAAAACAAAAGGAATAATTTTCATAACTCTCATTGTGTGAATGCACTATTTGAGTGAAGGATTGAGATGTTTTCTTTATCATCATCAGTCTTTGTGCGTTTTGATCTTCTCTTTTACACTAAAGAAATCACGGAAAATTTCAAGTATTATGGTAGTATCATATTCTATGTGTACACACTATATTTTAACATTAGTGGACCCCACATCATTTATAAAAAGAAATCTTGACGTGACAAAAATAAATGAGAATAGTATGAAAAATTTTCCATACTACCTAGTACTAGAAATTTTCCCAAGAAACCAAGGATATAATGAGTGGTTTCTGATAAAATTTTTAGATGAAGGAATATGTATGAATCAACCTAAGTACTAGAAGTTTTTGAAAAACTACTTTGAAAAGTTGTTTTTCAAAAACTTGGTTTTTTTTTTGGAATTCGACAAAAATTTTAAATATTTTCTTAATTAAGTATGATAAAATCTATGGTAAAAAATGATAAAAAAATAAATACAAATTTTAAAACTAAAAATAAAAAACAAAATGGTTATAAAAAAATCGATTAGAAAAATATAAAAGCACATTTCTATTTTACCCAAAACTTGCAAGATACTTCAAAAATATTATTTTCTATGCATCAACATACAACATCAAATATCCTTTGCACCCATCTTAATTTAACAATTTTTTTGGTAACTAGTTAGTTTTGAGTTTGTTTTTCTTTTGATTTCTGAATTTTCAAACCCAATAAATTAATCCTCAAGTTTTGATAGAAATGTGATGTTACACCTATTTTTTATCGCTTATTCCAAACAGTGGCGGATCCATAATTTGTATCAAGGGGATTAAATATGACATTGAAAAAAAATATTTAAAGTTGTACAAACAAGAACAAACCTGAGACTTAAGGGGATTGATGACATACTAACCACTATGCCAAAAGGTTTTTTTGGGATTTGATTTGACTTTTCCTATACATATTATACAAAGTAAAAAATTTGAGGGGCTCGTGGTAAATCCGTCGTCACCTTTTTCCTCTTCTTCTTCTTTTTTGTCTTTCTCCCTCTTCTTTCTATCGATGGAAATCTCACACTCGAACGTCGTCATCCATGCCCAAACGCCGTTGTCGCCGCTGGATTGATCGTTGCTCGTTGTCACACACACTGACGTCACACTGAAGTTACCAAGTCACATGTTTCTGCATATTTGCACGTTGTCGTCAATGCTCGATCCATACAAACTTGTCATTCGCATTGTCAATTATGCAAATCTACACCATTGTTCTTGAAAAAGGTTGCCACAGAGGAGAGCGGCGACATTGGTGGCGATCGATCCGATCGCAGCGGTGATAACATTCGACCTTTGTGAGCGAGCAGCGCAATGGATTAGGCTAGGTTTCAGAAGACAAATGAGGAGAATGAGGAAGAAAGGAGAAGAAAAATAATAAATTGAAAATTGAAAATAATGAAATAATATTTTTTTTAATAAAAATAGGTGGCACTTCACCTTTCTGTTTAAGACTAACGAAAAATTGGATGAAATGAACAATAGTGTAACTATAAATGAAAAACTCAAGAAAACTTTGTTGAGTTTGAAAACTCGGAGACCAAAAAGAAACTAAACACAAAATTGGGAGACCAAAAAGGTATTTTACTTTTTTTCTTTAACTAACAACATTTCAGATGAGAGGGTTGAGTCAATAACCTAAGCATATACTTATATGCTAATTGAGTTGTGTTCTTGTTTGCCTAAAGTTAATAAACTCAATCCTGTATTTTAGTAAAAGAAATTAAAGGATAAAATATAAATAATATAATTAATGGAGTATAAAATAGGAACTTTAGGGCTTCCCTCCTCTATGACATCATTTGCATATAATATAAATATTGATATTATATATAAAATAACATAACAAACATCATGGTAATTCATATTGCCAAATGATGTTTTAAAATTATAAAACTGTGAAAAATAATGATAAACCTAAAATTTGGATGTATTAAAAGCTAGGTTAAATTACAAGTTTAGTTACTGAACTTTGAGATTTGTGTCTATTTAGTCTCTAAACTTTAAAAAGTGTCAAATAGGTCCCTGAACTTTCAATTATGCATCTAATAAGTCCCTGAATTTTTAAAATGTCTAATTAGTTTTTGAATTTCTAATTTTGTATCTAATAGGTCCCTAACATATTCACAATTTTTTAACATTAATCAATCTATTATATATAAAATTGAATTTTTTGTCTAATAGAAGGTTAAGTTTTCAATTTTGTGCCTAGTAAATTCATGAATTTTAAAAAACGTCAACTAGGTCAAGAACCTATTAGACACAAAATTGAAAATTCAAGGACCTATTGGATACAAAATTGAAAATTTGAGGACTTATTAGACACATTTCAAAGTTTAGGGACCAAATAGATACAAAATTGAAAGTTTAGGGACCTATTTGACACTTTTTAAAATTAAGGGACCAAATAGACACAAATCTCAAAATTCAAGGACTAATCTTGTAATTTAAGCTAAAAGCTATTTGTAGTTAAAAAGAAGAAAAAAAAAGCTATTTTGATTTTTTTTTTCTGCCTTGAAAAGTGATGCTAAATTCAATTGTTGAGAATTGAAATAATGGTTACCAGCTGCCTTTTAAGTCCCCAATCACACGAAGTTAACTAGCTGACCATTGTATTAAATTAATGGATTTTATTACAAGAATTAAAACGTTAGTTTCATATGAAACTCTTCCCTTAAATAATATGTAATGCATTAAACAGCCGTCCTAGCTCAGAAGAATGGTGCTAAGATTGAGCTGGACTGGAGTCAACTATTTCAGTAAAAAAAAACAATCCGTTTTCAAACCATCACGTTATCCAAGGACTTTGATGCGCACTAACAAGTGCGATGTTCGAGAGTCAACGAACGCGGAATTGAGAGTTGGTGTTTGTGTAAAATTGAAACATGGCAGCTCCGTTTCTCTTCTGTTTTTCATCTATTATCTTCCCTATCACATTAATCACACTAAACAAGTAGAGAGAAGAAGATAAATAGGCCCAAAATAGTATATTAATAATCGCTAACATCTCTTCTAAGATAATTAACCAAAAAATATGTTAGATATGTCTAGTTCATTTGTGAGACAATCATGAGTTTTTGTTATGTTTGTGAGCTCAAACTATCGGATTACAAGTTTAGCCCACTTGGAATTAAATAAGTTGGCTTATCT
The DNA here is from genome assembly GCA_036507285.1 of Trichosanthes cucumerina. NCBI lineage: Eukaryota > Viridiplantae > Streptophyta > Magnoliopsida > Cucurbitales > Cucurbitaceae > Trichosanthes > Trichosanthes cucumerina. The sequence continues at coordinate 63,970,419 of CM071844.1, forward strand.
AGAAGCCTAGGGTTTTTTTTAGGAGATATAGAACCTAAAAAAGAAGGAAGAAAACGGAAGAGGAATACAGAGAAAACAATTTTTCACAGACGACTTTCACAAAGTTATCATTTGCCATAGTTTCAACCATTGGATTTTGCTGAAATTGTGTTAGATTGTTGGAGATACACATGACCTTGTTTTGAACGGTTAGATCGTCGTTCTGAGCATTGAGGACTCACAGTGCTCAAATCCACCACAAATTATTCACTAAATAATTCTCAAGTAACAACCAGCCACAGATAACAATAAACCATAAACAAATGCAGAAAACTAAATGCAAGAACCACAAGAATAAACATCTTCGATGTGAAGAGTAAAAACTACGGGACTTGTGAGAAGTCCACCCTTGTCACCTTCTCTTATTATGATAAAATTGAGGGAAAAAGAACTCAAATCAGTCCTACAAAGATTCACAACCCACCAATAGTTTCATCCATAAGAGAACAATAATTGAGAGATGAAAAATGATAAATATCACCCAGTTTTTGCAGGTTCCGTCCGACAATAATATTCGATAAATGAAGCTCTCAGAACGACGATCCAACCATTCAAAATATGATCCTGTGTGTCTCCAACAAGCTGACAAAATTTTAGCAAAATCTAACAGTTGAAACTCTAGAAAAACGACAACTTTGTGAAAGTTATCTACAAGCTGACAAAATTTTAGCAAAATCTAACAGTTGAAACTCTAGAAAAACGACAACTTTGTGAAAGTTATCTATGAAAAATCGAACTACATACATTGATCTACCAACGTTTTCTGTATTCTTCTTTCATTTTATTCCTTCCTTTTTAGGTTATATATCTCCTAAAAAAATCCTAGAATTTCTAGATAATACAACTCATTTAATTTCAAGTGAGCTAAACATATAACCTGATATTTTGTGTTCACAAACATAAGAAAAATCAATGTTTGTCTAACAAATGGGTTGAACATCCATAACATAAGAGAATAAGATGTAATATATTTATAGTATAGTTTGACTGATGAAGTCTATATCCATTGTGCAAGGCAATATCAATCTTCTATTATCTTTAATACAAAAAATATAGTACTTTGAAAGAGGGGAAAAGAAGATAATCAATAATTTATTAATAATAATATTTATAAAGTACATTAAGTGAGATCACATCATGCTGAATGAAAGATAATATTTTGGATTTGAGCGACATTGTCAAGTTGGTGGTAATTGTGTGAAGGTTTTGGGTGTTAAAAAATAAATATAATGAAAAAATACAAATGTGTTTTGATAGGGATAGAGAAGGAACATTATTTTATTAAGGAAAATAAAATAATGATTAATGAAGAAAGAGAGTTAATTTAACACTTATTTGGGAACAAAGGATAACTAGTATATTTGTTGTAAGAAGATAGAAGAGAAAGAAGAATTGTGCAATTTGGAAATTGGATTAATTAAGAGAGAAATTGAGAATGAGCTTAATATTGGGTGGAAGTGAAGTTTAAAATATTACCAATTTGAAAATAGTTTGTAATTTGTGATGTGATTATTGGAGTTTCAAGTTTAACATATTGGAATAATTTACGATCCGAGGTGCCAACACGGATAATTTTGTGAGTGGTTATGTTACAAATTGTTTTTATTATTTGATTATCATTGTAAATTTACAACAATTCTATAATCATGCGTGATTTGAGAGAGATTGCTAAGATATTTTCAAAAGAATTATTATGAATATCTAGAATTGGTATTGAAGTTCTAATATTTTATGTTTTTAGCTAAAATTATTATTTGAGAATTATTTGAGACAATTTATGTTAATTAAGATGTTTGAAGAGTTTTAATGTTTATTGAGAAAGGTATGAGATTTATAAGATGTATTCCTAGAGGAATTATGAGTTTGGAAATGTTTTATATTATTTGAGAGATTTGGTTATTATTTGAGAACTTATTAATGTTTAATATTATTTGGGAAATCTCTCAAGTTTATGGAATGTTGTTTTAGAGGAAAAGCATGATTTTTATAAAGAGTTTAAAAAATAAGAGTTTTAAGTTAAAAGTGGTTTTCAAACCAAGGTGATTAATTACCTGTATGCTATGTGAATGTGTTTCCATAATATATCAAAAAGAGGTCTTTAGGACCCACTCTAGCACATATATAGGCTTTGGGTCGTGTGTTAGGGTCCTTAGCCTTTGGGGCAGCTCTACGTGGCCATATAATAGAGATTGATTATGCTATGTACCATGAGATTACTCGATCCATAGTATGACGGAGATTGCTCTACTGTACATATGGAGATTATTGTACGCCAGTATGACAGAGATTTGGGTACAAATTTGGTGATGAGTTTTACTAGCCCATGAATTATGTTTTCAAGAGTAATTGTTTCAAGAACAGTAATCTCTTTAGTTGCATTGTTTATGTTTTCAAGAGTAACTATTATATATTTTACTCAAAGTTTTGATTATCTTGAGAGTTTCTAAATTGTTCATGATTTACATTGATTTACAAATCTTTGAATTATGTCTAGTATGAAAAGAATGATTTCTCTCGAAAGTTGTTTTATTATGATATATTACCACCCACTGAGCTTTTAGCTCATTCTTTTATCCTTGCTTTTCCACTAGGTTTCTCTTGAGTTTCTTCCAAAAATAGTTAATCAGAATCTGCCACTAATCTAATCTATTATAGGTAAAAATTATATATTTTGTTGCATTGTATAAGGGACATTTGGAGTTAAAGTCGAGTTATAAGATACGAGAGACCTGACATTAGACTCCATTGCACACTCGAGGTTTATTCGTTATAGGTTTGTCGGGTAATCTAGAATGAGGTGTGATAAAAATCTCGACCAACGAACCCATGGATTGATAGAAAAATACCTAATCTAGCTTAAAACTACTTAAAAACAGAGAGAAAATAGTAAAAAATAGCCTAAAGACGACTGAAAATCGAGGCTCTCCATGTAGTTTTCCAAAAGAAGGCTTAAATAACCTTGCAAGTAAGAAAACCTAAATTCTAGAAAGATATTTTTCCAAAACAATTACGGATTAATATTAAAAAGAAAATAAAGAAAATAACTTTCTATCTTGCAACATGCTTGAAAATACATCATAAAATTGAAAATCTTTTCCTAAATTCTCAACACAAACATAGAAGGTTACAAATAAGGAAAGTTTTTGGACGGTATAATTTTTAGTATTTTATCAGTAACTTCTTCTCCAATTCTTGGATTGACGTGATCTTTATATGGATGGAAAGCTCTTTCAGAGAGCTTTAAAATTGTATCACTACAAGATTTTTGGATTTTTCGACCAAGAAATGCGTCAGGAAAAGGCCAAAAGGTCGTCGGTCAATGATTTTTCGACGACAAAACTCGTGTGGGAGATTAGTCGACAATTCCTTGTCGGGACTACTATTTGCCGACACACGTCAAGAGATCGCCAGCGACTGTGCTAAAGGCCGACATGCCCAATGTGGTCGACAATCCTTTCCAAAGGCTCACACGTAATATATGGTTGGCAATCACAATAAAGGTCGACACTCGTAATGCGGACCAAAAAGTGGTGTCGGTCTTTCGTAGAAATGCCGACCAAATTAATAGTAGAGATCTTATAATGCTCGGTCATAATTTCAACAATTCTATTATAATTTGAAAATTATTATACCTAAAACGAATTCTACACCAAATAAATCAAATAACCTTCATATTAAATTAAAACGAATTTGATTACATAGTTCATAAAGTTATACTTTCATTACATAGTTCATAAAGCTATACAAGATAAAATAAGCTTCAATACAAAATAAACGTATTCTAGAAACATAATCTTCAAAAGTTCCCATCATCTTCATGTAATCCACCTTCAAAATAATATTGGTTGAACACACCTACAAAAAAAACAAAGACAATAATGAACATAAGATTAAAACTAACACATAATAATCGAATTAATCCACCTTCATAGTACAATTGATTGAACACACCTAAGAAAAATAAAGAACAATAATGAACATATAATTACAAAATATGAAAAAGTATTGTCTAAAAATTCTCAATGGACATAAAAAACACCCTAAAACCTAGTGACCGATCATGAATATATAAGAGCCATATAGAGAAACCAAAGAATGAATCCAACAAATTTTAACCAAGCTTAAACAACCCAAAACCTTATAACCATAACACTAAGCTAGCAAGCTACAACTAAATCTAACCTTCTCAAGCAAGCCTAAACTACACACTTATTGTACTTAAAGTTCTCCCAAAACAAGAATGGCAAACAAGCTTATCTAAGGTAATTTACACAAAAACCAATGAACTCAAAGTATTGGTGACCATAACTGCAAGATTAGCCATACAAGACTAAAGAAACTCAAAGTATTGGCTATCATAACTGCAGGATAGCATTACAAAACCAAAGAAACTCAAAGTATTAGCTACCATAATTGCGGGATAGCCATATAGAGCATGTCTCTACATATAAGCATGTTTTGGTCTTACTCTCCTAAACTAAATTTGTTCTCGAAACATGCTACCCCCTTATCTACAATCCAAAATAAAAAAAAAAAGTGGTAGAGAGATCATACCTATTAAGACTATTCTCCTTGTGAATGCATGATTTATGTAATCATTGCTCGAAGGCTAGCTAACTCCATACCAGTTCGATTCTCGACTTTTTCGAGTTTATTTCTCGTTAACTTAATTTCAACGGCCGCACGACTCAACTCTTCTAGTGTTTTATTCAGTTTTTCTTCTTGATGTTCAATTTTCAATCGTAGTTGAGCCACCTCCAAACTTAACTACTCATGCTCTCGTTGAGTTTCTCCACTAGTTGATGAGCCATTCACCCTACTCTTTTTCGGCTTCGATCCCCAACCCATGTCCTTTACGTGGCCTGACCGACTACCCAAAATACTGGTGACAGTCTCTTCTTCGGTAAGTGGTTGTGACCCTTCTGAAGTAGATTTCACTTGCAACTCTTTTATTGGCCTCTGGAGAAAAGTTATAAGAATTATTCCAAGTGATAAGTTCATAAATGAACTTTTAGGGATAGGAAACTTACATGAGCAACACCGACATCTAGATTTACACATCCCTTTTCTTCCTTATACCTAGTTTTCTCAAATAAATCAACTGGTCCAAGTTCAACACCTTCTCTTACTTTCTGTGATTTAAAATGTTTAATATATTGTAATATTGAAAAATAAAAAATGATAGAAGTACAATTTTTTCAATCATACCTTTTCTTCTTGTATATGAATGAACGTATTAGACCCAACACGATGGTTAAAAGGCAACTTCGATCGATTCTTTTTATTTCTTTTCATGTTTTTCTAACAAAATTCAATAGTAGTGAATCAAAATAGATTTGTATGTGTAAGACGACGTATTTATTAAGACTTACTGATAACTCATTTATGACGTATTTATTATGATAGTTTATAAACTTCTCTCAATCGGGTACATCCAATTGTAGCTAATAGAACCGACAACATTCGTTTAATATGGCAAGTGAACTGCAAGATCCACCATTACATCGAAAAATGCTAGTAGAAAACTTTTTTTCAATTTACAAAGTATGACTATAATATCAGATTGTAATCAATCCAAATCACTTGTACGAATTATTTTCGCACATAGATCATGAAAGAATGTACATAGCTCAACAGCAGTGGTTGACACATTCTTAGATAAATATCCTTGAACACCAATAGGGAGAAGTCGTTGAAGCAAAACATGGGAGTCGTGAGTTTTCAACTCCCATAATTTTCCATTGTTTACACTAACACACCGCGGTATATTCGACACAAAACCATTTACAAAAATCGATCATTTCCCTTGTAGTTAACGTGTATGCAACATGTAGCTTTACAACCCTATTGTCGATCTTCTGCATGTGTAGGCCTTTTCGTATATTTAAATCCTCTAAATCCAATCAAGCATTTGTCATGTCCTTGGTTTTTCCCTCAATATTTATCAATGTACCAACCAAGTTGTCACATATATTTTTTTCAATGTGCATTACATCCAATTTATGTCTTAACAAAAGTTTTGACCAATAAGAGAGTTCAAACAAAATACTTTTTTTCCCTCCAATTAACATCAACCTGTTTTTTTTCTTATCTTTCTTTGCAGGATGTTTATTAAGCACAAGAAACTTTAGCATACTGATTTCTTGTAAGATCTCATCTCCATCCATTACGACTAGAGGAGATCTAGGTTCTAGATTTCCATAAAATTATTTACTTCTACGTCAACTGTGATTCTCTGAAAGATATCGTCGATGTCCCATGTAAGAAAATTTATCTCTTATCCTAAAAGACGATGTATCTTCTTTACAAATGGGGCATGATTGGTGACCTTTCGTACTCCACCCAGATAAGTCGCCATACGCGAAAAAGTCAGTAATTGTCCATAACAAACTTGCATGTAGTTGAAAGTATTCGTCACTAACTGAATCATACATGCACAAACCGGTATTCCATAACTGTTTCAACTCTTCAATCAGTGGTAGCAAGTAAACATAAATTTATTTTTACGGAGATTTTGGCCCAGAATGAGTAGGGATATGAAGAAATTAGTTTCTTTCATGTATCTCCAAGGTGACAAATTGTATGGAATTAGCACCACTAGCCACATACTGTATGAAATGTTCATATTTTCAAATGAATTAAAACCATCTGAGCAAACCCCAAACGATCATTTTGTGGTTCCAAAGCAAATTTAGGGAATTCACGATCAAAATACTTCCACCCTTCTCCATCAGCTAGTTGTCGTAACACACCCGCTTTTTCGACACACTTATCTTTATGCCACCTCATTTCAGAAGCAAATTTTTTTGATGAAAACTATCACTTCAACCTTAGAATCAGTGGAAAGTGACGTAAAACTTAAGAATCTTCTTCCCTTTTCCATCGTTCATTTTATATCCAGATTCACCACATGTTGGACACTGTTCACAATCGACAAATTCTTTCTAATATAATACACAATCGTATTTGCAAGCATGAATTAAATCATAGCTTAGCCCTAAGTCACACAACTTCCTCTTAGTTTTATAAAATGAACCATGTATACATGCATCGTCTAGAAATTCTTCCTTTAATAAACGTAGCAACATATCAAAAGATTTATTACTCCAATTGTTAAGAATCTTAATATGCATCAACCTCACCAAAAAGTTTAATGATGAGAATTGAGTACAACCAAAATACAACTGGTTACATGTTTCAGTCATTAAATCTTCGAATAAAGTTAAAGTATCCTTTTCATGTACATTAAGTTGAAGTGTCTCATTTTCAAAATTATTGTCTTCATCTATATATACTTCAACGATTGGGACTTTGAGGTAATTTAAAAGGTTGAACATCTCATTCTCTTCATTGGGATCATAGTCTCTACAGTACTTGATATATCATCACATATTGACCCAAAGGTATAACTTTCAAACCAAGGTAAGTTGGTTGGTTTTCCATTATATACCCCTTGGAGATAAGAGGGGGATATTTCATACGTGCATAAATGTCTCTCTACTCCATCTAAAGATTATCACATTGCATTTATACAATTTTTGCATGAGCATCTTGTTTTCCCCCAGTCATTAACGTGGAGCTTTGCCATTTCTAAAAATTGGGATACTCCTTCTATATAATCGATCAACAACTTATCTCTAAGTTGAATTTAATCTTTGTTCATCTTTATCCTTAATTATTCACTTTTCAAATCCCTTCTTTGTTCGTGGGAAGTTAAATCATGTTGGTTTTAGACAAAAAGTTAGATTTAACTTCATGATCCCAAACTATTAAGGTATAAATTTATTTGGCTATCGAGTGGGGCATCATCCAAACAATATGGAGTACACGTCACCCTTTTTAATACTTTGAAAGTTCGAATGAAATCCCAAAAAAAAACTTCAACTTTTAAATTTTAGCTCATAGGAAACATGTTGGTACCATATAAGATATTGAATGCATGACAAAAATTTAATGATAATATCAATAATTAATGAAACAACTTCACGATGGTTGGGTTTTATGTCCTAAAACTCGTGGCTTTGTAAATTAAATGTACATTCTATTTTGCAATAAAAATATTAATGAGATTTATTCAGTAAAGGTATTATTGAATAAAGCGAATTGTGTATTGTGTAATCTTAATCTAATAAAGAACCCTTGACTATAGAATGGATGCTTGATCTTATGTGTGACATAAAAGCTGATCAAGTTCAAGTTATAGTCATAACAGTCTATAATATGAGGATAGGGTTAGTACCTTATCTTGGGGACACTATGAACGCGACCCATTTTGTAAAGTACAAATAATGTGATCCTAAATCTTCATGTGGAGACATGCGAGTGGGGTCGTCCTATGCAATGAGTTTGCATAAGACTGAACCGTGAAATAGTCACTTAGACTTTATAACTCTGGTTACTGTGTCTTAATTGACTATATTCATACGATTACCTAGGTAACTCGATCACTACACCAAAACTGAGATACGATGTCGGACGAAAAAAATAAGGAGGGAGAAACCATGACGGACGATCGAAAACACGCGGGTGGAACATCGTATGTATTCTTTAATTGCCCGTCATTGTAGGATATTTTATTTTTTTAAAAAAAATAAAATAGGTCCCACCTTACTCACTCTCTCTCTTTTTCCTTGATAGCTTCAATTTCGACACTTTCTCTTTTCCCTCACTCTCTCTCTTCTTCCTCACGATACCATCGCCTGACCGAACATAACCTATCTTTTCGCCGCCGTCCGAAGTCGTCACTAGCTAATGCATCCATCGCCGCCGACCACCGAATCTGCATTTTCTCGCCAGTTGCTGCAGTCTGAAGTCTTTGTTCGTCGTCCGTGGTCGTTCGAGGTCCAGATCTACATCTTCTCGCCGTCCGTGGAGTTTATAGCTATTCGTCGGTGGTAGATCTGAGGTCGTTGTTCAGGAAGTGGTAGATCTGAGATCGTGTGTTCGTGAAGTGGTAGATTGACATCTTTTGTTCGTGAGGTGATAGATCTGAAGTCGTGTTTCAAGAGGTGGTAAATCTAAGGTCATGTGTGTCGTAAGATGGTAAATCTAAGTTGCTACTTCATCTCCTCTCTAATGTAAGTGTAAATCTCATTTTCATTTGATTTTACAGAGTTGTGTTTGATCTATAAAAATAATTGTTATATTTTACTTATGAAAATATAACAATTTTTGTTCGACCAAAGGAACTTTGAACTGCATCAACTCCAATGTTGCAACAATTTTTGTTCTCTTTGTCCCACTTGATGATTTGTTGCATCAGTGTTGTTTTCATTGCTTGGAATTGGATGTTTCCCTCTGTTGCTTTCTTTGTTTGGCTACTGCTAGTCATCATCAGCTTTTTTTTAACATAATTCCTTGTTTATTTGGCTTTCTTATTGGAAGTTTTTTTTAATGTAAAAAATTCATGCTTTGGTCATTGTGGGTATTTTCTACAGTCTCTATTCTTCTCTCTATTCTTCTCTTACATTCTCTCTGTTTCTTCCTCGATGTTTTATTGATAACCGACTTGGCCGGGCTTAATCTTAATAACTTTTTTGAGATGTCTTGTTGTGTAATTTTGCATAATTTTAAATTGTAGAAGGGGATGAGAAAGAAATGGATTAGAAGTGTAGAAGAATAGCCTATGAACAACAACAACTTGTGCTCCTGGAAATAGGCATCTCAAACATTTCATTTTATTAGAGTGAAGTGCAAATTAATATTAGAATCTCAATTGGTTGAAAATGTGTTAATATGAACCTGTTTTCCTTTTTGCAAGTTTTGGAATGATCGATGCAAAACTTGTCCTCTTCTCTTCTACTTGAGCTTTAAGCTTTGGAAAAGCCAATGTGATTGTTTCTCTTCTACTTGAGCTTTAATCTCTCTCTTTGATTTTTTTTTCTGGTTCTTTTCGGTGTAATTAATAGTGTTTTATGATGTGTTGCTTTTGGTTTTTTTTTTATTCTAATTTAAAAGCTCTCATCTTAGCCATCTTGTTTCTTTTTTTGAGATTGATCTATTTTTTTGGGTTGTGTTTCTATTGAGCGTTTGAAGAACTTTTCTTTGATTATTTTGAGTGGCAAAATTTGAGAAAAGTTGAAAACCCCACCATTGATTTCAAGGGGAAAGTTGAAGATAAGGGTCAATACAAGAATGAAATAATGTTTTAATTGTGAGCTAATCTTATTTTCTTTTATATTATCACTTTAACCCGTGTCTTAATCTTTGCCTCTGATTAAAAGGAAAAGAATATAACACCATATATTAGCAATATAGAGAAGAAGAAGAAGAGTGCATTGGATCAACAATGCTTGAATATAAATAATCCATTAATAAAATTCACAGTTACTATTCTTTTTCATTAATAAATATATGCAATCTGTAATGACAACTTACTTCCATTCTTCAATAGAAATAAAATATCCTTTTTCCTTTTTCTTTTACTATTTTAATAGTTTTGAATGTCCAAATAATATTGAATCTTTAGTAATGTGTTCAATTTGTTCTGCAAGAGTATAAAGATAAGATACAATGTACTTACATAGGAAGTGTCTAGACTTGTAGGTACAACTATAATGTTGCAAACTCGAGGTTGCGCCAACACATAGAAAAGGGCAACGAAGATGGATTGCTTATAAGTTGTGTGGCCTCTCCAACGAATCTTTGGGCCCTAATCATGGATGCTGGAACAAGTTTCTCTTCCCAGGTTTAGGAGTTGTCGTCTGTGTTCCTTCACAAGGTTACATTACATCACAAACCTTTATTTCTGATAACTATTGGTATCTTATAGTGTTTGCGTGTAATTTTGTGTTAAATCATCTAGATTGAATTACATTCTTGTCCTGATTGGATTATGGAGCAATGGGAAAAGAATTTTTATATTAGTTCGAGGGCTTCGATTACTGGCAATTCCATTCACAGTCGGTTCTCGCCCAGCCTTGACCTCGTGGAAATTTCTGAGACGGACACCTACAATTCTCACGCTAATCACCGATGATATATCTCACATGGCTCTCGACATCGGCGGTATATATCCATGTGCACTCGGTTTTATGGATTGGTTCATTCTATCTATTTGTTTATTCTTTCCTCCTTTTTTGTTCTTAAAAGTTTACTTTTGGTTAATTCTTATTATGAGTGTCTGGTGAGGGATCTTGAAATTTTTTTGCTTATGTGAGCACGTAACCATGTGCCACTATGATGAAGATGATTTTAGTTGGAAGATTTCATATGCGTGATCGATTTATTTTTTGTATATCATTTTCATGTTTCTTTTCTGTTAGTGCCCTCATGCTTACTTTTTTAAACATCTTTTATCGTTTGGAAGTCTTCAAAAGATGAACTTAATTATTGTTAAACCTATTTTGTTGTTTCCTCTAGCGAAATGAACCCATTTACATTGTTTCTTGGATAAATAATTATTGTCGAAACTTTTTAGGGAATTTGATTCCAAACAGTAGAAGAATTGAAAGGTTTAATATAGTATGAAGTCTCACATTCAGATAATGGGCAAAATACTCGTTTTGCTTTTGAATGAAAATGGTTATTCCCTTTTTTTGGCTCCTCATTTTCTTCTTTTAGCTATTCTATAGCTGTTGACAAGCATTTGCTATAACTTTTTTCTTGACTAATCATCAGTCTTGTACATTATCAATTGTGAGGTGTATAAGATAAGGTGTAGAAACATATAGTTTATTATGGTTGATACAGGACATAGTTTTTTACTGTTTCTGTTTCATTAGTAAGTTAAATTCGTAATTTGCAGAATCTCTCATCAAATTGGTGTACTTTTCGAGGCATGAAGATCAATCGGTTGATGATAAGAGGAAGATGAACATGAAGTAGATGCTGGGTTGTTTATTTTGTTTAGCAATTTTTCTCATCTTTCTAAAGTAAATGTAGTTTGTATATATATTTTTGTGATATGTAATACACTTCTTTTAATACATACTTTATATTTTATTAATTAAAGTTAAGTTTGTAAGATTACTTGTGTAAAAATATATTAGTATTGAGATTTTTTATACAAAATTTGTGAAATATTAATATTTTTGTTAGAGTCATTGAGGCAAACAACAATTTTTTTTTCTTAAATTACGAACAAAACAATGACGGGCAATGATAGGCTATAATGACAGGCACTTTTAATGACAGTCAAAGACCTTTAATGACGGGCATTGCCCGTCATTAAAAATGCCTGCCATTGTATCTTACAATGACGGGCAATGCCCGTCATTAAAAACTGCCGTCATTGTAACATACAATGACACTCGTATAGATGACGAGCGCGCGCCCGTCATCAAAACCCTTTAATGACGGGCAATGCCCATCATTAAAACCCTTTTTTCTTCTAGTGGATCTTAATCCTGAGCATGCTATGAACTCTTGTTTATTCGGATTATTCTTAAGATTTTCAGGGGTAAGAGTGGCTCGAGTTTTCGACTCAATACGTCTCCCATGTCAGGGATAAGACTGGGTAGATAGTTGGGAACATAATTCTCCAAGAAGGAATTCACTCCTACCCGCTTTAGGGATTAGTAGAGAGGTTGCTCCCTTAAGTGTTGACTCCGGGTCTTGAACAAATGGCTCACCCCTCTTATTAGCCCGAGAGGGATTTGGTTTGTTGGTTGGACCACAAACCAATTGTTCATTAGAGGATCAGTGGGACTTAAGAAACAATAAGTAATTACAGGGGTAAAACGGTTTATTTGACCCAGCTGTAATTACGAACGACCTGTAAGGGATCGACTTACTAATTATGGTTATATCGAGTGAACATAAATATATCTACAATGAGGAGAGTGCAACCACTGAGCTTTAGTGGGGTGTCCCGGTGGTTAACGAATGTTGATTAGTTAGGCTAAAGAGTTTGGTCGGTTAATCTCGTATCGTTGGAGCTCATGATCTGTAGGTCCATTAGGTGCTCCTTACTAGCTCGGACTAAGCCTTGTAACAATTTGAGAAAAAAGAATTTGAATTGTTCAAATTCGGTTTTGGGAGAAAGCGTTAAATATATGCTATATGTTTAACGTGTCATGACTTAATTATGAATTAAACTATGATTGAGAAGAGGTGGACATATTTGATTTAAATATGGGATCAATTTATAACATGAATAGGAATTTATGTTCGGAAAATCGATCGGGATTGAGTAATTTGTTTAATTTAATATTTGATATTAAATTAAATTTAAAATTACAAATTTAAAATTAATTATTTAAATTAATTAATTAATTAAATTTATTTTAATTTAAAATCAATTTTATATTGATTTTTGAATTAAAATTAAAAGAAAAAGAAGAAGAAATTCAAGTTTTATCTTGAATTCAAGTTGCCAAGTTGGCAAAGATGAGTCAATCCCAAAATTTACTAAAATTGGCCACCTCCATCTTAAACCATCCTCATCACTCATGTGTTGGCATCTGAATGAAACTTTATTTAAAGGAGATTTGAGAGAATTTTGCAGAAATAGTTTATGTTCTCGAGTTTTGACATTTGAGCATTCTTCTTCCAAATTCTCTCAATCTAGGATCCCATAATCCGTTCCAAGGCCTGAGGATAGTAGGGAAGACACTAGAGGTGGTGTTGCAAATCGTCAGAATTTGATCTTTAAAGGTGAGTTTTCAAAACTCTCTATTTTTCGAGTTGGAGCATGCATTTTATTTTGAAAAATTGATCAAACTAGAGTGTTCAAGATCTTAAATTGCTTTCGATTTCTTAATATCGACTCTTTCCTACACAAAATTTAAAACCATGTTGAAAACTAAAACAAAACAAAGAAACATATTGGTCAATTAAAAGAAAGAAGTGAAAAGAACAAATAAATATGGCCAGCATGCATATGTGCCATTGATAATATACATTACTTTCTGGTCGAAAAGTTTAGTTTACAAGATTGAATATTACAGATTTATATTTATATTTATCTACTCAAATCAAATAAGTATATTTACATTTTAAGACTCCACTATTACTTTATATTACTATTATCTTCAGTGTTATCTTTACGGGATATGGAATGAAGTTGTTATATATATATGTATAAGTTCTATCAACAAAACTATATTAGAACTAATTAAACCATACATCATAAGTTATAACCACATCAGTTTACCTATCTCAAGCAATACGTCATGACATAAACTCAATTAGCCAAAAAGTTAAAACAGATCACAAAAGGAATGCTAGTGTTGTGAATCTCTCAAAGTGATCCCCTTTAAAGTGCTTAAACTTTTCTCCTCATCTTCTTACATGAAATCAAACGGACGTGGGCTCATTACTACATGTGATGCAATGCTGGTTTTGAAGATTTTACCTGGACAACTCAAGTAGTGGCAAAGAAATTGGGCGATCACAAGAACAATGAGGAAGACGATGAAAAGAATTGCAAAATACTTGAAAACAATGGACAAAATCTTCTTCATCTTGGATCTCCAACATCTCTTGTAGCTTTTATGTTGATTTCCTCAACCATTCTCTTCAAGCCCATATCATAGTGCATATTGATTTCTGGAAGGAATTCACTTGTAATCTCCCTATCTAAGCCAGTCTCAAGATGGATTTGTTGGAAACGTGTGATGAACACTCACAAATAAATAATCAAATAAAGAATATATTTTCCAAGAAACAATTCACTTGTATTAAAAAATTACCCTTCAAAAAAGTTACAAACTTGGTTCACACTTTTTTCTCTAAACTCACTTTGTTTTTTCTTCTTATTTACTTGATTAATTTGATACATGTCAAAGTGACTCTATTTATAGGACTTACCAAAGTAATCCTATCCATAACTCTCATACACTTAACTTTTACGAACTCAAAACTCTCACATATAAACATAAACTCAACATAAAACTTTCCTAATAAATAAATTCTTCTTATAACTCCCATCCAAAAAACTTCTTAAATTTATGTAATGTACCATTAAAATATGTTTAATTTTCAACATCCCCTTAAACATGTTTTTTCTGAAATAACTCCGAACAAGGTTCTCAACTTGTAAAACACATCTACTTTAAGTGGCTTCGTAAAATATCTGCAATTTAATCTTCAGTCTTCACATATTCAACATGAATCTCCTTTTTTGAAATACAATTTCGAATAAAGTAGAATCTTTGTATCAATGTGCTTACTACGATTATGGAACACTTGATTTTTTGCTAGAGCAATTGTTGACTTATTATCCACATGAATAGCCCAATCATTATCACAATAACCTTCAAGCAAAAATTCTTTAGACAATGTATAAAATGTCAAGTGTACCTTTGAGGTAATGAAGAATTCTCTTTGCCACGTTCAAATGATTAGCTGTAGGAGATTCCATAAATTGACTTACCAATCCAACACTGAAAACAATATCTAGTCTTGTGCAAGTTAAATACCTTAAACTCCCAATTAAATTTTCAAATATGATGAATCAACAACATCTTCATCTTCATATTTGGACAGTTTTGCCCCAGTTTCCATCGAAGTTGTGACAAGTTTAGCATTGAACATCTTGAATTTCTCAAGAATTTCTCTTGTATATCGTTCTTGAGAGATGATAATACCTTCATCTGACTACTTCACCTCAATGCCAAGATAATATGACATAAGTCCGATATCAGTCATTTCAAATTCTTGAGTCATTGCCTTCTTGAGATCTTCAAACATGTTGGCACAATTTTCTATAAAAATTAAGTCATCCACATGCAAGCAAACCAACAAAATATCTCCACGATCGTTAGTCTTAATATAAAGAGAATGTTCATATGGGCATATCAAATACTCATTATCAAGGAAATATTTATTGATTCTACTATTACACATTCTTGGAGCTTGTTTCAATCCGTGCAAGACCTTATTTAATTTCAAGACTCTGTCTTTTTGACCTGTCATAGAATAACCAAGAGGTTGTTCCAAGTAGACTTCTTCTTCAAGATATCCATTTAAAAATGCTGATTTGACATCCATCAGAAAAATCTTCCATTTATTTTGAGCAACAAGTGCAATTAGTAACCTTATAGTTTTCATGCGAACCACAAGAGCAAACACTTCATCATAGTCAATTCCCTTTCTTTGAGAATATCCTTTCGCAACTAATCTTGCTTTATGTCTCTCTACTTCTCCTTTTTTTCATTTATTTTTATCTTTAACACTCATTTGACACCTACTGCTTTCTTTCCACTTGGAAGAGTAGAAAGTTCTCATGTATCATTTTTCTGTATGACCTTTATCTCTTCATCCATAGCAATCTTCCATTTTTCATCCTCTGAAGCTTCTTCAAAGGTTAAAGGTTCATTGTCACCAAAAAGACAAAATAAAGTGAGATCATTAAAATCTTGAGTTAACTCTTTAGTTTCATTATAGATGTGTTGCAAATCTCTCATGCAACGAGATGCTTCACTTGAGTGTGTTGGTGATGAAGATGTGCTTTTGTAATTGTGGAATGATCGGTGATGTAGGTGATGTTGATGGAGAAGCAACTTCACTAGATTCATCATCATCTTGAGGAAAAAATAGAAACTTGTAGTCTTTTGGTTCATCATTTCAATTCCATGTTGCTTCCTCATCGAACACAACATCTCTACTCACGACCATCTTCTTCTCATGTAGCGTGTGATTATAAAGCTTGTAGCCCTTTGAGCTTGCATCATATCCGATGAAAACATGTTCTCACTTTTATCATCGAGCTTACTACGCTTTTGATCTGGTACATGTGCATAAGTTATGCTCCCAAATACTCTCAGATGGGTGATAGATGACTTTCTTCTTGTCCATGCTTGTTGAGGAGTTTTGTTCCGTAGGCTTCTAGTAGGGGAACCGTAAAGATGCCTTGAATCTGTTATCTGCCGATTCGAATGACCAAGTACGGGGGTCGTTTCTGTATTAGGGTTTAGGAGGGGTGTCATATATAAACCCTCTAAACACCTATCTCGTTGTTTTAATCTGCTGCTGTAATTTTATTCTCTCACCAATAAAATTACTCTCTCCTCTCGCCTGTGGATGTAGCTAACACAACGTTAGTGAACCACGTAAATACTGTGTGTGATTTTCTTACGTGATACTCTTCGATTATCTCGCCGCTTTAGGTTTAACAAATCGTATCGAGCCTCGCCGTTAGGGTTCTTCCGATAATCGAAGATGTCTGGCCACAACGTAAAAATCGACAAATTCACCGAACGGCCAGATTTGATGCATGGCAAATCAAGATGCGATCCTTGCTAATTACGTGGGCGCCGCTATCCGGGAAACCGAAGAAGGGGACATCGATGACTATGAGTGGAAGATCCCGGAGGAGAAGGCACATTCGACAATTCATTGTGTTTTATCCGATGACGCCATCGTGGAGGTCGCAAGGAAGAAATCTGTTGGTTTCTCTGCGTTAAAGCTCGAAAGTCTCAGATATGACAAAATCTTTTAGCCAAGAAGTTGCTTCTAAAGCAACATCTGCTCGATCTGCGATGCGGGAAGGTATGCCTCTTAAGGACCATATAGATCAATTGAATGGTGTTTCTTCGGATCTGCGTAATATTAATGTTAAAGTAGATGATGAGGATGCCGCTTTAATTCATTAGTGTCTTTGCCCCCGCTGCACGATAACTTTAGGAGTCGCTTATGAGTGGGAAAGATACTTTGTCTTTAGAAGAAGTGAAAACTGCACTTTATACTAGAGAGGTTCATCATAAAGTTATTGCGAGTTCAAGCATCGAAAATCAACCCTATGGGTTAGCTGCAACAGGACCAACCGGACAAAAGAAACCCTTTAGAAAGAACTCCAAGTTATAAAACTCGAAGCCTAGGGCCCTAAACCGATGATACATGTAATTATTGTAAGGAGAAGGGTCATTGGAAGGATGACTCATCCTAAGAAAAATAAGCAACAAATGAAAGTAAAGGGAAGTTCGGAGGTTCTGGAAATTCCGAAGTTCCCAAGGATCTCGCCACGTGGCGTGTTGGCACCGACTCTCAAGGAGATTTAGCTTTAGCCGCAAAATGCGCAGACTATGTCATGAAGACGTGTGGCTTCTTGATTCCGGGCATCTTATCATATGTGCCCAAACAGGAGAGTGGTTTTCAACCTACATGCGGATAGATGGAGGAAATATATCTATGGCCAACAAATAACGCTTGCAAGGTAGTTGGAATAGGCTCGATCGAGATACTGAACACATGACGGTTGTTTTGCACCTTGAGTGATGTTAGACATGTCCCACGTATGACCAAGAATCGATATCGTTGAGTGTCGTACTTGATGCAAAGAAAGGTTTCAAACTTCAAAGGAGAAGGTGGAGTTATGTATGTCTACAAAGACTCCAAGGTATTTCTGAAAGGTGTCAAGCGGGGAACTTTATTTTTCTTAGCAGGTTCGACTTTGACAGGGTATGCTGCTGTTGCATCATCTGTAGTTCACAAGGAGGATATGACCAAGCTATGGCATATGAGGCTTGGCCATATGGGTGAAAGAGGAATGCAGATTCTGTCAAAGAGGGACCTTTTGTGCGGGCGAGGTGCAGGGATCTTGAATTCTGCGAACATTGTGTATTCGGAAGCTACATCGCAAAGAAGTTTCAAAAGGGTGTTCACAGTACAAAGGGGGCACTCGATTATATCCATGCTGATTGCTGGGGACCTTCTAGAGTTGAATCAGTTGGAGGTAGTAGGTACTTTTTGTCAATAATAGATGATTACTCGAGGATGACTTGGGTAATTATGATGAAGCACAAAGGTGAAGCCTTCAAAAATTTCAAGCAGTGGAAGCTTTTGATTGAAAATTAGACAGGGAAGAAGGTTAAAAGACTGCGAACTGATAATGGTCTCGAATTCGTGGATCTCGAGTTTAATGAGTTCTGCAAAAATGAAGGGATAGCCACCATCGTGCTATCGTGAGACACTCCACAATGAGAATGGAGTGGCGTAACGCATGAATCGAACATCGTTAGAGAGAGCAAGATGCATGCTCTCTCAATGTTGGGTTAACTAGAAGATTTTGGCGAAACAGTAAATACGACATGTTATCTCGATTAACCGTGGACCTCACACAGCTATTGATTGCAAAACACCTTATGAGGTGTGGTCCGTAAGCTGCCAGATTATTCTTTTTTCTAAGAGTTTTTGGTTGTATTGCTTATTATCATGTAAATGAGGGTAAGTTAGAACCGAGAGCTAAGAGGGGTGTCTTTGTGGGTTTTGGAGATGGAGTTAAAGGATATAAAATCGGTCACCTTCTCAAAATAGGGTGATACTCGTGAGAAATGTAATATTTGATGAGAATTCTTTATTTAACTCATGTTATGAAGTCCACCGCTGCAGAGAAAGCGTGTAATGTTGACAAACAGTGGAGTTGCGCTTCACTCTAGATGAGAGTGAAACACATGAACCAAGATGGGCAAGATGAGTCTGTTGATTTTGGAACAGATATACACCCTGTGAATGCTTGCCTGAAAAACTAATATGCCATTTATTCCTCAGAGACCTGGTAGGCTGAATTGACTAGTTTAGGAGTATGCCATGTAAGCATAGCTCTTGATAGAGCTAGGAGAGTTGGTGTTGGACCTCCCAAGATGTATGGTTTTGAAGACATGATAGCTTATGCTCTGCAGTTCTGTGAAGAGGTGGATCCTCATGAACCATCCACCTACAAAGAAGCCATTTCATGTAGTGAATCTGTTCAATGGCTTGCTGCAATGGGTGATGAAATGGAGTCACTTCATAAGAATCAGACTTGGGAGCTAGTCAAACGACCTAAGGAGAGGCAGATTGTTACTTGTAAATGGGTTTTGAAAAAGAAGGAAGGAATCTCACCTACTGAGGGTGTTAAGTATAAGGCTCGAGTAGCTGCAAGAGGGTTCACGCAGAATAAGGGAATTGACTACAATGAGATTTTCTCACCAGTTGTCATACACACTTCCATCAGAGTGCTACTAGCTATGGTTGCACATCAGAACTTAGAACTTGAGCAACTAGATGTGAAGACATCTTTCTTACATGGGGAGCTAGAAGAGGAGATATACATGACCCAACCAGATGGGTTTCAGTGTTCTGGTAAGGAAGACTATGTTTGCAAGCTGAAAAAGTCCTTGTATGGACTGAAACAATCTCCAAGGCAATGGTACAAGAGGTTTGACAATTATATGATTGAGCTTGGCTACAATAGAGTCCATACGATTGTTGTGTGTGTATCATAACAAGTCGTGTGATGGTTCGAGAGTTTATCTCGATCCTATATGTAGATGACATGCTCATAGCTGCAAAGTCAAAGTCTGATATTCAGAAGCTAAAAGGTCTTCTCAGTACTGAGTTTGAAATGAAGGATTTGGGTGCTGCACGGAAAATCTTGGGGATGGAAATTTATAGGGAAATAAGTCAGAATAAGCTTTTTGTAACACAGAAAGGCTATATTCAGAAGATATTGTCCAGGTTTGGCATGTCATCCACGAGTTTGCACCACAACTGAAGCGAGAAGGAGTACATGTCTCGAATTCCGTATTCTAGTGCAATTGGAAGCCCGATGTATGCTATGGTTTGCACTAGACCTGATCTTGCACATGTTTGTTAGTGTGGTCAGGTTCATGGGGAACACCCGAAAAGAACATTAGCAGCAAGCTGAAGAGAATTTTTCGTTACCTTAGAGGTACGTCGATGTTGGTCTTGCTTATGGGAATAATACAGAGTGTTTAGTGAAGGGTTATTGTGATTCGGACTATCTTTGGAGATGTGGGCAAAGCAGAAAGATCTATGACTGGTTATGTTTTTACTCTTGGTGGTTCTGCTGTTGTCGGGTTGGAAGGCAACCTTACAAACTCTACGCCATTCTCTCTACTATCGAGGCAGAGTATATGGCATTGACAGGCTGCAAAAGAGGGAATATGGCTGAAAGGACTAGTTGGTGATCTTGGTTTACATCATGATCAGGTAATTATATATTGTGATAGTTTAAGTGCAATATGTCTAGCCAAGGATCAAGTCTATCATGAGAGAACTAAGCACATAGATGTGAGGTATCATTTCCTAAGAAGCGAGAAGAGGGTGAAGGTGATGAAAGTTTGCACTTCTCATAATCCTGCTGATATGTTCACCAAACTTGTTTAGTATGGCAAGTTCAAACATTGCTTGGACTTGCTAAATGTCTTAAGCTGTTAGTGGTCCCTGCTTGGGACACTCTGATGCAAGGGAGAAAGTTTTGGTAACCTTTGAGTTGCATCTGGTACATCTGGTAATTTTTGAGTTACATCTAGTACATCTGCTATCTGTGAGAGAATTCAAGTCAAGGTAGAGATTTGTAAAGATGCCTTGAATCAGTTTATATTTTTCGTATTTTGGGCCTATTGGGTCGTTTCTGTATTAGGGTTTAGGAGGGGTGCCATATATAAACCCTCTAAACACCTATCTGTTGTTTTAATGCTGCTCTGTGTAATTTTATTCTCTCACCAACAAAATTACTCTCTCCTCTCGCCTGTGTGGATGTAGCTAACACAACGTTAGTGAACCACGTAAATACTGTGTGTGATTTTCTTTTGTGATACTCTTCGATTATCTGCTGCTTTAGGTTTAACAGGAACGATTTGACAAGTAAACAACACATTCAATTGCTTGTGCCCAAAATTCTTCCGACGTTCTCTTACTCTTCAACATGCTTCGAGCCATATTGAGTATCATTTTGTTCTTCCTTCTCAACAACGCTATTTTGTTGTGGAGTCCATGGAACTGTCATAGGTCGACGAATTCCATTTTCTTCACAGAAGCATTTGAATTCATTTGGAGTGAATTTTCCTCCTATGTCTGATCTTAAAACTTTTATATAAAGGCCACTTTATTTCTCAACAAAAACTTTAAGTCTCTTGAACATGCCAAATACCTCTGATTTCTCTTTGACAAAATAAACTCAAGTTTTTCGGCTAAAATCATCAATAAACAATAAGAAATAATTATTCTTACCGAAAGAACTTGGCTTTATCGGTCCACAAAAATTAGTGTGAACAAGCTCTAGTGGTCTCTTTCCTCTTGAAAAAGATTATTGTGGAAAACTCTTCCTTGATTGCTTGTCGTAAAGACGACCTTCACAAAATTGATCTGCATGCTTGATGACAATCCTTTCACCATGTTCTTTCTGGCTAGTAGTCTTAAACTTTCAAAGTTAAAATGCTCAAATCTCAAATGTCAAATCCAGGATGGATCCTTCAAAAAGGACTTCAGACATTTTGCAACATTAGTTTGAATGTTTAATAAAAACATTCTATTTTTCGACATTTGCACTTTAACAATTCATATTATCATGATGGTCTTTCATTGAAAGACTATAATCGTTCATCAAAATATTGTAGCCTTTCTCTAGGAGTTGTCTCAAACTCAAAATATTGTTCTTCATATTTGGTATATAATAAACATTAGAGATAAACTCATGCTTTTCATTCTTCAAGTTGATTAATATCTTACCCTTTTCCTTTCATAAGAATTTTAGTAACATCACCAAATACAATATTTCCACCAACGGATTTATCAAGTTCCACGTACATTGATTTACTTCCACACATGTGATTGCTTTCGCCGCTATCAAGATACCTTGAATTATTTTCACTCGTGTCTTTTCACTTTTGCATGCTAGAAGCAAAGATGACTCATTGCTTTTAACGTCTTGCTCCACATAGTTGCCATTTTCTTCAACGTTATTTCTGCATTCCTAATAATAATGACCAAATTTATGACAATTATAACATTGCACTTGACTTTTGTTATACCTCTTATCATTATTTGATCTTCCTCCATATAACCTCGAATAATTGTGCCTTCCATGACCTTTTGATGAACTAGTATTTGAATTATCAAAATTTCTTTGACCAAAATTTTCTCGACCTCATCCTCTAAAGTCACCACGCCCACGACTGTGACCACGCCCTTGACATCGATTTTCTTTTCCTCGATTATCTTCTTTATCTCTCAACTACAACTTTAATTAAAAAAGTTGCTCAGTTGTTTGTTTGTTCTTCTTGAGAAGTTTATTTTCATGGGCTTACAAAGTACCCACAAGTTGATCAACGTACACTGTACTCAAGTCCTTTGATTCTTTAATTGCTACAATGATGAAATTGAATTTTTCATCTATTGAGCGAAGTATTTTTTCAACTACTTGTTCATCATTTATTGTCTCACCATATCTCTTCATTTCATTGACCACTACTAATAATCTTGAAGTATAATCTGAAATCGATTCAGACTCCTTCATGTGTAAAGATTCATAATCACCTCTCAATTTTCAGAGGCGAACCTTCTTAACTCAATCTACTTCTTTATAAGTATTCTCCAAAATTTGTCATACTTTCCTTGCAGTAGTTGCTCCAGAGATCTTCTCAAAATTCGTGTCATCAATAGCTTGATGAATAATGGTGAGCGCCTTTTGGTCTTTCTTTCTAGTATTTTGCAAAATTTCTCGTTGAGCTTGATCAAAGCCACATCATTCTCTAGTTCGTCATAGCCTCAATCAACAATTTTCCATGCATCTTGTGAACCAAGTAGAGCTTTCATATGTATACACCAACTGATTAGTTTTCTTTTGTAAGTTGAGACACTTTGAAAGAAACCAAATTGTTGTTTGCCATTTGCAAAAATAACTCTCTTTTCTTGAATTCTGGCTATGATACCACTTTGTTGGAAGCGTGTGATGAACACTCACAAATAAATAATCTAATAAGAAATATATTTCACAAGAAACAATTCACTTGTATTAAAAAAATACTTTAAAAAAAATTACAAACTTGGTTCACACTTTTTTCTCTATACTCACTTTGTTTTTTCTTCTTATTTAATTGCTTAATTTGATACATGTCAAACTGACTCTATTTATTAGGACTTACCAAAATAATCTTATCCATAACTCCCATACACTTAACTTTATGAACTCAAAACTCTCACACATAAACGTAAACTCAACGTAAAACTTTCCTAATGAATAAATTCTTCTTTTAACTCCTATCCAAAAAACTTCTAATTAATTATATGGTGTGTGTCGGCATAGACCATACAAGAAATCTATGCCGACACATGCCTTCACCGCATCGGGACAACACGGTCTTTTCCGATGTGGATGTCAACGCGTTGGCAAATAGTCCACGAAATAGACTATGCTGACACGGCTGAATACGCATCGACATAGATGGTCTATGCCGACGCTTTTACATTCACGCGTCGACAATACTTTTGCCGATTCAGCTATGCCAACACCTTTGCCGATGCGTACGATGGCGTCGACAAAGCCTATGCCGATGTGAATTGTAAACTATCCCGACGTTGTAACGCGTTGGAAAAAGACCCATTTTGTTGCAGTGATATAACGTACCATTAAAATATGTTTAATTTTCAAGAGGATTTTAAACACGCTTGTTTGCTTGAAGTGGCTAATGGAATTATTGACACCATGAAAGAGTTTCACTGCTTCTTGTTCACGGTTTAGAGTATGTTTGGGAGTGATTTTGGTATGACCAAAATCACTTTTGTTATTGCCAAGATCACTTGCATTTGAAAATAGTGATGTTTGGCAATGTGCACAAGTGATTTTTCAAAACTACAAAATCATTATGTAGTAATTCTCGGTCAATCACTTGAAAGGTGATTATTGTACAAGTGATGAGCTGAAAATCACTAAAAAAAAATAACAATTAACTTTTATTTATAAAATATCCAAAATTAGAAATATTATATTTATAAAGTTCGCCACAAAAAACAACATCTATTGAGTCTTGTTGTGTTGGTCTTGTTGTTCAATCACGTGGAAGTTGTGACGGTTGTAGTGTTCGAGCTCATATACAGGTTTTGGTGTTTTTTTTTTTTAATTTAATTTATTTTTAAAATAGTATTATAATTATTTATTTTTTCAAATTTAGTAAATTTTAAAATAGGAAAAATTTAAAAACTAATTTCTTTCTCAAATTTAACTAAAATTTTAAAACTTTTGTTTTTAAAATTAAATAAAGAAAATATAAATATAAATAATATTGGTTATAAACCATTTTTTGGAAAATATAAATAATATTTTGTAAGCTTTATATTAAAGAACGAGAAAAAAAATATTATTATGAAATAAGACTTTTTAATACTTGAACTTTTCATAAAATTTTGCAAGCAAATGAAAAATAAATTGATAAAAATAGATATTTTAAAAAAATAAATGGATTGTAATGATATTAATTATAATAATAATTAAATAAAATTAGTTATATAAATACTTTTTTCTATCCTAATTGTTTATAATAGTATCACATAATTTTTAAATTAATAATTTTTTTTTGATAATTTAATAGCTTTAAAATCACTTTTTAAACCAAATATTAATCCTTCAAAATCACTTTTTATTATATGAAAATCAGTTTAAAAAAATTTGAAACCAAACAATAAAATAATGGTACAAAAATTAATTTTAGAAATCAATGGTAGTTAAATCTCTTTTTTCAAAATCATTAATTGAATAATCATTTCTAAACATGTCGTTAGATGGTGGTTGTACACAATGCCTGGTTTCTTTAGAATCTCCAAGTCTTTGGAATTTGTCAATAACGCATTCATCAAAGCAATGTATTGAATCAAACAAGGCGGGTTTAGCTCTGCTAATGCTTCAAATGCTACTAGATTTCTAAGCAAAACTTGAGAGAAACCATCAAGATGAATGGAAGACAAGGTTAAAGTGAGCGTTGTCTCATCAAAACTACACTTCAAAATGCCATTTTTGGTGGATTTGAAAGTGAATCCAGATTTTTTTTCAAGTCTGATGCAGAAGGAATTAGAGGGATTATTTGTGTCTCATTCAATTTTTAGTTTTGCAACATAACCCAGAAGTCTAAGCAAACGTTGAACTATTCCATAGGTTTGCTTGATCTGTTGAATATAATGAAGGCTATGTGAAGAGAAGACTCCAAAATGTTGAAGGTATTGCTCACAGAAGTATCCATATCATTAACCAACAACAAAAATCTCATTTAAAATATTATCCAAAATTTGAAAAACCAAAAATTTCTAGGAGTGCTCTCACAACTAAGAGGCTATTTCACACCTAAGAGCAAAAACTCAATTGAATCCCTATGTATATTGACGCATCTTTTTAATCTTTTAAAACTAAATTTTTAAGCACATCAAACACCAACTTCCCATCTTATTTTTTACTACCCCATGATGAATTTGGCAAGGTTTTTCACACTAAGCACTCTCTCGAATTCACACTAGTCTTTGAGGAATCGATACATTGGAATACTTTAATGTATTACATGTTGATAGTATATACTTGTACTTGCACTTGACTGATTATTATTTTCTATTGCAGATTCAAACCTCCACTTTATCTCAACAACCACGCACTGCTCATCAATCAACAAGCCAAGGGTCAGCCATATAAGAAAATCAACAAGCTAAAGGTTGATTTAAACCGATCCATCGACCAAAGGTACGATTCAAGTAGATCATCAAGCCTAAGAACTAATCCAAATAGATCAACAAGCCAATAGTCGATCTAAGTAGATTAAAAAGTCAAAAAATTTGATCCAATAAGATCAACAAACTCAAGGATTAACACTTACATACTCGAGATAAAGAATCAGAGTATAAATATTAGAGATTATATAAACTTCAACTTAATACAAAATCAATATAAATTCATATTCATTTTTACGAATTAAATTTCTTTATGAAATATTGTATGAACAGAAACCATTCATAGTGTTAAATAAATTGTGGGATTCATGGTTACAATTGGAATTAGACTACTTAAAATTAGGAGTAAATATAATTATTGATAAAAATTTTATAATAACAATAATTCCCACTAACTATCGGATCCTATCACCTCATCTAAATTTTTATTTAAATTAAAATGAGAGCAAAATACACTTTTGGTTCCTGAGGTTTGAAGTTGATGTCTATTTGGTCTTTAAAGTTTCAAAATGAACACTTTAGTCACTGAGATTTGGAAAATAGTTCTAAATGGTCCATGGAGTTAGTTGACCGTTAGTTGACTAACGGAAAAATGATGTGTCAAAATTTATATTTAAGATTATGTAGTTTTATTTATTTATATTTAAGATTATTTCTTTTATTTTCTTTTGGGACTTCTCATGTACATTTTTTTCGGTATTCCATTTCTTACTTATACATTTTGTTTTTTCTTTTTATCAAACCACAACTCTACATAATAAAAAAAATAGAACCACAAAAAAAAAAGAATCTCATCGCAAAAATCGAATCAATTAAAGAAAAAATTAAGACGTGGTACTACTTCAAAGTTGTGGACATAGATTTTTTTTAGGATTAAGAAGGTGGACTGAGTAAGGCGCTGCATCAACGCGATGAAAAAGTTTTTTTTTGTCATCGTCGTTTTCGATATTGGTGTTGGAGCCAAGGAAATAAAAAGAGAATAAAAAATAGACAAACAAGAAGAAATAGAGATAAATGAAGAAGACAAAAGAAAAGAAGACAAAAGATGAAGAAAAAATAAAAATAATTTTTTTAAAAATAACCACATAATGTTGAAATAATATAAATTTTAACACCTCATTTAAAAATTATCAATTCAATAACATGCCACATCATTTTTCCATTAATCAACTAACGGTCAACTTAATTCCATGGACTATTTAAAACTATTTTCCAAACCTCAAGGACTAAAGTGTTCATTTTTCATCGCGTTGATGCAGCGCCTTACTCAGTCTACCTTCTTAATTCTAAAAAACGTCTCTGTCCACAACTTTGAAGTACCCACGTCTTAATTTTTCTTTAATTGATTCGATTTGTGCGATGATTCTTATTTTTTTGTGGTTCTATTTTTTTTATTATGTAGAGTTTGTGGTTTGATAAAAAGAAAAAATAAAATGCATAGGTAAGAAATGGAATACCGAAAAAAATGCACATGAGAAGTCCCAAAATAAAAGAAAAGAAATAATCTTAAATATAAATAAAAAAAACTACATAATCTTAAATATAAATTTTGACATATCATTTTTCCGTTAGTCAACTAACAGTCAACTAACTCCAGGGACCATTTAGAACTATTTTCCAAACCTCAGGACTAAAGTGTTCATTTTGAAACTTTAGGGACCAAATAGACATCAACTTCAAACCTCAGGGACCAAAAGTGTATTTTGCCCATTAAAATTTCATCTAAGAATGTTAATAATAGAAACTAAAGATAAAGTGTTCATTTAGAACTATTTTCCAAACCTCAGGGACTAAAGTGTTCATTTTGAAACTTTAGAGACCAAGTAGACATCAACTTCAAACCTCAGGGACCAAAAGTGTATTTTGCCCATTAAAATTTCATCTAAGAATGTTAATAATAGAAACTAAAGATAAAATTGAAAAGCATTTGAAGCTTAGGAATGTAATCTTAATTTTATATAAAAGGTTGATCATTAATTCTTCATGTAATTTGTACACTTTTCTTTGGAAATAAAGTTCATAAGGAATGGATAGGAAATCCAAGATAGAATAGAAGGGGAAGAGACAATCAACCATGCATGAACAAGAAGAATTGCGCAGAAGAGAGAAACAACACATGCTGATCAATAAAAAATAACAAAATATCGATAGCAATAAAAAGAATACCAAGAAGTCAACAATAGTATAATAATAACAACATGCATCAATAAAAAAAGAACAGCGAGAAGAATACCAAGAAGTTATGCATAAAAAAAAAAAAAAAAACAGAATGGATAAGAGGCACATAATATGCATAAATAAAAATAACAAGCAAATATGAACAGAGAAAAAAAAACTTCTCTAAAATTTTTGATTTAATCCATTTGTACCCTTAATATTGATAAGTGTGTTGGTTTTTTTTTTCACTTAGGTGGAAAAGTTTCCACCACATTAAAAGCCTATGTGTGCTTAGGGTTTTCTTTTATTAAGAAAACTAAAAAGCTACAGGAAGAAGAGGGTTAGACGGCAGAGATGAGAGAGAAAAAAACTTTCGCACAGATCCGTTTTTCAAGCCTTTTAGGGATCGATTTGTGGTCTAATCGAACTGAAATTTTGACACCGTATTCCTGACACGAGGGTCTTCAATCTGAACGGTGGAGATTTCTTTGGAGCTACCTATAATCAGTTTACAGTGGATAATTGGGTTCCACTTTTGGTGAGATATTTCTTGTTTATTCTCTTTGAATATTGTTGTTTGTTGCCAAGTTTTATTATCTTGAGTTATCTATTATTGTATGTCTCTAGTTGGTACTAGGAATAACTCGTTGTAACCCATTATTGATTATAATGGAGATTTTAACTTCGTCGTGGTTTTTTACTCCTCACCTTGGGGAGGTTTTTTCTACGTTAAAATTGTTGGTGTCTTGTGCTTATTTTTATTATTGTTTTTTTTACTTGACTAATTTACTATCAAGTTCACAGAAAAATGGAATAATTGATCTTTAAATATAGTGTTTATCCCAACAAAGTGTTACACTAAAAAAAATAGTAGAGAAAAGAAAGAAACGTACAGAAAAAAAAAAATAACACGCCAAAATAAAAATAGAATAGTGGAGAAGAGATCACTGAAGGAAAAACAAGACATGTTGATAAATAAAATATAACAACATGCATAATGTGAATAGAAGCAACGAGGAGGAAAACAACATCTTGGCTAAATAAACGGAGAATAGAACGAACGTAAATAAAAATAAGTCAACAATAATATAACAATAACAACATGCGTTAGAAAAAGAAAAAAAAGTCGAAAACTGAGAAAAATGGGGAGTGTGTTTATTTCATTAGTTTCATATAAATACATATCTAAAGGTGTTTATTTCATTATAAAATGTTTTATATAAATACATATCTAAAGTCTAAAAATAGAGTTTGTAGCCACCTATGTTTGCCCGACTCATTTTTAATTAAATTGTTAGATCATAAATATCTATGATTTTTTTTTTGCTCACTTTGATTTTTATTTGTTATTTTCTAATTTCACTTTTCTTTTTAAAAAATGGAGAAATCATATTTTTTGGAGAAAAGACAAGTCTTTGATTAAGTGGGTAAGTTTAGTTTTTTATTTTGATTGACAAAAATGTTGTTGGTCTTTTTAAGTGTAAGTTCTCTTTTGGCATTGGATTTTCAAATTTCAACAATTGTGGTTTTGGTTTTATACACAAAAGAGTAATGGTTTTGGTCTTTATATACATCTCTTTCTCTTCTTCAAAAGGAACACTCACAAAAAACCCTACTTCTTCTACACTCCCACACATCATTCTCATCCATTTTCAACTCTACAAAACTCCATAGCCAAATACCTTCACAACCATAAAGATGGAGAGTTTTTTTGTAAAAAAAAATACTCCAAAATCCCATAGCACAAAAATAACCCTAGCTTAGTTGGAGGTTGCATTTGGTACGATTTTGTTCCAAGGATCCACACCTCAAACAACAAGCTAGTTGGTTTGTTCTTGACACCAACTTCTTGATCCTCATCTTTATTTCAAAATGTCCTCGAAAAACAATAGTTGAGTAAGGGTTTTATGAGCTTTTCTTTCATTTTTTGTTGTTCATTACATTTCTTCTTTACTTTTATTACAATGTGAATCCTTGTCTATTTTATTGTTATGTTTTGCTACTAACTTTATCTTTAACTCAATCTCTAAATATCCCTGAAAAACAATAGTTGAGTAAGGGTTTTATGAGTTTTGTTTTTATTTTTGTTATTTATTACATCTCTTTTACTTTTATTATAATGTGAATCCTTGCCTTTTTTTTTTTGTTTGCATTAATGTCCAAGTCCAGATCCTTTGTTATGTTTATTTTCCTAACTTTATTTTATGGTTTACTTCCCTACTTATCTATCATTTTCTTTTTTCCATATTTTTCTTCTTGGCTCTAGAGTTCATTGCACTAAAAGAGTGAGAGAAAAAAAAAACAAGAGAAAAAAAAGCAAAGTGTTGTGAAAAATTAAAAAAATGGTTATGTTTAGATTAGTTGAGTATGTGTGAATAGAGTTTTGTTTCTTTCTAAAAACAAAAGTGTTGTTGCCTAGATAGCTTTTGTTTTTCATTTGAGAAAAAAACCAACAAGTTGAAAAAGACAAAAAAGTTGAGAAAAGTGATCATAGGAATAATGTGAGGGAGTGAAAAAAAGAAAATGAAAAATAAAAAAAAATGAAAAAAGTAAATGGCTAATAAAATTTTTGTTTAAAAAGTTTAGTTTTGATTTTTTTTTGTACATCTACCCATGAGTGCTCTTTTCAAAATTTGTGTATGGCCAAATCATGGATATTTGTCACTAATACTTTTTTTTTTCATTTATTTCCTCTTTCTTTCTTTTATTTTTTTTTATTATTGTTATTTTATTTTTATTTTTTCTCTTTCTCCAAAATTTGATTTTTTTGCATCTATTTACATACTTTATTTGCAAGTCATATATCTTATCTATTTATTTATCATTTTGTTCTTAGTATTTTCACCATGTTGTTAATTTCATGTGATTATTTTTTTTCTTTAAATTTATATTTCTTGTTATAAAAAAATATGCCGACGACGGAATCTAGAAATATTTGGGAGTCCGATTTTCTAGTTTTATTGAGGTGAGGAATTGATTCTTTGGATGTCCAAGATCAACTCCAATACATTTTTTTTTAGAAAATTTAATCATATTCGTATATTATGTTTGTTCACTTATTTGCTATGAATAAATTATCATGCATGCTCAACTTATCTTGTCATTGCATTTTTTTTTTTTTGCTTAACTTTGATTTTTTTTATTTTTCTCAGTGGTTTTTTTTTTTTTTACAAACTCTATTCTCATTTTTTGTAATATCATTTCTCAATTTCTTTAAATTACCATTTTTTATTTTACAAAGGTTTGTTTTCAAAGCCAAAGTATTTTATTTTCTAAATTTTAAAACCTTTTCTTAAAATGTGATTTTTCTTTTAAGGTCGTTTTTTTAAAATTTCTCTGACAGAGAATCTAGAAATATTTGGGAGTCCGATTTTCTAGAATTCTTGAGGTGAGGATCATTATCTTTGGGAGTCCGAGTTTTTGGTCTCAAGAAAAAATTAATTTAATTAAAACTTTTTTTAAAAAAAAAACTTTATTTTATAAGAGGTTATCCTAGGATAGATTTGAGAAATTGTTAAATTTTCTCATATTCTTGAGGTGATATTATTTCCAAAATCTTGGAAATAATTTCAATGTAACCACATTAATGAATTTTCATCCACTTATTTTATGAGATCATGACTCCAAATATTGGAGTAATGAGGGGTAAAATAAGACATTGTTTTAAAAATCTAATTTTCCTAAATAAGTTTTTTTTGTCCTTCTAAAATTTGTGCAATTCAAGATTAAATTTGGCCGCCGTTTTAAACGGGTGTTGTGAGGTGCTAACACCTTCCCCATACACAAACAACTCCCAAATCCAAATCTGGTTTTCGCATATCATTTTTTTTCTTTTTTTTTTTTTTAAAAAAGAAAGGTTGTTTTATTCTATTTTGGTGCCCAATCACACCGTAAAAAGATTGGTGGCGACTCCTTTTTAAGAATCCCTTTTGGAGGACGTCGACCGCTCCGCGTCGCAGGTACGTGGCGACAGAGTTCACAATGTTAGCTACTAATGTCACTCACTCTACAAAAATATATTTATACATGTTCTTCTCCAATCCAAAAACCTATAAATACATTTTAACAGACTTAATTAAACTATAATTCATATGAATGTGTATAACCTATCGCTAAAAATATGTTTAAGGAAAAACATACATGCTGATAAATAAAATATACCAACATGCATAATGTGAATAGAAACAAGAAAGAATAACAACATCTTGCCTAAATAAACGGAGAATAGAACGGACAAGGAAAAAATACATAAATAAAAATAAGTCAACAATAATATAACAATAACAACATGCATCGATTAAAAAAAAAAGGTGGAAAAGAGAGACAATAAGCATTATGCAGAAATAAAAATAAAAAGTCAATAAGAAGGAAAAATGTATTTCTCAAAAACTTTTATTTATGTGCATAGGCTTTGGTAGGTGGCAGTATTCCAATTTTTAACTTCTAATAAACTTTCATTCAAAAAATTATTTTGATAGAATAATCTCACACATGTATAATGATTTATGAAACATATAAATGATAGAAATTTAATAATATATATATATATATATTTGATATGAAGTACATCCATGATATAATAAAGTATGTAGTATATAACTATGTTTTTGCATAAATGTGGGTGAATTTGTTAAAAGATTGCATAAATCTATCCGTTTTTCTAAGCTCTTGAATTGTGTTATGGGTATGGGGTTCAAACCTATCATGGTGTTACGAGGAGGAGATTTTTGGTCACCTTATCTCTTACTACTTTTCTCTAAAGGGTCATCGACACTTTTAAATAGAGAAGAATCCTTCGAAAACTTTACTAGTTAAGTATATTAGCTTTTTTATACGATAGTCTCATCTTCTTTACCGAGCAATAACTTTTTGGTTTTGCAAATATTAGAAAAAAAATTAATTATATTTTTGTTTTTCTTTCTACTTTCAATTTTGCCCTCAATATTTTTGGGTTGTGAAAATATACATTAATATGATATATATAAGTCATATTAAATATGTAAATAAGATATTCCTTCGTATTAGGTATATCATTCATAAAACAAATATACCTAATAAGTAAATCAAAATCAAAAGTAATAAAAATTTTACCTCTTCTCTTTCTTATTAACATAGATTAATGTCAGTACCAAAGAGTTCGAGGCTTGCTTTTAGAAGATTATTCTTTTGATGAGATTGTTGTAATTGTTTCTCCATTTCAAGTCTTATTACTTTTATTAATGAAGTTAACATCCAAAATGTCTTTATGTTACATATATGAATAAAATATAGTATATGAATGATATATTTTATATTAAATATATCACTTATCTAATTTGTAGAGTTGGTATGAAGTATATAAATGATAAAACAAAATGGTTAATTTTAGGAGTATATCCATACTAAAAAAGAGTATAATTTGTTGTGAAAATAGGATGAAAACCGGGTATAATTTTACCAATATTTAAATACTAATATAATAATAATAATAATAATAAAAATAATAATAAAATAAAGGAAATGAAAATGTATTTAGAAATATAATATATATAATATAAACCAAAGATAGTGGGAATTTATGGAAAATTAAATAAACACTAAAATAAAGAGAAAGTGGAGGAAGATAATAGAGATAATTGGAGAGAATTTCACTAATGGTGTCTTTTATTCTTCCACCAAAAGCCACTAGTTATAGGCAATTTGACAAGGGATGAGTTGGTACATTTGGACACTAAGCATTGGTAAAAATTTGACACATGGAGGACACTATGACTATGGGAATTTTGCCACTTGGCATGGGTAATATATGGCATGTGGATGGGCATTTATACTACACATTTTACAATACTCCCCCTTAAATGCTCATTTATATAATATATGCTTCATTAAAATCTTACTAGGGAAAAACCCTATGGGATAAAAACCCTAGTGAAGGAAAAAGAGTACATATTTTATTTAATACATTTACTCCCCCTCATGATGATATCAGTTGAGATCTTTAAGTCGTCGCATCTCACTACTTTGAACCAATTTCTCAAATGTTGTAGTTGATAATGCCTTTGTAAATATGTCTGCCAAGTTATCCTTCGAACAAATCTGTTATACTGAGATTTCGTCATTTTCTTCAAGGTCATGAGTACTGTAGAAAAGCTTTGGAGAGATATGTTTCGTTCTATCTCCTTTGATATATCCTCCTTTGACTTGAGCTATACACGCTGTGATGTCTTCGTATAATATTATTGGAAGGGCTTTACTCGAAGACAAGCCACATGTCTCACGAATGTGTTGTGTTATTGATCTTAGCCATACACATTCTCGACTTGCCTCGTGAATTGCAAGGATTTCAGCATGATTTGAGGAAGTCGTTGTATTGGTTTGTTTCACTGATCGCCATGATATAACAGTTCCTCCACATGTAAATAGATAACCTGTCTGAGATCTAGGTTTGTGTGGATCAGATAGATAACCAGAATCTGCATAACCAACTAGATCAAAATTGGATTTGTTAGAATAAAATAGACCCATATCAATCGTCCCTCAAGATATATCGGAGTATATGCTTAACTCCGTTCCAATGTCTTTTTGTAGGACATGAACTATATCTAGCTAATAAATTTACTGAAAATGCAATATCTGGTCTTGTGTTATTAGCCAAATACATAAGTGCTCCAATTGCACTAAGATATGGTACTTCAGACCAAGTAGTTCTTCATTGTCATCTCGAGGTCGAAATATATCTTTCTTTACATCTAGTGAACGAACCTCCATTGGAATGTTCAATGGATGTGCTTTATCCATATAGAATGCTTTTAAGATTTTCTCTCAGATAAGTTGATTGATGAACAAATATCTCATCTCAAGTAAATGTTCAATTTGCAAACCAAGGCAAAATTTTGTTTTTCCAAGATCTTTCATTTCAATTCTTTCTTAAGATATTCTATTGCCTTGGATAACTCTTTTCAGAGTTCCAATTATATTTAAGTCATCAACATATCCAGATTATAATAGCAAACCCCCGATCGAGATTTCTTTATAAAAACACACTGACATATTAGATTATTTTGATATTTTTCTTTCAATGAGATATTCACTTAGGCGATTATACCACATTCGTCCCGATTGTTTTAATCCATATAATGATCTCTCAGAATCGTATTGAATACAATTCCGAGAACTTGATTCATATGTTTACGTATTTTAAATCCTTCCGGATTTTCATATAAATGTCATTATCCGTAGATCCATATAAATACGTCCGTGACTACATCCATTAGATGCATATCAAGTTTTTCATATACAACAAAGCAATCAAATATCTTAACGTTATTGCATCCACCACGGAGAATATGTCTCCTCATAATCTATACTGTGCCTTTGCGAGAATCCTTGTGCAACAAGTCTCGCTTTATATCTTGTGACTTCATTATTTTCATTTCTTTTACTCAGTACAAATACCCATTTGTATCCCACAGGTTTAACACCTTCTGGTGTTAGGACTATTGATCCAAAAACCTCACGTTTTGAAAGTGAGTTCAATTCTGCTTGGATTGCTTCTTTCCACTTCAGGCAATCATTTCTACGTTTACATTCATCGATAGATTTTGGATCAAAATCGTCACTTTCATGAATAATATCGTGAGCAACATTATAAGCAAAAATGTTGTCAACAATGATATCATTTTTGTTCCATCTCTTTCTCGTTGTAACATAGTTTATAGAAATTTCATTATTATCCTCAAGCGTTTCATCAATACTCTTTTGAGTAGTTGTATTCTGGATTTCTTCTGGAACATCCATACCTTTTATCGAATCATTTTGATTCTCAACTACTTTTCTTTTTCGAGGATTTTTATCTTTAGAACCCATAGGTCTATCACGCTTCTGGCGTGCTCTAGACTCATTATTGACAACTTGTTCCTTTGGGATATCAATTTTTGATGGAGCATTTGTTCTTTATATATATGATTTAGTCACCCTTTTAGCATCTCATGGAATGCATCAGTAATTGATTTGCTATATTTTGCAAATGAATTATCTTTTGAACTTCAAGTTCACATTGATCTCTACGAGGATCTAAATGAGATAATAATGATGCATTCCATGTTATTTCTTTTTCCAACTTCTTAATTTCTCTCCCTAACGTTGGAAAATGTGTTTCATTAAAATGACAATCAAGAAAATCGTCACGATAAATACATCACCCGTCAGGGGTTCAAGATATTTAATAATTGATGGGGAATCATATCCAACATATATTCCTAACCTCCTTTGAGAACCTATCTTAGTACGTTGTGGTGGAGCAATTGAAACATATACCGCACATCCAAAAATTCTCGGATGGGACACATTTGTTGTTGGCCATAAGCTACTTGCATGGGGAAATATTTATTATAGGTTACCGCCTAATACGTAATAATGATGCGTGTAAAATAGCATGACCCCAAACCGATGTAGGAAGTTTAGTTCTCATAAGCAATGGTCTTGCAATTAGTTGCGTGAGACGTTTTATAAATGATTCTGCTAGACCATTTTGTGTATGAACATGAGCTACAGGATGTTCAACACTTATCCCAATTGACATACAATAATTATTAAAAGTTTGGGATGTAAATTCACCAAAGATTATCAAGTCGAATTGTCTTAATTGTATAATCGTGAAATTGTGCTCTTAACTTAATTATTTGAGCAAGTAATCTTGCAAATGCAAGATTTCGACTTGATAATAAACATACATGTGACCATTTGCTGGATGCGTCAATTAAGACCATAAAATATCTAAATGGACCACTTGGTGGGTTAATAGATCCACAAATATCACCTTGAATGCGCTCTAAAAATGCAAAGCGATTCAATCCCCACTTTTTTTTTGTGATGGTCTAATAATTAATTTCCTTGAGAGCAAGCATCACATGACAACTCATTTGATTGAAGAATCTTCTGGTTCTTTAAAGGATGTCCATGTGAATTCTCAATAATTTTCCTCATCATTATCGATCATGGATGACCCAGTCGATCATGCCAAATACTGAATATTTCTGGATTCATGAACTTCTGGTTTATTGTTGCATAACTTTCGATTACTCGTATATGAGTATAATATAATCTAGAAGAAAAAGCTAGTTGTTTCCTATTTTGTGCGGAAGCCATTTTCAAATCCCAGGTTGAAACAGGTGAAATCAAAGGACATTACTTGAATGCTACCAGCAGTACATGCAAATTCCAATATACGTTTTTCATGTGAAACAATAGATGTGATATAGAGATACTCTATATTATTTTTACGATCAGTTTCAACATGATGACCATTATTAAGTATATCTTTGAAACTCAATAGATTTCTCTTTGATTTGCTAGAGAACAAAGCATTATTAATTGAAAATTTTGTTCCTCTATGCAAGATAAAACTTGTTTTTCCAAAACATTCAATCAGGTCTGCAGAACCTGTATATAGTATTGATTTTTGCTTCCAGCATTGTCAATTTAGAAAAATATTTTATGTTTATGAGTATCGTATGCGTAGTCGCGCAGTCTTCCAGACATAAATCCTCATTGCTCATTTTCGGGTTACTCAACATATTGAAATTGTCCATATTTCTTCATTAATAAGAAAGGAAAAGCGATTACAAAAAGTCCTAAATATATATACAAAAACAACAAAAACATGCAATAATTACAAGCAGTACTTAATTATATATTTTCATACAAAACATCCTCTACTTGTTTGATTGCATCAATTTTCTCTCCAGGAGATTCAAAATAATCAGCTATATCAAGTGCACCATATTGGAGGGATCAAACACATCATCTTCTTGAATGACAAGATTCACCTCCACATTCTTCCCTTTTTTCCTTTTTCTTCAGAGGAAGCTTGATAGAGATCAACAAGGTGTTTTGACGTCATTTATGTGCACGTGACTAGTGCTCACCATTCCACACCTAAACATTTATGTTCATCACCTTTTGAACTTCTATCTTGTGGAGCTTTTCCTTTATGATCATCGGGTTCGTGTGGGTTTCTTAAAATTATAATGCCCACCACGAAAAATAGGTATTTCTTCCTCTATCATGGTCCCGACCTCGACCACGACCACGACCTTAACCCACGATTATTGAAATTCACAACATTCACTTCATGGAATGGTGTTGCTCTGATTAGTCGAGATTCATGATTTTTCATTAATAACTCGTTATTTTGTTCAACCACGAGAAGACATGAAATTAGTTCTGAATATTTTTTAAAGTCTTTCTCTCGATATTGCTGCTGCAGGAGCATATTCGAGACATGAAAAGTGGATCTTTCTCTAACATATCATTTTAGTTTTGAACTTTTATTTTGAACTAATTCAAGAGTGCGAATTATATTCACTTATCGATTTGAAATCTTGCAACCTCGGTGCATCCAATCATAACGAGCTTTTGGAAGAATAACTATTTTTGATGATCGTACCTTTCTTTCAAACCTTGCCATAGAATGTAGGGATCTTTTATTGTAAGATACTCCAGTTTCAATCCTCTCGTGAAGGTGATGGCGAAAGAAGATCATGACTTTCACTTTTTCTTGATTTGATGCATCATTTCCTTCTTTAATTGTTTCTCCAAGATTCATGGAGTCTAAATGGATCTCAAATTATCGCTGACCCATGACAAGTAGTTATTTCCATTAATATCCAAGGCCATAAATTCTAATTTTGCAAGATTTGTCATAGTAATACTATATAAA
This sequence comes from Trichosanthes cucumerina, assembly GCA_036507285.1. Taxonomy (NCBI): domain Eukaryota; kingdom Viridiplantae; phylum Streptophyta; class Magnoliopsida; order Cucurbitales; family Cucurbitaceae; genus Trichosanthes; species Trichosanthes cucumerina. Next base: position 64,009,687 of record CM071844.1, read on the forward strand.
AAGAAATTGCATTTACATTAGGAAATCAATTAAACATGAAAATAACATTTTATTATTAAAAAAAATGGCTTACCCGGAGCACCTACCTTCAGTGGAAAAATCGGAGCTTCGTGCTGATAACGTGTTGTGAAAATAGGATGAAAATCGAGTATAATTTTACCAATATTTAAATACTAATAATAATAATAATAATAAAATAAAGGAAATGAAAATGTATTTAGAAATATAATATATATAATATATAAAAAGATAGTGGGAATTTATGGAAAATTAAATAAACACTAAAATAAAGAGAAAGTGGAGGATGAGAATAGAGAGAATTGAAGAGAATTTCACCAATGGTGCCTTTTTTCTTTCACCAAAAGCCACTATTTATAGGCAATTTGGCAAGGGATGAGTTGGTACATTTGGACACTAAGCATTAGTAAAAATTTGACACATGGAGGACATTATGGCTATGAGAATTTTGTCACTTGGCATGAGTAATATATGACATGTAGATGGACATTTATACTACACATTTTACAATATAATTGACTTTTTCGAATTTTATTTTGGGTTGCGTGTATAATGATTCTTCTCCCTATAATCAGAAATCACAAAGTTGATTGCTATATGTGTAATTCTACTACTACTACTACTATTATTATTATTATTATTATTATTATAATATTTGCAAGTCATATTTGAGAAACAATATTCTTTTCTTTTTTTAAAAAAATCCTATTCACTTATCTCTGTTGGCTGTTGAGAAATTATTTGAGGAAATCATTGCATTGTGTCCAATAGTTTTGTGTCGTTGAAGGTAAGAAAAGAGACTATAAAAATCATTTGACAGTTACTACATACTGAAGTTTATGAATTTATATTAGATGGATTTTATGAGGTGTAATGTAAGAGAGAAACTATAAAAATCATTTGACGGATAGAGGATACATTTTTTAATTTATATTATATGGTTATGAACACAATGCTGTGAACGGGAAAATTTCTAGTACTACGTCGAATAGTTTTCATACTACACTTATTAAATGCTTGCCATATCAGCATCGTTTTAGAAATTATTTGGACTCCATCATAAATGGAGTGGAGCCTACTGGTATTAAAACACTGTGTTAGCGGTGAACATCTCATTCAATAATTTTTTTTGGTTAAAATATCATTTTGGTCCCTATACTTTGAGAATTGTTCCATTTTAGTCCCTGTACTTTCAAATGTCCAATTTTAGTCCTTGTACTTTCAATAAAACTTAAAATTGGTCCCTATGATAAATTTGAAGTTAATTTTTATCTAAATTAGTTACAAAATAATAATTTTTTTAACACAATAAAAGGCACAATGTGAATATATTTTCAAAATTGGTAGGAAAACGAGCTAATAAAGACTATTTTTTAAAAAAAAAATTAACAATAAACTAATGGTAAGGACTAATTTTAAGCTTTATTAAAAGTACATGGACTAAAATTGGACGTTTGAAAGTACAGGGACCAAAATAGAACAATTCTCGATGTGACGAGGACCAAAATGGTATTTTAACCATTTTTTTCTATTTAAACTCAATCATTTACTCCAGATTTCAAAGACATCGGGAAGTAGAAACATCGATAAACCAAGATGGCTTCCAACTTCCCCATTGTTAGTGCAACCTTCAACCAATCTCAATGGGTTATTCAAATGAATGAGCTTCTCCACAGAGATGACCTCTCCGCCGCCTCACAATCTCTTGTCTCCGTCTATAAGCTGCCGGATTCAGTCCGTGATGTCGATCCGGCAGCATACCTCCCCCGCCGCGTCGCGTTTGGTCCGTACCACCATTTCCGGCCAGATCTCTCCAAGATGGACTTGTTCAAGCTTGAGAAAGCCAAGAATCTGAAATGGGGTCCTCAAATCCATGAACTCGCAGATCAACTTAAGCCATTGGAGCTCAGAATCCGAGCCTGTTTCGATCAGTCCCTTGAAATCAATGGCGAAACCTTATCATGGGTTGTGCTCATTGATGGTTTATATCTACTGGAATTACTTCAGAGAAGGTATTATTCACGTCCTCTTAAGCTCCCTCTCTATATATTTTATGGAAAGTTATGGTCTGAGAGTGAGATTATTAGTGACATGCTGAAGCTGGAGAATCAGATTCCTTTATTGGTCCTAAAAGAAATTTTATCTAAAGATGAGGAGAACGATTTGACTTCTTATTTGTACAAATTCTCTACGTCAGTTTCTTCATTTGAGTTACCTCATTTATTAACTAGAGAGGAAATTTTGGTATTTTATTCTAATATTCCTGAAATCAACGACCTGTCTCATCATTTGCTACATTTTCTGTATTTCTCGGTTTTGCTTATTCCTTATGATAAATATGAGGCCATGTTAAAGGAATGTACTAATTCTGCTTCTTCGCCGGTTATTGATATGGATACTTCAGTTAACTTACTGAGCGATACCTTCAACATTTTGGGGTCTTCTCTTCACACATAGCCTTCATTCAACAGATCAAGCAAACCTATGGAATAGTTCAACGTTTGCTTAGACTTCTGGGTTATGTTGCAAAACTAAAATTGAATGAGAAACAAATAATCCCTCTAATTCCTTCTGCATCAGACTTGAAAAAATCTGGATTCACTTTCAAATCCACCAAAAATGGCATTTTGAAGTGTAGTTTTGATGAGACAACGCTCACTTTAACCTTGTCTTCCATTCATCTTGATGGTTTCTCTCAAGTTTTGCTTAGAAATCTAGTAGCATTTGAAGCATTAGCAGAGCTAAACCCGCCTTGTTTGATTCAATACATTGCTTTGATGAATGGGTTATTGACAAATTCCAATGACTTGGAGATTCTAAAGAAAGCAGGCATTGTTCACAACCATCTAAACAGTGAAGAAGAAGCTGTGGAACTCTTTCATGGTGTCAATAATTCTATTAGCCACTTCAAGGAAGCAAGCATGTTGAAAATCCATCTTCAGACTGGCTTAGATATGGAGATTACAAGTAAATTCCTTCAAGAAATCAATATGTACTATGATATGGGCTTGAAGAGAATGGTTGAGGAAATCAACAAAAGCTACAAGAGATGCTGGAGATCAAAGATGAAGAAGTTTGTGTCGATTGGTTTCAAGTGTTTTGCAATTCTTTTCATCGTCTTCCTCGTTGTTCTTGTGATCGCCCAATTTCTTTGCCATTACTTGAGCTGTCCAGGTAAAATCTTCCAAACCAGCATTGCATCCCACGTAATGAACCGACGCCCGTTTGATTACATGTAAGAAGATGACGACAAGTCTAAGCACTTTAAGAGACATCATTTGGTACTGTTGTTTCTCTTTCGTATTTTTCCCCGTTATCATCGTTTGATAAGGTTTCTGTTTCTTATTTCTTGTTTCCTGTTTTCTTTTTTCTTTTTTTTGTTGTTTCTCATTTTTTAAGAGTAAGAAACAAAACTATATTTGATAACTATTTCTAAACAAGAAATAGAAACATAAACTTGTTTGATAACTCTTTCTTGTTTCTTGTTCTTGAATGTTTTTTTTTTCATCTGATTTTTTTTTATTTTTATAGTTTAAAAAGAATTTAATTGTATAATATAAAATATATAACATGCATTAAAATATATAAATATATAATTAATTATAACAAATTTATATTATCAAATACAAACAAGTCTGGATGTAAAATTAACTAATAATAAAAGTAAATAAATAAAAATCTCCAATTTGTACCCTAGATTGAACTCGAGACTCATACTAGAAAGAGAAAGGTGCTGCCGCATATCAAACTAACAAGTTGGAGAGTAAGTTTAGCAATCATGGGGAACATTAACTATAAAAACAAATGAAACAGAAAGAAACTACTATATGTAGTTTCCAAAATTTAGTCCAAACTTTAGAAACATTTCTCAAATTTTGGGAATAGGAAACAGGATGAATTATCAAACAAGTCTGTTTCTTAAAAAATGAGAAACAGAAATAGGAAACAAGAACGTTAGGGCCTGTTTGGAGGCAATCCGGATTCTGTTTTATGTTTTCAGATTCACTGAATTCAGTGAATACATGTTTGGCAGACGTGTTTTTGAAAACTGTTTTCGGATTCTGTGATCCAAATAGTAGAGATTCTGAAAACAACATTTTTATGTTTTCATTGTATCCAGATTCTAAATTTAAAAATTTAAAATGCAGAATTGTATTAAACAAAGATAAAATCTTAATAAATATAGTTTTTCATGTTTATAAACTTAATTTACTTTTGTTAAATTAAAATATGTATAATATAATATATTATAAAATATAAAATATTATATTATAAAATAATACTTATATAAAATTTATTAAAAAACACATGTTCATAAATTAATTAATAATGTCTTATATTCAACTTAATATTTAATTTTGCAACTACAACTAATTCTATGATCTATAAATATATTATAGAACACACTTTAAATTACTGTTTAAAATAGAATTAAATTTCTAAATCTGCTACCAAACACATATCTGAAAACATGAAATACAACTCTGTTTTCATTGAATCTCTTGTTTTCAAATTTCTGTTTTCGGATTCTCTACCAAACAGGCCCTTATCAAACGGACCCAAAAATGTTTAGTAATTAACACCCGTATTTCTTCTTTCTATTTTTTTCATAAATGTTTCCAAAATTATGTACTAGAAATTATGGAAACATCAAAATCCAAACTTCCTTTTTTTTGTAATTTCTAATTGTTGCATGAAATTGTAACCATGCAAAACTGCACTGTCAAGTTTTAATATAGTAATTTTTAGTTCCAAGTATGGTCCTCATGAATTGTTTCTAGATTAATTGATTACTAAAATATTCACCTCTAATTTTATCTAAAGAAGAGAAACTCTTATGAGAAAAACGCAAGGGAATTGATTTCACTAATTGATTTATTATCCTAGCGCATAGATTTAACTTTGGTTGTGAAATTATAAGCAATAAGGTAAATTTAAACAACAGACTCTCTCGAGCTTAATTGACCTCAAGCACAACTATAAACCTAACGTCTCTATTTAGATTTTAATAACATCTCTTTTAAATGCTTTTGAAAGAACCCTTCACTCTCGTGTAAGGATTTACTAAGAGTTTTGGTAATCCTAATCTAGTTTAAAGATTTTTCTCTCGAACAAAACTTAAACCAATTAATCATGCAATTCTTGGGCACAGAAATACAAGCATTAAACGAAAATTACCAAAAATAATTCAGCACAACCAAGTTCAAATCAAATTGTTAAGATAATACAACAATAAGTCTACATGAATCCCCTAACTACGAACTTAGCTACTCACAATCACTAAAAATATGATAAAATTCGTGTTTAAGAACTGTAAAACAAACTACAAAGCTAAGAGAAAAGAAGAAAGAACGCTTTGTGTCAGTGTCGATCGCTGCCACGATCTCGAGCCTCCACTTTCATGCTTGCGCTCCCAATAGTCTTCTCCACCTCTCTCAATCAAGTAGTAATCGAATTTAGGGTCTCCTTGCTCTCAAAATCGGTTCTCCCCTTTTATGGCCATCAAAAGAGTGTATATATAAACAATCGACACGACGTTGAGATGCTAAGCACAACGTCGCAAGGTCCTACCCTAGGGCACGCACACAAATAAGAAAAATTGGGGTACAATGTCTCAACACTACGTACATGTTTGACAGAAGAAACATGTGTTGCAGTGTCTCAACGTTGCAAAGCAGCGTCTCAACGCCGCCTTTGCGGGATTCCAACTTGATTCTTCAATTTGCACGACATCTCAACACAAATTCTGGCGTCTCAACGCCCTGGTCTCGAGTTTTGACACCTTCAAAATCTCTTATTTTGCTCCATTTTTGCGCTTTTACTTAATCCAACAATATAAACTTGTGAAAGAACTAAATTGATTATAAAAACTAGCAAAATATATGCTTAAGAATAGCACATTTTGGGCGTTATCACTAATTTCTTTCAAAGAATAAATAAAAATATTATTTTATCATTGTTTACTTGTAATGGAACAATTTGTATTTTTAATGCAATAAATGAAAAGACGTGATAAACATATACTAAAACCAATTAAAATTGGGAAATATTGATGAGTATCTACAAAAAAAAAAAATAACCAATAATAAAATATGGATAAAAATCTTTCGTATTTCAAATTTTGGCTTACTATTTTTTAGGGAGGAGTATGAAGGAAACTGTACGCTCGTTTTACCCCGGGTGTATACATGTACCATTAGCCCAAGTCAAATCCAAGATTTTGTATAGTTGATTTACCTATTTTTTAACACAACTTAGTTTGATCGATTCTGGAGGCATGTTGACACAACCCGCCCCAAATTACCTTGACTAGTCTAGGACGTAGCTTGCTGACATTAGATCCCTACTTAACTATGAAATCCAATGTCAAACTTTTAATATAAAACTTTTTTTTTAAACCCCATGTGGCTAGACAAAACTTGGATGATATAAAATTCCTTAAAAAAATCGACAGAGTTTCCCCTGAAAACTCATAAAACACACCTGAAAAGAGATATACACTTCCAAAATAAAATGTTTAACTTCCAATCACAACGTTAGAAAACCAACACAATCCGATAACTTAGTAGGTAGATATGTGGGTTTCAAATTACATAAACCAATGAAAATTCCAAAATGATCTAAGTCATTCAAAACATACTAGCCACATTAGTTCCAAAAGAAGCATTTGTAATATATGTACATACAAAATGGTATGCAACTATCAAATTTGATGGTAAATATCAACTTTAGTATGCTTGATAGAAACTCAATCGCTACTTGGTGGAAAAATTTAGGAAGGAAGAATGAGCTAATAGAGCCTAGTGAACGATAAGGTAAAAAGAAAATAACCTAGTAGACAAACCTTTTATGTATAAAAAAAAAAGAACTCGAAGTTCAATAAAACTTTATAGACTTAGTATAGTCTAAACATATAGATAAGTAAAATATCAGAGAGTTCTGTAATAATAGGTCAATAGAACTGTCTAAGCAAACTTGTACTCAAATTCTATCATACTGGCATAAGTAATTTCTAGATACACAATAGAATAAATATATGTCATACGTCCACATAGAACAACTCTATGTCTGTAAAGCCTCAGGACTAGGATTCGGAATCGGGATTTTGCACCTGATGGCCTTGACATTCCTCTGCCTCCTCTACGACCTGAGCATGCTAGCATACATGATCACATTCTCATAGCATACAGGTAATATAATACCTCAAGACCAGGATTTTGACCAGGATTCGGAATCCATATTTGGCACCTAATGGCCCCGACACTCCCCTAAATCCCCTGCGACCTGAGCATGCTAACATACTATGGAAACATATTCTCGTAGGATACGGGTATTCACCATGGGTACAAGCTCTAGTTGTTTGGAACTCACTTTTAACATAAAAATTCTCGATAACATTCCATGCAGTGAGATTGATTAATTCAATTTACTCGAGAGATGGTTAAACCTCCAATTTTAATTTAGAAAGCCTAAATAGAATTCAAAAATTTCTTGGAACTCTAAGTCTATCATGCAATCTACAATCGCAAGGTTAAGCCTTAACCTATTGCAAACACGAGTCACCGTAGGTGCTGCTAAATTAAGCATGTAATTGGATTGATATGTTCCATCCACGTACATAACAATAAATGTTCAAACATAAAAGACATATCAAGTCTAATATGCAAAAACATTCAATTATCTAATCCAAAGTCCCAAACATGCTTAGAATACGTAAATCAACGATAAATTGAAATACAAAACCTCCCAAGTTACAAAGTCTACTCGAATAACCCCGACCCGACATTATGACTGTCTAAAAGCTTTGAGAATTGCTCCCGACATCATCCAAGAACCAAGAAAAATACCCAAAATGTGTCTAAAACAACCTAAAATCAGAAAAAGGTGCAGAGCTCTTCGGAAAAGGGAAGATCATTTGACCTAAAAATTGAAAATTTCATTTTCTACTTAGTGTCTCGACGTTGTCGCCTTAGTTTCGAGCTTCATGGAGGCCACGTCGCAGCGTCGAGCGAGCCTCAACCCTTCAGCGTTGCAACACTGTGGACAACGTTACAACGATGCCTTGTTCCCACGTCCTCTACTCTTGGAAGTAACGTCTCAGCGTCTCGACACTACCATGTTTTTTTGTGTATTCTATCTTTCAGTATCGAGGGAGGCTTTGTCCGGCGTCTAGACGCTTCCATCTAGGCCAAAATGATAATTTTACCCTTCTAAGCTTTAATTAGGGTAAAAGCATGGTTGCACACATATTTGTGTTTGTTATATTTTTTGGTTTCAACCTATCATAAACTAATTAATTTTAGATTAATGTTTTTTAAGTTAATCTAAAATGGTTTGGACCTTTTTGTTTTAGTTCTTAAGTTTAAAGACCCATTGTTAAGGTTGGGCCCAAAGTTGGAGGAGCCCAAATTTACCTTTCTTGATCTCCTATTACTAAACCCATTTGTTCCTTTTTGTTATTATAAAAGGGTGTGTATGGGCCTTAAGTGAGATGAGGAAAAGAAGAAGAAAAGTGTGAATTTGGTCTAATTGGGTTTATCATTATAATTAGGGTTTTTTTTTTGTTTCTTTTAAGAGAGAAAAGAATAGAGAGAGAAAGAAAGGGTTGGGGGCTCGATAGAAGGCTGAAAAACAGAGGGGTTTCTTCGACAGAAAAAGAGGGAAATCTGGAAAATACCATGGTTTTTCAGCCGTGAGAAAGATATCGAGGGAGTTCCGTCCTTATAGCCGAAATCTGCTGGTCCACCGTGGGTTGCGAGTCATCGCAAGAAGAGGTGATCATTGCGATGGAGTTGCTGCAGATTGATCGTTCGGCTTGGTTGTTGTACAAGACGTGAGACTCAACCTTCTTTCAACCTTTGTTTATGAAGATCCTCTCAAATGTAACGCCCCAATAACCCAATTACCTTTTGGTTTGTGTTTTGGATTAAATTGTTGGAAAGGGTGGATCTTGAAGTTGTGAAATTAATTTAAGTTTTTGCACAATTAAGGGATTATATATAGAGGCAATTATATATAATCTTAATTGGAAATATTTATCTAGGATTGATAGCAAAAAGGGTGGTTTTTTGATAAAGGAAGGGCACTTTAGTAATTTAAATAATGGAAATTAGGGCTTTCCAAGGCATTTTGTCCTACTATAGCACGAATCCCAAGGCGTGTCTTCTTCTTTTCTCCATCTTCATGAAAAGAGAACGGCCGACCTCTTCTGTTTCTCCTTCCGACCAGTAGCGCCTGACAACTCGGCGAGTCCTTCTTCGTGTTGCACGCCGCGTCGACCAAATACCGATAGCCCGATAGCTCGCCAAGGAATGCAACCAGCGCAGCGTCGTCGTCGTCGTTCAGCCGAGTCTTCCGATCGCGCCTCGCTCGCCATTGCCTCTCGTCGGGCGTCTTGCGATCAGCCGGTTGATCGGTGTCGGCGTTCCTGCCGGCGTGGATCCGCCGCTATCGTCAAGCAACGGCCGAGTTCCTTCACCGTCGTTCAACAATCGCGAAGTTTGAATACCTCACCCGCGGTTCACGTTTTGGTTCGGGTTTTTGGGCGTGTTCCGACCCGGTTTTCATCTGATGAGAGTGGTTTCGTGTAGGTCGACAAGTGAGCTTTCGAATCCCCAACACGCGCCGCTAACACGCCGCCGCCCACGCCACGCGCCGCAAATCATGCGGAAGAGAGGCACCGCGGCTTCGGCCGGTTGGTTGAGCGATTCATCCGTGATTTCGATCGATTTTCAAAGTTTCAGGACGGTTTTGGATAGATCGGCTCACGACGTTCCACGGATCCGACTTTCACGCGCGCGCCGCGCGAGCTCTCGACACACCACCGCGCCAGCGCCACACGCGTCGCTCGTCGGGCTGCTTTCCCACACCTGTTTGATTCCCGAGTTCGTTTTCAGCCCTCGGTTGGGTAATTTTGCTTGATTATTACTCGATATTCTAACTAATTGCGATGTAGACTCTAAGTTATGCTTATGTTAACTAATTAAGGAATTGATGAAATGGATTTAGGGATCAGACGTACTAATCACGATTGTGATGAACAACACGAGTTAGGAGCGAAGCATGAGGAGTTTTAAGCGAAGGCTATGGTAAGGGATTTTTGTATAAATTATTTTAAAAGGGAAGTAAATATGTTTCCAAAAGTATTAGTTTAAAAAGAACGAACTTCAAGATTTATCTAAAGACGAACTTAGAAAAGTATTTCACTCTTTAACCGGAGATGTATCCAAAAGATTTAAGGGTTTGAGAGGGCCCAAACTGAAATGATCTCAAAGTATTTGGAACGAGTTTTTTGATACAATCATGTATAGTTATGTAATCTGAGATCTTGCATATCCATCACGTGTTGGATATATACACGTATTTTAATTTGCAAACGTACCTATGATTTATGATTGAAAGTCGTGCTATGATTTATGATTGATATGATTGTTGCATCATTATGAATACATAGGTATATCTGATTGAATAATGGGACCTCATGCATATTGTATGTATATGAACATGTCATGTAAAGTCGTGGCAATTGGTCTCCTGAGAACTTATGCATGGTAAAACATGCATCGAGACCCTATGGGTCAATATTACGAGAAGTCCATGAGGACTCAAACTTATAGGGAGTGCAGTGAGGGACTCAAACCTACAGGGGTGCATGTGAGGACTCAAACTTATAGAAGTCTGTGAGGGACTCAAACCTACAGGGTCCAGTGAGGACTCAAACTTATAAAGGGTCCTGAGGGGACTCAAAATGAAAAGACTCGGTAGACTCAATTGACCACGCATAGCCAAAGAGAAAAAGTCATGATTTTATGAAAGAAAGTTTTAGGTCCCATTCTGAGAAAGCTTTATGATTTTAAAAGTCACGAATAATAGTCATGTTTAAAAAGTCAGATTTGAAGAAAAATCATATGCATGTGTTTGCATTTCCCGACCCCCACTTACTGGGTATTTTATAATACTCACCCTCTACCTTTGTCATTGTGTTTCCTCTGTTTTAAAATGTTTTCAGGTAAAGTCGAGAGCATACCAAAGAGTGGCATGGATGCGCTACAGAAGCCATGGGAACCGAGTCATGAATTCCCTATCCATGATTTAGAAAGAATTTTAAATGATTATTGTTTTCCGCTTATGTAGTACAGAGTTTTGAAACTAGAGGCCGAACTTAATTATGTTTCTTGTAAACGTTTTTTGTATTTCTATGGGATCCCAAATATAATTGATTTTTATTTATCAACTTTTACTTATTTTAAAGTCAGTTAAGGCCTCGAATGCATGCATGAGTAGTAATGTCCCTAGAAATTTATGTTATAAAAAGTAGGGGCGTTACAGTTGGTATCAGAGCCCAAGGTTATAGGTCTTGTAGACTCGCTTACAGAGTAAGCAACAAGTATCCCATGGCTAAGTAGCAACTCCAGTCACCGCCAGGTATGCTTTTGAACTAAAGTCTTATTTGTTCATGAAAAGAAAATTAGGTATCCTATGTAAAGTTATTTTTATGTAAAAATCGAGTTTGATGAATTTCCAAACTAAGAAAGAATGAGAATGTATGAGCTAAACTATATGTCTATAAGAAGGAAATGCATAAAGGAAATACTTATATGTGAATCTATATGTGTATATGTCGTAAAGTTGACGTGATTTTACGCCGAAAGGAAAGAGAATACATGTGATCCCTACTATTGACGATAGAAAGGAAAATGTTTGAGTTAAGAATGTTTACGCTAAAAATGAAGTTTTATAGCCATAAAACACATGTTTTAGGTTATTAAAAGGTCCGCTTTGACCAAGGGAGTGAAGAGTAAGACTTAAGAGGTTAGCGTGTTAAAGGTTGCTAAGCGACTAGATTACTTAAGTATAGTTTTCAAAAATAAAAGTTAAGACTACTCATGAGAAGTTCAAAGTTTGAATGTGTTTGTAAGAGGTTAGTGGTCTCATTCATTCATGCTGGAACAATTGGATAAAAGGGTATGAAATTTGGTAAACGTATTCACCTTGGAGTTATCCACTTTGTTTGTTCCCAAATAAAGTCCCTTCATCTTCAAGTGAATACATAACTATAGTATTTAAGGAGTTGAAAAGTAAAGAGAGCAAGGGTGTTTTGAAAATGGGCTCGAGATGTAAAGGGAAAAAAAAATAGATTGTTAATGTTGAAATGAAAATTAATTTTATTTTTTTTTAAAAAAATACTTGAAACACTTCGATCTTATTTATACCATTGCTCTGATAGGAAAGCTACAGGGATATACACAGTTAATGTGTTATTGCAGATAGGCATGATACGAACTTTCAAAAGTATTACCATAGGCGTAATGAACTTAATAAAGACAAGTATGAGGAGTAAAAGTAAGTAGTTAGGATCCTAGTTCGAGAACATAAGAGAATGAATGATCTAGACCCTAGAACCTGGTACACATTTCAACGGTCACATGGTCACCCGTGTGTTCAAGCTTGTGGAATGTGTATAAGGAACCTTGCCACTAATTTCTACCTGTTGGACTAGATATATGTGTACAACTTGAAAGAGATAACATGAGGTGTTAACCTCGAACTCTTATGTAGTAAAGTTTCCTTTTTCCCCGATCAAAGGATTAAGGAGAGAGGATTCGGTTAATAGAGGAGAGTGTTTTGAATCCCTTCTTCGTTACGTAGAAGTCAAGCTGAGGAACTCCTTTGAGTAAGTTAAGTGTATAGTTGTAGTAGTCAAGTGATCATTAGAGTGAAACCGGAGGATCCATTTAGTAAAGGTTAGACCAATGGTTCTTAAGCGAGATTTTAGAGAAATCGACATTAGAACTACAATGGTACAAGTAGTTGAGAAAGTCCTCAATTTGACTAAAAGGAGGAAGTCGAGTTTAAAGAAAGTAAGCACGAGGAACAATTCATTGGTGTTAGATAAAATAAGTTTGATATTTTAAGGTTATCCTTAACACAAGAGATAGATTTAAGCATGAAGTTAAAGTGAAAGCAGCGATAACTTTTAATACTCCTTATAGAGTGCTCCAGTAAAGTAAAAGAACTCAAGTCGTAGTTACATAACCTTCTATATAAGAGTTAATAGTGGCTTATTGCCATAAGAAGTGTTAGTGCAAAGTGCGTAAAGGAGAGAGGTGCATCGTTACGCTTGTGCATAGGAGATGAGAAGTGGAAGAAAGTTGTTGCTAAGAATAAATCTCTTCGTCTTTGGATGAACGACCTATTCCACCAGTACAAGGACACATAGTGTTCCTTAAGATGATTTTGGAGACAAGTTAGCGCCTGTCATGATCCAGGGACTAGATATTTCGAGACAACTTTCAAATTACGTTGTGAACATTATGAAGTTATAGAGACCCGGCTAGAACACCCACGATGTTTATAGACATGACGGATTTACGCTTAAGGAAATGCTAAAGTATTGTTGTGCATAAGTTCTGGAGACGTTACGGTTTAGCCTCCAAGTCTAAGAAGGGATATAGAAAGTACTTTAGAACGATTAGTTTAGGCATAAGGAGGGAAGAGTAAGTCCTTATGGGTGAAAGTAGTCGAAAGGCGACTAAGGAGTTAAGTGCTCAAGTAAACTTCAAAAGATGAGCATAATGAAATTTGTTAAGCTAAGAAAAGACGAGTATGTGACCTCAGGTGTTTGATGTTAGAAAGGAAATGTCCGAGTTCAGGATGCAAGGCTTAAAGGAAACTTTGTCAAGATAAGACTCACATACGCTGCGTTATCAAAAGGGGTAGTTTGGACAAACGAAGGAAAGAGTAGAGACATTACGAGGTGAAAGTCTTTGAGAAACCTTGAACAACTAAGTTCGCGAGTAGAACCTTTAACAGAGGAATATTGTAGTTCTTGAAAAGTCGAGTCTAGAGGTGTCAAGTGAAGTATTACGTAGTCAAAGTTTGAACGTTAGGGTTTCACGACAAAAGAGAAGGAAAAGTTAAAGGATGTAGCGAATGCCATCCTGAAGTGTCCAACCCTATGGGTGATAAGGAAAAATTTCATCCCATTCGAGTGATCACCTGAACATGATATTTAAGAAGTTGGAAGGTAATGGGAGAATGAGTTTTAAAAGACTAGATCCATCCTCGCGAGGTCGCTTAGTATCGAAGTTGTTATTGGTTGAGTATTCTAAAGGGGAGTGATATGAATGACTGTTGCGTTGTGCCATAGGCTGAGGAAAGGTTAAAAGTGATAGAGTACGAGTTGTATCCTGAATAACTTGCCTTAAAAGGTTTATTCTGATTCCTTGAACTTACAATGAAAATTTTGACACTTAATGTGAAAATCTATAATTGATTAGGTTCTAAATCAGGGTAAGTCAAGAGGATTTTGTTACACTCTCTGAAAGGTCGTTTTAAAAATTAAGGTCGCAACCTGATTGTTAGATTTTCTTGTCTTTAAAGAATCATTGTGTACAACTAAAGAAATTGTGTTTCACTTACATTTGGTTGTTCAGCATTTCTGTGTATTGTGTGTTTCTGAACCCTGAGTAACCTGAAATGAAGTTTGGAGGCATGATTGGTTGGTTGTCTGATTTTAGAAGTGCAATTTCTATCAAAGAGATGTTAAAGAAAATTTTGGCAGGGTTGTAGTTACGCCGTTATGCTGCCGAAATTTTCGGGGCATTCTTGTAATAAGAATGAAAGAGTTGTACAGAACATTCCATGTGTCACGACAACCAAATGAGACCTAAGTTTAAGTTACTCCTACCGTGACTTGAAACTTTCAACGAGCTATTGATTTCAATAGATACGCAAGTGAGATCGCCACAACAACGTTTACTAAAAGGTCGTTGAGAATAGCGAAAGGTTAACCATTATTGTGAAGAGTCTCGAACAACCGAACAAAGTTGCTAACTTTATCCTTGAAGTCACATCTCTTAGAAAGGTGTTAAAGTTATGGAAACGATGGTCAGTCGGAATGATCTAGTCATGTCTTGAAATGAATGCTAGTAGCTAGTGCAGCAAACCTTAAAGAGGATTTTGTGACTCAACAACAACGGAATCGTTTCGGCAAAGAATTCCATTTTAAATTCACGAGACAGGAGAGACTAATTAAAGGACTGGAGAAGAAAGTACGAGATAAATATCCCGAGTTATCTTCGAATTTGAATCTAGAACTTTCCAAATTTAGAATTCGAGTCAAGGGCATCAGTTATGAAGGCCTTAGAAGAAAGACTCCAGTGAAGAGAACGAGCTTAAGTTAAAGTTATGAGACCGTTGGGTAATAAGTTTACGCTGGCGGGTGATACTTGAGGAGCAACTAGTGCTAATTTTTGCATAAGGATCAAGACTCGCTCACGACCAAGTGGAGCGGGTGTGAACAAGCTCTCCTCGAGTATTACAAGATTAGAAACTTTCGAGGACGAAAGTTCTTAAGGAGGGAAGATTGTAACGCCCCAATAACCCAATTACCTTTTGGTTTGTGTTTTGGATTAAATTGTTGGAAAGGGTGGATCTTGAAGTTGTGAAATTAATTTAAGTTTTTGCACAATTAAGGGATTATATATGGAGGCAATTATATATAATCTTAATTGGAAATATTTATCTAGGATTGATAGCAAAAAGGGTGGTTTTTGATAAAGGAAGGGGCACTTTAGTAATTTAAATAATGGAAATTAGGGCTTTCCAAGGCATTTTGTCCTACTATAGCACGAATCCCAAGGCGTGTCTTCTTTTTTCTCCATCTTCATGAAAAGAGAACCACCCGACCTCTTCTGCTTCTCCTTCCGACCAGTAGCAGCACAACTCCCATGAGTCCTTCTTCGTGTTGCACGTCGTCGACCAAATACCGATAGCCCGATAGCTCGCCAAGGAATGCAACCCGTCTGGCGTCGCGTTCGCCGCTCACCGAGTCTTCCGATCGCCGAGCCTCGCCAAAGGTGCCTCGTCGGAGCGTCTTTGCGCCGCCGGCTGATCGGTGTCCGGCGTTCTCGAGCGACGTGGATCCGCCGCACCGCCAAGCAACGGCCGGAGTTCCTCACCGCTGCTCAACAATCGCGAAGTTTCGAATACCTCACCACGGTTCACGCTTTGGTTCGGGTTTCGGGCGTGTTCGACCGGTTTTCATAGAGTAGAGAGTGGTTTCGTGTAGGTCGACAAGTGAGCTTTCGACCGACCAACACGCACCGCTAGCACGCCGCCCCGCCGACCGCCACGCGCCGCAAATCTGCCTGAAGAGAGGCACCACGGCTTCGGGGCCGTTGGTTCGAGCGATTCATCCGATTTCGATCGGTTTTCAAAGTTTCAGACCGGTTTTGGATAGATCGGCCACGACGCTCACAGATCCGACTTTCACGCCGCCGACACGCCGCAGCCTCCGACACCACACGCCGCCGCCACACGCCGCCGCTTCGTCGAGCCGCCTCCGGCCCACCTGCTTTGATTCCCGAGTTCGTTTTCACCTCCGGTTGGGTAATTTCGCTTGATTATTACTCGATATTCCATTTAATTGCGATGTAGACTCTAAGTTATGCTTATGTTAACTAATTAAGGAATTGATGAAATGGATTTAGGATCCGCGTACTAATCACGATTGTGATGAACACCGAGTTAGGAACGGAGCATGAGGAGTTTTAAGCGAAGGCTATGGTAAGGATTTTTGTATAAATTATTTTAAAAGGGAAGTAAATATGTTTCCAAAGTATTAGTTTAAAAAGAACGAACTTCAAGATTTATCTAAAGACGTAACTTAGAAAAGTATCTCACTCTTTAAACCGGAGATGAATCCAAAAGATTTAAGGGTTTGAGAGGCTCCAAATCAAATGATTTCAAAGTATTTGGAACGAGTTTTTGATACAATCATGTATAGTTATGTAATCTGAGATCTTGCATATCTCACATCGTGTTGGATATATACACGTATTTTAATTGCAAACGTATTCTATGATTTATGATTGAAAGTCATGCTATGATTTATGATTGAAAGTCATGCTATGATTTATGATTTATATGATTGTTGCATCATTATGAATGCATAGGTATATCTGATTGAATAATGGGACCTCATGCATATTGTATGTATATGAACATGTCATGTAGGCCGTGACAATTGGTCTCTCGAGAACTTATGCATGGTAAAACATGCATCGAGACCCTATGGGTCAATATTACAGTGGGTCCGTGGAGGGACTCAAACTTATAGGGTCTCATGAGGACTCAAACCTACAGAGGTCTGTGAGGACTCAAACTTATAGGGTCCTGTGAGAGACTCAAACCTCTGCTGGGTCTCAGAGGGACTCAAACTTATAAAGGGTCCATGAGGGACTCAAAATGAAAAGACTCGTAGACTCAATTGACCACGCATAGCCAAAGAGAAAAAGTCATGATTTTATGAAAGAAAGTTTTTAGGTCCCATTACAGAAAGCTTTATGATTTTAAAAGTCACGAATAATAGTCATGTTTAAAAAGTCAGATTTGAAGAAAAATCATATGCATGTGTTTGCATTTCCCGACCCCCACTTACTGGGTAATTTATAATACTCACCCCTCTACCTTTGTTGTGTTTCCTCTGTTTTAAAATGTTTTCTGTAAAGTCGAGAGCATACAAAAGTAGTGGCATGGATGCGCTCATGAAGCTTATGGGAACCGAGTCATGAATTCCCCATCCATGATTTAGAAAGAATTTTAAATGATTATTGTTTTCCGCTTATGTAGTACAGAGTTTTGAAACTAGAGGCCGAACTTAATTATGTTTCTTGTAAACGTTTTTTGTATTTCTATGGGATCCCAAATATAATTGATTTTTATTTATCAACTTTTACTTATTTTAAAGTCAGTTAAGGCCTCGAATGCATGCATGAGTAGTAATGTCCCTAGAAATTTATGTTATAAAAAGTAGGGGCGTTACACAAAAGGTTGTATCTCTCCTTTTTCTTTCTTTTTAGTTTAGATTCAAGATTTAATCCTAAAAGTTGTTAGACTCTCAATCTGGAATAAAGATTGGTTGTAGTCTCTTTTTGGGCATAAATCTTGGAATCTTGTTAAATCCTAAATGTTAAATGTATCTTTAGATATCTTGCTGTAAGTTCTCTGTATTCTCCCGTATATCTCTAATAAACTGTCTAGCAAAGCCTTAAAACACCTTTGCAAGTGGAGTAGGTCGTTTTATGACCGAACCACTATAAATATTGGTGTTCTCTGATTGTTCTTTACTGTTTCTGCAATTCTTTAAATTCTGTCCAGCCCTTTAATTGGAATAAAATCGCTTATAAATTTGTTGTAAACACCTCAAACTTGTCTAAAATTGGTGGATTTGGATCTTGGCATATAATAACAGTGTTCGATAGGAGTCGGCTCACAAGTTCGTCAAAGGCTCATTGTTCTTTCAGCCTTGAATCAGATCACCATAGATTGACAACTCTAAATTTGCAGTTTTGGGCCTTTTCAATCACCAACCAACATTGTTTTCTTCTTTCGGTAAGGGTTAACTTTAACCCATGCCCAATTAACATTAAATTTGCTTTACCAATTCCCTAACAACTTCAAATCTTCATGTTTAGGCTTTGTTGAACATTGATGAATATGTATTTGGAACCATTTGAAGTTTTTTGTATGTTCCAGTATGCTTTAGGCCCTTCTAATTTGTTTAAAGTATTTTAAAGCATGTTAGTTTAGTCTCTAACTGTTGGTAACCTTGATTTGTAGTTTCAGACTCATTCGATTGCCTTCGAGTTCTCAAAGCAATGAGTCGGGCTATTTTTGGTAAGTTCATTAGGTAATGAGGCTCTTTAGATCCTTTTAAACTTGTTTAATGTACTTCAGTTCAATTTCTAATCTTTAGAGCCTTCTGTTTGTAACTTCAAACTCTCCAACATGTATTTAAGGTTGTATTGTGTTGATCGGTAAGCTTTATAGTGTTTTAGTCCTTAAAAATACTCCTAAGTATTGGGAATTAGTTCCTAACCATGGGAGCCCTTCTGCTTGAAGCTTCGAGTCTAGTCGAATACTTTGAATGGTTTGAACTCAATTTAAGATTTAATTTGGGTAAGAACAACCGTTCTGAACACTCTCTAAATTTCAAATAAGGTTTTCAAATTGAGTTCTAACCTCAAAATATTGTTTCAGTTGATTAGGAACCATTGGGCTACCTTAGGAGCACTTTGGAGAATCTAGTAAGTTGTTTCTACCTTTTGAATTTGTTTGATTGTGTGAAGAATGTTGTGCGTTTTAATTACATATATCTTTCTATGAACTGATGTGTGTTTTGTTATGTTGTGTATGAAATGTAAGCATGTCGAATGTTGAGATTGTTTGAGATTATATGAGTTTATGATGCTTATGATTGCAAATATATTTAAGTGGTCGTTAGGATGAAAGCATGGTCTAGAAAGCATGTTTAGGATTGCATTCTAGGTTTTTGGACTTGGGTAGGTAGGGTCAGAAAACCTTGAAATTATGATGAAGAAGGGTGCTAGGTTCTCGAGTAATTGACTAAGAACTTGCATTATGCTAAAAAGCAGTGAGTTGGTTATCAGAACCAACATGGTTGGGAGTTGATATGATTTAGAAGGAAAGTGGATGTCAACACCTCGGGTAACATACTCGGGGGTTGATGTGGAACTATGGATGACAACACCTGAAGTAATATGGTTAGGGTCGATACAAATTTTAAATAAAGATGAGCATCAATACTTTGCGTACATGGTCAAGGGTCGGTGTGATGAGTCTCAATGAAAGGAGATCTTGGGTTAAATAGTCAAGGGTATATACGTTGCTAAGTCATCAATACCATGATTAACATGATCGAAGGTTGGTGCACAGTTCGAGACTATGGATAAATATCAAGGGTCGAACACTGAGCTCTATAGAGAAGCTTGAGATCTTGAGTAACATGGTTAAAACTAGATGCAACTCAAAGGGTCAGTCTTTAAGATTTTTGGTGAAAGTTTGCTAAGTCATTGATACCTTGGGTAACATGGTCAAGGATTGGTGCATAGTTCAAGAATTTGGGTATAAAGGTCAAGGGTCAAACACCGAGCTCCATAGAAAAGTGTTGAGACCTTGAGTAACGCAGTCGGGCTTAATGCAACTCGAATGGTCAATCTTGGAGAGTTTGATGAAGATTGAATATGTGTATTGAGTGGGCATGTGGATTTTACTGTGCCTAGCATGGTACGGATTTCATGAGTTGGGCTAGACTTGTATTTATCTTATTTTTGTATAATTGAGCATGTTGTTAGTGTTATTAGCTTTGAAGAGCATGTTGGATGCGTGTGAAAAGCATGATGTTTGAATTGATTAATGTTTGGTGGCTCACCAGGTGTGAGCTACTTACTGAGTACTCTTGTACTGGCTCTCCTCCTACCCCAACAACCAGTTTTGCAAGTTTAAGTCTCCATGACCTTGGTGATGCAGAGGAGATGTTGGAGGGAGACCATTGTTTAGCTAGTTCTATACTTTTTAGCTATCCTTTACTCTCATAACTAGTTGGGTGTTCGTTTGTTTTAGTTTGAAAACTTGCATATGTAATTCTGGCTAAATCCGTTAGTAATTGTTTTATTTATCAAAAATTGAGTTTAGGTTATCAAAAATTGAGCTTAGGTTATGTTCAGGATGTTGCAGTTCATTATTTAAGTCTTAAGGTAGTTTCTGCTTAGGAACTTTAATAAAATTTCGTTTTGTCTTGAAATCTGAGATGGTCCCTTATATACTTGTAGTTTGAGTGATGTTGTGTTGTATCTGTTGGGATTTTGCCCTAAACTCGTGGCTTGTGAATGTACATTTGTTTATCTATGTAATAAAAGTGTTATTCATTTATTTAGACTCGCAATTTAAATTAAAGTCCAATAAAGCAACATCCAAAGGTTATTAATGAAACTTGAACAGTGTGTGGAAACATACAAGAGGATCGTGTTCAAGTAATAACCTAAAGGGTATATAGTATATGGATAAGTTTAGGTACCTTATCCTGGTAAATACTATGGATGCGACCCACTTTGTATTTGATAGAAACGAATTGATCTGATTCATTCATGTAGTAGACATGAGAGTAGGGATATCATATGCGATGAGTAAATACATGATCAAACCGAGAATTATTAACCAATTGTTGTAACACCGTTAACTGTTTAGGTTTAATAATTCATAGATAACCATTAATAACTCGACTTGAATCCTGAGTGGGTTATGGACTCCTGCTTACGAGGGATTGTCTTTTGATTTGTATGAGTGAGAGTGGCCCGTGTTATTTGCTCAATAAACCTACCATTTTGGGGACAAGATCGAGTAAGGATCTAGGAACGTAACCACACAAGATAGAACAACGGGGCCCCACCCTCTCACTGGCCCGAGAGGGGCTTTGTTCATGGTCAGACCATAAACAGGTTGTTCGTTATAGGAACAGTGGTACTTAAAGGAGCAAGAGGTAATTACAAAGATAAAACGGTAATTTAATCCAGCTATAATTACGAACGCTCGTGAAGGGTCGACTTATGGGAAATGATTATATCGATTGACACAATTTGTCCTACAGTGAGAAGAGTGCAACTATGGTTCTTTAGCGGAGTGAACCATAGTTAATGAATGTTGATTAATCAATTATAATTCAATTAATGATTTTAATTGATTAATTTCGAATCATTGGAGCTTCTGATTTGTAGGTTCATTATGTCCTTCCGCTAGCTTACTAAGGATTAAACAAGGATCAATACTTTTGGAAGAAATTTGAACTATTCAAATTGTATTAGGGAGAGTGTATCAATTATATGTGATATAATTAATATAAGATAAAGTTTTTTTTGAATGATATCCAAATATTGAACTTTGTGGTAAAATTGAATTAGATTCAAGTTTACTTACTATGAGTTTGATTTATATTAGGCCTTTAGAACAAAATTTGATTTGAATAGGTTTCAAATTAAAACAATAGGTTATATGAGAGATATACATTGAAATATGATTCAATTTACATTTAATTAAGTATATGATGCTTAATTAAATGCATTATGAAAATTCATTTGCATAATGCTAATTTTGTGGAAATAATGGGGTGGTGGATGTTAATTTGCCTCCATCCACACCCATTATATAAAGATGCAATTAGTTGCATTTTTTGTGAACTCAAGTGACAATTGAGGAGAGTTCTCTCATTTTCACAAACTCTCCACCAAAACAAAAACTCTCTTTACAACTCTTCCTCTCCCAATTCTCTCTAGATTTTTTTTTCCAAAAGGGTTTCCACCAACCAGTCCTTGCAAGAGAATAGCGGAGAAAATTTCTTGGAGGTGTCACTGAGATTGAGATAGTTGAGAACGAAGAAACAAATTACAAGAAGAAGATTCTTCAAGGGTAAGTTTCATCTTCTTCTAACCTTTTGTATGCTTAATCTAGGTTCAATTGTATGCAAAGTCTCACTATTTTTCAAAGCAATGCGATCAATCGCTTCTGTTGTGGGATTCGATCCCTTCAGTATCTTGTTATAGAAATTGTTTTCTTGTCTAACAGGTGACAGGAACAAATTTTGGCAGTGTCATAATTACGCTTTTAAATACCGAAATTTTTTGAACAAATAGGTTGCAAGTTTAGTAATGTTCCCAAAGTTAGGTTTAAAATTTGGTAGTGTTACATGTATTTTTGTAAAGCAGCTTTCAAACTAATAGCAAAACCACAAACAGTAAACATATCCTGTAAGAGATCTTTTTTTGTCAAGATCTCCATCATAATAAGAATCCATGTAACCATTAACTCCATCTCTAGTTTTTCCAAAATGCAAACAAACATAAACCATACCTCATAAGTATCTGAATATCCATTTAACTGCTTTCCAATGCTCCTTACCAGGATTGCTTAAATATCTACCGACTACACTAACTACGCCGGATAAATTAAGGCGAGTACAAACCATTGCATACATGAGAGACCCAACTGCACTAGAATAAGTGATAAGCGCACTTTGTGAGCTTATTTTATATTCAAATATTGCAAGTTTGAGAATTTAAATGGTTAATTGTGTGCATATTTTGATACATTTTGTAGGACATGGACATTCAAAGGTAAACCGAGTCAATTAACCAAAAGGAGGTGAAAATAGGCCAAAAACAAGGCAAGGATTCGAAAGAGAAGTAATTGAGAGAAGAAAAATGAGTAGAAGAGCCAAGGGACCAGCGTTGAGACGCTGCTCAACGACGCCGCAATGTTGGTACACATCAAGCCAAGCAATCTGCAAGCATGGTGTTGCAACGTTGTGATACATCGCAACGCCATGCTGGAAGACGCGCTGTATAATATTGTGGCGTTGCAACGCTACACACTAGCGTTGCAACGGCGCCCAATTTCCTTTTATAAAATGCACGATTAGGGCACAACATTGCAACGTTGTGCCCAGGGTTGCAATGTCGTGTCGATTACTTTAAATAGAGAATTTTGCCTCAATTGGAAGGACTTTTTGGAGAGAGCCAATACCATTGTTGAAAATTGAGTGTGAGGTACTATAAAGAGGCAACTTAGGAGTTCAAGAAAGAGATTCTGAAGCTTGGGGTTCGTGATAGGTTCCGGGAACGAAGCCTTTCACGCCACGATAATTCTCTCTTCATCCTTTTCTGCTGCTTTGTTGAACGATGTTTTTGTATTTAAGTTTAGTTATTTTTATAGTGGGCATGAGTAGCTAAACGTGTTATTTTAGGGATAGATGTAGCCTTTCGATAAGACTATTTTATTGATTTGACCCATTTGGATTATTATATTGCTTTTATTCATGCATTCTTAATGCTTATAGACTCTTGATCACGATTTATTTGTTCTTAGATCTAAATTTATGCTTGAGAAAGATAGTTTAGATTTGATCTCGATTGCATGACTGATAGTTACTTTGACATGAGAATGATTAGGGTGCTATTAGAAATCATAAAAGAACTGAACTTAATGTCATGTTTGATTTTTAAAAGCTAGACAAAGATGTTGGTTTTATTTTCATGTATGAGATTCACTTTCCTCGAGAGAGTCATTTGTTAGGTTAGTTTCTTGGTTTATAAAAGTAGTGAAATTATCCATTAGCATGACCTCAATAAAATAGTTGATTGATTGGTGAAATCTAGTCCCTAAGATACTTTTCTCTCCTGATTGTTTTCCAAATTTTCACTATTTGTTATTTTGTTTTCCTTCACTCAAAGTTTGATTTTTCTAGATAAAATTGAGTAGTGATATTTATGAGAATTAATTGAATTAAATAACTCAATCCTGTGGATGATACTCGTACTCAATCTCACTATATTAAAACTTGACCCGTACACTTGCAGTATTGCAAAAATAAGGAACTCGAGACATATAATCAACCTCATCATCTGATTGTGGAGACAAAAGCAGATGAAAGTCTGAAATGTAATGCTAAAAGAGTACCAACTGAATTAGCTTTATGCCTATTAAATTTGGACATAACTTTCTCAATATACCCCTTTTGGCTCAAATAAAATTTTCTCGCCTTTCTATCTCTCACAATTTCTATACCCAGTATTTTCTTTGTTGCTCCCAAATCTTCCGTATCAAACTCCTTACTGAGCTTTGTTTTGACTTGTTTAATTTCTTTTATTTCTTTTTTATCTTTATCAGCTATCAACATATCATCAATACATAAAAGAAGATACATAAATGACCCATCATCATGCTTCTTAAAGTACACACAACTGTCATAACTACTTCTCTTGAAATCATGAGCAACCATAAAAGAATCAAATTTCTTTGTGTCATTGCCTTGGTGACTGTTTTAGGGTTTCTTATTTAACTGACAAACATAGTATTCTTTTCTTGAAACTATAAAAGCCTCTAGCTGATGCATATAAATATCCTCCCTAAGTTATCCATGTAAAATGTAGTTTTACATCTAACTACTCAAGTTCAAGATCATGAATGGCTACAATACCAAGCAGTGCACGAATTGAGCTATGCTTCACAACTACAGAAATCGAATCAGTATAGTCAATACCAGGGATTTGACTGTAGCCCTAGCAACTAACCTTGCTTTATATCTGGCTTTCTCAACTCCAGGAATACATTCTTTTCTTTTAAAAATCCATTTTCAAAGAACAGGTTTCTACCCTAAGAAAGTTTCACAAGATCCCATGTACCATTCTTATGTAGAGACTCAATTTCTTCTTGCATTGCAATCATCGACTAATCAGAGTTATTACATTTTACAGCTTCTGTAAATGTAGATGGTGAAGAGATCGTATCCCGTAGTGAAAACGTTGGAATCGTTTTTTCTTGCAATTACATTATGGAATTTAGCACAAAAACAGAAAATTAAGGTTAAGCAATAGGGAGAAGATGAAATTTACCTTTGAAGAAACCATTTCTAGTAATCCTTCTCCAAACTTATGCTCGTTCTCTACGAAATCTCCAAAATTGAGCCAAAATCTCACCAAATGCATCTATATGTATCCTTATATAGGGAGTCAGGGTGGAGACAACTTTTTCTCCACCCATTATCCCACTAAATGCACAAATTATGCATTATGCAAATCATATTTGCATAATTACATAATATAAGATATCTCATACCTTATTATGCAAATCATATTTGCATAATGTATATAAATTGAATCATATTCAATTTTGCATATCTCTCAATTTAATTATCCCCTCTAGTATTTAATATGAAACAATGTCATCCTAAAACATTATATTGGAAATTAATCCAAATATAGTATATAGTTTATTATGAATCATATTCACATTAAACTATATATTATATCGATTATATCACATATAATCAATATAACTCCCATTTACGAAATTGAACATTTCAAGTTTGCTCCAAATTTTATACCCTCGATTTATCCATATTCAGCCAACGAATGGACCTAAGTTCATGAGCTCCAATGATGTGAGGTTAACTGATCAAACTTTTTGACCCGGTTGACCAACATTCATTAACTACGAGTCATTCCACTATAGACTCGTAGTCGCACTCTCCTCACTGTAGGACAAGTTGTGTCAATTGATTTAACCAATTCCCGTGAGTCGACCTTTCACAGGTTGTTCATAATCAAAACTGGATCAAATTACCGTTTTGCACCTGTGATTACCTCTTGCTCCTTAAGTACCTGTTGCGTAATATTTATGATATTGCAATACCGCAGTGTACGAGTCAAGTTTTAGTATAGTGATTTTAGAGTCCAAGTATCATGCTCGGGAATGGGTTTCTAGATTTAATTAACTACTAAAATACTTATCTTTAATTTTAGCTAAAGAAACAGAACATGGATAGGTGATGAAAGTAAAAACAAACAACAGACTAACATGTGGAGACACGAATTGATAGATTTGAGAAAAGTGATTTTACAAGTCATAAACTTAATTAACACATGCAATAAATCAATGAGATGAATTTATAAACAAAAAGTAAAATACTCAAGAAAATCTCTCGATTCTTAGTGAGCCTCACACATGCAATAAACTCCATAGTCTCCATATGAACCTACGACATGCATGGTATTAAGCAACTTTTTTATGTGTTTCCCTAAGATTTCTAAGTAATTCTCATGCCAGATTTCTAAGGGTTTTGACAATTTTTCTCTAATTCAAGTTTTATCTCTCGAGTACACTTAAACCAACAAATTAAGAGTTAAGAACGAATTGTCAAAAATAAGAACAAATCATGCTTCAATTCATGGTAAGAAAGTCTTAACAAGTAAATCAAATCCTAACTATAATGTCTAGCTACTCTAATCACATGAAAACCAAGCTAAACAAGTAGAAAACGTCTTAGAACGCTATTACAAATTGAAAGAAAAGAAAATTAAACTTATGTGTCGATGTCAGTCCTTCGTCTCTGAGCTTCCGTCTTCGATCTCGAAGCTCCACGAATGCTTTGGCTCCCAAAAACACTCTTTTCTCTCTTCTTACAAAGTGTATTTCAAAGTTAGGGTGGAAAATCTACCAAGTTCGGCTCTCTTTACAAGAATGCATAAGGATATATTTATAGTGTCCTTCCATGCATGCAGTGCAACGCTAGGAGGGCAGCGTTACAACAACGCGCACACCTAAACCGCGTTAAATAAATAAGGAAACATCGATGGTGTTGCAACGCGAGAGCGCTGCGTTGCAACGCCGCTACCCTAACGCGCGTGCCTCTCTATCGAAGTAGCGTTGCGACGCTGCACGACATCGTTGCAACGCTTTCAGTGTGGTCCTTCATGTGCGCCTTCCTATCGAGATAGCGTTGCAACGCCCTAAGGCAGCGTTGCAACGTTATCGCCTGGAGTCTTTAATGCCTCTAAACAGCAAGCATGGCGTTGCAATGCCATTACCTTGGGTCTTCAAGCTTGGATTGTTCTTTCTTCTTCTGAATGATGTTATTTTTAGCTCCAAATGGCCTTGTTTCGATTCCGAGTGATCCAAAAAGTCTCCAAATGTCCTGTTTAAGCTCTTATCCTGAAATTGAGTGATTTAAACACGTAAAAGCTCTGAAATCATCATAAAACTAGCAATAATTAAGCCTAAGGATAACACATTTTGTATGCTATCAGTACCACTGATCCTCTAATTAACAACTAGTTTATGGTCCTACCATATACAAAGTGGTCTGAGAGAGTGAGGCCCCATTGTTTAAGACCTAGATGTAGTACTTAAGGGAACAACCTATCTTAATTCCCTAACTCGGGAACGAGTGAATTCCATCTCGCAAAGTTAAGTTCTCAGCTCCCCACAAGGTTTCATCCCTGAGAAGGTAGGCTTATCGAGTCGATAACTCTGGTCACTCTCACCCATACTAGTCTAAGGACAAACCCTCGCAGATAGGAGTTCGTAACCCACTCAGGATTCAGGTCGAGTCACTAATAGTCATCTATAAACTATTAGACCTAATCTGTTGACGGTGTTACATCAGTAGGCTAATAATTTGTGGTCCGGTCGTGTACGAACTCATCGCACATGATGGCCCCACTCACATGTCAACTACATGAACAAGTTGGATCGCCTCGTTTGTATCAAATACAAAGTGGGTCGCATCCATAGTATTACCAGGATGAAGTTCCCAACTTTATCCATATACTATAGACCATTTGGGTTACACACTTGAACACAATCCTACCTATGTGTCTACTACACACTGTTCAAGTTCTCAGAATCATAACGTAGAGCTTAGTTTATTGGATTTTAAATTTTAAATGCGAGAACACGAGAAATAATGAATAATAACTCTTTATTGATTTCATCGAACATTTACAAACTACACGAGTTTAGAGCATAAACCCCTAACAAATGGTTTCTCACTAGAATCAATGTCTAGCGATATTCAAAGCATAAGAAACTAAATTAGCCTCTACAAATAACTGTGGATGTCTAATTTCTCTTATAGGTCTGTCTTTAGTAATACTATATTGTGATGGTGCTTGCAAGGATGAAGAAATATGACCACTGTAAGGAATCTCTAAAGAAACACCAGAAGTAGAAGTACTAAAAGTATCATCTTGATCTAATCTAGAAGATGACTTTAACCCAATTCCCACCTACACATGTGAACTCCGTTGAATCTTATCTGAAGACTTTTCTTTAGAAGACTTCTTACTCAACATATAGAAGATTCATCAAATATAACATCTTTACTAGCAACCATCATTTTAGTATTAGGGCATCATAACTTATATCCCTTAACATCGGACATATAACCAATAAAGATGCATTTCAAGGATCTTGGTTCAAGTTTACCATTATTTACATGAACATAAACAAGACAACCAAATACCTTCAATTCTAAATGTTGGGATTTATGCCCTAAACTCGTGTAGTTTGTAATTCTTTGATGGTTATAAATAAAGTGTTATTTTTCATCAAATCTTGTAACCTCGCAATTAAAACTTAAATCCAATAAAATAAGCTCTAGGGTCATGTTTATGAGACTTTGAACAGTGTATATTGGACACACAGGTAGGATCAATATACCAATTATACCAATTATATCCAATAAAATAAGCTCTAGGGTCGCATCCAATAGTACATGGATAGGGTTGGGAACATTATCCTAGTAACACTATTGGATGCGACCCACCTTGTATATGATAAAACGAGGCGATCTAACTCGTTCATGTAATTCACATGCGAGTGGGGAAATCCTGTGCGATGAGATTGTACAAGACCGAACCGAGAATTATTAGACTATTGTAGTAACACCGTTAACATAATAGGACTAATAATTCATAGATGACCATTAAGGACTAGACCTTAATCCTGAGCGAGTTACGAACTCCTGTCTGTGGGGGTTTGTCCTTAGACTAGTATGGGTGAGAATGACCAGAGTTATCGACTCAATACGCCTACCTTCTCAGGGACGAAACCTCGTAGGGAGCTGGGAACTTAACTTCACAAGAAGGAATTCACTCGTTTCCGCACGAGAAAATTTAGATAGGTTATTCCCTTAATGACTGAATCAAGGTCTTGAATAACAGGGTCCCACCCTCTCACTAGCCTTAGAGGGATATTGAATAACAAGGTCCCACCCTCTCACTAACAGGTTATTCCCTTAACTTCACATAAGCTTGTTGTTCGTTAGAGGATCAGTGGTACTTAAGGAACAATAAGTTGTCACAAGGGTAAAACGGTAATTTGACCCTGTTGTGACTACGAATGACCTGTGAAGGGTCGATTAACGGGCATTGGTTAATGGACACAACTTGTCCTACAGTGATGAGAGTGCAACTACGAGTCTATAGTGAAGTGACTCGTAGTTAATGAATGTTGATTAACGGGAACAAAGAGTTTGATCAATTAATCTCGTATCATTGGAGCTCATGATTTGTAGGTCCATTAGATCCCTCTGTTGACTCAATATGGAAATAAAAAGGGTATAAAGTTTTGGAATGAATTTGAAATGTTCAAATTCATATAAGGGATTTATATCAATTATATGTGATATAATTGGTATAATATATAATTTAATGTGAATGTGATTCATGATAAACTATATTATTGCTCAATTATGAAATAATTTCATAATTAGAAGTATTAAATATGAGAGAGATTAAAATTGAATGTGATTCAATTTAATATGCAAATATAATTTGCATAATGCATAATATGTGAATTAGTGGGATAATGAGTGGAAAATTTTATCTCTACCTCACTCCCTATGAAAGCATGTATTTGGATGCATTTTGTAACTAAGGAAATCACTGTTTAGAAATTGAGATTTCCATAACTCTCAATTCTCTCAAATCCTCTAAAAGCTCCCCTCTTCTCCAAAAAAAAACTCCCACCGTTCTCCCTTTCCTAGAGAACAACCTAGAAGACCAAGTGGAAGTGTTTGGTTTGAGATCGTGTTGAGTTCGTAGAGATTGAGAGAATCAAATAGGAAAAATTACAAGAAGAAAGTGTTCTTCAAAGGTAAATCTACTTTCTACCTTGTATGCTTAACTATTTTTTCAGTTTTTGTGTAAATTCATGTAACATAAATCGAAAACAAAGTGATTTAATCGCTTTCACTATGAGATTCAATCCCTACACTAAATAATTGGAAAGAATACCGAACCATACTTCTTGTGGTGTCCTTTTCTGAAGACATATACAAAGAAAGCGATTGATATGATGTCATGTTAAAGAAACAACTCCAATCCAAAAAGATTTAGGCACACGCTCTAATCAATGTATGATTCATTCGCTCTGCTACTCCATTTTGCTGCAGAGTATGACGAATTCTTAAGTTTCTAACAATTTCCTCTGACTTGCAAAAGACATTAAACTCATCAAAATAGAACTTCAAGCCATTATCTATTTGAAGGTATTTTACATGTTTCCCTGTCTGTTTCTAAATCATGGTCTTTCAATCCTTAAATGTAGAAAATACATCGATCTTTTTCTTCAAGAAGTATACCCAAATTTTTCTTGAGAAATCATCAATGATAGTTAACATATAAAATGCACCACCTTTAAAAGGCACTTTAGTTGGATTCCAAAAGATCAGAGTGTATATAATCAAGTATTCTCTTTGTATTATGAATACCTTTCGAGAATTTGGCTCGCTTCAGTTTTTCAAACACACAATGCTCACAAAACTTTAACTTACTAACTTTTTGTCCATCAAGAAATTCTCTCTTGCTCAACACGACCAATCCATTTTCATTCATATGCCCAAGTCGCATATGCCAAAATCGAGTAATATCATCATCAAATAGAGAAGGTGTGGAAACTGCTACATAACTCAAAATTATAGAACCATGTAATGCATAAAAATTTGTAAAATTTTTCTGTCCTTTCATAACTGTCAAAGCACCTTTACTAACTTTCAAAGCTCAACCTTCACCAGTGTACTTTTCCCTTTTTGAATCAAGAGTACTCAAAGAAACTAAATTTCTCTTTAAATCTAGAATGTGTCTCATATGAAGAAGTGTCCTGACAACTCCATGAACATTTTGATTTTAATTGTTCCAATATCAACTATCTTACAAGATGTATTATTTTCCATCAATACTGTATCTTTACACATTGTATCATATGTTGAAAACCAACCCTTATTAGGACACTTATGAAATGAACAACCCGAATCAAGAATTCATTCAGATGAAGTATTTAAATTGTTATCAGAAGCAACGAAGAAATCAACATCACTATCACCACCTTCAACAACACCAACGTGATCGAAACTTTCTGGTTGTTTTTCCTTTTGAATTGTAGTGACTCTTTTGTTCTTGTTTTATAACTTGTAGTATTAAGATTCAACATGACCATTTTTCTCGCAATTATTGTATATTTATCTTTATTTCTAGATTTTGACCAACTTCTCTGAGCACCATTACTTTTCTTCTCTTGTGTTCTCCCTCGAGCTAATAACCCATTTGATAAACTCTCAGCTTCACTGGTAATATGTTTTATTTTCTCTTTGGAGAATAAATTATCATATACTTCATTCAAAGTGAGAGTATCACGACTATATAATATCGTATCTCTAAAATTTGCATATGAGGGAAGAGAATAACACAATAAGATTTAAACCCAATCTTTTTCATCATAACTCATCTCCATAGATTCTAAATCAGAGATAATTTCCTTAAAGCCAAGTAAATGGTCATCTAAAGATGTCCCTTCATTCATATAATAAGAAAATATTTTTTGCTTCAAATGCAATTTAGTAGCTAGCGTTTTTGTCAAGCATAACTACTCTAATCTTAACCATAAACCAGCAACACGATATTTCAAAACATCTTGCAAAACTTCATTTGATATATGAATATGATTTAAAGGGATAACTCACATTTTAGCTTGCTACAAAAAAAATCTAGTATTGTGATCCAAAAGTGGTACGTGGTGTACGTTTCACAATTGTCATATCCACAAAGATCTCAACTAACAAAATACTAATAAATCCCAAACGCAAATTGGATTATACTCAAGCACTCACCAAATACCCCATACACCCAAATATTTAAACTCACCAAAAATTAATTTCTAGACAGAATTAAAAATTAATTATAAAATATTTCAACGATAGAGATAGAAAATCTCAAAACTTTCAAACTCTAGTGTGTAAAAACTAGAAGGGAAAAATGGTCTATTTATAAGGTTATGGAAGCAATCAAAACCATCTTCTTTCCGATCCGAGACAAAATTAACAACACAACAATTATTATATTGAGTTCAAGTGGCAAAATCTTTTCAAAAAGGCAAAAATCGTATCCTATTTATCAATTTCAAAGTTCAATCATCTGCTCGCTGCTTCAGATTCCCTAACACATAGCACTGCCCGAACTTCACTCACTCGAAAATGGCTTCCAGATTCTCCATTCTCTCTGGAACCCTCGACAAATCTTAGCGGGTTCTTCAAATCAATGACCTCATTGATCAAAATTCCAGCCCTGCCGCTTCGCAGACCACATTTATGTCTTCCAACTTATGGAATCTGTTAGGATGCAAACAAAAGTCTCATATTGGGTAGAGAATAGATTGATGATGGGTATATAAGGAAGGAGAATTATCTCCATTGGTATGAGCCTTTTTGGAGAACCAAAAGCAACGCTATGAGGGTTGATACCCAAAGTGGACAATATCATAGTATTGTGGAGATCCGTTGTCCTTAATAGGAATTCGTCCGCGATGGTGGCCCTGACGACGTTCCTCCCCCATCGCGTCATGGTGGGGTCGTATCACCATTTCCAGCTAGAGCTTTACAAGATGAACTTGTTCAAACTTGGAAGAGCCAAGAATCTGAAATGGAATCCCCAAATCCATAAACTCGCAGATCAACTTAAGCCATTGGAGCTCAAAATCCGAGCGTATTTCGATCAGTCCCTTGAAATTGATGGTGAAACCTTATCATGGGTTGTGCTCATTGATGGTTTGTTTGTACTTGATTTGCTTCAAAATAAGTATAATAATCGTCCTCTTAAGCTCCCTTTAGAGATATTTTATGGAAAACTATGGTCTGAGTTTGAGATTGTTAGTGATATGGTGAAGCTTGAGAATCAGATTCCATTATTTATTCTCAAAGAAATTTGCTCCAAAGAACCCATTAACTATTTGACTCATCTTTTTTACCAATTTTTTGCATCTGTTTCCCTATTTGAGTTTCCTTCTTTTAACCCTGAATTGGAATGTTTCGGATTTTCCTCTCATTTGCCTGAAATCTTCGATTTGTCTCACCATTTGCTGCATTTTCTGTATTTTCTGATTTTGCTTATTCCCAATGAGATGGTTGCATGTGCTTATTGTTATGGGTGTCCATCCCATTTATAAACACAAACATGTATTTTTCTTATGTTGTGGGTCCAAAATATTGGGTTGTACGTTTAGCCCACTTGGGGTTTAAAGGAGTTGGTTTATCTAGAAAGCCTAGGTTTTTTTAGGAGAATATGACCTAAAAAGGACGGAAGAAAACGAAAGAGGAATATAGAAAACATTGGGAGATCAGTGCAACTCGGTTTTTCACAGACGACTTTCCCAAAGTTGTCATTTGCTGGAGTTTCAACTATTAATTTTGTCAGCTTGTTGGGACACATAGGGCCTCGTTTTGAACGGTTGGATAATTGTTCTGAGCTTCGATTTATCAGAAATAGTTGACGAACATAACATGCAAAAACTTGGTGATATTTATCATCTTTCCTCTTTCAATTGTTGTTCTCTTATGTATGAAACTATTGGTGGGTTGTGGATCTTTGTATGACTGATTTGGGTTCTTTTTTCCTCAATTTTATCATTATAAGAGAAGGTGACAAGAGTGGACTCCTCACAAGTCCGTAGTTTTACTCTTCACATCGAAGAGGTTTTCCACATATAATTCGTATGTGTCTTGCATTTAGTTTTCTAATTTGTTTATGGTTTATTGTTGTCCGTTCCTGATTGTTGCTTGAAATTATTTGGTGAATAATTGTTGTTTCTTAATAAAAAAAAATAATATAGAATTGTTGAGACCAAGAACAAAAGAAAACATGTCTATTAAAAATCAAAACATTACAATATTTATAGTTTGAAAAATCACAACCCACTAACTACATGATCCTAAACTTGCTCCATATTACAAAGCATGAATAACAAAATAATTGATTCCTAAAGAATAGGAACAACTACTAATTCTTAAAGAGTAGGAACAAACCTTGACACAATCAACAAAACTAACACATGTGAACATGTTTCAGTCCTGAAGCATTTTCTTAACACTCCTCCTTGTTTTAAGAGCTGCAAATACCAAGTCTTCACCTCAGAAACTCGAACTTGCAAGCAGGCAATGGTTTAGTTAAAATGTCTGCAACTTGATCTTCTGTTTTGCAGTAGACAAGAATCATATCTCCATGTTTCTGAACTTACCTTAGGAAGAATAACTTGATGTTAAAATGTTTAGTCTTCCCATGAAATGCAGGATTATGAGAGATAACAATAACAACTTGGTTGCCAACAAAAATTTATGTGCTTTCTTTATGCTCCAGATCAAGATCAAGTAAAATTTTTCTCAACCATAAATCTTGATTAACACTAGCTCTTGCAACAATAAATTATGCTTCGGCAGTGGATTGGGCTACACTTTCTTGCTTCTTCGAGCTCCATGAGAAAACACCATAGCCAAAAGTTAAACACTAGCCTGAAGTACTCTTCATATCATCACTGAAACCTTCCTAGTCACTATCATAAAACAAACTAGCTTGAACTCCTTGCTCCTTGTGAACTTAACACTAAAATCGCTTGTGCCATTGACATATCGAAACACTCTTTTGGAAGCCTTGAGATGTAATTCACTTGCCCAGTGCATGAATTGAGACAAAATACTTACAACATTTAAAATATCAGGTCTTGTTGTTGTGAGATACACCAAGCAACCAATCAAGCTTCTGAAATATCCTTCATCAACTTTGTCAGTACCATCTTATTTGTACAACTTTTCTTTTTGATTCATTGGAGTGATTTTTGCCTTGCACTCATCCATTAGAAACTTCTTCAGTATTTCCTTTGCATACTTTTTCTGGCATATGAAAACTTCACCTTATCCTTGCTTGATCTCCAAGCCAAGAAAGTAGGACATGAACCCGAGATCTGTCATTTCAAACCCATTCATCATCTCTTGATTTGCATTGTTTCATTGTTTAACTCATGGGGTCATCAACATATAGTGAAACAATAAGAATATCAGTACCATTGTGCTTGACATATAAGGTTGTTTCTGATAGACTTTTCACAAATCCCAAATTCAACAAATGTTCATCAATTTTGCTATACCGAACTCTTGGAGCTTGTTTTAGACCATAAAGGGCCTTCTTGAGAAGATAAACTTTATCTCCATCACTTTCTTTCACAAAACCTTAAGGCTGCTCAACATAAATTTCTTCCTGTAAGACACCATTTAAAAAAGCTGATTTGACATCTAACTGGAACATTTTCCAACACTTTCGTGCAACCATTGCAAGCAGTAACCTGATTGTGTCCAATCTAGCAACAGGAGCAAAAGTGTTAGAGTAATCAACACCAAAGATTTGGGCATACCCTTTAGCCAGAAGCCTATCTTTGTGCTTATTGATCGAGCCATCAGTGTTAAGCTTGGATCTAAACACCAACTTAACTCCAATTACCTTCATGCTTTGAGGTTTGTCCATAAGGATCCAAGTCTTGTTCTTCTCAATCATTGACATCTCCTCCTCCATTGCAGCTATCCACTTTTGATTTTTTTTGCTTCTAAATAATCAACAGGTTCACACACAACAACATTGCACCTTTCATAAACATCTGAGAGCAACCTTGTTCCTCTCACAGGAGCATCATCCACTATTTCATTCTTTCAGTCATCTTCTCCTTCCATACTTGAACAAGAAAACTTGAGTTTAGCGCTGCCATGGTCTGACCCTTATTTTCTTTATCATCCCAGTTTCAGTCTTCATCCTCCACGAAATGAACATCCCTGCTAACAACAATAATTCTAGTTTGTGGCTAGAAAATTTTATAGGCCTTGCTAACAGTACTATAGCCTATAAAGATACCTGGTGAAACTCTCCTATCAAGCTTGTCACGCTTGCTCTGTGGAACATGAGTGAAACACAAACAACCAAATACTTTAAGAAATTTTAGAGATGGTTTATAACCATACCATGCCTTAAATGGTGTTTGTTCCTTCACTGCTTTTGTGAGAAGCCTGTTTTGAAGAAACATAACCATATTTGTTGTCTCTGTCTAAAACTTCTTAGGCAAATTCTTCTCATACAACATGCATCTTGACATCTCCATGATGTATCTGTTTCTCCTCTCACTAATTCCATTTTGTTGAGGTGTGTAAGGGGTTGTAAGTTGATGCTATATGCCTGAATCTTCACAAAACTTGTCAAATTCTATTGAAGTGTACTCTTTCCCATTGTCAGATCTTACAATCTGGATTTTCCTGCTAGTTTCATTCTCAACTCTTGCCTTGAACTTCCAAAAGACTTGAGCTACTTCTGATTTAAACTTCAAGAAAAAAATCCAACACATTCTGGTGAAGTCATCAATAATTAATAAAGGCTACCTTTTAAAGAAGTTGCCCTTTGGGGGCCTGCAACATCCATGTGGATGAGTTGCAACTTGTGAGTGGCTCTCTAGGTTGACTTCGGGAATGGCTTCCTATTTTACTTTCCAAACTGACACGTTTTGCGACTTAAGATTGCATCACTTAGCTTGGGAACATCAAGTGTCAACTTCTTTTCTATTAGTTGCAGCAACCCTTGATGATGATAGTGTCCAACTCTCTTGTGCCAAATCTGTGTGACATCCTCTTTGAGAAGATAAACAGATTGCTTCTCCTCTAAAAGATTGAGTGAAAAACTCTTTCCTTTCATTTTTACTCTACAGATGTCTTGATTAGTTACCTTCTTAATCATACAAAATTCTTCAAAAGTAACTTTAAATCCTTTTTCAATAAGTTGACCCACACTTAATAGATTTTGGTCAATGTCAAGAACAAAAAGAACATCCTGAATATGTTTTGTACCAGTACAACTTGCAATCACAATAGTCCCCTTTCCTTTGACAACGATGTAATCCCCAATGCCAATTCTGACTTTGGTGATGTAAGTTGGCTTCGAATCCCTAAACAACTCCTTGTCATTAGTCATATGGTTGGTGCAATCACTGTCAATCAACCAACTTTCATTTGATTCACTGACCATGAAGCATGTAGCCACAAAAACCTCCTGATCAACAGTCTTAGCCTCTTCACCTTGTTGTTGATTCTTGCTTCTGCAAATTACAACTTCATGTCCCATTTGGTTACATTTTGTGCATTTGGTGTCTGGTCTTCTCCAGCATCTGAAATGAGGATGACCCTTTCTATTACAATGTTGACATGGTGGGTAGGATCCCTTCTTGACTCCTTACTTTGTTTTGTTGGGGTGTATGTCCTAAACTCGTATCGTTTGTAACAATTGTTGTTTTAATAAATAAAAGTTATTTGTTATTCAAACATTGTATCTCGCATTATAAACTTAATCCAATAAACAAACCTCCAGGGTCATACTTATGAGAAAACTTGAACGATGTGTAGTGGACACACAGGTAGGATTACGTTCGAGTTAGTGACCCAAATGGTCTACATTATATGGATAGGGTTGGGAACCTCATCCTAGTAACACTATGGATGTGACCCACTCTGTATTGGATAAAAACGAGGTGATCCAACTCGTTCATGTAGTTGATATACGAGTGGGGCATCCTGTGCAATGAGATTGTACAAGACCGAACCGTGAATTATTAGACCAACTGATGTAACATCGTTAACAGTTTAGGACTAATAAATTCGTAGATGACCGACTCGATCTTAATCTTGAGCGTGTTACAGACTCCTATCTGCGGGGGTCTGTCTTTTGACTAGTACGGGTGAGAGTGGTTTGTGTTACTCGCTCAAAATGCCTACCTTCTCAGGGGTAGAACCACGTGGGAAGTTGGGAACTTGACTACGCAAGATGGAATTCACTCATTCCCGAGCTAGGAAAACTAGAGGGGTTGTTCCCTTAAGTGCTGACTCTGGGCTTGAACAACGGGGCCCAACCCTCTCACTGGCCCGAGAGGGACGTTGTTTATGGTACGACCATATAACAAAGTTGTTCATTAGAGGAGTAGTGAGACTTAAGGAGCAAGAGGTAAACATAGGGGTAAAACGGTAATTTGACTCAGTTGTGACTACGAACAACTTGTGAAGGGTCGACTCATGGGTATTGGTTATATCGATGGACACAACTTGTCCTACAGTGATGAGAGTGCAACTACGGGGCTATAGTGGAGTGTTCCTGTAGTTAATGAATGTTGATTAACGGGATCAAAAAGTTTGGTAAGTTAATTTTGGATCATTGGAGCTCATGATTTGTAGGTGTATTAGGTCCCCTGTTGGCTCAATTATGGATTTAATGAGGGTATACAGTTTGGAGTGAATTTGAAGTGTTCAAATTCATATAAAGGGTACGCAATTATGGAATTAAGACTTAAATTAGAGAAATTGATTTGAGAGAAATAAAATTGAATGTGATTTAATTTCAATATCCACATTATGCAAATGAGATTTGCATAATAAGATGTGTGATATCTTATACTATATAGTATGTAAATATGATTTGCATATTATA
Organism: Trichosanthes cucumerina; assembly: GCA_036507285.1. Classification (NCBI taxonomy): domain Eukaryota; kingdom Viridiplantae; phylum Streptophyta; class Magnoliopsida; order Cucurbitales; family Cucurbitaceae; genus Trichosanthes; species Trichosanthes cucumerina. Next base: position 64,048,671 of record CM071844.1, read on the forward strand.
TAGTTGTGGTAAAGTGATAAATAGGTGGAGATTTTACCTCCACCACATTCCACTATCACTACAAGAAAATCTATATTTCTTGACCCATGGGATTTTATATTACTTGACATTTTTATATAAAAATGTCAATCATTATACATTTTTAACAAGAAAAAATGTCAAGAATTATATATAACGAAAAAAGATCAAGAATAATACAAAAAAATGTAGCGTTTGACGGAGTTTTTTTTCACGCTACAAAACACTCGTCATTTTTTAAATATCAAGAATGATGAATATATATCAAATTTGAATACAATTTACTTTACATATTTTAAAAAGAAAAGGGAAAAGAAACTCTAGGTTTCCTTTTCTCTCCATCACATTCCTTCATTTTCCCCTTCATCTCACAATGATGCCTCTACCCTCACCATCTTCATCTTTCTTTTTCAACCTCAAAATTTTTGTTTCATTCTTCATCTGGCACACACCAAAAACCAACAACACCCAATTTCTGAACACCCCTAGGACTTACTCAATCTCAATCTTCATCGGGTATTCCTATATTCTATCCCAAAATTTCAGGCCAAACATCTTTTTTTTTTTACTTTCCATTCCTTTAATTCTCACAAATAAGTCGTTGAGGGAGTCTCTAGAACCTGTGAACCGAAGAAAAATGGAAGTGATTCTCGCATCCACACCTTCGCAACTCAAATCTCCTCACCAATCTCTTACTTCCAATTTTTTGCCTTCATTTTTCCTCACTTTCCGGGAAACTAAAGGGAAGACGATCAAAGTCGCTTCGGCGACGACATGTTCACCGACTTCTCACATCCGTCTAAGAGTGTTCACCACTTCGCAATCAGAGCCTGCTTCCACCGTGACGTCGGAAGTTTCGTCGGTGTCGTCAGAAATGAAGGTGTGGGTGTACGGTTAGTATGGAGGTGTGGATGTGTTGAAGTTAGATAGTAATGTTTCGGTGCTTGAAGTGAAGGAGGATCAGGTTCTGATTAAGGTCGCTGTGGTGACGCTTAACCCCTGTCAATGCTAAGCGGAGGCAGGGGAAGTTCAAGGCCACGAACTCTCCTCTTCTGGTAACCCTCTTGTCTTCTCCGATTCTTTGTTAGTTTTTGTGTTTTAGGTGGTAATCTTGAAGGGAATGAAATCTCGTGCAGCGGAAGGACGATTGAATCGTCGTGGTTCGTTGTGAAACTCATTTTTTTAAAAATTAAACTATCACATAGAATTAGGCTAAACATACAATTGAGAGGAAAAACAGTAAGAACATACTTACTTGTTGAAGAACCAACTTCACGTTTTCCTCCTCTGATCTCAGTAATCTGAACCCGACATGTGTGTGATGGAGATCTGATCCCCTTGAGCAGCGGAAACGTGATTTTGGAATCGTAATTGCAGTTGGAATCGTAATTGCAGGTTTGTTTTTGGTTGAAAAGCAAAAACCAGTACATTGGGAAAAAACCGAACAAGCATAAATTTCTAATCTAATTAGACATGGACTTAATCATGCAAACATGTTTTAAATGATATCTAAACTAAAAGGGAATTCACAATTACCTTTGAAGATCAAATTAAACAGCAATTCCTTGCTCCTTTTGCATCGGAACTCAGCAACCAAACATCTTCTTTGTTTTCTACAACAGGACAACCCCACTAGTGAGAACCTCCTATTCTCTGAGTAGCTTAGATCTCCCCACTAGTGAGAACCTCCTATTCTCTGAGTAGCTTAGATCTCCCTAGGTGGGAAGGGATCCAACAATTGGAGAAATGAGGGAAATTTTTTAGAGAGAAATCTTAAGAGAGAGCAATTCCCAATTGCAGTCAAGCAATCGATCAATTCAACTGTTGTCCATCGAGAGGTTGAATTGGAGAGAACTTGCCCACTCCCTATCGATAGAGAGAGGTGGAAAGAGGGGAATACGTTCCCAACAATTAATTAATTAATTAATTAATCAATTATGTAAATAATTAAATCAAATTTAATTAGTTAATTAAATATCATATATTTAATTAATAATTAAGATCAAATCATATTTAATCTTTTTCTCGTCTAACCTACAGTTTTAATGCACATCTTATGCACATTAAATTATAACCTATAGTTTTTCAAATATGAATCATATTCACATTTAAAATAATATTTGAACTCTTTCAAATATTTAATTCTCTCAAATAATTTAAAATGAATCATATTCACATTAAATTTATAATATATAGTTCCAAAACTATATATTATATCATATCTATATACATTAAATTTATTCCCTAATGAATTTGAACATTTCAAATTCAAACGATCTAAGAACCCTTTACGAGCTAGAAGGTGGATCTAATGGACCTACAGATCATAAGCTCCAACGGTACAGATCAGAAGCTCCTGTTAACGGTGTTATATTGGTTAGACTAATAATTTGCGGTCCGGTCTTGTATGAACTCTTCATACAGGATGTCCTCACTCGCATGTCATCCACATGAATGAGTTAGATTATCTCATTTGTACTAACTACAAAATGGGTTGCATCCATGGTGTTACCAGAATGAGGTTTCCAACCTCATTCTTATACCATAGACCATTTAGATTATACTCTTGACCACAATCCAAATAGTGTCTACTACACTGATGTTCAAGATTCATATAACTTTGGAGCTTAGTTTATTGGATTTATGAAATGAGAATATAATTTTATCAAAACAAATAACTCTTTATTCATTTGACTAAAATTACACAAGTTTAGGGCACAAATCTCAACAATAACATCGTTTGGAGTTTCTTTTGTGCACTATTTGAGTAAGTTATTAATCTTTTAGAATTTAAATTTTGAAATGGGGATGTTTTTAAGTTACTGATCTCTGTTAGAAACTATTGAAAGGTTGGGTCAAGGACATTTGTAGATGGAGCCAATAATATTTAGTAATGGTCTTTAAAGTAAGTGACCTTATTTACAAAACTCCATAAATGCTTGGTTAATGGAGTACAAGTTTGGTTATTGAAGTAGAGGAAATTATTGGAAATTTTGTTATATGTATTGGGTTGTATAACTTTTGAATAAATTGGTTCAGAATGACGACTTAGGATATTTAAGCATGTTTAAGAGGGCCCTAAGTTATGTGTATGATCATTCTTGATTTGTTTGTTTTTCTTGTTTGCTGCTAAGTAGACTTCTTATAGGAGATTTGAAATTTGTTATCGAAATTTTAGTATTGTTGTAGTTAGTTATGCTGTGGAAATTTTCGAGACATAATGGGTAATAAGTTTAGTAACATTTCCCTAGCGGTCGTTACAATATTATTTATGTTCTTTGTGTTAGAATGATTTAGACCAACTTGATGTACTTAGGACATTACACTCTGCTAGTGTAGATAAAGACCATGGATAGTTGGAGGTCTTGTTTAAGATGGTTGATAATAATCTTTTTGATAAGGTTAGTTTAATTTAGTTGTTATGTTCATAAATTCTGATAAGTTGGTTAAGTTTTGTTGTTATGTTCATAAGTTTATGTTTCGATAACAAGTATGTACAAACCTCAATAACGAAATTTAGGGTTCCATGTAGTTTTTCAAGCCATCTATCAAACACTGTAAATTGATATGCCTTCAAGATACTATGCCAAAAGCCAAGATGAAAACTCCCTTGGTGCATTATAATATCAAGCACTGTTTACTTTGGCATTGAACTGAAGAGGGTAAAAAGTAATGGTGGTTGTTGTGGATCTGCAGGCTAAGGTTGGTGAATATGAGTAGTTAACTTACAAACAAGTCTATAATCTGGTGTTGAAAATTGGAAATGCAATGAGCAGTTTTGGCTATGGACCAGTAAGTTTAGGAAGATTTTTGTGTCTATAATCGGCTTTATTGTGTTCCTTTATATGATACTTAAGGTAAAAAGACACGTACACACGTTTTTTTATATCTACATTGATAAGTACTTGAAATCACATGTTGTAGGTTAGACAAAGACTTTCATACAGATTTGGATCCTTGTTTTAGGGACTAAAATAATCAACAACTATTCTCTAAGCATTTTCTCTATTAGCCTTGTATCTCAAGTATGACCTGCTTTATTTCCTATTCGATATGAAAGTTATTTTTGTAATACGTTTTAGGTGTTGGTGCCATAGATATCATAATCTGTCATGCAGAGATTTCCATTGTTTTTGTAAGACAGAAGAAAATCTCTGAGGTTGGTAGCCCTTTTTTTCAACTATTCTAACTAAGAGCCATATAATTTCAAGTGAAATGTCTCTCATATTTACTTTCAGCTCTCTCTTATTCAGCTATGGAAAACACTTCCCAAAACAGAAAAGTCTCTTAAAAGTAAGATTTTATTCATTTTTTTTCATACACAAAAAAAAAAAAAATCTTGCATTAACAACATTTTACTTTTGCTATTCAGCAATTGTGACCATTAGTAAAGTATCAAATAATCACGAGGAAGAAGCTAACAAGTTTGGCTTGGAAATATTCTTGAGAAGATCTTCTGCAAAAGGCTGAAATAGTTCAACAATTCTTGAATCCTTGATCACAGAACCAAGTAATCTGATTCGATTTGCAATGTCCAATAACCTATCAGAATACTATTTAATTGATTATGTTTACTTCATCTTTTGCAACTCGAATTCTTAAAACAAGTTTAGCACATGCATTCTTTTGATTCTTTCATCTCTTTCATACTCTAACTTGAGATAATTTCATATCTTATATGCTTGACTTCAGAGTCATAATCTGAGTGAATATAGTAGCTAGATGAGACAGCAACAAACAAACAAGCTTTTTCCTTGGATTTCTTTGTTTTCTTCTCTTTCTCCAATTTGATTTGTGTCATGGTAGGATTGTTTGGGAGATCGGAAATTTCATAATCCTCTTCCACAGCTTCCCAAATATCTAAAGCCTCCATATATGCCTACATACGAACTGCCCAAACCTGGTAGTTGTCTCCATCAAACACAGGTGGAGAAATTGAAAAGAAACCAAAACTTGCTTCGATGTCCATGGCAGAGCAACCTCACACACTCACTCACAGATCCCTTTAGAATATGAGATTGAAGTACTATTTTTGGTTGATTATCTTGGAGGGGATCTTAGTGGGTTATTAATATACTATTTTGGCTCTATCACTTATTCTATGCGAATTGGTATGGATCCTTCTTCTTCATCTGTTGAATTTCTGAGTGATGGGCTCTGTTATTAACATAGCATTCATTCAACAAGTGAAAGAGACATTTGGTTTACTTCAACGCTTGTTTAGACTTTTGGGTTCTATAACAAAGCCAAAGTTGGCTGACAAAAAAACCCCTTTAATCCCCTCTGCTTCAGACTTGAAAACTGGTGGAATCACTTTCAAATCCACCAAAAATGGCATTCTAGAGTCCCGTTTTGATGAGACAACACTCACTTTAACGTTGCCTTCCATTTATCTTGATGGGTTTTCTGAAGTTTTGCTTAAAAATCTAGTGGCATTTGAAGCAATGCTCAGAGCTGAATCCACCTTGTTTGGTCAATTACTTTGCCTTAATGAATGGGTTATTGAGAAATTCAAAAGACTTGAAGATTTTGGAGAAAGCAGAGATTGTTCACAACCATTTGAACAGTGAAAAAGTGTTTTGCAGTTCTTGTCATTGTCTTTGTGATCGTTCTTGTGATTGCTCGATTTGTTTGCAATTTTGTTTGTTGTCCTATGGGAATGTTTAAAGCCAGTATTGCTTTGCATAAGATGTATTGAGGCTGCGACCTAACTTTTGGGTGGTGATTGAAATTAAAACAGATTCAATTTTCTATATTTCATGTGGTTTATTGCGTAGCAGATTTTAGAAATTCAATCACAATTTAAACCATTATCCACTCTGTTTGATGATGTGTTTATAAACCATAAAAGTTTAGGTGGAATGATTTATAAAAAAATATTAGGTTAAATATAAATTATTATCAATTAATTTGTAAATGTTTTATGTTATAAAATTTTGTATAATTATTATTTTACAATATAATATAATTTATAGTATATTATACATATTTTAATTTGATGAGTTTATAATATAAAATATCATATAGATTAAAGTTTTTATCTTGTCAAATATACTTTCTAATTTTAATATTATAAATTCAAAATCTAGTCGCATTGAGAGCATAAAAATCTTATTTTTCAGAATTTATACTATTTGGATCACATATTCTAGAAACAATTTGAAAAATACATATATGTCAAACGCATATTGATGAACTCAATGAATTTAAAAATATAAAACAAAATTCAGATACCTACTAATCAAGGCTTAGATTACCTCTATTACCTTGTGAAATTATTAGATCTTAAAGAGCTAACCACTTTTATTTTTTGTGGCGAACTTTAACTCAACTGATGAAACAAGGAGATACCACCAGTGAACAATGACCGCTCCAAGAAAAAAAACGAGGAAACCAATATTCTCAAGGTGGAATTAAATGTCTCCACACAATGGTGGATCCAGAATTTTAACATTGAACAAACTGGAACTTGAACATGGGACTTGAGAGAGACTGATGACATATTTACCACTATGTCAGAAAGTGTTTTTGTTATTTAATCTGACTTTTTCTATACATATTATTAAAGGTAAAAAAATTGAGGGGGGTGAGCCCTCTTGGACGGATGATAAATCTGCCTCTATCTCCACGGTCATATATGCAGCAAAAAGGGTAGACAATATGAACAAATAGCGTCTAGATGCTGCATCAAATCGTCATATTTCGAAAAAGCTTGCGCAAGTCCTTCCATCACAAAAAGCGCGCACGCAAGTACTCACTTTTAGAATGTTTTCTGTGCTACGTTGATATTTCTTTTTGCACCATTTTAAAATTGCCTTGAAGTTCTTTGTAACAAATTACTTGTCCACTACTTTTTGTTGGGTTATTTTTAGGTGGAGCCCAAACGACAAGAAATTCAAAGCCTATTTGCTTAACTAAGGCCCAATCTTTTTTCCTTTAGGCATTTTGTGTGCGGGCGGTTTTGAGAGAAAAATGAGAACACCGTGTGGTTCTAGGCAGTAAGTTTTGTTAGAGAAAAAAATGGTGATTTTTCTCGGGTGCTTTTGAGGGTTTTTTCTTGTTGTTTATCCCAAGCTATATACTTGAAAGTTAATAGTTTTTTTGGGTTATTGAGGGTTGTTTTGTAGCGCGATTTGAAGATTTCTTGTAATCTCCCAAATTTAGTAGAATCTACAGTTGCAGAAGACTGGACGTAATTTCAAGTTTTGGGTGAACCAAAGTATAAATTCGGTCTTGTTCACTTTTTTCTATTCTTTTATTTTTATTATTTGTGACTCTGATTTGGTTTATTATCGTGTAGAAGAGGAGTTTAATATAATAATAGCAACAATTAATTTGTGGTGTTTTGGTGATTATTATTATTTCTATTTTTTTTCTCCCCAACACTTTTGACCTAATAAATTGGGTAGGAAACACATCTAAAACACTTTTAGAAGTGTAAAAGTAAATAATATAATAATTTGTTATCAACCACTTTTGACTACGACTGAAGTAAGTTTTTTATTTTTCTTTTTTCCGCTAAAAGAACTTGTTAACAAAAAAAAAACACTCCCAAGTCTAACATAGGATGGAAGAAGCATTTAATTGAAAATTTTAGCTAAGCATTTTAGTCTTTATATTGAAAAGGAAAATTGAAAATTATCATGATAGTGAGAAAAATATTTTAAAAATTAAAGGGGTGTTTAGTTTATGGGGTTGGGTTGGGTTGAGTTGGGTTAATAACCCAACTCTTTGTTTGGTTCACCAACAATTATAATCGGTGACTTAATAACCCAAATCCATGGAGTTGAGTTATTAACTCAACCGTACGGTGCTTTCCGGCGACTCTCCGACAGCGACCCTACGACTCTCCGACAACGGTCCGACGAGATGAAGAAAGTGGAGAAGAGAAGAAGATGAGGAGAGTTTTGAAGTGTGTCTTTAAGTTGCTAAAACTCTAGTTTAAATAGGCACCAAAAAGTCTTAATCCTTTAATTCTAATCCTTTCAGAAAAAGAAATCCTAAACCTTTTTAAAACAGAAATCCTAATCATTTTTTAAACTTTGAAACACCATTTCCTAATCCTGATCTGATTATCCAAAGATTCAAATTTTAAACAAATACAATTAAAGCACCTAATTTTATGGGGTGTCGCAATATACCCATCTAAGAAAAACTTTCGTCCTTGAAAGTTGCTAGAACTTTACAACGGTCACGTCCTTGAACCATAATCTAAATTTAAACTCTAAACTACTTTGCACAAGAACAAAGAAGTCAAAAGTATAGCATAACAAGTGTCAACACATAAGCAACTCAAATAACTTTAACTACTTTACAAAATAAAAGCAAACCTGGAGATAACGAGGCGAGTTCTTGCAAGAGGCTATAAGGATCATTGTCTACGATGTAGGCGAGTGTGCAGAATCTAAAACACATGCTCTGATACCAACTGTAATGACCCTAATTTTTCAAACTCAAAATTTCTTAGGGGCGTTACTAAGCAACACCGCCTGCACTGAAAATTTCGGTAGCATAACGGCCTTGCTAGGACCTTGATGACATATCTAATATTTTGTAGATATGCAACTTCAATACGACATAAAATATTTAAATATGTTGGCATATTTTTAACATCTTCACAAGGTAAACTATTTATTCCATTCTAAAGATGTTCATAGACAATGCATGTGTTTAGACTATTAATACTAAATTAATACCTACCTAAATTAAAGTAAAAAAAGTAGTGGTGAACATGTGCATAAAAAAAGGAAAAAAGTTCATATTGAAGAGTAAAAATTCTAAATAATGAATTTTATTGGAAAAGAAATATTGATATCAAACCCAATATCCATTACTTTTGCAAATATTCCTAACATACATTTGGCAAATGGTAATATATATTGTAATTTTATAATTGATCACATAATTGAGTTTTGAAATTGTAGACAAATGTGCTTGTATTTGATTTGTTGTGAAAACAAAGTAAGGAAAAAAATCACAAAAAAATCAGACCTTTCACTTTACATAAGATAAAAATGTTTTTTAGGGGAGAAGAAAAATTGATATCAATCTCAATATCTAGTATTGTTCTAAATATCTCATACATCTTGCAAATGGTAATATATATTGTAAATTTGTAATTGATCTCATAATGAAGTTTTGAAATTGTAGACAAATATGTTTATAATTGATTTGGTGGAAACAAAAAAAAGTGAAGAAAAAAAGTCACAAAAAATCAGATTTATTCACTTTACAAAAAACTGCACCAGATACCCTTGACATAATAACTCAACTCGCAAACCAAACACTCGACTTCCCGACTCAACTCAACTCACTCAAAAACCAAACACTGATTTCCAGAACTCACTGACAAAACAACTCTGCACAACTCAACCCAACTCTACGATCCAAACACCCCCTAATAGTTTAAAGAAACACGGGTAACAACGGTAGATAGTGATGTCACCTTTAATAAACACAACATTTTTCTATTGTGAGATGGTTCTATGGTGTAGTGGTTAGCACTTTGGACTTTGAATCCAACGACCTGGGTTCAACTCCCGGTAGGACCTTGCCTTTTCTCCTTTTTTTTTCAGTGTAGTAAGATCGTACTACGATCTAACCTCAGACACCGTTAATTCTATGCAAACACAAACAATTAGTCTCAATTGATTTAGATTTTGTGTTATTAATCTTGTACCTTGCCCCCTCTCCCTTTTTATTTCAGTTTAGTAAGAATTATGTATGATTGCAATTGTATTATTTAATCGAGCTGATGAAAGGGAACGACATAAATCCATAGGGACTACAATCTCACCTTAGACACCGTTAATTCTATGCAAACACAAACAATTAGTCTTAATTGAGTTAGATTTTGTGTTATTAGTCTTGTACCTTAATTTTCCGTTGATTTACATAATGTTTGGAACTCTGTATTAATTAATCAAATGTTGAGTGGATATTAGACTTGATAAACCTGGTATGTTTTCACCATTTATTGCTATGTGTTATTAGAGTTTATCAATCTGATTGCATGCTTAATTTAGTAGCAACTAAGTCAGCTCGTGTTTGCATAGACTAAGGCTTAACCTTGTCTTTGTAGATTGCATGATAGGCTTAGAGTCTCGAGAAGCTTCCGTTTTTAATTTAGGTTATCCGAATTATAATTGGATGTTTAACCAACTTGTAGGTAAATTTAATTAATCAATCTCTTAGTATAGAATGTTATCGTACCTAGCTTGAAGGGTGTTTAATTAAGACTAATCGATGCTAGGATGGTTAGTTAGCGTTGAGAGCCCATTGAACCCCAAATTTGAGTGATAGAAGGTGAACTTGAATTTTCTCTTCAATGTTCTGCTCATTTAATCCTGCAGTTAAATTTCTTTGTTTCATAAACCAAACTCTCCCCTCAATTCCGCTTAACTAGAGAAGTCAAATTAGTTAGGTAAATAATCAAGTCTGCCTCATTGTGGATCGACCTGACCACTAGGTTGTAAATCTTAGTCGGTCAGTCTACAAATTTTATTTGGCGCACCTGACAGGTGACGATCAAATTGATGTTGTTGCTAGAGAGGCAATAATTGATTATTTACTTATTTAATTTGAATTTTCGCTTTCTTTTTCTTTGTTTTTGTTTTAACAAGCTAATAAGGGGAGCAGTCAAGAGCATATCTAGATGCCATTGATAGCCTCGACAGTGAAGGATAAAAATACGGTTGAGTGATTAGTGCACTTTGTGAGCTTATTTTATATTTAAATATTGCAAGTTTTGAGCATTTAATGAATAATTGTATGCACATTTCCATCTGTTTTGTAGGATTCGAGCACTCAAGAATAAACGAAGTCATAGGGTTGAAAACAATGAAAACCAGGAAAAAACAGGGCAAAGATTAGAAAAAGAGAAGTTTGGAAGAAGAAAAAGAGAAGGAAAGGTCGTGACTGCACAACGATGTCTCAACACTAGAACACTCCAACCACACATCCTGTAAGGGTGGCGTGGAGACGTTGCACAATGGCATCTCAACGCCATGAAGATTCGAACACACACCCAGCGTAGTCTCGTTGAAGACGTTGCACAACGGTGTCTCAACGTCGTGCACTTTTTTTTTCTAAAACGCGCCTTAAGGCACAACGTCTCAACGTTGGCCCTAGGGTCTCAATTGTGTCGATTGTTATAAAACTTAATTTTGGATTGAAGGACTTTTGGGAGAGAGCCGAAGTCATTGTCGAAACTAGAGTGTGAGAGATTGGAAATAAGATTTTTGGGAGTTCAATGAAGAGATTTTGAGGCTCAGGATCGTGATCGGTGTCGGTAACGAAGCCTTTCACACCACACTAGTTCTATCTTTATCATTTTCTTCTTTACATATGAGACTATGGTTTTGTATTTGAGTTTATACGTTTTTAGAGTGGATATGAGTAGCTAAGCTTGTTGTCTTAGGGATAAAGGTAATCATTAAATTGCACTATTTGTTGAGTTGACTGCTTTTAGATTTATGTACGTGTTTTTATTCATGCAATTGTGTTCGTAATGTTTATAGACTCTTGATCACGATTTATTTGTGTTATAGATTTGACCTTACGCTTGAGAAAGGTAGTTTTAATTTAATATCAATTGCATGACTAATAATTACTTTGACATGAGAATGATTAGGGTGTTATTAGAAATCATAAAAGAACTAAACTTAGTGCCATGCATGGTCTTTAAAAGTTAGACAAAGATGTTGGTTTTATCTTCATGTATGAGATTCACTTGTCTCGAAAGAGTCATTTGTTATTTTTCGTTTTTTCATTTATAAAAGAATGTGTAATTGTCTAATAGCATGATCTCAATTAAATAGTCGGTTGATCGGTGAAATCTAATCCCTAAGATACTACTTTTCTTCCCTGATTGTTTCTCAATTTCACGCATATTATCATCTTTTATTTCCTTCAATTAAATTCTGAATTTCTAGATAAAATTAAGTGGTGATATTTATGGTATTTTTTTTAATTAACTTAATCTTGTAGACAACACTCGTACTCAATCTCACTATATTAAAACTTGATTCGTGCACTTGCCATATTGCATTTTTTACACAACAAGTTTTTAGCATCGTTGTCGAAGATTGACGTTTATTTAATTCTTTTAATACTGTGAAAAAGCAACTTAGTCTTAATCTAGAATGTATTTTTTATTGTCTTTTATTTTTTTTTTTTTACTTTTTTTACTTTTTTATTTCTGTTTTCTAATTTTTTTTGTATTTGTTGGTTGATGTATGCGAAGTGATATAGAGGCTAATTTAGTTCCTTTTGATCCTGAGATTGACAGAACTTTCAAAAGAAAACTCAAGGAGACGAAGGATAAAACTAGAATCATTGAAGAACAACAACATGAGGAGTACAAGCCCATCAGGGATCACTTCCAACAAACTTTTACTGAAAACCAGTCGGGGATTGTCTATGCCCCAATTAATGCGAATAATTTTAAAATTAAGACTGGTCTCATTCAGATGGTTCGAGAAAATGCTTTCAGAGGTCATGCCACGAGGATCCAAATCTACATCTAAGATCCTTTACTGAAATTTGTGGCATAGTAAAAGTTAATGGTGTATCTTCTGATGTTATTCGCTTACTACTTTTTCCTTTTTCTTTGCAGGATAAATTCAAATTTTGGCTAGAATCTTTACCTTCAGGTAGCATCAATACATGGGAAGAATTGGCTCAAGCATTCTTATCAAAATACTTTCCACCTGCCAAGAGTACGAGATTGCAGACTGAGATTGGCACTTTCAGACAACATGATGGAGAGAAAATAATCGAAGCATGGGAGCGTTACAAAGATTTGTTAAGGAAGTGCCCACAACATGGATATCAAGACTGGTTGCAAATCCAACTGTTTTATAATGGGTTGATTAGTAATAACAAAGCTCTGGATGCAGTTGATGGGGGTCAATATTTTCCAAATCAGAAGAAGATGCTTGTACTTTGTTAGAAGAAATGGTTGCCACGAGTTTGGCATTCTGAACGATAAAATTCCAGACCTGTGGTGGGGATGTACGATATTGATGATGTAAGTTCCATAAAGTTTCATATGGCTTCTCTGACCAGTGCATTTAATAAATTTGTAGGTACAGGAAATAGTGAATCCATAGCTTCAGTTGCAGCTGCCAAGAACTCTATAGGTGGTGAGGATCATGATCTCGAGCAAGCTCAATATGTGAACAACAAGAATTATGGATACCGTGTAAATCAAGCACAAAATCAAATGCCCACCCATTATCATCCGAGTTTGTGCAACCATGAAAATTTTTCTTATGCTAACAAAAAGAATGTGTTGCAACCTCCTCCAAGTTCTATATCCACATTAGAGGGTAAACCATCATTGGAAGAAGTGGTAGGATCATTTATGACAGAATCCAGGAATCGAGCTAACAAGTTGGAGAATGTGTTGCTTAGTTTGAGTAGTACAGTTAACACTCAAAGAGCAACCATCAAGAATATGGAGGTACAAATCAGTCAAATGACAACTACTTTGAACACTTTGCAGAAAGGTATGTTCCTTAGTGACACAAAGGTAAATCTAAGGGTACAATGCAAGGTTGAGACATTGAGGAGTAGTTTGTTGGGGTGTATGCCCTAAATTCGTGTCGTTTCTAACAGTTGATGTATTGATAAATAAAAGTTATTTTTCAATAAACCTTGTATCTCACATTTTAAATTTAATCCAATAAACTAAGCTTCAGGGTTATACTTATATGAAATCTTGAACGGTGTGTAGTGGACACACAGGTAGGATCACGTTCGAGCTAGTGACCCGAATGGTCTACATTATATGAATAGAGATGGAAACCTTATCCTGGTGACACTGTGGATGAGACCCACTTTGTAGTGGATACAAACGAGGCGATCCAGCTCGTTCATGTAGTTGACATGCGAGGGGCATCTTTTGTAATGGGATTGTACAAGACCGGACTGTGAATTATTAGACCAACTGATGTAACGTCGTTAACAGTTTAGGACTAATAAATTCGTAGATGACCATTAGTGACTCGATCTTAATCTTGAGCCTGTTAAGGACTCCTGTCTGCGGGGATTTGTCCTTTGACTAATACGGGTGAGAGTAGCCTGTGTTGCTCGCTCAATATGTCTACCTTCTAAGGGGCAGAACCATGTGGGGAGCTAAGAACAAAACTACGCAAGAAGGAATTCACTTTTTCTCGAGCTAGGGAAATTAGAGGGGTTATTCCCTTAAATGCTGACTCCACGGCTTGAACAACGAGGCCCCACCCTCTCACTGGCCCAAGAGGGACGTTGTTTATGGTAGGACCATAAACAAAGTTGTTCATTAGAGGATCAGTGGGAATTAAGGAGCAAGAGGTAGACACAAGGGTAAAACGGTAATTTGACCGAACTGTGACTACGAACAACCTGTGAAAGATCGACTCATGGGTATTGGTTATATCGATGGACAAAACTTGTCTTATAGTGAGGAGAGTGCAACGACGAGACTATAGTGGAGTGTCCTCGTAGTTAATGAATGTTGATTAACGGGATCAAAGAGTTTGATCAATTAATCTCGGATCATTGGAGCTCATGATCTGTAGGTCCATTAGGTCCCTCGGTTGGCTCAATTATGGATTCAATGAGGGTATACAGTTTGGATTGAATTTAAGTGTTCAAATTCATATAAAGGGTATTTATGTCATTTATATGAGATATAATTGACACAATATATAGTTCAATGTGAATAAAATTCATATTAACTATAGTATAGCCTAATTATGGAATTAAGGCTTAAATTGGAGAAATTGATTTGAGAGAAATGAAATTGAATGTGATTCAATTTTAATTCCACATTATGCAAATGAGATTTGTATAATAACGTATGTGATACCTTATACTATATAGTATACAAATATAATTTGCATATTATATGGTTGTGGTAAAGTGGTAAATAGGTGGAGATTTTACCTTAGAAGCATTCATTAAATCATTTCTTGCATTTTTTGGATTTCACCTCAAAAACTCTCTCTCAAACTCTCTCAAATCTCTCTACATTCTCCACATCCATATTCCAAAAGGAGTCTCACAACTCTCCTTCATTCGCCGGAGAATAACCGAGAAGACTTGGTGGAGGTGTCTACCTTATTCGGGAGAACGTGAGTACGTGAGATCGTTGAGAAAACCTATACGTCAAGGTTATACTAATGCAGACATGGTAGGTGATCTTGATAATAGAAAGTCTACCTCAAGTTATGTGTTTACATTTTCAGGGGAGAGCCATCTCATGGCAATCCAAGCTACAAAAATGTGTAGCATTGTCCATAATTGAGGCAGAGTATATTGCAGCAGTGGAAGCAAGCAAGGAGATGTTATGGCTTAAAAGATTCCTTCATGACTTGGGTTTGAAGCAAGATGAGTATGTAGTGTTACGTGATAGTTATAGTGTTATGGATTTGAGCAAGAATTCAATGTATCATGCTTGCACCAAACACATTGACATTAGATATCATTGGTTGCGAGATGTAATTGAAGAGAAGATAATGAATCTGAAGAAAGTCCACACCAACAAGAATAATACAGATATGCTAACTAAAGTAGTTCCTAGAAGCAAGTTTGAGCTTTGTAGTAAGCTTGTCAGGATGAGGTAAAAATGATCATGGATGTGATTGTGTCTTCCCTTGTAATAGGGTTGGAGGGGGAGATTGTGATAGGTGTATAACCTATTTGACAAACAAAGGTTTTTCTTATATTTGTGGGTCTAAAATATCGAGTTATACATTTAGCCCACTCGGAGTTAAAAGAGTTGGCATATCTAGAAAGGTTAGGATTTTTTAGGAGGATATGACCTAAAAAAGGACGGAAGAAAAAAGAAGAAGATTACAGAAAACGTCGGGAGGAGATCAGTGCAGTTCGATTTTTTACAGACGTCTTTTACAAAGTTATCATTTTTCAGAGTTTCAACTGTTGGAGTTTGCTGAAATTTTGTCAGCTTGTTGGAGACACACAAGGCCTCGTGTTGAATGGTTGGATCGTCGCTCGCGTGCTTGATTTATCGAAAAATAGTTGATGAGACGAACTCTGTAAAAACTAAGTGATATTTACACTAGTAGAAAAAAGAGTTTTAATGGCGGGCATTGCCTATCATTAAAGGGTTTTGATGACGGGCGCGCGTATGTCATCTATGCGAGTGTCATTGTATGTTACAATGACGGTCGAGTTTTGATGACGGGCAATGCCCGTCATTAAAAGTGTTGTCCATCATTAAAAGTGGGTTGGAACCCAGTTTTTAATGACGAACATTTCCCATCATGAAAAGTGATTTTTAATGACGGGCAATGCCCGTCATTAAAAACTGGGTCACTTTTTATGACGGGCATTACGCGTCATTTATATTTAAAAAAAAAATTTAAAATCCATTGTCCGTCATTATTTTAGTTCATAATTTTTTATTTAATGACAGGCAATGCCCGTCATCGCTTTTAGCATAATTTAATTAAAAAAAAGTTGATAGCCCGATGGCTAACCAACAATATTTAATAACTAATTACTTGAAATATTGCAAATATATTAACTTCTATATTGAAACCACACATGAAATCACTATACAAATTTACAAACATGCAACAAAAACACTTTTATATCCAAAACATACATGAAATCACTAATCCATAACAACATCCAACAAAATTCTGTTTTAACCAAAACAATGCACATAGAAAACTTTTATATCCAAAACTTCAAAACCATAAACTACTATATTACGTACAAACCATAAACTCCTATATCACAAACCTTAACGCCTGTATCACAAAAACTATAAACACGTATATCACAAACCTTAACACTTATATCACAAAAACCATAAACTCTGAAACTAACACGAACTCACACTAAGTGAAAATTTCGGTATGACCTCTACAGATCATTAGTTAACCACTAACCTGAAACATTGCAGAACACTTCTATATATAAAAAAAAAAAAAAAAAAAAAAATATAGGGAATGAGGCCACCCGCCTCTCCCTTCATAAACAACATCCAACAAACAAGTATATACATAAAAAAAACACATCCAGCAAACTCCAATCCCAGATTCAGAAGAATGAGGCCACCTGCCTCTCCACAAACTACATTTAAACAATATTCAAATATATACACTTCTACTATATACATATAAACAAGTATATACATTGTACACCTAATTACAATAAGAACATTTTAACTTACCTAATTTCATACAAATCTAGTACTTACATACATTTCACAAAATTTAGAAATCAACAAATGACTTACACAAATCTGCCAACAAAATCTGCCCATTGTACTCGAATCTCGTCGATTTCTTCTTGTTTATATGCAGTTTTTGTGTGAAACTACAAAGAGAAAATAATATATATAACATTAGACTAAATAAAATTTTGAATCACTTAGAAGATAAAATAAGAGTACTTACAATTAAGTTTACCCGCACTCTACATCTAGAATTATATATTATTTCTCGTATATACTTCTGTACATAGTACCCGCACTCTACAGAACCCGGTTGACGGGGGCACTACATGCAAAATAATTTAAGAAATAGCATGTTTGAGTTAAATTTCGTTCCAACGTTGATCAATACAATATATATCAATTTTAAGTTTACCTTTACAAGTTTTCAAGCTATGACAAAGACACAACTTTGCACATGATACAAATCTCTAAAAGCTTAAATATGAAATAAATAATACAATAGAAAATCAGTTATAAGCTCAATACCCCAACTAGTTGCAGAGAACTCAAGTGTTTCACAACTAGAAAAAAGATTTAAATGTGAAAGAGAACTAATAAAACAAGCATACATCTTGCTCTTCTTACATACTACTCTCATCAAAATAAGAAACATAATGACTTATTTGTATTGTCAAAGAAAAATAGAATGTATTTTTTTAAGAATAAAACACAATTAAAGAAAAACAAAGATATCTTCATTCCAGTCATGCAGAACAATTCTAGCAGCAACTTCAACATCCACAATACCCCTTTCTTAAGTTTGCCCCATAACAACTAGTTTTTGCAGAAAATCATCAACCGTATCGAAGTTTGAAGGTTATACAGAGTTATCAAAGTTTTGGAAGGGAAAAGCTTCAAGATCTCCTTAACTATGATAACCAAAAGTAGTAAATAAGCTTTAGAATACCAAAACTCAATGACCACAAGAAGTAAGTTACAACAGTGCAAAATCAATTTACCAGGAGCAACGAGATCTTCCAATTTCTCTATTCTTTTGCAATTCCATAGAGCTATGGATAGCTCATTTTCTTTAGTTCTTAGCATTACTAACAAATGTTATGATTATTATCATAGGAAAAAGTTTTCAAAACATGAACAAACAAATGTTAATGACAATATAATTAAGGAAGAGAACTTCCTCAATTTTTCAGATATAGATCAATATATACCAAAGAGAAACCTTTAGAAATTAAAGAAACTAGAATTATCAAGGATGAGTTTCTTATCTATGTTTACGTCAAGCAAGTTCAAACAAAATTTATCTTATCAAGGATGAGTTTAAGCTCCCAGTACTTTGATTAAACAAGGAAGAAATTATCCTTAACGAAGAACCTATATCATCAAGGCACCAAAAAAAAAAACTAGCTCTTTAGTAATCAAACATGTATAGGTAGAGAATTTTGAAGAATACATATAAATTTTAAAATATCAACCACTCAAATAGATTAGGAACATCTTAATTGTAGCTCAACATCTCTTGTTCAAAATTCTTAAAGGAAAATATGAGACATAACAAAAATATCAACCACTCTCTATATCAATTTATAAACATTTTAATTGGTGTTATCACAATGCCACCATAATTATATACGCAACCCAAAAAACAGTTAACAATAATAAATATATAACTTATTTGTACTGTTGTTAGAGGTTTGGAAGAAGATAAAACTATATAAATTATTAATTATTTCTTGAAGTGCAGAAATTTCAACAAGGAATACACAACTGCATTAGTCTCATATCTTTCTTTCCCACAAAGAAATGTTCACTTTAACATATCAAAGACAAACTAAAGTTTATTATCTTCACCTTTTACACAGTGTGAGTATCATTTGACTTTGATTAGACACGTTAATCATCCTTTCTTAATCTTGAATTTCAGAGTATTCTCATCTATAATATAACAATTATTGAGAGCATAGAATTATATGAGAGAAAGGAAAAAGGTAAAATAGAAATACCCAGTGCACATGAGACTCAAAGGTAGCAGAATAGAAGGTTGTATCTTCAGCTAGTGACCATCTTTTCAGTGTATCATCATGGCTCAACTTCTTTATTCAATTCACAGAATCAAATGTTTCATTAAAAAATCAAGTATGCCCACACACTCATGATTGCAGATCAATTTGGAATCATCCAACAATAAGGAACATAATGACTTATTTTTCCTTCTTACCGTACAAAACCTTTTACACCTCTCATAAATGAAGTGCAACCACAACAATTTAACATGAATTTTCTAGTTTCAATAAATCATACTGCTGGTATGGGATAAAAAAAATAAAAGTAAAGTTTGTCAAAATTGTTGTTTCTCTTGATTCAGTAACATAAATATAACTATAAGAAAAGTCAAGTTTTCAACCCTTCTTCCCCTAAATTTTCTCCAAAACTTAGCAATCTAACCAAAGTTACTAAAGTTGACCAAAAGTTAACAAACACCCATCATTAACATTAAGCAAAACTTAGGAATCTAACCACAAATGTATTAAACTTAAACCATTTCTCCATCACAACTAATATTTTCCAACACATAAACCAACCCATCATCGGGCACACACAAAAAAAAAATTAGATCTACACAAAAAATATTAACACAGAGAAAATCAATCATTAAATTCTTAAAAAAATTAAATTTAGATCTACACAAAATTAAATTTTTCATTAGTCAATTTAGATCTACACAAAAAAAAAACTCGTTAGCATAAACTCCTAAAAATATTAAATTTAGATCTACACAAAAAAAAAATTCATTAGTCAATTTAGATCTACAAATAAACACATAAACCAACACATTAGCATAAACTCCTAAAAAAAATTAAATTTTTCCTTAGTCAATTTAGATCTACAAAAAAAAAAAAACTCAGATCCACAAAAAAAATTAATCTAAAAATAATAAAAAAACAGATATGGCCGGCCAAATGGTAACAGATCTGGCCGGCGAGCAAAAGAAAAAAAACTCACCGGTGGAAGCTCGGTGGAAGAGCTGGTCGGCGACAGACGAGGGAGGGAGATCTGGCCAACGAGAAAATGAGATGGGGAAGCTCGGAGATCTGGCGAAGGAAGCTCGGTGGAAGATCTGGCCAGCGACCGACGGTGGCAAACGGGGGAAGAAGGGACGACGACGACGAACGACGAAGACGGCGTGAGATCGGCACGGCGACGTAAAACGGAGAAGATGGAGGAGAGTGTGAGAGTTCTTGTAACACCCGGTGCCCAGATCTCCTGCGACTGGTCTGCGTCATTATCATCCATGATCGCTATAAGATTGAAGACTTTCTTACAAACCAACACGGGTCCTTTTCACATTTTTGTCCTCATCACACATGCTCCTAGGATAATTCCCGAGGTCACCCAACATAAATTGCTCCAAGCCAAGCACGCGCATCTGCGTGGAGTTCCTGCGATTGAGCCACCGAAAAGGAAGGGGCTCAATCATAGGAACTCCACGCTAAGTCGCGTGCTTTGCTGGGAGCAATTCTATGTTGGGTGACCTCTGAAATTTCCTGAGAGCATGTGTGAGGAGACAAAGCATGCTAAAAGACCCCGTGTTGGTGTGTGAGATAGTGTCTTCACTCTTACAAGCGATCATGGATGATATAGTGACGCAGCCTGCAGTCGCAGAGGATCCTCGGGCACAAAGCGTTATATTCTTTGTGAGAATGAGAGAGAAAATGAGCTGGGAGTCAAAAATGGTAAAGTGGAAAGAGAGAGAAAATGAGTTGGGGGTGTTTTTTTAAAATACCCTATGATGACGGGCAATGCCCGTCATTAATATTAACTTACTATGACGGGCATGTCCGACAAAAAAATTCAGTAGCGCTTTTTCCCGTCAAGTCATTGTTTCTTTCTCTCGCTTGATTTTTTCGTCCGTCATTGTATCCCTATTTTCTTCTAGTGTTATCATCTTTCATCTCTCAATTGTTGTTCTCTTATGTATGAAACTATTGGTAGGTTGTGAATCTTTGTAGCACTGATTTGGGTTTTTCTCACAATTTTATCATAATAAGAAAAGGTAACAAAGGTGGACTCCTCACAAGCCCCATTGTTTTTACTCTTCACATCGAAGAGATTTTGATCCACGTATAATTCGTGTGTTTCTTGCATTTAGTTTTCTGCATTTGTTTATGGTTTATTGTTATTCATTGTTGGTTGTTGCTTGAAAATTATTTGGTGAATAATTGTGGTGGATGGAAGTACTATTTTTACTCGATTGTCTAGGAGGAGATCTTGGTGGGTTATTAAGGACTCGTTTGATAACGTTCCCGTTTCCTGTTTCTTGTTTCTGTTTCTCATTTTTTTAAGAAACAGACTTGTTTGATAATCAATCCCGTTTCTTATTCTTAAAATTTGAGAAACGTTCCCAAAATTTGGACAAAAAATTGGAAACTATAAATAGTAATTTCTCTTTGTTTTGATTTTATTTATATTAAAACGTTCCTTCATTTTGGCATATCCTTCTATTGGCCTGTTGGTGAAGTGATTTTTTATATTTTATTAATAAATGATAGGTCGCGAGTTCGAATCCCATGTACACCCAATTCCCAATTATGTTGTTTTTTCCTTTAATTTTGATTTTTTGTAATATAAATATATATATTTATTTAATATGTTTATTTATATATTATGTGTATTTTGAATTTTAGATTTTAATATTTGTATTTATATATTGTTTTAATTTTTAATTTTTATTTTTGTAATATATATTTTTGTAATTTTTAGTAAACTAAGAACTCATTAGATTTTGACATAAATAAAATTTGTTCACTCAAAGAACTACAACATTTAGCAATATAATTGAGTTTGATCTGATTCAACATCAATTAAGACCAAGGACAAATTGACTCTGACTGACCACCTCCTTTAAAATCGACTCGATCGGTTTTGAATGGTTGTGTCAAATTTCTGTGTTTTTTTGCTCACCCTTAATACATGTTATCTATCTTATATTATATAATTAAATTCTTTTTTTTAGTACATAATTAAATTCTTTTTAAACTATAAAAAATGAGAAAAAAAAAAATAAAAAATGAGGAAAAAATAAAAAAAAAATATTCAAGAACAAGAAACAAAAAATAGTTATCAAACAAGTTTACTTTTTATTTTTCTTATTTTCAAGAAAATGCAAGAAACATAAATAGTTATCAAACACATTCTTATTTCTTATTCTTAAAAAATAGGAAACAAGAAACAAGAAACAGGAAACAGGAAACGAAAACGTTATCAAACGGAACCTAATATACTAATTTGGTCCTATTATAATCAACTTCAATTCAATCTTTTTCAAGATGAACTGGGTCTTTACAAGTCAAAGAGTTTTACTTCCATTGGATCGAGCATAAAAAAAAGGAGAGAGAGGAAGAATAAAATTAGATAGCAAGATGAAGAAAAAAAAATTAAATTGCAGAAAATGATGGGCCTTCTTCAAATGATTAATTAATTCCACCTTATTTTGTGTATTTTTTTTTTTCTATTTTATAGACTTGGGGCTTCCTTGTTTGTCATCACACAAATATAAACCAATTAGTCTCGCTAAAAATCTCACAAATCCAGTACTTATCTCCCTCTCCCTCTACAACGTGTCCTGGGGAAAAGCACTAATATTCATTTATATATTTATTAATATTTTTTATATTAATTTATACCGAAACATAAATGTCTAGCTAAAAAAAAAATGAAGAATGTGAGTGAAAATACATAGAACAAACAAAAAAGTGCAAAAAAACATATATGAAGATTTATATGTATTTGGTCTATTTGTAATTAAAATTTTAATTTTAGTTATTTTGTAAGGTTAATTATTCTCATTCAACGATATGAAGTGAAATATTGTTGGTTAGATTTTTTAGTACTAATTAGTTGGTTTGGTTGTATAAACAACGAAAAAATTACATGAAAGACTTTTTTTCACGCGCATTGATGTGATTTGACTTATGTTCTAAAATTAATAACATATGACCCTTTTTGTATTGTGCATTCCGTCTAAATTACCGTAAGGGCATCATACTCTGACTCTAGCTCTCTCGCTCTCGCTCAAGTCTCGTTCTCGCTCTCGCTCATGATAGTAATGAAGTTGTCAAAATTCTGGAGAAAAGAAAAAACAACAAAAATCGCACTCTCGTTGACTCGCTCTCGCTCTATATCTGCTACTCCAGGTATTCTCTAACTTTTTTCTTTGTCCTTTTTTCTTTATATTTTCGGACATTCATTTGAGTGAGAGCGAGACAACGAGAACGAGACAACGGGAGCGAGAGTGTTTCCGCGTACGAGAGCGTGAACAAGAAAAATCGATTCATATTACCCTTATGAGTCATTTTGCGCGTATTGTCACGTCAGAATGGGTCATATTTCTTATTTTGAAATGTCAGGTCAAATGTCATTAATGCGTGGAAAAACGGGTTATCCGTACAAAAATTCCAACATAAGTTGGTTTTTTTTTTTTTTTTGTAGATGATATATATAATTATATATTTTGGTTATATAATTATGACTTTATGTTGAGTATATAATTATACATTTATACTAATATATGTAGATTATATGAGTTACATAATTATATATGTTGATTATATAATTATGTTGGTTATCAAGTAAACAACTTAGTAGATGAGTTACACAATTACGATGATTAAACTTTCTTTATGTTTGTTATCAAGTAAACAACATAAGTTCTAGATGAGTTATATAATAATGTTGGTGATTTAATTATGACTTAAGTTTGTTAGACTTTATATTGTTTACATGTATCTAATACTTTTCATAACATTTTTCTTATACATATACTCAAAATTTGAGAATAAGTATTTATTCAAATGACTTTATATTTACTCTAACAAAGGAAAAAAAGTTAAATTGTAACAATCATTTATGTAGTTCTCTATTTGTAACTACCAAATTAGCAATGGTTATAATAATTGTACCAATTGCATGATGACCAAATTATATGTGTGACACAAGCTTGTTGAGAGCTCATCAAATTAAATCTTATACTTAATGGATCCTAAGCTATTTTTAGCATTAAGTGTCCAGGTCGACTTCATGGAACCAAATATTAATTTCTCAAATTAAATTTGTAAGAGAAAATAAAATGAGAGGTTTGTGTTTTTTTTATATATAGAAAATAAACATATGCATATAAAAATAAAGATAGAACAAATCTTACCAAATTTCAGTTTAATCCAATTACAACATAGATCATAGGCATACAAATCAATTTAACTTAATTTAGAAAATATTTGGTCAACATAATAGAAAATCCTAAAAAGTAATAAATTCTCTGAATTCATTAACATTACAAACACCTAACTTAATGTTAATTATCCTAATAATCTGTCACGAAATTGTTTCCAAATAATAATTAAGATAAAGACATTATGTACTTTAGAAAGACTAAGATGCCCTAATTAGATTTAGTACTCTTAAACTAATTAATATGTTTCTTCAGTTTTCTAAAGTCAAACATGCCAACAATGAAATTATAGAAACTTATAAAACACACACTATTATAACTCTATTGCTACAGAGTCAAGTGACTTGACAATTATAGATCATGCATAAAAAAATAGCAGTAAAACATGTAAAAAAAATTAAGACGCCAGGTCAATAAAAATCAACATGCTCATAAATTTAAAATTGGAAATCGAAGAATACTTGCATATCTTAAGAAAATTACATTAAAGTCTAAGCCTTACAAAATTGCAACTGGTTACAACCGACTTATGTATTGAAAACTTACCTTAACTGCTCATTGTGATGATGTAGTCAAGTTCATTATTAGTTCTATATTGTGCCAAAAGTAAAGGAAAATGGACAACTAAGGCCTTGTTTGATGTCAACAAGAGCATAACTTAACTGACATCAAATATGACTCATGATCACTAAGAGATCATGAGTTCGAATCCCTCCACCCTCAATTGTTGATGTACTAAAAAAAAAGGTCTCGTTTGATAACGTTTTCGTTTTATGTTTCTTGTTTCTCACTTTTTAAGAATAAGAAACAAGAATATGTTTGATAACTATTTCTGTTTCTTGTTCAAAAACTCATTTGATAACTGTTTCTTGTTTCTTGTTTGTTTTTTATTCTTATTTTTTTCTCATTTTTTATAGTTCAAAAAGACTTTAGTTATATAATATGAAATATATAACATGCATTAAAACATATAAAAATAATTATAAAAAAAATTATATTCTCTAATATCCACAAGCCTCGATGCAAAATTAACAACAACAATAAAATTATTTATATACTAGAAAAATAAATAAATAAAATTATTTTATCCTTTAAATGTTACTCAAATTTGATCTGCAATATTATTTCTCACTCGAATCATTCGTTTTAAATGAGCCAAATTTATATACTATAAAATCTTAACGAGTCCAACTATTCTAAAAATTAAAATAATATATATTTTGTAAAATTCATATTTAAGAAATAATAAAATTTAAAATTAAAATTGAATATATAAATACACATATTTCAAAAATGAAAATTAAAAACTAAAATATATGAATATATTTATCGAAAAAATAATAAATAAATAAAAACAATATAAATATATATATTGCAAAATTTAAACTAGAAAAAAATGTGATAGCTGGGGTTCAAAACCAAACCCAAGAATAGAGAGGAGGATTTTTTTTTTTTTAGTACATCAACAAATTGGGGGTGGGGGATTCGAATTCATGACCTCTTAGTCATGAGTTATACTTGATGTCAGTTGAGCTATGCTCTTGTTGGCTAGAGAGGAGGAGTTCACAATGGCACAAGACAGAAATGGAATAAACAGAAACTCTAATTTATCAAACAATGTTGTAAAATATTATTTTTATCTTTATTTCAGATACAAAATAATAAAATTATTTTATCTTTCAATAATAAAATTATTGTTATCTCTCACTCGAGTCATTCACCTTAAATTATGTCGTGTGACGCCCGAGGAAGAGGGGTACATGAATGAATCGAGTCTACATCTGAATGAGAGGGATCCTGAGGATATGAAAGTATGGTGTCCGAGGAAGAGGGGTACATGCGAGTGACCATGAGGATATGAAAGTATAGTTGAGAAAGGCTCAAAAGAATTGATAGCTACTACCTATACCAACAAGGTGCACCTTCCTTTTCGGTGGCTCAATCATAGGAACTCCACAGTTAAGCGTGCTTGGTTTGGAGCAATTCCCAATAAAATTTTAATGGGTTACAAGTGTACTAAAAATTAAAATAATATATATTTTGAAAAATTCATATTTAAAATAATATATAGATATATATTTCAAAATTTAAAATTTAACATTAAAATTAAAAAATATAAATATACCTAGGAAAATTAAGGAAAAAAAAAGATGCATTAGTTGGGACTTGAAACCAAGACTAACAATTTGATCACGCAACATAACAAGGAGCCAAGGATTATATTTGTCTGTTTCTGGTAAGAGAATAATATAAGTAGAAATGGAATAAGGGTAAACACAAATTTGTAGTTTCTCAAAATTTGCCCTATTTTTAGAAACGCTTCTAAAAATTTAGAAACAAGAAATAGGATCGTTTATCAAACAAGCTTGTTTTTTGAAAAATGAGAAATGAGAAGAAGAAACATGAAACAAGAACGTTATCAAACAGACCCTAAAACTATTGTTTAGAAATATTACACTTGGAGGCCCCTTTGGAGTTGTGCAAAAGAATACTTAAATAGCCTTGCAAGCAAAAAAACAATAAATTCTAGAAATATGTTTTCCCAAAATAAAAGGAATAATATTCCAGATAAAATAAAATAAAGCAAATAATTTCATATCTTGCAAAATACTTGAAAATATATCCCAAATTCAAAAATTCTCAAAACAAACATAGAAGGTTGCAAATAAGGAAAGTTTTCTAGACTGCATAATATTTAGTTTTTTTTTGTCAATAACCTCTTTTTCAAGACTCAAATTGATGTTATCTCTATATGGATGGAAAACTCTTTCAGAGAGCTTTAAAATAGTATCTAATTTGGCTATATTCCCAAATGTAATCAATAAGATAATGGAGACGAAAATTAGAACAATTTATTCTTGAGTACAACAGTTTTCCAGCAGGAGCAGTGACTATTCAAATGTAATAACTTTCCGAATACTTGGTGGAAAGCAACAAAACTTATATCCTTGGAAAGGTAATTCAATGAGCTTTGATTTGATACTGAATTTGAATCATCTCAAAATGTCATAAATCAATCAAAATTGATATAAGAATTTAGTTGCTCGAATCACCTTTAATTTGGTCTAAATTATCTTCAAAATGTTGTAAAGTCTCCAAAACACCCAAATTGCTCCAATCCTTAAAAATAATAATAAAATACATAATATCATATTAAATAATAAGAATAATTATAACTAAATAGGATTTGATAGAGCCTTTCAATATGCTTTTAAAATAGGTCAATTTTATTGAAGGATTAGAACAAAGTATTTGATTGGACTACATAGATATGAAGAAGTGGAGAATCGAACTTCAGGTGAGTTAGCTAGCTTCTGAGCAAAGCTTACACAAACCATCCATTCATAAGGATCATCTAAATAGGTATGATCTATTTAATACGTCCAATGGCGGACCTACCTGGAGAGGGCCATGACTCTCATAATTTTTGAATTTAATATCTTGTAGTGTGTATTATTTTTTTTAAAAAATAAATATACATACTATTACTAAATAATACACTTAAAGTAATGAAATCAGTATTTTTCATGGTCGTATTGAGCACAACATTTTTTTTTCTTTTTTTACATTGCTTTGTTGTTTGTTATTTCCCTTTATTTATTTCTTTTTCTTTTTTTATACATTGTTTTGTTTGTTTCTTTTTCATATTTTTTTATATATTTATTTCCAGTTTATAAAAGTTACTAAAAGAATAAATATCGTAGACCTATATATTTTTTATAAATATAAATTATAAACTCACAGTTTCTTAAATTTTTTTTATCTAGATGGTATTTATATTTTACGAATATTTTAAATATTAATAAAATATTTTTAATATTTAATTATATAAGAAACTATATATTAGATTTTTTACCCATTCGATATTTTTTAAAAATTTAGAGATCTAGATACATGTACTTCTAATTCACGAATATTTTTAAATGTTAATAAATTAGTTTTTAATATTTAATTTTATAAGAAACTATTAGATTATATTTTTGACATATTTGATAATTTTTTAAAATTTAAGAATTTATTAGACACAAAATTAAATATGTTTAAAGTCTAGAGACCTGTTGGATTTGGTTTAAAGTTTAAGAACTTATTAGATTAAGTTTAGAGACTCTGTACTTTTCAAAGTTTAGGGGCGTTTGACGCGCAGAGTTTAGTTGAGTTGGACAGAGGTTGGTTGAGTTGTGCAGAGTTGAGTTGAGTTGAGTGCGGGAAGTCTGTATTTGGGGTGCAGAGTTGAGTTGAGTTGAATGCAGGAAATCTGTGTTTGGGGTACAGAGTTAAGTTGAGTTGTGCAGGGGTATCTGGTATAGTTTTTTTTTTTTTAAGATCAAATAACCAGTTTTTATCTTACTGATGGTTTTTAGATATTCTATCTGAAACATTTATCTTCAAAACACAATACCACCAAGTTCCAACATTGAATTTAGGTGTGAACACCGAACTTGTGTTGTATGATAACTTTAGTGTAATGAATGTGTATAATATTGACTTGCATAATGATTGATCATGATGGTCTGTCATCAAGCTTTGTTATTTTTTTCCTTATCAATTGAATTCTCCAATTAATATGTAATTAAATGGAATCAATTGAATATTTGTAAGGTTTACAGAAAAAGAAAAAAATAATGCAATTGGGCAGATAACTTACGATCAGTATCTAAAACAAACTTCATGAAGGATTGTCAAAAAGGTGTTTACTATTTCTCATCATTGACAATACATTTATTCATAACAAAAGAATTAATGACATGCTATCAAATCCTATCTTGCATGCCCCAAAAATTTAAAGTATACAAAAAATATTATCGTTCACAAAATTTATCTAACGAAATAAACATGAAGTGTCTGGGTCATCTTGGTTTAGTACAAGATGGGTGGTTTACAACCCTTCTATGACATACAGTTGGTCTACCCTTCTATTGGATACAGTTAGTCTACAACATCTTTACGTCTAGCGGATTCCATTTCATATTTTTCTTTTCTTAATCTCTCCATGTAACTTCTCTTTTCATTTCAGCAACGGAATTTATGGATAATTCAACTTAAACCCCCTCTTTTTTTGTAACACCCCGTAAAATCAAATGTATTAATTGTATTTGATTTAAATTTGATTTTTTGGATAATTGGATAAGGAATATGAATCTAGAGATTTTTAGAAAATGATGTTTCAAAGTCTAAAAACAATTAGGATTTATGTTTAAAAAAAATGGATTAAGATTTTTTTTTTTTTTGAAAGAGGATTAGGATTTATTTTTTAAAAAAATAAATTTTCCTGTTCTAAAAATGATTATGACTTTTTGCTACCTATTTAAACTAGAGTAATTGCAACTTAAATGATGCAGTACTTCAAAACTCTCCTCTTCTTCTCTTTCTTTTCTTTTCATCTCACTCTTCATCCTGCCGCGGACCATTGCTGGAGTTTCGCCGGAAAGTCGCCGGACCACTGCTAGAAAGTCGCCGGACGGACCTCCGAAAGAGAATCAAGGATTAGGAAAATTGGTGGAATGTTGATTTTGTGGGGAGATGTAAGTTGAGAAAATTAGGGGAAATATTTGGGGAAGTGTTGAGTTGGGAACTCAACCGAACTTAATGGGCCAAAACTAACCCAACTCAACTCATACCAATGGGCCAAACAACCCTTAGAGATCTAATAGACCAGAATTTAAAAGTTCACAGACTAAAGATGTCATTTAACTTTTTTTTTTCTATTTGATAAGACATTAAAATTATTCAAACTTAGTTAGAAATATATCTACCTATCCAATGTGGAGTGCGTTCAAACTCATCTTTTGGTGATTATTATTTTATCATATTTATTAAAATAATTTGTCGACCCCCAAATATTTGTATCTGTGTTCGCCCCTGGTAATGATGAATTATGCTAGCCTAATTAAGCCACACTAAATTCCTATTAATTAATAAGAAAAATTTTCATCATAATGTCTTTTTTTTTTTTTTCATTTTGTTCAAAATTTTCATTCATATTGATATTTTTATAGAAAATTGTTTTAATTTTTTTATATATGATACTTAAAAGGAATAAATTATAGCCTAATTAAGTTACCATTAAAGTTTTATTCACAAACTCAAAATATTTCCCTAAACTTCAATGATTTTTAAAAAAATTTTCAAAATTTTCGTCAACATTGAACAACACAATTATTGGGTCTTAACAATTCCATAGACATTAACATTTTAAGCCTCGGTTATAAACACAATTTATTTTCTTATTAAATTATATTAAAATAAATATATAATATATAATGATCAATTTTTTATAGTCTATGACTATATGTTAAAAACTTGTTCAACTTAGACTGCAATTTCTAAATCTGCTGCCTATTTAAAAACTTACATACAAATTTGTGCCTACCTACCGATGCCAAGAACTAAGCCTATATAAGCCCACTACTAGAACATATTCAAATGCTCTCCATTCCCAATTTGAACCCAACCGACGCCTTGCTTTAATTTCGAATGGCGTCTGTTTAATTTGCATGGGAACTCAACTCATTCCCACATTTTCAAAACCATTCATTTCTTCGCAGTCCAAAAAAAACCCTTTTCCAATGGCCACTGACGACGCATCATTATCCAGCCATGGCTCTGTCTCTCCCCCACTATTTATCCCTTCACCGAAGAGAAAATGCATTCTCAATTATATCTCTGATACCGTTTTCAACAATGGCAAATAACAATGAAACCACGTGCATGATCTGTACGGACACAAAAACCGCCGACGAGATGTTCACAATCAGCAACTGCTCCCATTCCTTCTGCACCGATTGCATCTCTATGCATATCGCCGCCAAAATGGAAGATAACATAGCCAACGTCAAGTGCCCAGAGCCAAACTGCGGGACAGTGTTAGACCCAAAAATGTGCGATTCATTTGTCCCCAAAGAAACGTTGGATCGCTGGGGAGATGTCTTATGCGAGTCCGCGATTCTCGGGATGAAGAGATTGTTCTGTCCCTTTGTGGACTGCTCGGTGACGATGATCGACGACGGAGATGAGGCGGCGGTGACGGAAGTGGAGTGTCCGAGCTGCCATAGAATGTTCTGTGCGCAGTGTAAGGTGGGGTGGCATGGGGAAATTGCATGCGAGGAGTTTCAGAAGCTTTATTCAGTTGAAGGGGGAAGAGAAGATTTGATGGCCATGCAATTTGCGGAGAAGAAGAATTGGAAGAGATGTCCATATTGTAAGATTTATGTGGAGAGGATTGAAGGTTGTCCTCATATACAGTGCAGATGTGGATCTCAATTTTGTTATAGTTGTGGAGCTAAGTGGGGTGGTGACCATGCCTGTTTAGATTCTGCTGAGGCACGTAGGTACCATCATTGAAAAGGTTTGGATTTTTGTAATCTCATATAAGGAGGTTGTCTGTGTTAAATCTTGCTGGATTTAGATTTAAAATTTATCTGCCTTCTAGGTTAAAAACGAAAGCAGTAGATAAGCGAAGAGTCAATGGAAAGGAAAGTAACACACAAAATTTACGTGATTCACTAATGTTGTGTTAGCTATATCCACGGAGAGAGAGAGAAATTTCATTAATTGGAATAAATGAGAGAACAAGATTATAGAGAACCAAATTATTTGAGTTTAATTAGCGGGTTTATATATGACACCCTTCCAAAACCCTAATACATAGTCGACCTAATAGGCTTAAAGTACGAAAAATAAACTGAGTTAGTAGGACTCCTGTACTATATGGTCATTTGAACCACTAGATAACAGATTCAAGACTTCTTTACACATGATTAGATACAAAGTGAAGTATTTTTACAATTTTTTTTTTCTCATACATCCAACGGTGCCAAACTATCGGGCTCATTATTGTTATAGCTTCCTCGAATCATTTCTTGTAAATCTAGCTCACCTGGAGGCGAAGAGTGCTTCATTCTCACCATACACCTTTGGACATTTAGATTTAAAGTAAAGATAGAAGCAAGTTCTTACAATGCAAAAACTATACCTTAAGTAAAGGTAAGAAAAATGAGATTAACCTTCTATTTACGGGAGAATTAACAACTAAACTAAATTAAAAGAATTGAACAAAAAAGATCACTACATCAGAGTCAAAATCAACATAGGTAGTGTTTGTCAATTGCAAAACAGAACGCTTCAACATAGGTATTGTTTGTCAATTCCAAAACAGAACGCATAGGCTCTGCTTTCTCCTTTTCATCAATTCAAAATATATATACAACCTCAAATCTCTAAAATATTTCCTAAAATATCTCACATGCAATATCAGAAGATAAATGAAAAAAATATTTACAAAATCTTTCTACATATATCACAGTGTCGTAATATCCCCTTAAATTGGAGCATGAAGATCTCAAATACTCAACTTAGGTAGAAGAAATTCAAATTGAGCTCTTCCCAACGCGTTGATGAAAATATCTTCCAGTTGGAACTTTTGTAGGTACTTACAAAGAAGAAATGATAGCAGTTGTAAGCGCATCTCACACAAAAGGACATCTACGATTGTCTCTGCATGAAAAGTTGGTTTAGGAAATGAGTATGTTAAAAATGGTTTTAAATAGTGATGTGTACTCGTAGTCAACGTTCACCACAAAGTGTTGTAAGTTGAAACGAAGGAACAATTGACTAAGAAACCCCCTTTAAAAAAAGAAAACTTGAATAACTTGGCAATAAAAAGAAATAAGTTTGGGGGAGTCTTTCTTTTTGTTAAGTCAAGATTTCTCAAGAGATGGCCTATGTAGGAAGCAAGTAAGATGACACTAGAAGAGTAGGAATATAATTTTTAGCAGAATATGGTGAAAAAGTGCTAAGGTTAAAGACTATGGTAGGATTAAAGTCGGTTGTA
This sequence comes from Trichosanthes cucumerina, assembly GCA_036507285.1. NCBI lineage: Eukaryota > Viridiplantae > Streptophyta > Magnoliopsida > Cucurbitales > Cucurbitaceae > Trichosanthes > Trichosanthes cucumerina. The sequence goes on from CM071844.1 coordinate 64,081,938, forward strand.
ATAAACATGTGTAATGAGCTTGAGATGTCCCCTCGGAGGATTTTTGTTTTGTCAAGCTGTTGAAATTCATATTTGAATACTCTGGTTGTTTGATTGCTTGAGGACAAACAATGACTTAAGTTAAAAGGGTGAATCCTAGTGGAGTTCCTTGCTTCACGTACTGATTTGAACTTACGCCCATTATGTCCCAAAAATTTCGATAGCATAACAGTGTAACTAGGACACTACCAAAAATTTTACAAGTTCTTGTTAAACAAAATCTCACTTCTAAAGTGAGAGTACCAGATAACCAAACCAAACCTCAAGTCCCTAATCATTTTAACGATTTAGAATTTACTCGACAATATTCAAAACAAAACAAGAACTAAACTTTCTCATTAACTTCACTACAAGACAATCTTTAAACCGTAAGACAAACTCACACATGCCCATTGCAAACTATAATCCAAAACGAATCATCCAGTTTATAAGTCTATCCTAAAGATAAAGAACGACAAAACCAACACCATAAATTAAGTTAACTACAAAGGTAGTTTAATGAAACTAAATTCAGTGGAAATACGAATAAGTAAACAACTATTCAGTTATGGTCTTTCTCTTATCATGCCCTCCTCTTCTAATCATCGAAGTCGTCGTACCCATCATTACCTGCAAAACCTGAGAGTGATTTAGTACATAACGTGTACTGGTAAGTAGCTCACCCGAGGAGCCATCAAACAACATAAAACATACGAGGCAAACATCATCATACTGACATTCAAATAAACATGCTCTTTATACATAAAACAAGCAAAGTGTGCAACTTATGAGATCAAACATCAAGCTATGCACATTTGAATTCACCATCAACCTTCACGAACTCACTAGGCTCTACTAAACCACTCAACGTTCATAACTTAGTCCTTATAAAGTTTTCCCCAAGCCTTACCTTTCGAGATGCATCAACCCCCGTCCGTCAGTTAATAGAGTCTCAACACATCTCTCTGGTGCTCGACATACGATCCCTTGTCAATAGTTACCAAGATCTTAAACTGTGCACTGACCCTTGCCCATATTTACCAAGGCATCAATAACTAAACAACATATTGAACTCTTGCCCATAGTTACCAAGGTTCAAATACTTGCCTCCAAACTTATCATACCGACCCTGCCCGTAGTTACCAAGGCCTCGGTATCATCGTCGACCCTTGCCATAATTATCAAGGCATCGACGACCTAGCAACATATTGTACCTTTGTCCATAGTTACCAAGGTTACAATACTTGCTTTACGAATCATCACACTGACCCTCGCCCATAGTTAGCAAGGCATCGATACTCCTCTTAATCTGTTAGTGGCATACTACTCCTCGACCATTTTTATTCGAAGCACACTAGTATTCACCTAACTTTCCTTTATCTCTTTCAAAGTTTCTAACCTCACCTAAACTCGCTAGAATGAAAGAAACTTACACATTATGCTTCTAGACCATCTTCATACCAAATTTACATAAAGCACCAATGATATGCTTTTACGATTAATGCTCACAATACATTAAGCATATATATCATGATAATAAACGAATCTCAACGAGGCACATCCTTATCACAAGAATACAACACAACATGCTCAACATCCACAACAATTCAAACAACAAGTCAACACAAAAGCAACTCAAGTATATATAAATTCAAGAGTAGTCACAAGCATAATATAACAAGGTTAAGCTTGCAACATGTTAGCACACAAACAAACAAACTCCACAGGTAGAATTCTACTTACTAAACTTTCTGGAATGCTCCTAAAACAAAATCGAAAAGGTTCCTAAGCAAAGTGAACAAGGTTTAGAGGGCATAATCCATTTGAAATCCTTAATTGAATCCGAAGAAGTATTTAGGAGGGACGATCTTACGCAAAGCGACTTTAAGCTTAGTTTGAATAGTTTGAAACTAGTTCAAATCTTAAAACAGATCAGAACTTTCGAACATTAGAATTAAGCTAAGACCTTTCAAAAGATACCGAAAAGTTCTAAACTAATTCTTTTCACCAAAACTCATCGATACGAGCTTGATTCCTCGCTGGAACGTTGTTCGAATAAGTTTGAATTAGTTAGAACCTACAAATATAAGTCTCAAACGTTAACAACTGAACTTAAATGAGTTCGAAAGGTTTTAAAGCATGTTGAAACTTATTGGACCTCACTAAACAAACTCGAAAGGGGTGAGAATTAGAATTATCATTAAAATTAGAATTAGAATTAGAATTAGAACAAATTGGAATTAAATTCTAATTTCTCACCAAACAAAATTCTAATTCACTAAATTATAACGCTAACGAAAATAAAGTCCAATAATTAATAAAATGACTTAATTTTATAACGTGAGACGTTAAATAAACTGTTTCTCCTAAACTAAATTAGCTAATACATGGATGATTCTGGTCATAAAAACACTTCAGGCTAGACTTCTATATTGTCATGTATTTCAATTGCGGCTTTTATATTTAGGCTCTCTACAAGATATAAAATTATATATTCATCTCTTAAGTGGAACCTCATTGTTTTTTTTTTAACCTAAAAATAAAATATTAGTTAATAAAAACATTAAATTGAAAATTTCTATCCCCACTTGACAACTATCCTTATTATAAAAATCTTATTTTGTCTTCTTTATCACCTTATTATTTAATTAAAAAGTTCTAGGATAATTATTAATTCGTTACGTCCCCTTATGAGAAATTTGCATGGAAAACCCCTTTTCACATGCATTAATGTGATTTGACCCATGTTCTGAAATTAATGACATTTGACCCTTTTTGTCTTGTGTGCATTTTCGTCCAAATTACCGTAAGGCGCATCATATCGACTCTAGCTCTCTCGCTTTCGCTCAAGTCACGTTCTCGCTCTCGTTCAAGTCTCGTTCTCGCTCTCGCTTTCGTTCAAGTCTCGTTCTCGCTCTCGTTCTCGCTCTCGCTCTCGCTCTCGCTTATGATAGTAATTAAATAAGACATAGCTCTCTCGCTCTGCTCGCTCGTTCTCATTGGCTCGCTCTCACCGACTTCGCTTCTTTCTCGCTACTCCAGCTCTTCTCTGTCTTTTTTTGTCATTTTTTCTTTATATTTTTTTCCATTCATTTGAGCGAGAGCGAGAGCGAGACAACGAGAGCGAGAGCGTGAGCAACATGCGGGAGCGTGAACAAGAAAGACCGCTTCATATTACCCTTATGAGTCATTTTGCGTGCATTGCCACGTCAGAATAAGTCATATTTCATTATTTTGAAATGTCAGGTCAAATGACATTAATGCATTAGAAAATGGGTTATCCGTACAAATACCCCCTTAGATTCCTGGTGGTTCACAACTTCTCTAAAGTCAACTTATTAGTTTAAAATTGACTTACAGGAAATAACTTATAAGTTTAATCAATCTATTTTTAATTTTTATGTTTGTGTTTAATAAATTCCTCAATTTTAAAAAATATTTAAGACATCTTTCTCCATTTTAAATTTTATATTTAATAGACTGGTACCCTTTTAATTTTGTGTCTAATAAGTCTTTTAACGTATCCAATACTTTTTAGAATTAATGAATCTATTAGAAATAAAAACTTATTTTGTATCTAATAGAGGACATTAAAACTTTCAATTTTTTGTCAATTAGATTCGTGATTTTAAATAGTGACAATATGTCAATGACTTGTGAGACAAATTTAAAATTTAAAAATTTATCATACACGAAATTAAAAGTTTAGGAACTTATTCGAAACTTGTTGGGTTAAAACTTCTCAGAAAACTTTTAGAAAGTTTAGTAACATATATTTATTACAAACTTAAAAGTTGAAACTTACTAAAAAAAATTATTGACAAAGTTTGATTTAAAAGTTTAACCAATGTGTTTTATATAGCATGGGAGGTTGACTCAAACCCACATTTAAAAATAGATTCCAATCATTCGGTGGATAAATTATTTAATTAGGCGTGACTTACTTCCTTAAAATTATTATATTTGAATCTAAAAATTTATATGCTCTTAATAACCATGAGTACAAAAACGAGATCGTAATTTTATAATTTCTCTTACTTGGTGGATCAAACCTTCTTTAGAACCCAGTCAAACCCATGTTCTAATTTTTTTTTTACAAATTTTCTCTGTCTGTTTCTATAGAGACAATTTCGTCTGATGATCCTTTGTCGATTCCTCCAGCTTCAGCCTCCCCCGTTAGGTCTAAAAAATTTAATTCTTTATATATATTTTTTTTTCAATTATACTATTTTAGTCATCCACATTAGAATTACAAAAAGTGAGTGTATATAGTTCAACAATAATTTGTTAATGTACTTATGTCTTTGGACAAATTATTTAATAAGGCCGATATAATGTGGTTGTCTCATAATAACCATTGGATGTAGATCCAATAATTTTCATACCGTCTAATATCTATTGGATCTAAATTCAAGGTATTTCCCTCTCTCCATCTAACTATGAAAAACTGTCGGCCACATTGTGGCGGGCTCACAGAATAATTTCTCATTATTTTGGGATCTATAGTTTAAATCTCCATACAATTGTTATGCTAAAACAAATAATAATAATAATAATAAGTTGTCAACATTAAGATTGGTAGGATATTTCCTTAGTTGTCAAAAATTTAGATGAAGAATTTAGGCCGCTCCAAATGAAAAAAGTTTCAAATTCCTCACAAAATAGTAGACTTAATATATATATATATATATTACTAAAAACGACATCAGTGTAGTGTCCACTACACTGATTTCAAAATAAATGTTATAACCTTGGAGCTTAGTTTATTGGATTTATAAAAGCAAGACTGTAATCTTATCAAAACAAATAACACTTTATTTAATTGATCAAAATTACACAAGTTTAGGGCATAAATCTCAACAATCTCCCACTTGACCTAAAGCTTGTGGAGTACTAAACATTACTGTAAATACAATAAACTAGGGCATTTAAACCCCTTTGTACAAAATACTCTCACTTGCCCTAGTTGGGGAAGACTTGTGAACCTAGACCTTCTAGGTGACTCTCAAATACTTTAGCCGTGAGAGCCTTTGTAAAAGGATCAACAATGTTGTGCTCTGAGGCTATCTTCGTGACAATCACGTCTCCTCTATGCACGATCTCCCGGATGAGATGATACTTCCACTCTATGTGCTTTCCCCTCTTGTGACTTTGGGGTTCCATCGAATTTGTCACTGCACCACTGTTATCGCAATACAGTGTGATGGGCAAAGTCATATTTGGAACAACTTCCAAATTTAACATGAATTTCCTTAACCAAACGGCCTCTTTAGTTGCTTCACAAGCTGCTACATATTCGGCCTCCATGGTGGAATCAGCGATGCATCCTTGCTTGACGCTTCGCCATACTACAGCTCCTCCGTTAAAAGTGAATACTGACCCTGATGTAGATTTCCGAGAATCTTTATCGATCCCGAAAGTCGAAATCCGTGTATCCTGTAAGAATCAAATCCTTAGCCCCATACACAAGCATGTAGTTCCTTGTTCTCCGAAGATACTTAAGGATTGTTTTAACCGTTGTCCAGTGTTCAAGTCCTGGATTGGATTGATATCTACTGATCATCCCAACTGCAAAACAGATGTCGGGCCTAGTACATGACATATATCAGGCTCCCAACAACTGATGCGTAAGGAATCCGTCTCATATCCTCAACTCCTTGAGGTGTCTTAGGACACCGTTCCTTAGACAAATGGATTCCATGTCTAAAAGGCAACAAACCCTTTTTGGAATCTTACATCTTAAACCTCGACAACACTTTGTCTATATATGATGCTTGAGACAAGGCTAGTGTTTTATTCTTGTGGTTCCAAACAATCTGGATCCCAAGAACAAACTGCGCATCACCCAAATCTTTCATTTGGAACTGCGTAGCTCGCCATTCCTTGATGTCAGTAAGATAACCTACATCATTCCCAATGAGTAGGATATCATCCACATAGAGAATTAGGAAAGCGACATAACTATTGATGATTTTCTTGTAGACACGGTTCATCATCATTCTGGTCAAAACCATAAGATTTGATTGCCTCATCAAATCTTATATTCCAGGACCTAGAGGCTTGTTTCAGTCCATAAATTGACCTTTTAAGCCTGCAAACCTTTTGCTCTTGTCCTGGTTCAATGAACCCTTTGGGTTGGTCTATGTAGATGGTTTCCTCAAGAATGTCATTCAAAAGGCTGTCTTGACATCCATTTGCCATACCTCATAGTCATAATATGCGGCAATGTCAAGAAGGATACGGATAGACTTTACCATAGCAACAGGTGAAAAAGTCTCCTCATAGTCAACTCCTTCAACCTAGGTATAACCCTTTGCTACTAGTCTAGCTTAAAGGTTTGCACCTTCCCATCTACACCACACTTTCTCTTGTAGATCCACTTACAACCTATAGGTTTTACCCTATCAGGCTTATCTACAAGATTCCAAACAGAATTGAAGTACATCGACTCCATTTCTTGGTCCATGACTATGACCCATTTGTCTTTGTCTTTGTCAACCATTGCTTGATTATAAGTCATGGATCCTCACAGTTTTCATCTAGTATAACAACTTGGGTTTCAGCTAAACCCATGTAACGGTCAGGCTGTATCACAACCCTCCCACTACGTCGAGATATAACTCTTGAGATGGACTCTCTTGGCTAGACAAACTAGTATCAACAACTCTTGTTGACGTACTAGTGTTCTTATTAGCAACCTTTGCTCTTTGCTCCATCTAACTCACTCAACACTACCTTACTTTTTGGTTTGTGGTCCCTTATGTGGTCCTCCTCCAAGAAAGTGGCATTTGTCGACACAAAGACCTTATCTTCCTTAGGATCATAGAATAAACCACCTCTTGTTTCTTTTGGGTATCCTACAAATAGGCATAACTTTGAACGTGAATCCAACTTCTTTGGATTTGTCACAAGCACATGTGTTTGGACAACCCCATATTCAAGTGACATAAACTACCTTTACGTCCTTTCCGAGTTCAAAAGGTGTTTGAAAACACTTTTGGAGGCACACTATTCAAAATGTATACCGCAGCTCTCTCTTGCATAACCCCAAAAGGAACTAGGGAGATGAGCATAACTCATCATTGATCGAACCATGTCCAACAAGGTTCTATTTCTCCTTTCGATACACCGCTTTTGTTGTGGTGTGCTTGGGAGCCGAGAGTTGTGATGTAATTCCATGTTCTATCATATAGTTCTGGAATTTTAAATCCATGAACTCTCCACCTCGATCCGATCGAAGTGTTTTAACTCTTTTACCTAATTGATTTTCAACCTCAGTCTTGAATTCCTTGAACTTTTCAAGTGCTTCAGACTTGTGGTGCATTAGGTAAATATGCCCATATCTGGAATAATCATCTATAAAAGAGATGAAATATTCATATCCTCCCCTGACTTTAACATTCATCGGACCACAAAGGTCTGAATGTATAAGCTCTAGAGGGTCTTTGGCTCTATAATGTTTTCCACTAAAAGGTCTTTTAGTCATTTTGCCTTCTAGGCAGGATTCACATACTGGAAAAGAATTTTCTTCTAACTCGTTTAGAAGTCCGTTCTTTACCAATCTCTCAATCCTATATTAATGTGACCCAATCTTAGATGCCAAAGGTGAGCATTTTCTTTAGGAGAAATTTTACGTTTCTTAGTTTGTGCGTTTGTAGTTTTAACTAATTCAGTGTTCAAAACCATTTTGACTGAATAAGGCCTTAAAACATACAATCCATTTTCTAATGAAGCTGAACATATTTCTAAACCTTTCTTCAAAATAAACACTTTATTCATAGAAAAGAAAACAGAAATACATTATTCTATAAGGCAAGACATGGAAATAAGGTTTCTAGTAAACCCTGGTATCACTAATATATTGTCCAACAATACATATTTCTTGCCAAAATAAATTTTCATTGTGCCTACTACTACAGCTGAGAGGATTTCTCCATTTCCAACCCGGAGCGTTATCTCTCCTTGTTGTAGCTGCTGTCAGGAATCAATTTCCTGAAAAGAAGAGCAAACATGATTAGTGGCGCCTGAATCAAGTATCCAAGTTGTTTTATCATTATCCACTAAACAAGCTTCTAGAAAAACTAAATCATATTTACCTTCCTTCTTCTTTTCTGCAATGTACTTCGGACAGTTCTGTTTCCAATGCCCGTCTTCGTTGCAGTGGAAATACTTTCCTTTGTCAGCAACGTCTTTGACTTTTTTGCCCTTCTGGGCGGCAGCTTTGTCAGCCTGTTTCCCTTTATCAACCTTCTTCATGTTCTTCTTCTTTCCTCACAGGTTAGAAGAAGATGAAGCCACTGTTTTTGTCCTAGAGGTCGAACCTCTGTGATAACTCTTACTGGCAACATTTGCCTCACCTTTCGATCCCTGAATTTTCATCAAAGATTGAAAGGTCTGGAGTTCATTCAGAAGGGAGGTAAGATTAAAAGTAAGTTTGTTCATAACAACATTACTTCTAAAGCTGAGAAACTTTCGGAAGGGTTTCGAATGAAGTCGACTGGCTCGATTCATCGATGGAAGCACCATTCGACTCCGCGATGTTAAAGTGCCCCATCATATCCAGGACATGATCCCGAACAGATGTACCCTCTGGCATCCTCGAGTTGTATATGTACTTTAGGGCATTATGTCGGGCTTGTGTGGACTGTTGTCCAAACATACCCTACACAAAATCGATGATTTCCTTGGCGGTAATCATGCCCTCATGCTTCTTGGCTAATATGTCAGACATACTTGCCAGCATGTAGACCTTGGCCTTATCATTGGCCTTGATCCATCGATCATATGCATCACGAACATTTCGTCACGCATTCAAGTCTGACACCTGAGGACACTCCCCAGTTAGCACAAACTTCAGATCATCCACTACCAAAATGGTGTTGAGTTTGTTTTTCCATGTCATCATATTCTCTTCGGTTAACTTTTCCTCACCCAATAAGAAAATTATAGAGCTAGACATTTTTGCTGAAAATTTTACAAAAAAACTTGTATGAGTTTCTTGCCATAACTTTAATTCAATCATGTTTTAGCTAATTATCAAATGATTCCTAGGCCATTTATAATTTGCAATGATACTCCAAAGGTTTAGAATGTATGACACCGAAGGGTAATAAAAAACACTCCTCCTCTGGATCAAGACACTCTTGACCAAAACCTAATACCAGAATAACTCTTATTCCTATAGGTTTTAGTTACCATTTTTCGGTCTGGATACATACACAACTTATGTACCCCGTGAGTGTAACCTTTTGTCTTTAGATCCCAGAGTCTTGATCCAATAAAATCCGCCGAAGGGAGGACGAGATTGAAAAATAATCTAAGAAAATCTTTATCCCTTTCGGGTGTCTACTGTGTCAGATCACCTATGATCAAGCCCTCCGAAGGGATTATGCAGTCCAGAGCCAAACTAGCGGTGGCCATAGTGGTCTAACGGTGTAAATCGACAAAAGAGACCGTAGGTTTTATTTTCACTAAACCTCGCCCCACTCACTATAAGTACCCTCTCCATTCACCTTGATATTGACTCATACAAACACCATCCGAAGGGGGACGCTCCCGTTTGCGCCACAAGGCCAAGTATGAGTCTCACAGTGTGAACTTCCCGGAGATAGCGTAGGTAGAAAAATATGTATCTCATACACTGTTTCCTCCCACTGAATACTTTAAGTTTATAGGAATCTTACTTAGGCTAAAAACCCGGCTAACGATTTTACCTAACTCTATCAACATAACTCTTATATTGATAATCAATATAACTCTTATATTGATTTTATCTTAAGTTTGTTAATATAACTCCTTATATTAAACCTACGATTTCTAGTTTATTAACCCCTCAATAAACCTGCTGACGCTACTGTAATTTATAAGACCTTCTGATTAAATTTCACTCCTGAGTCGATTCCTGTAGGGTGTTCCGCTTTTAAATCGACTTAAATACCCCAGCCTAGACAGAACTTTCCTTAGATAGAGTTCCTCTTTGAATCATAGCTTATAAATTACTTGGTTCCTAATTCTAATCTAATTAGAATTAGATAACCTAAGGTCTATTATTTCCTAGTTTTAAACACTTTAAAACTAATAATTAACCTTAGGTGACATGCATACTATGTTATAGTGCTTGATCATTCATCACATGAATAATAAGACATTCATAACATATTCATCTCATGAAAAGTAATGCATGTTAATGTTGTCCAAAAATTAATATAACAACCTTATATTAATTAATCATGCAAACTATATAATATAACTCCTTATATTATAAATGATGCATGAAAATGCTAACCTAAGGTGTGATTTCTAAAATACAAGCGTACACTATGCATGACAATAATTACACAACAATTGCATAATTAAAATAGCAAAAATTAGACCAATTTTGGCACCCTAGAAATAATTTTAATTAATATAATCTAATTATATTAATTAAAATTAAATATATTAAATATAAATCGTTTTTATAATTAATATATATAAAAAAAACTATTTTTCGCCCGTTGCTGCTTTGCATGAAACGGCTCAGCGAAAGCGTTGTAACGATGAGCGGCGTTGCAACAACCGCTTCTTAATCGTCTTACGTCGGCGCGCTGCGCAACGCCACAACGTTGTAACGCTTTAGAGGCTGCGTTACAAACGCTTCCTCTACGCGCGCTTCTTCTCCTCAAGCGCAGCGTTGCAACGCTGCACACAGACAACAACAATCTCCATTGTTTTTGGCTCGTTTTTGCTCCGATCTTCTCAGCAACCACTTTGCCTCGATTGACACGGACTTACAGACTCGATTTATAATTAAATTTGCCCAAAACACTGGGCCCTTACATTGAACATTTCAATGAAATTGTAAATCTAAGTGCCAAAATTGAAAACATCTAATTTTGCAAAACCGTTCATACATCTCATGCAAAACAGTAAATCCCACCTTGTTCTTGAAAAATCCATAACATAAATCAAGAACGCAATTGGGCTCTAATACCAATTGAAGGGAATCGAAGTCCACGCAGCGGAAGCGATTCCGAATTGCGCGCTCTTGATTTAGTTACAACGATTTATTCAAAAACATAAAACACTAGATTAAGCATATATAATAGAATGGACAGCAAGAATGTTACCTTTGAAGAACCTTTCTTCAAGTGCTCCTCCTCTCTCACGATCAAGATCACAAAGAACACGAACTCGTGCATTTAACAGAGACATTACCACAGGATCTTCTCCGTTGTTCTCTAGGTGAGGGAGGAAGGTGGGTTCCCTTTAGGAAAGGTGTGGTGCTTTTGTGAGAGAGAAGTTTGTTGTCTTGGAACCTTTCCAACAAAAACAAAATGCTAGGAATCACTTAGAATGACATTACCTAGTTGCATCTCATGCAACCATATATATAGGGGAATAGGATGGAAATGACCATCATACCCCTCCTTTATTCTCTCTTTAGTATATAGTTTATATATGAATCTAATTCACATTAAAACTATATATTATATCAATTATATCATATATAATAGATATAACACCTCATGTATGAAATTGAACACTTTAATTTCACTCCTAACTTTATACCCTCAATATTACCATATTGAGCCAACGGAGGGATCTAATGGACCTACAGATCATGAGCTCCAATGATGTGAGATCAACTGATAGAACTCTTTGATCCAGTTAATCAATATTCATTAACTACAAGTCACTCCACTATAGACTTGTAGCTGCACTCTCCTCACTATAGACATTATTGTGTCCACTGATATAGTCATTACCCATGAGTCGACCCTTCACAGGTTGTTCATAATCATAGCTGGGTCAAATTACCGTTTTACCCCTGTGATTACCTCTTTACTCCTTAAACACCACTGATCCTCTAATGAACAACAAGTCTAAGGTCCTACCTTAGACTCATACCCTCATAGAGGGCGGGACCCCGTTGTTCAAGACTTGGAGTCGATTCTTAAAGGAACAACCTATCTAATTCCTCGATGAGAAGAATGAGTGAATTCCATCTTGCATGATTAAGTTCCCACTACCTCACGAGGTTCTCGTCACGAGAAGGAAGGCTTATTGAGTCGCCTGCAGGCCACTCTCACCTATACTAGTCTAAGGACAAACCCCATAAGCGGGAGTTCTTAACTTGCTCAGATTCAGTCGAGTCACTAATGACCATCTATAAATTACTAGTCTTATCCTCATTAACGGTGTTGCCTTCGTTAGACTAATAATTTCGCGATCGATCTTGTATGAACTCTTCATACAGGATGCCCCACTCGCATGTCAACTACATGAATGAGTTGGATTACCTCATTTGTATTAATTACAAAGTGGGCCGCATCCATGGTGTTACCAGAATAAGGTTTCCAATCTTATTCTTATACCATAGACCATTTAGGTTATATTCTTGAACTCAACCCAAATAGTGTCCATTACACTGATTTCAAGATAAATGTTATAACCTTTGAGCTTAGTTTATTGGATTTATAAAAGCAAGACTGTAATCTTATCAAAACAAATAACACTTTATTTAATTGATCAAAATTACACAAGTTTAGGGCATAAATCCCAACACTGAAGAAACTGACTGAGATAGTTTACTATGTATGACAGATCAGACCGAGTATTAGTGAGATACTGCAGTGCCTCAATTGTGCTTCGATAGATGAAAGGCTGAGGGAGAGGAGTACCACTGTGGACGGAGAGGTGTTTCCCAACTACACTATGAGAATGAGCCGATTTTAAGTCAGTTAGATCAAGTTTATGGAGCAAATCTTCAACATACTTAGATTGATTCAATATAACACCAAAGGTTGTATAATGAACTTGAATCCCCAGGAAATAACGTAACTGACCAAGGTCCTTGAGGGTAAATTGGAAGTCCAAAGACTCAACCAAGTTATCCATCAGTTTGATATCATTGCCTGTAAGCACAATGTCATCAACATAAACGAGTAAAAGGAGGATTGACTGACCAGATTTGTAGATAAATAGAGAGGTATCCGCTCTGGAATTGACAAAGCCCTAGCGCAACAGAGCACACTTTATGGCAGTGTTCCAAGCCCTTGGTGCTTTTTTGAGGCCATATATGGCTTTATTCAACTTGCACACATGAGAGGGAAAGTGAACATCAACATAACCTGGTGGTTGTTGCATGTAAACGCCCTCAGTGAGTACGTCATTGAGAAAGACATTGTTGAAGTCCAAATTTCGTAACTTCCAATTGTTGGATACTGCCATGCCAAGAACAACATGAATGGTGGAAGACTTCACAACCAGACTAAATGTCTCAAAGAAATGTATACCAGGACTCTGATGGAACCCGTTGGCTACTAAACGAGCCTTATAGCGTTGCACCGAACCATCAGGATTACGCTTGATGCGAAAGATCCATTTGTTACCTACAACATCATACGATTTATCAGCAGGAACTAAGACCCAAGTGTGATTCTTAATCAAGGCAGCATATTCCTTGTCCATGGCCAATTTCCACTGAGTAGTACATAGAGCATCTTGGACCCTAGTAGGTTTTGTAGCAGACCAGTCAGCCACAGATTTGTTGGACAACCAAGCCTTTGGTTTGAAGATGCCCGCCTTACCACGAGTAATCATAGGATGAGAGGGTTGTGGAGATATTGTTGGTGAAGGAAAAGACAGATTGGATGGGGATAATGTATTAGAGGGGATAGAAGGAGGGGAGTGAGTTGTTGACTGAGGTGTTGGTTGAAACGTTGGGGAAATAATAGGAGAAGTAGTAGGATATGCAGGGGTATTAGAGGGAGTAGGAGAGGTGGGAGGATCATTAGGATCAAGAGGAAGTCTAGAGGGAGAAGGAGTAGAGGAGACAGATGGGTTATTAGTGAGCATGTGATCTGAAGGTTGTGGACTGATATCTGAAGGTTGGGAACTGAGGCTGCTAGGAAGGGGCAAAGGGTGTAGGAAAGGGTCATTAGAGTGGGGAAACCACGTAACTAGAGAGGGTGGTAGGAATGGAACAACACTCGTGGAAGGTGGATGGTGAGGTTTATACCATTGAACATCTGTAAAAGGAAAATCAGTCTCATCAAAGATAACATGCCAACTAATATAGATTCGTCCAGCAGAGTTCATACACTTGAAACCTTTATGAACCTGACTAGGTCCAAGATATATACATTTCTGAGAATGAAAATCAAATTTGGTACGCTGGTAAGGCCGTAAACTTGGATAGCAGTTACAACCAAAGCTCCTTAAATTATGAAAATCAAGTGGATTACCTGTGAGCATAACCTTTGGGGATTGACCTTGAAGGACTGGAGAAGGAAGCCAATTGATCAAATCAACAACAACCTGAAGCGCTTGCCACCAGAACATTAAAGGCATTGAAGCCTGAGCTAATAAGGTCAAACACATCTCAGTTAAATGTTGATGCTTCCTCTCTTCCCTACCGTTCTGTTTAGAGGAATAAGGACAAGAATATCTTGATTGAACCCCTAGAGAATTACATAGCTGGTGAATTTTCACGAATTCCCCACCGTTGTCTGATTGAAAATACTTTATGTTGCTACTGAATTGAGTTTGGACCATGGATAAGAAATGCTGAAAAGCTTTAAGAGTGTCAGACTTTTGTTTCAAGGGACAAACCCAGGCATATCTGCTATAATCATCAAGAAATAAAACATCATAACGAAATCCGTCTGTTGACAAAGTTGGTGCGGGTGCCCACAAGTCAGAATGTATAAGATCAAATCTATTGGAAGCTTTAGAATCAGAGAGAGGGAAAGGTAAGGCATGAGCTTTCCCAAAACGACAGGAGATGCAAAAAGTTGAATCTTCATTAGCTTTAATAGGAAGATTACATAACCGAATAACAGAATTTAGAACTTTAGAAGAAGGGTGACCAAGTCTCCTATGCCAAATCATTTTGGTCACCTTAGTGTTTAAAGGATAAGCAGAACACACAACATAGTTATTTTGTACATATTTGATCCATCATTACGCAACCCCTGTCTAGAGATGTCCACTGGTTCAACCGAGGTATTTGCAAGACAGTACAATCCATCCTTAAGCTCCCCTCTCAGCAGTTGTTGGTCCGAGCCCTTGTTCTTAACAACACAGTAGGTACCATGAAATTCAATATAGACATCATTATCCTGTGCTAGCTTGGAAATGCTAATAAGATTTTTTTCCATATGAGGTGCACACAAAACATTTTTCAACTTCGGTTTATGTTTTCGAGTAGTCAAACAGGAATTTCCAATAAAAGTAATAGGCGTTTGTGAGCCATTACCTACAGTGATTGAGTCTATACCTCCATATTCAGTCGGATTTGTCAGATTTCCAAACTCATTAGTCACATGATGGGAGGCACCACTATTTGCATACCAGGAGGTATCCCCAACAGTTTCTGGTGTAGCGACAAATGGATTAGTCTGACCATTCGAACTTGCAATAAAGGTACTCGGTTGTTGGAACTGCGAGTGAGTAGGATTCCCCCGAAAATTCTGTTGAGAATTGTAGTTTTGTCTGTTCTGATTGTGTACAGGGGCATACTCCTTATTAAATCGATTATAACACACTAAAGCAGTGTGACCTATTTTACCGCAAACTTGACAGATTGGGCGATTGTTGGTATTTGTATTATAGCACCTCACTCGGCCTCTTCCTCTGAAATTAGAGTTTCCCCCTCGCTGACCACTGTTATTTCCTGAACGGTTGTTCTGAGAGTAATTTGGTTGATGTTGACGCTGAGCTTGAGGCCCTTTGTTATTGACCATGTTTACTGAGGCATTCTGACTGAACATCACACTATTTCTCTAAGCATTTTGAAATTCCAACCTATTTTCAAACATGAGGAGATCATTTTGTGCATCTATCCACGAAACATCAAATTTGCCTTGAATACCAACCACTACAGGGTTGTATTCTTCATCCAGACCATGTAAGACTTGCGAAATTAAAGATCTAACAGAAACAGGGCTCCTTGCTTGCCCCAAGTTATCAGCATGAACCTTCATAGTTCTTAAGTATTCAAACATTTTCATATTACCTTTGCGAGATTGTTGAAAAATTTGTCGTAGATAGTCTTCTTCTGCCCTAGATTGAACTCCAAACAGAGTTTGAACGACATCCCATAGTTCTTTTATCGTATTATAGCCCATTACTTGAGTTGTGACTTCTGACACCATCGAATTATACAACCACCCAACTAGTAGCTGGTCTACTGTCATCCATGCTTCATAATGAGAATTGATCATCGTAGTTGAGTCTGAACTTGAAGATGCTCCTTCAACTGTGGTAGCTTCTTTTGATTGAGTGAAAAACATTGGTGGACACAGTTTGGTTCCCAAGAGATGACTCTATAACCTGTAGCTTCTAAGAATGGGGAGAGCAAGATTTTTCCAGAGTAGGAAATTACCTCTTTCTAATTTGATCGAGGTCACTTGGTTTAACAGTTGATTGAGTGGAGGATTGGTAAAGTGAGGAGCTCCGACTGTGAATGATGAGCTTCCGTTTAGCGAGGCGTTGACCATTCTGCTCTAATACCAAGATAAGAATTGCAGTGATAGGAGAAGAATGAGGAAAACCTCGATTTCAATTCATTGAATATCACAGTGATAAGACGCTGGTTTTATATAGAAGAAGGGAAATAAGAATAACGAATAAGGAATAATCATACAATGAGATAATGACAGGTGTCCACCTAAAACAGAAAAGAGAAGCCTTCCTAACAAACTTGGTTGTTGTGAATGTTCCAGAGAAATTCATTTGGGCCTTCTCCTTTGTCATTCGCAGACTATTTCACTCTTGGAAGAGTATCTTGTGGGCTTCCCTCTAGCAATGGGTTATTAGCCTTATGTGATGAACTTATATGCTCAACAGAGTGTACTCTATGCTTCAAGTAACAACGAAAAGCTTCTGCCACAAACTAATAAAATAACTCATCTATCAACTGGTTCCATTACGATGACTCACTTTATAAATTTAACAACATTTTAAATAATGAGGACCAATTCACTAGAATAATATGGAGGAACAATGCATTAGTGATTAATTAGGCTTATTAAACAGCAGTCCCCAACGCCAAAGGGCCAGATTTCAGAGCTCGAACATGGCCGAAACATCGCAGACAAACTGTATTGTAGAGATGGATGAACTTTTCCGGCGAGATGACCTCCCCATGGCTTTAGAAACTCTGACTTCCATCTTAAAGCTTCCAGATTCTGTAACCAAAGATAACCCACAAGCTTATTCTCCTTCCCGTCTATTTCTTGAGCCATTTCACAAGGTCAAGCCAGAGCTTCAAAAGATGGAGATCTTCAAGCTCGAGAGCGCAAAAAAGGCCAAGGAAAAACTTCAGCTTCCTGAGTTCACTCAAATGGTGGATGAACTCAAAGATTTGGAAGTCCAAATTATTGGGTTTTGTGTGGAGACAAAATAAAAGTCCAATGGGCCCAAGGCCGATTTGGATGTTAGATTTTTGTAAATATATATATATATATATGATGTTTTGTGTGTTTATCCCAAGCTATCGGGTTTTGATACTTGGAAGTTAATAGTCTGAGCTATCGAGGGTTAGTTTGTGGCGCCGAAATTGCGAAACTCTCTTGTAATCTCCCAAATTTAGTAGAACCTGCAGTTGCGGAAGACTGGACGTAGTCCCAAGTGTTGGGCGAACCAGTATAAACTCTAGTGTCGTTCTCTTTTCCCTATCTTTTAATTTTATTATTTGTGACTTTGATCTGGTTGGCTTATCTTGTGGAAGGGGAGATTTAATATAATAGTAATTAATATTATGGTTATTATTATTATCATTATTTTTCTCCCAACAAGTAGTATCAAAGCTTTTGGTTTAGGAATCATGGGATATGTGGAGCCAACAAATTTTGATGGAGTCATGAAGTTCAATGGAAAAAATTTTGGGTATAGGAAGATGATGGTCAAAGATTATTTGACTGTTAAAAAGCTGGGTAAGGCTTTGAAGAAGAGACCAGACGGAATGAAAGATGAAGATTGAGAGACTCTTGATGAAGAAGCGATTCTTTGCAATCGAGAATGTGTCATCGAATGGATATGGCTAGTCAGTGCTTGATGAGACAACTGAAATTTAGTTAATGAGAGCGCTTACAAACAGATATGAAAAACCTTGCACAAATAATAAGATCTATCTGCTTAGGAAGTTTTTCAATATGCGTATGACTGAGGATGCTTCTGTAAATTCCTATATAAATGAGGTAACCACTTTGATAAATCAGTTGAAGTCAGTTAAAATAAAGTTTATTGATGAAGTAAATGTTATTCTGTTATTAACTTCTTTGCCTGATAGTTGGGAAATGATGAAGACAACAGTGTTTAATTTAGTAGGTGAAAATACTCTGAAATTTTCAAGTGTTTGTGATTTAACCTTAGCTGAGGAGATTTGTAGAAAGGATAGTAATAAGGAGTCTACTATAGGATCAACTTTGGTTATGACTAAGGGTAAAGAGAAGATTAATAATGAAAATACGACGAGTAGCAATAAGAAAATGTGGGACAATAGGAATAAAGAGATATAGTGTTTTTACTGTCACAAGAAGGGTTATACTAAAATTCGGTGTAGAAAGTGGAAAAGGATCTAGAAGAGAGAGAAAAGCAAGAGGCAAATGTAGTGCAAGATGCAAATGCAGTGCAAGTTGCTTTAGTCTGTGTTGGGAGTGACACAGAGAGCTGTAGTAATTTATCTGAGTGGATTTTAGACAACGCAACTACAGTACATATAGCTTCATATAGGAGTTTGTTCACATCCTTTACCGGAGGTAATCATGACCTAGTGAGGATGGGAAATGGTAGAACATCCAAGACTAATGAGATTGGAGAGATTAATTTGAAGACTGAATGTGAAAATAATTTGGTACTGCGAGATGTCAGGTTTGTGTCTAGTGTCAAAATGAATCTTATCTCCACTGATAAATTAACAGATGATGGCTACCCGTGTGAGTTTGGTAGAAGCAAGCGTAAACTCAAGTTAAGATCTCATTAGTGGCAGTTGGCTACAGGAAATCTACACTGTACAGATGTCGGTTAAATGTTGCCAAGAAACGTTTGAAGAGACATTGGATGCCAGTTAAAGCTGTAGATGGTTATAGTAGAGGTACAGTTGAACCAGCAACAATGATAGCCAAGTTTGATCAGTCAGATCAGGATCCTTCAGTTCAGGAACAATTGGGGAAGTCCATGAGAGAAAGTTCAGGCGAGTTGAGGCATCAAAGTGGAAGGCCAGAACAGTTGCTAAGGTCAAGGGTAAAGTCTCTAAATTGGCAGCAAGGTTATAGAGGATTCAAGCCCTTCTCAGAGTGTATTTTCTTCAGGAACAGTGGTTCCGGGTTGAAGAAGATGTCAGTTAGTACCACTTAGCTGAAGTGGGAGTACGTGTCTGTCTTTTTCATCTGGAAGACAGATCCACGTAGCAAGCTCATACCCCGGGGCATGCACAGATGCACTACAGTTATGTTCTGATGGTTGCCTGTTTTTATGAGTTTGTTGTGTTTTCAGGTTTTTTTTAGCCTTAGAGTTTGCCAAGATGATCAGAAATAACAGTTGTAGTGGGAGTTATGCCTTGGAGTTTACCAAGATGATCAAAGTGGAGACAAAATAAATAAATATATATATATATAAAATGTTTTGTGTGTAGCCGCCAACATTGGGAAGAAAACTGTGTGTGACTAGAGAAAAAAGTGTTTTTCTCGTGTGGGTTGAACGTTTTTCTCGATTGTTTATCCCAAGCTATCGGGTTGTGATACTTGGAAGTAGTTTGTGGTGCCGAAATTGTGAAACTCCCAAATTTAGTAGAACCTGCAGTTGCATAAACTGGAATAGTCCCAAATTTGGGGCAAACCAGGTGTCGTTCTTTTATTATTTGTGACTTTGATCTGTTTGACTTATTTTGTGGAAGAGGAGATTTAATATAGTAGTAATTAATATTGTGGTTATTATTATTATCATTATTTTTCTCCCACACAAATTCAAGCTTGGAGAATCCTAATCGATGGTTTGTTCTTGCTTCGATTGCTGGGAATCTCTCCAAATGATGATAAAGGGGAAGAAGAAAAAGATAAGAAGAATTTGAATAGACTGTATCATATTGAATCTCCTGTTTTTAATGAGCGGCAATTGTATCTGAATCTTGAGGGAAATATTACAACGACGAAGAATGAAATCGTCAAAGATTTACTGAAGCTGGAGAATCAAATTCCAATTCAAATCCTGAGAAGGGTTTTACCAAGAAATTTGGTTGATAATTTGCATCCTTTGTTTTACAAAATTTGTGTTTCAGTCTCACCGTTGTCGTTGTATTCCTTCATCGACAACCACGATCCCTCTGAGTTTCCGCCAGGTTATATCTGTCTGTTCCCTAATTTGTCAGAAATTTTCGATCAATCTCAACATTTGATTCACTTTTTATACGATTTACTTTTCTACCAAAGATTCTCGGTCTACAAGGATAACGACGCCGTTGAAAAAAGATCCTTCAATTTTATTGTTGACTTTCTGAATACGATGTCCAAAATTCTAGGAATCGACTTATTAAATCAGCTGGTTGAAGCTTTGAATTTGATCCAAACCTTAAGGGTGTGTTTGGCCCATGGGTTTGGATTCCAAATCCAAACCCATGTTTGGAGCAAGGTGTTCCAAATCCTTGGTTTTGAAACTCATTCCCATGGGTTACAACAGTACAACCCCATGGGTTACATCAGTGCAATCTCATGGAATTTGTTCCATGTTTTTCTCATCCATTTGTCGACTACTTCGACAACTCCGGTAAAAACTCCGACGATCACTCAACAACCATCGACAACGATAACTCCGACGACCGAACCGGCGACCACTTTGGCAAACAACTCTGGCGACCACCCGACACCATCGACTCGACAACTCCGACGACCACACCAACGACTCGACTACCGCTGACGACTGCCTCCGAAAAATACTTGATTTTCAATTTCCTCTTCAATTTGTCGTTTTTTCTTATCGGTGACCGCTTCGACAATAACTCCGATGACAACTCCAGCGACTGCCCGACAACTACAACTACAACGACCACACCAGGGACTCAACCACTGTTGACGGTTACCTCTTGCGACTATTTGGTTTCCCATTTCCTCTTTCATTTGTCGTTACCATTTTTGAGCCACCACTTCGACAACAACTCCAGTGACAACTCCGGCGACCATAAACAACGACAACTCTGACGACCACATCGGCGACTAGCCACCACTGATGGGCTCCTCAACGACCTTTTCAACAACAACTCCGATGACCCGATGACCACCGACAACCAAAAATCTAACGACCACTCCAACAATCCAACAATCTAGTCAATTTTTTAAAAGGTTAAAATAAAACTAAAAAATGGCTAATAAACAATTTTTTATGCTACTCTCAACACCTTTGAACTTTGTGATATTTTTATTTAAAAAAAAAATTAAAAATAACTTGGTATTTTTTTTAATGTACACTCAAATGGCTCAATTTTGTAATTTCTTTTTTAAAAGTTAGAAAAAATGAAATAATTTTTTTCTTTCGCACAAAGGCGTTTTATGTTCTTTTGTTTCATGTTAGTTGCACACTTTTGGACGCTGTATCTGTATGTGTAAACTCGTGGTAGGTGTGTTCAAAAAACCTAATGACCCGAAAAATCCGATCAACCCAATCCAATTCGTTGGGTTAAAAAAAAAACTTTATGAGTTGGGTTGGTTCATGAGGCTCACGAAAAATTAGTTTGGGTTGAACCTAGAACCGAACCAACCCAAGCTTCCTATTAATTTTAGAAAAATATTTTTTTACTTATATTACAACTATATGTACATATATTTATTTAATTTTATAATTATTTTTAGATGATTTATTCTTCAATAACTTTTTAAAATAAGTTTTTGAGTCTTTTGGAATGTAAAAATTCATAATATAAATTAAAATGAAGTTTCTAATCTTAATTCAATATATATATACATATATATATATATATTTATATTACGTACCAACCTAAACTAACCCAACCCAAATGTCTCATGGTAGGGTTAGATTTGGGTTCATCACTTAATTGGGGTTGTTTGGGTTGAAGATATTTGCAACCCGAATAGTTGGGTTGGGTCTAAATGCTAAAAATTGTTCTAAAGATTTAAAACTCTTTTTTATTCCTCAACAACTACCTAAATTGAAAGCTTCATGGAAAAGTTACTTAAAAAATTGATCTATGTTAGACATTAACTTCTACAATTCACATAAGATCAATTACAAAAATTTGAAAGTAATAAAATAGCTAAAAGAAAAAAGGTGAAACAAAACTGTATCAAACCTAGAGTTCAGAAAACTGCACCCAAGACACAACTCTCTCATTCCCAGGCTTCAGAACACTGCACCCCAAACACAGTTTTCTGATTCCTAGACTTCAGAACACTGCACCCCAAACACAGTTTTTTGATTCCCAGGCTTCAGAACCCCTCAGGACAAACCCTCCAGGCTTTTGATTCCCAGGATTCTGATTCCGAACCTGTGCTCCAAAAACTCCTAATTGGTATGATTGGGAGAGTTCATCAATCATCATCATTTGCAACCGACAACTCCCCCAAATTTCCCACAGCTTCAGAATTAAAAAGATTCATAGTGAAATTCGACGGCGGCGATGCCGACGAATTTGTCAAAGAATCTGTCACCTTGAAACTACCCAACACACAGAATTTACATCCACGACGAGACGAGAGGTATATGGCACCCATGCACCGTGGAATTGGATAGATAGAGTGTTTTACACTAGGACAACAGAATGTTTCTTTTCCTATGATGCATAAAACTATAAGTATATGCTGTTTTTTTTAAACCAAACCGTTACATATTATAGGGTATTAAATTTAAAATTTTTTTGGGCCCCCTTGTCCCCATGTAGATCCGCCCATGATGGCACCCTCCTAAACCCCGTACTTGATCATTTGAACCGAACTGCCAGATAACAGATTCAAGACATCTCTACAAATAATTGTGGGGATTGTTGGAATTGTTGGAGTACAACTAAAGTCCCACATTGGCTAGACAAGGGGCAAATCATGGGTTTATAAGTGGGGACACTATTTTCATTGGTATGAGGTTTTTTGGTGGGAACCAAAAACAAACCCATGAGAGCTTACGAAAAACAAACCCATGAGAGCTTATGCCCAAAGTGGGCAATATCATAAAGATCTATCGGAGTTAAGTTTTAGTCTTGGGTTATTTAGAATTTTATTAATTAATTTTTTTTTTAAAAAAATTGTATTTAAATGGTTAATTATTCTTTAGAGATTTCTAGTTAAGAGGAATTTTTTCAATTTTCTTAAAAAATATAAAATGATATTTAATAAAATTTCAGACTTATCGTTTATTAGATGTATACAAATAAATATTTTTAAAATTAAATAACTTATTATTGTGCTTCTTTTTCCTCTCTCGAAAAAATTGTTATTGTGCTTTCATTCCTCGTTTTGATGAGTTTGTAACATGGGTGATGTTCCTTAACCTTTATACTTTTAATGCCTATAAAACTGTCATGTTCAAAGCTAAGTTGTAATTTTAGCGTTTGGAATGAATTTTCAACTATTTATAATTTTTTCTTACATTTAAACTCATTTTTTTATAGGAAATTTAGTACAAATGACCAACCTTGTATATGTATTAATCTCGTGTAGTGTAATACAACCTGTATGCATGGTTAAAGCAAAGTTATAATTTAGAAAATAACTATTCTAAGTGTTTAAAAATACATTGATTTTTTTTAAAACCCTTAGATAATCATTCCAAACAGACTCTTATGATAAACAATTTGGAATATGGTTTTGTTTTACGTTTTCTGGATTAGTTTAGCGAATATGTGTTTGGTTTGACGCCTTTTTGAAATTTCTTGTACAAATTTTGAAAACAACATTGTTATTCTACATGGGGGGAGATGAGAGTATACTTGTCAAATAAAGTCATTGCAAAATATTCACTCATATTTTAGAAAAAGTTGTTGGGGAAAAACCTCCCACTACTACCGCAGGAATAAGTAGAAATAACTGAGAAATTAAAAGAAAGCAACAAAATAAGAAACACAAGAATTTACGTGGGAAAACTCTAAACCCGGAAAAAAAAACTATAAACAGAAAGAAATTCCACTATGTGAAAAATTGTTACAACCATACAGAATTCTCTCCCCGACTCCAATTACAAAAATACTATTCCAAAGCTTTCTACCACTCACACCATTTTTCCCACTCTCAGACTAGAGAATATTAAAGAGAGAATTTAACTAGAACTAGTACACAAACCTTAAAGTGTTTCTAACTGGAATGCTTTGAAACCAAAGTCATAGGCTGTTTTTATAGTGCTAGGAGCCCATTACTCCCTTACACCGTTTCAGATGTGGGACAATTTAACTTCTAATATACTGTCAAAACCCCAAAAAATTCCACATTGGCAAGATATTTTGAAGAATTCACATCTCTTGATGAATCATTGTTTTTACCAACAATCATAATCCTCAGTTCAGAGAATTATAACCTACTCCACAATAAAAGTAGACCACTTGGAATGTCACCTTCCAAGACTTTTCTTTTTCATCACATGCTGATAAACCTTACTGAAATTTATGGTGCAACTTCCACCAACTTGGCTCACCCGAAAGTTCTTCAGCCATCGACATAACTTCCACCACACACACCTTGCATAACCACCAACTCACTGCTCGTGTGCAAACTTGTGGAAATGCTAACATCACATCCTCTATCATGGCAAAACGAGCATACCATAAGGATGAATTCTGTCTTTCTTCAGAAGAAATTACCATCTCCCCTAACGAGAGAGACCACGTTAGCATCCGACCCAGAGCCTTTTGACAAACTTGCTATGTTAGAAAAATTCTTTTTCATGTGTCCAGACTGCCCACATTCCCAACAACCTTTCTTTTACACGAAATCTTTCTTCTTCTTCTTCCAATTCCAAACTGTCATGTTGTACTTCTTAGAACCTCTGCTGGAACCACCACTGGACTCTGTTGGACCACCATCACCGCTTAACTTTTCAGGAACACCACAACTCGGTCTTCCCTTCAAAGCCTTGTGTAACCTAGATTGCATCAACACGTCTTTAACTTGTATTTGTCACTAGCCAAAGTTTATCTTTCTATCAAATTTCTCCACGTCTATCTTTCAATCTTTATTGGACTCAAAAGCTTTACATATCTACTTCACTCCTAACGAATCTGTAAATAGTGATCAACTCACACTATTTAAAATACTAGCTATAACCCGTTTCAAGAAATCTTTTCTCATGTGGAAGCTCATACAATGCTGCAACCACAGAGCATACTCAAAAGCTCAAGAAACTACAAACCTAAAACTCTTATACCACTCGTTGGGAAAAAATCTTACACTACTACTATAGCAATAAGTAAAAATAACTGAGAATTTAAAAGAAAGCAACAAAATAAGAAACACAAGAATTTACGTGGAAAAACTCCAAACCTGGAGAAAAAACCACGAACAGAAAGAAATTACACTATGTGAAAAATTGTTACAATCACACAGAATTCTCTCCCCGACCTCAATTACAAAAACACTATTCCAAAACTTTATACCACTCACACCCTTTTTCCCACTCTCAGACCAGAGAATATAAAGAGGGAATTTAACTAGAACTAGTACACAAACCTTAAAGTGTCGTTTCTAACTAGAATGCTTTGAAACTGAAGCCATAGGCTTTTTTTTATAGTGTTAGGAGCTCATCACTTCTTTATACCTTTCAGATGTGGGACAATTTTAGTTCTAATATACTGTTAAAAACTTAACAAAAGTAGCAACACATATAACTTCCAAGTGGATTGTTGATCGCTAAATCGATATGTTTAAGTCACACCCAGAGTGGAATTATAAGTCTGTTGTAGACAATGTGAGGAAAGACTTCAATATTAACATTTCAAGGCATCAAGCTTATAGAGCAAGGAATATGGCTTTTCAAATTATTGAAGGAAATAATAAGATGCAATATGCCAAACTTTGGGACTATTGTGAGGAGATAAGAAGGTCTAATCCAGGATCAACTTGATCAGTGTTCTTAGACCTCAATTATATATGAAACCTGTGTTCAGAAGAATGTATGTTTGCTTTCAAAGCTGTAAAAAAGGTTTTCTGGAGGAATGTAGACCTATAATAGGTCTTGATGGTTGCCACTCTTGAAAACTCATTATCAAGGGCAACTTTTGGCGGGTTGGTATAGATGCAAATGATGGAATTTTTCCAACTAGTATGGCTGCAGTGGATGTTGAATCAAAGGATTCTTAGATGTGGATTTTGGACAACTTGCTAAATGATATTGGAATGAAAATAGGGGTAAAGGGATGTGTTACTGTTGTATTTTATGCCCTAAAACTCATGATTGGTAAACTAAATGTATATTCTATTTTATAATAAAATTGTTATTGAGGTTTATTCAGTAAATATGTTATTGATATCAAGTGAATTACACCCTTTTAACCCAAATCCAATAAACTAAGAACCCTTAGCTATAAAATGTATACTTGAACTTCATGTGCAAACATGAATGTGGATCAAGTTTGAGTAATAGCCAGAATGGTCTATAGTATAGGGACAATGTTGGGTACCTTATCCTGGGGACACTATAGACGCAACCCACTTTGTATAGTACAAACGATGTGATCCTAAATCGTTCTTGTGGAGATATGTGAGTGGGGGCATCCTATGCAATAAGTTTGCATAAGACTGGACCATGAAATCAGTCTCTCTTACTTTATAACGTTGTTTATTGTTAAGACTGACTATTTCATATGATAACCTAGGTAACTCGATATTAATCCTGGGCACGCTATGAACTCCTGTTTACTCAGATTATCCTTTAATTTGCATGGGTGAGAGTAGGTCGAGATTGCCGACTCAATAAACCTACCATTTTGGGGATAAGATTGGTAGAGAGCTGGGAACATAGTCTTGCGAGATGGAACTCACTTCTACCCGCTTTTAGGGTTTAGTAAAGAGGTTGTTCCCTTAAGTACTGACTTCAGATCTTGAACAAGAGGTCTGAGAGGGATTCGGTTTGGTGGTTGGACAACGAACCTATTGTTCATTAGAGGATCAGTGGGACTTAAGGAATAATAAGTAGTTACAGGAGTAAAACAGATTTTTTGACCTAGTTGTAATCACGAACAACCTGTGAAGGATTGACTTACTAATCATGGTTATATCAAGTGGATAGGAATGTTTCTACAGTGAGGAGAGTGCAGTCGTTGGGCTTTAGTGAAGTGTCCCGGCGGTTAACGATTACTGATTAGCTGGGCTAAAAAGTTTGGTCGGTTTGTCTCTCGTATTGTTGGAGCTCGTGATCTGTAGGTCCACTAGGTCCTCCTTGCTAGCTCGGACTAAGCCTTATAATAGTATGAGGGAAAAGAATTTGAATTATTCAAATTCGATTTTGGGAGTAAATGTTAATTATATGTGATATACTTAACGTTGTAAATTAAACTACGAGAAAGAGAAATGGGCATATTTAAATGTGATTTAAATATAGGTTTGGTCTAATACATATTTAAATCCTAATACATGAATAAGGATTCATGTTCGAACGATTGATTTTAAAAGATCGGGATTGCTCTAGTTATTTAATTAATATTTGATATTAAATTAAATAATTAAATTGTTTAAGTAATTAATCAAAATTAATTTTGAATTAATCTTAATTTCAAAATAAGATTCTAGTGAGTGGGTTTCTTCCAGTTTTGATTTTTGGAGTGGTTTATGACTAACCTACTTCAAAACCTAGAATTTGATCCAAATTGGACACCTAACTATTGACTAATCCAATTCCTTGATGTGTTGTCATGAGCTTTGTCAAATTTGCTAATGGCTTTAAAACCATGAAAAACACAGTGAAGAAGAATTTTTTTTTTGAAAATTTCATCTCTCTTTGTTTTTGCATCTTTGTTTTTCCAGTTTTTTCTGTTTATGAGCATGTTGTTTGTTTAGTAAAATTGATGTATTTAGAGTGTTCAATGATCTAAATTGTCTTCCGCTTTTGTAATATGCACTCTTTCATTTATCGATCAACAAAAGGTACTTGTTACTTTTTTTTTTTTTTAATGTTATGTGTTATTAAGATAAAAAGACGATGTTCCCTTACTTTTATACAGCACATGAAGTTGAACGTCGTTTTTGTGTACGAAATTTATATGGTAATTTCAAGAAACGTTTCAAAGGTATGTAGCTACTATTTTGTGGTAAAATTAATATGAACTGAATATTCTAGAAATGAGATTAATAGCTTATCTTTATCAGTGTTCATTTTTTTTTTTTTAAAGAAATTTAACGCTTATAAATGTAGGTAAAGTTTACAAGGATGCATTGTGGAATTCAGCAAAAGCCACAAGAAGTTTGATTTTGAAGAAGAATTGAAGAGAGTGGCTCAATTAGACAAAGCAACCCCATGATTGGTTCATTGCAATATTATATCACCATGACCTTTTCAATTGGTTAAGAGGGAGACATGATAAAAAAATCTTTCTTCCATATTTGATTCTTCAAAATCTCCTTCGGCACCAATGAGTTCTACTTTGATTTCCTCCCTGCATAACACATGGTAAAAAATAAAATAAAATTAGTCCTACACTGTAGCCACTTATTTTTATTCGGCTCGTTTTTAATTAAATTGTTAGATTATCAATATTTATATTTTTTTTTATTTAAACTTTGTTCATTTTGATTTTGATTTTTAATTTGTTGATTTTACTATGATTTTTTTTGAAAAATCATTTTTTTTTTTGAGAAATTTTTTTTTGATTAAGTGAGTAAGTTTTGTTTTTTATTTGATTGACCAAAAGTGCTGGTCTTTTTAGGTGTAAGTTCTTTTTGGCATGGATTTTCAAATTACAACAAACTGTGGTTTTGATTTTATGGGCAAACGTAGAATTGACTTTAGCTTTATATACCTCTCTTTTCCCTTCTTCAAGGGAGGAGATGACACTCACAAAACTCTACATCTTCTACCTTCCCACAATTTATTCTTGACTCTACAAACCCCATAGCCAAACACCTTTACAACCACAAAGGTGGAGAGATTTGTAGAAAAAAAAAACTCAAAAATCCCGTAACACAAAAAATAACACTAGCTTAGTTGGAGGTTGCATTTTGTAGGACTTTGTTCCAAGGATCCACATCTTGATACCAACTTCTTGATCATTATCTTTATTTCAAAATGTCCCTGAAAAACCACTAGTAGAAAAAAGGGTTTTAATGACAGACAATACCCGCCATTAAAGATCTTTGACGGTCATTAAAGATGACATATTTTGGGTTCACATCCACATTTAATAACGAATTTTGTCTGTCATGAAAAGTACACTTTTAATGACGGCAATGCCCATCATTAAAAGTGGAGGTGGGGTGGCATCCACTTTTAATGATGGATTTTGCCCGTCATTTATATTTGGTAAAAAAAACTTTTAAAATATGTGTTGTCCGTCATTATATGTTGTCTGTCATTATCTTACTTTATAATTTTTTATTTAATGAAGCATAATTTAATAAAAAAAAGTTGATAGGCCGGTGGCTAACCAACAATATTTAACAACTAATTATCTGAAATATTGCATATATAATTAACTTCTATATTGAAACCACACATGAAATCACTAATCCATTCACAAACAACCTCCAACAAAAACACTTTTATATCCAAAACATACATTAAATCACTAATCCATTCACTAACAACATTCAACAAGATTCCTTTTATCAAAACAATGCACCTAGAACACTACAATATAAAAACATACATGAGTTGATCTCTACAATACCTTAAACTCTATATCACAAATCATAAACTCTAAAACTAACACTCAATCAAACACTTAAGTGAAAATTTCGGCATGAGCTCTACAAAACAACCACTAACCTGAAACATTGCACATAAAAAACACTTCTATATCCAAAACAAACATGAAATCACTAATTCATCCATAAACATCCAACAAGATTCCTTTTACCATAACAACAAAACACTTCATTATAAAGAATACACATGAGACGATCTCTACACAACCTTAACCCCTATCACAAACCATAAACTCTAAAACTAACACTAAATCAAACCAATAAGTGAAAATTTCGGCATGACCTCTACAAAACATCATTTAACCACTAACCTGAAACATTGCACATAAAGAACACTTCTATGTCCAAAACAAACATGAAATCACTAATCCATCCACAAACATCCAACAAGATTTCTTTTACCAGAACAATAGAACAATTCATTATAAATAACACACATGAGACGACCTCTACACAACTTTAACCCCTATAACACAAAAACCATAAATGCTAAAACTAACACTAAATCAAACCAATAAGTGAAAATTTCGGCATGACCTCTACAAAACATCATTTAACCACTAACCTAAAACATTGCACATAAAGAACACTTCTATATCCAAAACAAACATGAAATCACTAATTCATCCACAAACATTCAACAAGATTCCTTTACTAGAACAACAAAGTACTTCATTATAAAGAACACACATGAGACAATCTCTACACAACCTTAACCTCTATATCACAAAAACCATAAACTCTAAAACTACCACTAAATCAAACCAATAATTGAAAATTTCGGCATGACCTCTACAAAACATCATTTAACCACTAACCTAAAACATTGCACATAAGGAACACTTCTATGTCCAAACAAACATGAAATCACTAATCCATCCACAAACATCCAACAAGATTCCTTTTACCAGAACAACAAAATACTTCATTGTAAGGAACACACCTGAGACATTCAGATCTACACAAAAAAATTCAGATCTACAAAAAAAGAAATCAATCTAAAATAATAAAAGAAAAAAAAAAGGAACCCACCAACTATTACCTTGTCGGCGAAGGAAGCTCGGTGGACTCGTGACGGAGGTACAGATCTGGTCGACGAAGGAAGCTCAGTAGAAGGTCGGTGCAGATCTAGGGAAGGAAGCTCGGGCGAAGGAAGCTCGGTGGAAGGTCGATCTGGAACGGACAACGATGGCTCACGACGGACGGTGGACAAAGGAGCGGTGCAAGTGAGAGAGAAGAAACAAGTTGAGGGAGTAGGGTTATCGCAAGTGAGAGAGAAGAATGTGGGAAATCGAGAGGAAGCTGCAGGTTGGTCTGTCGAGGAAGTGAGAGAAATTGAATTTAAAAATACCTTTAATGTCGGGCTTTGACCGTCATTGAAGGTACTCTATAATGACGGGCATTGCCCGCCATTATAGATGAATTTAATTTTTTTAAAATTTTTGCGCGTTTTTTTATTGTCCATCATTGTATCCTAGGCGGGTTTTTGGATGTCCATCATTGTTTCCCTATTTTGTTGTAGTGAACAATAGTGGAGTAAGGGTCGTATGAGCTTGCTTTCATTTTTTTTTGTTTATTACATCTGTTCTTACTTCTATTACAATGTGAATCCTAGTCTATTTTATTGTTATGTTGATGTTACTAACTTTATCTCCACCTCCATCTCTGTTGGGGTTTATGCCCTAAACAAGTGTAGTTTTGTAATGATGTTATTCAAATAAATAAAAAGTTATTTATTATATTCTCGCACATAAACCTAAATCCAATAAACTAAGTTGCAAGATTACAATGATAGATCTTGAACAAATGTTAGTGGACACAAGTTGGATAATGTTCAAGTATATAACCTAAATGGTCTATGGTATACGCTTGAGGTTGGGAACCTTATATTGGTAACACCATGGATGCGACCCACTTTGTATTTAGTACAAACGAGGTAATCCAACTCGTTCATGTGGTAGACATGCGAGTGAGGGCATCCTGTGTGATGAGATCGTACAAGACCGAACTACAAATTATTAGTCTATTAGTGTAACACCGTTAATAGGATAGGTCTGATAATTTATTGATGATCATTAGTGACTTGACCTGAATCCTAAACAAGTTACGAACTCCTGCTGATAGGGTTTGTCCTTAGATTAGTACGAGTGAGAGTGGCCTGTAGTCGACTCAATATGCCTACCTTCTTAGGGACAAAACCTTGTAGATAGTTGGGAACTTAACTCTGCAAGATGGAATTCACTCATTCCTGAATTAAGGAATCAGAAAGGTTGTTCTCTTAAGATCTTAATGCAGGTATTGAACAACGGGGCCTCACCCTCTTACTGGCCTAAAAGGGATCAAGTTTATGATAGGACCATAGACTTGTTGTTCATTAGAGGATCAATAGTGCTTAAGGAGCAAGAGGTAATCACAAGGATAAAACAGTAATTTGACTCAGCTGTGATTACGAACAACCTGTGAAGGGTTAACTCATAGGTATTGATTATATCAATAGACACAACACAGTCTACAGTGAGGAGAGTGCAACTACGAGTCTATAGTGGAGTGACTCGTAATTAATGAATGTTGATTAATTAGATCAAAGAGTTTGATCAGTTAATCTCGTATCATTAGAGCTCATGATCTGTAGGTCCATTAGGTTCCTCTGTTGGCTCAACATGGAAATATTGAGAGTATTGAGTGTAGAGTGAAATTGAAGTGTTCTATTTCATATATGAGGAGATATATCAATTATATGTGATATAATTGTTATAATATAGTTTAATGAGAATATGATTCACAATAAACTATATACAAAAATGGGAGATACCTTATAATTATGTACATATAATATGTACATATGCAAGTATGATTTGCAAATACATAATGAGAGCACTACAGGGATAGGATGGTAATTTCCATCTTATTTTCCTGTAAATATATGCATGAGATGCACATTTGATGTATGCAATTCTAAAAAGAAAACCCCTAGTGCTCTCTCTTGTGAAATGTGGTTTTACCCTTCTCTCATATTCCCCTAACTCCAAAAGGAATCCCACCATCCTCCCTCTCCTAGAGATACAACGAAGAAAATTTAGTGGTGAGATCGATTACATCGGGATCATTGAGAACGTGAGATCGTGTGAAGCAAGGAGCACTAGAAGATTAAGATCTACAAAGGTAATATATGTTGTCCATAATCTTATTTTATGCTTAATCGTTGTATAGTTTAATGTTTTTTATCCGATTTATGTAACAAAGTTCAAGCACACGTGATCCAATTCGCTTCCACTGCGGGATTCGATCGTTTCAATCTCAAAATGCCCCTGAAAAAAAATAGTTGAGTAAGGGTTTTATGAGTTTTGCTTTCATTTTTGTCTATTACATCTCTTTTTACTTTTATTATAATGTGAATCTTTACCTATTTCTGTTTGCATTATGTCTTAGATCTTTTGTTATGTTGATGCTACTAACTTTATTTTATGGTCTATCTCCCCAACTTATCTACCCTTTTTTTCCATATTTCTTGTTTTTGGCTCTTGAGTTCATTATACTAAAAGAGAGAGAGGGGGAGAAAAAAAATAAGAGAAAAAATAAGCAAAGTATTGTGAAATTAAAAAAAAAAATGGTTGTGTAACATACCTTACATTAGTTGAGTATGGGTGAATAGAGATTTGTTTATAAAAAAATAAAATAAAAATAAAAATATTGTTGCCTTAAAAGAGATTTTGTTTCTAATTTGAAAAAAACCAACAAGTTGAAAAAGAAAAAGAAATTGAAAAAGAAGATCATAGACATAATGTAAAAGAGTGAAAACATAATTGAAAAAAAAAAGCAAATGATTAATAAAAACAAAAGTTATAAAAAAAACTTTTAGTTTTGATTTTTTTTTTTGCATCGATTTTTTAATTCATATTTACTTCTTATAAAAAAATATGCCGACGGCAGAATTTAGAAATATTTAAGGGTTTGATTTTCTATTTTTCTATTCTTGAGGTGACGAATTGTTTTTTTGGAAATCCAAGATCAACTCCAATACATTTTTTTTAGAAAATTTAAACATATTTGTATATTATGTTTGTTTGCTTATTTGCTATAAATAAATTATTATGTATGTTTGATTTATCTTTTCATTACATTTATTTGTTATGCTTAACTTTGATTTTCTTCTAATGCTCCAGATCCCATCAGAACTTTGATTTTCTTGATTTTTCTTAATATTTTTCCATCTCATTTTTGTAATTTTTTTTTGGGTAGAATTATTTCTCACTTTCTTTAAATTTCTCTTTTTGTGTTTATATACTTTTTTTTAAAGCCAAAATGTTATTTTTAAAAATTTTAAAATCTTTCTTAAAAAAGTGATTTGATTGTTTTTCTCTAAAAATTTCTACGACGGAATCTAGAAATATTTGAGGGTTTGATTTTCAAGAATTCTTGAGGTGAGAGATAGTTATTTTTGGAAGTCCAAGACTTCGATCCCAAGAAAAATGAATCTTATTAAAAAAAACCTTTAAAAACTTTCTTTTATGAAAGAATATTCTATGATGGATATGAGAAATTGTAAATTTTTCTCATATTCTTGAGATAACATTATTTTCAAAGTCTTGGAAATAAGTTTAATATAACTAAATTAGATTTTTATCTACTTATTTTATGGGATCATGACTCTGAATATTAGAGAAATTAGGGGTAAAATAAGACATTGTTTTAAATTTTTTTAAAAGTTTTTTCTAAATATTTTTACAATTAAAGATTAAAATTTGGTCACCGTTTTAAACGGGTGTTGTAGGGTACTAACACTTTCCCCGTACACAAACAACTCCTGAATTCACACCATTGTTTTTAAGAAAAAGTTGTTTTTATTTTGTTTTGGTGACCAATCACACCATAAAAAATGTTGGTGGCGACTCCTTTTAAAATCCGAGGACGTCGGCCGCTCCACGTCAGGTAGGTGGCGACATACACAAAAGTCATTAATCCTGATATTTGGGGGAAAAAATCAATATAAAACATCATTTTTATTAACTATTACGTGACAATTAAAGAACCTTTATGAACTATTCAAAAGTACACAATCTCTCTCTAACAAGATTCTCTCTCACTAAATTTTTTTTATAAGAAATATTTCGTTGATAAGATCTCACTATAATTAAAAGCTTTTGATGAAAATTAAGACTTCTATGGTGAGAAAAATACCTTTTTATTGAGCCTTTGCAGAAAAATTCTCTCATACTTGTTCACATTGGATTCTATAGAACATTCTTTTAGTAGTAAAAAATGGCTACATTTCACCAATATTTCATGCCTCTTCTTTCATTTCTCCTTTGCAATGGATGTTTTGTTCAAGATGAAAAATATCATCAATCTCTTTAGCCCTAACATTTTACCATTGTAATTCAGAAAACATCTCTCGTTTGTTGCATTTGAATGAAGTTGGGAGATGAAGCGGATGAGTTTTTTCTTCAAAACCTTCATAGGTTTTTTCTTCCACTCTTTTTTTTCCCCTCAAATCACCTTCTCAGAAGTCTTTTAATTTTCTATCAGTTTGCAAGAGCAGCCACCAACTTTTTTCACTTCCATGGCTTAAAAGAGAGGTTGATAATTTCTTTATTCTTTGGTCTCTTCATCTTTTAATTTTAGTTCCTTACTGAAAAATAATTTAGTGGAAATCTCCTTCCCTAATATTCACAACAAAAGGTTTAAATAATACAAGTGAGATCCCACTCTTCTCTACCACTAACCTACCTCAAAAATAGGAGAGGTGGGACTCTAAAGATAGAAACAGAATCTCTACAAAATCATAACAAACTTTGACTACGTAAATAAACTCAAAAAATAACAAAATTAAAAAACAGATTTTAGGGTATATCTCAACTGTTCCCCTCAAACGAAACTAGGGATGGACATGGTAACACGTTGAGTTTGCTACACATATCAAAAAACTTGCTCTCTGTCAACGACTTGGTTAATACATCTGTTAGCTGGTATGAAGAAGGAATGTAACGAACATCGATAAGTTTGTTGACCACCTTGTCCCTAATGAAATGAACATCAAGTTCCACATGTTTACTACGTGAGTAAAAAACAGGATTAGACGCCAAGGAAATTGCACTAATATTATCACACCAAACAATAGGCACCTTGGATATTGACACACCAATTTCTGACAACAAGGCTTGTACCCAACTGATTTCTGCTTTCACATAAGCAAGTGATCTATATTCTGATTCTGTGGGCGAACGAGGAACAACATGTTGCTTCTTAGACGGCCAAGACACTAATGAATCACCCAAAAGTACACAATGAGCTGCAATAAACTGTCTATCATCCACATTACAAGCCCAATCAGCATCAGAGTAAGCTACTATAGATAGATCACTGGATTTGGGAATATACAAACCATACGTGGAAGTACCTTTTACATACCTTAGAACACGCTTGACACCTTGCCAATGAAGAACTGTAGGACTTTACAAATACTGACTGAGTTTGTTTACGATATACGAAATATCAGGTCTAGTTTGAGTAAGGTATTGGAGTCCACCTATGGCACTGCGATACAATCTCGAATCATCCATTGCCTCACCTTCATGAAGGGAAAATTTCTTCCCAGCCACAGCAGATGTCTTGCATGGTCTGATGTGTGTGAATTTCAGTCTATCAAGAAGATCAGCAATATACTTGGTCTGACTTATGAACATGGAATTCTTATCCCTAGCTACTTCTATCCCAAGAAAATAAGATAATTCCCTTAAGTTTTTGAGAGAAAAGGTTTTGTTAAGCATTACCACAAGTTTTTCTATTGCATCAACATCATTCCCTGTGATTAAAATATCATTTACATAAACAAGGATATAGATGGTTACTTTCTCTGTGGTGAGGAAAAACAATGAGTTATCTGCTTTTGAATTCCTGAAGCTCCAACCTAACAACACACATCTTAATTGCTCATAACATGCCCTTGGAGCCTGCTTTAAGCCATATAAGGCTTTGTTCAACTTACATACATGTCTTGGTTTGCTTTTATCTACGAAACCTTCAGGTTGCACCATATACACTGTCTCCTCTAGATTGCCATTCAAAAAGGCATTATTCACATCAAGTTGTCGAACTTTCCAATCCCTAGCCATAGCAAGAGTAAGAATAATTCGAACGGTGGAAGACTTAACAACGGGACTAAAGGTCTCTGTGTAATCAACTCCAGGGTTTTGATGAAACCCCTTAGCAACAAGTCTAGCTTTATACTTCTCCACACTTCCATCGGGGTTCTTTTTTATTTTAAACACCTACTTAAAACCTACCAAATTGTATTTTGAAGAATAAGATATCAAAGTCCATGTGTTGTTTCTTTTCAAAGCCTGCATTTCAATTTCCATAGCTTCTTTCCATTTCACTGTACGTGGTTCACAACTTTGATTTTGTTCATCATTAGTAACTTGATAAGAATAAAAATCAAGTTGGTTAGGTTTATAAATACCACTTTTGGACCTTGTCTTCATTGGATGACCAAAGTCAAATGGAGCATTACTATTACTGACTTCAATCACAGGTACTTGTTCACCAGTTTGTTGAAAATCACTTTCTCTATTATTTGAATTAAGTTCTTGAATACAAGAAGAATATGTTGCAATAGGTCTAATGGAAGGACTTTGGTTTGTCATCTCAGTAACAATTGGTGGTGTAGATGGTTGACTCACACTTGGGTTATTGTTTTGAAAGATGGTATTGGATAGATTTTGAGGAAAAATAGATATGGGCACTGTGGTATCATAAGCATGTTGTTTCGACACATATGTGGTAAGAAAAATTGACTTAAATGGAAATTCCTTCTCATTGAACACAACATGTCTAGAGACATATAACCTTCCACTTGAACTTGGACATTTGTAACCTTTGTGAGACTCGCTATACCCAATAAAAACACACTTTGTGCTGTGAAATTGAAACTTGTGTGTTTGGTTAGGCCTAAGACAAGGAAAACAAGCACAACCATATACTTTAAGAAAAGAGTAGTCGGGTTTTTTCTGATAAATTTTCTCCCAATGTGATAAGTTATTTAGGATAGGTATAGGTAGACGATTTATCAAAAAGATTGCCGATGTAAAGGCATCCCACCGAAACCTAAGTGGCATTGAAGTTTGGGTAAGTAAGGTAAGACCCATCTAAACTATATGTTATGTTTTCTCTCAACAACTCCATTTTGTTCACTAGTATGGGGACAAGAATGCCTAAAATCTATGTCATGATTTTGTAGACACTTTGAGAAAGCTCTAAACTCACCTCCTTGATCACTTTGCAGTGTTTTAATTCTACATTCAAGTTTCTTCTCAATAAGAGTCTCGTATTGGATAAAAGCTTGCAATGCATCACTTTTTAATTTTAAAGGATATATGTGTGTAAGTCTAGAGTAATTGTCTACAAAGCTTTTTGTTAGCTCTTAGAATGAGAGCTAAGATTGAGCTTTTATTGTGATTATTTCTTGGTATTTTGAGATTTTTTTACTATTTTAATCCCTTGATTAGGTACTTTTGTGTGTTAATGTTTACAAAGTACTTTTGAAGTACCTTAAAGCCACTCAAGTACTTTTCATTGCTGAATTTTGTCATTTTGGCCATGTTTACATGAGTTTTTTGGAAGATGGATGTTATGAAGTGCTGAAGGTCTGCTTCGAGCTGCTGTAGTTGTGCAATTGTTGAAGGATCAAGATTGTTGGAGCAAAAATTCTGGTACCAGTTCGCAGAATACGCACGTGGGAGAGATCTCATTAATTGAGTTGGACAAAAACTGCCACATCAGCTGCTGAGAACCAATTGGAAGTTGCCAGACCGTTTTTCCTTGTCTATTCAACCCTCATTTCCATATGGGTGTGATATAAAGGCTTTCTAAGCCATTTTTAGGGCAAGGAGGAGAGTGGGCAAGAGGAAAAGGGGGAAAAGTCAATTGGGAGAAGGGGATAGTAGTGGAGAATCAAGGGAGGCCAATTTGGGAAACATTCCTCTTCTGGAAAGAGGCTGGAGTGGCCAAAGGAGGCCTTGGAACTTCACCCATTTGTTTATTCTTTTGTTTTTCTTGCTCTTACTCTTTTACATTGTAAATAAGACCATTTTAAGCATGTTTAACATTAGGTTTACTGTTTTATTGCTGTCTTTTCTTATCACCATGAACTAATCACCCTTTGTCACACCCTCCCCGAACTACACCATTTAACTTAGCCCTGGTCGACGGTGTGAAGAAGCCAGAGACATCGTTCACCTCTCTAACGATACTGCTGACCCTATTTTTACCTTATAAGCATACTAAACTTATATAAGGAACAACTAAAAAAACACAACACAATGTGAATATTGACAATTACGTAACCTACGTGAGGGGTAACCCTACTTATGACTCTCTCGAAAATCTGAAAGAGATATGAACATCACAACCAAAAACATACCCAACCATGGATCACACAACCACAACCTAAATTGTACACATAAACATAAGTTCATAGTCCTTCTTCTATACATATAGACTTTCTATACAACTCCACCACGCACATAACATATCAAACTTGAGAAGCTTCCAAATAGATTGGCGTGGTTTTCGTGCACCGAGCTTGATCTCTACGAAAAGTGGGAAAAACATCGAAAGAATGAGCTATGAAGCTCGGTGAGTGACTTGAGTTTAAAAGAAAGCTATTAACTCGTAAATCATATCACTGGCCATCTATGAGCATATGCATCCAGTAATCAAATGTTAAAAGTAATCATGTAATCATAATAGCTTTTCATGAAAACCGCAAGTATATCGTTAAAATCTCGTAAGGCATGTAAATGGTATTAACTTTTTTTAAAACATGTCACAATCTACGTTTGTGTAGAGGCACGCCCGATACAACCAACGCTTGTTCTACGATGTAGTGGGGCCCGCCCAGCATACCCATCGTCTTTGTCGTAGTGGAGCCCGCCCAATACTCACGACAGCGCTATTGTCACGGAGTACACTGAACGTCAACAACATAGTAAGACCTGTGTGCACACGGTACTATATAGCCTCGGGCTCAATGTCTCGATCCATTTACTCATTCAAGACTCGAGAAAAACACATAAATACATTTAAACATGCCCGCTTATCTTCTCTTTCATAAAACTCAATTACTTACTTAGCTTGTTCATAAAATCGAAATCTTTAAAAACATACTTGCTAAAACATACTTGCTCGAAATCATAACATTTCCATAAATTTCGACAATCAAGAACATATGCTCATATATAAATTTCATCAAGACATTTAGGCTCACAACGAGCACTTGAAATCATTTCTTAGAAAATATAAATACTCATAAACATGTGTTCCAAGGAAAACATTAAGCATTGAAACCATTTCGTTTTAGCAAAACCTTGCATTTTCATAAGCATAATACAAGCCTATAAACCATTTCCAAGGTTCGTTTTGTCACTCACAGTGTTAAACTAGAACCTTGGCCCGTACACTTGACCTATTTGCTTTTGGCCTGTCAAACAAACCAAATTCAACCATTAGAACCTCGATCTCATGCTTTTTAACCTTAAAATTACAAGTAAACACACTTTCAAATTTTCCAGCATTTTTAGATTTTCTCGCTTGTTTTTTGAGATGACCATAACTTCTTCATTACTTAGCCAAACAAGGTGAAATTTATACCAAACTCTTCCTTTTTGAATCCTCTAAAAATCATATGAAGACATGAAATTGAAAGTTCCAATAGATTGGTTCAGAAATACCTCGAAAACTTTTTCCCAGAGAACCAACTTCTGCTATTCCAGATTCGATTTCCTCTTTACCCGACATTTGACCTGATATTTACAACATCTTCCAATCATTTTCTATTCACAATTTCGTCATGAAAGTTGTAGGAAATTCAATAAGCTTTCCAACCATACCTATTAGAGCTTCTGATTCCAACTCTACAGACCAGTACAACCAAAACACTGGAGACTTCTCGGATTTGACAGCAAATTCGACTTGTCTTCTCTGTCTTCCTCTTCACAAATCAAGAGCTTAAGATCCGAATTTGCTCGAGCTTCCTTCACGAATTTTGTTCCAATATGAGTTAACTTTCACGAAACAAAACCTCAAATCTTACCTCTTCCCGTGGAGCTCGAGATGAATGAGAAAACCGTAATAGGATTGAATTGATTAACTTGTCATCATAAAGACTTACCTTTAGTTCTTCTCCTCTCTTCTCGCAACTTCACTCAAAACCACCTTCTTCCTCTTCCTTTCTCGCTTCTCCCCCACTAAAACCCTTGCTCCTCTTTGAGAAATGAAGAAGAAAATCGATGGAAAGATAGTCTTTAAAAGAAAACTAAGGTGAGGTCCCACCTC
Source organism: Trichosanthes cucumerina (assembly GCA_036507285.1). Lineage (NCBI taxonomy): Eukaryota > Viridiplantae > Streptophyta > Magnoliopsida > Cucurbitales > Cucurbitaceae > Trichosanthes > Trichosanthes cucumerina. Next base: position 64,123,118 of record CM071844.1, read on the forward strand.
CCACTTTCCTTTTTCATCCTCTTCCTTTCTTTCCTTTTCTTTTCTTTTCTTTCCTTTTCTTTTCTTTTCTTTCCTAAACAAAACATAGTATAATAACCATTCCTTTCATTTTCTTTTCTTCATTATTCTTAAAGCAATCCAAACCAAAATGGTTTTAGTTTTTCCTTCCTTGTTTTCTTTTTATCTTTCACTTCATTTCTTTTCTTTTAAAAACAAGGAAAACCAAGTTTTAAACATTCATTTCTTCTTTTCTTGAAGAAATGAATGCATAAAACTTGGTTTTCCTTGTTTTAAAAAGAAAATAAATGAAGTGAAAGATAAAAGGAAAACAAGGAAGGAAAAGCTTAAACCATTTTGGTTTGGTTTGCTCTAAGAATAATGAAGAAATGAAAATGAAAGTTATGGTTATTATATTAAGTTTTGTTTATGAAAGAAAAGGAAAGAAAAGAAAAGAAAAGAAAAGAAAAGAAAGGGAAAGGAAAAAGGAAAAACAAAGGAAGGAAGTGGAAGGTGGGACCCCCACCTTGGTGTTTCTTTTTAAACAACCAAGTACCTTCGAATTTCTTCTCATTTTCATCAAAGAGGAGCTGAGGGTTCGTGGGAGAAGCTTAAAGGAAGAGGAAGAAGGTGATTTTTGAGCTGGAATTGCAGAAGTGAGGGAGAGAACTCAAGCAAATTAGTATAACAACAAGGTAGTCACTCTGCCATGTTCTGATGTTTTGAACTTTACGAGCTCCACAAGAAGAGGTAAGTGTTGAAATTTGCTTTTCCTGAAAGCTAACTCATTTTTCAACAAAGTTCATGAAGGAAACTCGAGCAAATTCGGATCTTAAGCTACTGATTTGTGAAGAGGAAGACAGAAGACAGAATTTGCTGTCAAATCCGAGAAGTCTCTGGTGTTTTGGTTGTAATTGTCTGTACAGTTGGAATCAGAAGCTCTAATAGGTATGGTTGGAAAGCTTATTGAATTTCCTACACCTTTCATGAAGAAATCGTGAATAGAAAATGATTGGAAGATGTTGTACATATCAGGTCAAGGGTCGGGTAGCGGCAGGAAATCGAATATGGAATAGCAGAAGTTAGTTCCTGGGAAAGAAGCTTTCGAGCTATTTCTGAACCAATCTGTTGGGAATGTCAATTTCATGTCTTCATATGATTTTTAGAGGGTTCAAAAATGAAGAGTTTGGTATAAAGTACATTATTTTTGGATAAGTAATGAAGAAGTTATGGCAGTCTGAAAATAGGGCAGAAAATCTAAAAATGCTGGAAAATTTGAAAGTGTGTTTTCTTGTAATTTTAAGGTTAAAAAGCATGAGCTCGAGGTTCTAATGGTTGAATTTGGTTTGTTTGACAGGCGAAGAGCAAATAAGTTGAGTGTACGGGCCAAGGTTCTAGTTTTAATACTGTGAGTGACAAAATGAACTATATGCTTGAGATATGTTTTAAGAAAACAAGTTTTGCTAGAATGAAATGGTTACAATGCTTTACATTTTCTTTTGAACACATGTATATGAGTATTCATGTTTTCCTAGAAATGTTTTCAAGTATCCATTGTGAGCCTAAATGTCTTGATAAATTTATACATGAGCATATGTTTATTGAACTTCCAAAGTTTATGGAAATGCTATGATTTCGAGCAAGTATGTTTTTAAAGATTTCCAGTTTTATGAACAAGCTAAGTAAGCTTGAGTTTTATGAAAGAAAAAGATAAGCAGCATGTTCAAATGTTTTCATGTGATCTTCTCGAGATATCGAGCCCGAGGCTTTATGGTACCGTGTGCACATTGGTCATCATATTCTCGTGTCGACGTTGAGTGTACTCGTGATAACAATGCTTGTCGTAAAGTCTTTGGGCGTGCCCCACTACGACAAAGACGATGGAAGTGCTGGGCGGGCCCCACTACATCGTAGAGTAAACGTTGGTTGTACTGGGCGTGCCCTACACAACGTGGATTGTGACATGTTTTAAAAAGAATTTATATCATTCATATGCTTTACGAGATTTCATGACATACTTGCTGGTTTTCCTGAAAAGCTATTATGATTACACACGCTTACTTTTTAATGTTTGATTACAGATGCATATGCTCATAGATGATCAGGTGATATGATTTACGAGTTAATAGTTTTCTTTTAAACTCAAGTCACTCATCGAGCTTCATAGCTCATTCTTTCAAGTGTTTTTCTCACTTTTCGTAGAGATCGAGCTCCCTGATGATCGATAACTCGCCATAAATCTCTGGAAGCTCCAAGAGTTTGATACTATGTACGTGAGTGGAGATGTATAGGAAGTCTATATGTATTGTAGAAGGATCTTGAAGTTATGTTTATGTGTACATTCTAGGTTGTGGTTGTGTGTAAGCCATGGTTGGGAATGTTTATGGTTGTGATGTTCATATCTCTTTCAGCTTTTCCGTAGAGTCTTAAGTAGGGTTACCCCTCACGTAGGTTACGTAATTGTCAATATTCTCACTGTGTGTTGTGTTTAAGTGTTTCTTATACAAGTTTAGTGTGCTTATCAGTAAAAAGCAGGGTCAACGGTATCGTTAGAGAGGTGAACGATGTCTCATTGGCTTCACGCCGTCTGCCGGCTAAGCTATACGTCGGCGTGCATTGTGAGACAACAATACGAGTGCCCGTGTCCATAGTTTCAGATAGAGATCCAAGATTTACTTCTAAGTTTTGGCCTAGCTTACAGTAAGGCTATGGGAACAAAGTTGAATTTTAGTACAAATACTCCAACCTCGTGATAAATGGTCACCAAAAAGGACCATCCGCACTCCTAGAAGATATGTTGAGAGCATGCATCCTTCAAGTTAAGGGAAGTTGGGACACACACTATCACTTATGGAATTCGCCATACAATAAATGACTATCAATCGAGTATTGGTATGGCACCATTTGAAACTCAGTATGGAAGACCGTGTAGAACGCTCGTATATTGGAACGGTAGGAGAGCGTGGTTAATTGGTCCCGAAGTTAGTACATGTTACTACTGCATAATATTAAGGTAATCAAGTAGAATTTGAAGGTAGCTCAAGACCGTCAGAAGAGTTATGCAGATAAGCAACGAAAGGACTTAGAATTCCAAGTCGGAGATCAAGTTTTCTTAAAATTATCTCCGTGGAGAGGTGTCCTTCGTTTTGGAAAGAAAGGTAAGCTAAGTCCCAGATATATTGATCCTTATCAAGTAATGAGACGAGTTGGGCTAGCAACCTACAATGGAGCTGCCAACGAAACTATCTCAAGTACATGATGTTTGTCATGTGTCCATGTTGAGGAAGTAAAACCAGATCCGACACATGTACTGCAAGCACAACCCGTTGAACTGAAAGAAGACATGAGTTACATAGAGAATGTAGTTCAATCCTCGACAGAAAAGAACAAGTTTTGAGAAACAAGACGATCCCACTCGTGAGGGTTCATTGGAAACATCACGGAGTAGGGAAGGAAGCCTGGGAGTTAGAAGACTAAATGAGGAGGAAGTATCCGATGATTTTCACCTAAGGACTACTAAATTTCGAGGACGAAATTTCTTAAGGGGGAGGTAAGTTGTAAACCCGAGAATCATTCTTTGGAATTTTCTTTTAAAGAAAGAAAACAAAAGAAAAGAAGAAATGAATGCTTAAAACTTAGTTTTCCTTGTTTTAAATAGAAAAGAAATGAAGTGAAAGATAAAAGGAAAATAAGGAAGGAAAAACTAAAACCATTTTGGTTTGGATTGCTTTAAGAATAATGAAGAAAAGAAAATGAAAGGAATGGTTATTATACTATGTTTTGTTTAGGAAAGAAAAGAAAAGAAAAGGAAAGAAAAGAAAAGAAAAGAAAGGAAAAGGATGAAAAAGGAAAGTGGGAGGTGGGACCCCCACCTTAGTTTTCTTTTTAAAGACTATCTTTCCATCGATTTTCTTCTTCATTTCTCAAAGAGGAGCAAGGATTTTCGTGGGAGAAGTAGAAAGGAAGAGGAAGAAGGTGGTTTTTGGAGCTGAAGTTGCAGAAGAGAGGAGAAGAACTAAAGGTAAGTCTTTATGACAGCAAGTTAATCAATTCAATCCTATTCTGGTTTTTTGTTCATCTCGAGCTCCACAGGAAGAGGTAAGATTTGAGGTTTTGTTTCGTGAAAGTTAACTCATATTGGAACAAAATTCGTGAAGGAAGCTCGAGCAAATTCGGATCTTAAGCTACTGATTTGTGAAGAGGAAGACAGAAGACATAATTTGCTGTCAAATCTGAGAAGTCTCTGGTGTTTTGGTTGTACTGGTCTGTAGAGTTGGAATCAGAAGCTCTAATAGGTATGGTTGGAAAGCTTATTGAATTTCCTACAACTTTCATGAAAAAATCGTGAATAGAAAATGATTGGCAGATGTTGTAAATATCAGGTCAAGTGTCGGGTAGCAGCAGGAAATCAAATCTGGAATAGCAGAAGTTAGCTCCTGGGAAAGAAGCTTTCGAGGTATTTCTGAACCAATCTATTGGGAATTTCAATTTCATGTCTTCATATTATTTTTCGAGGATTTAAAAAGGAAGAGTTTGGTATAAATTTCACCATGTTTGGATAAGTAATGAAGAAGTTATGGCTGTCTGAAAACAGGGCAGAAAATCTGAAAATGCTGGAAAATTTGAAAGTGTGTTTACTTGTAATTTTAAGGTTAAAATGCATGAGCTCGAGGTTCTAATGGTTGAATTTGGTTTGTTTGACAGGCCAAGAGCAAATAGGTCGAGTGTACGGGCCATGGTTCGAGCTCCCGGTGCCTGAAAACCTGCCATAGTCTGCTGGAAGCTTCTCAAGTTTGATATGTTGTACGTGGGTGGAGTTGTATAGAAAGTCTATATGTATAGAAGAAGGACTATGAACTTATGTTTATGTGTACAATTTAGGTTGTGGTTGTGTGATCCATGGTTGGGTATGTTTTTGGTTGTGATGTTCATATCTCTTTCAGTTTTCCAGAGAGTCATAAGTAGGGTTACCCCTTACGTAGGTTACGTAATTGTCAATATTCCGCTGTGTTGTGTTTTAGTTGTTTCTTATACAAGTTTAGTATGCTTATAAGGTAAAATAGGGTCAACAAGTATCGTTAGAGAGGTGAACGATGTCTGTTGGCTTCACGCCGTCGACCGGGCTAAGTTAGCAGGTAGTTCGGGAGGGGGTGTGACACCCTTAGGGTGAGGATTAGGGACTTTATGTGGATGCAACTTTAATGAATGAGTAATTTGCTGCAATCTCACTCTTATGCCTTGTGAATTTACTGTTTAGCTAGAATTTGGTTGGCCATCTCATTTTAGCATTGTTTATTCCAACTTGGGAAAGGGAATGATAAACCAATTTCAAGATATGACACTAGATCTGATTAAGAGATTTATTTCTCTCAGGTGATTGAGGAGTCTAGGGATAGTCACTCACCTAGTGTTAATAGTTAGGAGCTAAAATTAAGATGTTTAATGTGAATTAAGTGCCTAAATTGCGAGGAAATCTGGGAAGATTCCGTGAATTAAACTGTTTTGACCTCTGGTGCAGTTTTGAGCTCTAGCATTAAGATTGTTGAAGCATAATTTACCCCTGATCCAATCCCCTTTTTACTGCTTTGGTTAAGTTTGTTGTGTTGCTACTTTAGTCTTTTTAATCCTATTCTGCCTTACTTTAGCATTTTAGTTGCTATTTGTGATTTCTAAATTCATCACTCATTTGTTTATGTTGGTTACCCCTTACTCATTAAATTCAACTCAACCTTGTGTAATTTCTACAACTAATCCCTGAGAAAACAATTAAATTTACTTATCACTTGCTGCTTAGATTGTGTATACTTGCACATTTTAGGAGTGTTTTATCGATAGATTCATACACCTCTTTTAAGCAAACAAGTTTTTGGCGTCGTTGTCGGGGATTTGTTTGATTTTTACTTTGTTTGAGTTGTTTTTAGTGATTTTTGAGCTGAAAGAAAGGTCTAACTAAGGTGTTTCTTTGTTTTTCAGGTGTTGTAATTGTGCATGAATGATTTTCCAGGTTCAGAATTTTTCCTAGATCCTAAACCTGAGAGAGTATTTCATAGAAGAAGGAGGATTCAAAAAGAGAAAATGGTAGATTTTCGTGGAGGTTCTGTATATCCTAACAATTCTCAAAATAATCCTTGAAACCAGCCACATGGTCAAGGAGGCTTTAGACCACCTTTAGTTGAACTCCAAGCTATGGTCCCTGCCAATGTTATTGTCTTAGCAGATGACAGAGAGAGAGCTATTAGAACTTATCTCAATCCCTTGGTTGAAGAGCTAAATCCATGGATCATTAGGCCAGAAATCCAAGCCCCTACATTTGAGCTTAAACTTGTCATGTTTCAAATGCTTCAAACCATAGGACAGTTTCATGGACTATCATCTGAAGTTCCTCATCTGCATTTGAAATCCTTCCTAGGGGTTAGTGATTCTTTTATACTGCCAGAAGTGCCTAAGGATGCCCTAAGGTTGAGTTTGTTCCCTTACTCCCTTAGAGATGCAACCAAGATATGGTTGAATACACTTCCTCCTGGGGCAGTTGATTCTTGGAACACACTTGCTGAAACATTACTCATTAAGTATTTCCTACCAACTAGGAATGCTAAGTTTAGAAATGAGATTGTGGCTTTTCAGCAATTTGATGATGAATCCTTAAGTGAGACTTGGGAGAGATTTAAGGATTTGCTTAGGAAGTGCCCTCATCATGGATTCCCTCATTGTATTCAAATGGAGATATGTTACAATGAGTTGAATACAACCACTAAACAAGTTGTAGATGCTTCTGCAAATGAAGCTCTTTTCTCAAAGACCTATAATGAAGCTTTTGAGATATTGGAAAGAATATCCTCAAACAACTTTCAGTGGGCTGATTCAAGGAGCTCCCATGGCAAAAAGAACAAAGGGAGGTTAGAGTTAGATGCCTTAACTGCTATAAATGCCCAAATGGCATCCATGGCCAATATGTTGAAGAATCTAACTGTTGGAAATGCAGCCCAAGCTTCCCCTAATGTTCAAAATGCAGCTATGGTGAACCAAGTAGTAAGTACTGAGTCATGTGTTTATTGTGGTGAAGGGCACACATTTGAATTTTGTCCTTGGGAACCAAGTTAATCAAAGGAACAATCCTTATTCTAATACCTATAACCCATGTTAGAGAAATCACCCTAATTTTGCTTGGGGAGGTCAAAGAAGTAATTCTCAAGCCCCTCAAATGCAGCAAAAGGTGAATTACCCACCTGATTTTGGGTATCAGAATCAGTAGGCCTATGGAAATCAGCAACCGATGCTCCAGCATCAGAGGACAGTAGCAACCCCACAGCATATTCCAGGTACTTCTCTTGAAAGTTTGCTAAAGGAATATATGGCTAAGAATGATGTTGTTATTCAAAGTCAGCAAGCTTCAATGAGAAACTTTGAAGTGCAATTGGGCCAGCTTGCCAATGAAATAAGATCAAGGCCTCAAGGTAAACTTCCTTCTGACACTGAAATTCCAAAAAGGGAAGGAAAAGAACAAGTGCTAGCCATAGATTTAAGGAGTGGGAAAACATTGGCTAAGCCTGAGAAAATTAGTAGAAGAAACAAAAAGAGAAGGATTTTGCAATGCAAGTCGAGGAAGAGGAAAAAGAGGATCAGTTGGAACCTAGGGAAGTAGGAAATGAGGAGATTGAAAAGATACCTAGAGCACAACCTTCAAAACCATCTGAGTGCATTCCTACTACTATTCCTGAGTTTAAACCACCTCATCCACCATTCCCTCAAAGGTTGAAGAAAAAGAATACTCAAGATGCTCAATTTAAGAAGTTCTTCGATGTCTTTAAACAACTTCACATAAATATACCTTTTGTTGAAGCCTTAGAACAAATGCCAAATTATGTGAAGTTTCTTAAAGATATATTGATTAAGAAGAAACAACAAGTTGAGTATGAAGTTGTCCCTTTGACAGGTGAGTGTAGCTTCATTGTAACAAATTCAATTCCTCCTAAACTCCAAGACCCTGGATCATTCACCATTTCCATTTCCATAGGAGGTACGGAGTTAGGTCGAGCTTTGTGTAACTTAGGAGCTAGTATTAACCTTATGTCATTGTCCCTTTACAAAAAATTAGGCATAGGTGAAGTTAGGCCCACCACAGTTACATTACGGTTAGCTAACCAATCCATTACTTATCCTGAGGGGAAGATAGGGGACATCTTGGTACAAGTTGATAAATTCATATTTCCAGCAGATTTTATAATCTTGGATTATGAGGCTGATAAAGATGTGCCTATTATCTTAGGGAGACCCTTTTTGGCAACAGGGAATACTTTAATTGATGTTAAAAAAGGTGAACTTACAATGAGGGTACATGATCAAGAGATCAAGTTCAACATTTTTTATTCAATGAAGTACCCAACTAATGTGGAGGAGTGTTCTGTGATTCAAGTGTTAGAAGAAGGGATTAGAGAGAACACTGAACTGGAAATGCTGGAGCATTATGTTCAATCTGTTGGAGGAACAATAATAGAGAGTTTGGAAAACAACAGTTTAGAAGAAAATGGTGAGAATTTTTCTGAAATTTCTAACTCTAAGAGAGTGTTTAAACATCTGAAATTAAGGGAAAAGAAAACATCATCATTGCACCCATCTATCAAAAAACTTCTAGTCTGTGAGTTAAAGTCTTTGCCCACACATCCAAGGTATTTCTACCTAGGTGAGAAGGAAAATTTTTCAATAATCACATTAGTAAGTTTGCTACTGGAAGATGATATTTCACTGTTGAAATTACTCCAGCAACCAAAACGTAAGAATTCTTTCATTGATGAACATTTGTTTACAGTAGATCACATTAGGAAAGTGGGAAAACCTTGGTATGATAACTTTGCCAACCACCTTGCTTATGGAATTTTGCCCTCTGGTTTATCAAAACAGCAACTAAAATCTTTTCTCCATGAGGTGGAGTTTTATTTCTTGGATGATCCATTTGTTTTTAGGCATAATGTTGGTAAAGATGAGGGAGAATTTAAAGCAAATGGGATGAGAACTAAACACTATTGGAAAGAGAAGTTCCAAAGAGGCATAGCCTCTATCAGTTCAGCAGATACTTGAGAATAACATTTTCAGGGAGCTTGTGTAATTCTTGATAATTCTTATATGCTCCAAGCAATTAATTTGATTTCGTTGGCTTACTTGTTTTGCTTTTGCTTAATCTGTTTAACTTAGTTTTTTTTCTTTTCTTCTAGTTGTTTTTCTTTTTAGTTTTGTAGGTGCAATCAACGTTTCACCCATAAGCGATCAGGAGTTCTCATTGATCAGGGAAGATATCTCTTGGACTTATTTGGAAGTTTTGTGGATATGAAGGTTAAAGAGAAAGGGGAGTTTCTGTCCTTTTGAGTTGTTGATTGTGAAATAAATGTTGCTATCTATTGTTTTTTGTTATTTTTTTTTATTGTTTTAAGTTTAAGTTCAGTAGTTGTGGTTAGGTTAGTTTATTTTGCTTGTATTGTTTGTTGTGGGTTGCTTTTAGTTGTTAAATCTTGTCTTTGCTTGGTTTGAACTGAAAAAAAAAAAAAAAGTTGTAAGCTTGTCACCGTAGTTGAAATAAAATAAATAGTCCTGTCTAGCTTGTTTCAATTCTTTCTTGCTTCGGATGAGTTTAGTTGTGCTTAATTTGTTTGCCATAATCCTTTTAATGTAAAACAATACTTGTAGCAACTTTATGGTGCCCGTAACTTGCTAACCACCAACACTTGATAATTTGCTCCTCTAAACTTAGATTAAAGAGTTTGGATGCTCATTGCCTTTAGTTTTTTTTTTTACAGAAAAATAACTAAGTTTGGGGGTTTCTTCCCTTGATTCTTTACTCATTGGGGACAATGAACAATTTATGTTTGGGGGTAAGACACCCTAGTAATAAAAGTTATCACTCCTAGGAGCATTCCTCTTCTCTTTAGGACTCATGCCTCCTCTCTTAAAAAAAGAAGAAAAAAAAAAGTGAACTTTGAAAGTTATTCCTCTACCCAAGTTGCCTATTAGACTAGAGTTGGACATAACACCCATGTTCACCTTTGAGTTGAACAGTAATAAAGGGATATGAATATGCCTTGGCAACCAAATTTAGTAGCAGGGCTCGTTGTTAGGTATTCTTCATCACAAATGTTGGTGCTTAAATCGAAGGTTCTGTTTACAAAAAGGGTTCTCTCTAACTTGTTTAGTGTAATAAGTTTTTATAAAAAAAAAAAGCAAAGAAAAAAAGAGGAAAGTTAAAACCTAGTATAAAGTTCTCGTTGCTTAGGTGAGTTGCATCATCAATGTGGCCATTCTAAGAACTAAGGAGAAGTTTATGCAAAGGTGAAAGGCTAGGAGAAGCTTAAGGGAATGAATGTTTGCCTACTTAAGCATAAAGTTAGCCTTGTAGGATTCTTAGGAGTGATAGCTCTTGTTGCTGTAAAAAAATAAAAGACAAAAAAATGTTTTGTTGAAAGAAAAACTAAAGGCAGTAGAACTCATTTTTTTTTTTTTTTAAAGTTTAAGGGGTTCATAGTGAATTCAAAGATGGATTGTGCTAGTTGAGTTGTGAGGTTGTTTTGTAAAGCTTGCTACTTTTGATTTGAAAGAAAAAAATAATTATGGAAAATCTTGTGAAAGTTAAACTTTGATGAGCTTTTGCAAGAAAAGGAAATGGGATTGCTTTATCAGTAAGTACTATTTGTATCATTTGACTGTTGAATCATTTTTTCTTGAGCATAGTGGTAGTTGTTGCTTCTTGGTGGGATTAGAATATTTAAGCATTACTCAGGGACGAGTAATGATTTAAGTTTGGGGGTTTGTTAGCTCTTAGAATGAGAGCTAAGATTGAGCTTTTATTATGATTATTTCTTGGTATTTTGAGATTTCTTGACTATTTTAACCCCTTGATTAGGTACTTTTGGGTGTTAATGTTTACAAAGTACTTTTGAAGTACCTTAAAGCCATTGAAGTACTTTTCATTCCTGAATTTTGTCATTTTGACCATGTTTACAGGAGTTTTTGGGAAGATGGATGTTATGAAGTGTTGAAGGTTTGCTTCGAGCTGCTATACCTGTGCAGTTGCTGAAGGATCAAGATTGTTGAAGCAAAAATTCTGGTACCAGTTCACAGAATACGAACATGGGAGAGATCTCATTTGAGCTGGACAAAAACTGCCACATCAGCCGCTGAGAACCAATGGGAAGTCACCAGACTATTTTTCCTTGTCTATTCAGCCCTCATTTCCATATGTGTGTGATATAAAGGCTTTCTTAGCCATTTTTAGGGTAAGGAAGAGAGTGAGGAAGAGGAAAATGAGGAAAAGCCAATTGGGAGAAGGGGATAGCAGTGGAGAATCAAGAGAGGCCAATTTGGAAAGCATTCCTCTTCTGGAAAGAGGCTAGAGTGGACCAAATGAGGCCTTGGAACTTCACCCATCTGTTTATTCTTTTGTTCTTCTTGCTCTTACTCTTTTACATTGTAACTAAGACCATTTTAAGCATGTTTAACATTAGGTTTACTGTTTTATTGTTGTCTTTTCTTATCACCATGAACGGGTGAGGATTAGGGACTTTATGTGGATGCAACTTTAATGAATGAGTAATTTGTAGCAATCTCACTTTTATGCCTTGTGAATTTACTGTTTAGCTAGAATTTGGTTGGTCATCTCATGTTAGCATTGTTTATTCCAAGTTGGGAAAAGGAAGAATAAACTGATTTCAAGGCATGACACTAGTTCTCATTAAGAAATTTACTTCTCTCAGGTGATTGAGGAGTCTAGGGATAGTCATTCACCTAGTGTTAACAGTTAGGAGCTAAAATTAAGGTGTTTAATGGGAATTAAGTGTCTAAATCGCGAGGAAATCTGTGAAGATTCTATGAATTAAACTGTTTTGAGCTGTGGTGCAGTTTTGAGCTCTAGCATTAAGATTGCTGAAGCATAATTTACCTATGATCCAATCCCCTTTTTACTGCTTTGGTTAAGTTTGTTGTGTTGCTGCTTTAGTCTTTTTAATCATATTAGCCTTACTTTAGCATTTTAGTTGCTATTTGTGATTTCTAAATTCATTACTCATTTGTTTATGTTGGTTACCTCTTACTCATTAAATTCAACTCAACCTTGTGTAATTTCTACAACTAATCCCTGGGGAGACGATTAAATTTACTTATCACTTGCTGCTTAGATTGTGTATACTTGCACAGTTTAAGAGTGTTGCCCTTTTAAGCAAACACTAATATAAAACTTATATCCCAAGGTTGAAGGAATAGGCGAGGGTCCCCAGAGATCACAATGCACAAGTTCAAGAGGTTTTAAAATTTGAGAACTAGATGACTTGAAAGGCAAACTATGAGCCTTACCAAATTGAAAAGCATCACAAAAAGGAAAATTTTCACTACTTAGAAAAGGTACATTGACTGACTTGGAAATAAATGAAAGTACTTTTTATGAGGGATGACCTAACCTTTGATGCCACACCTCACTAGACTCAGTACAAGAGCTGGAATTCAATTACTAGCAGAAGAAGACATAAAACAACTGTGACTCTGACAGGAGGTTGAAGATTTTGTGATGGAGGGCTTGGACATGTTTTTGAGAGGCAACTCCAATTGGTAAAGACCATCCTTAAGTTTCCCTTGCAGCAAAACTCTCCTTGTTTCCTTGTCCTTAACCAAGCAACAAGAGTAGTGAAATTCAACAAAACAGTTGTTTTGAGCTGTAAACTTGGCTACACTTAACAAATTCCTTTTTATATTAGGTATATAAAGTATATATTTCAACCCAAGGGATGAATTATCAGCATGTTGTACACAGATTTTGACCAATGTGAGAAATATCCAACTGATTACCATTTCCAACTGTGAGTTTCTTCTTACCAGTGTACTCAGATTTCATACTGAGATTGCCCAAATCTGTTGTGATGTGGTTTGTGGCTCCACTGTCAGCAAGCCAGGCGAGATCAACCACAATTTCAGGGGTAGCAATGAAAGATGCATTTCTACTACCATCATGATTAGTAAAGTTTGAGGAAGAAGGATTGTTTGAGTAAATACCAGTAAATTCTCTGTTAAATCGGTTGTAGCCCACAACCGCAGTGTGACCATACTTTCCACACAATGTCAAGTTGGTTTTGAGTTGTTATTTCTGTAGGACGATCGACCTCTACCTCGACCACACTCATTTCCTCTTCCACCTGAACTGTTCCGATTTTGACTCCCTTGATTGAACCTACCACCTGACCGAGTATGTGCATAATTTGCACTATGTACTTGATCTGACTCTTCACCTGGACTCACTACATTGAGCCTCACCAAAGTGTTTTCAAAGGTTAGAAGAGTTTCATACATCTCATGCCAAGTCATTGAGTCTTTGCCATTAATTTGACAAACAATAGGAATATACTCTGCCTCTAGACCAGATAAGACACGGGACATTAAATAATTCAAACCTACCAATTCACCAACAAGTTTTAAACTTTCAGACGTTTGCTTCACAAACGTGAGATACTCTGCCATTCTCATGTTTCCTTTCTTTGTGGTTTGAAGAATCGTTCGCAATTGTATGACCCTTGCTTTGCTCGCCGCACCATATAGGTCTTCTAGTGCAACCCAAACTGCTCTTGAAGATGTTAGATCAACCACTTCGCAGGCTATCGAAGGCGTCATAGACCCAAACAACCAACCAAGTAGAGCTTGGTCAGTGGCTCTCCATTCTTCATACATAGTGTTAATACAAGGAATTGGAGTGCCTTCATTTTTAGCAGAGGGGATGAGCTTGTTTGGTTTAACTTTGGTGCCAAGAACGAACCCATCGACCTTTTGACCACAAAGGATAGCAAGAACCATCCCTCGCCATAGAGAGTAGTTTTTGTCATCCAATTTGACAGTCAAGAAAGTCCCAAGAGGGTGATCAAAAGAAGAGCTTGCAATGACTTGTGTCTAATAGGTAGGGTTTGTGACAGAAGCTTGAGGAAAGGAGGTTGAAACAGAATTTTCAGCCATGGAAGATGTTGGCTCTAATACCAAGTTTAATTTTAGTTCCTTACTGAAAAATAATTTAGTGAAAATCTTCTCCCTTATTATTCACAACAAAAGGCTGCAATTTAAATAATACAAGTGAGATCTCACTCTTCTCTACCACTAACCTACCATGACCTCAGAAATAGGAGAAGTGTGACTCTAAAGATAGTAACAGAATCTCTACAAAATCATAACAAACTTTGACTACCGTAAAACTCAAAAAATAACAAAATTAAGAAACATATTTGAGGTTATATCTCAACTATCTACTAGAGGAAAAAACTCCACAAGCTTCTTTTTTAAGATGCCAACCCCTTTTTTCTTTTCTATATGACAAATCTGCCCTTCCCCTACACATATGAGAATCCTTTTGATTTAATTCAAGGGATTGATTGCAATATTTATTAAATTTTAGGGAAGTAATTGATCAAATTAAAAGTTTAGGGGGTAATTGTTACAAACCTCATAGTTTAGGGGTGGTATGTGCAATTTTTCCTTTATTGTATCATATATATTTAAATTTAAAAAGTAAATAAATTGAGTTTATAAAATGGAATACTATATTTATTAAAAAGTACCTCCGGGAAACATAATTATAACAATGTTATTTTTAAAATTTTTACTATTTGGATCACATAATCCAACAAGAGTTTTCAAAACGACGTCGACTAAACAAATATTCACTCAACTAATATGAAAGCATAAAACAAAATCAGATCCCAAATTACTTACCAAACAGATTGTAAGAGTTTGTTTGGAATGATTTTCTAAGGGTTTATAAAAAACACAATATATTTTTAAACACGTGAAAAATCATTTTCTAAATTATAACTTTGCTTTAACCATTCATACAATAGAGATTGTGTAACAACCCTAATTCTAGAACATGTTTCCTTAGAGTCATTACTACTCATGCATGCATTTAAGGCCACGGAATAACATTAAAAGAAATAAAATTTAAGAGAGTCTTTGAAATAAAAGTGGAGTGAAAATCCTTTTAAAACAAATCGATTCATCTTAAAGAGAGTCTTTGAAATAAATCCTTTAAAATCATCTTTTTGCTCATGATTTAAGAATCGACATGAGGTCCCTTACCTTTGTTTTAGTTCCAAAATTCCTAAAATTTTTTCCTAGTTCACGTTCCTCAAACTCTTGTTCAACAATCGAATCCCTAAAATTTGATAAATATTTAAGCTTATATTCGAAATCTAACGAAGGTCCAATTCGAACTTGGGGATCGAAATTGGCTAGATCGAACAAACTCCGGCGAGTGGCCAGACGCCAACGGCGTGTGACGCGTTCTGCTCGATTTCGGGATGCTCGGTTGCCAATCTACTCAGCACTGGTAGAGTTTTGGTGAAAACCGATCAAAAAACCTATGAATGAGTCGAACCAAGGCCAGGATTGAAGCTGGACGACAGCTCGGTTCGATGGTTGTAGATGGTTTCGACGTGCCCGAGTTGTAGATCCGACATTCGATGATTGGGGATGGCAGTTTGATTTCACGAACAACGCTGAAGGGGCAACGAGAGACGTCACTGCAAGAAAATAGGTCTTTTTCGACGCCTCCATACGCATCGACAACTATGTTGGCATAGCGCCATCGACATAGGCTTTGCCGATGCGCCTGTGTAATGGCGTCGGCATAGACCCTTTATGCCGACATGGATAAGTCTGTGTCGGTAGAGTCTATTTCGTGGACTATCTGCCGACGTGTGAAGACCCGCATCGGGAAAGACTACCTATCCCGACGCGGTCAATGAAGGCTTCGACATAAGCTCATTGCATGGCCTATGTCGACGCTCCGCATCTGGCGTCGACATAGACTCTCTATGCCGACACACAATACAAACGCGTCGACATAGCCTTTATTTATTTTTTTTAGATTTTTAATTTCTCTAATTTAAAACTCTAATTTCAACCTTGTTGAACGAATATAAAATAAAATAGAATCTAAAAGGTATTTTAGATAGTCATAGATCTATGTTATTAAATAAAAAAACCAAACTATAATTCTTACAAAGTATCATAATTCGAAATTAGGGATACATAATAAAATTACATAAACTAAACAAAAAACACACTCGTAGATCTTTGTTCAAATTTCGCCTGTGTAATATTCACAGTCCTCGAAGTACCTAAAAATAAAAGAAATTCTTATTAATACTTTAGTTATAGTAATGCATAAACAACATTATTTGGTATTAAAAATAAACTCAACCTAACATGTAATAACAAACAATCATAACACATTCAAACAATCATAACAAAGTCCAACAAACACCTAGCATCAAACCTATTAAGTAGTTAAATTCAAATTCAAACCTTCAGCAAAGAAATTAAAATCTAACTTGTCAAACAATCTCAAACTCCAAGAAAAGACTAAACTCAAACAATATTAAGCTCCAACAAAAACAATTTGAGATTGCACCTAACAACGCTCGAAATTTCGGCAGCATAACGACATAACTAGGAAAAAACCAAAAATTTATATAACCTAAATAAGAGTATACACTTCTTAAGTTCATAAAAGGATGCCAACCTCCTCCAAACTTCAATTACAATCAGATTGGGTTTCATATTCACAAAGTTACCAGAACAAATCCACGTACACAAGAAATTTCAAAAAAAAACTAAGATCATAAGTACAACGTGAGAAAGGAATTTATACCTATGTTCATGGTGCTCCTTATGACTCCATCATCAACCAACAACGTGAGAAATGAGTTTATACCCATGTTCAAGCACCAAATCAACCAACAAAAGAACCCAGATAACGAAAAAGAAAAAGCATTATCTCAATTCAAAAAGATTGAAGTTCATAGACAATGAGCTGAAAGAATTGGTACATGGATCTTCTTGAGAGAAAAAGTAGAAGTAAGATCTGAGCTTCGAGTTTGGGAAAACCTATAATTGAGTTGGACGCACCACATACGAAGGGTAGAGCGGTGGCGAGACGCGCGAGGGCTGTCGGCGAGGGATCTCGGTGGCATTGTCGGCGAGGGCAGAAGGCGTCGCCGGCGACGAAGGCGAGGGTTGAGGCGTTTTAGGCGACGGTTCTGTCAAGGGCGACGAATGGGGAAGGAGAAGACGGGTTTTGCGAATGGATTTTAAAGGGGTCTTTGCCGACGCCTCATTTTTCACGTCGACATTGGCCCCTATATGTCGACGTGGTACTTAACCACGTCGACATAGAAGGGTGCAAAGGGTTTTTCAAATGGGTCTTTGTCGATACCACCTTAACTGCGTCGACATTGACCCTTTATGCCAACGCGATCGTTCACCGCGTCGGCAAAAGGGTTTCGAAAAGGGTCTTTGCCGACGGGGTGAAGGGTCGCGTCGACAAAGACCCTTTATGCCGACGTGCTATAGATAGCGCGTCGACATAAACCCTGACGTCTACCTCTCCCGACGCGTTGATTACCATGTTGGGAAAGACAGTATAAGCCGATGCGTTTTTAGGCGTCAGGTAGAGCGGCGTCGACAAAACACTGTTTTCTTGTAGTGTGTGACCTCGAGATGGCTATAGCAGATCTATAGTTGCTCGTGAGTTTTGCCCTGTAGGATAGTGGTGAGGCGTCATTTGGCTTCGTTCGACAACTACTTGAACGATACATACACACAAAACTAAGGAGGAAAAGAGGATGCAGGGTTGATCGTGAAAAGAGAGGTTGGGTTGAAGCTTCAAGCTTCAACAGTGGTAGCTTTTAATTAATGAAGATGAAGGTAAGGAAAGAATAATATCCTCAATTTTTGTGTTATATAAGATAAAATGGATCTTTTAGAAACCCTTAGGTCCTCTTTCCTTTTTACTATCTTACCCCCACTTGTCCAACAAACCACAAAAAGGCCCATAAATATATAATTCTCATAAATGAGAGATCTTTTAATACTAAAATTTCTCAACCCTTAAAATTCAACCCACTTACATTTCATTTTAATTTTTCCTTTCAATCAACTCAATTATTTCATAAAGACATTAAATCAGAGGTCTAAGTTAGTCATACATGAAATTTATGGGCGTTACAGATTTTATTACACTATACAAAACTAATACAACTACAAAATCTTCTTATATGTAATAAATTTTCTTATTGAAATCTCATGTGAGCAGTTTAAAAAATGATTTTAAATGTTAAAAAAAGTATTCATAATCAATTGAAGAGAAGCTGATGCCAAAATTACAACTTAACTTTGAACATGAAAGTTTTATAGACATTAAAAACGAGTACAAACAATTTTTCAAAAAAAAAAGAAAAAGGAAGCACAATAATAACCTTACCCAATAAAATACATGAATTAAAAGTAGAGGAAATAATATCATGGGTTGGTAATACTATGGCCCATGATTCTAGGACAACTAAACCAACCACAAACTGTACGTACAGCCACAATAAGAATAAGAACCACAACAACCAAAATCAGCAGAGCTTGAAAAACAGGACAAATATATCTCTTCCCAAACCTTTCCGCTTTCACTCTCCAACGGTTCTCGTAATACTCATTGATTTTTTCCATGATATTCAGTTCAAAATTCATCCTCGTGTCGAAATTAGAACTCGACTCGTTGTCATCAGAACTCACTTTCACCGCCACATCTCCGAGCTCTTTGAACAGCTTTGCGACGTCTTCTTCATCGCCGGAACGACCGCCGGCGATGATCCCAGCTTGCTTGAGAATCGTAACATCATTCGCCGTAACAATTAGCCCACTCATCAATTTCACGTAATGGGATAAACATGGCGGATTTAACTTCGCTTCCACTTCAAATGCCAACAGATTTCTTAAAATTACCTCAGAGAAAGTGTTCATTGTGATGCTTGGTAGCTCCAAGATACCGGTTTTTTTGTCAAATAAACCGGTTTGGCTGACCTTGAATTTCACTTTGAATCTTTTTAATTCCGAAGCTGTAGGAAATTTGGGGGAGCTGTCGGTTTCAAATGATGGCGAATGACGAATTCCCCCAATCATACCAATTAAGGATTGGATCAAATTGAAAGCTTCAACCAGCTGATTTATTAAGCCAATTCCTAGAATTTTAGCAATCATATTCAGCAAGTCAACATGTAAAGACTTTAAAGAAATGCCGTACTCCAAGTAGACAGTGATTCTTTGGTAGAAAAGTAAATCGTATAAAAAGTGAAGCAAATGTTGAGATTGATCGAAAACTTCCAACAACTCAGAGGAATTATCCTTGTCGTCGCCTGAATACACTGCCAACGGTGAGACTGAAACGCAGAATTTGTAAAACAAAAGATGCAAATTCTCAACCAAATTTCTTGGTAACACCCTTTTTAGTATTTGAATTGGGATTTGATTCTCCAGCTTCAGTAAATCTTTGACGATTTCATTCTGGGTCATTGTTATATTCCCCTCAAGACTTCGATATAATTGCTGCTCGTTAAAAACAGGGGAATCAATGCCATAAGGTCTATTTGAATTCTTCTTACCTTTTTTTTCTTTCTCTTTAGCATCATCGGGAGAGATTTCCAGCAATCGAAGCAAGAACAAACCATCGATCAGGATTCTCCAAGCCAAAGCTTCTGATTCGACATCAAAATTTCCATTATAACAGGCTCGAATTTCGGCTTCTAATTTCTTGAGTTCATCCACCATTTGAGTGAACTCAGGAAGCTGAAATTTTTCCTTGGCCTTTTTTGCGCTCTCGAGCTTCAACATCTCCATCTTTTGAAGCTCTGGCTTGAGCTCGTGAAATGGCCCAAGAAATAGACGGGATGGAGAATAAGCTTGTGGGTTATCTTTGGTTACAGAATCTGGAAGCTTGAAGATGGAAGTCGGAGTTTCTAAAGCCAGTTGGAGGTCATCTCGCCGGAAAAGTTCATCGATCTCTACAACACAGTTTGTCCGCGATATTTCGGCCATGTTTGTGCTCTGAAATCTGGCTTTGGCGTTGCCCAGTTTTATAGGCCTAATTAATCACTAACACTAAATTAATATATTTTTTCTGTTAGTCGTCCATATTATTCTACTGCAAATTGCCCTTCATTTGTATAGCCAAGTAGCCAATTGGCATATTGGCTATACAAATGTTTTGGATAATGTTGAGATCTGTGGTTTTGAATCTTCAAACTCTTGTTATTGTATTAAAAAAATTTAAGTCTAACAGTTACATTTACAATTTATCTATAATGTTTTTTATGTCTGTTATTTTGTGTGAAAGAATTGGAATTTTATTTCATTTTAAGTGATCTAATTCTTCCATCAAATTTCTTAAAACTAAAGAAATATAATTCATGTAAATTTATCTTACTAATTTTAATGTTGACAAATTATTATTATTTATGAACTATCATGAATCTTAAACGAATAAGTATATATTAATTATTGTTGATCTATCCTCAATTTCGTAATTTTAGATAAAAAATAATAGTATAAATGGAAAAATTTTAGAAATAAAGAATTAAATTGTTTAGACCAACTGGGGAAGGCTGAAGTTGGAGCCATTGAAAAAGGATCCTCGGACGATATTCTCTCTCTTTAGAAAGAGACAGAGAGAATTTGCAAGAAAATTTAGATCATGGGTTTGACTTGATTATAGAAAAGGTTTGTTCCAATACCAGAAACTATTTGAGAAGTCTACTATAATAAAGTAGTGGTTTCAATATATATGAGAGAAATTATAAAACTAATTTTAAATAGATAAATTTTAAGATTTAAATCTAACTATTTTAAAGAACACAAGTCACACCGTGACAACCTAAATTAAATCATTTAGAACGTGGGTTTGAGTCAACCTCTCATGCTTTATAAAATATTGGGAGAAGTTTAATATCAAATATCTTCGACTTTCAATTTTGTAACAAATATGTTTCTAAATTTCAAAAAAAATATGTTCCTAAATTTTTGATTATGTGTCTAATAAATTTTTGAATTTTAAATTTGTCTAACAAGTCATTGACCTATTGTCACTATTTTAAATTAGAAATCTATTTGACACAAAATTAAAATTCTAATGTCCTATTATTTGACACAAAATTAATTTTTATTTGATTCATTAGTTCTAAAAAGTATTGAGTATGTCAAAAAATTTATTAAACAAAAAATTTAAAGTTGAGTGACCTATTAAATAAAAAAAATTAAAAGTGAAGAGAGATGTCTTAAATATTTTTTAAAATTCACAAATTAATTAAACACAAACATACAAATGGAAAATAGATTGATTAAACTTATAAGTTTTTTTTTGAGTAAATTTTAAACTTATAAGTTGACTTTTGTGAAGGTGTGAATCACAAGGAATCTAAGGGGACGTAATGAATTAATAATTATTCTGAACAATCTTAATCAAATATTAAGGTAATAAAAGAAGACAAAATAAGATTTTTACAATAAGGATAGTTGCCAAGTGGAGATAGAAAATTTGAATTAAATGTTTTTATTAAATAATATTTGATTTTTGGTAAAAAAAAAAAAAAAATTGAGGTTCCCTTATGATATAAATAGATAATTTAATCCTGCAGAGAGCCTAAATATAAAAGTGGCAAATGAATATATGAAAATATAATAGGAAGTCTAGCCCAAAGTATTTTTGTGACGACTTGGTATGAAATTGCGATATAAGAAGTATGAATTCATCCATGTATCAACCTCAGTTTCAGAAGTGATAACTTTTGGTGGAGTTATTGGGCATTCTTATTTAAGATATGAGCAAAGTATATAATATGGTGAAGTAGATCGTCCTCTCTTGCCATCTTTTAAAGTTTTCTCCTCGAATTTATCTAATTTTTTAGTATGAGTTTTGAGGATGGTCGACCTTATCATGATAGAAACAACAACATTAGTGGAAGAACTTGCATCCATTAATTCAACTATTTGTCTTTAAATGGTTGGAAATATGCATGAAAATTGAAATAAGGCTAGCAAACTGATTACCCCATTATTGGCTACAAACAATTAAGGGTTGTTTAGGGTGTTGAGTGAGTTATAATAATCAGAATTATATAATGTTGTTTAAAATGGAGAGTCGTTTAGTCTGGGGTTATAATAGTCTGTGTTTAGGGTGCAAAATATTCTACAAGTTATTATAACTCACGCACCAACACTAGTACAATTTCGGGATTTCATGACATTGAAAAATTATCATAATCACATTCCATGACTTTTTTTTTAGTCCTAGAAACTAGCATCAAGGAAACTCTATACATGACACATCCAAAAATATGTCATAATTAACTATTTTTGACAATTAATGGTTGTAAAAAACATATTCAAGACATTTGTTAATAGTCATGGTAAATTTTTTATGATAATTAAACATTACGAATAAATAACTCCTAAAACCAACGTTTCCGTCAAGATATATATATTAACGACAATTTTTAAACGTCATAGAAATTCTGTTAATGATAGGATTTTAGTGTCAAACATGTTGTTTCTATGACAATAAAAAAACTGTTAATGACAGTATTCTTGTGTTACGTATTTGTTTTCTTTAATAGTTTATAGTTGTCAACAAAAAAAAAAATTACTCAAGGCCCAGTTAACCTTAAGTTTAACAAGTCCACCAACTATAAGAAACCCATGTTAATGTTGACGCTAAAATGAAGGAGGAAGAAACATTTTATAGGAGAAAATTACCTCTCCAAAATAAAAAAATTTCGATGTGGGACAAATGGAGAATGAAAGTGGAGCTTGATGTTGGAAAACTATCATAAATTTGTGATATTGAAAAACTGTCATAAATTTTCGGAAACATGAAAATCTTCATTTTTTCTGGCAAAAAACGCGCTTCCAACTATCTATGAAGCTTTTTATCTAAGTCATGAATGTTTGACGTTGAAAAACTGTCATAAATCTATGATGTTGAAAAACTATAATAAATTTTTTAAAATATGAAATCTTTGTTTTTTCTCGCAAAAAATGCGCCTCCAGTAATTTATGATAGTTTTTTTTCTCTCTCCCTCTTATTTGGCTTAGCCATGGTGTCATAAAATGTAAAAAATGTAGTAATGCAAACAATACACATAATATTCCACAACTTATAACCCACGCTCCAAACAGTACAAACACTGTGTATAACAACAATTACAATACGAGAAATAAGTCAGATGATTAACACATAAGTTCCAAAGGCGATAAAAAGTCAAATTTACTAGCAATATAACAACAAACAAACAAAACTTCAAGAACTCATGACAAAGATGACAAGTAATTGAGACACACATACAAAGTGTGTTGCATGCCCTGAAGATAATTATTCACTCTACATAGGTTGCTAGCAAAATATAATAATTGTCTCAACAGGATACAACTACTTATTTTGATAGAACTGTCAACCTCAAACTACACCAATCTAGTAGAACTTTTGATATTTTCTCTCAACTAAACTCAAGATCAAAAGAAAGAAGGAAAAACAATTGAACTCGGATCAAGTTATAATTTATAGACAAACAACTTAGTAACTCAAAAAAAAAATTAAATGAAAATAAAAATAAGCATTGAAACAATGGTCAAATTCATCAAATTAGAAGAAACACCAAATAAAATTTCCATATATTAAATTCCATATTGAATCCTAGTTAAGATTACATTTGAGAATACTGATTAAACTGATTATTTATGATGCACAAGTTGTAATCCTAGTTAAGATTACATTTGAGAATACTTATAATGTTATGTTAATTAAATATTAATTGAAGACAATGTTACACTTGTAAACAATAATCGACTTGTATTCCTTCCTTTGAGGTTGGAGTTTCAAATCCTCATACCTCCACATTTATTATACTCAAACACACAAAAAAACAAAAACAAAAACAAAAGCAAAAAACAATGGTACACATAAAAAAATAATATATTGTAACGACCCTAAAAATTGGACAACCTTACGCGAAAGCACAATAGAGTTACTCTCATTCATGCCTGAAGTTTCGGCAACATAACGACATAACTACAAGGAAAAACCAAAATTTTTCAAAGACCTGAAGAGAACAAAAACACTTCTATAACTGAAGTAAAACACTCAACATTCACCAAACTACGATAACATGTGCTGAGCTCAACCAACAAACACAGAATCACAAGAATTTTAGGGCTTACAAATTAAATACGCAGTAAGCGACCAGTGTACAAAAGCTAGACACTTGATGTAACACCCCTACTTTTCTAAGACTCATTTCCTATGGATATTACTACTTATGCATGCAATTTTAGGCCATATAAGTATAACATGAATAACATAGTTCAAATCACAAATAAAAACTGCTTTTAAGGGATCCCAAAATACATCAAAACATTTAAATAATGTAAAATAGTGTCTGGCCTCAGTTTAAATCTCTAGACTACTTAGGCAGAAAACAAAATCAATTGAAATGACGGTTAGTCCAAAAAAAATGTGAAAAACATGACTGGGTCCTCATTGCCTTCGTAGCGCATCCCGTCACTCGCCTTGTATGCCCTTGCCTTTACTTGAAAATATTTTAAAAAGAAAGAGTGAGTATTATAATAATAATACCCAGTAAGTGACCTCACTTACCGAGGTTTGGGATATGCATACACATACAATCATGACTATAGAACTTTCCTGTGTGGGACCTAAGTTTCTCATAACTATCATAACTATTCCTTTTTGGCTTTTAGTGGTCAATTAAATTCTCCTGAGAGCATGTTGAGTCCGAAGACTCTTGTACTATGGAGTTCTCCCTAACCCAGAGCATATTGAGTCCGAAGACTCTTGAGTCATGTTGAGTCCGAAGACTCATATCATATGGGGTTCTCTCAAAATCCCGAGAGCATGTTGAGCCCGAAGACTCCCGAGTCATATTGAGTCCAAAGACTTCTATCATATATGGGGTCCTCTCAAAACCTCGGGAGCATGTTAGGTCCGAAGACCACTATCATATGTGGAGTCATCTCAAACCCCAATTGTCATATGGAGAACAGTTACCGCAACCACTCAACTATTTCATGAACATACAATCATGCATGAGGTCTCATCATCCTTTCATATACTATAATGCACATGTCATAGAATAACAGTAATTCATTTTCATAACATTCAAACTTAAAATCAATCAATCATAAACCATAACATGACTTTCATATGTGGGTCCTAAAATTGTCTTTATAGAAATCATAACTAAATACATGACTTCACTTTGGCTTAAGTGGTCAATTGGTCAACCTAAGTCCTTTCATTTTGAGTCCCTCACAGACCCCTATAGTTTGGGTCCCTCACAGACCCCTATAAGCTGATCCATAGGGTCTCTAATATGCATGTTTTTAAGGGAATGAGAATCCCCGCGCAGCGGAAGACGATTGAATCGTCGTGGTATCGTTGTGAAATTCATTTTCTTAAAACTAAACTATCTTATAGTATTAAGTTAAACATGCTTATAAAGAAGGAAAAACAGCAAGCAAGAACCACTTACTTGTTGAAGAACGTCTTCAAGATTCCTTCCTCCGATCACGAACTCTTTGTGTTCTTCTCAACGATCTCAAACTCCTCGAACAAAACCAACGAACGGACACTTCCACTCGATTACTCGGTTGTTCTACGTTAGGTAGAAGGAGAGAAGTGGGTCTCTTCTTTGGTGTTGGGAGAAGAGTTTGAGAGAGATGTGTTTGAGAGAGAATGACAATTGCTTTTGGAGAGAAAATCCAAAAATGAGCAAATTGGCTTACTTCCCCTTCTTGCAAAGGGGTTTATATAATGGTGATAGGTGGAGTTGAAATCTCCACCTATTTACCATTTTACCACAACCATAAGTTATGCAAATCATATTTGCATAACCACATATAATAGGATATCTCATATCTCATTTTACAAATCGCATTTGTGTTATTGTGGATTTTTAAATTGAATCACATTCAATTTAATTTCTCTCATATATTCAATTTCTCCAAGTTAGCCCTAATTCAACAATTAGGCTAACCTGTAGTTTATTATGAATCTCATTCACATTAAACTATATAATATGTCATTCATATCTCATATAAATGACATTATTACCCTTTAGTGAACTTGAACACTTCAAATTCACACAAAAAATGTAAACCTTCTATTAATCCAGTTTGAGCCAACCGAGGGACCTAATGGACCTACAGTGACGAGCTCCATTGATTCGAGATTAACCTGTCAAACTCTTTGACCCGGTTAACCAACATTCATTAGCTACGGTAACACTCCACTAAAGCTCGTAGCTGCACTCCCGTCAGTGTAAGACAAGATGTGTCCACTGATATAACTAATGCCCATGAGTCGACCCTTCACAGGTTGTTCGTAGACACTACTGGGTCAAATTACCGTTTTACCCCTATGTCTACTTCTTGCTCCTTAAGTCCCCACTGGTCCTCTAATGAACAACAACGTTGTAATGGTCCAACCATACACAACACCTCTCTCGGGCCAGTGAGAGGGTGGGTGCCCGTTGTCCAAGCCCTGGAGACAACACTTAAGGGAACAACCCCTCTAGTTTCCCTAAAGGCAGGAACGAGTGAATTTCATTTCGCGTAGTTAAGTTCTCAGCTCCCTACTTGGTCCTGTCCTTGAGAAGATAGGCATATTGGGCGAGTAACTGTGACCACCCTCACCCGTACTAGTCAAAGGACGCACCCCGCAGATGCGAGTCCGTAACATGCCTCAAGATTCGTGTCGAGTCACTAATGGTCATCTCGAAGTTATTAGTCCATACTAGCTAATTGTTACATGAGTAGGTCTAATAATTCACTGGTCTAGTCTTGTACAATCTCATTGCACAGGATGTCCCCACTCGCATGTCAACCACATGAACGAGTCAGATCACCTCGTTTGTATCTAATACAAAGCGGGTCGCATCCACAGCATATCCAGGATTAGGTCTCCAACCCTATCCATATACTATAGACCGTTCGGGTCATTAACTTGAACGTGATCCTCCCTGTGTGTCCACTACACACCGTTCAAGTTCTAGTTCTCTCATATATTCAATGACCCTGGAGCTTAGTTTATTGGACAAAGTTTATAAAAATTGCGAGACACAAAGTGATGAATTTCAAATGGTAAATTACAAACAAAACGAGATTAGGACATACATCCCAACAAACTCCCACTTGGACTAAGCTAGTGGAGCAAATACATTTTTGAAATGTACAATAAATTACAATGAAGTAATACAATAAACTAGGGCATTGAATACCCGTTTACAATTTTCCCACTTGCCCTAGTCTGGAAGCACTTGAAGACCTAGACTCTCTAGGTGACCCTCAAACACCTTAGCCGTGAGGGGCTTTGTAAATAGATCAACAATGTTGTGCTCTGACGCTATCTGCGTGACTGTCACGTCGCTGCGGTGCACAATCTCTCGTATCAGGTGATACTTCCGCTCAATGTGTTTGCCTCTCTTATGGCTCCGAGTCTCTCTGGAGTTGGCTACAACACCACTGTTGTCACAAAACAACGTGATCGACAAGTTCATATTTGGAACAACTTCCAACTCTGTCATGAACTTCCTAAGCCAAACAGTTTCCTTTGCAGCTTCACAAGCCACAACGTACTCAACTTCCATAGTGGAATCGGCGATGCATCCCTGCTTGATGTTTCACCATACTACAACTCCTCCATTCAGAATGAAGGCTGGCCCGAAGTGGATTTCCTAGAATTCTTATCGGTCTGAAAATCAGAATCTGTGTATCCCGTAATGATCAAATCCCTACTGCCCTACACTAAGCTATAGTTTCTCGTTCTCCTAAGATACTTGAGGATTGCCTTTACGGTTGTCTAGTGATCTAATCCTGGATTGGATTGATACCTACTGACAATCCCTACTGCATAACAGATGTCCGACCTAGTACACAACATGACATACATCAGGCTCCCTACAGCTGAAGCATAGGGGATTCGTCTCATATCCTCAACCTATTGAGGAGTCTTAGGACATTGATCCTTAGACAGGTGAACCCCATGCCTGAAAGGCAGCAAACCCTTCTTGGAGTTCTGCATCTTATATCTAGACAACATCTTGTCAATATAAGACGCTTGAGACATGACCAACATTCTGTTCTTCCGGTTCCGGACTATCATGATACCTAGAACATACTGTGTTTCTCCCAAATCTTTCATTTGGAATTGCGAAGCCAACCATTTCTTTACGTCAGTAAGAAATACTACCTCATTCCCAATGAGAAAGATATCATCCACGTACAATCTTAGAAATGCGACAGTTTTGTCGACGATTTTCTTGTAGACACAAGGCTCGTCAACATTTTGATCAAAGCCATAAGATTTGATTGCCTCATCAAACCTTATATTCCAAGACCTCGAGGCTTGTTTCAGTCCATAAATGGACCTATGAAGCTGACAAGCCTTTTGCTCTTGGTCTTGGGTTATGAACCCCTTGGGTTGGTCCATGTAGATGGTTTCATCAAGGTTGCCATTCAGAAAGGCGGTCTTGACATCCATCTGCCATACCTCATAGTCATAATATGCGGCAATGACCAGAAGGATCTTGATCGAGTTTACCATGGCAACAGGTGAAAGAGTTTCCTCTGTTGGAATTTGTGCCCTAAAACTCGTAGTTTGTAATTATGTTCTAATTATTGAAATAAAGTGTTATTATTTCAATAAAGTGTTATTGTTCGTTAAATGCGAGTTTGCCTTTATCTAAACCCTAAATCCAATAAACTAAACATCCAAGGTTGTTAATTGAATCTCTAACTGAATGTAATGTACATAAAAAGGATCTCGGTTCGAGATACAACCTAAAGGGTCTATAGTTAGGGGATAAGGTTTGGGTACCTTACCCTGGTAAAACTATGGATGTGGCCCACTTTGTATTTGATACAAACACTGTGATCCTAACGTGTTCGTGTAGATGACATGTGAGTGGGGATATCCTATGTAATGAGATTACATAAGATCGGACCACGAAATAGTAACCTCTAGTCAGAACTCAGCTGACTAGTTAGGTTTCTATTTCACTAGGATGACCTAGGCAACTTGATCTCAATCCTCGAGTAGGTTACTGAACTCCTGCTCATGCGAGGATTGTCCTTTGACTAGTATGGGTGAGAGTGGCGGATTCGCCACACTCAATATGCCTATCTTCTTGGGGCAAGACCGAGTGAGTGGTCGGAACTTAACTTAGCAAGACGGAATTTACTCCTTCTCGCCTACTAGGGTAAGTAGAGGAATATTCCCTTAAGTGGTGTCTCCAGGACTTGAACAAAGGGCCCGACCATCTCATTGGCCCGAGAGGGACTCTGTTTGTTGGTAGGACCACAAACAAATTGTTCATTAGAGGAGCACTGGTACTTAAGGTACAAGATGTAACCCAAGGGTAAAATGGTAATTTGACCCAGCTGGTGTTACGAACATTCGTGAAGGATTGACTTGTTGTTATTGGTCAATATCCATGGACACGAAAATATATCCGCAGTGAGAAGAGTGTGCAATGTGAGACTTTAGTGGGGTGTTCCATGATTAACGAATGTTGATTGGGAGGTTAATGAGATTAACCGAACAATCTCGTATCGTTGGAGCTTACGATCCAGTAGGTCCATTAGGTCCACCTTCTAGCTCGTAAAGGGTTCTTAGATCATTTGAATTTGAAATATTCAAATTCATTAGGGAATAAATATAATGTATATTGACACGATATAATATATAGTTTTGGAACTATATATTATAAATTTAATGTGAATAGGATTCATATTAAATTACTTGAGAGAATTAAATATTTGAAAGAGTTCAAATATTAAATTCAAATGTGAATATGATTCATATTTGAAAACTATAGGTTAAAATTAATGTGCAATTGGATGTACATTAAAACTATAGGTTAAAGGGGTAATATGATTAAATGAGATTTAATCCAAATTAAATATATGATATTTAATTTATATTATTTAAATTAATAATTAAATTTGATTTAATTATTATTTAACTATTATTATTATTATTATTATTTTAATAATAAAAATAAAGGAACGTGTCTTCCAGACACGTTCCCACTATCCCTTCCTTCTCCCTATCGATAGCTTAACAGGGAGAAGGGGTGTGAAATGATCAACATATCAATTGGTGTTTTCATAGAAGAAATTTCTCGATCTCTCTCTCGCAATCTTCTAACTCCCAAAAACCTTCCAATTGTTGGAATCCTTCCCACAAAGGGTTTTGTTCTAAGATTTCAGAGGATAGAAGGTTTTCCTCGTGGTGTTCTCCAATTGAAGAAAACAGAGAAGCATCTTGGAAGTTCCTATGCTGCTGTCTTGTTTGGAGCAAGGAGTTGCTGCAAGTTGAAACTACAAAGGTATTTTTCTTCCCTTTAGTTTAATTGTTAAACTCAACATATGTTTGCATGTATGCAATTAATCCATGTCTAATAGGATTAGAATTTCCATGCTTGTTTTGTTTTATTTATCAATGTACTGGTTTTTGTTTCAATTAAAACAATCAAGCAATTTACAATCCCGAACACGTTTTCGCTGCTCAAGGAGATCCGATCTCCATCATTTGGTATCAGAGCAATGCTTGTATTGTTTTGTTTTGAAACAAAATTGCATTGATTTGGTGGGAAATGCATTGGGTTTGCTGTAAAATTGTTTAGGAGTATTTGGCCATAGTTTACTTCTTTTGATTTGATCAAATTGTATGTAAAGGCCCCTGCGTTTTTGGGCATAAAGTGCATAATTGAGTCTGTAATTGAGTTACGAGTAGTTTGGGACCAGTTTAATTCAAATCGGTTGAGAATCGAAGGAGAAATTGAAGAACGAAGCTGCTGTGTTCGTGAGTTTCACCGCCGCGAAGCGCAGCGTTCTGCAGTAACGCTGCTCATCGCCATGGTAACGCTGAAGAACGGCGTCGCAACGCCAGCCGCTCCCTATCGACGAGGGCGCTCGAGGGGTCGGCGGCGCGTTAACATCGCCGCCTCCGCGTTACAACGCCATCCCGATACCAGCGCGCGCAAGACGAGCGGGCGGGCGTTACAACGCTGGCATCAGCGTTAACGCCGCCGCGAGGCATTCCAAAGAATTGCAGACCGGTTCTGTTGGTTCAATTATTTTTGGTCCGGTTTGAGCGGTTCAAGGCCGGTTCAGGGTGTTTTGGACCGGTTTCATGAAATAAATTAATGTAATTTTTTTTTTTGCACTTTAGGGGCCAAATTATTCCGGGTTTACAGCTATTTATCTTTATGAATGTCATTTAGATTTTTCCCACCTTAGGATAAGCATGTTCATGCATTTTATTTATATAAATGTTATATGAATATGGTTAAATGCATGATTAATTTATTTTTCATGAGTAATTAATTATAATTGTTATGATTAGATTTTATGGAAAATAAATTACATGGAGCATGAAATTACTTAGTTTAAAAATAAATGTTATTTTTGTTTAAGTAATTTTATAATTCAATTAGTTGAATTCCTTTTATAATTCCAATTTGAATATTGATTGTTGCATTTATAATATAGTTTCTTTCATAGGTTAATTATGAAATTTATTAAAGTTATAAATTAAAGGGGTTTTAGAAACCATAACCTATAATAAAGAAATGCATGCAAACATAGGAACTTGAGTTAAAATTTAATTAGTTTTAAATCGTTTAAAATTAATTTAGACCTAAGTTTTAATTTCTAATAGGATTAGAAATTAGTCTTACGTAGTATTTTAAATAGTTTAAAATATAGTAGGAATTTAGGACTTTGGTTATAAGGGAACTCAACCGGTGAAGTTCTGTCTAAAGGTCAGGGTACTTAAGTGGACGGTTAACTAACACCTCCTACTGAGGCGACTCGGAACCTGAGTTGAATTAACCTTAGTTCTTTTGTATCTTTAGGTAATTAAAATGTTTATTCACCTAGACATAACGTTTTAAGACCTAGTTATAATAGTTATAATAGGCATAGACTAATTTTAGGAACTTCAGTGGGAGAAAACAAGATGTTCGCATCGAGTTTACTCTCACGTCCTCAAGAGTTCACACCGTGAGTTTCATGCTCGGCTACGCGGCATCAATAGGGCGTCCCCTACGGTATGTGTTTGCATGGTTCAATACTAAGGTGAATGTGGGAAGTATCCATAGTAAATAGGAGCAGGACGCGTGTCAACGTATCCTACAGTCTCCTCCATTAGGTTGCACCGTGAGATTTCTATAGTCCGCCTGCTAGGTTGTCCTGGAACAACCAAACCCTACGGAGGGCCTGACTATAGGGATCAAACACCGCGAACTCCGAGAAATGGATAGGTCTCTTAGGTTGTTTGCCGCCAGCTTGTCTTTCTTAATAGTAGTCTGCTGGCTCTGCCTATTGGATTTGAAAATGGTAGGGTCACATTTACGGGATGAGTTAAGTTAGTTAACAAATCCTTGACCAAACAAACGGTAGCTAAGGACCATTGGGACATGAGATGTTCTGGTAGTGAGAATTAGCTGAGAAAGTCTCAATTCAAGGGAGGAATGACTGACCGCCCGACGGAGGCTTTTGTTCTAAACCCTTGAAGTATCGTTGCAAAATTAAAGGTTTAACTTAAACAGTGGGTTTAGTTTAAACACTAGGGTTCTTTAATAATTTTGCTAAATTTGATTGGTTTTTTACAATGGATTAAAAGGCATAACTAATTATAACTATTTTGGATTTTCAACATGTCGTCCTCAATAATAGTCTTACTTAAAAGCGACTGTTTAACTGGTGAGAATTTTACTACGTGGAAGTCCAACTTGAATACGATTCTCGTTGTTGACGACCTACGGTTTGTACTTATCGAGGAATGTCCTCGATCCTCGCTCGTAACGCTCCTTAATCTGCAAGGAGGCGTCGATCACCGGATCAAGGCCAATGACAAGACCAAGGTCTACATTTTGGCTAGTGTTTCTGAAGTTCTGACCAAAAAGCACGAGGGCATGGTCTCAGCTCGTGAGATCATGAGTTCGCTGCAGGAAATGTTTGGACAACCGTCTGGACAGATTCGGCACGAATCCCTCAAATACGTTTATAACTCCCGTATGAAGGAGGGGTCATCGGTGAGAGAACACGTTCTTGATCTGATGGTCCACTTCAACGCGCTTTGAGATGAACGGAGCGGTCATTGACGAGCAAAGTCGGTATCGCTTCATCCCGAGTCTCTTCCAAGAGTTTCTGCAATTCCGCAAAGAATGCGGTGATGAACAAGATAGAGTATAACCTGACTACTTTCTTTAATGAACTACAGACTTTCCAGTCTCTTATGGAGAATAAGGGACAGGCTGATGGAGAGGCAAATCTGTTTGCCCATTCCAGAAAGTTCCAGAAGGGTTCATCCTCTAGGACTAAGTCCTGTAGCTCATCTTCTAGGCTTAAGAAGACTCAAAAGAAGCAAATATGAGGGAAAGGGAAGGCACCTGCTGCTGACAAAGGCAAGGAAAAAGCCAAGGTTGCAGATAAAGGAAAATGTTTTCACTGCAACATGGATGAGCATTGGAAGCGAAACTACCCAAAATACCTTGTTGAGCTCAAAGAGAAGAAAGGTAAATCAGATTTACTTGGTCTTGAAACTTGTTTAGTGGAAAATGATGATTTTACCTGGATACTTGATTCAGGAGCCACCAATCACGTTTGCTCTTCATTTCAGGAAACTAGTTCCTTCAAGGAGCTCGAAGAGGGTGAGATGACGCCGTGGTCTGAACGGAGACGCTGTCTCAACTCGTGCAGTGGGAGATGCCAAGTTATTTTTTAGAGATAGATTTCTTTTATTAAAATATCTGTATATAGTTCCTAAGCTTAAAAGGAACTTAATTTCTATCTCTTGTTTAATAGAACTTGGATATTGTATTTCTTTTTCGATTAATGAAGCGTTCATTTTGAAAGAGGGTGTCAATATTTGTTCTGCTAAATTAAAAAATGGCTTGTATGTACTGAAACGGAACAAAACTAAAACAATTTTAAATCATGAGATGTTTAAGAATGTTAACACTCAAAATAAAAGGCAAAGAATTTCTCCAAACAATAATACCTATCTATGGCATCTTAGACTTGGTCATATTAATCTCAACCAGATTGAGAGACTCTCTAAGAATGAACTTCTAAATAAGTTAGAAGATGATTCTTTACCTCCTTGCAAATCTTGCTTGGAAGGTAAAATGACCAAGCGACCTTTTACTAGAAAAGGTTACAGAGCCGTAGAGCCCCTAGAACTTGTGCATTCGGATCTTTGTGGTCCAGTGAATGTCAAAGCTCGAGGAGGGTACGAATATTTCATCTCTTTCATAGATGATTATTCGAGGTATGGTTATCTATACCTAATGCATCACAAGTCTGAAGCTCTTGAAAAGTTCAAAGAGTATAAGGCTGAAGTAGAGAATGCATTAGGAAAAACCATTAAAACGCTTCGATCCGATCGAGGTGGAGAGTATATGGATTTGAGATTCCAGGACTATATGATAGAACATGGAATTAAATCTCAACTCTCAGCACCTAATACACCACAACAAAATGGTGTGTCAGAAAGGAGAAATAGAACCTTGTTAGACATTGTTCGTTCTATGATGAGCTATGCTCGATTTGCTCGCCTCGTTTTGGGGATACGCAGTGAGAGATCTGCAGCTTCAAATCTTGAATGTTGTTGTTCCATCAAAGAGTGTTTCGAAACACCTTTTGAACTGTGGAAGGGGCGTAAACCTAGTTTACAACACTTCAGGATTTGGGATTATCCGACACACGTGCTCGTGACAAACCCAAAGAAACTCAAACCTCGTTCAAAATTGTGTCAATTTGTTGGCTATCCCAAAGAAACGAGAGGTGGTCTTTTCTACGACCCACGGAAAACAAGAAGATTGTATCGACAAACGCCACATTCTTGGAGGAAGATCACATGAGGAACCACGAACCGCGTAGTAAACTAGTACTAAATGAAGCTATTCATGAACCAACAAGAGTTGTTGATCAAGCTGGACCTTCATCAAGAGTTGATGGAGGAGCCAGCACCTCAAGTCAGTCTCGTCCTTCTCAATCGTTGGGAATGCCTCGACGCAGTGGGAGGGTTGTTTCCCAACCTGACCGCTACTTGGGTTTAGTTGAAACTCGTTGTCATACACCGATGATTTGCGTAGAAGATCCATTGTCTTTTAAACAGGCAATGAATGACGTAGACAAGGACCAATGGATCAAAGTCATGGACCTTGAAATGGAGTCAATGGACTTCAATTCAGTATGGGAGCTTGTAGACCAACCTGAAGGGGTTAGACCCATAGGGTGTAAATGGATCTATAAGAGAAAGAGAGATGCACCGTAGGAAAGGTTCGACCTTTAAAGGCTAGGCTTGTAGCAAAGGGTTTTACCCAAAGGGAAGGAGTTGACTATGAAGAAACTTGTTCCTCAAGCTATGCTATCTTTGAAGTCTATAAGGATACTCTTGTCCATAGTCGCGTTTTATGATTATGAAATTTGGCAAATGGACGTCAAGACTGTCTTTTTGAATTGTAATCTTGACGAGAGCATCTATATGTCTCAGCCCGAAGGGTTCATAGCCCAAGGTCAGGAGCAAAAAGTTTGCAAGCTTAATCGATCCATTTATGGATTGAAACAAGCGTCAAGATCTTGGAATATAAGATTTGATATTGCGATCAAGTCTTACGGCTTTGACCAAAACGTTGATAAGCCTTGTGTTTACAAGAGGATCATCAACGACAAAGTAGTTTTGTTAGTACTTTATGTGGATGATATCCTACTCATTGGGAATGATGTAGGATACCTTACTGACATAAAGAATTGGCTGGCGACCCAATTCCAAATGAAAGATTTGGGAGAGACGCAATATGTTCTTGGGATTCAGATCTTTAGGAATCGCAAGAACAGAACGCTAGCACTGTCTCAAGCGTCTTATATCGACAAAATGTTGTCCAGATATTCGATGCAGAATTCTAAGAGGGGCTCATTACCCTTCAGGCACAGAGTTCATCTGTCTAGGGAATAGTGTCCCAAGACACCTCAAGAAGTTGAGGATATGAGACATATTTCCTATGCCTCTGCGCAGTAGGTAGCTTAATGTATGTTATGCTGTGCACGAGGTCGGACATTTGTTATGTAGTGGGAATAGTCAGTAGGTACCAGTCCAATCCAGGATTAGACCACTGGAAAATAGTTAAAAATATCCTCAAGTATCTAAGGAGAACGAGGGGCTATATGCTTGTGTATGGGTCTAAGGATTTGATCCTTCATCGATACACCGATTCGATTTTCGCACCGATAAGGATTCTCGAAAATCAACATCGGATCGATTTTCACCCCTTAACGGAGAGCTATACTATGGAGAAGCATCAAGCAAGGATGTATCGACTCCACAATGGATGTTGAGTATGTATGTCGCTTGTGAAGCAGCTAAAGAGGTTGTTTAGCTAAGGAAATTCCTTCTCGATTTGGAAGTTGTTCCAAATATGGAATCTTCCATCACCTTATACTGTGACAACAGTGGTGCGGTAGCCAATTCGAAGGAACCTCGCAGCCATAAGCGAGGTAAGCACATCGAGAGGAAGTATCACCTAATACGAGAAATAGTGCAACGAGGAGATGTGACAGTCACGAAGATCGCTTCGGAGCACAATATTTCTGATCCGTTTGCAAAGACTCTCACGGCTAAAGTGTTTGAGGGTCATCTGGAAAGTCTGGGTCTACGAGATATGTACATAGGCTAATCTAGGGCAAGTGAGAAATATGTAATAGGGTATATGGATGCCCTAGTTTATTGTATTTCTATCTCTTGTAACCACTGTTTTAGATTATGATGTACCCCACTAGAGTTTTAGTTCAAGTGGGAGTTTGTTGGGATTTGTGCCATAAAACTCGTAGTTTGTAATTATGTTATAATTATTGTAATAAAGAGTTATTATTTCAATAAAGTGTTATTATTCGTTAAATGTGAGTTTGCCTTTATCTAAACCCTAAATCCAATAAACTAAACATCCAAAGTTGTTAAATGAATCTCTAACTGAATGTAATGTACATAAAAAGGATCTCGGTTCGAGATATAGCCTAAAGGGTCTATAGTTAGGGGTTGAGGTTTGGGTACCTTACCCTTGTAAAACTATGGATGTGGCCCACTTTGTATTTGATACAAACACTGTGATCCTAACGTGTTCGTGTAGATGACATGTGAGTGGGGATATCCTATGTAATGAGATTACATAAGATCGCCACAAAAATAGTAACCTCTAAAATCAGAACTCAGCTGACTAGTTAGGTTTCTATTTCACTAGGATGACCTAGGCAACTTGATCTCAATCCTGAGCAAAGTTACTTAACTCCTGTTTGCGAGGGATTGTCCTTTGACTAGTATGGGTGAGAGTGGTCGATTCGCCATTCAATATGCCTACCTTCTTAGGGACAAGACCGAGGAGCGGTGGGAACTTAACTTAGCAAGACTAATTCACTCCTTCCCGCCTACTAGGGTAAGTAGAGGAATGTTCCCTTAAGTGGTGTCTCTCCGTGACTTGAACAAAGGGTCCGACCCTCTCATTGGCCCGAGAGGACTCTGTTTTGTTGGTAGGACCACAAACAAATTGTTCATTAGAGGAGCACTGGTACTTAAGGCACAAGATGTAACCTAGGGGTAAAACGGTAATTTGACCCAGCTGGTGTTACGAACATTCGTGAAGGATTGACTTGTTGTTATTGGTCAATATCCATGGACACAGAAATATATCTGCAGTGAGAAGAGTGCAAACCGTGAGACTTTAGTGGAGTGTTCCCATGCTTAACGAATGTTGATTGAGAGGTTAATGAGATTAACCGAACAATCTCGTATCGTTGGAGCTTCTGATCTGTAGGTCCATTAGGTCCACCTTCTAGCTCGTAAAGGGTTCTTAGATCATTTGAATTTGAAATGTTCAAATTCATTAGGGAATAAATATAATGTATATTGATACGATATAATATATAGTTTTGGAACTATATATTATAAATTTAATGTGAATAAGATTCATATTAAATTACTTGAGAGAATTAAATATTTGAAAGAGTTCAAATATTAAATTCAAATGTGAATATGATTCATATTTGAAAACTATAGGTTAAAATTTAATGTGCACTGGATGTACATTAAAACTATAGGTTAAAGGGGTAATATGATTAAATGAGATTTAATCCAAATTAAATATATGATATTTAATTTATATTATTTAAATTAATAGTTAAATTTGATTTAATTATTATTTAACTATTATTATTATTATTATTTTAATAATAAAAATAAAGGAACGTGTCTTCCAGACACGTTCCCACTATCCCTTTCCTTCTCCCTATCGATAGCTTAACAGGGAGAAGGGGTGTGAAATGATCAACAGATCAATTGGTGTTCTCACAGAAGAAATTGCTCGATCTCTCTCTCTCAATCTTCTAATTCCCAAAAACCTTCCAATTGTTGGAATCCTTCCCACAAAGGGTTTTGTTCTAAGATCTCAGAGGATAGAAGGTTTTCCTCGTGGTGTTGTTCAATTGAAGAAAACAGAGAAGCATCTTGGAAGTTTCTGTGTTGTTGTCTTGTTTGGAGCAAGGAGTTGCTGCAAGTTGAAACTACAAAGGTATTTTTCTTCTCTTTAGTTTAATTGTTAAACTCAACATATGTTTGCATGTATGCAATTAATCCATGTCTAATAGGATTAGAATTTCCATGCTTGTTCTGTTTTATTTATCAATGTACTGGTTTTTGTTTCAATTAAAACAATCAAGCAATTTACGATCCCAAACACGTTTCCGCTGCTCAAGGAGATCCGATCTCCATCATCCTCATAGTCAACCCCTTCGACCTGGGTAAAACCCTTTGCCACTAGTCGTGCTTTGAAGGTCTGCACCATCCCATCTACGCCACGTTTATGCTTGTAGATCCATTTGCAACCAATAGGTTTTACCCCATCCGGTTGATCCACAAGCTCCCAGACGGAATTGAAGTACATCGACTCCATTTCCTGGTCCATAGCTTTAATCCATTCGTCCTTGTCAATGTCTGTCATTGCCTGATCATAGGTCAATGGATCCTTGCAAACATCATCAGGGGTGTGACTTGGGTTTCAACTAAACCCATGTAACGTTCAGGCTGTCTCACAGCCCTCCCACTACGTCGAGGCATTTCCAACTCTCGGGAACGGACTTGACTAGACGTGTTAGGATCAACAAAACTTGTTGATGTACTAGCACCATCAGCAACTCTTGCTGATGTACTGTCCATTTCGTTTAACACAATTTTACTCTTAGGTAAATGATCCCTGACATGGTCTTCCTCAAGGAAAGTGGCGTTTGTCAACACAAGCACCCTATTTTCCTTAGGATAAAAAAATATACCACCCCTAGTCTCTTTTGGATAACCTACAAAAAGGCACAATTTCGAACGGGGTTCCAACTTTTTCGGGTTTGACACCAACACGTGGGTCGGGCATCTCCAAATTCTGAAATGGTGTAAACTACCTTTACGTCCATTCCAGAGTTCGAAAGGTGTTTCACAAACACTTTTCGACGGAACGTTGTTCAAAATATACACCACAATCTCCACTGCGTAACCCAAAAAGAATCAGGGAGACGAGCATAGCTCATCATCGACTGAACCATGTCCAACAAGGTTCTGTTTCTCCTCTCCGATACACCATTCTGTTGTGGCATACCAGGTGCTGAGAGTTGGGACGTAATTCTCTGTTCTATCATATAGTCCTGGAACTCTGTGTCCATATACTCTCCACCTCGATCAAATCGAAGTGTTTTTATCGTTTTACCTAACAGGTTCTCAACCTCAGTGTTGTACTCCTTGAACTTTTCAAGAGTTTCAGACTTCCTATGCATTAGGTAAATATACCCATACCTTGAATAGTCATCTATAAAAGATACAAAGTGTTCGTAACCACCTCGTGCTTTAACATTCATCGGACCACAGAGGTCAGAATGTATAAGCTCAAGGAGCTCTTTGGCTCTATATCCTTTTCCACTAAAAGGACGTTTGGTCATTTTGCCTTCGAGGCATGACTCACACACCGGTAAAGAGTTTTCTTCCAACTCGCTTAGAAGTCCATTCTTCACTAGTCTCTCAATCCTATTTAGATTGATGTGACCTAACCTAAGATGCCAAAGATGGGCATTTTCTTTTGGAGAAACTTTTACTCTTTTATTGCAGTTTTAAATAATTCAGTGTTCAAAACGCTTTTGACCGAATTAGGTTTCAAAACATACAGATTAGACTTAAGTGAAGCAGAACAAATGAAGTTCCCATTTCGGGAAATAAACGCTTTATTGTCATTAAATGAAACGGAAATAGAAACGAGGTTTCTAGTAAACCCTGGAACTATATACAAATTGTCTAACAATAAGTAATTCCTGCCAAAATAGAGCTTCACTTTGTCGATCGCTGCAGCAGAGACAATCTCCCCAGATCCAACCCGTATCTCACCCTCTCGCAGCTGCTGCCAGGAATCAATTCCCTGAAAAGAAGAACAAACGTGGTTAGTGGCGCTCGAATCCAATATCCAGGCAGAGTCATTACTCTCCACTAAACATGTTTCAGTTACTAGTAAATCACATTTACCTTGATTCTTCCTCTTGGCAAGGAACTTGGGACAGTTTCTCTTCCAGTGGTCGTCCCCATTGCAGTGGAAACACTTTCCTTTCTCTGCAACTTCCTTGACCTTTTTGCCCTTTTGGGCGGCAACTCGGTCAGCTTTACCCTTCTTCATCTTCTTCTTCCCTTTCGGGCGAGAAGAAGCAACAGATTTAGTCCCAGAGGTCGAACCCCTGTGATAGAACCTGAAGGCAACATTTGCCTTAGCTTCTGGTGTTCTGATTCTCATCAAGGACTGGAAGTTCTCAGAGTGGTTCGTAAGAGTGGTCGCAGTGTAGCTTATCTTGTTCATAACTCGCGTTGTTACGAAATCAAGGAAACTCTTCGGAAGAGTCTCCAAGATAAAGCTGACCTGACTCGACTCATCGATCGAAGCCCCGTTCATCTCCGCCAGATTAAAGTGGGTCATCATGTCTAGAACGTGTTCTCGGACAGACGTCCCTTCTTTCACCGAGCGTTGAAGACGTGTTTAAGCGAGTCATGCCTGACCTAAAAGGATTGTTGTCCAAACATGTCCTGCAAGGACTCCATGATCACCTTGGCGGTGATCATCAACTCGTGCTTCTTTGCCAATACTTCAGATAAGGTTGCAATTATGTAGACCTTGGCCTTTTCATTGGCCCTGATCCATCGATCGTATGCATCACGAACACTTCGTGATGCAGTCGAGCTCGGCAACTGAGGCACTCCTCAGTAAGCACGAACTTAAGGTCGTCGGTTACAAGTATCGTGTGTATATTGTTCTTCCACGTTTGAAAGTTATCTCCCACTAATTTATCTGAAGCGAGTAATTCTATGATTAAGCTAGACATATTTTGCTGAAAAATCAAATAAAACTTTATGTCAGTCTCGCAAAATTTTTTGAAATCCAATCAAGTTTTAGCAAAATTTAATCCTATGATACCTAGGTCATTTAAAAATTTGAAATGATATCCTAAAGGTTTAGAATGACCGCCACCGAAGGGTGAACAGAAACACTCCTCCTCTAGGGCGATACTATCTCGACCAGACCCTAATCCCAGAATAACTCTTATTCCATTAGGCGTCCAGTTACCATTATTTGGTCGAATTCATTAACACTTAACGAACTCGTGAGTGTCACCCTCAATCTTTAAGTTTCCAAGTATCCGTCCAAACGATAGGCACCGAAGGGTGAACCAAGAAGGAAAACCAACAAGGAAACTGTATCCCTTTTGAGAATTCACGGTGTTCCAACTCCCATGATCAAGGTCATCCGAAGGGATTGTCTGGTCCAGGCCAACCTAGCAGGCGGATCATAGGGGTCTCACAGTGTGAATCGAACGAAGAGACTGTGGGTCCCATTTTCACAGGTCCCGCTCCCACTCACTATTAGTACTCTCTCCATCCACTATGATATTGACCCATATAAATACATCCGAAGGGGGACGCTCCCATTTACGCCACGAGGCCGAGTATGGATCTCACGGTGCGGACTTAACGGAGATTTGTGGTTGGAAAATTAAATGTATCTTATATACTTTATTTCCTCCCACTCAACACTTTATAATTTTCGGGATTGACCTAGATAAACTGCTAAAATTTACCTAAGTCTTCCAATATAACGTTTATATTGATTTAGCCTAAGTTTATAATCACATTATTAACTTAGGTCTATGTGAGTAAATTAATCAACTTTTAATTAACGACACTCACGATAATATAACTTAAGAATCTCCGAACCGAATTCACTCCCTGGTCGGTTTCCAGGTAGGGGTGTTCTGCAAGCGTCAACTTAAATACCCCAACCTGAGACAAAACCTTCCTTACACAGAGTTACTAATCAGTCACCATTCAAAGGTCATATTTTGATTTCCTAATTCTAATCTTATTAGAACTAGAAAACCTAAGTCTAAATATTCAAGTTCTAAACAATTTAAAACTAATAATTAACTTAGGTTACATGCATTTCTATGTTATAGTGTTTGATCATTCATCACATGAATAACTATAGACTATAACAAATATTCATCACATGAAATTAAATGCATGAGCATGCTCTAATAAAATATAACTCTTATATTAAATAAATTAAAACATGCTTTTAATTATATTATAACACTTATAATATAACCTAACATGCATACTATATATTATAACACTTATAATATAAATGATGTATGAAATGTTTAACCTAAGGTGGGATTTTAAATCTATATGGCGTACATTATGCACATAGAAATAATTAAATCATACATCTCATGCATAAAATAATTAAATAGCAAAAATGAACCGGTTTTGGCACTTAGGGGCATTTATTTAATTAATTAACATTAATATAACTATTATATTAATATTAATTAAAAAATAAATTTAGTTAAATAAATAAATTACATTTTACAAAAACTAATTAAATAAAAAATAATAAAATAAGCCCCACGTTGAACAAAACCATCCAATTGCCCACGTCCTCGCGAAGTGGCCACTGGAACCGCCCCATCACGCACGTAGCGTTACAACGCCATGGGCAGCGTTGCAACGCT
This sequence comes from Trichosanthes cucumerina, assembly GCA_036507285.1. NCBI lineage: Eukaryota > Viridiplantae > Streptophyta > Magnoliopsida > Cucurbitales > Cucurbitaceae > Trichosanthes > Trichosanthes cucumerina. The sequence goes on from CM071844.1 coordinate 64,166,111, forward strand.
GCAGTGCTCCGCGTTGCGCCCAGCGCGCTCCATGCCTCGGCGTTGCAACGCTGCGCTGCAGCTAAGCCTCCGCCCGCAATGGCAACGTTAAGACACCGATGAACAACGTCTCAACGCTGTCGACAGAACAACAAGCTTCTTGTGCTGTTCTTCGTCGTTTCTCACCTATTTCTTCTCTGATTTCTTCACAGCATCTCATGCCATGAACGCACGGACTTACAGACTCGATTTACATTAAAATTTGCCCAAAACACCGGGCCCTTACATTGATCTCATCAACGTAATGTAAATCTAAAACATAGTGCCAAAATCGAAAAAGTCCATTTTGCAAACCACAATTTATCACATAAATCGAAGCATTTACCCACCTAATTTTAAGAAAAACAAATGCACAACAAGAAGCCAACGATTGGCTCTGATACCAATTGAAGGGAATGAGAATCCTTGCACAGCGGAAGACGATCAAATCGTCGTGGTATCGTTGTGAAATTCATTTTCTTAAAACTAAACTATCTTATAGTATTAAGTTAAACATGCTTATAAAGAAGGAAAAACATCAAACAAGAACCACTTACTTGTTGAAGAACGTCTTCAAGATTCCTTCCTCCGATCACGAACTCTTCGTGTTCTTCTCAACGATTTCGAACCCTCGAACAAAACCAACGAACGGACACTTCCACTCGATTACTCGGTTGTTCTATGTTAGGTAGAAGGAGAGAAGTGGGTCTCTTCTTTGGTGTAGGGAGGAGAGTTTTAGAGAGATGTGTGTGAGAGAGAATGACAATTGCTTTTGGAGAGAAAATCCAAAAATGAGCAAATTGGCTTACTTCCCCTTCTTGCAAAGGGGTTTATATAATGGTGATAGGTGGAGTTGAAATCCCCAGCTATTTACCATTTTACCACAACCATAGGTTATGCAAATAATATTTGCATAACCACATATAATAAGATATCTCATATCTCATTTTACAAATCACATTTGTGTTATTGTGGATTTTTAAATTGAATCACATTCAATCTAATTTCTCTCATATATTCAATTTCTCCAAGTTGGCCCTAATTCAACAATTAGGCTAACCTGTAGTTTATTATGAATCTCATTCACATTAAACTATATAATATGTCATTCATATCTCATATAAATGATATTATTACCCTTTAGTGAACTTGAACACTTCAAATTCACACAAAAAATATAAACCTTCTATTAATCAAGTTTGAGCCAATCGAGGGACCTAATGAACCTACAGTGACGAGCTCCAATGATCCGAGATTAACGTGTCAAACTCTTTGACCCAGTTAACCAACATTCATTAGCTACGGTAACACTCCACTAAAGCCGTAGCTGCACTCCCGTCAGTGTAAGACAAGATGTGTCCACTGATATAACCAATGCTCATGAGTCGACCCTTCACAGGTTGTTCATAGACACTTTTGGGTCAAATTACTGTTTCACCCCTGTGTCTACTTCTTGCTCCTTAAGTCCCTACTGCTCCTCTAATGAACAACAACGTTGTAATGGTCCAACCATACACAACACCTCTCTCGGGCCAGTAAGAGGGTGGGCACCCGTTGTCCAAGCCCTGAAGACAACACTTAAGGGAACAACTCCTCTAGTTTTCCTAAAGGCGGGAACGAGTGAATTCCATCTCGCGTAGTTAAGTTCCCAGCTCCCTACTTGGTCCTGTCCCTGAGAAGATAGACATATTGGGCGAGTAACTGTGACCACCCTCACCCGTACTAGTCAAAGGACAGACCCCCGCAGATAGGAGTCCGTAACACGCTCAGGATTCAGTTCGAGTCACTAATGGTCATCTACGAAGTTATTAGTCCATATTGTTAACGGTATTACATGAGTAGGTCTAATAATACACGGTCTGGTCTTGTACAATCTCATTGCACAGGATGCCCCCACTCGCATGTCAACCACATGAACGAGTCAGATCACCTCGTTTGTATCTAATACAAAGCGGGTCGCATTCATAGCGTATCCAAGATTAGGTCTCCAACCCTATCCATGTACTGTAGACCGTTCGGGTCATTAACTCGAACGTGATCTTCCCTGTCTGTCCACTACACACCGTTCAAGTTCTAGTTCTCTCATATATTCAATGACCCTGAAGCTTAGTTTATTGGACAAAGTTTATAAAAATTGTGAGACACAAAGTGATGAATTTCAAATGGTAAATTACAAACAAAACGAGATTAGGATATACATCCCAATAAAAACCATGCATAACCTCAGGAGCCCAATTTCCACCGCCCCTTCCAATTCTTTCATGACATACATACATGCATGGGGTCTCATTTATTTATCATGACTATAACGCACATAACGTGAGAAAACAATAAGCTAACATTCATGGCATAACTTTCATAAGTTGACTGAAATAATACTTTAGAACATAAAAGATTTTAAAAGTGTAAATAATAAAATACTTTTGAAATAAAGTAACGAAAAGTCATTTTTTAATCTCATTTTAGAAAGTTCGGCACATGGTCCCTTACCTTAGTCTTAGCTCTGAATTATACTAGGGTTTGTTTTCACTTGATGTCCTCCCACTTGGCCAATGAACGAACCCCTAAAACCAAAATCATAACCTCCTAATTTAGATTCATACTCATAAATAACCTTATTCTTGAAATTCAACGCTAACCACGCTAAAATACCACTAACGGAAACTTAAAACGGACTCGGGAGACGAAACTAGTGGGATCAGACAAAGTCCAGCGAGCAGTGGCGCATGGCCGGCGGTGGCGGTGCATGCGACGGTGGTGGCAGCGCATCCTGGCGCGTGGAGTGTACCCCTGGAATCCTTGTGGTCCAATCTACTAGGAAACGGTCCTAAAACTCCAAAAACTGATTGAAATTAAGGCAAACCAAACAAACCAAGTTAGTGGTTTGGAGTCCGGTTCGCATGTTGCAGAAGAAGGTCACCGTCCGTGACTTGTGTTGGATTAGGATTCCGGCGAGGCTGTAACAGTGGCTCCAACCCACAACTCGACGAGCCGCTTGCAAATGAACGTGTGGCGGCTTGGTTCGTTGACTGCTCGAGGCGTCCGACAAGTTGTGCAGCAGTGGGAATCCGACAAAGGACGATGGCGAAGCGTCCACTGTGCGAGGATGTTGGTGGCTGTCGTGCGGTGGATGGCGGCGTGACACGAAGGTGGCTTCGACACGTCAGAGGCACGGGCGGCGAAAAACGACGGCGAGTCGAGAGGGAAAACGTGATTCCGACGGTCGATTTCACGAGAAAGAAGAAAGAGTTGGTGAAGATGCCTCGAAAAACGTGATTTACAAACCTAAGAAACCCTAATTGACTTTTCTTTAAAATTACGAAAATACCCCTCAACCTTCTACTAACTACAAATATTCCATTGAACCTATTTAAAAGTTCTAAATTTGTCTCTAATAAACTCAAAAATTTTAAATTTACATAAACTTAATTTAAATTACGAAGCCTAAGGCCCAAATAATTAAATTTCCTTTAAAATTTGACCCAAAGGTATAAATTAAAAGGCATCTAGAGTTCAGGGTGTCGTTACACTTGACATAAGAAAAGAACTCCAATGGTGTCTCCATGGCCTCGTCAAGTCCTCACCTCAATCACTCGCCTCGTGGTTTAGCATTATCTGCAAAAAAACATCAAAGTAGTTGGGTGAGTATAAAAATACTTAGTACGTAGACCACTTAAGGATCCAAATTTCGACTACACAAGAGGCAAACCTTATTGCTTCACCCTCACACAAATTACTACAAGAAAACATGTCTATTACCACAATTCTTTTGCAGTGCTTTGGAGATTGTTGCCATTGATTATTAAATTGCAGCAGTTTGTAGCAACACATAACCAAACCGTTACTACATATACATAGTGCAACAGTTTGTTTACAACATCTTAAAAATTGTTGTAATATATATTCAATTGCAGCGGTTCGCTAATGACGTATTTAGAAACTGTTACAAATATCAAAATTGCAACGCTTAAGTTGTATTATTTTTAATAACGGTTATGTAAATGTTGTGGTAGAGTCTATTGCAACAATCCTGTTGCAATGTTTAAAACATTATTGCAATAATTTAATGTAACTACAATAGTTTATTTAATTACCTAAGTTGATTAATGAAAATTTTATGGTATTGACTAAATAGTTTTTTTTTTTCAAATTTATGAACTTATACACGAAATTGAAAATATTAAGTGAATAAAATAAAGTACCTGAAAATTAAGCAACCAAAATAATATAATTAAAGAAGTTTGAAAATTGAAGGACTTATTTAAACAAAGTTCCCTCTCTTATTTTTTATTAGTTAGTTTTGGCTCCAAATTTCACTCTCTTATTTTTTATTAGTTAGTTTTGGCTCCAAATTTCACTCTCTTATTTTAGAATGCAAAAATACTTCAAATAAATTCCCTCTCTTATTTTAAAAATGTTAAAAAAAAAAAAAAAAAAGAAGAAAAGGAAAAGAAAGAGAACGACAAACCTTCACGTTTCACACAAAACCCTTCGTTTTCCATCTCTCCCCCCCTATATCTTCTCTGCACCGATTTTTATCCTTTCTTTAAGTTCTTCACAATCTTTTTCAGACTCATCTCGCACACGTCGACGACGGTCAAATTCAGAGGAATTTTGTTGGCGTTTTGGATCGTTTTTGAAACCCACGAATACACTCACCAGCAAACTCTCAAAATTTTTGAGTAAGTTCTCCACAATCTTTGATTTCTTTGCTAAATTATTAGGACTTATAAGATTTACAACTAAATCATCATAGAAATTGAACATTAATTTACAACCAACAACTTCAGAAACTTAATACCAATAAAATAAACACCATTGACCATCCACAGGGAAGATAATAGATTGCTAAAAGAGGTAATATAGGTTGCTAGTTTTTTATTGTAAATTTATAAACCACATCCACATGGGAGCCGTATTCTAATGATTTTAATTGTTGAATTTTGGAGCTTATTTTTAACACTCATGTATATGTGGGAAAGAGTAATAAGTTTCAATATATGGGGTTGTTAATCGGATTGGTGGTGACTGTTGGGGTAAGTGAGCTCCATTTTGCTTGTTTTGGGTGGTGGTTTATCTTTTGAAAACAGAGTACGTGAAGAATTTGTTAATATGAGTTATATTGTTTTGGCCATGTGGTTCAAAAGATTCTCATAAAATGAAATGAAGAGAGCAAGAGATAGGGAAAGGAGGGTTGAATTGCTTACAAAGAGATTAGAAGGCAACAAGGAGATGCAAAATTATTTTAGTGAATTTTTTCTTGAAGTTTTCATGGCAAAAATTAAGTCAACTTGTAAATACTTAGAAGCTATAGAAAGGCGACTCAAGTTGGAAATTAAAGTTTCTCTAAGAACATAGATCTTGTTCAAATGCTAGTTTACTAATAGTAATACTAATAATAGGAACAAGGTAGTGTTCTTAAAGTAATGTAGAAATTTACTTAGTTGATTACCAAAATCCTCAATGACAGAAAACCAATGCTACTTGCAATAGTAAGCACAAACCTATTTAATTAATAAATAAGTTATAGAAGTTGATAAAAGTACCTCGAATGTCCAGTAGTATGTCCAGTTGGTTGAAGTATAAAAACAACATTACCAACGGAGGGTTTTAATATCAACATTGTAAGTATTTATGTTTCAATCTTATCTTATGTTTAACAACTAATTTTTTATTGCTAACTCATGTCGTTTTATGTTTCAAGCTTCAACCCATCTTCATTGAAACTCATGTACATAGTTTAGGAGACTTATTTTCTCCCTTGTATCTCAGGTAGGTAGTTTCTTGTATATTATTATTTATATCAAGTTAATTGTCTTCAATATTTATCTAAATTGATAAAAATTTGTGCTATGATTTATAATGTGTTTGATATAGCTATCCTGCAGTTATGGTAACTATATAACATAGTTCGTAATTCATAGAACTGTTTGATCATATATTTTTCTTTTTTTTTAATTTGCTTAGTTTATTTTTATGTTTAAGTATTGATTGTTTTTACTAATGATGTGTTAGATTAACCATTTCAATGGACAAGACTTGGATTGGTAAATCTAGAGGTAGTATAGAATACTTAGATGGAGTAGCTTCATTTCTGAACTTTGCCTTTGAGAAGCATCTCAAGATGGAAATATTTTGTGCCCATGTAAAAAATGTGGAAACACGTTTTGGTTTAATAAAGACAATGTATATGATCATTTAGTGTGTAATGGATTTGCTAAAGGTTATACTTGTTGGGTGTTCCATGGTGAATCTATTCCGGATTGTTTAGTTGGCCAAAATCAAGTTCTGAATGAATCTTTTGTTCATGAAAGTTTAGATGTAGATGAACGTGATAATATGCAAGACATGTTGTAAGAGGCTTTTGGATATTTTGATGAAAATGCATTCCAAAGGGTGGGTGTGAATGTTGATGAATTGCCAAGAGAAATACCAAATATTGATGTATCAAATTTATGTGACTTGGTTAGAGATTGTAATTGTGAGTTATATCCCGGATGTAAAAAATTTTCCAAACTTTCATTTATTGTACGCCTTTACCATATCAAATGTATGAGTGGTTGGAGTAATAAGTCATTCTCATTACTTCTTGACTTATTATGTGAAACATTTCTAGAGGGAATCAAGTTTCCTAAAACCTTTTATGAAACAGAGAAAATTATTAATAACTTCGGACTTGGATATGAAAAAATTCATGCATGTCCTAATGATTGTATGTTATATTGGAAAAACAAAATAGAAGATGAATCATGCATGACTTGTGGGACTTCAAGATGTGTAGAAAAAGAAAAATAGTGTGCAAAAATATCAGGAACACAAGCAAAGAAAAAGAGGAAGAAAATTGCTGCTAAAATATTGCGTTACTTTCCACTAAAAAGTAGATTACAAAGGCTGTATATGTCTTCAAAAACTGTTGAGCACATGCAATGGCATGACGAAGGATGAACTAAAGATGGAGTTTTAAGGCATCCAGCTGACACAGAGGCTTGGAAAGCATTTGACATGAAATATTATGAATTTTCATCAGAATCTCGTAATGTAAGACTAGCATTGGCTAGCGATGGCTTCAATCCTTTTGGGATCATGAGTTGTGGAACATAGGCATTCCTACCTATGATGCATCTAAAAAAGAAATGTTCACACTTCGTGCATCTCTAATGTGGGCCATTAGTGACTTTCCTGGATTTGATAACTTATCTGGATGGAGTACTCATTCTAAATATGTGTGCCCTTCTTGTGGTTTCAACATTTGCTCATTAAGATTAAAGAAATGCATGAAGTTTTATTTCATGGGTCATAGGAGATTTTTAGAGTTGGGCCATAAATCTTGTTATGATCGAAGATTTAATGGTACTATTGAAGATCAAATAACCCCTGTACCACCTTCAGACTCTACAGTACTAGAACAATTACGTAATGTTAATGTGGTTTTTGGAAGAACTACATTAAGTGGAACAAAACGAAGACCTTGGGTAGATAATGTGCAATATTGGAAGAAAAAGAGCAATTTTTTCACACACCCTTATTGGGAGTTTAATCTTGTTCGTCACAACTTGGATGTAATGCACATAGAAAAAAATGTATGTGACAACATACTTGGAACGTTGTTAAATGATCCAAATAAAAGTAAGGATCATTTAATGCTCGACTAGACCTTCAATTATTGGGTATAAGGCATGAACTTCATCCTCAATCTCGTGGATCAAATAAATTGTATTTACCTTATGCTTGCTACTCATTGACTACTCATGAGAAAGATATATTTTGTCGTATGCTTAAAAGCATCAAAGTTCTTGATGGTTATGCGTCAAATATCTCTCAGTGTATTGATCTTAAGCAGAAAAAGTTGCTAGGAATTAAAAGTCATGATTGCCACATCATTATGGAGCAACTTTTGCCTATAGCATTACGAAGTGTGTTGTCAAAGAGTGTTAACCTAGTTATGATTGAATTATGCTCTTATTTTAAAGAGTTATGTTCTCCAGTGCTCCATGTGGATGATCTTATCAAACTTCAATCTCGTATCATCATCACACTTTGCCAATTAGAAAGAATATTTCCTCCATCATTTTTTACTATTATGGTTCATTTAATTGTTCATCTACCAGAAGAGGCCAAACTTGCTAGTCCTATTCAATATAGGTGGATGTATCCTTTTGAAAGGTACTTACAAAGTTAACATTTTCTTTCATAATTATTACAATTTTTTTTATCATACAATTCATATTACATAGGTTTTTGGGCAAACTTAAGTCATATGTAAGAAACAAGGCACATCCACAAGGCTCAATTGTGGAAGGTTACGTGATAGATGAATGTGCAACATTTTGTTCAAACTATTTGAATGGTATTGATACAGTGTTCAATGATCCAAGGAGAAATGATGACTTAATTTCAGAAGTCGAAGCTATTAGTACATCATTATTTCCAATGTTAGGAAGATCAATTAAGAGTGTTGTAAATTGTACTTTGGATGACATCTCTTGGATACAAGCACACCGATATGTAGTTTCAATTCTGAATTAACAAGCATATTTCGTAGGTAAACCTTTTTAATAGTTTATATTTTTTTTAGAGATTATGAAGAATTATTGTTATACGTAGTTAACTTTTTTATATATTATATTTTATTGATAATTCATTTTAACAAGTATTATTATATGTAGAGATTATGAAACAATAGTGAAGAAACTCAATCGCAGTCGTCGACCATCTCGAAATGAAATTGATAAAATTATCAATGAATCATTTCACGAGTAGTTTTAATCACATGTAAGTGTATATAAAAACTTCATTTCATATATATTTTATGAAATGATTCATGAGTACCTATACTTATTTATAGATTCAATATCAGGTTTCAAAATTAGGAGATAAAGTTTCAAAAAAGTTAGGTGGCTTGCTCGAGGTCCTAATCAAGTTATAAAAAAGTATGATTGGTATAATATAAATGGATTTGCCTTCCGTACAAAGGATACAAATGCATCCATGAAGACACAAAATAGTGGAGTATCGATGGTACCACAAATTACAAGGTATGCTAGTTCGCGAGATAGAAATCCTGTAGTAGGAGATGTTATATACTATGGGATTTTAAGACAAATTATTGAATTAAATTATTATGATCGATTCAAGGTGGTTTTGTTTAAATGTGATTTGGTAGATCGAACGGTAGGAATTGGAAAAAAAAATTGACATGTATAATTTTACTTTAGTGAATTTCTCGCAGTTAGTTCATACAATAGAATTATTAGGACATGAGCCATTTGTCTTTGCATCTCAAACAAGAATGGTATATTACATTTTGGATCCAAAAGAACCTGAATGGAGTGTTGTAGTTCATACCAAACCTCGTGATTTGTTTAATATGGGGAACTTGTCAAGTGAAATTGAGAGCAATAATTGTGAGATTGGGTCATCAAATATATCTTCGCGGATGATGTTTATGATGATGCTTATGCCAATTTAGATTTAGTCAAAAAGGATGTAGATGGAATCACTATCAGTCATTCATTAGATGCTGAACCAATTGAAAATATAAATGATAATACTGATTCTGATTCTTAGACCTCCAAACAAATTTCTCCAAACAAATTTTAAAATTGTAAGTTATATTTTTCATTTTAACAATTTAGTGTTTTAAATTATGTATTTTTAGTTAAAAAAAAACATTTGTGACTAATTCTTTATTTAGGTGAAATATGCCTTCGTCATGAGTCCAGTACTTTAGAAGAAAATTCTACCAATTTGGAGGAAGCTAATGTTGATACATAACCTGATTTAGTGTTGATGGTGATGTTGACGTTGAAGGTATGTTTAAATTTATTTTAGAATTGATATTTAAAGTATACTTGTTAACTTTTTTTCTTTAAAAATAGATTCATCTAGGGCACGTAAGACACGTGATCAAACACGCATGTTGGTGTTTGGAATTTAAAAGAAGGTCAGAAGATAGTGTTGGAGTTCAACAATTTAAACCAACCTATAAAAGTTGGTTCAAATGTTTTGGGTAATTTCTTAGGGACTATTGGAAGAACTTGTAACATTTGTCCCTTAAATTATGATGATTGAAGAAAGGTGCCCAATATATATAAAGATGAGGTTTGGGAGATCATTAAGGTATGTCGACTAAATTATATGTTGTGCATGTATTTAAGTATATATGATCTAGATTATTTATTTGCATACTCATTTACTTTATATTGTTCTTTCAATCAAAATTCACAGTTCTAGAAAAACATAGAAAATGATATTTGTCCTCATTATCTAGAAAGTGGGGTGACTATAAATGTAATCTACGAGGACGATATGCTTCAAAGTATATACTGAAGATGAATGCTTGAAACATAAACCTGATAATATACCTAGAGATCAATGGGTTGGCATAGTTTCTTTTTCGTACTCATCCGAAGGAATGGTAATTTTTTTTAATGTTATTATTGTTCAATAAAAAAATTGTTTATTTTATGTAATTTCATATTTATATATTTATTTATATCTCAGAAACGTAGTGCAAGAAATCCAGAGATACATAAGAAACAAAAATTTACTCATTCAGGCAAAAGAAAAAGCCTAGCACGAAAAACAAATGAGATGGTAATTTTTTTTCATATATTTGTATTGTTTAGCAAGTTTTGATGTGCATAATTAGCTTTCTTAATGATAAAAAGAAGAATTGGGAAGGGACCCACCAGAGTAGAAGTCTTTTTATAGCCGCTCATAAACGTAAGGATGGAAGTTACATTGATGAGGAATCTAATTGTTGTAAGTTAAAAGTTAATTTTTTTAAAAACTAAAATTTTATGGTTTATTAACTTTAAATTTATTCTTTGGATAGGGAAAATTTCAAGAATACATGAATCACAATGTAGATAACTCAAAAGTTATGCCTTCTGAGATGAAGGTGTTTGACCAAGTCATGGGTAAAGAACATTCAGGACGTGTTCGTGGAATGGGATTAGGACCTACCCCAACTGAAGTTTTTAAAACTAAATCTCGTCGATTTGCATGCGTTGAGATCAATTCTGGAACAAGTATGGATGACCATGAAACTGTAGAAGGAAGATCTAGAATGACCAAATTAGAGTCTGAAATAGCGGAGATGCGATCAGATATGAAAAAAGTACTTTCAGTATTAGGACAAATTAATTGTATGCAAGTTGGAAGTAATAGCGGGACATCTTTCGATGACAATTCAAGAGAGGTATGAAATATAAATTATTTTATTTTAGTATTATAATTTTTATTGTAGTCTTTTGTTATTTTAATATTTTATTTTGACTTGCTAATAAAATCGAAGAGCAAATAAAACTAGAAATAATGAAAAATCAATGTCAAGTTCGCACAAAACTACATAGTGACATGTCTCAAACTTAAAGATTAGATGATGAGATAAGTAATAAGTATTTTTTTTCTTTTGATGTTGGAAATATCTTGTAGACATTCGGGTATTAAACTCAATCAGTACTTCATAGATATTTAATACTTTTGGATTTTTTTTTTGTCACTACTTAATTGGTATCATATTACTTCATCTCACCATTTTTACTTATTATAGTTTGTAATTGTCTTTATTTTTATGCATATTGGAGAATTTTGATTATTATGGTTGAAATTTTTAGTTACAAAGTTTTTAAAATTTTTATGACATAAGACAATAACTTGTATTTTTTTTAATAAATTTGAAATGCGCACTCAATTAAAAATCAAAATTTGATAAAAAAAATTATAAAATGTAAAATTGATTCTAAATATAGCTACAATACAAAATTGTTGCGAAATAGACTAAAAAATTATTGTAGCAGTTATTAAAGGATTTTGACGTTTATACAAATTGTTGCAAAAATAGTAGAGGTTCTTATAATCTTCACAATAGAGAAACAATATTGTTGCATGTGTGTAAGCTATTGCAACAATTACAAACTAATTGTTGCAATAGGAGCAAGTTGCAACAATTATCAAGCGGTCCTAATGTATATTGAATCGTTGCAAACTAATAGAGGGTATTTCTTGGTGCTACATTAATTTAGAGAACCGTTGCTATAAAATTTTAATTTGCAACTATTTTTAGGAGATTGCAGCGGTTTTCAAACTGCTACAAACTGAACATCGATTTACAAAACTATCGCAATATGACGTAAATGATCGCTACAGTTCGAGTAACTATGACAGCGGTTTTGTGCACTTGATTCCAGTTGTTATCTAAACCGTTGCAATAAACCTTCCCAACACAGTTTTTGCCAGCGGTTATATAACCGCTGCAACATAGCTTGCACCAGTTTATTTGTGTTGCAATAGATAAAAATATCGTTGCAGTAGACCCTTCATCCTGTAGGTACTCCTGAACAATCCAACCCTCTATTCAGGTAATTACGATTCACACACCTCGCCCTGGGTCTACTCTTGTGGTAATGTCTCGAGTTCCACCCTCGATCCAAGAACATAGGTTGACGATTGCAGTGAAAGAAAGCAACTTTCACACTCGTTCACCTCGCTAGCACAGAGCGATGAAGGAAACACAACCCTCATGCTTTAAATGATAGGGAATCATCCCTAGGCTAGCACACTGGATGAACGAAAACAACCATCATCCTACACTCATTGGGGGAATCACCCCCAAGCTAATGCGCTGAAGAGGAAAGCAACCCTCAATCAGTCGCGATGGGGGAATCATCCCCTAAACTAACTATAGTAAAAGAGACAACAACTCTAATGTCGACACTCAGACTCGTCAACCTAGAGGTTCGAACTCGTCCAGGGGTACTGCGAGGGTCGGTGGTGTTAGTCTAAAGGGTTTCTGCTCATTCATAACACTTTGGAGCTTCTAGGGTGATCAACCCTACCAAGTCCATCCTATCGAATCTAATTCACATCCAACCTAGCACGAGGTTCAAATACACAACTAGGGATATGAATTTGATATCAAACTAGCTTAGGTAAACACGACTCAAACATAAGTTCAACGAACCCATTATAATCAAAGTCTCACACTTACTCGAGCAAGCTTGTCTCTTAAACAAACTAGCTCGATATGCCTCTCAGTCCCTACCACAATCAAACCAAGCCACAACACGTTAAACATGTTAGTCATGAATAAAATTTTAAATGCACGAAACACGAATAATGTCTTTGAGCACTACATCCCTACAAGGAGTTCTAAACCGACCACTTGAAGGGATTTGGAATTCCCGCAGCGGAAGACGTTGTGAAATGACGTTGTTTCGTAGTGTAATTCGTATCTTAAAATTGAATTAAACTACTTTAATTCTAGGCTAAACGTGCTGAAAAATGAAGGAAAACAATGAGTAACACGTTACTTACTTGTTGAAGAACTCTTCTTGAAAGCTTTCCTCCTCCGGTCACGATCTCTCTCGAACCAACGATCTTTACGAACTCGATCCTCGAACTGAACGGTGAGACACTTCCAAAAAGCCTTCTCGGTTGTTCTCGGGAGGTTGAGGGAGAGTGAGTGGGACTCCCTTTGGTTTTGGGTGAGGAGAATTCTTGAGAGAATTGAGAGAGAATGAGAGAATTTGCCTTGCTCTCTTTGGATGAAAATCCAAAAAATGGCAAAATGGCATCACAAAGGCTTCTTGCAAGCACTTTAAATACTAGTGTATGGTGGAGTTAAAACCTCCACCAAATCACAATTTAACCACAATCATACGATATGCAAATCATATTTGCATATCACATAATATAAGGTATCTCATACCTTATTATACAAATCTCATTTGCATAAATGTGGAATTTTAAATTGAATCACATTCAATTTAATTTCTCTCAATTCCATTTCTCCAATGAACACTAATTAATCAATTAGGCTATACTATAGTTTATTATGAATCTCATTCACATCAAACTATATATTATGTCATCTATATCACATATAAATGACATAAATACCCAAATAATGAATTTGAACACTTCCAATTCACACCAAACTGTAACCCTTCAATTTGTCCAATTTGAGCCAACCAAGGGACCTAATGGACCTACAGATGACGAGCTCCAATGATCCGAGATTAACCTGTCAAACTCTTTGATCCGGTTATTCAACATTCATTAGCTACGGTAACACTCCACTAAAGCCCTCAATTCTTCCTCTCGTTCCTTTTATCTTGGGCATCTCACTTGGAATGCTATGCATTCTTTTCGATCTTGTACTGACGCGGAACACCAACCCAATCTCGACGAAAAAAACTGTAAAAGGGCCCGTCACTTCGTTCGTACCTTCTTGGCTTAGGCTTCCAACTGAACTGACTATCCTTGATCCAAGCTGAGTTTTTCATTCCTTAGCTTGGTGCAAAAGGCTTCTCGCGGGTCCTTTTTTCAAGCCCATCTCGAATACGATGCGGTATGGTACTCGTGACCTCTGCTGGTGGTCGCCATCGCCTCATACTTAAATGCCGCCACTCGCTTTCCTACTTAAGGTTAAGGCATCCGCGACCTGGTTGGTCCGTCAAAGCGGCAGACTGACGCACCATATCAATCAAACTTGGTTGAGTCTCCAGGACGAACGACGTGAGTGAGAGCCCAGACCATAGCGTCTTTAGAGACTTCTCTCTCGACTTTAACGACGACAAAAACTTTCTGAATGCTTGAGTGTTTTTGTTGGTTTGTTTTGGCAGGTATGTTGGTATAAAGATATTTAGAGAGAGAATGATCTCGAGTTGACCACTTACCCTGTTGTGCCAAAAGGAACTATAAGCGGACTTTGCTGTTAATCTGCTAGCCATACAAGTATTTCCTCTTCTGCTTCTGTTTTTGGGTTTTTTCTGTGCTTATACAAAAGTTCTTTGAAGATACAGAAAGGGCTAGGTTAGGAGTGCGTAGCTGCACTCCCATCACTGTAGGACAAGTTGTATCCATCGATATAACCAATGCTCGTGAGTCGACCCTTAACAGGTTGTTCGTAGCCACAGCTGGGTCAAATTATCATTTTACCCCTGTGTCTACCTCTTGCTCCTTGAGTCACACTGCTCCTCTAATGAACAACTACGTTGCATGGTCCAACCATAAACAACAACCCTCTCGGGCTAGTGAGAGGGTGGGGCCCCGTTGTTCAAGCATTGAAGACAACACTAAAGGGAACAACCCCTCTAGTTTTCCTGAATCGGAAACGAGTGAATTCCTTCTTGCATAGTCAAGTTCCCAGCTCCTCACGTGGTCCTGTCCCTGTGAACATAGACATATTGGGCGAGTAACTGTGACCACCCTCACCCGTACTAATCAAAGGACAACCCCCCGCAGACAGGAGTCCGTAACACGCTTAGAATTAAGGTCGAGTCACTAATGGTCATCTACGAATTTATTAGTCCTATACTGTCAACGGTGTTACATTAGTATGTCTAATAAGTCACGGTTTGGTCTTGTACAATCTCATTGCACAGGATGCACCCACTCGCATGTCAACCACATGAATGAGTTGGATCACCTCGTTTGTATCTAATACAAAGCGGGCCGCATACACAGCGTATCCAGGATTAGGTCTCCCCAACCCTATTGTTAAGAAACTGCTTTAGGACTAAATCAAGTCCAATGTGTTAGTTGATTTTTTAAAAGTTTGTTCCTATTCTTTAGGAATTAGTAGTTGTTTCTATTCTTTAGGAATTAGTTGGTTTGTTATTCATGCTTGATAATTGGAGCAAGTTTAGGATTATGGATTAGTGGGTTGTGTTTTTGACACTATAAATATTGTAATGCTTTGAGTTTTTTAATAACACGGTAGTTCATTTTCTTCTTGTTCTTCAACAATTCTGCATTACCTTCCTAGAAACAACAATTGGTATCAGAGCCTTATTCTTAAGGGATCTGTGAGTGTGAGGTTGTTGTGCCATGGACATCGAAGCAAGTTCCGGGTTCTCTTCAATTTCTCCACCGGTGTTTGATGGAGATAACTACCAGATTTGGGCAGTTCATATGGAGGCATATATGGAATTTATAGATATTTGGGAAGCTGTGGAAGAGGATTATGAAATTCCTGATCTCCCAAACAATCCCACCATGGCACAAATCAAATTGCAGAAAAAGAAGAAAACAAAGAAATCCAAGGCAAAGGCTTGTTTGTTTCTTCTTGGTCTCATCTACTATCTTCACTCTGATTATGACTCAAAGTCAACATATGAGATATGGAATTATCTCAAGTTAGAGTCCGAGGGAGATGAAAGAATCAAAAGAATGCGTGTGCTAAACTTGATTCGAGAGTTTGAGTTGCAGAAGTTGAAGGAAACAGAATCAATTAAACAGTATTCTGATAGGTTATTGGACATTGCAAACCGAATCAGATTACTTGGTTCTGTGTTCAAGGATTCAAGAATTGTTGAAAGAATTCTTGTAACAGTGCCTGAAAAATTTGAAGCATCCATTTCAGCCTTAGAAAATACCAAGGATTTGACTCAAATCACACTTGTTGAGATTCTCAATGCTTTGCAAGCACAAGAGCAAAGAAGAGCCATGAGGCAAGAAGGTGTTGTTGAAGGAGCCTTACCAGCCAAGCATCATGAGATTGCAAAGAACAACAAGAAGAAAAGGTTTTCAAGAAAAATCAAAATACTGCTAGAGAATCTTCAACCAACAACAAAGTAGGAGAGAAGAAAGGATCCTACCCTCCATGTCAACATTGTAATAGAAAGGGTCATCCTCCTTTCAAATGTTAGAGAAGACCAGACACCAAATGCACAAAATGTAACCAAATGGGGCATGAAGCTGTAATTTGCAGAAGCAAGAATCAACAACAAGGTGAAGAGGCTAAGATTGCTGATCAGGAGGAGGAAGATCAACTGTTTGTGGCTACATGCTTCATGGGCAATGAATCAAATGAAAGTTGGCTGATTGACAGTGGTTGCACCAACCATATGACTAATGACAAGGAGTTGTTTAGAGACTTAAAGCCAACTAACATCACCAAAGTCATAATTGGCAATGGGGATTACATCTCTGTCAAAGGAAAGGGAACTATTGCAATTGCAAGTTGCACAGGTACAAAACATATTCAGGATGTTCTTTTTGTTCCTGACATTGACCAAAATCTGTTGAGTGTGGGTCAACTTATTGAAAAAGACTTTAAAGTTATTTTCGAAGATGAATGTTGTATGATTAAAGATGCAGATAATCAAGATATCTTTAGTGTAAAAATGAAAGGAAAGTGTTTTTCACTCAATCCTTTAGAGGAGAAGCAATCTGTCTTTCTTCTCAAAGAGGATGTTACACAGATTTGGCACAAGAGAGTTGGACACTATCATCATAAGGGGCTACTGCAACTAAGAGAAAAGGAGTTGGCACTTGATGTTCCCAAGCTTAGTGATGCAATCTCAAGCTGCAAAGCGTGTCAGTTTGGAAAACAAAATAGGAAGTCATTCCCGAAGTCAACCTGGAAAGCCACTCAGAAGCTGCAACTCATCCACACGGATGTTGCATGCCCTCAAAGAACGCCTTCTTTAAAAGGTAGCCTTTATTATATTGTCTTTATTGATGACTTCACCAGGATGTGTTGGATTTTTTTTTCTTGAAGTTTAAATCAGAAGTAGCTCAAGTCTTTTGGAAGTTCAAGGCAAGAGTTGAAAATGAAAGTGACAGTAAAATTCAGATTGTAAGATCTGACAATGGGAGAGAGTACACTTCAGCAGAATTTGACAAGTTTTGTGAAGTTTCAGGCATAGAACATCAACTTACGACCTCTTACACACCTCAACAAAATGGAGTTAGTGAGATGAGAAACAGATACATCATGGAGATGTCAAGATGCATGCTGCATGAGAAGAATTTGCCTAAGAAGTTTTGGGCAGAGGCACCAAATACAGCTGTGTTTCTTCAAAACAGGCTTCTCACAAAGGCAGTGAAGGATCAGAAACCATTTGAAGCATGGTATGGTTACAAACCATCTCTAAAATTCCTTAAAGTATTTGATTGTGTGTGTTTCACTCATATTTCACAGAGTAAGTGTTACAAGCTTGATAGGAGAGCTTCACCAGGTATCTTTATAGGTTATAGTACTGTTAGCAAGGCCTATAAAATTTTCCAGCCACAAACTGGAAATATTGTTGTTAGCAGGGATGTTCACTTCGTGGAGGATGAATAGTGGAACTGGGATGATAAAGTAAACGAGGGTCAGACCATGGCAGAGCTGAAACTCAAATTTTCTGGTTCAAGCATGGAAGAAAAAGATAACTGACAGAATGAAATAGTGGATGATGTTCCTGTGAGAGGAACAAGGTTGCTCTCAGATATCTATGAAAGGTGCAATGTTGCTGTGTGTGAACCTGTTGACTATCTAGAAGCAAAAAATGATCAAAAGTGGATAGCTGCAATGAAGGAGGAGTTGTCAATGATTGAGAAGAACAAGACTTGGATCCTTGTGGACAAACCTCAAGGCAGGAAGGTAATTGGAGTTAAGTGGGTGTTCAGAACCAAGCTTAACGTCGATGGCTCGATCAACAAGCACAAAGCCAGACTTGTGGTTAAAGGGTATGCCCAAATCTTTGGTGTTGATTACTCTAACACTTTTTCTCCTGTTGCTAGATTGAGCACAATCAGGTTACTACTTGCAATAGCTGCACAAAAGGGCTGGAAAGTGTTCCAGTTAGATGTCAAATCAACCTTTTTAAATGGTGTCTTACAGGAAGAAATTTATGTTGAGCAGCCCCAAGGTTTTGTGAAGGAAGGTGAAAGAGATAAAGTTTATCTTCTCAAGAAGGCCCTTTATGGACTAAAACAAGCCCCAAGAGCTTGGTATAGCAAAATTGATGAACATATGTTGAATTTGGGATTTGTGAAAAGTCTATCAGAAACAACTTTATATGTCAAGCACAATAGTACTGATATTCTTATTGTTTCATTATATGTGGATGACCTACTAGTTACAGGAAACAATACAGATCTCGGGCTCATGTCCTACTTCCTTGGCTTGGAGATCAAGCAAGGACAAGGTGAAGTTTTCATATATCAGAAAAAGTATGCAAAGGAAATACTAAAGAAGTTTCAGATGGATGAGTGCAAGGCAGCAAACACTCCAATGAATCAAAAAGAAAAGTTGTGCAAAGAAGATGATACTGACAAAGTTGATGAAGGATATTTCAGAAGCTTGATTGGTTGCTTGATGTATCTCACAGCAACCAGACCTGATATTTTAAATGGTGTAAGTATTTTGTCTCGATTCATGCATTGCGCAAGTGAATTATATCTCAAGGCTGCCAAAAGAGTAATTCGATATGTCAAAGGCACAAGCGATTTAGGTGTTAAGTTCACAAGGAGCAAGGAGTTCAAGCTAGTTGGTTTTTCTCGATGTGGATCGGGAGGTTCCATTGATGATATGAAAAGTACTTCAGGCTATTGTTTCACTCTTGACTCTAGTGTTTTCTCATGGAGCTCGAAGAAACAAGAAACTGTAGCCCAATCCACTACCGAAGCAGAATTTATTACTGCAACAACTACTGTTAATCAAGCTTTATGGCTAAGAAAATTTTACTTGATCTTGATCTAGAGCAAAAGGAAAGCACAAAAATCTTTGTTGACAACCAAGCTGCTATTGCTATCTCTCACAATCCTGTATTTCATGGGAAGACTAAACATTTTAACATCAAGTTATTCTTCCTAAGGGAAGTTCAGAAACATGGAGATGTGACTCTTGTCTACTGCAAAATAGAAGATCAAGTTGCAGACATTTTTACTAAGCCATTGTCTGCTTCCAAGTTCGAGCTTCTGAGATCAAGACTTGGTATTTGTCGCTCCTAAAGCAAGGAGGAGTGTTAAGAAACTGCTTTAGGACTAAATCAAGTCCAATATGTTAGTTGATTTTTTCAAAGTTTGTTCCTATTCTTTAGGAATTAGTAGTTGTTTCTATTCTTTAGGAATTAGTTGGTTTGTTATTCATGCTTGATAATTGGAGCAAGTTTAGGATCATGGATTAGTGGGTTGTGTTTTTGACACTATAAATATTGTAATGCTTTGAGTTTTTTAATAACACAGTAGTTCATTTTCTTCTTGTTCTTCAACAATTCTACATTACCTTCCTATAAACAACACCTATCCATACACTGTAGACTGTTCGGGTCATTAACTCGAACGTGATCCTCTCCGTGTGTCCACTACACACCGTTCGAGTTCTAGTTCTCTCAAAATACAATGACTCTGGAGCTTAGTTTATTGGATTAAGTTTATAAAATATGCAAAACACAAAGTTCGAATAAATAACTCTTATTTATTTACAACAATGAAATATTACAAACTACACGAGATGAGGACATACATCCCAACACCACTAGTCTAACCCTAGTGAGTCGGACACCCAGACCATAGTAACCTCATCCTTCATCCCAAAAGAACTAAAACACATCCAATCATTCAAGAGTTTCAGGCATACCGAGTAAATCAATAATCTATGTGTAAGAACTTTTAGAGGTCTAAATAAGCTAATAAACATTGCAAACCAATCACAACCCCATTCATAAACCTCGAGCACACAACTAATTTAACCTCGAGCACAACTAATTCAAAGTTTCACACTGATCACATTATCCAAAACATTAGTTAGCAACTTCGAATCCTTAACATAAATAACCATAGGATTAGGTAATTTTTAGTCCATCATTATAATTCTCATATTAATTCAACCAACCACACCATATCTCCCATACACATATTTAATCATGAATTTTTATTCACAAATCTCTACAAACATGAACCAAACTTGTCCAATCACATCCTTGGGCAATTTCTTAAGGTGCCACACAAGCTAACCACATTTAACTCGAAACTTAGACCTTTATTTCCATAATAGTCATATACTAAGATCACTTTTAGCTCGAACGACTTGCGCACAAGACCCCTAACCAACACATACCTCATAAACATGCTTAAATAAATTGCAAATTTATAAACATGCTTCAATTTCAAATAGGGACTTAAAGGGGCTTAAATTCAAATGTCTACTTACTTCAAAGGTGAAAATGAATCATTATTACTCCAAGCAAAACTAGAAATTTATCCTTACATGTTTAACACCACCTAGCAAAATTTCAAGCAACATCAGATTTAAACCATGACATCAAACCAAAAATTACCTAAAAGAAATTCCAATACTTACATTGGAGTTTAACTTGATAAAGTGGTGAAAAGTTTCACCTTTCGAATTTTTCCAACAATTCACTAGCTTGCTGAAAATGAAGGGATTGAATTCTGATGCGAAAGCATTTGAAACGCTTTGCTTTTAAAATGATTGTAATAATTACATAAAAACGATAAGTTAAGCATAAACTAAAGGGAAGAAGAAAAGTTACCTTTGAAGAAAATCCTCTTCTAGTTTTCCTTTTCCTTCTAGATCACGATCTTGAACTTAACGATTCTCCCGAACACCTCTAAAAAGTCTTCTTCGTTGTTCTCTAGGAGAAGGAGAATGGTAGGACCCCTTTTTGGATTGGGAGGGAGAATTCTCTAAAGAGATCTTTTAGAGAGGAAAATGTTGAGAGAGTTCTTTTTTGCTGGAAAGGGTGTAGAATTCTCTAATTCCAAAAAAATAAAAAAAGAGCAATCAATCTTGTAAAATGCATCCTAATGAATTTATTTATAATGTGTGAGGATGAAGGTAACTTCCTCCATCCAATCACCCATTATTTCTACCATTAATGCATTATGCAAATCATATTTGCATATTGCATATTAAAAAGTATCATATACTTTATTTAACTTACATTTAATCATATTCAATTGTACATCTCTCAGATATACCCTATAGTATTTAGTTGGAAACTATTTCATACTAAATTAGTATTTGAAAATTAATCCAAATATAGTATATAGCTTAATTTGTTCACAACAAACTACATATCATATTGATTATATCATATATAACCGATACAAATCCGTTTTACAAATTTGAACATTTCAAATTTCCTCCAAAACTTTATACCCTCGAATAAATCTATATTAAGCCAACAAAGTGACTTAATGGACCTACAGATCATCAACTCCAACAATATGAAGTCAATCGATCAAACTCTTTGACCTTGTTAACCAACATTCATTAACTACGAGTGATTCCACTATAGACTCGTAGTTCCACTCTCCTCACTGCAGTACAAGTGGTGTCCATTGATTTAACCAATGCCCCTAAGTCAATCCTTCACGAGTTGTTTGTATTTAAAGCTGGGTCAAATTAACGTTTTACCCATGTGAGTACTTCTTGCTCCTTAAATATCATTGATCCTCTAATGAACTACCTGTTTATGGACCATAAACAAAGTCCCTCTCGGGCCAATGAGAGGGTGGGGTCTCATTGTTAAAGTCCCTCTCAGGGCAATGGGAATTTGATAGATTTGTTCATACAGATGGAAGTGGTAGAGGATGGACAAATAATATCCAATTTTTTTTACACATCATTATAGTTGGTGGCTAAAAAAGGATATTAAAATCGGTGTTATTAACGGTTCAAAACTATCAACATATATGTTATATTCAATAATGCAAAACGTCAAGTATAGTTATAAATGAAAGCTAAAATACGTCAAGATATATTTATATTGACAGACAACAAGTGCCAATAAAAGGAGTACTATTGACGATTGACTAAAAATGTTGGCAGTTAAAAAATATCAATTATACATGATGTTGACGGCTCGCAGATGTCAATAAAGTGGTTATTGTTGACGCTTTGATATAAATATTGACGGCTAATAACCATCAACTATATCCTATGTTGATGGTACATAAGTGTCAATAAAGAACTCTTTGTTGACGGATTTACATCACAGTTGATGCCTAATAGGTGTTAACATTCATATTCTTGATAGTCAAAATCCGTTAATAAAGACATAATCCTCGACGTTTAACAATCGCCAACTATCATCTTAAAGTTGACACTTAGATATGTTGACACCGCCTTCATTGACGACCAAGAAACGTCAACATAAGTGAATGTTGATAGTTTTTATCTGTCAACAAGGACCAAATTTGTAGTAGTCTAAATTCATAATGTCCAAAACGTGATCTGAAAGCTGTCTTAGGGATGTCTTCATCTCTAATCCTCAACCCATGCTAACCTGATCACAGGTCGATCTTAGGGAACAATGTTGTTCTTTGTAACTCGTCGAAGAGATTGTCTATTCAAGGGTGACGATATTATTCTTGATAGTAAACTTCATTTCACTCTCTATAATCTATGCATAGTCGCATAAACCAATCTTTCTCCTTTACGGACATAACGGGTGTTTCCTAAGGCGATACACTAGTATGAACCCTTTATCTAAAAGATCTTGGCATTGTAACTGGAGCTCATGTAAGGAGTCTTAGAAAGAACTTGAACCTTATGCTCAAGTCTACCTCATGTACTTTAATTTAACACCAACACATATTTCCTCCTACTTACTTTCCTTGAACTTGATTTTCTCCTTTTAGTCGAATTATGTGCTTCCCTCGTTTCTTGTACTAATCTGGTTGTAAAATTGAATTATGTAAAACTTTACTTAAGAGATCATCAACCAATCCCTTTACTAAATAAACCTCTCAGTTTTATTCCAATGGTCATTCAACGACTACTATTGTAGAAATTTCAAATTTAAAGATTGCTTAGCTTAACCCCTAAACAAACAAGGACAAAACCCATCAAAACACTCCACCAATACTTAAATTGTCCTTGATAAATCCTCTGTTCTTTATACCAAATATAGATTTCAAGGTCAAAGCCTCATATAATTTCTTCCAACTTATAGATATACCATAACATAAAGTTGAAAATAGTAGTGAAATTCCTCATACTAATTCCAAAGGCTCATGCACATAAATGACTCTATAAAGTCAAACTTCTCAAGTATCTAAAGTCCAAATATTTAACTCCTTTATTCTCAAATGAAAACTCTAGCTTTACTTTTCTACTTCATGCTTGTCTTTATTAAGGTTATTAAACTTATGGTGTCACTTTTAAAGTTCCATACAAAACCTATCCTCAATAACATATTAGTTGTCTCTATTCATATAACCCTTTTTATTATAGCAAATGGTATGGATAAGGTCCAAGTATTTCAATGTACCTTGAAAATTAACTTCCACCTCAAAGCTGACAACTTGTTTTCCCTTTAAGTCTCAAGTCCACTTTCAGACCACTTTGGCTTTCTTTATTCTACATCATCTAGGATAGACCTTTTTAAACAGAGTTCTTCATAATACAATTTATACTATATTTTTAACCTTTCTTCTGCTTTTGGCACGATATAGTAGTCATACATATCACCACTTTAAAAGTTTCACCCAAAAGACAACAACTTCGATATCAAGTGACCCTTTGAAAAACAAATCTTAGTTTTTTAAACTTCATTTTCTCTTTACCTTTCAACTCTTTAAATATCATGTCCAAGTATTCATTTGAATGTGAAGAAACTTTCTTCAGCACTAACAAAGTTGGGTATTTCATAATAGCATATACTACACCTCGTAACTTTTTTCTCTCTTTGGTCATGACATGTACATAGAAAAAATAAATAATAAATCACGAATACTTTACTTAGCACATCCAGACTTTGAACTTTTCAAGAAATCATAGCATTCAACTTTCAAGGTTTTACTTAAGGAACTTAGTTGCTTAATGCACTTTGAAAGGCTTCTGCCTCTTCAGGTCTACTCTTCCCTCCTTTGTCCAACCGACTCTTTTAATAATGCACAAGTAAGTGTCTCATGTTGATAAAGCTTCTTTTAAGTGTTAACATTCTCAACTTAGGCATTTTCTTTCTATAACCAAACAGTAGGGATCACACATTTATTTTTCATCGGTTTAGAAATGCATCATGCTCATATCATATATACATATATCTTTACATATAAATATACATACTTTTCTTTTCATGAATAAAATGAAACTTTATTTCAAAGGCATACCCGGTGATGACTGGAAATTGCTACTTAGCCATGGGATACTTGTGGCTTACGTTCTAAGCAAGTCTAGAAAACCCATAACCTTGAGCTCTAATACCAACTACAATGACCCTTACTCTAGGACACCATTCCCTAGTGCCATTACTACTCATGTATGCATTTGAGGCCATAAATTAACATTCAAGAAGTAAAATTCGTTAAAAATTAAAATCACCTTAATTTGGGATCCCATAAAAATCAAAGCATTGAAAATAAATATGATTCAAGTCCGTCCTCGGTTTTCAAAACAACTATAACATTTAAACCATTAATTCTCATCAGAGAAAAAGAAATAAAACATGATAGTTTAAAAGATATGCGGAAGACATGACTTCTATGTCCATTCGTAGCACATCCTCATCATCCGCCTTGTATGCTCTTGCTTTTCCTGAAAACATTTTAAAGACAATAGGGTGAGTATTATTTAAGTGGGGGTTGGGATATGCAATCTGATATGAACCACCAGAGCATCAAATTGTTATTTTCTAATTTTTATATAATTCTATTATTTTTCAATGTTATCCTTTTGATGACATTTTAAGTAGGTATATTTTTGTCATTTGTTATGATTATTGATATGACATTTAGGGTTTGGGAAGCTATTTAACGTTAGACCATTAGGTTGTACAGGAAGGATAATTTTTGGTATGAATGAAACGGTAGTGATCTACATTTGAGAGTCATGAGCCTTGTCACTTTGCCATTCATGTTCTAAGGTTGCATGCCTGAACATTCAAGTAAGTTTGATCAATTTGCTTATGGAGTGTTCAAACCTTAAGTAGGGATTTGTTTTCCTTATCTCTTGGTCTTCGATAAACAAGGTAATCTTTATCTAATCTTTCCCTTGGGATTGAGATTGAATTGATTTGGGGGGTTTTAGTGTTTAAGATTTAGGGGTTCAAATAACCAAAGGGTTCTTAATTCCAGTTCACTAAGGTTTTCATATCATTGTTGTAAAAACCATTTAAACATAATCTTTTCATATAGAATCAAAGCTATAAACATACTTTAAGGTAGCAATTATTTGGCAAACTTTTTGTGCAAAAAGACAAAAAACACTAAAATAGTCAAAACCTTCCATTTAATCCAAAAGCCATAAGTGTAAAAATCTTCAAAGAAAATTACAGTAAATTAAAAACCTAAAAACATTTTGGAAAATTGTAATTTTTGACCCTCTTCAATTTTTGTTTTGGATTTTTTGCCTCATTTTCAAATTCTGAATTTTTTAGACCCCTTAACAAAATTACCATTTTCAGTTATACAAAAAAAAAACAATGAAGTGTGCGAAAATTACCATCTTCCCATTCAACTTTCTTCCCGTTGCTTTCTCGTTCCCGTCTAGAAGTCATAAGCTTCCTCTCCTAAGATTTGTGTTGATTATTTGGTGTTTTCATGCTAATTTCTTGATTTCGGCAGAACAAGTATGTATTTTGAAGTTTATTCTTGATTTAAGTGGTTTGGACGGCTAGGTTTTAGGTTTTTTTTGTCTTAATACATGAATCCGTTAGTTTAGTCGTTTTTCAAGTTGTTTTTTGCCCAGAAATACTTCATTCATGTTGTTGTCTCGTTCTTTGTGTTTTGAATTAGTAAATTTTGAGTTTTTTTTTTGTATTTTTTGGAATCTTAGGTATTGATTTCGAAGAAGAATCCCGACCGAGATTCATGAATTCCGGCGGGGATTCATCTCCGCATTGAATTCCCGATACCCGATACTCACTGAGAAACTGGGAAATCAACTACCGAGAATTCAAACTGGGAAATCGAACGATCGGGAAGCTTGTCCGATCGGGAAATGATTCCTCACCGAGAAATTTATCAGATTTGAAATATTTGCTCAACTTTTTTTATTTTTTTTTCATATATATAGGTGCTTTGCAATGGAACTAGTTCAGAAAATTCCTCCTGTCGATCACTTTCCTGTAGCTCTAACATGTTGTGTGCACTTAGGTAGAACGAATAAAAATATTAAGAACAAGCTCACTCCAAACCAATTAGACATGTTTAGGCAAACTATTTTTGGCCCGTTATTGGATTCAAATGTCATGTTTAATGTGCAACTTGTGCATTATATGCTTTTGAGGGAGGTGAATGAGACTAGGGTCAATGTAATGAGCTTCAAGTTATTGGGTCAGAAGGTGTCATTTGGTAAGCGTGAGTGGACCTAATAACTGGGCTTAGGCATGGGAATAGACCTTTGCGAAGGACGGTGTTTACCAATAGATTGAGGGAGTTGTATGTAAGGGGTAGAGAAGGTTTGAAGGGGGATGATTTAGATAAATTGTTTCCCACACTTGACTTCTAAGATGACGAGGATGCTGTTAAGGTGACCCTATTTTATTTCATCGAGTTAGCGATGATGGGGAGGGAGAGAAAACAACAAATAGATACTAACCTCCTGGATGTTATTGATGATTGAGAAACCTTCTGCAGTGAGGATTGAAGTAAAATAATATTTGAGAAGACAATAATATGTAAGGGGTAGAGAAGGTTTGAAGGGGGATGATTTAGATAAATTGTTTCCCACACTTGACTTCTAAGATGACGAGGATGATGTTAAGGTGACCCTATTTTATTTCATCGAGTTAGCGATGATGGGGAGGGAGAGAAAACAACAAATAGATACTAACCTCCTGGATGTTATTGATGATTGAGAAACCTTCCGCAGTGAGGATTGAAGTAAAATAATATTTGAGAAGACAATAAAAAGTTAGCAAAAAGCACTGAAGGGTAAAGCTGAGGCATATAAGGAGAAAGAAACTGCAGTGAAGAAGCAAGAGACGTATAGTCTTTATGATTTCTAGCATGCATTTCAGGTTAGTATAATTTCCTTTACTTAATTTAATTATCGTGCGTATAATATTCATTACTTTTTTTTTAATAATCTTATATTCTTCTTGTAGGTCTGGGCATATGAGGTTGTTTCGTTCCTGGCGAGACGTATTGCAAACCGATTGAACGAGACATCAATCCCACACATTCTCAGTGTTCCTACTCATCGTCATACACATGACTGTGCGGCGAGATATTCGTGGATGGATTGGTTAGTCAGCTACCTTAAATCTTCATTTCATTCTTAAATCATTAGTTCATTTTGTTGTTGTAGTTTAATTTCGACAATGTCTATTTTTGTTTTGTCACAGGTTACAATCAAAACGGATCTTGCTCCTTCTGATGAGGAGGTCTGATATATGAACCGCAGGGTTAAACGCTCACGTTTACCACCACTTGCTTCTATCTCTGAGGGCACTGAAATGCAAGAGGGCACTGAATTGCAAGAGGTCCCTGAGACGGTGGTTCGTGAAGCAGACCAGGAACCCTGCCCTGCATCAACCTCACCACAAATGCCTGATGAAGGTAAAGGTAAAGAGATACTTAATGAGGAGGGTCAGAAAGTGGTTTGTGAAGCAGGCCAGAAGCATGATGGGGTAATGAGAGATGTAAGAGAAGAAAATGAGGATGTTGTGCAAGAATTGGTTGGGACTTCTTAGGAGAAGAGGAAGAAGAAAAGAAGACGTTGCAAGTGCTCCAAGTGGTTGAAGAAACTGGATAGATGACTTGAAGGTATGAAGTCTGACATACAAAGATTTGATGGACGATTTGATAGTATGACGTCAAACTTGAAGGCCATCAAGAGGTTTCTTAGACGACTTACCAAGGTACATGTGGGTCGTATGTTCACAATTGTTCGAATAAACATGATATTAACTAATGTATTGTTTTGCAAATGAATGTGGTGGACCCGACCAGATACCTTGGGTCGAATTAAGATCCATCTAACCGAGGTGGCCCATCAAAGGGAGGAGATGGAGTCGGACCTCCCAATGGAATTCAAGACGGGGTCGACCAACCTGAGAAGCAAAACAAGCCACATGCGGAGGCTGACGATCCTGGTGGTCGGGATATTGGTGTTGCACCAACATGTCATGGAGTCCTCGATCATTCAGACGGAGAGTCGGATCCAATAAACAAATAACCTTGTTTGCCCTTGTATTAGATAACCATAACCAAATAACTCTCCTTGCAGCGTATATGAATTTGTAGGTTGCAGTCCATGTTGTCTGCTCACAATTAACGATGGACACCACTACTAAATCGAATGTAGTACTGAAATCGAAGAGCGAGATAAACACCTAACAATTTGTAGGTTCCCAATTTATGCAATCTTGCCCATTCATGGTTTTATAACTGTTTTCATTCAGCGTCTAGAGGTTGACTCAGACTCAGTCTAGGAGGTCAAAGCACCAGGTGAAGATTTACCTCGCCGAGGTAAGCGTAAGCGACGTTTAGCCTATAAGTTGCGCTCACCCTGGACAGACACGACGCTAGATGAGAAGAAGAGGAAGGTTAAAGTGTATGACACACTGTGCTCTATACCTGAACGTATGGATACCAAATTCCAGAAGTGGATGGATGATCCGAACACATATAATGAGGAGTGCATCAACATGTACGCTACTTGCAACAAAAGTTGGTTCCGAACCCTTTTGACGTCATCTCAGTGGATGAGTGACGAGGTACGTGCAGTAATGAACACTATATTCTATGTTTATGGTTCATGGTTATGATCATTAATTAACATTACATTCTATATTCTATCTAGGTAATTGGTGTTTTATTTCTCTTCATCCGAACGAAGGTGAGTATTCATCCAAACCTATATCATCAGAAGTTCGTCATTGCAGATATAGTCATTACGGTATAGAAGTTTGTCATTTGATTTTAGTATTGATTGTGGTTAAACAACTAAACCAATTCTACTGCACATAACTTTTTGAGACAACCCGATGTCTACGAACACTTTAATAGTAGTGAGACCGAAGGAAACGTTCAACTAGAATCGATTGAACAACGTCACAAACTATGTTAAGGGTAGTTATTCAGACCATACCATTCCATGGAAGGCGGTAGATGTTGTGTATATGCCATATAATCTTTTCATAACGCATTGGGTATTAATATGTGTTGATCTGCATGGGGAGAGTTCGTCGTCTTCGATTCTTTTATCATGCTATGTACAGATGTCGAGTTAGAGGACGAGTTAAGGACAGTATGCACCACACTACCACATCTACTGGCCATGGGTGACGTCATGGAAGTACGACTAACACTCCCTCAACATCCTTGGAAGATCCGTAGACGGACTGATGTCCCGCAACAGGTTAATAGTGGAGATTGCGGGATGTTTCGTGTTAAATTGTTTGAACATGATGTAACAGGCTCGAATTTAGATACACTTAGTCAGGCTAGTATTGACTTTTGTAGACGTTAATACGTTGTACAACTTTGGGCTAACCATGTTTTTTTTTAGTTATTGATTCACTCGATTTAGTATTCAATTAAGAAGTTGGTATACGTGATTTATTAATTTACTTTATACTTTGTTTCTCACAATTAATGAACCATATGGTGTGATTGTAAGTTGTATTCTGAAATAATGATAGTGACAATCGATAAAAAAGTAAAAGAGAAGAAATATATAGGACTTCTAAAATATACATGAATCTTCCCTTTTTCCCGGTTTCGGTCATCCGACCGAGAAATTTTTTGCTTTTTTCCCAGTCAGCATTCCAACCGGGAAAAAAAAACAGATTCTGAAAAACAAGACTTTTTTCCTGCATCGTGGCTACCCTGCACAAACTTGGAATAAGGTTCATATAATGTACAATACACAAAATCATAGTCATGTTACCCTGCATGAACTTGGAATCATGTTCATATAATATATGGTACACAAATTTAAAGTCTACGCAGTGTTAAGTGGTTGTCAACATGTTTTCCTATTATGACCAATATTACCACATTGGGTGCATTTATGCACTCGTCTGACTTCCCCCACCGATAGAATCCATAATGTTTGACGTCGACCCACTCTAGATACTTGCTTCGGTGGTAACACTTCATAGTCTTCAAATTATGATGACTGTTTCCACTCTGACACGTGACCTAGTGGATGTACAGGACTTGCATATGCGTCGACCCATGACTCAACATGATATGCTTCAGAGCATAGTGTGAGTGGGTATATATTGCAGACTACACATGCTGCAATTGCATGTGAACAAGGAATTTCATAGTAGTCAAACTCCCGACAAGTACAAGTTCTCATATGGAGATTCATATGCCCACCCAGGTAACCATCATCTACTCAAATTCGAACTCATCCACTGGTCGGACTACATGTCTCCTTGAACTGTCTCTTGCGGCAGAGCATGTCACTAACTATGTCATATGGCCTATAACTACGACCAACTTGTTCGAATTTGAATTTTAGGAGCGTGTCAATTACCCAACTTCTAGCTTGTCGGTGATCATGTGTCAACATTTGGTGTTGGTTGATAACATACAAAATGTGCTACCCTTAGGCTTATACATTGTTAGTTTTTATGATAATTTCAGAGCATTTACGTGTTTAAATTATCCAATTTCAGGTTAAGAGCTCAAATAGACTATTTGGAGATATCATGGATTACTTAAGTTTAATTCGAGGCTTTTTGGAGTTAAAAATAACATCAAGTGGGAGAAGAAAGAACAAATGAAGCAATTGGACCCGAGAGGATGGCGTTGCAATGCTCTGATGTTGTGGATGAATAGCTTAATGAAGTCGTGAAGATGGCGCGTTGCTGCTTTGCGCTGCGGCGTTACGCCACATGTAATATTTCCTTATTTATTTGGCGCCTAGGGCACAACGTTGCAACGCTGCCCCTAGCGTTACAACGTTGTGCCGATCTTGTGTATAAATAAAGCACTTTCTACTCATTTCAAAGGGAAGTCGAATTTGATAGTTTTTAACCCTAATTTCGAAATACACACTCTAAAAGGAGAAAGAAGAGCATTCCTTGGGAGCCAAAGCGTTTGTGGAGGCTCGAGATTGTGACGGGAGCTCGGGATCGAGGGACCGACATCGACACATAAGAGTTTTATTTCTCTTTCTTTTAGTTTGTAACTTATTTTAAAGATTATCCTATGGCTTTAGCTTGTTTTTATGGTAATTTTTTAGTAGCTAATCATCGTAGTTAGGGATTGAATAACATGTTTTGAATTTATTTATTTATGTATTGAATTTTGTTGTGTTATTTATTTTTGGCAATTCGTTCTTAAATTCATTGATCTTGTTGGTTTAAGTAGACTCGAGAGAAAGAAACTTTGATTAGGGAAAAGTTGTCAAAATCCTTTGTAAACCTGGTACGAGAGTAACTTAGATTCTTTGCGAAACATACAAAGAAGTTGCTTTAATGTCGTGCATGCTTTTAAAATTCATAAGAAAACTTTAGGATTATCGCTGTGCACGAGGCTCACCATGGGTCAAGAGATTCTTTTTAGTATTTCTACTTCTTGTTTATAAATTCACAACCATAGTTCATTGCTTGTGTTAAATAAGGAATTAATTTGTGAAATCAATTTTCCTACAATTCTATCATATTCGTGTCTCCACTTGTATATGTATTTTTTCTATCTTTGTCTTCATTTCCTATCAAAGTTTTGTTGTTTTAGATAAAGTTTAGAATTAGTATCTTGGTACTTAATCAATCTAGAAAACCATTCCTGAGGACGATACTTGAAACTCAAATCACTATATTAAAACTTGACTCATACACTTGTGGTATTCCAATATCATTTTACGCAACAAGTTTATTTAAATTTGGTCTCTACTATTATTACTTTATTGTTATTTTTTCTTAAAAAAAATAGTATGTTAATTTTTTTTCTATAAATTTTGGAAGTCTATTCACATTTTATCTTATTCTTGAATTAAAACTACTATTATTATTTAGCCAATTTTGATAAAAATGAACTTTAAACTTATCATAAGGACCAATATTAAGATTTATTGAAAGTACATGGACTAAAATTGAACATTTAAAAGTAAAGGAATTAAAATGGAACAAAGTCCAAAGTATAAAACTAAAATGGTATTTAACCTAGATAATAATTATATAAGATATGATAATTTGATTAAAAATATATATAAATATATTTGTTTATATAAAAATCTAATAACATTTTCGTGTAGAACTAAATACAATTATATTATTCACAAATATTTATTATTCTCACCCATCTCAGTATTTATTATTTATGGGCATCGAATAAGACATTAAACAAAACAACCAAGAGTATCGTAGATGGGAAGAAGGAGACAAAGTGGTGGATTGAAGGATGAATTAAATAAAGATGGGGAGTAATTAAGGGAAATAAATTCGGAGAGAAAAGAAAAATTCATTTTGGAGAGCCTTCCCATGGGAATAGTACTTTATTCTTATCTCTTATTGAAGAAAATAATTGTTTATGAGGAGAGAGTAAGAAATATTTTTTTAATAGGAGCAAAGAGACAAAATTAATATGTAACATCCCGTGATTCAAACACTTCCTACTCGGGGTATTACTTCCAATCCAAGTTGTACCGTTCGCGCCGAAAATCCGGCAGCATAACGGCGCAATCTGGACAAACCAAAAAAAATTTATAAAAGCTGAACCTGGACAAAACACTTCAAAAAGGCTCACAAGGGTACCCAACCTCCTCCAAACTACACAGAAATCAACGGGCTGCATAACGGCGCAATCTGGACAAACCAAAAAAAATTTACAAAAGCTGAACCTGGACAAAACACTTCAAAAAGGCTCACAAGGGTACCCAACCTCCTCCAAACTACACAGAAATCAACGGGCTGGGCTCAGGTCCTTCAGAGTTCTCAGACAACATGCAAAAACACATGCTTGAACACGAGAGATAACAAAACAAAACATACTTTAATTCGACGAGTAAAGAACGAGACATGCTATAATTAACACGAAACTCGGCGGAAACAGAGTACAACAGGTAAGAGAAATAAAAGCCACTACTAAACGAAAACTCATAACTACATCCTACAAGTCTTCCATAGCCTCACAGGAGTCTCGCCGTCGGTGATCATCTCAACGGTTTGCCTTACCACAACAAAAAGAAGAAATAAAGAAGGAATGAGTATAAAAATACTCGATAAGCAACCCACTTCGTCAATAATAATAGAACATGAAAGAAACAACCTTAGACCTAGCTAAGCCACGACACCTAGCCCGTCTCACAACCTCATCAAGCATCGTGGCCCTATTACTCACTCAGAAGTTCTCAGTTCTGTCCTACCCTTAGCTTCTAGACTAGGTTGGCAGCATCTGGCCACGAGACTCATTCCCGAGCCTGCACTAGGGCGAAGGACTCTATCCAACCCTCTCGACTCTAAGGGTCACACCCCGAGTCGCACAACCTGGATAGGGCGGACCACCACATCCCACAAAGCATCAAAGCGACAATACGCGCCTGATCGACCACGAGCTCATTCCGGGCTGTACTGGGGCGAAGGACTCTATCCAACCCTCTCGACTCTAAGGATCACACCCCGAGTCGCTGGCAATGGATGGAGGACGGACCATCACATCCCATAACATCAACGTCATCTCGCCAACCTCGAGTCTCAGCCTACTAAGGGTTACACATAGACTTGGGACTTGGGCCTACACTAGGGCTAGTTATGTTAACTAAGATCCTAAGGCGCAATAGCACTTCTCGAGTAACTTCAGACTAAGCACGAGGCTATCAAGCTCGGGACAAACAGTCATAGCACGTTAATACATTTAGGAACTCAGCACAAGGTTACATCGACCCTACTAGTTATAATCACATAGCACTAATAGATAACCAGAAAGGACTAACGAGTTCGAGTTCCAGCATAGATAAACTTAAACAACCACAATGAACTTCATTCAGGCACAACTGAGCATCACATCCTAACATGCTACTACCAGAACTTTACTTCCAATCATAAATTACATGCAATGTGCCCTAAGCCCTACACTTAGGGGTAGTTTAGTCCAAACGACTACTTACAGGAAATTCGAACACAACGAGGACTTGGGTTATGCGGCGTACTCCAAGGTACTTCTACTTCCGAATCGTCCCTGACGAAGAGCACGCACAATATTAGTAAACCGAAACACAATGAACCTAACACAACGAATCTAATTAAGAGGAGTAAAACTCACCCAACGGAGTGCCAAACGAGTTAAGGAACGAGCCGAGGAGACCGGACGGAAGGAGACAACCGACGGTACTGCAGGCGGCGGCGCGTGAACAGCAGTGGCAGCGGCGTGGGATCGTCGGCGACTACGCAAGTACCAGATCTGGACTCCTCGTAGCTCGATCTACACGAAACTGGCCTCCGTTCGTCAAAAACCAGCCTAAAATGGCCTGAACCGGACGGAACAACGCGTGGGTCTCGCGGATCTAGGCACGGCGGCGACTCCGATTGTGAAAGCGATGCTGCGGCGGCGCATCTCGAGCTACCAGGCGGGGTCGACGGCGGCCTGAGATGAGAGAGACGATAGTGTGAGAGAGAGAAAAAATGAGGGAGGGAGAGGTCTGAGAGAGGAGGAAGACGACAATGAGAGGGAGAGGGAGAGAGCTGAGAGGCGAGAGGAGACTGAGAGAGAGAGAGAGGGGAAGAAAAGGAGGAGAGAGGGGGCGTGGCCGCCAGCGGCCGTTTCGCCACACGCCTCGCGACGAGGGAGACAAGTTCTTTTTTTTTTTTTTTTTAACCGCCTGTTACATAATATATTGACTTTGGTTGGATGAGAAAGGATGTGTACTTTGTAGGTCGGATTAAAAGAAAGAGATTGAAAATTAGTTTAATGGATTAAAGTGAAATTTATGTGATCTCAATTGAGAATACTTTATAATTTGTGGTATGATCATTTTGGAATTTATGGTTTAATTGATTGGACTAGTCTGCGAGGTGCCAACAACAATAGTTCTATGAGGGGTTTAGTTAAGAAATGTTTTCATCATTTAATTTTTATTATAGTTTTTTCAAGAATTTCTTAATTACATGTATAATTTTAGAGAAATTGTTATGAGATTTATAGAAAATTGTCTGAGATTTTAAATATTTTATGAATTATACTGAAGCTATTGGTTTAGAGATGTTGAAGGAAAATTATTATAAATTTTCAATAATTTTGTGATTTTGGTTTGCATTATCGCTTTAAGAGATATTCGATGAGGTTATTAAAATGTGGTTTTAGAGAAAATATGATTTTGGAAACGTTCTATAGGAGAGATTTGATAAACTTTTAGAATTTTTAAATGTTAAATATTATTTGAGAAATTTCTCAAATTTGTGTGACGATGTTTTAGAAAAAGAACATGATTTTCAAAAAGAGTTTGAGAAGATTTTTTATGATTTAGAGTGATTTGTGATTTTTCAGAGTTTTGTGTTAAAAGTGATTTTAAAAAAACTAGAGCTTTGTATCCATGGTGATTATCCGTATGTAATAAGAATTTTTTCATAGTATGCTAGTGTGCCCAAGTTTTAGGAGATGCAGGAGAATATCGGGGTCATTAGATTCTGAATCCTCGTCCAAATCCTTGTCTTGAGGCATTGCAAATGCTAGAGTTTGCTCTACGTGCACATATGATAGAGGTTGGTTCTACTATTTCTTTGAGATTACCCGGCGCAAAGTATGACAGAGATATACTATGCTCTGTATCCAGAGATTACTCAATACATAGTACGACAAAGATTACTCTATGGTGCGTATTAAGATTACTCTGCACCAGTATGATAGAGATTTGAGTACATATTTGGTAATGAATTTTACTAGTTATGTGTATGCTTTCCAAAGTTGTAATTACAAATTTCCTTGTCTTGTTTTTACTAACCAATGCTCATATTTCAAGAGTTATTGTTTCATGAGTTGTAATTTTTATTGTGTTGTTCTTGTTTTCTAAGTCTTTTATTTATAGATTTTAATGTGTTTAAATGATTCTAAAAGTTTTAAACTATTATTTATTTATATTGTTTCCTAGAGTAATAAACGTCTATTTAGTAAGAGAATAATGTTTTCTAAAAATTTATTTTCTTATGGAATCACCACTCACTTTTGGCTAATTTTTTGTATCCTTATTTTTTTCACCATGTTGCTCTTGAGTTGTAACTAGAGTTAGCTTTATCAGAATTTGCCACTAGTCTTATCGAGTCATTGCATATTATCTAATGTATGTAAAAAGTACAATTTTTGTTGTGGTGTATTTGTAGTGTGTCTATCAATAAGTTATGAGATAGAGATACTTGACTATTAATTTTATTGTTCACTTGGCGTTTGTTGTCGTGCAACACATCTTAGGTTTAGTAGAGTAATCCGAGGAAGGGTTTGACATACATTAGTAGTTAATCCCAATTGATACTAAAATTACAACTTTACTTTAAACATGAAAGTTTTATTGGCATTTGTTGGGTTGTTGGGCTAAAAGATGAAAGGCCCAACAAAGGAATCTAATGAAGATGATGATTTGACAGGTGCTTTCTTCTTGTCAAGCACAAAGGTAGAGAAAATGATAAGACCAAGACTCCTTTTACTTTTGACAAAGGAGAAGCTTTTCGTGAAAGCTTCAGCAAGATGAAGGAAAATGAAAAACAAGCAGAGAAAGAGGAAGAAGAAGAACACAGATATACGTGGTTCGGTACAGTGACCTACATCCACGGGAAGGAGCTGAACTTCTATTAAATCTTGGAGATAGATTTTTTCTTTTACAAAAGATGAGTCTGTACCTCTTTGTAACAACACCCCTTTTATATGCAGGGTTATTATTATTTTTTTTTAAAACAAAGGTAAACATAAAGTAACTCAAGTAACCGTTGGTTACACATTCTACAAATCTCCACCTTGAAACCGACGGTAAACCGAAGAAATCAACTCCTCCTTTGGTGACCTCTTCTGTTCATCCTTTTTCAGGTAAATCAAAGCCAATCAACTCAAAGCATTTCTTGAACTTGAGCTGCGTTACGGGTTTTGTTAACATATCTGCTGCATTATCAGAGGTATGCACTTTCAGAACCTCTATGTTTCCTTCTTCAATCTGTTCACGCACAAAATGGAATTTAATGTCTATATGTTTTGTGCGGTTACGAAACTGAGGATTCTTTGATAAATGTATAGTGCTTTGGTTGTCACAATAGATTTTAACTCTTTTCTGCTTTAAACCAAAGTCATGCAACAATCCTTTTAACCATAAGGCTTCCTTGATTGCTTCTGATAATGCGATGAACTCAGCTTCTGTGGTAGATAATGCTACCACTGGTTGTAGAGTAGCTTTCCAACTTAGAAGATTTTTTCCCATTAAGAAAATATAGCGGATAGGGATCTTCTTTTATCTAAATCCCTGCATACTCGTGAGTCAACGAAGCCATATAATTCAACTTCTGGTTTATCACTCATTTTATATGTCAGTCTGGCTCGTAAGGTTCCTTTTAGATACCTAAGTATCCATTTAGTAGCCTCCCAATGTCTTTTACCCGGATTAGCCATGTATCTACTCACTAGACTAGCTGCATAAGATAAGTCGGGCCTAGTTGAAATCATTAGATACATCAAACTGCCAACTGCTTGGCTGTAGGGTATTGATGACATCTGATTTAGATGCTCAACATCAGCTTCTTTAGGTGAATTGGCTGCTGAAAGCTTAAAATGTTGAGCAATTGGAGTAGAGACTGATTTTGCATCAGCCATACGAAACCTTTTTACCACTCTATCACAATAATTTTGTTGACTAATGTGGAGCAGGGACTTGTCTTTTTTTCTGTTAATCTCAATCTCAAGGATCCTTTTTGACTCACCCAAGTCTTTCATGTCAAATTCTAACTTCAAGAGACCTTTTACATGGTTCAAATTTTCTTTAGATCTTCCTGCTAATAACATATCGTCCACATACAAGAGCAAATAAACACGGTCATTAAAGAAGTTTGTGTTAACATAAACACAAGTATCATAGGAGCTTCTTTGGAACCCAATTTTTGCCACACACTCATCAAATTTCTGATACCAACATCTAGGAGACTGTTTAAGTCCACAGATAGACTTATTTAGCAAACAGTAGAGGTCTTCTTTACCTTTTATTTCATAACCCTTTGGTTGAACCATGTAAATGGTTTCATTTAGAGAACCATGTAGGAACGTTGTCTTGACATCTAACTGATCCAGCTCTAAGTCGTGTTGAACAACCAGAGACAATAACATTCTGATTGATGTTTGCTTAACCACAGGTGAGAAAATATCAGTATAGTCTATCCCCTACCTTTGTGTGAAGCCTTTAGCAACCAACCTAGCCTTGAACCTTGGCTCTTGAACATTTGGTATGCCAACTTTATATTTGTAGATCCATTTAGAGGCAATAGGTTTACTACCCTTAGGAAGAGGCTTCAAAGACCAAGTGTCATTTAACTTCAGTGAATCCATTTCTTCATTCATAGCCTCAATCCATTTTCTAGCATTAGGACCATTTACCGCTTCTTCAAATGTTGTTGGTTCATTATCATTTAAGGCTTCAAAAGCATTAAGAGCAAGGTTTGCATAGTCAAGTTGAGCATATCTTGCTGGTGGCACAATGGTTCTCCTCTGCCTATCTCTAGCAAGTGAATAATCACTCAGATTAGGTTGTTCAAGGTCTGTTTCATCAATATCTACTGATTCAGACAACCCATCAGCTTCACTTTCTGATTCTGCTTGAGGTGCAGTGGTTGTATTCTGACTTATAGGCACCTCCACCTTGATTTTATCTGTCATAGCTTGTGGATTAACCACTACAGAGTTGTCTTTTTGCATAAACATCTCTGATTCTCTAAAAATTACATCTCTACTGTTTATACACTTCTTCTCAGTAGGGTGCCACAACCTAAACCCTTTTACTCCCTCAGTGAAGCCTACAAACATACAGTTTACAACTCTTGCTTTCAATTTGCTTTGATTTTGATGAACATAACCAACACACCCAAAAACTCTTAGGTTATCAAGTTTAGGTGGGTGTTTGGTCCATTTTTCTTCAGGAGTCAGTAAGTTTAGAGATGAGTGTGGGCTTTTATTTAAGGTGCAGACAGTATATGAGGCTGCTTCAGCCCAGAATTTCTCTGACAAATTAGCATCAGAAAGTAAACATCTCACTCTTTCCATGATGGTTCTATTTAACCTTTCGGCTATCCCATTCTGTTGGGGTGTGTACCTTACTGTTCTATGCCTTGAAATCTCATTTAGTCTGCAAAATTTGTTAAACTCTTCTCCACAAAACTCTAAACCATTATCAGTTCTTAAGAATTTAATTTGTTTAGAGGTTTGAGTTTCAATCAAAATTCTCCATTCCTTAAACTTCTCAAATACTTGATCTTTTGTTTTGAGAAAATAAATCCAACTTTTTCTAGAGTAATCATCAGAAAAAGTTAGAAAATACCTTGAGCCACTAAGTGATGGAGTAGGTGCTGGCCCCCATAGATCTGAGTGGACATAGTCTAGTATCCCCTTGGTTGTGTGTTGGGCTTTGGTGAAGTTATGCCTTGTTGATTTGCCCATCACACAATGCTCACAAAAAGAAGATTCAACATTGATTCCTTGTGGCAATATCCCTTGTTTTGAGAGAATTTGTAAGCCCTTAAGGCTTATATGAGATAGTCTTTTATGCCATAAATCTCCTTCTGAAAATTTTTGGTCAGTCACTGTCAAGGCAGTTTTAACCATTTGCACATCCTTGACTACAAAAAGTCCATTGATTTTGACTCCCACAATTATTGTCTTGGAGTCTCTTATTATTTCAAAAGTGCCTCCTCTTCCAGTGTATTCATAACCAATGGAGTCAAGCATGCCTAAAGATATGAGATTACGTTTTAGGTTAGGCACATGTCTCACATCTTTAAGCTGAATAATGGACCCATCCTGGATTTTCAAAGACACATCTCCAATGCCTACAACTTTGCAAGCATTATTGTTGTCCATGTAAACCAACCCTCCATCATGTTCTTTGTAGGCTTTAAACCACGCCTTGTCTGGAGTCATGTGGAATGAGCAACCAGAGTCAAGAACCCAGTCTTGCTTGTCTAAAGGGTTGACCTGGTTTACAAAATCTCCTTTAATAGCTACATAAGCATCCGAAAAAGAAGAATTTTCTCCAATTTGTGCTTCAGCAGGTTTATCTTTTTGTTCTTTTTTATTTTTCCTTTTTAGAGAGTAGCAATCCTTGATTAAGTGACCTACCTTTTTGCAATAGTTGCACTTAATCTTAGATTTATTCTTGTTTTCTTCATTTTTCTTCTGCATCTCTTCTTTCTGTTTCTTGTTTTTGCCTCTAATGAAAAGGCCTTCTGCTGGTTGATGTTCCTTTTTCTGATCTTGCAATTCGATTTCCCTTGTCCTCAAGGCTGAAACAATTGCATCGGTACTAATTGTTTCTCGTCCATATTTCAAAACATTTTTCACTTCTTTATAGGCTTCTGGGAGTGAATTTAGAAGAACATAGACTTCATTTTCTGCAC
The DNA here is from genome assembly GCA_036507285.1 of Trichosanthes cucumerina. Classification (NCBI taxonomy): domain Eukaryota; kingdom Viridiplantae; phylum Streptophyta; class Magnoliopsida; order Cucurbitales; family Cucurbitaceae; genus Trichosanthes; species Trichosanthes cucumerina. The sequence continues at coordinate 64,207,351 of CM071844.1, forward strand.
CTATCTTCTCTCCTTGTTCTTTGAATTGTGAGGTTAATCTCTTGAAATTGTGAGATTCTCTGTCAAAGAACTTGAAGGGTTCATTTTGAATGTGAAAAATTTCTCCCCTAGGTACATCTTGTTAGGGAGATCTTTAATTTTAAACAGGTCATTCAATTTTGTCCACATGTCAAAGACTGTTTCTTCATCTACCACTTCTGTTTGAACATCGTCACTTAAATTCAAAAACACAGTTGCACGAGCTACAAGCTCCATGTTTTCTTTCTCATCCTCGGTTAATGTGGCAGGCAATGTGGAAGGATCTTGGATGGCTTTATGAGCCTTTTGTTGTCCAAGAATGGCTTTGATTTTAGCTTTCCATAAACCAAAGTCACTCGTTCCATCAAATTTTTCAATCTCGTACCTTGTTACTACCATAACTGTGTTTTCTTGAACTTTCTCCCTTCAAGATTCTGCTTTTCTTGAAGTTTCTTGATAGCTCTGATACCACTTTGTTGGGTTGTTGGGCTAAAAGATAAAAGGCCCAACAAAGGAATCTAATAAAGATGATGATTTGACAGGTGCTTTCTTCTTGTCAAGCACAAAGGTAGAGAAAATGATAAGACCAAGACTCCTTTTACTTTTGACAGAGGAGAAGCTTTTCGTGAAAGATTCAGCAAGATGAAGGAAAATGAAAAACAAGCAGAGAAAGAGGAAGAAGAAGAACACAGATATACGTGGTTCGGTACAGTGACCTACATCCACGGGAAGGAGCTGAACTTCTATTAAATCTTGGAGATAGATTTTTTCTTTTACAAAAGATGAGTTTGTACCTCTTTGTAACAACACCCCTTTTATATGCAGGGTTATTATTATTTTTTTTTTAAACAAAGGTAAACATACAGTAACTCAAGTAACCGTTGGTTACACATTCTACAGCATTAAAAACGAGTACTCGAAACGAGGTTAAGGAACATTAACAATTTTTTCAAAAAGAAAAAAGAAGCGCAATAATAACTCAATGAAATACATCAATTAAAGTAGAGCAAATAATATCATGCGTTGATGATACTATTGGCCCATGATTTTGGGACACCTAAAAAAATCACAAACTGTACGTAGAACCACAATAAGAATAACAGCCAAAGCAACCAAAATCAGCACAACTCGAAAAACAGGACAAATATATCTCTTCCCAAATTTTTTCGCTTTCACCCTCCAACAACTCTCATAATACCCATTGATTTCTTCAATGATATCAAGTTCAAAATTCCAATACGATTTGAAATCATCCCTCGACTCATTGGACTCACCGTCGTCATCAGAACTCACGTTCACCACCACATCTCCGAGCTCGTTGAACAGCTTTGCGATATTAAGAGAGCACATTAAAGGGAAGTTAGACTCCTCTGTTATATTAGTTTTTCCTTTGTTGTATTATGTTATTTACAGTTTAGGAGGTTATGACATCTGTTGTACATATTGTATATATATCTCCTCTGATAGCACTGATTGATTATCACAGAAATAACATCAGTTTCTTATGATCAAGATTGACTTCACTCTAATCCTTTCATGGTATCAGAGCACTCTAGGTCTAACGACCATCAAAGATCCCAGTCTCTTTTTTTTCTTCTCAATGGAGTTCCCCAATTCTGGAACTCCTTCGTCTGAAATCATACTCCCTCTTATTCAGAAGTTGATTAACCCTAGTAAAGTGTCGAATACAACCAAATTAGATGAAGAAAATTACTTGTGGAAATTTCAGACTCTCGTCATCCTTCGGGGCCATGGCCTACAGAAATTCATCGATGATGACTATGAACCTCCGCTGAAATTCCTTCCCTCAGGCGATCAGTCCACGTTGGAACGTACTCCCAATCCAGAGTATGATCACTGGATTCGTCAGGACAATCTTATTATCGCTTGGTTTCTTGGATCAATGTCAATGTCTATCGTTTCAGAATTACTTGACTGTACTACATCTCGAGAGGTATGGAAATTCTTATCTGCGCGCTTTTCTTCAAAGCATGTTGCTCGAGTCCTAGAATTGAAATCCAAGTTAGAAACAATGAAGAAAGGAAATCTAGGACTTCAGGAATTTTTTACAAAGATCAAGAATGTGGTGGATGCCTTATCAGCGGCCGGGAAACCAATCTCTCATGATGACCATGTCTTACATATTTTCTCCAGTCTAGGTCCTGAGTATGACCCTACAGTATCGGTTCTGACCAGTGGTGAAGAAACCCCTCCGCTGCAGAGGGTTTATGCTATGTTGTTAACTCAAGAAAGTAGACTCAGTCGACACTCACTGACCCCTGTAAACAGTGATGGCACTTTACCGTCAGTCAACTTGACTACTCATACCCCAGCCAAACCAGTACAGTCGGCTACCTCTGTCTCCAATGAAAATAACCGGAAAGGCAAACCTCAAGGAAATCAAAATGGGTAAAACAATAGATCCAATCGGAGAAATTGGAATAATGGCAGTAACAAACCTCAATGTCAGTTGTGTGGGAAATTTGGTCACACGGCGTTAAGATGCTACTTTCGATTTGAAAGGAGTTTTCAAGGCCCTCAATCTGCAACATCTGGTAGTTCTTTCCAAGGTAACTACAATGCTGGTACACCACCCCAATTTCATCCACAATCTCCAAATCCCTACTCAGCCTACATGTTACAACATGAGATGAATAAAGAGAATCAGTGGTATCCTGATTCAGGAGCCTCCAATCATGTGACCAACGATCTGTCTAATCTCTCATTTGGAGCGGAATATCAAGGTGATAGCAAGGTGCAAGTTGGCAATGGTACAGGTTTGTCCATTCACAAAATTTGGTTCCTCGTTTCTTACCTCATCTTCCAATAATATATTCCATCTTAGAAATTTGTTACATGTTCCTCTTATCACTAAGAATCTCATCAGTGTTAGTCAGTTTGCAAACGATAATCATGTCTTCTTTGAGTTTCATCCTTCTACTTGTTTTGTGAAGGATATTTCAACTGGCAAAACTCTTCTCCAAGGTCAACTGTCTGATGGACTTTACAAGTTCACACTGGCAAAAGCATCTCCCCCATCCTCTGCCTCGGTATCTGGTGCATCGCCTATCCAACCCCCTTCCCATACAGCATGTTTGTCCTCTATTTCTCAACCTTATACTCTTTCTAAAACATACAATGTACTTGAGTTGTGGCATAATAGGTTAGGGCATTCTGCCTTGCCTACTGTGGAACATGTTCTTCGTAGCTGTAATATTGCTTTACCATCAAATAAAACTCATCGCTTATGTCATGCGTGTTCTCTTGGCAAATCTCATGCTCTACCCTTTACTAATTCCACCACTCAGTATAATGAACCCTTACAATTAGTTGTTGCTGACGTATGGGGCCTTGCTTATCAAACATCTAGAAATAATTTTCGATTCTATGTGAGTTTTGTTGATGTGTTCTCAAGATACACGTGGATTTACTTTCTGAAATCCAAGTCTGATGCATTTACTGCGTTTCTCCTCTTTAAAACTCATGCTGAAAAACTCCTTGGTAAACCAATTCTTCGATTACAAACAGATGGTGGCGGTAAATTTCGCTCTTTCATACCTTTTCTTAAATCCAATGGCATTGAACATCGCCTTACGTGTCCCTACACCTCTAAACAAAATGGTATTGTCGAGCGAAAACACAGACACATTGTAGACATGGGTCTTACACTCTTGTCTCATGCATCTCTTTCTTTGGAATTCTGGGATGATGCTTTTGCAACATCTGTTTACTTGATTAACGGATTACCTACAAAAGTCCATACTAATATTTCACCCTTGGAGAAGTTATTTGGAGTCATACCCAACTATACCTTTTTTAAAACCTTTGGTTGTTTGTGTTATCCCTCTCTTAGAGCATATAATAATCATAAACTCAACCCTCGATCCACACCCTGTCTCTTTCTTGGCTATAGTACTATTCACAAAGGTTACAAGTGCCTTTCATCCAATGGCAGATTGTACATCTCTAGGCATGTACTTTTTGATGAAACTCGTTTCCCAACCTCTGCTTTTGTCACTCACTCCATGTCTTGTCCAAATATCACCACTCCCAATAAGTCTCAGCCTTTTAATCCTTTGGTCATTGCCCCACAAAAACATGTGTTCAACAGTTCCTCCCAAATATCTTCCAACTCATCTCCGTCTAACCCCATATCTCATTCCACATCTCCTATCCAGCAGCTTTCTAACTCAAACTCTCCAACAGAGAATCTTCATTCTGTCTCTCCTGAACCCTCCAATGTTGTGACGGATACATCTGCTCCAGTGCCTTCTTCCTCACTTGTCCCTGTTACTAATGAGCATGCCATGGTGACTAGAGGTAAAGCTGGTATTTTCAAACCTAAAGTTTACTCAGCTGAGTATACTGAGATCGAACCACCAACGGTGAAAGCTGCACTTCAATGTGCCCATTGGGTTCAAGCCATGAATGAAGAGTATCAGGCACTGTTAGCCAATGATACATGGTCCCTTGTTGATCCACCATCTGATAAATCGGTAATAGGGTGCAGGTGGGTGTTCAAAATTAAAAGAAACTCTGATGGCTCCATCTCGAGGTATAAGGCTCGCCTAGTAGCTCAAGGCTTTCATCAACAGGCTGGGTTAGACTATACAGAAACTTTTAGCCCGGTAGTTAAACCAGTTACAATCCGTGTATTACTCACTCTGGCATTGACTTATGGGTGGCACTTGAGGCAGATAGATATTAATAACGCATTTTTACATGGTGTTTTAACAGAAGATGTTTTTATGTGTCAGCCACCTGGAATGGTGAATTCTACCACTGATCACAAAGTTTGTAAGCTGAAGAAGGCATTATATGGTCTAAAGCAAGCCCCTCGCGCATGGTTTGACAGGTTAAGTTCATATCTCTGCTCTCTTGGCTTTGTGCATTCCAAAGCTGACTCATCATTGTTAGTCTATAACCATCAAGGTTGCCTATGTTACACTCTTGTCTCATCAAGGTTGCCTATGTTACACTCTTGTCTACGTAGATGACATTATTATTACTGGCAATTCAGATGTTTTAATTGACAAGTTTATTCTTGCATTACATCAAAAGTTTGCTCTCAAGGATCTTGGTAAATTGAGTTATTTTCTGGGAGTTGAAGTGTCCACATTGTCATCTGGAGAACTATTTTTATCCCAAAAGAAATATATCTCAGATCTGCTTCACAAAACTAATATGAACAATGCTAATTCATTTGCTACTCCCATGGTAAGTGGCTCTATTCTCTCGGCATTCCAAGGGGAAAAATTCTCAGATGTGCGACTTTATAGAAGTACTGTGGGTGCTTTGCAGTATGCCACTCTCACAAGACCTGAGATCTCCTACAGCGTTAACAAAGTCTGTCAGTTTATGCATTCACCCACTGTGTTTCATTGGCAAGCTGACAAACGGATTCTTCGATATCTTAACGGTACGCTAGATCATGGCTTGGTTTTTAAAAAGCCGACTGAACTAGTTCTTCAAGGATATGCTGATGCAGACTGGCCTTCTGACCCTGATGATAGGAAGTCCACTTCGGGTTTTTGTATTTACTTTGGTGGCAATCTGATTCAATGGTCTTCCAAGAAACAGAGTATTATCTCACGTTCAAGCACTGAGGTTGAGTATCGCAGTCTTGCTCACACAGTAGCCAAGTTAGTATGGTTAAAGAGTCTGTTTGCTGATTTACATATTCAACTTCTTCATCCCCCGACTATATGGTGTGATAATCTGAGTGTCGTTCACCTTAGTGCCAATCCGGTGTTGCATTCCAGAACTAAACATATAGAGATCGACATTTACTTTGTTCGAGATCTTGTTCTTCAAAGAAAACTTCGAGTTAGTCATCTTCCCACTTCTGAACAAATTGCGGACATTCTTACAAAACCGTTATCAGGTTCAAAATTTCAGTCTATGAAAGACAAGCTCAATGTTCAGTCTTCTGTGTCCATTGGCTTGAGGGGGGTATTAAGAGAGCACATTAAAGGGAAGTTAGACTCCTCTGTTATATTAGTTTTTCCTTTGTTGTATTCTGTTATTTACAGTTTAGGAGGTTATGACATCTGTTGTACATATTGTATATATATCTCCTCTGATAGCACTGATTGATTATCACAGAAATAACATCAGTTTTTTGTGATCAAGATTGACTTCACTCTAATCCTTTCCTGCGACATCGCCTTCATCGCCGGAACGGCCGCCGGCGATGATCCCAGCTCGCTTGAGAATCTTAACATCATTCGCCGTAGAAATTAGCCCACTCATCAATTTCACGTAATGGGATAAACATGGCGGATTTAACTTCGCTTCCGATTCGAATGCCACCAGATTTCTTAAAATTACCTCAGAGAAAGCGTTAATTACGATACTGGGTAGTTTCAAGGCAGCGAATTTTTTGTCAAACTCGCCGGGATTGCCGCCGTGGAATTTCACTCCGACTCTTTTTAGTTCTGAAGCTGTAGGAAATTTGGGGGAGCTGTCGGCTGCAAATGATGATGATTGATGAACTCTCCCAATCATACCAATGAAGGTTAGGATCAAATCCAAAGCTTCAACCAGCGGATCTAATAACATTCCTAGAACTTTAGGCATCATATTCAGCAACTCAAAAAGAAATATTAAGGATTTTTTCTTTACGGTTCTCTTATTCTTGTAGGCAATGAACCTTTGGTAGAAAAGTAAATTGTATAAAAAGTGAAGCAAATGTTGAGATTGATCGAAGATTTCAGACACATTCGGGAACGGACGATAACCCGGCGAAAACTCAGGCTCGTCCTTTTCGTCGCTGGAATACAACGCCAACGGTGAGACTGAAACGCAAAATTTATGAAACAAAAGATGCAAATTCTCAACAAAATTTCTTGGTAAAACCCTTTTCAGGATTTGAATTGGAATTTGATTCTCCAGCTTCAGTAAATCTTTGACGATATCATTCTGGATCGTTGTTATATTTCCCTCAAGATTCAGATACAATTGCTGCTCATTAAAAACAGGGGATTCAATTCGATAACGTTTATTCCAAATCTTCTCACCTTTTTCTTCTTTCTCTTTAACATCATCGGGAGAGATTTCCAGCAATCGAAGCAACACCAAACCATCGATTAGGATTCTCCAAGCCAAAGCTTCGGACCCGACATCCAAATTTCCATCATAACAAGCTCGAATTTGGACTTCCAATTCCTTGAGTTCATCCACCATTTGAGTGAACTCAGGAAGCTGAAATTTATCCTTGGCCTTTTTGGCGCTCTCGAGCTTGAAGATCTCCATCTTGTGAAGAAGCTCTGGCTTGAGCTCGTGAAATGGCCCAAGAAATAGACGGGAAGGAGAATAAGCTTGTGGGTTATCTTTGATTACAGAATCCGGCAGCTTGAAGATGGAAGTCGGAGTTTCTAAGGCAATTTTGAGGCCATCTTGCCGGAGAAGTTCATCGATCTATACAGCACAGTTTGTCAAAGATGTTCCGGCCACTATTTAAAATCACGTATCTATTTGACACACAAAATTGAAAGTCTAATGTCTTATATTAGACACAAATTTCATTTTTATTTTTAATTGATTCATTAATTTTAAAAAGTGTTGGATATGTCAAAAGACCTATTAGACACAAAATTAAAAGTTTAGAAACTTATTCGATATAAAATTAAAAGTGAAAAGTATACTTTTAGTATTAAATGCTTTTTAAAATGGAGGGATTTATTGAACACATGCATGAACAAAAAAAATAAAAAAGATTGATTAAACTTATAATTTGACTTTAGAGAAAGTGTGAACAAGGAAAAGATGGAGTGCGACAGATTATTTTGATTGGTTGATGAGGCTCAACTGTTGGGAGACCACATGCAAGAGTATATTCCTTATATGACGAATATGGACGTACCAAAATTTTACAGAGAGAAGAGGTTTTCAGGGGTCACTGTGTCAATCGCCCTACTACAGATACAGTTAGGGATTGGATACCACCCCTTCATGAGTGGATGGAGCTCAATGTTGGCTCGACTTAGAATGAGCAAGAAGCAAAAGGCGGTTTAGACTGGATTTTGCGAGATCACAAACTAAGAATTATTTTATAGATTATTGATATAAGATTAATTTTTCAGATTATTTTAAAACTAATTATTTGTTTCATATTTATTAGTTATTAAATATTCTTATTTTATATTTTCATTATAATTATTTTATAATTAATTAGCTTTATATTTTTTTTTTTCTATTTCTATTATAATTTAGTTTATTTTAATCTCACAAAGTTCAATATAATATTTTTTATTATAATATAAGTTTTCTATATAATATAACATAATTTCAATATAATAATAATTTTATATTACTTTTTTACATTTTATTTATTTTATTTTAATTTTATTTTTTGAGTTGAAAAAATATTGAGGAGTTGTCCAATTTATATTGAGGATTTAGATTTAAACCCTAGTTTGATTTGATTTTGAATTGAAAAGATTTTCATTTAAATCATTATTAAATTAAGAATTTTGATTTAAATTCAATTAAAAAATTATTTAAGTTTCATAAAGAGCAAAACAATTATACATGATGTGCAAAAGTTGTGCAACATTTTTTTTAATTAATATTTGTTAGGGGTTAAATTGGACCAACGAGAATAAGCAGGTCAAATGACCAAGGCATAGAGTCAGACAGAATAAGAAGCCCAATATGAGGTCAAAACAGGCTGAAATCAACCAGGGACTGAACCAAGGCGAAACGAGACAAGCGGGCGTGCTCGGACATCGACCCAAGCGCGTGGGGCTTAAAGGTGGGGGAGAAGCAAGCCGAACCTCTGATCGACCTGGAAACATCACAAATTCTCGGCGTCGAGAGAGATTTGAGATTCCGTAAGTCTTGTGTAGAGTACTGAACAAGCTGCAGAGTCAGCCATTTCAAATCAACAGTAATTGGTTGACGCATCTTATGGAAAATAAGGATCACTTTGGTTGGCCTCGGCATAGGCCGAGGCCGACCAGGGTATAACCCTCCTATTTGGGCTCTACCCTCGCCCAACATCCCAAGAAAGAAGTCTAGGCTTAGGTTTAAACCCAAGCCCATGGTCAGCCTCAGATGAGGCCGAGGCCGACCAGGTCCAAGGTCATATCCTAGGCCTTGCTTCAATCCCACGCGACCCATAGGCTTGTTTCCAGCCCTCTCCCAACCTTTCCTTTTCTCAATAGGCCAAGAAACCCCACAGAGTACCTCAGAACCGAGAGGAGACGGAACGAGAAGACGCGCTTGGGCTTTGGCCCAAGCGCGTGGTCGGCCTCGACATGGGCAGAGGCCGACCAGGATAAACCTCATCCGTTTGAGCTGTATCCAAGCCCTATGACACAAATCATGGACTTGGGTTTGAGTTTTGGCCCAAACCAGTGGTCAGCCTCGGCCAAGGCTGAGGTCGACCAGCTACAAGTTTGATTTCCAGGCCTCGCGGCGACTCGAAAGGCCCGAAAGCCCATATTCAACTTCCCCACAATCTCTCCTTTACCTAAGAGGCCAAGGAAGAACGCCAGAGGAAACTATTTAATCTCTCCCAGGAAGGGAGAGAGGGGAAGAAAATTCTGGTGACCATTATACAAAAACTTCTTAATAATTCTCTCTGAGTCTCACTAACTTAGGCATCGGAGCTTGTGTGGCCTACACCACACCGATGTCCAGGTTTTCCTTGTCTTACGGGTTGCGTTCTTCCCCTAAGAATTACAAATTTACCGTCGTTGTCACGTGGAGGTCAGGTGCATTTTCCTGTCCGAAATTTGGCAACAACAGTTGGCGCCGTCTGTGGGGAACGAACAAACGCTTGCTTGGAGAACCTAGTGCCCAAGTCAATTTGTCCAGAATAATGAAAAGAATGCAAAGAAACACGTTTTTGAACGAGGAACAACGCGATTCTGATCAGAATCTTCGTGTGTGGCGAACGCGAGGAAACATATCTCCTCGACCCCATACCGAGGTCGAGACCGAGGCCAACCAGAGGAAGGCCGAGGCCGACAAGCACCAGAGAAACAAGATCTACCAGACCGTGCAAGCTACATGGCGACAGAAACAAGAAGGATCGCGTGAAGACGGTGACCTCCGCTCGTTGACCGAGGCCGACCACAAAAAAGTCGAGGCCGACCAGCGCCAGGATAACACTAACGCCGACTTGTTCGTTCAAGCTACGTGGCAGTGCAGACCAGAAGGATTACAAGATGAGACAATAAAGAAGGTGACCGCTCATCCTCTCACTCCTAGGGAGGATGAAACCAACCAAAGAGGGTAATCTGCCGAGGAATTAGAATCTATCTCGCTCACATCGGAAGACAGACGAGTATATTGGAGCAAACCTAGGGGCTAAGCAGAAAGAAAAACTGATTAGTTTCTTGAGGGACAATGCAGATTTATTCGCATGGTCTCATAAGGATATGCCAGGGATAGATCCTGATGTCATGGTGTACCAGTTGAACGTAGACAGAGATTTCAAGCCCGTGAAACAGAAGCGACGCGCATTCAATCAAGAGCGAAACAAGATCATAGCCAACCAAGTAGATGATTTACTAAAAGCCAATTTCATTAGGGAAGTCCATTATCCCCAATGGCTATCCAATGTGGTTTTAGTAAAGAAATCTAATGGCAAATGGCGAATGTGTATCGACTTCACTAATCTAAATAAGGCTTGTCCTAAGGATAGTTACCCTTTGCCTATGATAGATCAATTAGTAGATGCAACAGCGGGCCATGAATTATTGAGTTTCATGGATGCTTACTCTGGATATAATCAAATCAAGATGTATGGACCTGACCAAGATAAGACCTCTTTAATCACTGTCAGGGGGCTTTACTGCTACAAAGTCATGTCATTTGGTCTCAAGAACGCAGGAGCCACCTACCAAAGAATGGTAAATCGAATGTTTGCTCCCTTGCTAGGGAAGAATATGGAGGTGTATGTAGATGATATGCTAGTAAAAAGAATTAAAGCATATCAACATGAAACTGACCTCCATGAAACTTTCCAGATACTTCGAAAATACAAGATGAAGTTGAACCCAAGTAAGTGTGCTTTCGGAGTAACATCAGGAAAGTTCCTGGGATTTATGGTACATCAAAGAGGAATCGAAGCAAATCCAGACAAGATAAAAGCTATCTTAGAGATGTCTTCCCCAACCAATCTCAAGCAACTTCAAAGTCTCAATGGAAGAGTTGCAGCATTGAACAGGTTCGTCAGTAGAGCTACTGACAAGTGTTGACCCTTCTTTAAAATTCTGAAGAAGAGTCTCCCATTTGAATGGTCTAAAAAGTGTGAACAAGGTTTTCAAGAACTAAAAGTTTATCTAAGTTCAGCTCCCCTCTTAGGCAAACCAGTTAAAGGAGATGAGTTGCTACTTTATGTAGCTGCTTCTAATACTGCTGTAAGTTCTGCATTAATCAAAGAAGAGAAAGGTCATCAAAGACCAATCTACTATACCAACAGAGCAATGGTAGGGGTTGAAACTAAATATCCTCAAGTAGAAAAACTTGCACTCTAGTTACCTCAGCCAGAAGATTGCGTCCTTACTTCCAGGTGCATAAGGTAACTGTTCTCACGAATTTCCCTCTCAAGCAAGTGTTGCAGAAGCCAGAAGCTTTGGGACGTCTAATGAAGTGGGCAGTAGAACTTAGTGAATACGATATTCACTACAAACCGAGGACATCAATCAAAGGACAAGTACTGGCAGATTTCGTAGCAGAGCTCACCCCATCACAGGCTGAAGCCGACCACGCGAAGGCCAAGGCCGACCACGTGGGAACTAAGGTCGAGGCCGACCACGTGGGAACTAAGGCCGAGGCCGACCACGTGGGGGCTAAGGCCAAGACCGATCGTATGAAAGCTAAGGTCGAGGATGAACACATAGAGGCCGAGGCTGAGGTCGACCACCTAGAGGTTGAGGCCGAGGCCGACCACGCGAAAGCCGAGGTCGATCATAAGAAGAAAAGGATCGATCGTCTCCAATATACAATGGAGATGGAGACATCTCATCCAGAAACCCCTAATCTGCCCTGGAAACTGTTCGTTGATGGGTCCTCCAACGTCAAAGGATGCGGAGCAGGAATCCTACTTGAATCCCCTGAAGGAGAAAGGTATGAATATGCTCTCAGATTCAAGTTTAAGACATCAAATAATGAGGCGGAATATGAAGCGCTCGTAGCAGGATTGAGAATCGCCAAGGAGATAGGGATCTCTAATCTATTAGTTTTGAGTGATTCTCAGCTAATAGTAAAACAAGTAACCAATATATATCAAGCTAAAGAAAGAAGAATGACAAAATATTTGTCAAAGGTCAAGGAACTACTTGCCTCATTCTCCAAACACGAGTTCAAGCAAATCCCGAGATCACAAAATGCCAATGCTGATTCTTTAGCCCGATTAGTAGCAGCTTATGAAACTGAACTGAGTCGAATAGTTCCAGTTGGAATCCTATATGAACCAGCCATACGCAAAGAGGAGATAATGGAATCAGGAAGCAAGCCAGATGAGGCAAAGGTCGAAGAAAACTCGGCCAAAACTGAGAAAGACTCGAGCAAAGTCGAGGAGATTTTGGCCGAGACCGAGGAGAATTCGGCCGAGGCCGAGGAGATTTCGGCCGAGGCCGAGGAGATTTCAGCCGAGGCCGAGGCCGAGAAGATATCTTCCTGGATGGATCCTATATTGGAATACTTGAAAGGGGGAAAATTGCCCTTAGAAAAAGTAGAAGCCAAACGAGTACAGAGGCGATTAGCTCATTACCTACTCAGAGAAGGTAAACTCTACAAGAGGGACTATTCAATGCCACTCTTGAGATGTCTTACACCAGATGAAGCGGAATATGTGATGAAAGAGATCCATGAAGGAATATGTGGCAACCACTCAGGCGGAAGATCCTTATGTCACAAGATCACAAGGCAAGGATATTATTGGCCGACAATGCTTCAGGATGCAAGAAATTTTGCAAGATCCTGTCATCGATGTCAACAATTCGCCCCAATTCTAAGGCAACCTCTAGAACCATTGACAAGTGTAGTGAGCCCTTGGCCTTTTGCACAATGGGGAATAGACCTTATTGGACCCCTTCCCCTAGGTAAAGGACAAACTAAATTCGCAGTTGTTGTAGTAGACTACTTCACAAAGTGGGCTGAAGCAGAAGTATTGGCAACAATCACAGAAAAGAAGATAACTAGCTTTGTTTGGAGAAATATAGTATGTCGTTTTGGAATTCCTAATGTCATTATTTCAGACAATGGAAAACAATTCGATAATGCAACCTTCAGAAAATTTTGTGAAGATCTCAACATTGATCATCGATGTTCATCTCCAACACACCCTCAAGCCAATGGACAAGTGGAAGCAGTGAACAAGATTATCAAATTAAACCTCAAGACAAAGCTGGAAAATCTAAAGGGAGCATGGGCAGAAAGTTGCATAATGTGTTATGGGCATACAGGACCACTGCAAGATCTACCACAAGCGAAACCCCTTTCTCACTCACTTATGGTGCTGAGGCAGTCATCCCTGTTGAGATTGGTTTACCCTCGCCAAGAGTAGAAGAATTTGACCCTAAACAAAATGAGGAGTCAATGAGACTAAGTTTAGATCTACTAGAAAAGCACAGAGAAAAAGCTCATCTTCGAGCAGCAGAGTACAAGAACAGAATTACAAGGTACTACAATACAACAGTCAAGAAATGAAGTTTCAAAGAAGGAGATCTCGTGCTAAGAAGAGTCATGCAAAACACCAAGGATCCATCATCTAGTGCGCTAGGCCCAACGTGGGAAGGACCATACCAAATCGCTAAATTCGTCAGGCCTGACACATACACTCTAATTGATCACAAGGGAAAAGTTCTTTCCCACTCTTGGAATGCAGAACACCTTAGAATCTATTATCAATAGATTTTTTCTTTGTTATATTCTCCTCTTCGGTTAGGACAGTTCTTCCCAGCATTTAGAATTTCAATCATACATGATATTCTATTATGAATGAATCATCTTTCTCAAGCTATAATTGTATCACTCAAGCACAATTTTCAAAACTGAAACTCTTACTTAAGTAAGGGGGCTACTAAGGGGATATGCTTCCATATTGAACAAAAAAGCAGATGCTATGCGAAACATAACCAAAAAGACAAATTCTACAGATTAAGCCGACCTGACCGAAGCCGAGGTCAACCTGGCCGAAGCCGAGGACGACCAGAATAAGCTGAAGCCGAGCCGAACTGACCGAGGTCGAGGTCAACCTGGTCGAGCTCGAGCAAACCTGACTGAAGTCGAGGTCAACATTGCCGAAGTCGAGGACAACCAGAATAAGCCGAGGCCGAGCCGACCTGACCATAAGCCGAGGCCGAGTTGACCTGACCAAGGCCGAAGGCAACTTGGTCGAGCCCAAGTCGACCTGACCGAAGCCGACGCCGACCTGACCGAAGCCGAGGCCGACCTGGCCGAGGCCGAGCAGACCCCAACCTCCCACTTCAATTCTTCAATTTCTATTTTCTTCTCTCATGGTCTGAGGCTAGCTCGATGTAAAGCAACACGATTGTTGGATGACAAAATTTTCCTCCTTCGAGGGGACAAGAAGTCCAAAATAATCCTCGTAGGGGTTAGCGAAAATCCCGCTTAAACCTGAGGACAACCTCAGGTATGTAAAATCACTAGAGTACGACACAAGTCGTGAATCCGGATGAGAACATAAACCCCCAAGAGAAGCAATCTTAGGATGATCTAAGGGAAAAGGGAACATCCGAAATGCAGAATAAGCATGACGACTGACCTAGAATCCCATTGGATAACAGAGAAATTGACCCCCTAGTAGACTGAATATCCTCACAAGGATGGACAACAGAAACTGGGGAAAATTCGAGGCAACCCTCGAAATGTCTAAAATGACCCTGAATAAACCTTACTAGGAGAATCAAAAACGCAAATTAAGCGTGACGAGATCCTGACATTTGTACTAAATACCAGAGAAATAGGCACTCTAGGAGACTGAATATCCTCATAAAGATGGACAACAATAACTAGAGAAAATTCGAGGCAACCCTCGAAATGTTTGAAATGACTCCAAGGAAATTTGACTAAGGAACTAGGCAAATCGAAACGCAGAATAAGCGTGACGAGAACCTAAAATTCCAAATTAAATAACGGGGAAATTGACATTCTATGAGATTGAATATGAACTTTAGTAGGCTACTCCCAAGTCAGGCTTCATGCTATTAATTCGAAAGCTCCAAATCGTAAATCCTAACTAGGTAGTGGGGGTTAATGTTAGGGGTTAAATTGGACCAACGAGAATGGGCAGGTCAAATGACCAAGGCATAGAGTCAGACAGAATAAGAAGCCCAATATGAGGTCAAAACAGGCTGAAATCAACCAGGGACCGAGCCAAAGAGAAACGAGACAAGCGGGCGTGCTCGGGCTTCGACCCAAGCGCGTGGTCGGCCTCGGCATAGGCCGAGGCCGACCAAGGTAGAGCCCTCCTATTTGGGCTCTACCCTCGCCCAACATCCCAAGAAAGAAGTCTAGGCTTAGGTTTAAACCCAAGCCCGTGGTCAGCCTCGGACGAGGCCGAGGCCGACCAGGTCCAAGGTCATATCCTGGGCCTTGCTTCAATCCCACGCGGCCCATAGGCTTGTTTCCAACCCTCTCCCGACCTTGCCTTTTCTCAATAGGCCAAGAAACCCCACAGAGGACCCCAGAATCGAGAGGAGACGGAACGAGAAGACGCGCTTGGGCTTTGGCCCAAGCGCGTGGTCGACCTCGGCATGGGCAGTGGCCGACCAGGATAAAGCTCCTCCGTTTGAGCTCTATCCAAGCCCTATGACACAAACCATGGACTTGGGTTTGGGTTTTCGCCCAAACCAGTGGTCAGCCTCGGCCAAGGCCGAGGCCGACCAGCTACAAGTTTGATTTCCAGGCCTCGCGGCGACTCGAAAAGGCCCGAAAGCCCATATTCAACTTCCCCACAATCTCTCCTTTACCTAAGAGGCCAAGGAAGAACGCTAGGGGAAACTATTTAATCTCTCCCAGGAAGGGAGAGAGGGGAAGAAAATTCTGGTGACCATTATACAAAAACTTCTTAATAATTCTCTCTGAGACTCTCACTGACTTAGGCATCGGAGCTTGTGTGGCCTACACCACACCGGTGTCCAGGTTTTCCTTGTCTTGCAGGCTGCATTCTTCCCCTAAGAATTACAAATTTACCGTCGTTGTCACGTGGAGGTCAGGTGCATTTTCCTGTCCGAAATTTGGCAACAACAATATTGTACATTTTAAAATTTATTATAGAAATATTGTATTTTGCAAACTATTTATATTAATATTGTAGTTTTAATTTGTTGGAAAAGAGACAACCATGTATGAGTTGGAACATTATCGTCTCTAGACCATGTTACCATTCTTAAATTTAAAAAAAAAAACTGGTAGATGGTCTTCTATTCAACAAACGACCATCATGAAATTTTGAACTTTCCCTTTAACTATCATATTGGTCAGATCAAAATTGTATAATTCAAAGGTTGTTTGAGTTCCAAAAAATTCAATCTTATCTTTTTATATCATTCTCATTCTCATGTATTCCTTTTTTTCTTCATTTTTTTTGTTATATATTTTTGTTCTATTAGTTTTTTTTAAAGAAAAATAAGATAACTTTAATTTTTTAATATTTTAATTAAATGAAATATTATATTGTAATTTATTATTTTTTTGAGCAATTAAAATAGTAAATAAAAATTTATTTAAATATTAATTATTTAAATATTTTATGTCCTAATATAAGTTGTTTTGTGTGACGCCCGAGGAAGAGAGGTACATGAATGAACCGAGTTCACATCTGAATGAGAGGGATTCTGAGGATATGAAAGTATGGTGCCCGAGGAAGAGGGGTACATGTGAGTGACCAAGAGGATATGAAAATATAGTTGAGAAAAGCTTAAAAGAATTGATAGCTACTACCTATACCAACAAGGTGCACCTTCCTTTTCGGTGGCTCAATCATAGGAACTCCACAGTTAAGCGTGTTTGGCTTGGAGCAATTCTATGTTGGGTGACCTCCTGAAAATTATCCTAGGGAGCATGTTGGTTTGTGGGGATAGTGTCGAATTCCTGATGTAACGCCCCCAAATTTTAGCCTAAATCTAGGGAACGTCACTAAACTAACAACCACTATGTTTCGAAAACTTTGGCACCATAATTCTGTAACTACAACAATATCCAAAATTTTCTAATACCAGTCAAACAAGAATAACACTTCTATATCCCGAATAACCCAATCCTCACTCCAAACTCCAATCCAAGAAGAATTACGACTAAGAAACAACAATATTCTAAACATACGAAAAACACAACATGATTTTTAAGTCAAACTCAAGATAAAACTCAACTCAAATAAACAACTCAAAATCCAGTACAAACGTCCAACCTAAGGGCAAACAATTATTAAACACAACCAAAACTTCATGTATAAATAAATACCTGAGTCACAAGCCAAAAGAATAAAAAAAAAACTCTACGGACTACAAAAAGAGATTGCAATGTTTTGAATAACTAGGTTTAACTACTAACAAGATAAAGCTATAAGTCCAAAAGATGCAACACTAAATAAGTAACGAATGATTAGGGTATTTCTCTCCTCAAGTCTCCTCCTCAACACCACCAAGCTCAAAATAATCATCATCACCTACAAAATCTATGGGTGGGTCAGTACACGACACGTATTAGTAAGTAGCTCACACCTGTGCAACCACCAACATACAAGGAAAACATCATGCTATACACAAAAATTTTGAGATTAGACATGCTTATCATACATGGAAAATAAATAACGATCACAACAACATGACCTATGAATCAACATCTCATATGGAGATAACTCTCCTATTCTCAAACCTCAAGCTCACTCAATGCTCATATTAGAACTTGCATAAGGCATTCTAAGACCGACTTCTTCGAGACACATCGATCCTCATTGATTTTATCCAAGGCCACAAACATTCTCTTCTGACCCTAACTATTTGCAAAGGCTACTGACATTCTGATCTATTGGCACCAACTATGCATCCAGGGCCATCGACATTATTTGTCGGGCCCGACCGATGGTATCTAAGACCATCGACGTTCTTCGTTCGACCCAACAGAGTTTTCATCAAAGGCCATGAACGTTCTCAAGTGAAGGGATCGGATCCCGTAGTGGAAGCGATTGTGAATCGCGTGTTCTTAATTTTGTTACATGGATATCAATCAAGAACAAATCTAACTAAGATTAAGCATATAATAACAAGATGGACAACAAGAAATTACCTTTGAAGAACTCTTTCTTCAAGTGCTCCTTCTCCCACAATCACGATCTCAGCAACTCAAACCCGAACGATCACGAACACTACCACCGGATCTTCTCCGTTGTTATCTAGGTGAGGGAGGAAGGTGGGTTACTTTTAGGCGAGGTGAGATGATCTTATCAAAATGCAGTTGGGACTCTTTCCAACACTATGAAAGAATGCACTAGGGTTTCTCCAAGAGAATTAGTTCACTTTAGTTGCATCTCATGCAACTATATATATAGGGAAATAGGATAGAAATTACCATCCTATCCCTCCTTTATTCTCCCACTATTATATGGTTTATATGTGAATCTAATTCACATTAAAACCATATATTATATCATATATGATTGATATAACACCTCAGGTATGAAATTGAACATTTCAATTTCATTCCTAACTTTATACCCTCAATAAAACCATGTTGAGCCAACAGAGGGACCTAATGAACCTACAGTTCATGAGCTCCAATGATGTGAGATTAACTGACCAAACTCTTTGATCCAGTTAATTAATATTCATTAACTACCAGTCACTCCACTATAGACTTGTAGCTGCACTCTCCTCACTGTAGATAATATTGTGTCCATTGATATAATCATTACCCATGAGTCGACCCTTTCACAGGTTGTTCGTAATCGCAACTAGGTCAAATTACCGTTTTACCCATGTGATTACCTCTTTGTTTCTTAAGCACCACTGATCCTCTAATGAACAACAACTCTAAGGTCCTACCATAGACTCATACCCTCTTAGATGGCGGGGCCTCGTTGTTCAAGACCTGGAGTCAGTTCTTAAGGGAACAACCTATCTAATTCCTTAGTATAGGAATGAGTGAATTCCATCTTGCATAGTTAAGTCCCCAGCTACCTACGGAGTTCTGTCCCTGAGAAGATAGGCTTATTGAGTAAGCTACAGGCCACTCTCACCCATACTAGTCTAAGGACAAACCCCTATAAGCAGGAGTTCTTAACTTGCTTAGGATTCAGGTCGAGCCCTTAATGACCATCTATAAATTATCAGTCTTATCCTTTTAACGACGTTATACTGGTTAGACTAATAATTTGCAGTCCGGTCTTGTATGAACTTTTCATACAGGATGCCCCCACTCGCATGTCAACCACATGAATGAGTTAGACTACCCCATTTGAACTAATTACAAAATGGGTCGCATCCATGGTGTTACCAGAATAAGGTTTCCAACCTTATTCTTATACCATAGACCATTTAGGTTATACTCTTGAACATAATCCAAATAGTGTCTACTACACTGATGTTCAAGATACATTATAACCTTGGAGCTTAGCTTATTGGATTTATAAAGCAAGAATATAATTTCATAAAAACAAATAACTTTTTATTTATTTGATCAAAATTACATAAGTTTAGGGTACAAATTCCAACATCAAGAATCTCAGACACTTGCCCTTTTGGACTCAACACACTGACCCTAACTATCTCAAGATAAGGCCATCAGTGCTTCTATTAAATCCACTAGTGACATATCACCCATCAATCACTTGACCAAGGCACCTAATATTCACCCAACTATTCTTTCTACACATGGTCCTCAAAGCTCTTTTTCACTAGAATGCATGCATCTCTAAACAAGTTTCCAACTCATGCTTTATCTTGATCCCACATAAACACACATTATGCTAAACTCATAAACATGCTCAACATACAACCAACATGCTTATTAGACAATTTCAACTTTGCAACATGTTCAATATCACAAGATCATAGCACAAAATCATACAATGCTCATCGAACACGATACCACAACCACCATGACATTTTGTTCAACAACACATTTACAAAAGCATGCTCAACAAGTCCAAAACATATCAAAGAGTAATACAACTCATTCAGGAATTCATATAAAGAAAATAAAGCATACAAAATGCTCACAAATAAGAAAATAGACACCATAGATAGAATTCTACTTACCTAATGCGGTCTTAAGATAGTCCATGAAATTCGCTGAACAAGATAGACAAAGTTTAGAGATCAAAGCCGAGTTTGATAACCATATTCAAAATAGAGAGTGTTCAAGAGGATGTTCTTACCCATAATAACTTTAAATTATGTTCAAACACTCTGAAACTAATCCGAATCCTAAACCAAGTGTCAGGCACAAATCTTTAGCAAAGTGGAGGAAAATGTTCCAATTGCTAGACTTGGTGAAGCAAATCCGCCGGTTTGCTTGATTCCTGAAGAAATGGTGCACCAACAAAAAAACCGCGCGAGGTAAGAAAGAGATATATAAGAGTGTGTTTGTTTTACCTTTAGAGTCTATGGTTGGATGTTCTGATCCTAACATGTTTACATTATCGTGTATGATTTGAGGGAAAGAAATAAAACATGCCATGTTAGACATAGGTGCATCGATTAATGTTATGCCTTTGTCTATTTATCATGAACTTGACTTGAAATGCAACGCCCCAGGCCTAGGATTCGGATCAGGTTTTGGAATCCGGATTTGGCCTCTGCTGGCCCCGACATTCTCCTGCATTACCTGCGACTTGGCCACGTCACCATACCACCCACTATCCCTACAAACCAACACGGGTCCTTTCACATGATTTGTCCTCACTCACATGCTCCCTAGAAAAATTCCCTAGAGGTCCCCCAACATAGGATTGCTCCAAGGTAAGCACACTAAACTTTGGAGTTTCTATGATTGAGCCACCGAAAAGGAAGGTGCACCTTGTTGGTATACGTAGTAACTATCAATTCTTTTAAGCTTTTCTCAACCATACTTTCATCTTTCTCAATCATACTTTCATATCCTCAGGATCCCTCTCATTCGGATGTGGACTCGGTTCATTCATATACCCCTCTTCCTCGGGCGTCACATGAATGATATGCATGACTGTCATATTTTTAACCACTTAGCAGATAAATCTTGCATAAAGTCTCTTGGTTTGATTGAGAATGTTTTAGCGAAAGTGCATGATTTGTTGTCCCCTGCGAATTTTTATGTCGTAGATATGTGAGATAGAGCTAGGAATGCATCTGCATCTATTCTGTTGGGTAGGGCATTGATGAAAATCACTAGGATAAAATCAATATGGATAAGAGAATTGTCGGGAAGTTTTGTGACTTTAAAATCTTTGACTCTGTTGATATGCTAAAGGGAAAAAGAAGTTTTTGTTTGCAGGAAATGTTGAATAATGGATTGTTCGATGGGACATGCGCTCAAGGACTCCATATTTGCACAACAACCAACCAAAAGATAGGTCCGAGTTAGGTCCGAGTTTAGATGCTCAAGAACTCAAGTAATCATACTATACAATTAAACTTCAAAGCTCAAAATTCAACAACCCCCACCCCAACCTAAATTCATACATTGTTCCTAATGTATCAAGATCTAAAAGTATGTAAGGATAAAGATAAATGGAACAAAAAAACTCCTCTGAAATTTCAGAATTTAGGTGGGTGGGGGAGAGGTGGCAAAAACCTCCAAGAATGACAATTTTTTTTGCGCAAAGATCAACTCTCAACTTGTTAAATTTAGCCAACAAACTCAACAACTAAAAGAAACAACTATAAATAAAAAGAAAGAAAGCAAGTAAAATTTTGAAACTTGGCTGCCTCTAGGAAGTGCAAATTGTTAACATCGATTACTCAACGAATCCTTTTCTCTCATCCTCCTTGGTCATATTTTCTCATAACCACTACTCTCCTTTTGGATTTTCTTTTCCGCACATTTTGCAGAATAAAAGCTTGCATCTCACACAAGAAAAACACTAGGTTAACATCACCAAAATCTTTAAATACATGAAACTCAAACTTTTCATCCTCAAACTCAACGGAAAGAACACCCTCATCAACATCAATCTTCGTTTTAGAAATTTTCACAAAGGCCTACCTAATAATATAGATGCAGATGAATGCTTGGGCCTATTTCCCATATCAAGCACGAAGAAATCAACTAGGAATATCAAATTCTCTACCTTATCAAGCACATTCTCTACTATTCCATTAGGGTGCACAAAAGAATGATTAACTAACTATATAGTAACATGGATCTCATGCAAGTCATTCAATTTTAATTCCTTAAAAACACAAAGAGGCATCACATTAACTGAACCTCCTAGATCTAACAAAACATTTGTATTTTCAAATGCCCTATTGCAAAGTTAGGCAAACATACCAGTATCCTTATACTTTTTTGGCATAGGCTATTGAGACATGGTTGAAACGTTCATTAGTTCTTATTGAGAAGTCTTTAATTTTTCCTTCTTCGTATGCCAGCTTTTCAGAAATTGTGAAAACTTTGGGACTTGTTTCACGACATCAAACAAAGGGATATTCACTTAAACCATCATAAACACCACCGGGATCTCGTTCTCCTTCTCATCTTCAATGATTATCTTTGGTTTCTCTAATATACTTGGAAAAATGACTTTAGAAATATCAAAATATAAATTGAATGGAGGGTCAAACCTGGTCCCAATATCTGGAACAGGGATGGGAAGATCTTCATTCTTCTATTTTTCTTGTTCTTCTTCAGTTCTCGTTTGTTTTACTCTCAAAGATTGGGTTTTGGCTTCTTCTCGCTTTGCCCTTGCAGTAACTTTCGCAGCAGCTTGCTGAGCTGCTTGCTCTTCTCTATCTTTAAATCAATCATCGATCCCATTTGTAAGTTTGCTCGAGAAACGAAGGCCTAGATACATAAGAATTCTAATTTAATGCTGGATAAAAAATTACCCTTTTTGGCATGAAGGAGATCTCTTAATTGTTGGGGTTTGTGCCCTAAAACTCATAGTTTGTAATTTTGTTCTAATTATTGTAATAAACTGTTATTATTTCAATAAAGAGTTATTGTAGGTTATTTACGATATTGCCCTTGTTTTAACCCTAAATCCAATAATCTTAACATCCAAGGCTGTAAAATGTATCTTGAACTGAATGTAGTGTACATATAAAGGATCACGGTTCGACATACAACCTAAAAAGTCTATAGTAAGGGGATAAGGTTTGGGTAATCTACCCTGGTAACACTATGGATGTGGCCCACTGTTGGGTTTTGTGCTCTAAAACTCGTAGTTTGTAATTATGTTCTAATTAATGTAATAAAGTGTTATTATTTCAATAAATAGTTATTGTTCGTTATCTACGAGTTTGCCTTTATTTAAATCCTAAATCCAATAAACTAAACATCCAAGGCTGTTATATGAATCTTTAACTGAATGTAATGTACATATAAAGGATCTTCGAGATACAACCTAAAGGGTCTATAGTTAGGGGATAAGGTTTGGGTACCTTACCCTGGTAAAACTATGGATGTGGCCCACTTTGTATTTGATACAAACACTGTGATCCTAACGTGTTCGTGTAGATGACATGTGAGTGGGATATCCTATGTAATGAGATTACATAAGACCCACTACCACGAAATTGTAACCTCTAGTCAGAACTCAGCTGACTAGTTAGGTTTCTATTTCACTAGGATTACCTAGGAAACTTGATCTCAATCTCGAAAGCAAAGTTACTTAACTCCTGTTCGCGAGGGATTGTTCTTTGACTAGTATGGGTGAGAGTAGGCAAATTCGCCGACTCAATATGCCTACCTTCTTGGAGACAAGACCGAGTGAGCGGCTGGGAACTTAACTTACCAAGATGGAATTCACTCCTTCCCGCCTACTAGGGTAAGTAGAGGAATGTTCCCTTAAGTGGTGTCTCCGGGACTTGAACAAAGGGCCCGACCCTCTCATTGGCCCGAGAGAGACTCTGTTTGTTGGTAGGACGACAAACAAATTGTTCATTAGAGGAGCACTGGTACTTAAGGCACAAGATGTAACTTAGGGGTAAAACGATAATTTGACCCTGCTGGTGTTACGAACATTCGTGAAGGATTGACTTGCTGTTATTGGTCAATATTCGTGGACACAGAAATATATCTGCATTGAGAAGAGTGCAGCTGCGGGACTTTAGTGGAGTGTTCCCGCAGTTAACGAATGTTGATTGGGAGGTTAATAAGATTAACCGAGCAGTCTCGTATAGTTGGAGCTTCTGATCTGTAGGTCCATTAGGTCCACCTTCTAGCTCGTAAAGGGTTCTTAGATCATTAGAATTTTAAATGTTCAAATTCATTAGGGAATAAACTTAATGTATAGTTTTGGAACTATATATTATAAATTTAATGTGGATATGATTCATATTAAATTTTGTGAGAGAATTAAAATATTTGAAAGAGTTAAAATATTGAATTCAAGTGTGAATGTGATTCATATTTGAAAACTATAGGTTAAAATTTAATGTGCATAAGATGTACATTAAAACTATAGGTTAAAGGGGTAATATGATTAAATGAGATTTAATCCAAATTAAATATATGATATTTAATTTGTTTTATTTAAATATGATTTAAATTAATAATTAAATTTGATTTAATTATTATTATTTGATTTTTATTATTATTTTAATAATAAAATAAGGGAACGTGTCATCCAGACACGTTTTCACTACCACTTTTTCTCCCTATCGATAGTTTAACAGGGAGAAGGGGGTTGAGGTATCAAGTTAATCGATCGATCAACTGTGTGAACTGGCAATTGGAGAATTACTGTAAAAAATTCTCTCTCACTCTCAAATTTCCAATTGTTAGATTACCTTCCCACCAAGGTTGATCTAAGTGGAGAATAGGAGGTTTTCCATTTTGGTAGTGTCCTGTTGCTGGAAGAAAACAGAGAAGTTTAGTTCCTGTGTTGCTGAAAAGCTAGGAGCAAGGTGTTGCTGGAGAATTAGAAACTACAAAGGTAATTCTCCTTTCTCCCTTTTAGTTTAATAGTTAAACATATGTATGTTTGTATGTAATTAATCCATGCCTAATTAGATTAGATTTAAAAACATGCTTGTTCTGTATGTTTTTGTCAATATATTGGTTTTTGTTTCAATTAAAACAATCAAGCAAATTACAATCCCAAACACGTTTTCGCTGCTCAAGGAGATCAGATCTCCATCAATTGGTATCAGAGCAATGATTGTATTGTTTTGTTTTGAAACAAAAATGCATTGATTTGGTGGGAAATGCATTTGGTTTGCTGTAAAACTTGTTTAGGAATATTTTGGCCTTAGTTTACTTTGGTTTGATCAATTTGTATGTAAAGGCCCCTGCGTTTTTTGGGCATAAAGTGCATTATTGAGTCTGAATTCGAGTCACGAGTCGTTCGTGACCAGTTTCAAGCAATTCGGTTGAGAATCGAAGGAGATATTGAAGATGGAAGTTGCTGTGTTCGAAGAATAAAGCTGGTGCTGAAGTAGCAGCGTTGCAACGCGACCATCAACGTTGCAATGTCGTTCATCAGCGTTGCAACGCTGAAGAACGGCGTCGCAACGCCACCGCCCCTATCGACGCGGCGCTCGAGGTCGGCGGTGTGCAACGCAACGCCGCCACTCGGCCAAGGCAACGCCACTCCGATAGCAAGCGCGCATAAGGACGAAGCGGGCGTTGCAACGCTCGCATCAGCATTGCAACGCCGTGGAGCATTCCAGCAGCTGCAAATCGGTTCAACGGTTTTGGTTCTTTTTCGATCCGGTTCGAGCGGTTCAAGCCCTGCTTCAAGGTGTTTTGGACCGGTTTTATGTAATAAAATTAATATAATTTTATTTTTTTGCACTTTAGGGCCAAATTATTCCTGCTTTCTGACTTTATGTCTTTATGAATGTCATTTAGATTATTCCCACCTTAGGATAAGCATGTTCATGCATTTTATTTGTATAAATGTTATATGAATATGGTTGAAAATGCATGATCGATTTATATTTCATGAGTAATTAATTATAAGTGTTATAATTAGATTATATGAATATAAATTACATGGAGCATGAAATTACTTAGTTTAAAATAAATGTTATTTTATTTAAGTAATTTTATTATTAAATTAGTTGAATTTTTTTTATAATTCCAATTTGAAAAATTAATTGTTGGATTTATAATATAGTTTCTTTATCATAGGTTAATTATTAAATTTATAAAAGTTATAAATTAAAGGGGGTTTAGAAACCATAACCTATAATAAAGAAATGCATGCAAACATAGGAACTTGGGTTAAAAATTTAAATTAGTTTAAAATAGTTTAAAATTAATTTAGACCTAAGTTTTAATTTCTAATAGGATTAGAAATTAGTCTTACATAGTATTTTAAATAGTTTAAAATATAGTAGGACTTTGGTTATAAGGGAACTCTACCGGTGAAGTTCTGTCTAAAAAGTTTGGGGTACTTAAGTGACTAAGTTAACTAACACCTCCTACAGGAACCGACTGGAGCTTGAGTTGAATTAACCTTAGTTCTATTTTACATCTAGGTAATTAAAAATGTTTATTCACCTAGACATAAGGTTAAAAGACCTAGTTATAATAGTTATAATAGGCATAGACTTAGATAGATTTTTTTAGCCAGAATCCAACTAAGTTAAACCTATACCCTAATTTTAGGAGATTCAGTGGGAGAAAACGAGATGTTTGCATCGAGTTTACTCTCACGTCCTCAAGAGTTCACACCGTGAGTTCCATGCTCGGCACGTGGCGTCAATAGGGCGCCCCCCTACGGTATGTGTTTGCATGGTTCAATACCAAGGTGAATGAGGGAAGTATCCATAGTAAATGGGAGCAGGACGCGTGTCAACGTATCCTACGGTCTCCTCCATTAGGTCGCACCGTGAGATTTCTATAGTCCGCCTGCTAGGTTGTCTTGGAACAGCCAAACCCTACGGAGGGCCTGACTATAGAGATCAGAACACCGCGAACTCCAAAAATGGATAGGGTCTCTTAGGTAATTTGTCAACAGTTGTCTTTCTTAATAGTAGTCTTTTGGCTCGGACCTATTGGATCTGAAAATGGTAGGGTCACATTTACGGGATGAGTTAAGCTAGTTAACAAGTCCTTGACCAAACAAACGGTAGCTAAGGACCATTGGGACATGAGATGTTCTGGTAGTGAGAATTGACTGAGAAAGTCTCAATTCAAGGGAGGAATGACTGACCGCCCGACGGAGGCTTTTGTTCTAAACCCTTGAAGTATCGTTGCAAAATTAAACGTTTAATTTAAACATTTGTTTTAGTTTAAACACTAGGGTTCTTTAATAATTTTGCTAAATATGATTGGTTTTATGATGGGTTAAAAGGGATAACTAATTAGAACTATTTTGGATTTTCAGCATGTCGTCCTCAATAATAGCCTTACTCAAAAGCGATCGTTTAACTGGTGAGAATTTTACTACGTGGAAGTCCAACTTGAATACGATTCTCGTTGTTGATGACCTACGGTTTGTACTGACTGAGGAATGTCCTCAGGTCCCTGCTCGTAACGCTCCTCAATCTGTTAAGAAGGCATTCGACCGCTGGATCAAGGCCAATGATAAGGCCAAGGTCTACATTTTGGCTAGTGTTTCTGAAGTTCTGGCCAAAAAGCACGAGGGCATGGTCTCAACTCGTGAGATCATGAGTTCGCTGCAGGATATGTTTGGACAACCTTCTGGACAGATTCGACACGAATCCCTCAAATACGTTTATAACTCCCGTATGAAGGAAGGGTCATCGGTGAGAGAACACGTTCTCGATCTGATGGTCCACTTCAACATGGCTGAGAAGAACGGAGCGGTCATTGACGAGCAAAGTCAGGTATCGTTCATCCTGAAATCTCTTCTGAAGAGTTTCCTGCAATTCCGCAACAATGTGGTGATGAACAAGATAGAGTATAATCTGACTACTCTCCTTAATGAACTACAAACTTTCCAGTCTCTAATGAAGAATAAGGGTCAGGCTGATGGAGAGGCAAATCTATTTGTCCATTCCAGAAGGTTCTAGAAGGGTTCATCCTCTAGGACTAAGTGTTGTAGTTCATCTTCTGGGCTTAAGAAGACCCAAAAGAAGAAGATAGGAGGAAAAGGGAAGGCACCGACTGCTGACAAAGGCAAAGGAAAAGCCAAAGTTGCAGATAAAGGAAAATGTTTCCACTACAACGTGGATGGGCACTGGAAGCGGAACTGCCAAAAATACCTTGTTGAGCTCAAAGAGAAGAAAGCTAAATTAGATTTACTTGTTCTTGAAACTTGTTTAGTGGAAAATGATGGTTTACCTAGATACTTGATTCAGGAGCCACTAATCATATTTGCTCTTCGTTTCAGGAAACTAGTTCCTTCAAGGAGCTCGAATAGGGTGAGATGACGCTCAGGGTCGGAACGAGAGACGTCGTCTCAACTCGTGCAGTGGGAGATGCCAAGCTGTTTTTTAGAGATAGATTTTTATTTTTAGAAAATCTGTAAATAGTTCCTAAAATTAAGAGAAACTTAATTTCTATCTCTTGTTTAATTGAACTTGGCTACTTTATTACCTTTTCATTTAATGAAGCGTTCATTTCAAAGAAAGGTGTCAATATTTGTTGTGCTAAGTTAGAAAACGGCTTGTATGTACTTAAACAGAATCAAACTAAAGTAATTTTAAATCATGAGATGTTTAAGAATGTTAACACTCAAAGTAAAAGGTAGAGAATTTCTCCAAATAATAATACCTATCTATGGCATCTTAGACTTGGTCATATTAATCTCAACCGGATTGAGAGACTCTCTAAGAATGGACTTCTAAACAAGTTAGAAGATGATTCTTTACCACCTTGCGAGTCTGGCTCGGAAGGTAAAATGACCAAGCGACCTTTTTCTGGAAAAGGTTACAGAGCCATAGAGCCCTTAGAACTTGTACATTCGGATCTTTGTGGTCCGGTGAATGTTAAAACTCGAGGAGGGTACGAATATTTCATCTCTTTCATAGATGATTATTCGAGGTATGGTTATCTATATTTAATGCATCACAAGTCTGAGGCTCTTGAAAAGTTCAAAGAGTATAAGGCGGAAGTAAAGAATGCATTAGGGAAAACCATTAAAACGCTTTGATCCGATCGAGGTGGAGAGTATATGGATTTGAGATTCCAGGACTATATGATAGAACATGGAATTAAATCTCAACTCTCAGCACCTAATACACCACAACAAAATGGTGTGTCAGAAAGGAGAAATAGAACCTTGTTGGACATGGTTCATTCTATGATGAGCTATGCTCAATTACCTGCCTCGTTTTGGGGATACGCAGTAGAGACTGCAGTTCAAATCTTGAACACTGTTCCATCAAAGAGTGTTTCAGAAACACCTTTTGAGCTGTGGAAGAGGCGTAAACCTAGTTTACAACACTTCAGGATTTGGAGTTGTCCGACACACGTGCTCGTGACAAACCCAAAGAAACTGGAACCTCGTTCAAGATTGTGCCAATTTGTTGGCTATCCCAAAGAAACGAGAGATGGTCTTTCTACGACCCACAAGAAAACAAGGTGATTGTATCGACAAACACCACATTCTTGGAGGAAGATCACATGAGGAACCACAAACCGCGTAGTAAATTAGTACTAAATGAAGCTACAGTTGAACCAACAAGAGTTGTTGATCAAGCTGGACCTTCATCAAGAGTTGATGGAGGGGCCAGCACCTCAAGTCAGTCTCGTCCTTCTCAATCGTTGGGAATGCCTCGACGCAGTGGGAGGGTTGTTTCCCAACTTGACCGCTACTTGGGTTTAGCTGAAACTCAAGTGTCATACCTGATAACGGCGTAGAAAATCCATTGTCTTATAAACAGGCGATGAATGACGTAGACAAGGACCAATGGATCAAAGCCATGGACCTTGAAATGGAGTCAATGGACTTCAATTCAGTATGGGAACTTGTAGACCAACCTGAAGGGGTTAGACCCATAGGGTGTAAATGGATCTATAAGAGAAAAAGAGATGCAGCCGGAAAGGTACAAAGCTTTAACGCTAGACTGGTAGCAAAGGGTTTTACCCAAAGGGAAGGAGTTGATTATGAAGAAACTATTTCCCCTGTTGCTATGCTGAAGTCTATTAGGATACTTTTGTCCATAGCCGCGTTTTATGATTATGAAATTTCGCAAATGGACGTCAAAACTGCCTTTTTGAATGGTAATCTTGACGAGAGCATCTATATGTCTCAGCCCAAAGGGTTCATAGCCCAAGTTCGGGAGCAAAAAGTTTGCAAGGTCAATCGATCCATTTATTAGTCGAAACAAGCGTCCAGATCTTGGAATATAAGATTTGATACTGCGATCAAGTCTTGTGGCTTTGACCAAAACGTTGATGAGCCTTGTGTTTATAAGAGAATCATCAACGACAAAATAGCTTTATTAGTACTTTATGTGGATGAAATCCTACTCATTGGGAATGATGTAGGATACCTCACTAACATAAAGAATTGGCTAGCGACCCAATTCCAAATGAAAGATTTGGCAGAGGCGCAATATGTTCTTGGGATTCAGATCTTCTGGAATCGCAAGAACATAATGCTAGCACAGTCTCAAGCATCTTACATCGACAAAATGTTGTCCCGATATTCGATGCAGAATTCCAAGAGGGGTTTATTACCCTTCAAGCATGGAGTTCATTTGTCTAAGAAACAGTGTCCTAAGACACCTCAATAAATTGAGGATATGAGACATATTCCCTATGCCTCTGCAGTAGGTAGCTTAATGTATGTTATGTTGTGCACGAGGCCAGACATTTGTTATACAGTGGGAATAGTCAATAGGTACCAGTCCAATCCAGGGTTAGACCACTGGACAACAGTTAAAAATATCCTCAAGTATCTTAGGAGAACGAGGGACTATACGCTTGTGTATGGGTCTAAGGATTTGATCCTTACTGGATACACTGATTTTGATTTTCAAACCGATAAGGATTCTTGGAAATCCACATCGGGATCAGTTTCACCCTTAACGGGGGAACTATACTATGGCGAAGCATCAAGCAAGGATGCATCGCTGACTCCACGATGGAGGTTGAGTATGTCACTGCTTGTGAAGCAGCTAAAGAGGCTGTTTGGCTAAGGAAATTCCTTACTGATTTGGAAGTTGTTCCAAATATGAAATTTCCCATCATCTTATATTGTGACAACAGTGGTGCAGTAGCCAATTCGAAGGAACCTCGCAGCCATAAGCGAGGCAAGCACATCGAGAGGAAGTATCACCTGATACGAGAAATAGTGCAACGAGTAGATGTGACAGTCCACGAAGATCGCTTTGGAGCACAATATTGTTGATCCGTTTACAAAGACTCTCATGGCTAAAGTGTTCGAGGGTCATCTGGAAAGTCTGGGTCTATGAGATATGTACATATGCTAATCTAGGTCAAGTGGGAGATATGTAATGGGGTATATGGTTCCCTAGTTTATTGTATTTCTATTTCTTGTAACCACTGTTTTAGATTATGATGTACCCCACTAGAGTTTTAGTCAAGTGGGAGTTTGTTGGGTTTTGTGACCTAAAACTCGTAGTTTGTTATTATGTTCTAATTAATGTAATAAAGTGTTATTATTTCAATAAAGAGTTATTGTTCGTTATCTACGAGTTTGCCTTTCTTTAAACCTTAAATCCAATAAACTAAACATCCAAGGTTGTTATATGAATCTTTAACTGAATGTAGTGTACATATAAAGGATCTCGGTTCGAGATACAACCTAAATGGTCTATAGTTAGGGGATAAGGTTTGGGTACCTTACCCTGGTAAAACTATGGATGTGGCCCACTTTGTATTTGATACAAACACTGTGATCCTAACGTGTTCGTGTAGATGACATGTGAGTGGGGATATCTTATGTAATGAGATTATATAAGACCAGACCACGAAATTGTAACCTCTAGCTGTAACTCCGTTGACTAGTTAGGTTTCTATTTCACTAAGATGACCTAGGCAACTTGATCTCAATCCTGAGCAGGTTACGAACTCCTGTTCACGAGGGATTGTCCTTTGAATAGGATGGATGAAAGTGGCCAGATTCACCGACTCAATATGCCTACCTTCTTAGGGACAAAACCGAGTGAGCAGTTGGGAACTTAACTTAGCAAGATGGAATTCACTCCTTCCCGCCTACTAGGGTAAGGAGAGGAATGTTCCATTAAGTGGTGTCTCTGGGACTTGAACAAAGTGCCCAACCCTCTCATTGGCCCGAGAGGGACTGTGTTTGATGGTAGGACCACAAACAAATTGTTCATTAGAGGAGCACTGGTACTTAAGGCACAAGATGTAACCTAGAGGTAAAATGGTAATTTGACCCAGCTGGTGTTATGAACATTCGTGAAGGATTGACTTGCTGTTATTGGTCAATATCCATGGACACAGAAATATATATGCAGTGAGAAGAGTGCAGCTGTGGGACTTTAGTGGAGTGTTCCCGCAGTTAACGAATGTTGATTGGGAGGTTAATGAGATTAATCGAGCAATCTCGTATCGTTGGAGCTTCTGATTTGTAGGTCTATTAGGTCCATCTTCTAGCTCGTAAAGGGTTCTTAGATCATTAGAATTTTAAATGTTCAAATTCATTAGGGAATAAACTTAATGTATATTGATACGATATAATATATAGTTTTGGAACTATATATTATAAATTTAATGTGGATATGATTCATATTAAATTTTGTGAGAGAATTAAAATATTTGAAAGAGTTCAAATATTGAATTCAAGTGTGAATGTGATTCATATTTGAAAACTATAGGTTAAAATTTAATGTGCATAAGATCTACATTAAAACTATAGGTGAAAGGGGTAATATGATTAAATGAGATTTAATCCAAATTAAATATATGATATTTAATTTATTTTATTTAAATATGATTTAAATTAATAATTAAATTTGATTTAATTATTATTATTTGATTTTTATTATTATTTTAATAATAAAATAAGGGAACGTGTCATCCAGACACGTTCTCACTACCCTCGTTCTTCTCCCTATCGATAATTTAACAGGGAGAAGGGGTTGAGGTATCAAGTTAATCTATCGATCAACTTTGTGAACTGGCAATTGGAGAATTGCTGTCAAAAATTCTCTCTCACTCTCAAATTCCCAAATTTCCAATTGTTGGATTACCTTCCCACCAAGGTTGATCTAAGTGGAATCTAGAGAATAGGAGGTTTGCCATTTTGGTGGTGTCCTATTGCTGGAAGAAAACAAAAAAGTTTAGTTTCTGTGTTGCTGAAAAGCTTGGAGCAAGGTGTTGCTGGAGAATTAGAAACTACATAGGTAATTCTCCTTTCTCCCCTTTAGTTTAATAGTTAAACATATGTATGTTTGTATGTAATTAATCCATGCCTAATTAGATTAGATTTAAAAACATGCTTGTTCTGTATGTTTTTGTCAATATATTGGTTTTTGTTTCAATTAAGACAATCAAGCAAATTACGATCCCAAACACGTTTCCGCTGCTCAAGGAGATCAGATCTCCATCATCCACTTTGTATATGATAGAAACACTGTGATCCTAACGTGTTTGTGTAGATGACATGTGAGTTGGGATATCCTATGTAATGAGATTACATAAGACCAGACCGCAAAATAGTAACCACTAGATGTAACTCCGTTGACTAGCTAGGTTTCTATTTTCATTAGGATGACCTAGGTAACTTGATCTCAACCCTGAGCGGGTTACGAACTCCTGTTTGCTCAAAATAGTTTGAGAATAATATTCAAAATAATAAAAATATAAAGTAAATAAGTTATTATCTTGCAAAATTCTTGAAAATATATTCAAACTTCGAAAATCCTATCCTAAAATCTCAAAATAAATGTAGAAGATTGCAAATAAGGAAAGTTTCTAGACTGCAAAATTTTTAGTATTTTGCCAATAACTTCTCCTATAAGACTTGGAATTGCGTGATTTTTAAATGGATAGCAAGCTATTTCTTGACTATATTTTCAAATGTAATCAGTAAGATAATGAAGATGGAAATTAGCACAGATTATTCTCAGTTACACGAATTATTCAACAAGAGTAGTAACCATTCAATATATTATAACTTTCAGAATGCTTGGTAGAACGCAACAAATCTTATAATGTTGGAAAGGTAATTCAATAAGTTTCAATTTGATACCTAATTGAATATATTCGATGTTCGGTGTATACCCTAATCTCGTTTAGTTTGTAATACAATTGATTTAATAAATAAAAGTTATTTATTCATCAAACTTTGTATCTCGCATTTTATAAACTTAATCCAATAAACTAAGCTCTAAGATCATGAGAGAAGATGAACGGTGTGTAGTGGACACATGGAGAGGATCACGTTCGAGTTACTGACCCGAACGGTCTACAGTATATGGATAGGGTTGGGAATCTCATCCTGGAAACACTTTTGATGCGGTACGCTTTGAATTAGATATAAACGAGGTGATTTAGCTCGTTCATGTGGTTGACATGCGAGTGGGGGCATCTTGTGTAATGAGATTGTACAAGACCGGACCGTGAATTATTAGACCTACTAATGTAACACCGTTAATAGTATAGGACTAATAACTTCGTAGATGACCATTAGTGACTCGTTCTTAATCATGAGCGTGTTAGGGTCTGTCCTTTGACTAGGTTGGGTGAGGGTGGTCTGTGTTGTTGGGTTTTGTGCCCTAAAACTCGTAGTTTGTAATTATGTTCTAATTAATGTAATAAAGTGTTATTATTTCAATAAAGAGTTATTGTTTGCATTCTACGAGTTTGCCTTTATTTAAATCCTAAATCCAATAAACTAAACATCCAAGGTCATTATATGAATCTTTTACTGAATGTAGTGTACATATAAAGGATCTCGGTTCGAGATACAGCCTAAAAGGATCTATAGTTGGGGATAAGGTTTGGGTACCTTACCCTGGTAAAACTATGGATGTGGCCCACTTTGTATTTGATACAAACACTGTGATCCTAACGTGTTCGTGTAGATGACATGTGAGTGGGGATATCCTATATAAGGAGATTACATAAGACTAGACCACGAAATAGTAACCTCTAGCTGTAACTCCGTTGACTAGTTAGGTTTCTATTTCACTAGGATGACCTAGGCAACTTGATCTCAATCCTGAACAGATTACGAACTCCTGTTCGCAAGAGATTATCCTTTGACTAGTATGGGTGAGAGTGGCTAGATTCGCCGACTCAATATGCCTACCTTCTTGGGGACAAGACCGAGTGAGCGGCTGGTAACTTAACTTGGCAAGATGAAATTCACTCATTCCCGTCTACTAGGTTAAGCAGAGGAATGTTCCCTTAAGTGTGTCTCCGGGACTTGAACAAAGGGTCGATCCTCTCATTGGCCCGAGAAGGACTCTGTTTGTTTGTAGAACCACAAACAAATTGTTCATTAGAGCAGTATTGGTACTTAAGGCACAAGATGTAAACTAGGGGTAAAACGGTAATTTGAGCCAGATGGTGTTACGAACATTCGTGAAGGATTGACTTCTTTATTCTTCGGTCAATATCCGTGGACACGTAAATATATATCTGCGGAGAAGAGTGCAAACGAGACTTTAGTGGAGTGTTCCCGCAGTTAACAAATGTTGATTTGGAGGTTAATGAGATTAATCGAGCAATCTCGTATCGTTGGAGCTTCTGATCTGTAAGTCCATTAGGTCCACCTTCTAGCTCGTAAATGGTTCTTAGATTATTTGAATTTGAAATGTTCAAATTCATTAGGGAATATATTTAATGTATATGGATACGATATAATATATAGTTTTGGAACTATATATTATAAATTTAATGTGAATATGATTCATATTAAATTATGTGAGAGAATTAAAAATTTGAAAGAGTTCAAATGTTAAATTCAATTGTGAATGTGATTCATATTTGTAAACTATAGGTTAAATTTAATGTGCATTAGATGTGCATTAAAACTATAGGTTAGAGCGACATATTGATTAAATGTGATTTAATCCAAATTAAATATATGATATTTAATTTGTTTTATTTAAATATGATTTTAATTAATAATTAAATATAATTTAATTATTATTTTAATAATAATAAAATCAGGGAACGTGTCATCCAGACACGTTCCCACTATCGCTCTCCTTCTCCCTATCGATAGCTTAACAGGGAGAAGGGGGTGAGTTGATCTTTTGATCGATCTGTCATTTTTGGGGAAGAGTTCTCTCTGCAAAAATTCTCTCTCTCTGACTCTCTAATTCTCAATTCTTCCAATTGTTGGATCCTTCCCATCAAGGAAGATCTAAGCACTCACAGACATAGAGGGTTTTTCAAGTGGTAGTGTTCCTGCTTGAAAAACAGAGGAGTTGTTGTGTTGCTGAGTTACTGGAATTTGCTTGGAGCAAGGAGTTGCTGCGAGTCTATAAAGGTAATCATTTCTATTCTTTTTAGTTTAATTGTTAAACTAAGCATGTTTGCATGTAAACCTCCATGTTTAATTAGATTAAAAAGCATGCTTGTTCTGTATGTTATTGTCAATGTATTGGTTTTTGTTTCCATTAAAACAATCAAGCAAATTACGATCACAAACACGTTTCCGCTGCCCAAGAAGATCAGATCTTCATCATGTGTCCCTCGCCCAATATGCCTATCTTCTTGGGGACAGAACCACGTGGGGAGCTGGAAACTTAACTACGTAAGAAGGAATTCACTCGCTCCCGTGCTAGGGAAACTAGAGGGGTCGTTCCCATTAAGTGTTGTCTCAAGGGCTTGAATAACGGGGCCCCATCCTCTCACTGGCCCGAGAGGGATGTTGTTTATGATTGGACCATGCAACAAAGTTGTTCATTATAGGAGTAGCGGGACTTAAGGAGCAAGAGGTAGACATAGGGGTAAAACAGTAATTTGACCCAGTTGTGACTACGAACAACCTATGAAGGGTCGACTCATGGGCATTGATTATATCGATGGACACAACTTGTCTTACAGTAAAGAGAGTGCAGCTACAGGCTTTAGTGGAGTGTTACTGTAGTTAATGAATGTTGATTAACTAGGTCAAAGAGCTTGACCGGTTAATCTCGTATCATTTAAGCTCATTATCTGTAGGTCTATTAGGTCCCTCGGTTCGCTCAAATTGGACTAAAGGAGGGTTGACAGTTTGGAGTGGATTTGAAGTGTTCAAATTCATTAAAAGAGTATTTATGTCATTTATATGTGATATAGTGGATATAATATATAGTTTAATGTGAATGAGATTCATAATGAACTATAGTGTAGCCTAATTATTTAATTATGGCTAATTTGAAGAAATTGATTTGAGAGAAATTAAATTGAATATGATTCAATTTAAAGTTCCACAATTATACAAATATTATTTGTATAATAAGGTATGAGATACCTTATATTATATAGTTGTGGTGTTTTGGTGAATTGGTGGAGATTTTAACTCCACCACACACCATTATAAATAGGTGGATTGAAACTCATTTTGCAACATTCAATCTCATTTTTTAGAATTCCACCAAAAGAGAAAAGAGTTTTCTCTCAACTCTCTCTCAAATCTCTACACACTTCTCCAACCCCGAAATCCAAAGGGAGTCCCACCACTCCCCCTTATCCTCTCGAGAACAACCGAGAAGATCAAGTGGAGGTGTCTCCTTAATTCTGTTCGTGGTACGTTCGTTATTGGGGAGGTCGTTGGATCGTGAGATCGTGACCGGAGGAGGAAACGCGAAGAACGGTTTTTCAAGAGGTTAGCGTTGAAAACCTTGTTGGTTTTCTTCTCTTTAATGCATGTTTAGCCTAGATAAAAAGTGTTTCTTTCAATTTTAAGAAAATTAGAACATCAACGAAACAACGGGCGATTCACATCGCACTTCCGCTGCGGGAAATCCATTCCCTTCATTTGAATCTATAAAGGTCATGATATGAGCAATCAAAATTGGTATAAAAATTTAGTTGCTTGAATCACTTTCGATTTGGTAAGACCTAACTTCAAAATATTGCAAACTCTTCAAAATATGAGAATTGCTTGAATCCTTAAAAAAATAATAATAAAATACATCAAATTCTTTTAACTAATAGAAATAAGTGTAATTAAATAGGACTTTATAGGTCTTATCATTTATGCTTTTGAAAATCAAATGTGTTCAATCTATTTTTTCATTCCTGCAACTTCTTTTCTGAGTTTCTTTTCTTTCCACTTACCTAAGAATAATATCTATTTTTGGGCGTTGCATCTCAGGAGGTTAAAGAAACGACAAAAAATGTTCTTCATCTTCTTCGACAACCCATTTCATTTGCAACTCTCATATCCATTCATTTTTTTTCAATCTTCAATATTGCTTCATCTCAGGCAGAATGACGAGATTTCGTCTAGAACATGTACTGTGAGGCCATTTGTAGCCTTCGTGCAAACTCAATGGAGACCCCTATAGCTTTGTGGAAGACGGCCGACAACATGCCTCCAGAATCGATCAATCTAACTCTGTCCCTAAAAAATAGGCAAATTAGCTCTACAGAATCTTGGAGTTAACTTGGGCTAATGGTACATGTATACAACAGGTAAAACAGGCGTACAATTTTCTTCACACTCCTCCCTAAAAAATAGTTACCTAAAATTCTAAATACGAAAGATTTTTAGCCATATTTTATTATTGGTTATTTTTTATATACACTAATCACAATTTCCCTATTTTAATTGGTTTTAGTATTTGTTTATCACGCTTTTGCATTTCTTGTATTAAAAGATACAAATTATTTCGTTACAAGTAAACAACGATAAAATAATATTTTTATTTATGCTTTGGAAGAAATTAGAAATTACAAAAACAAGAAATTTGGATTTTGATGTTTTCATAATTTATAGTACACAATTTTGTAAACATTTATGAAAAATTAGAAACAAGAAATACGAACATTACCAAACATTTTTGTTGCCCACAAACTGAAAAATACGAAAGAGAAACATTCAATAGTACCAAATGATCCCTCTGATACTGCTTAAACTTGTCCTCATCTTCTTACATGTAATCAAACGGGCGTCGGTTCATTACGTGTGATGCAATGCTGGTTTGGAAGATTTTACCTGGACAGCTCAAGTAATGGCAAAGAAATTGGGCGATCACAAGAACAATGAGGAAGACAATGAAAAGGATTGCAAAACACTTGAAACCAATGGACACAAACTTCTTCATCTTTGATCTCCAGCATCTCTTGTAGCTTTTGTTGATTTCCTCAACCATTCTCTTCAAGCCCATATCATAGTACATATTGATTTCTTGAAGGAATTTACTTGTAATCTCCATATCTAAGCCAGTCTGAAGATGGATTTTCAACATGCTTGCTTCCTTGAAGTTGCTAATGGAATTATTGACACCATGAAAGAGTTGCACAGCTTCTTCTTCACTGTTTAGATGGTTGTGAACAATGCCTGCTTTCTTTAGAATCTCCAAGTCATTGGAATTTGTCAATAACCCATTCATCAAAGCAATGTATTGAATCAAACAAGGCGGGTTTAGCTCTGCCAATGCTTCAAATGCCACTAGATTTCTAAGCAAAACTTGAGAGAAACCATCAAGATGAATGGAAGACAAGGTTAAAGTGAGCGTTGTCTCATCAAAACTACACTTCAAAATGCCATTTTTGGTGGATTTGAAAGTGAATCCAGATTTTTTCAAGTCTGATGCAGAAGGAATTAGAGGGATTATTTGTTTCTCATTCAATTTTAGTTTTGCAACATAACCCAGAAGTCTAAGCAAACGTTGAACTATTCCATAGGTTTGCTTGATCTGTTGAATGAAGGCTATGTGTAGAGAAGACCCCAAAATGTTGAAGGTATCGCTCAGTAAGTCAACTGAAGTACCCATATCCATGTGGATGGTCCCTGAACAAGGTTCAGTCTTGCTCTCTATCATGGAGGTGTATTCATCATAGGGAATAAGCAAAACCAAAAAATACAGGAAGTGTAGCAAATGATGAGACAGATTGTAGATTTCAGGCATATTAGAATAAATTGTCAAAATTTCCTTTGTAGTTAATAAATGAGGTAACTCAAATGAAGAAATTGACATAGAGAATGTGTACAAATAACATGTCAAATCGTACTTGTTGTTATCCTTAGGTAAAATCTCTTTTAAGACCAATAAAGGAATTTGATTCTCCAGCTTCAGCATATCATTAATAATCTCACACTCAGACCATAACTTTCCATAAAATATATAGAGAGGGAGCTTAAGAGGACGTGAATAATACCTTCTCTGAAGTAATTCTAATAAATATAAACCATCAATGAGCACAACCCATGATAAGGTTTCGCCATCGATTTCAAGGGACTGATCGAAACAGGCTCGGATTCTGAGCTCCAATGGCTTAAGTTGATCTGCGAGTTCATGGATTTGAGGACCCCATTTCAGATTCTTGGCTTTCTCAAGCTTGAACAAGTCCATCTTGGAGAGATCTGGCCGGAAATGGTGGTACGGACCAAACGCGACGCGGCGGGGGAGGTATGCTGCCGGATCGCCATCACGGACTGAATCCGGCAGCTTATAGACGGAGACAAGAGATTGTGAGGCGGCAGAGAGGTCATCTCTGTGGAGAAGCTCATTCATTTGGATAACCCATTGAGATTCGTTGAAGGTTCTACTAACAATGGGGAAGTTTGAAGCCATGTTGGTTTATCAATGTTCCTAGTTCCCAACGTCTTTCAATTTCGAGGAGATGAATGTGCTTAAATAGGAAAATAAAATTATTAAATGAGACCACTACAATGTCGCACCATAATCATATAATGATTTTTATAAGTTCTCTCTCCTACCTCCATAATCCTATAATGACTTTTATAAGTTCTCTCTCCTACCTCTAACGGTACA
This sequence comes from Trichosanthes cucumerina, assembly GCA_036507285.1. Classification (NCBI taxonomy): domain Eukaryota; kingdom Viridiplantae; phylum Streptophyta; class Magnoliopsida; order Cucurbitales; family Cucurbitaceae; genus Trichosanthes; species Trichosanthes cucumerina. The sequence goes on from CM071844.1 coordinate 64,248,279, forward strand.
AAACTATTGGCCACAATGTGACGATCTCCTCAAATAATTTCTCAGTCGAATTAGTGAAATGAGAAACAAGAAACAATAAATGAGAAATAAGAAACAATAAACGAAAACGTTATGTTTGTATCTGTTTTCAATTATCTTTTTCAAACCTACCTTTAGTTTTTTATTTAAAAAAATGGAGGAAACCGATGGCATATTAAAACAAACTGAAGGAGATAATAGAGGAAGAAGAAACTATTAAGAAAGACTTTTTCTATGACCTAAAATGGAGAAACAATCACAAGAATTAAAAGAATAAGCCAACGAGGCTTGGACTTCTTGGTACTGATGTTAATATTAAGAAAGTAGGTTGATTATGCAATGCATCGATGTTAATAAGAAAGAGAAAGAGGTAACATTATTATTATATTTAATTTACTTATTAGGTATGTGAAGTAATAGCTTATTTATATATATATTTAATGTAACTGATATATATCATATTGGGTATATGCTTAAAAAAACAAAACATTACCCACAAGAGCATAAATCAATTGACATTAAGTATGACTTATGACTAATAGGTCATAGGTTCGAATTCTCTCACCCCCGATTGTTGATGTAAAAAACAAAAACATTTCACGGCAAAATTATTGAAATTAGAAAAAAAATTGATCTATTTATATTTGCAAAATCAAAAAGTTGTTGCTGGCTAAAAAGATGAAACTATCATCGGTATAAAAAAGCTAATTAATAACAGGCTAATATACTTAAGCCGTAAACTGTTTAAAGGATCATAGTCTTTCATATTTAGAAGTGTGTTATATTTTTTGGTTTCAATTTTTCATAAACTAATTAATTTTAGATTAATGTTTTAAGTTAATCTAAAATGGTTTGGACCTTATTTTAGCTCTTATGTTTAAAGACCCATTGTTAAGATTGGGCCCAAAGTTGAAGGAGCCCAAATCTACCTTTCTTGATCTCCTATCACCCAAACCCATTTGTTCCCTTTTGTTATTATAAAAGAAGGTGTGGGCCTTAAGTGAGAAGGAGAGAGAGAAGAAAAAGAGTGGAATTGGGTCTATTATTATTAGGGTTTTATTAAGAGAGAGAGAGAAAGAAACAAAAAAAGGCTCTCGGGTTGAGAGAAGAAAAGAAGAGAGTGAGAAAAGAAAGGGTTGAGGGGCTCGATAGAAGGCTGAAAAAGCAGGGGTTTTCGTGATGACAGAGAGAGGGAAATCTGAAAATACCTTGGTTTTTCAAATTGTGAGAAGATATCGAAGAAGATCCATTCTTGTAGCCGAAATCTGCCAGTCCACCGTGGGTTGCGATCCATGAAGAGGTGATCGCTGCCGTGGAGTTGCTTTGCAGTTGATCGCTCGGCTTGGTTGTTGTACAAGACGTGAGACTCAACCTTTCTTTCAACCTTTGTTCATGAAGATCCTCTCAAAAGGTTGTATCTCTCCTTTTTTCTTTCTTTTTAGTTTAGATTCAAGATTTAATCCTAAAGGTTGTTAGACTCTCAATCTGGAATAAAGATTGATTGTAGTCTCCTTTTGGGCATAAATCTTGGAATCTTGTTAAAAATCCTAAATGTTAAATGTATCTTTAAATATCCTGCTGTAAGTTCTCTGTATACTCCCGTATATCTCTAATAAACTGTCTAGCAAAGGCTTAAAACGACCTACTCCACTTGCAAAGGTGTTTTAAGCCCATTAATTGGAATAAAATCGCTTATAAACTTGTTATAAACACCTCAAACTTGTCTAAAATTGGTTAGACATAGGATTTGGATCTTGACATATAATAACATTTTGGTATCAGAGCTTTTAATCCTTGTTTTTGAGGCATTCTTTTCTTGAATTGAAATTTAGTTTGTTGAATAAAATCTTTGGATTTAAAGAATCTTTAAGTTGTTAGTATTCTTTAAATCAAATTTTTTTATTTCAAGAAAAGTTTGTTGTCCAATTTTGTTTCTCATTTTTCGTGATGAGTACCAAGTTCGAGGTGGAGCGGTTTGATGGGAAAGGAGATTTTGGTCTATGGAAGATCAAAATGTTGGCCATCCTTCACAACAAAAGGTCGATTACGCTTTTGGAGGCTAAGGAAGTTCCTGACAAACATAACAAATGACCAACCGAAAGAGATAAATAAGGTAGCTCACAACCTTATAATCCTTTATTTGTCCGATACAATTATAAGACAAATGCGTAGTGAAGATACTCATTGTTAAACTTTGGACAAAATTAGAATCTACCTACCAAGTAGCATCAATTTCAAGCAAAATATTTTTTAAATCTAATTTCTTTAGTTTTAAAATGGACTCTAGTAAAAGCATGAAAGATAACCTAGATGAATTCCATAGAGTAGTTTCTGAAATGGAAAATATAGGTGAAATCTTTTCTCGATGAAAATCATGTCAGTAGTTCTGATAAATTCTTTGTCCGAATCATATAATGATGTGAAATCAAGCATGAAGTTTGGTAGGGATACTTTGTCCACTGAAATTGTTTTAAATGTCATTAGAGTAAAAGAACAAGAACTAAAAGAAACCAAGAAGTCTAATAGTGAGACTTTATATGTTAGAGGGAGATCAGAGAATAGGAAAAAGCATAGAAGCAAGAGTAGGGGTAGATCAAAGTCTAAGGGGGCTACTAATAGGAGGTGTTATCATTGCCAGAAAGAAGGCCACATTAGAAGGTTTTGTCCTGACCTTAGGAATAAAAAGTCGTCGGGTAAAGGGAAAGAAGAGTCTAGTGTAGTAAACCTTAGTGAAGAGTATAACCACTCTCTTATGGTTAGTAACACTAGAGAGGATGGCACTTGGATCCTAGATTCAAGTTGTTCTTTCCATATGACCCCTAATAGAGAATGGCTAGAAGACTTCCAAACCGGTGTGGGAGGTAAAGTCATGTTAGGGAACCGACACTTTTGTAGTGTAGAAGGTCAAGGAACAAAGTCGCTTTAGGCTTCATGACGGAAATATTAGGTTTCTAACGGAGTTAGGTACATGCACTGGTTAAAAGAAACCTAATATCCCTTAGCATGTTAGATAAGCAAGGGTACACCATTAAGTTAGAGGGTGGTGTTCTAAAAGTCATGAAGGGCATCTTAGTTGCAATGAAAGGGCTTCTTAAGGATACCTTATACTCTTTAGAGGGTTCGACTGTCGTAGGGTCAAGTGATCTAGTTAAAGAGAGTGACAATTCCAAAATTACCCTTTGGCATAAAACGCTTAGGTCACATGAGTGAGCAAGGAATTAGGGAGTTAATAAAACAACAAGTAATTCCTAACATAAAAATGTGGACCTAGATATGTGTGAGCATTGTGTTTATGGTAAAAGTAAAAGAGTAAAATTTGGAAAGGGGGTCACTCATTAATAAAAACTAGAATATGTGCATGTCGACTTATGGGGCCCATCCAATGTTGTCACAAATGGTGGGGCTAGATATTTCTTATCCATTATTGATGATTGTACTAGAAAAGTTTGGGTTTATCTTCCAAAAATAAATCGATACTTTTAATAAATTTGTTGAATGGGTAACCTATGTTGAAAACCAAACCGGCCTTAGAGTTAAGAAACTTAGGGTGACAATGGGCTAGAGTTTTGTAACCATGAGTTTAGAAACTTTTGTAAGTCTAAAGGCATAGCAAGACACTTGACTGTTGTAGGGACGCCACAACAAAATGGGGCCGCTGAGAGAATGAATAGAACCCTTATGGAAAGAGTTAGGTGCATGTTGTCTGATTCACAACTTCCTCAAAGTTTTTGGGGAAGTCATTGCAACAAAGATGTTATATAATCAATAGGAGCCCATCTACTGCCATAGATTTAAAAACGCCTCAAGAGCTTTGGCAAGGTAGTCCCCCTGATCTATCACACATGAAAGTCTTTGGGTGTTTAGCTTATGCTCATTCAAAAGAGGGAAAGCTAGACCCAAGGGCTAAGAAATGTGTTTTCCTAGGATATCCCGAGGGTGTTAAGGGATATAAACTATGGTGTCTAGACCCAAATTCACCAAAAATCCTAATAAGTAGAGATGTTGTCTTTAATGAAGGGAAAATGGGGTATGTAGAAGAAAAGACCGAGTCTATTCCAAATAGTCCACCTAGTTCCACTGAAACCGTTTTAGCTAGTCCTCCTTCCACTTCCCATAGTGATCAGGTAGATGAGCCAATAGTAGAACATGATGTTTCACCTTCTACCTTAGATCAATTACCTACACATGAAGTTGCTAATGAGGAAGAGGAAGAGGATAGTCAAGACTTAACAAATTATCAGTTAACTAGGGATAGGGTTAGGAGAACCATTGTAGCTCCCACTAGGTTTGGGTATGCTGACCTTATATCCTATGCCCTAGTTATAGCTAATGAGTTTATTAATCAAGAACCACAAACTTTCAATGAGGCCTTAAATAATGAAAATAAAGATAAGTGGTGGGCCGCAATGAAAGAAGAGTATGATTCTTTGATTAAAAATCAAACTTGGGTTCTTGTTAATAAACCATTGAAAGCTAAAACTCAGAGGTTGTAAGTGGATCTATAAAGTCAAAGAAAACCCTTTAGAAAATAACAAGCCTAGGTTCAAGGCTAGGTTAGTAGCCAAAGGGTTTACTCAAAGGGAGGGTATAGACTATGATGAGGTTTTTTCCCCCGTTGTAAGACACACCTCTATTAGAATTTTGCTTGCCTTTGTTGCTCACTTTGATCTTGAGTTAGAGCGGATGGATGTAAAGACCGCTTTCTTGCATGGTGAGCTTGAGGAGACCATTTACATGGATCAACCACCGGATTTGAAGCTCCCAAACAAGAAAAGAAGGTTTGTCTTCTTAAGAGATCGTTGTATGGCTTAAAGCAATCCCCACGTCAATGGTATAAAAGGTTTGATTCCTATATGCTATCTATTAACTTTTGTAGAAGTAAGTATGATAGTTGTGTGTATTTCAAACAAATTTCTGAAGTGAATATTGTTTACTTGCTTTTATATGTTGATGACATGTTGATTGCTTGCAAAACCATGCATGAAATAAATAAGTTAAAGAATCTCTTAAAGAAGGAATTTGAAATGAAAGACTTAGGCAATGCAAAAAGAATATTAGGAATGGATATTATTAGAGATAGAAAAGAGAAGAAACTATATTTGTCTCAAAGTGAATATATAACAAGACTAGTTAAAAGATTGAACATGCATGATAGTAGGAAGGTTAGTATTCCTTTTGGCAAGCACTTTAAACTATCTCATTAATAATTCACCTAAGACTCAAGTGATATTGATGAAATGCATGACATTCCATATGCTAATACTTGTTGGGAGTCTTATGTATGCCATGGTTTGTACTAGACTCGACCTTGCTCATCCACTTAGTGTTGTTAGCGATTTCTTGCTAATCTGGTAAACAACATTGGAATGTTTGTTAAGTGGATTTTGAGGTATCTTGCATGTCATACGATTTATGTCTTGTTTATGGTGGAGCAAATATAGTTGATAGCAAGGATATTGAACTTGTTGGATATGTTGATGCTGATTATGCTGCTGATATAGATAAACGTAGATCTTTGACTGGTTTTGTGTTTAGATTGTTCAATTGCACAATTAGTTGGAAATCTAGCTTACAGTCTATAGTTGCTTTATCTACAACCAATCAATATATTGCATTAACTAAGCTATTAAGGAATCTTTATGGCTTAAGGGAATTGTATCTCAATTATGTTGTAGTGATAATGTTTCGTGGATCATTGTGATAGTCAAAGTGCTTTACATTTATCTAAAAATCATTCTCACCATGAAAGAACTAAACATATTGATGTTAGGTATCATTTTGTAAGAGATGTCATCAATGATGGTTTAGTTTTTGTTAAAAAGGTTGCTACTGATTTGAATGCTGCTGATATGTTTACTAAAGCATTACCTTGTGATAAATTTAACCTTTGTGTGAGAATGTTGCAGCTTGATCATGGATAACCCTGGATCTTATTTGAGAACTAAATTATAGGTCCTCTTCTTAGTTTATGATAGATTGAAATCAAGGTGGAGATTGTTATATTTTTTGGTTTCAATTTATCATAAACTAATTAATTTTAGATTAATGTTTTAAGTTAATCTAAAATGGTTTGGACCTTATTTTAGCTCTTATGTTTAAAGACCCATTGTTAAGATTGGGCCCAAAGTTGAAGGAGCCCAAATCTACCTTTCTTGATCTCCTATCACCCAAACCCATTTGTTCCCTTTTGTTATTATAAAAGAAGGTGTGGGCCTTAAGTGAGAAGGAGAGAGAGAGAAGAAAAAGAGTGGAATTGGGTCTATTATTATTAGGGTTTTATTAAGAGAGAGAGAAAGAAACAAAAAAAGGCTCTCGGGTTGAGAGAAGAAAAGAAGAGAGTGAGAAAAGAAAGGGTTGAGGGGCTCGATAGAAGGCTGAAAAACAGGGGGGGTTTCTGTGACAGAGAGAGGGGGAAATCTGGAAAATACCTTGGTTTTTCAGCCGTGAGAAGATATCGAAGAAACTCCATTCTTGTAGCCGAAATCTGCCGTCCACCGTGGGTTGCAGTCCGCAAGAAGAGGTGACTGTTGTCGTGGAGTTGCTGCAGGTTGATCGTTCGGCTTGGTTGTTGTATAAGACGTGAGACTCAACCTTTCTTTCAACCTTTGTTCATGAAGATCCTCTCAAAAGGTTGTATCTCTCCTTTTTTCTTTCTTTTTAGTTTAGATTCAAGATTTAATCCTAAAGGTTGTTAGACTCTCAATCTGGAATAAAGATTGATTGTAGTCTCCTTTTGGGCATAAATCTTGGAATCTTGTTAAATCCTAAATGTTAAATGTATCTTTAAATATCCTGCTGTAAGTTCTCTGTATACTCCCGTATATCTCTAATAAACTGTCTAGCAAAGGCTTAAAACACCTTTGCAAGTGGAGTAGGTCGTTTTATGACCGAACCACTATAAATATTGGTGTTCTCTGATTGTTCTTTACTGTTTCTGCATTTCTTTAAATTCTGTCCAGCCCATTAATTGGAATAAAATCGCTTATAAACTTGTTATAAACACCTCAAACTTGTCTAAAATTGGTTAGACATAAGATTTGGATCTTGGCATATAATAACAAAGTGTTTGAAGGATTCTTCACTACATACTTTGCTATAACATTCATATACTTCCTATCAAATATATATTATTAATTTTCCATCATATATATGTTTCATAAATCATTATACATATGTGAGGTTATTCTTTTAAAACAATCTATTGAATGAAAGTTTATTGAGGTTAAAAATTGCAATATTTTTGAGAATTCTATATTGAAAAGGTGGAGATAAATCTCACAACTTATAAGATATATAGACTACTCCTCTTATTGCTAATTAGTTATGAGACGGAATCTCATCTAATCTAATATGGTAAAATTGGTGAACCTAAAAAGACACGATCTTGAAGATCCCACATTGAAAAAGTGGAGAGAAACCTCACTATTGTTATATTATCGTTGACTTATTTTTTTATTTATGTATTTTTTTCCCTTGTCCGCTCTATTCTCAGTTTATTATTCAGGCAAGATATTATTCTTCCTGTTGTTATATTTTATTTATCGGCATGTGCTGGTTTTCCTTCCTGATCTCCTCTCCTATTTTTATTTTTGCAGATCGTGTTTTCCTTCCTGTTCATATTTGCTTGTTCTTTTTTATTGATGCATGTTGTTATTATTATACTATTGTTGACTTCATGGTATTTTTTTTATTGTTATCCACATTTTGAATGTTGTTATTTTTTTATTTATCAGCATGTGTTGTTTTGTTTCTTTCTTCTCCACAATTCTTCTTGTTCATGCTTGTTGTTTTCGTTCCTTCTTCACTGTTCTCTCTTCGTTCTTGCATGTTGATTCTCTCTTCACTTCTATTTTCTCTTGGGGTTTCCTATCAATTTTTACTGAACTTTATTTCAAAAGAAAAGGGTTCAAATTACATGAAAGAATTCACGATTAACCATTTATCTTAAAAATATATATAGTTAAAATTACACTCCTAAACTTCAAATTATGTTTTTCAATTTTATCTTTAGTTTCTATTATCCACATTGCGGATGAAATTTTAATGTGACACTATTAAATAAAATTAAGATGAGGTGATAGGAGATAGTTTGTGGGGATTATTGTTATTATTAATATTTTTATCAGTAATTATATTTTACTCCTAATTTTAAGTAGTCTAACTCCAATTGTCAATCCCATAATTTATTGAACACTCTCAGGGTGTGTATGGATCGTAGAGTTGGGTTGAATTGGGTTGAGTTGAGTTGAGTTGTGCAGAGTTGAGTTGAGTTGAGTGCAGGAAATCTGTATTTGGGGTGCAGAGTTGAGTTGAGTTGCTGCAGAAAGTCTGTGTTTGTGGTGCAGAGTTGAGTTGAGTTGTGCAGAAGTATCTGGTGCAGTTTTTTTTTTTAAGATCAAATAATCAGTTTTTATCTTATTGATGGTTTTAAGATCAAATAATCAGTTTTTATCTTCTCATCATTGACGATACATTCATTCATGACAAAAGAATTAATGACATGCTATCAAATCTTATCTCCCATGCCCCCCAAAAATTAAAGTATACAAAAAATATTATCGTTCGCAAAATATATCAAACGAAATAAACATGAAGTGTCTGGGTCATTTTGGTTTAGTAAAAGATGGGTGGAGGAGGTGTTCAACCAATCCTACCAAGAAGATGCAACAAGTATCTCTTCTTGGATTGTGGTGGGATTTGGAAGAACCAACTGTCTTCTAGATGTCTGCGACTAAGGGGATCATCCTTGGTCAACCCTTCTATTGCATACATCTTTACGTCTAGTGGATTCCATTTCATATTTTTCTTTTCTTAATCACTCCCCTGTAACTTTTCTTTTCGTTTCAACAACGAAACTTATGGATAATTCAACTTAAACCCCATCTTTTTTTGTAACCCCCATAAAATCAAATGCATTAATTGTATTTGATTTAAATTTGAATTTTTGGATTATTGGATAAAGATTATGAATATAGAGATTTTTTAGGAAACGGTGTTTCAAAGTCTAAAAAGGATTAGGATTTATGTTTTTAAAAAAAAGGAATAAGATTTCTTTTTTTAAAAAAGAGGATTAGGATTTCTTTTTTTAAAAAATAGGATTTCTTATTCTAAAAAGGATTAGGACTTTTCGCTACCTATTTAAACTAGAGTAATTGCAACTTAAAGGGTGTACTTCAAAACTCTCATCTTCTTCTCCTTCTTTTCTTTTCATCTCACTCTTCATCCCGCTGGACAATTGCGTGGAGCTTCGCCGGAAAGTCGTCGGACCACTGTCGGAAGTTGTCAGACCAGCGTCAGAAGTCGTTGGACCACCGCCGGAAGCCGTTGGGCCACCGTCGGAAGTCGTCGGACCACCACCAGAAGTCGTCGGACCACCACCAGAAAGTCGTCGAACCACTATCGGACCACCACCGAAAGTCGCCGGATCAACGTCAGACCACCGCTGGAAAGTCGCCTGACCACCGCCGGAAGGGAATCAAGGTTTAGGAAAATTGTTGGAGAGGTGTGTGAATTGATTTTGTGGGGAGATGTAAGGTGAGAAAATTTGGGGAGATATTTGGGGAAGTGGGGAGTTGAGAACTCAACCCAACTCAATGCCCCAAACACTGAGTTGGTTTTTTAAACCAACTCAACTCAACCTGTATCAATGGGCCAAACAACCCCTCAATGGTTTCTGTTCACGTGAGATTTCATAAAACAAATTTAATTCGTAAAAATGAAATATGAATTTATATTGATTTTGTATTAAGTTGGGCTTGTACAATCTCTAATATTTATTCTTTCCTATTTTTTCTCTGGAGTATGTATATGTTAATCTTGGGGCATTTTGATCTTCTTGAATCGATCCTTTGGCTTTTTAATTGACTTGGACCGACTTTTGGCTTCTTGATCTACTTGGACCATGACTTGTGATAAGACTTAAAATAGTCCTATTTTTACTAGCTTATTCATTGTCGTTTTGATTGTTCTTATGCACTTTAATGTGTATTTTGTAGGAATTTAAGTTCGAAGAGAAATGGGAGATAATATGCCACTTTTAGAGCTTAAATGGAGTGTTCGAGATGTGTTTGGAGCGATTAGAAAGCTAACTAAACATAATTTGGAGCTAAGGACGATATTTTGGACATTTTGGTCCAGTCGAAAGCATCTCGACGCATGATAGAGGCTCCCTCGATGCTGCAAGGCAGAATGTTCAAAACCAAGCATCGTTGAGATGTTGCTTGTAGTATCTCAACGCTAGTTTGAAGACAAAAGCGGTAAAAAAACGAGCAGCGTCTCGACGCTTCGGCAAGCGTCTCGACACTGAAGGGCAAGTGCCCTGGGACAATGCGGCAAGCCTCTCAAGATGCTGGCGTGGTTATGTTGGGATTTCTGTCCTAATCTCGTGGTTGTAAAATATTGTTTTGAAATTAATAAGAGTTATTCATTTCTTCACTTTGTGTCTCGCAAATATTTTAAACATTTCCAATAAACTAAGCTCCAGGGTCATTGAATATATGAGAAAACTAGAACTTGAACAGTGTGTAGTTGACACATAAGGAGGATCACGTTCGAGTTAATGACCCGAACGGTCTACAGTATAAGGATGGGGTTGGAGACCTAATCCTGGATACACTGTGGATGCGGCCCGCTTTGTATTAGATACAAACGAGGTGATCTGACTCGTTCATGTGGTTGACATGCGAGTGGGGGCATCCTGTACAATGAGATTGTACAAGACCGGACCGTGAATTATTAGACTTACTGATATAACACCGTTAACAGTAAAAGACTAATAAATTCGTAGATGACCATTAGTGACTCGACCTGAATCCCGAGCATATTACGGACTCGCATGCCACGGTCTGCTTCTTTGATTAGTACAGTGAGGGTGGTCCCACCACTCGCCCCAATATGCCTATCTTCTCGTGATGAAACCAAGTAGAGAGTCGGGAACCTAATTACGCGAGATGGAATTCACTGCTTCCCGCCTTTATAGGGAAACTAGAGGGTTGTTCCCTTAAGTGTTGTCTCCAGGGCTTGGACAACGGGCGCCCACCTTCTCACTGGCCCGAAAAGGGTGTTGTGTATGGTTGGACCATCACAATATGTTGTTCATTAGAGGAGCAGTGGGGACTTAAGGAACAAGATATATACACAGGGGTAAAACGGTAATTTGACCCAGCCGTGTCTATGAACAACCTGTGAAGGGTCGACTCATGAGAATTGGTTATATCAGTGGACACGTAATATTCTACACTGATGGGAGTACAGCTACAGGCTTTAATGGAGTGTTACTGTAGCTAATGAATATTTGTTGACCGGGTCAAAGAGTTTGACTGATTAACCTCAGATCATTGGAGCCCGTCACTGTAGGTCCATTAGGTCCCTTGGTTGGCTCAATCTGGGATAAAAGAAGGGTTAAAGTTTTGGTATGAAATTGAAGTGTTCAATTTCACTTTAAGAGTAATGATATCATATAGATGATATAATATATAGTTTAATATGAATGAGATTCATAATAAATTATATGTTAGCCTAATTATTGAATTAAAGGCTAATTGGAGAAATTGATAGAGAGAAAATAAATTGAATGTGATTCAATTTGATTAAATCCACAACTATTGCAAATAAGATTTGCACCATAAGATATGAGATATCTTACATTATAAAATTATGTAAATGAGATTTACATAACATATGGTTGTGGTAAAGTGGTAATTATGTGAAGTTTTGAACTTCATCATTCCACTATTTAAACCCTTTGTTAGATGGGTTTAGGTTAAGCAAAAGAAAAGCCAAGTTGTCATTTTTGGATTTTGACCTAAGAATCCAAAAGTGCTTTCTCTCTATTCTCTCATTTTCTCCACCTCTTCCAAAACAAAAGAAAGTTCCCACCAACTTCCCTTCTTCTAAAGAGAACAACCAAGAAGATCTATTTTGGTAGTGTTTGAGATCCGTTCGTGGGAAGAGTTCGTGGAGATCGAGGAGCGCGAAGAGTTCGTGATCTGCAAGGAGAGGTTGCTGAATCGATCTACAACAAGTAAGTTATCCTCATCGTTGTAATCTTTTCAGCATGTTTAGCCTAGATCTAATAGGTAGATCGATTTTAATAAGTACATTGCATGATGATACCATGACGATTCAATCGTCTTCCGCTGCGCGGGGATTCTAATTCCCTTCAGGTTATTGACAGCGTGACGCTGTAACAGATTCTATATATACTTCCTCTCCATTTTAAGGTAAAAGAGAGGAAGATTAGACAGAAACCTTCGGGAACATCCATTGTTTGGCTAATTTGAGCTTTTTTTTTTCCATTTTTAGGTTAGAATTAGCTTATATTTATGTTTGTGTTGTTGATTATGGACATTTTTCTCGAGTCTACTGACTCCGACTGAGAGAAAACGCCGATTTGGAGGCTATTATCGAATTTTGTAATGCCATAAGGTTCGTTGTTTAATAAAATCAGTATTACCTTATTGTTTTTATCTATGTTTTTCTTTAAGTTTGAATCACTAAGCATGCTCGTAGGTAGGATTGACACCCTATATGCGTCGATCGTGTTTAGCCTTATTATGTATGTTAGTCTCCTTAATTAGCATGCAGTTGGTAGTAATTAGGCTTAGAACCAGTGAATTTGTGAGCTATCAAGCTCTCATGAACGACTTAATGGGTCTAAGGCTACAAAGGGAATAAAAATAGTGCAAATGTTGATTTAGGCTTGCCACCTAAATTAATTTGAGTAATTTGCTAATCTTAGTCAAGTTTAGGACTTAAACAACTAGACCCAAGTATGGCACATGTGAGTCTCTTGCAAGGACTCGTTCCATCCCCAGCTTTAGACTAGTTTTGGGTCTAATTACCTATCAATTAAACTGGCTTAGATAAAACTAGGAGTTCACAGGTCTTTCCTGTGGATAGGCAAGTATAAAGCAACAAGTTAATTCTGAATTACCCATTAGCACCTATGATTGGTATTACAAGCACCCCGATACAACCAACGAATCGGTATCCAGTCAGTTTTCTGTCATTGTCTTTAAATTTCTCTCTTGCTGTTACTTTTATGTATTTTAGTTTCTGACAATTTTTACATTATTGTATGACAAACCCCTCTGTGTGTTCGAACCTAAACAATTCCATTGAAATACATTAAAATACTAATACACACTTCCCTGTGGATCGACCTGGCCACTAGACTATAAATCTAGTTAGTTAGTTTATAGAATTATTTTGCAGGAGTCCTCAACAAACTCGCTGTCAAAATTGGTGTCATTGTCGGTGAGGCAACTTAGTATTTTCTTGTATTTTTATTATTTTGTTTTGGTTCGTCTTGCTTGTTTGACTTCTTTCTTTGTTGTGCATGTACACCCGTTCTTCGAGGGAAGTTAGATTACAATTTTTTTTATAGAAATTACCAGAGAAGAACGGAACATTACGAGAGCAATAAGACAAAGTTTGAGAGAAGAAGGCGAATTCTTTATAGACCTTGGAGAATTATTTGAAATTGAAGAATCATCTGATAAAGGAAGAAATGACAGAGCAAACACTGAAATAAACTAGTTGCTCCAAACCTGAATGAGCAACCGTTGTGCATCACCTCTCCTAAGACACAAGGTAACTTTGAGCTTAAACCTTGTTTTATTCACTTACTGCCTTTGTTTCGTGGTTCTACAAGTGAGGACCTGCACAAGCACCTGAAAGAATTCTACATCATCTGCTCTAGTATGAAGCCACATGGAGTGACGGAAAAACAAATCGATTTTAGGGCTTTTCCTTTCTCCCTAAAGGATCAAGCCAAAGATTGGATCTAGTTCTTGCCGCCATGATCTGTAACCACCTGGTTCTGGAGAAGTTTTCCCCTACCTCCCAAGCAACGAATTTGAGAAAAGAAATTAATGGTGATGGGATTGAATCCAACAACGAAAGTGATAACTCGCCATAGGAGAGTTGTTTTCTTAGAATTTTAATGCTTAATGTACTTGAATTGAATATAATTTATTGAGCCTCATATTATTTTATCCCTAAATTGTGTATGTTAGCTAAAAAATCTTGAATTTAAGCATTAGGTTTGAAAAGAATTAATTTTGATGTTTTTGTGCTTTGATTTAAGAAATTTGGAAAATAAGCTAACAAGTAATTAAAGACCAGAATACAAGATTTTTTTTACTTATAAAAATGATCATATTCAGATTGATTGATAATTGAATTTAGGATTTATTGGGATTTTTCTGTGTGCAGGAGATGTGTAAAAAAATTATTAGTTATTACAGGAGTCCCAAAGGACAATTTGGGCATTTTACCCGAAGGATAAGATGGTCATTTTACCCCTAAGGATATTTTTGTAATTGTTAAAGTTAGGGCATAATTACCCTATGAAGATAGGTTTTAAAGAAAATAAAAAGGAGAGAAGGTTGAGTTACCGCAAAAACCAAGAGGAACCGAAGAGAAGAAAAATCGTAAGGCTTTGTTGTAGCAATCGTGAGTTAGGAAATCGAGAGAGAAGGGAACCCATCGATTTTGCTATAGCAATAGGAGGAGAAAAAATTGAGAGGATCAACTCACCTTTGCTGAAGTAATCGAGAGGGAAGAACAGAGGAGTTGTCGTGGGGTTGCTGAAGCATTAGCGTGCGAGCTGAGCGTGAAGGAAAAAACCGAGAGGCCTTTTGCTGAAGCAGTCAGCAAACCTGAGGTGGTGCAGTGCTTAGCGGTAGACCCTTTTGCTGGAGCAATCGGCAGATCCTTTGTTGAAGCAACCCGAGGGACTTTGCTGAAGCAAAGTGCACTGCTGCAGACCAACGACAGAGGTATTTGCTAGGCAATTGCTGAAACAAAACAAGGCCACCTACTGTGTAAACCGTTTCTAATCTCTAGTTGCTATTGTTTGTTGTCAACTGCCAATTTAACATTGAGTTTTTGGGTTGTTTACACACTATTTTTAGACTATTTTTGCTCAATGCTTTAGGCAAACTTGTGACTGTTTTTAGACTAGAATTGTAGCTGATTTAGGCTAAATTTGTGAACGTTGTTGGCTATTTTTGTGAACTCTTTGAACAATAAAAGCATGCTTAAATTAAAGATTTGTGATTCGATTTCCATTATGAACTAAATTGTCTTAGGCAAGGGTTAGGTTGTTTTCAATGTGAATTATGTCATTGTTGAATTTATGAAATTTTATTGATTTTAATAGTGCATAAGAATTAAAATTTGGTCTCGTGGGATCGATACTTAACTTATCACTTGTTGCGCACGACCGTGTATACTTGCATGTCATAGAAGTGTTAGAGTTTCTTTATAATTTGCATTAGTTTAAGGCACCCGTATTTTTGCACCAAGTTTTTGGCGCCGTTGTCGGGGATTAGTTTTGCATCTGATTTGTGAGTTATGTGAAATTTTCTTTTCTTTTAAACTTTGTAGGATTTAGTTTTTTTTAGAATATTGTTTAAGTTGGGTTTTTCTGCGTTTCAGGTACCTTAGGGTAGTTTATGAATGTGTGTCGTCAGTTAGAGTTTGACTTTGACCCAGAAATAGATAGGACGTTAAGGAGGCGGTTGAGAGAAAAAAAAACTATCCATGGCTAACAAAACCACCCTAGAAACCCTAAAGATCCTCTAGCTCAGCACAATGACCCTAGGGCAACCCAAGATAATCGAGATAATTCATTGTTTAACCCTCCGGAGGAGGTCCTACCAATGTGATAAAGCTAGCTAATGACTGAGAGCGAGCCATTAGGACCTATGCCAATCCCTTAATGGATGAATTGAACCCAGGGATAATCAGACCTGTTATACAAGCTACTTCGTTCGAGCTCAAACCAATTATGTTTCAAATGCTCCAAATGATTGGGTAATTCTATGGCTTACCAGTTGGGGACCCCCATCTCCATTTGAAATCATTCCTAGGAGTAAGCGATTCGTTTATCATGTCAGGAGTCTCTACTGATGCCATTAGATTGAGCTCATTCTCTTATTCCCTTAGGGGCGCTGCAAAGAACTGGTTGAATTCACTTCTGCTAGGTGCAATAGATTCCTAGAACTCCTTGGTAGCGAAATTCCTAATAACATACTTCCCACCTACTAGGAATGCGAGGTTTAGGAATGAAATAGTAGCTTTCCAATAGTATGACGAGGAAACTCTAAGCGGGGCCTGGGAGAGGTTTAAAGATCTTTTGCGTAAATGTCTCCACCACGGATTGTCTGATTGCATCCAAATGGAGACATTCTACCACGGTTTGAACACCTCCACTAAGCAAGTGGTGGATGTCTCTGCTAATGGCGCTTTGTTGGCCAAAACATACAATGAGGCCTATGAGATATTAGAGAGGATCTCATCCAACAATTTCTAGTGGACGGATGTGAGGAGAACCTCGGTAGGAAAAATGAAAGGCGTCCTTGAGTTGGACACGTTAAACTCAATAAATGCCCAAA
This sequence comes from Trichosanthes cucumerina, assembly GCA_036507285.1. Classification (NCBI taxonomy): domain Eukaryota; kingdom Viridiplantae; phylum Streptophyta; class Magnoliopsida; order Cucurbitales; family Cucurbitaceae; genus Trichosanthes; species Trichosanthes cucumerina. The sequence goes on from CM071844.1 coordinate 64,264,700, forward strand.
TTTCTTCCATGGCTTCCATGTTGAGACCAAATTCTAATTGTGACAACTGTTTCTTCATCTAGAGTCTCTCAATCTTCATCTTTCATTCTGTCCGGTCTTTTTTTCAAAGCCTTACCCAACTTTTTAAAAGTCAAGTAATCTTTGACCATCATCTTCCAATACCCAAAATTTTTTTCATTAAACTTCATGACTCAATCAAAATTTATTTGCTCCACATATCCCATGATTCTTGAACCAATAGCTCTGATACCACTTGTTGGGAGAATAATAATAATAATAATAATAATAATCACAATATTAATTACTATTATATTAAATTTCCCCTTCCACAAGATAAACCAACCAGATCAAAGTAACAAATAATAAAATTAAAAGATAAGGAAAAGAGAACGAGACCAAATTTATACTAGTTAGCCCCAAACTTGGGACTACGTCCAGTCTTCTGCAATTGCAAGTTCTACTAAATTTGGAGATTACAAGAAAGATTCACAAAACTGACGCAACAAACTAACCCTTAATAGCCTAATAAAGACTGTTGACTTCAAAGTATCACAACTCAATAGCTTTGGATAAACAATAAAGAAAAACCTTCAACCCCACAAGAGAAAAACACTTTTTTTTCTCTCACAAATGCTATTTGGTCACATACGGTTTTCTTTTCCTCTCATTGGCGGCCACACACAAACATCATATATATGTGTGTGTTTACAAAAACCTAATATCCAAATGGGTCTTGGTCTATTGGCCTTTCATTTGTCTCCACAAAAACACCCAACAGTTTAGATAGAGGAAAATAAGGATGGAAATGAGCAAGGATTTTACATATCCTTGTATGGAACAAAATTTGTAAGCATGAGCATCAATATAAATTATTCCTATCCATCACTTTTTTTTTTTTTAATGATGAAGAGGTTTACTATATCCTTGAACAAGGGTGTGTTTTCTTTATAGCCACCCTTTCTCTCTTTCTCTTTCTCTCTCCCTCTTCTTTATTAATATTTAATATATATATTTATTTTCAATAATTATAATTAATTATTTAATTAAAAATATTTATAATAAATTAATTTATGTTATGGGTTGAAATAATTTTCATTAATTCATAAAATAATTACGAAAAATAATAATTTAGGATTAATTTCATATAAAAAAAAACATAAACATCCATTATAAAATTCATTACAAAAATATTAACTCACTAATTAATATTATATTTGATCAATTAATTCTAAATATTATTAATTAATGACAAAGTAATCATTATAATTAATTATTCATGAACTATTTGAGATCACTTGACAATTAATTATTACATCTAAAAAATATATTTTTTTACGATTCATTTTTATTGCTTTATTAATATATATATAATAACAATAAAAGATTTGATAATTTCATCAAACAAATATAAATACATAACATTTTCATGTAAAATCAAATTTATCATCTCATTGATCTCTGATATTTATTATTCTCAAACAATCTATTGCTCAACCAAACATCCCATACTCATTTTGGAGATAGATAGGAAGAAGGAGATGAAATGGGTCGACTAAGGGATATAAATAAATGAATTAAATAATGATGGGGAGTGACTAAGGGCCTGTTTGGTATGCAATCCGGATCCTGTTTTATGTTTTCGGATTCACCGAATTCAGTGAATATGTGTTTGGCAGATGTGTTTTCGAAAACTGTTTTCGGATTCTGGGATTCAAATAGTAGAAATTCTGAAAACAACATTTTTATGTTTTCATTGTATCCAGATTCTGAATTTAAAATTTTAAAATGCAGAATTATATTAAACAAAAATAAAAATAATAAATACAATATTTCATGTTATGAATTCAATTTACTTTTGTTAAATTAAAATATGTAGAATATAATATATTATATATAGAATATTATATTATAAAAAGATAATTCTATAAAATTTGCAAAATCATTTCCTAAATTAATTAATAATGACTTATATTCAATATAATAATTAGTTTTGCATCTACAACTAATTTCATGATCTATAAATATGTTATAGAGGCACAGTTTAAACAAACTGCTTAGAATGAAATCAAATTTCTAAATCTGCTACCAAACACATATCTGAAAACATGAAATACAACTCTGTTTTCATTGAATCCCTTGTTTTCAAATTTCTGTTTTCAGATTGCGTACCAAACAAGCCCTAAGAAACTTAAATGTGGAGAGAGAAGAAAAAAATCATTTTGGACGACTTCACGTGGGAATGGTACTTTGGGGGAGATAAAATCTTATCTTTAATTAAAGAAAATAATTGTTTAGGAGGAGAGAGAAATTTTTTTTTTTAATAGGAGTAAAGAGACAAAATTAATATATTGACTTTGATTGGATGAGAGAGGATGTGTACTTGGGAGGTTGGATGTGACGACCACCATCACAGGTACTATTATTTATTTTATTTAACGCTCTTAACCGCTGTGTTTAGTTGGATTAGTGATTTTAATCAAGCTCGGCGAGAGTGAGGCCGTAATTATGTTTAGCTTAAGTAAATTGTTCCTTTTGAGATGAGATTATTTATGAAATTAGGGAAAAAGGAAATTGCAAGGGCACTTTGGTTACAAATCACTAAATGAGGGGTACATAGGACTTTTGATTATTGGCCTAATGTTTGTGGTATTTAAGCTCCTTATAGTTCAAATTAAAGCAAGAAGAAAACCCTAACCCTAAGCATCTTGGAGGCAAAACCCTAACCCTAAGCATTTTGGAGGCAAAACCCTAACCCTAAGCATTCTCTTCTTCCTCCACCACTTAACCTAGCCGACCACCTCTTCCTTGTGCGTGTGCCCTAGACGACAGCCACCCTTCACACTGCTTCTACTGCCGGCAAGCCCACTTGCACTACAGATATCCTCGCCGGCGAACGCAAGGAAGGAAACTGCTTCACCCGCTCGCCTGCAACCCACGCACGGAAGAGGGCTCAGCCACCAGAGACTACGCCGGAGATCGAGCGAGCCTTCGCCAGCCGCTCGTCGAGTGTTCCATCGATCGCAGTCGGAGCTTCTTTGCGCGCGGCCCGCGTTCTTGCGCTGCCGCAAGCCATCGCCGTACACCGAAAGGGTCACGCCGTTCGCGAGCTCGAAGCTCCAGCCGAGAGCCTCCACGGACGCGGCTCACGAGCAGCAGCCACCCCTTGAAGCCGATCGTCCGCTCGCGAGCGCCTGCAGCGTGCCGGAGCTCGAGCGTGAGCCGTCGCCGGTCACGAACCGTCCTCCGAGCTGCGGTTTTCTACCGATCGTGGATCGCAGCAACCGCCGACGTCGCGTTCGGCCGCCCGATCACCACCACGACAAAGAACTATACAATAGTTCCGAGTTCATCCGGTGAGCGATCGATTTAAGTTTCATACTTAATTAGAAATTATGTGCGATCTATAGATTAATTAAGCGTTTGATTGAGAATTTAGGTTACGGGTTCGAACACATTTTGTAGGGACCCAACTTGGAGCGGAATTGGAGGTCGATCGTCAAAACGGACTAAGGGATATTAGGTTTTCGCATTTAGCTCGAGGTAAGCGGGGCACGACATCTTATTGCCGTAATTTAAGTATCGCATGATTAGGGATTTAGTGAATACTTGGAGATTGAATTCGGAAACTATGGTGTGAATCAGGTGTCACTAAAGGAAGAGTAGGCGAGGGGTTCGATTAGGTCTTGGAGCGAAGTCGGAATTAAGGTAAGGGACCTTGTGCCGGACTTATTAATGGGATTGAATGAAAATGATTTTTATGATTTCATGCGAAATTAGTTTATATTTTTCATATGAAAATATACAGATATTATCGTGGGAATACTTAATATTTTATGTGTAAATATTTCGATGCATCATGTGGAAATAAACCATTATTTTATGTGAGAATATTCTCGTATGCTATGTAAAAGTATTCCAGTATTTCATGTGAGAATATGACAAGAATTTGTATGAGAATATTTCATATTTTCTTACAAAAGTATGATCTTCAAACCGCTCATGACAAAAGTATGATTTGCATATCGACGATGATGTTTGTGACATGTGCACTATTATTATGTGAATGATGGGACCTCATGCATGTTTTGTATGCCACGAAATGAATTAATGAAAAGTGTGGACATTGGTATCCTGAGATCATTATGTGCATGGTCAAACATGCAATAGAGACCCTATGGGTCAAATTACAGGGGTCCATGAGGAGGACTCAAAACGAAATGACTCGGGATGACCAATGGCCACACAATTAAAAAGGAAGTCATGGATTAAAGACCTGACAATTAAAAAGGAAGTCATGGATTAAAGACCTGACAATTACAAAGGAAGTCATGGATTAAAGACCTGACAATTAAAAAGGAAGTCATGGATTAAAGACCTGACAACATGAGAAAGTTTTCGGTCCCGCATATGTATATTACGAATGAGTTTAAAGGTCATGATTGTATGTGTATGCATATCCCAAACCTCGGTAGCGAGGTTACTTACTGGGTATTGTTTTGCAATACTCACCCTTTCTTTTAAAAATGTTTTCAGGTAAAGGAAAGGACGTGCAGGGCGAGTGACGGTGGAGCGTTACTAAGACCATGGGAACCGACATGTTTCCGCATATTCTTGTTTTAAACTGATGTCATCTCTATGTTTCATTTGGAGTTTAAATTTACTTACAGTTTTAATAGGCCATGTTAAATCGATGCTTTTATCTGTTTTTTTAAAGGATTTGATTTGGGATCCCTGAAACTATTTATGTTGGTTGGAAATTATTTTTAAGATCTTTTATCTCTTGGCCTATAAATGCATGCATGTGTAGTAATGTCCCTAGGAGTTGGTCATAGAAAAGTAGGGGCGTTACATTGGATTAAAGGAAAGAGATTGAAAATTAGTTTAATGGATTAAAGTGAAAGTTATATGATCTTATTTGAGAATGGTTTGTAATTTGCGGTATGATCATTGGAATTTCAAGTTTAACAAATCAGAATAGTTTATTATACTAGGTGCCAAAAACAATTATTCTGTGTGGTCTATTGATGAAATGTTTTTATCAATAAGTTTTTATTATGAAATTTCCAAGAATTCCTTAATTATATTTATGATTTTAGAGAAATTGTTAAGAAATTTATAAAGAATTATGGAAGATTTTTAATAGTTTTTGTTTTTTACTGGAGGAATTATAATGGATGACAAAAAAATATTAGTATATTTACAAACCTAGTCATGATTTTTTAGATTTGCAAATATAACAAAATTTTAAGAATCTAATTTTTTATTTTTTATTTTTTCAATTTTACCTTCGTTGATGTATCAGTAGTATATCTGATATACTTTACATTTAATATACCGATATACCAAATGTAAAGTATATGAGTTAAATGATATACTCTATATATATTCGTAGCACACTAGAGATATTTTGCATCTTGGTATATTACTGATATACTTTATTTTAGATATGTTCATTTCGCTGATATACCTAACATTGAGTATATCAATAGTATATCAATTAAATGAACATTATCATATATGGGTTACAAACATTGAGTATATCACTATTTCTATCTTTATTATGTTCTTCATATATCAAACGTACTTGATATATCAGCATAAATCACTACCAAACATAAATCACTAGTTTTGAATACGGTTGATATAGTGAATATATTTTCATTTCCATTTTATTTATATACCTAAATAAAGCATATCAGTAGTATATCACGGATATACTTCCTTGAAATAAAATGATATACTGATTATGAATCACTATTATACTCTTGATGTAGTAAGTAGTCATTATTTTTTATATACGTAAATAAAGTATATCCATAGTATATCACACTGATATATACTTTATATTAGTGAATAAACAGATATCGGTAATATATCATACTAATATATTCAACTTACTAATTTACTTTCAAACAAATTCAAATAAAAGTATAACAGTAGTGTATCAATGAAATACTTTACATTAGGTTTATTATTGGTTTAACAATATTGTACTATTGATAGACTACTTAAAACTTTTTATTGAACAATACCCCTGATAAATCAAGTATATCAGTATTGCACTAGGTATATCAAGGATATATCAACAATTTATCATTGATGATATACCTATAATAGACTATTGATAGACGCTATATTGCAAACACGAGGATTAAACACGTGAAAGTTATTTTGGATATATTGCAAAATCGGTGACACGCCTGCAATTTGTGATATACTGAGGAATAAAGTATATCGGTAGTATATGACACTGATATATACTTAATATTAGTGAAATCAACGGATATCAACAATATATCACTCATATAGTTACTTTTTGGTTAGATATATCGTTGCTATATCAGATCTATTGTTGATAGATTACTAATTTTCTCGATACTGAAAAGAACGAAGAGGACATTTGTAAATCTAGCAATAGTTTTTGAGATACAGTAGTATATTTGATATACTTTATGTTTAGTATATCAGTAGGATAACAGTAATATATTTGATTTAAGGCATACCATTAGTATATCAATTGTTGTAAAAATAGGATGAAAACCGAGTATAATTTTACCAATATTAAAATACTAATATAATAATATATTTATAATAATAATATAATAATAATAATAATATTAAAATAAGTGTTTGGAAAGTGGGGGCAATATATATAATATAAATAAAGAGATAGTGAAAATTTATGGAAAATTAAATAAAGACTAAAAAGAGAAAGTGGGAGAGAATGAAGAGAATTGGAGAGAATTTCACCAATGGATGCCTTTGATTTTTCCACCAAAAGCCACTATTTATAGGCAATTTGGCAAGGGATGAGTTGGTACATTTGGACACTAAGCATTGGTAAAAATTTGACACTTGGAGGACACTATGGCTATGGAAATTTTGCCACTTGGCATAGGTAATATATGGCATGTGGATGAGCATTTATACTACATATTTTACAATACTCCCCCTTAAATGCCCATTTATATAATATATGCCTCGTTAAAACCTTACTAAGCAAAAACCCAATGGGATAAAAACCCTAGTGAAGGAAAAAGAGTACATATTTTATATAATACATTTACTCCCCCTCATGACGACATCACTTGAGATCTCTAAGTCTTCGCATCCCAATACTGTGAACCAATTTCTCAAATGTTGTAGTTGGTAATGCTTTTGTAAATATGTCCGCCAAGTTATCTTTCGAACAAATTTGTTGTACTGAGATGTCACCATTTTCTTCAAGGTCATGAGTGTAGAAAAGCTTTGGAGAGATATGGTTCGTTCTATCTCCTTTGATATATCCTCCTTTGATTTGAGCTATACATGCTGTGTTGTCTTCGTATAATATTGTTGGAGGATGTTTACTAGAAGACCATCCACATGTCTCACGAATGTGTTGTGTCATCGATCTTAGCCATACACATTCTCGACTTGCTTCGTGAATTGCGAGGATTTCAAAGATGATTCAAGAAGTGGCCGTGATGGTCTGCTTCACCGATCGCCATGATGTAGCAGCCCCCACATGTAAATAAATAACCTGTCTGAGATCTAGCTTTGTGTGGATCGGATGGACAATCGTAATCGCATAACCAACTAGATCAAAACCGGATTTGTTAGAATAAAATAAACCCATATCAATCGTCCCTCAAGATATCCGAGTACATGCTTAACTCCGCTCCAATGTCTTTTTGTAGGACATGAACTATATCTAGCTAATAAATTTAATCAAAATGTAATATCTGGTCTTGTGTTATTAGCTAGATACATAAGTGCACCAATTGCACTAAGATATGGTACTTCAGGACCAAGTAGTTCTTCATTATCATCTCGAGGTCGAAATATATCTTTCTTTACATCCAGTGAACGACGCCTCTATTGGAATGTTCAATGGATGTGCTTTATCCATATAGAATCTTTTTAAGATTTTGTCTCAGATAAGTTGATTGATGAACAAATATCCCATCTCGCTAAATGTTCAATTTGCAAACCAAGGCAAAATTTTGTTTTTCCAAGATCTTTCATCTCGAATTCTTTCTTAAGATATTCTATTGCCTTGGATAACTCTTCAGGAGTTCCAATTATATTTAAGTCATCAACATTTACAGTTATAATAACAAATCCTGACTGAGATTTCTTTATAAAAACACACAGACATATTGGATTATTTTGATAGCCTTCTTTCAATGAGATATTCACTCAAAGCGATTATACCACATTCGTCACGATTGTTTTAATCCATATAATGATCTCTCTCAGAATTTTATCGAATACAATTCCCGAGAACTTGATTCATATGTTTCGTGTGTTTTAAATCCTTCCGGATTTTCATATAAATGTCATTATCCGTAGAGATCCATATAAATACGCCGTGACTACATCCATTAGATGCATATCAAGTTTTTCATATACAGTCAGGCCAATCAAATATCTTAATGTTATTGCATCCACCACAGGAGAATATGTCTCCTCATAATCTATACCAGGCCTTTGCGAGAATCCTTGTGCAACAAGTCTCGCTTTATATCTTGTGACTTCATTCTTTTCATCTCTTTTCCTTACAAATACCCATTTGTATCCCACAGTGTTTAACACCTTCCGGTGTTAGGACTATCGGTCCAAAACCTCACGCTTTGAAAGTGAGCTCAACTCTGCTTGGATTGCTTCTTTCCATTTCAGCCAATCCTTTCTACGTTTACATTCATCGATAGATTTTGGATCAAAATCGTCACTTTCATGAATAATATCGTGAGCAACATTATAAGCAAAAATGTTGTCAACAATAATATCATTTCGGTTCCATCTCTTTCCTGTTGTAACATAGTTTATAGAAATTTCATTATTATCCTCAAGCGCTTTGATTTTCATCAATACTCTTTTGAGTAGTTGTATCTTGGATTTCTTATGGAACATCCATACCTTTTATCGAATCATTTTGATTCTCAACTACTTTTCTTTTTCGAGGATTTTTATCTTTGGAACCTATTGGTCTACCACGCTTCTGGCGTGCTCCAGACTCATTATTGATAACTTGTTCCTGTGGAATATCAATTTTTGATGGAGCATTTCTTTCTTTAGTATATATGATTTAGTCACCCTTTTAGCATCTATGAATGCATCTGGTAATTGATTTGCTATATTTTGCAAATGAATTATCTTTTGAACTTCAAGTTCACATTGATCTCTTCGAGGATCTAAATGAGATAATAATGATGCATTCCACGTAATTTCTTTTTCCAACTTCTTAATTCCTCCCCCTAATGTTGGAAAATTTGTTTCATTAAAATGACAATCAAAGAAATCGTGCAAAAAATACATCACTCACCGTCGAGTTTCAAGATATTTAATAATTGATGGGGAATCATATCCAACATATATTCCTAACCTCCTTTGAGAACCCATCTTAGTACGTTGTGGTGGAGCAATTGGAACATATATCGCACATCCAAAAATTCTCAGATGGGATACATTTGGTCTGGCCATAAGCTAATTGCATGGGGAATATTTATTATAGGCTACCGCCTAATACGTAATAATGATGCAAACGTGTAAAACGACATGACCCTGCACCGATGTAGGGAGTTTAGCTCTCATAAGTAATGGTCTTGCAATTAATTGCGACGCTTTTATAAATGATTCTCGCTAGACCATTTTGTGTATGAACATGAGCTACGTGGATGTTCAACATTTATCCCAATTGACATACAATAATTATTAAAAGTTTGGGATGTAAATTCACCAGCATTATCAAGTCTAATTGTCTTAATTGTATAATCACGAAATTGTGCTCTTAACTTAATTATTTGAGCAAGTAATCTTGCAAATGCAAGATTTCGACTTGATAATAAGCATACATGTGACCATCTACTGGATGCGTCAATTAATACCATAAAATATCTAAATGGACCACTTGGTGGGTTAATAGGTCCACAAATATCACCTTGAATTCGCTCTAAAAATGCAGGCGATTCAATCTCTACTTTAGCTGGTGATGGTCTAATAATTAATTTCCCTTGAGAGCAAGCATCACATGACAACTCATTTGATTGAAGAATCTTCTGGTTCTTTAAAGGATGTCCATGTGAATTTTCAATAATTTTCCTCAACATTATCGATCCTGGATGACCCAGTCGATCATGCCAAACACTGAATATTTCTGGATTCATGAACTTCTGGTTCATTGTTGCATAACTTTCGATTACTCGTATATGAGTATAATATAATCGTAAGAAAAAGTGCGCGTTGTTTCCAATATACGTTTTTCATGTGAAAAATAGATGTGATATAGAGATACTCTATATTATTTTTACGATCAGTTTCAACATGATAACCATTATTACGTATATCTTTGAAACTCAATAGATTCCTCTTTGATTTGCTAGAGAACAAAGCATTATTAATTGAAAATTTTGTTCCTCTAGGCAAGATAAAACTTGTTTTTCCAAACCTTCAATCAGTCTCCGAACTCGATATAGTATTGATTTTTGCTTCCAAAGATTGTCAATTTAGAAAATATTTTCTGCTTATGAGTATCGTGTGCGTAGTTATGCGCGATCTGCTAGACATAAATCCTCATTGCTCATTTTCGGGTTACTCAACATATTGAAATTGTCCATATTTCTTCATTGATAAGAAAGGAAAAGCGATTACAAAAGTTCTAAATATATATACAAAAACAAGAAAAACATATTATAATTACAAACAGTACTTAATTATATATCTTAATATAAAGCATCCTCTACTTGTTTGATTGCATCAATTTTCTCTCCAGGAGATTCAAAATAATCACCACATCAAGATGCACCATATTGGAGGATCGAACACATCATCTTCTTGAATGGCAAGATTCACCTCCACATTCTTCCCTTTTCCTTTTTCCTTCGGGAAGCTTGATAGAGATCAACAAGGTGTTTTGACGTCTGGCAGTACGTGACCAAAGGCCCACTCATTCCGCACCGGAAACATTTATGTTCATTACCTTTTGAACTTCTATCTTGTGGAGCTTTTCCTTTATGATCATCAGTTCGTGTGGGGTTCTTAAAATTATAATGCCCACCACGAAAATAGGTATTTCTTCCTCTCCGCGGTCCCGACTGCGACCACGACCACGACCTCGACCACGATTATTGAAATTCACAACATTCACTTCAGGAATGGTGTTGCTCCATTGGTCGAGATTCATGATTTTTCATTAATAGCTCGTTATTTTGTTCAAATACGAGAAGACATGAGATTAGTTCGAATATTTTTAAAGCCTTTCTCTCGATATTGTCGCTTTGCAGAGCATATTCAAACATGGAAAGTGGAGAATGTCTTCTAACATATCAACATCGCAATTTTTTCTCCGCATAATTTTAATTTTGAACTAATTAATAATAGTGCGGAATTATATTCACTTACTGATTTGAAATCTTGCAACCTTAGGTGCATCCAATCATAACGAGGTTTTGGAAGAATAACTGTTTTTTTGATGATCACACCTTTCTTTCAAGCCTTGCCATAGAATGTAGGGATCTTTTATTGTAAGATACTCCATTTTCAATCCTCGTGAAGATGATGGCGAAGAAAGATCATAGCTTTGGCTTTTTCTTGATTTGATGCATCATTTCCTTCTTTAATTGTTTCTCCAAGATTCATGGAGTCTAAATGGATCTCAGCATCAAGGACCCATGACAAGTAGTTATTTCCATTAATATCCAGGGCCGCAAATTCTAATTTTGCAAGATTTGCTATAGTAATACTACATACAAAGAAATTGCATTTAGATTAGGAAATCAATTAGACATGCAAAATAACATTTTATTATTAAAAAAATGGCTTACCTGAGAGACTTACCTTGATGGGAAAAATTGGCGAGCTTAAATCGATAACGTGTTGTAAAAATAGGATGAAAACCGGGTATAATTTTACCAATATTAAAATACTAATATAATAATATATTTATAATAATAATATAATAATAATAATAATATTATTAAAATAAGTGTTTGGAAAGTGGGGGCAATATATATAATATAAATAAAGAGATAGTGGAAATTTATGGAAAATTAAATAAAGACTAAAAAGAGAAAGTGGGAGAGAATGAAGAGAATTGGAGAGAATTATGCCTTTTATTTTTCCACCAAAAGCCACTATTTATAGGCAATTTGGCAAGGGATGAGTTGGTACATTTGGACACTAAGCATTGGTAAAAATTTGACACTTGGAGGACACTATGGCTATGGAAATTTTGCCACTTGGCATAGGTAATATATGGCATGTGGATGGGCATTTATACTACATATTTTACAATATCAATAATATATTAGTAGTATATTTCATTTTTGTACTTTTTCAAAATCGACTCATTTTTTAGAAACGAGAAATAAGAATGTTTATCACAAGCAAGAACCTTTCATTTTTGTACTTTATTTTTGGTATATCAGTAGTATATTTCATTTTAGGTATCTCATTAGTATATCGATAGTATACTCGAAAACAAACATAAGGCTATTTTAGACTTTTTGAAGATTGTTGATTGTTTTTTTTATAAATCTATGATGAACATCTAACTTTTTCTATTGTATTGATTGATGTATGATAAACGTGTGATATTATACTAATGTTTGGTATATCAGTAGTATATTTTATATATTTTATATTTAGTATATCAATAGTATATTTCATTTAAGATATATTATTAGTATATCAGTAGTATATCTGATATACTCGAAAATATACAAGACTATTTTATATTTTTTATAGATTGCCTTTGGGCTGGTATAATTTTTTTGTTATATCTGCAAAATGCTCAAAAGCAGCGACTGCTATTTACATTTCTTATTTTATTATTCTTGCAAGTGCCCATTTTTACTAAAGTTATGGGTTTAGAGTTGTTGGAGGGAAATTATTATAAATTTTCAATAAATTTGTGATTTTAGCTTGAATTATCGTGTTAAGAGATATTCAAGTTATTTAATGATTATTTGAGAAGTTGGAAGAGTTTTAATTTTATTGAGAAATGAGGTTATTAAAATGTGGTTATAGAGAAATAATGATTTTGAAAATATTCTATGAGAGATTTGATGATCAATTGAGAATTTTTAAATGTTAAACATTATTTGAGAAATTTCTTAAAGTTATAAAATGATGTTTTAGAAAAACAACCTGATTTTTAAGAAATATTTTGATAAAAGTTTTTATGATTGATTTTAAGAGTGTTTTATGTTAAAAGTAGCTTTCAAGTCACTAGAGGTTTGTAATCCATAGTAATTACTCATATATTATGAGAATGTGTTTCCATAATATGTTAATGTACTCAGGCCATAGGGGATGTAGGAAAATGTCGGGTTATTAAGTACCGAATTTGAATTTCGAATATTAGTCCTAATCTTGATCTTGAGGCATTACAGAGTTTGCTCTACGTGCACGTATGACAGGATTGGCTTTGTATTATGTTCCAGAGATTACTCGGTGCATAGTATGGCAGGGATATATTTTGTTATGCATCTTGAGATAACTCATTACAAAAATATTAAGTCTCTAATTAATATTATATTTAATCAATTAATTCTAAATATTATTAATTTATGATAAAGATAATCATTATAATTAACTATTCATGATCTGATCACTTCACAATTAATTATTATTTCTAAAAAATAAATTTTTTAAAATTCATTTTTATTGTTTTTATTAATATATATAATAACCATAAAAGATTTGATAATTTCATCAAACAAATACATTTGTTCATATAAAAATCTGATAACATTTCTATGTAAAATCGAACATATCATCTTATTGATCTCAAACATTTAATATTCTCAAACATCTTAATTTTATGCCTCTACTACTCAATCAAACATTCTATTACTCATTTTGGAGATAGATAGGAATAGGGGTGAGCAAAAAAAGACCGAAAACCGATCAAAACCAACTAGGTCGATTTATTGAAGGTGTCGGTCGGGGTCGATTTTGCCCTTGGTAATTAAAACCGACCGGTCGGTCAATCATGTAATGCCCCAGGCGCAAGATCTCCTGCGACCTAGCTGCGTTACTATATCATCCATGACTGCTTGTAAGAGTGAAGACACTATCCCCACAAACCAACACGGGTCCTTTCAGCTTGCTTTGTCCTCACTCACATGCTCCCTAGGAAAATTCCCAGGAGGTCACCCAACATAGGATTGCTCCAAGGCAAGCACGCTTAATTGTGGAGTTTCTATGATTGAGCCACCGAAAAGGAAGGAGCACTTGTTGGTATAGGTAGTAGCTATCAATTCTTTTAAGCATTTCTCATCCATACTTTCATCTTTCTCAACCATACTTTCATATCATCAGGATCCCTCTCATTTAGATGTGGTCCCGGTTCATTCATGTACCTCTCCTTATCTCGGGTGTCACATGCCCACCAACTTCCGCTTTGGTTCGTCCTCGAACCATATCTTACTAGGAGAGGTTCCGCTCTGATACCAGCTATAACACACCTAACTTTAAAAGCTAAAATTTCTAGGGACACTACTATACATGCATGCACTTTTAGGCCAACAGTTAAATTAAAAAGAATTGAAACTTTAAAACATACTTAAATTATCTTTAGGGATCCCAAAATAACTAACACATTTAAGTAACTTCAATCAGTTGGCCTGCTTCAAATTCTTAACTTAAATGGAAAGAAACAAAAACACATTAACTATGACTGCTACTATAAAAGATGTGGAAATCATGGCTTTTCCCATGGTCTCTTTGTAACGCGTCCCCATCACTCACCCAACACGCCCTTACCTTTACCTGAAAACATTTTTAAAACAAAAGGGTGAGTTTTATAAAAATAATGCCCAGTAAGTGTGTAATGCCCCTACTTTTATAACATAGATTCCTAGGGACATTACTACTCATGCATGCATTCGAGGCCCTAACTGACTTTAAATAAGTAAAAGTTGATAAATAAAAATCAATTTAATTTGGGATCCCATAGAAATACAAAATGTTTACAAGAAACATAACTAAGTTCGGCCTCTAGTTCCAAAACTCTATGTTACATAAGCGGAAGACAATAATCATTTAAAAATTCTTTCTAAATCATGGATGCGGAATTCATGACTTCAGTTCCCATGGCTTCATGGCGCATCCCCGCCACTCACTTTGGTATGCTCTCGCCTTTACACCGAAAACATTTTAAAACAGAAAAACACAACAAAGGTAAAAGGGTGTGTATTATAAAATACCCAGTAAGTGGGGGTGAGGAAATGCAAACACATGCAACATGACTTTCTTTTAAACATAACTTTTATACATGACTGTGATTCGTGACTTTTGAGATCATAAAACTTTCTGTTGTGGGACCTAAAGCTCTGTTCATAAAATCATGACTTTTCTCTTTGGCTATGCGTGGTCAATTGAGTCTACACTCGAGTCTATTCATAATGAGTCCTCACACGCACTCTCTATAGGTTTGAGTCCTCACAGACACTCATATAAGATTTGAGTCCTCACAGCACTTCTATAAGATTTGAGTCCCTCACAGACCCCTATAAGTTTGAGTCCCTCACAGACTCCTATAAGTTTGACCCATAGGGTCTCTGATGCATGTTTTACCATGCATAAATTCTCAGGAGACCAATTGCCACAGCCTACATGAGATGTTCATATACATACAATATGCATGAGGTCCCATTCTTCAAACACATATACATATACATTCAGAATGATGCAACAATCACATAAAACATAAGATCATGGCATAACTTTCATAACTTTAATCTAGAGTCAATCAATCATAAGTGATAAGTACGTTTATAGTTTAAGGTACATAACTAGCACAATGACATAACTGAAAATCTCAATATGCATAACTATACATAACTGTGTCAAGGTTCGTTTTGAAATACTTTGAAATCATTTCTGTTCAAGTCCTCCCTAAACCCTTAAATCATTCAAGCTCCTTTCTAAATCGTTTGAAAATCAATCATTTACTCATGATCCTTTAAACCCTAGGAAATATTACTTTTCTAAAGTCATGAGCATAAATCTTGGGATTTCACCCTTTTTAACTAAGTCCTCAAATTTCACCTTTTAAAATAAATCTTTCAAAAAAACATATTCATCCCCCTTTTTAAGATCATTTGTAGAAAATCCCTTACCTTAGCCTTAGCTCCGAGATATTCTATAATTAAATCTCTGACTCAGCAATCCATTCAATCGTGTTCAGAACTCGAGTCTCCTAAATCAACATCATTAATTTCTTAGTTAAATCACATGAATAAACTCATATCTTGAAATTTGACCATAACTAGGTCGGATTACCACTAACGGAGGCTTGAAACAGACTCGGAGAACGAAACGGATGCAATTTGCCAGGCCGGGAGTGCGGCGGCGCGTGGCTGGCCGGTGGCGGCGCGTGGCTGGCCAATGGCGGCGCGTGGAGGCAGCGCATCTCGGAGCGTGTAGCATGCCATTGAAAACCTTGCGACCTGATCTACTCAGAACCGATCTTAGGACACTAAAAATCGGCTTGGATGGCGACAAATCGAACGAACCAAAGGCGACGGCCGGTTTGGGTCTCACGGCGGCGGTTCGCGAACTGCAATCCAAGGTCCCGGCAGCGATTCGTGCAGATCGGGGCTTCCAGCGGCTCAGATCTTCGATTGGGGCTTCAGATTGACGAACAACGTGTGGCAATAAAGACGACGAGCTTGGGTTCTCGTGAGTACGCGACTTCCGGCAGAGTTGGTGATTCCTTCCGATGATGCAGGTCTGTAGAGATCGAAGACTACACGACCGGCGGAGCCCGAACTGTAGGCTTTCGGCAAGACGCTCGACTATGGCGGAGGCGTCTTCGACTATGGCGCGCAACGTAGTAGAACGGCAGCTTCAAATCGTCGTCTGGAAGTGGAACGACCAACACACGTCTCAACTCACGGCTCAAGTGACGGCGTTGCGCCGAGAAGAAACTCGCGAGGGCTTCACTGCTCGACGATGGCTAAAAGGCGACAGCGATCGGCTTGTTTATCGCGTGCGACAGCTAGCAACTGCGGTGGCGGTGCAACCATGAAGAACCGGTCGGATGGCGGCAAGGCTATTGTCGCACGGTTGGTGTGAAGGAAGCGGGAGATGGAGGTGCCTCGTAAAGTGTGCCCAAGAGAATAGGAAACCCTAATTCCTTTTCTTTTACCAAAATTACAAGAATGCCCTTCCCTCAATTCATAACTACAAAAAAATCCCCTTTAACTTAAATAAATAATCCAACTCAACATATATATGGGTAAACTATATATATATTCTCTTAAATTTTTAAAACTTGATTTAAACTAAGAAACTTCAAGGCCCGATTAATTTCATTTCCATTAAATCAACCCGAAACTCATAAGAAAAAGGTACTTGGAATTCTGGGGCGTTACAATCTTCCCTCCTTAAGAACTTTTGTCCTCGAAAGTTTTCAATCTTGTAATAACTTCGGGATGTCTCGCTCGCACTCCTTCCGTTTGGCTACGAAGAGTTCTTCGGTCCCCATGCGATGATGAGCGCTAGCTGCTTCTCAAGTGACTCGCACTGGCGTAAACTTATTACCCAACGGTCTCTCAACTTTAACTTGAGCTCGTTCTCTTCACTGGAGTGCTTCTACTAAGGCTTACATAACTGATGCCCTTGACTCGGATTCTAAATTTGGAAGATTCCAGATTCAAATTCTAAGATAACTCGAGATATTTAGCTCGTATTTCCTTTTCTAGTTCTTTATTTAGTCTCTTATGTCTTGTGATTTTAGAATGGAACTCTTTGCTAAAACGATTCTATTGTTGTTCAGCCTCAAAATCCCCTTTGAGGTTTGCTGCACCCGCTACTAGCATCCATTTCAAGGCATGACTCGATCGTTCCGTCTGACCATCACTTCCATAACCTTAACACCTTCCTAAGAGATGTGACTTCAAGGATAGAGTTAGCAACTTTGTTTGATTGTTCAAGCTTCTTTACACTATTGGTTAACCTCTCTCGCTACTCTCCACGACCTTTTAGTAAACGTTATAGTGACAATCTCACTCACATGCTTACTTAATTAACTTTGGGGCTTTCTAATGCAATCAATAACTCGTTGAAAGTTTTAAGTCGTGGTGGGAGTAACTCAAACTTAGGTCTCCTTTGGTTGTCGTGATACATGAAATGTTCCATGCAACTCTGTCAATCTTATTACAAAAATGTTCCGAAAATTTCGACAGCATAACGACATAACTACAATAATGCCAAAATTTTCTCTAACACATGTTCGATAGAAAATGCACTTCTAAAATCAGACAACCAACCAGTCACGCCTCCAAACTTCATTTCAAGATTTACTCAGAGTTCAGAACACACAATACATAGGAATGTTGAACAAACAAATATAAGTGAAACTAAGTTTCTTTAATCGTAACCAATGATTCTTTAAAGACAAGAAAATCTAACTATCAGATTGCGACATAAACTTTAAAACAAGCTTTAAAGGAGTGTAAGGAAGTCCTCTTAACTTACCTGGCCTTGGAGCCTAAACAACTATAGGTTATCACATTAAGTGTCAAAATTTTCGTTGCAAGTTCTAGGAAATAGAATGAACCTTTTAAAGCAAGTTATTCATGATACAACTCGTACTCTATCACTTTTAACCTTTCCTCAATCTACAACACATCGCAACAGTCATTCATATCACTCCCCTTTAAAATACTCCACCGATAACAACTTTGATACTAAGCGATCTTGCGAAAATGAAATTAGTCTTTTAAGACTCATTCTCCCTTCATCTTCCAACTCCTTAAATATTATGTTTAAGTGATCACTTGAATGTAATGAAATCTCCTTAGCACCAATAAGGTTGGATACTTTAGAATGGCATCCACTACATTTCTTAACTTTTCCGTTTCTTTTGTCAGAAACCCTAACGTTCAGACTTTAAATACGAATACTTTACTTAACACTTCTAGACCTTGAACTTTTCAAGAAACTACAGTGTTCCTCTGTCAAGATTCTACTTACGAAACTTAGTTGTTTAAGTTTTCTTGAAAGACTTTCACCTTGAATGTCTACTCTTTCCCTCTTTTGTCCAAACTGGCTCTTTTCATAACGTGTAGGTGAGTGTCTAATCTTGACAAAATTTCTCTTAAGCCTTACGTCTTCAACTCAGACATTTCCTTTCTAACACTAAACACCTAAGGTCACCTATTCGTCTCTTCTTAGCTCAACAAATTTCATTTTGCGCATCCTTTGAAATTTACTTGGACACATAACTCCTTGGTGACCTTTCAACTACTTTCACCTCTTAGAACTTACTCTTCCCTCCTTTTGTTTACAACAATTCTTTCAAATTTTCTTTTCTGCCCCTTCTTAGACTGGGTTTAACTAGAATATCTTTGGAAACTTAATCACAACAGTGTTTTACTCCTTTCTTGAGCACTAAATCCATCAAGTCTATAAACATTAGGGGCACTTAAGTCAAATCTCTATAATCTTCATGATGTTCGTAAAGTGATTTGAAAGTTGTCACGGAATATCTAATCTCTGGTTCATGACAGGCGCTAACTTGACTCCAAAATCATCTTAAGGAACACTATGCTCCTCGTACTGGTGGAATATGTCGCTCATTCAAAGACGAAGAGATTTATTCTTAGCAACAACTTTCTTCCACTTCTCATTTCTTATGCACAAACGTAACGATACACCTTTCTCCTTTACGCACCACACTAATACTTCTTATGGCGATGAACTACTATTAACTCTTATATAGAAGGTTGTGTACTTATGACTTGAGTTCTTTTAACTTTACTGGAAGCATTCTGTAAGGAGTATTAGAAAAATTATTGATACTCTCCACTTTTAATTCCATACTTAAGTCCGTCTCTTGTGTTAGGGGTAACCTTAACAGATAAAACCTTCCTTATCTAACACTAACGCATTGTTCCTCATGCTCACTCTCCTTAAACTTGACTTTCTTCTTTTAGTAAGATTAAGGACTTTCTCAACTATCTGTACTAGTTTGGTTATAATGTCAAATTCACTAAAACCTCTCTTAAGAAACCATCAACCTAGCCTTTACTAAAGGAACCTTATAGTTTCATGTTTCTAATGGTCGCTCGACCACTACCACTATACACTTTACTAATTGAAAAGGAGTTCCTCAGCTTGACTGCTACATAGCGAAGAAGAGATTCAAAGCACTTTCCTCTATTAACCGGATCCTCTCCCCTTAATCCTCTGATCGGGAAAAAAGAAACTTTACTACCTCAGAGTTCAAGGTTAACACCTCATGTTATCTCTTTCAAGTTGTACACATATATCTAGTCCAACAGGTAGAAATTAGTGGCAAGGTTCCTTATACACATTCCACACGCTTGAACACACGGGTGACCATGTGATCATCGAAATGTGTACTGTGTTCTAGGGTCTAGGTCATCCATTCTCTTATGTTCTCGAACTAGAATTCTAACTCATGACTTTTACTCTTCATACTTGTCTTTATTAAGTTCATTACGCTTATGGTAATACTTTTGAAAGTTCGTATCATGCCTATCTCAATAATAACACATTAATTGTGTATATCCTCAGAGCTTTTCTATCGAGCAATGGTATAAATAAAATCGAAGTGTTTCAAGTATTTTGAAAAAAATAATTTTCATCTCAACATTAACAATCTATTTTTCCCTTTACATCTCGAGCCCATTTTCAAAACACCCTTGCTCTCTTTACTTTTCAACTCCTTAAATACTATAGTTATGTATTCACTTGAAGATGAAGGGACTTTATCTAGGAACCAACAAAGTCGAAAACTCCAAAGTGGTACGTTTACAAAATCTCATACCCTTTTTTTTCAATTGTTCCAGCATGAATGAATGAGACCACTAACCTCTTACCGAACACATTCAAACCTTGAACTTCTCATGAGTAGTCTTAACTTTTATTTTTGAAAACTATACTTAAGTAATCTAGTTGCTTAGCAACCTTTAACACTCTAACCTCTTAAGTCTTACTCTTCACTCCCTTGGTCAAAGAGGACCTTTTAATAACCCACAACATGTGTTTTATGGCTATAAAACTTCATTTTTAGCGTAAACATTCTTAACTAAAACATTTTCCTTTCTATTGTCAATAAAGCAGGATTACATGTATTCTCTTCCCTTCTACAGTAAAATTACGCTCAACTTTACGACATATACGCATATAGATTCACATATAAGCATTTCCTTTATGCATTTCCTTTTTATAGACATATAGTTTAGCTCATACATTCTCATTCTTTCTTAGTTTGGAGATTCACTAAACTCGATTTTTATATAAAAAAATAACTTTACATAGAAACCTAATTTTCTTTTCATGAACAAATAAAACTTTAGTTCAAAGGCATACCTGGCGGTGACCTGGAGTTGCTACTTAGCCATGGGATACTTGTTGCTTACTCTCAGTGGCGAGTCTACAAGACCTATGACCTTGGGCTCTGATACCAACTGTAACACCCCTACTTTTATAACATAGATTCCTAGGGACATTACTACTCATGCATGCATTCGAGGCCCTAACTGACTTTAAATAAGTAAAAGTTGATAAATAAAAATCAATTTAATTTGGGATCCCATAGAAATACAAAATGTTTACAAGAAACATAACTAAGTTCGGGCTCTAGTTTCAAAACTCTATGTTACATAAGCGGAAGACAATAATCATTTAAAAATTCTTTCTAAATCATGGATGCGAAATTCATGACTCGGTTCTCATGGCTTCTGTAGCGCATCCCTGCCACTCGCCTGGTATGCTCTCGCCTTTACCTGAAAATATTTTAAAACAGAGAAAACACAACAAAGGTAAAGGGGTGAGTATTATAAAATACTCAGTAAGTGGGGGTGGGGAAATGCAAACACATGCAACATGACTTTCTTTTAAACATAAATTTTATACATGACTGTGATTCGTGACTTTTGAGATCATAAAACTTTCTGTTGTGGGACCTAAAGCTCTGTTCATAAAATCATGACTTTTCTCTTTGGCTATGCGTGGTCAATTGAGTCTACCTGAGTCTATTCATAATGAGTCCTCACGCACCCCCTATAGGTTTGAGTCCTCATGACTCCCTATAAGATTTGAGTCCCCATGCACTCCCTATAAGTTTGAGTCCTCACAGCACTCCTATAAGTTTGACCCATAGGGTCTCTCGATGCATGTTTTACCATGCATAAATTCTCAGGAGACCAATTGCCACAGCCTACATGAGATGTTCATATACATACAATATGCATGAGGTCCCATTCTTCAAACACATATACATATACATTCAGAATGATGCAACAATCACATAAAACATAAGATCATGGCATAACTTTCATAACTTTAATCTAGAGTCAATCAATCATAAGTGATAAGTACGTTTATAGTTTAAGGTACATAACTAGCACAATAACATAACTGAAAATCTCAATATGCATAACTATACATAACTGTGTCAAGGTTCGTTTTGAAATACTTTGAAATCATTTCTGTTCAAGTCCTCCCTAAACCCTTAAATCCTTCAAGCTCCTTTCTAAATCGTTTGAAAATCAATCATTTACTCATGATCCTTTAAACCCTAGGAAATATTACTTTTCTAAAGTCATGAGCATAAATCTTGGGATTTCACCCTTTTTAACTAAGTCCTCAAATTTCACCTTTTAAAATAAATCTTTCAAGAAAACATATTCATCCCCCTTTTTAAGATCATTTGTAGAAAATCTCTTACCTTAGCCTTAGCTCCGAGATATTCTATAATTAAATCTCTGACTCAGCAATCCATTCAATCGTGTTCAGAACTCGAGTCTCCTAAATCAACATCATTAATTTCTTAGTTAAATCACATGAATAAACTCATATCTTGAAATTTGACCATAACTAGGTCGGATTACCACTAACGGAGGCTTGAAACAGACTCGGAGAACGAAATGGATGCAATTTGCCAGGCCGGGAGTGCGGCGGCGCGTGGCTGGCCGGTGGCGGCGCGTGGAGTCGGCGCGTCTCGAAGCGTGTAGCATGCCATTGAAAACCTTGCGGCCTAATCTACTCGGAACCGATCTTAGGACACTAAAAATCGGCTTGGATGGAGACAAATCGAACGAACCAAAGGCGACGGCCGGTTTGGGTCTCACGGCGGCGGTTCGCGAACTGCAATCCGAGGTCCCGGCAACGACTCGTGCAGATCGGGACTTCCAGCGGCTCAGATCTTCGATTGGGGCTTCAGATTGACGAACAACGTGTGGCAATAAGGACGACGAGCTTGGGTTTTCGTGAGTACGCGACTTCCGGCAGACTTGGTGATTCCTTCCGATGATGCAGGTCTGCAGAGATCGAAGACTACACGACCGGCGGAGCTCGAACTGTAGGCTTTCGGCAAGACGCTTGACTATGGCAGAGGCGTCTTCGACTATGGCGCGCAACGTAGTAGAACAGCAGCTTCAAATCGTCGTTTGGAAGTGGAACGACCAACACACGTCTCAACTCACGGCTCAAGTGACGGCGTTGCACCGAGAAGAAACTCGCGAGGGCTTCACTGCTCGACGATGGCTAAAAGGCGACAGCGATCGGCTTGTTTATCGCGTCGCGGCGACTAGCAAGCTATCGCGTGGCGGCGGTGCAACCATGAAGAACCGGTCGGAGGTCCGCAGCGGCAAGGCTATTGTCGCACGGTTGGTGTGAAGGAAGGGGAGATGGAGCGCCTTGTAAAGTGTGTGCCCAAGAGAATAGGAAACCCTAATTCCTTTTCTTTTACCAAAATTACAAGAATGCCCTTCCCTCAATTCATAACTACAAAAAAATCCCCTTTAACTTAAATAAATAATCCAACTCAACATATATATGGGTAAACTATATATATATTCTCTTAAATTTTAAAACTTGACTTAAACTAAGAAACTTCAAGGCCCGATTAATTTCATTTCCATTAAATCAACCCGAAACTCATAAGAAAAAGGTACTTGGAATTCTAGGGCGTTACAAAGTGACCTCGCTACCAAGGTTTGGGACATGCATACACATACAATCATGATTATAGACTCTCTTATGTGTGACCTAACTTTCTTTCATAACATCTATCATGACAATTCCTTTGGCTTTTAGTCGTCAATTTAGTTCTCTTAAGAGCATGTTGAGTTTGAAAACTCTTATACTATGGAGTTCTCCCTAACCCCGAGAACATGTTGGGTCCGAAGACTCCTAAGTCATGTTGAGTCCGAAGACTCCTATCCTGTGGAGTCCTCTCTCAAAACTCCGAGAGTATACTGAGTCCGAAGACTCCTGAATCATGTTGAGTCTGGGGACTCCTATTCTAGAGGTCCTTTCAAAACCCCGGGAGCATGTTAGGTCCGAAGACCACTATCATATGTGGAGTCCTCTCAAACCTCTAGTGTCATATGGAGAACAAATACCACAACCACTCAACTATTTCATGAACATACAATCATTCATGAGGTCTCCTCATCCTATCATATACTATAATGCACATGTCATGAAATCACAACAAATCATATGTCATAGTATACATTCTCATAACATTTAAACTTAAAATCAATCAATCATAACCATAAAATACCTTTTATATGTGGGACCTAAAACTTTCTCGTACTAAATCCTAACTGAAATACATAACTTTCTTCTAGATTAAGCGGTCAATTGATCATCCTGAGTCTTTTCATTTTTAATCCCTCACAGACCTTTATAGTTTGAGTCTCTCACAGACTCCTATAAGTTTTGAGTCCCTCACAACCCCTATAAGCTGACCCATAGGGTCTTTAATGCATGTTTGACCATGCATGAAACCTTAGGAGACCAAATTACCTCATTTTCTTTTTCTATCATTTCATAGCATAGATACAATGCATGAGGTCCCATCATCTATCATGACTATAATGCAGGCAATAACTGATATTCATGGCATAACTTTCCTGGTTGTGACTAAAATCAATATTTAAAACATAACCGATTTCAATGAAATAAATAATGAAATACTTCTAAAATAAATAATAAAATTCATTTTCTTTACCCCATTTTAGAAAATTCGGCACAAGGTCTCTTACCTTGGCTTTATCTCCACAATTCAATCAATTCTTACTTCAACGTCTCTCTTCGATTGTCCAAGGAACAAATCCTACCAACGGAGGCTGAAAAACAAACTTGGGAGACGAAATTGACTGGAT
Source organism: Trichosanthes cucumerina (assembly GCA_036507285.1). Classification (NCBI taxonomy): domain Eukaryota; kingdom Viridiplantae; phylum Streptophyta; class Magnoliopsida; order Cucurbitales; family Cucurbitaceae; genus Trichosanthes; species Trichosanthes cucumerina. Next base: position 64,289,836 of record CM071844.1, read on the forward strand.
CGGCCAACTCCGGCAAGCGGCAGCGCGTGGCGGCGGCGAATGGCGGTGGTTCGACACGTGGAGCTCGTTTTTGGATCCCTCGTTAGCCGATCTATTCGAAATCGATCTCAAAACTCTGAAAATCGATCGGAAAGCAATCCAACAACTCGAACCACATGGTGGATGGTTGCTCGGATCTGATGCTGGCTGTTCGGCGGCGAGGAGGGTGGTTTCAGCTTCACTATTTGGCAGCGTAATGGCTGGCGACTGCTTTCTAGCTCGACGATAAGGCTTCTGATTCCAATCGGCAGATCTGAAGCGTTGATACTCGTCGGTGTCGGCATCCTCTGACTGACTGGAAGCAGCTGGCGGCGCAAGCAACGACTTCACGGCGACACGACTCTCTGACTCGACGGATGCAAGGCGTTTGGCGTGGGACCTCCGACGGCTAGACGACCAATTGTGACAGCGTGGTTGCCCTGTTTTCACGAAAAAGAGGGAAGAAGAAGAAGGAGACTGCTCGACGTGAAGGAGGTGATGGAGAGAGATGCCTTGGAAAACGTGATTCATAACAAAAAGAACCCTAATTGTCTTTTTCTTAACAAAATTACAAAATCACCCCCCATTCAACTCTTAATCACTAATTTGTCCTTGGCTCATTTAGATGTTCTAAAAAGGCCTTCTAATTAACCAATTTTTCTTAATTTGCGTAATATCTCTTTAAATCCCCAAAGTCTCAAACCCAATTAATTTAATTTCCAATAGATTGGCCCCAAATATAAATTAAAAGGCATCCAACATTCAGGGTTGTTACAATCTTCCCTCCTTAAGAAGTTTCACCCTCGAAAGTTCATAATCGTGAAATAGTTAAAGATACTTAACTCGCACTTTTTCATCTTACTTTCAAATAGCTCCTTCTGCTAAATGACTTAGCCATAGTACCTCGACTAAACTTGGTTTCTTTATTACGCAGAATCCTAACTTGTAGTTGGTGTCCAAATCAATTCTGTTGGCTCACCCTATAAGGCCCTAAACTAACTGACGTTCCTGACTTGAATTCTATGCTCTAATTTACCCTTAGACTGGAGATAACTCTTGAAGTTTAACTTGTTTTCTTAGCCAACTCTCTAATGTTTCTTCTAACTTTACTATGGATACTCTCAATTTAAACTTTAATAACTTCAATAACCACATGACTCACTCTCATCAAAGTGGTAACCACCAGACGAAAGTTAACAATCCTAATTCTAACTTGACTCATCTTGTAAACATGTAGAAAACCCATAATACCTATATCATGAAAGAACATTGAAACGAAGTATCTAAGTAGGAAAAATGTACCTGTGATCGTTGGATTGAAGTTTTTGGCGTCTCAACTTGTACTGGCAACGACCCTTCCTTGTTGGATCGTTTGTTCAAGAGGCCTAGCTCCACTCGATCTGGAAGGCTGATCATCCCTGGCACCCTGATTAGGACAATTCTCCGCTCTGTGCCCCTCTTTCTTGCATCTAAAACATTCTCCTGAGCGAGCCAAACAGTTACCCCAATGATACCTCCCACATTTGTCACAACGTGGCTCTCAACATTATCCTTTCCCGATCGACCTTGCTGTTTCTGATTGGGAGTGGAACGTGAATCGTTTGGTGCCCTCAAAAGTTGCTGGTAGTGCTGAGGGTCAGAGCCCTCCTGATCCCACTTTCTCTTCTGGCTTGCAAGTGGCTGACTCGGGTTGATTACTATATGTTGAACATTCTGTTTCTGGACCCCAATCATCTCAGCCACTCTCACTGTAGAGGCATAATTTGGAGGCGACAGTGCGTGCACAAAGTCTCGAATATTCTCATCTAGACCCATGATAAAACGTTCTATTTTCTTCGCCCCTGTGTCCACTAACTCGGGAGCAAAGCGTAACAGTCTGGTGAATTCTCTTTCATATACTTCAACTGTCCTTTTGTTCTGACAAAACTGTAGGAACTCTGCTTGCTTCCTGTAACGAGCTACATCTGGGTAGAATTTTCGTCAGAATGCCTCTTTAAATAAATTCCATGTGATCGACCCTCCATTAGTGTCCATGGTCCTCTAGGGGGACTCCCACCACATGTAGGCGTCGCCCCTCAACATGAAGGCTAAACAAGACACTCTTTGATCCTTTGGGCAGTTCAATAGTCTGAAAATGGTCTCGATGGAGGACAACCATAATTCAACCACAATGGGGTCACTATAAGACCCATCAAATGATCGGGTGTCGTACATTCTAAATTCTTTCAGGTATCGAGCCTCTACAGTTGCATCATTTTGGGCCTGACCTGCTTGGGCCAACTGGGTGGCCACTGTAGCCCGTACCAAGGCCTGCATCGCCTCCACCATCATGGTCGTGACATTCGGGTTACCCTTATTCGTTACTGGAGCTACTATGGGGACATCTCTTTGGCGATCTTGCTGGTCCTGTGGCATATCTGGCATGGGTGGAGGAATTTCTTCCTGTTCTAGCGGCACTTCTTGTGGTGGGTTATCGTTTCCTCCTGCCCTCCGACTCCTACCACGTCCCTTACCTCTTCCTCGTTCTCTAGGTGGCATCTTTGTCAGTACTACAACACAGAGGATTTCTAGTTCAGTCTCATCATCTTCTAATCGTAAGGTAAGGTCACATTTAAATCTTGAGTTCAGTCTCACATATCACACATGATCGCATTATAATAACTTATTGTGCTCATAAATCTTAGAAGCGTACCTGGCGGTAACTGGAACGTGTTACTCAACCATGGGACTACTCTGTGCTTTCAGTGTAAGCAAGTCTACAGAACCCTTAACCTAGGGCTTTGATACCAACTGTAACGCCCCTAACTTTAAAAGCTAAAATTTCTAGGGACACTACTATACATGCATGCACTTTTAGGCCAACTTATTGAAGTTACTAAAATGTTTTAGTTATTTTGGGATCCCTAAAGATAATTGAAGTATGTTTTAAAGTTTCAATTGTTTTTAATTTAACTGTTGGCCTAAAAGTGCATGCATGTATCGTAGTGTCCTTAGAAATTTTAGCTTTTAAAGTTAGGGGCGTTACAGGTCGGTTTGGAGAAAAAATCCCAAACCGACCGAACCGACTGAAATATTAAATATATATATATATATATATATAAATATATAATAATAATAAAAATTAAAAATTAAAAACTAATAATAATAACAGAAAACTGTAAAGTAATAAAAAATGTAAACATTTTTACATATTTTTTAATTAAATAATTAAATAATAAAAAACCATAAATAATTTTAAAAATTTTAAAAATAAATAAATAAACCGACCAAACTGACCGACCGATCGATCGATTTTCGTCGGTTTAAGGCTAAATTTTTTTGAAAAAAAAGTCGATCGAACCGACTAAATTTAGTCGATTCGAAGTCGTTTGGGGTCGACAACCGACCCGAACTGACGGATGATCACCCATAGATAGGAAGGAGATGAAATGGGCAGACTAAAGGATATAAATAAATGAGTTAAATAATGACGTGGAGTGATTAAGAGACTTAAATGTGGAGAGAGAAGAAAAAATCATTTTGGACAGGCTTCACGTGGCAATGGTACTTTGGGGAGATAAAATCTTATCTTTAATTAAAGAAAATATTTGTTTACGAGGAGAGAGAAAGATTTTTTTTTAATAGGAGCAAAGAAACAAAATTAATATATTGACTTTGATTGGATGAGAGAGGATGTGTACTTGGGAAGTTGGATTAAACGAAAGAGATTGAAAATTAGTTTAATGGATTAAAGTGAAATTTATATGATCTTATTTGAGAATAGTTTGTAATTTGTGGTATGATCATTGGAATTTCTAAGTTTAACAAATCAGAATAGTTTATTATCTGAGGTGCCAAAAACAATTATTCTGTTTGTGGTCTATAATGTTTTTATCAGTAAATTTTTATTATAGATTTTCCAAGAATTCCTTAATTATATTTATGATTTTGGGGAAATTGTTAAGAGATTTATAAAGAATTATCGAAGATTTTTAATAGTTTTTTTTCTTTTACTCGTGGAATTATAATGAGTGACAAAAAATATTAGTATATTTACAAATCTGACCATGATTTTTTAGATTTGCAGATATTACAAAATTTTTAAGAATATGATTTTTCATTTTTTATTTTTCCAATTTTACTTTTGTTGGTGTATAGTATTATATCTAATATACTTTACATTTAGTATATCAGTAGTATATTTGATATACACTGATATACTAAAGGTAAAGTATATGAGTTAAATGATATACTCTCTATATATATTCGTAGCACACTAGAGATATTTTACATTTTGGTATATTACTGACATTGTTGAGGATCCCACATTGGAAAAGTGGAGAGAAACCTCACAATATATAAGATATGTGGGTTACTCCTCTCATTGTCAATTGATTTTTAGATGGACCCCCATATAATCTAATAGACATACTTTATTTTAGATATGTTCATTTCATTGATATACTAATCATATGTGAGTTACAAACATTGAGTATATCACTATTTCTATCACTATTATGTTCTTGATATATCAAGCATATATTAGCATAAATCACTACCAAGCATAAATCACTAGTTTTGATATACCGTTGATATAGTGAATATATTTGCATTTCCATTTCATTTATATACCTAAATAAAGCATATCAGTAGTATATCACGGTTATACTTGCTTTAAATAATTTGATATACTGATTATGAATCACTATTGTACTCTTGATGTAGTAAGCAATTATTATTTTTAACATACGTAAATAAAGTATATATCACACTAATATATACTTGATATTAGTGAATAAACTGATATCAGTAGTATATCACACTAATATATTCAACTTACTAATTTACTATCAAACAAATTCAAATAAAAGTATATCAGTAGTGTATAAATGACATACTATACATTAGGTATATTATTGGGTTATCAATATTGTACTATTGATAGACTACTGAAAACTTTTTATTGAACAATACCCTTGATAAATCAAGTATATCAGTATTGCATTAGGTATATCAAGGATATATCAACAATTTATCATTGATGATATACCCCTAATAGACTATTGATAGGCGTTATGTTGCAAACACGGGGGATTAAACATGTGAAGGTTATTTTGGATATATTGCAGAATTGTTGTCACACCTCCAATTTGTGATATACTGAAGACTAAAGTATATCGGTAGCATATGACACTGATATATACTTAATATTAGTGAAATCAACGGATATAAATAGTATATCACTCATGCAGCTACTTTTTGTTTAGATATATCGTTGTTATATTAGATCTATTGCTGATAAACTACTAATTTTCTAGATACTGAAAAGCACGAGGAGGATATTTGTAAATCTAGTAATAGTTTTTTAGATACAATAGTATATTTGATATACTTTATATTTAGTATCTCAGTAGGATATCAGTAGTATATTTGATTTAATGCATGCCATTAGTATTCAATAGTATATTTGATATACTTTATATTTAGTATATTAGTAGGATATCAGTAGTATATTTGATTTAAGGCATACCATTAGTATTGTTGAGGTATATGCCCTAATCTCGTGTAGTTTGTAATATTCCATGTTGAAATAAATAAGAGTTATTTTTTCAATACTTTGTGTCTCGCATATTTATAAACTTAATCCAATAAATTAAGCTCCAGGGTCATTGAATTATGAGAGAACTAGAACTTGAACAGTGTGTAATAGACACACGGGGAGGATCACGTTCGAGTTAATGACCCGAACGGTCTACAGTAGACGGATATGGTTAGAGACCAAATCCTGGTTACATTGTGGATGTGGCCCACTTTGTATTAGATACAAATGAGATGATCCAGCTCGTTCATGTGGTTGACATACGAGTGGGGGCATCCTGTGCAATGAGATTGTATAAGACTAGACCGTGAATTATTAGACTTACTGATGTAACACCGTTAACAGTATAGGATTAATAACTTCGTAGATGACCATTAGTGACTCTTCATTAATCCTGAGTGTGTTACGGACTCATATCTGCGGGGGTCTATTCTTTGACTAGTACAGGTGAGGATGGTCACAGTTACTCGCCCAATATGCCTATCTTCTCAGGGACAGGACCACGTGGAGAGCTGGGAACTTAACTATGTAAGATGAAATTCACTCGTTCCCGAATTAGGGAAACTAGAGGGGTTGTTCCCTTAAGTGTTGTCTCCAGGGCTTGGACAACGAGTGCCCACCCTCTCACTGGTCCGGGAAGGATGTTGTTTATGGTTGGACCATGCAACGTAGTTGTACATTAGACGAGTAGTGGGACTTAAGGAGCAAGAGGTAGACACAGGGGTAAAACAATATTTTGATCTAGTTGTGACTACGGATAACCTGTGAAGGGTCGACTCACGGTATTGGTTATATCGATGGACACAACTTGTCCTACAGTGATGGGAGTGCAGCTATGGGGTTTAGTAGAGTGTTACCGTAGCTAATGAATGTTGAATAACCAGGTCAAAGAGTTTGACAAGTTAATATCGGATCATTGGAGCTCATCATCTGTAGGTTCATTAGGTCCCTCGGTTGGCTCAAACTGGATAAATTGAGAGTTTACAGTTTGGTGTGAATTTGAAGTGTTCAAATTTATTAATTGGGTATTTATCTCATTTATATGTGATATAATTGACATAATATATAGTTTGATGTGAATGAAATTCATAATAAACTATAGTATAGCCTGATTGATTAATTAGTGCTAATTGATTAATTAGTGCTAATTGGAGAAATTTAATTGAGAGAAATTAAATTGAATGTGATTCGATTTAAAATTCCACAATTATACCAATGAGATTTGTATAATAAGTTATGGGATACTTTATTGTATGTGATATGCAAATATGATTTGCATATTATAAGGTTGTGGTAAAATGGTGAATTGGTGGAGATTTTAACTCCAACACTCACCATTATTTAAAGGCTTGATGAGAAGCCTTTTGTAAGGAAGAATGTCATTTTTTGGAATTCAAGATCCAAGAACTCTCTTCTCTCTCAAAGAATTCTCTCTGCACATTTCTCCTCACCCAAAACCAAAGGGAGTCCCACATACTCTCCCTCAACCTACCGAGAATAGCCGAGAAACTCTTTTGGAGATGTCCAACTATTCGATTCGAGGATCGTTGTTGGGAAGGTCGTTGGTACGAAGGAGTTCATGACCGGAGAAGAAAGCAGTGAAGAACGATTCTTCAAGAGGTTAGTGTACCTTTAACTTTCTGTTTTCTTCAATCTTACAACATGTTTGCCTAGAATTAATGAGATTAGTTCAATTTTAAGAAAAAAGTTTCACAACGAATCAACGACGTTTCACGACGTCTTCTGCTGTGGGATTTCTATTCCCTTCAAGTATATCAATAATATATCAGTAGTATATTTCATTTTTGTAGTTTTTCAAAATCTGTTCATTTTTTAGAAACGTTTCTAAACAATTTAGAAACGAGAAACAAGAATGTTTATCACAAGCAAGAACCTTTCATTTTTGTACTTTATATTTGGTATATCAGTATAAATTTGATTTTAGGTATATCATTAGTTTATCAATAGTATACTCGAAAATAAACAGAAGACTATGTTAGACTTTTTGCAATTATAGATCTATGATGAACACCCAACTTTTTTTATTGTATTGATTGATGTATGATAAACGTGTGATATTATACTAATGTTTGGTATATCACTAGTATATTTGATATATTTTATATTTGACATATCAATAGTATATTTCATTTAAGATATATCATTAGTATATCAGTAGTATATATGATATACTCGAAAATATGCAAAAGGCTATTTTACACTTTTTATAGATTGCATTTGGGTTGGTTTAATTTTTTTTTCTATATCTGCAAAATGCTCAAAAGGAGTGTGACAAGGCTGCTATTTACCTTTCATATTTCATTATTCTTGCAAGTACCCATTTTTACTAAAGTTATGGTTTTAGAGATGTTGGAAGGAAATTATTATAAATTTTCAATAATTTTGTGATTTTAGCTTTAATTATCGTGTTAAGATATATTCAAGCTATTTCATGATTATTTGAGAAGTTTAAAAAGTTTTAATTTTATTGAGAAATGAGGTTATTAAAATGTGGTTATAGAGAAATAATGATTTTGGAATTATTCTATGAGATTTGACGATCATTTTAGAATTTTTAAATGTTAAACATTATTTGAGAAATTTCTTAAATTTATAAAATAATGTTTTAGAAAAACAACATGATTTTTGAGAAATACTTTGATAAGAGTTTTCAAAGAGTTTTTATGATTTTGAGTGATTTATGATTTTAAGGGTGTTTTATGTTAAAAGTAGCTTTCAAATCATTAGAGCTTTATAATCCATAGTAATTATCCATATTTTATGAGAATGTGTTTCCATAACATGCTAACGTACTCAAGCTATAGAGGATGCAGGAAAATGTCGGGGTCATTAGGTACCGAATTCGAATTTTGAATTCTGGTCCAAATCTTGATCTTGAGGCAGTACAGATGTTAGAGTTTGCTCTGCGTGCACATATGATAGAGTTGACTTTGTATTATGTTCCTGAGATTACTCGGTGCATAGTATGACAAAGATATGTTTTGCTATGCATCTTGAGATAACTCGATATATAGTATGATAGAGATTGCTCTCTTATGTGTATTGAGATCACTCTACCCTAGTATGATAAAGAATTGGGGTACAAATTTGGTGATGAATTTTACTAGTTATGCTTATGTTTTCTAGAGTTGTAATTATGAATTTCCCTGTATATGTTTTTACTAATCTATGCTTATCTTTCCAGAGTTATTATTTTAAGAGTTGTAATTTTTGTTGTGTTATTCTTGTTTTCAAGAATTGTTTCATTTACCATGATTTTGAGAGTTTTTAAACTATTAGTTTTGGTTACCAACTAACTATTAGATTCAATATAAACTATTATTAGTTAATTAATGAACATGTTTTATGTTATAAATTTTGTATAATTATTATTTAGCACAATATCATATATACTCTATACTTTATAATATATTATATATTGTATTATACATACTTTATAATATTATATATTGTATTATACATATTTTAGTTTGAAAAAAATAAATTGTTATTAAAAATTATATACTTAATTTAGATGAACTGAAAACATAATCATGTTGTTTTCAAAATTTCTACTATTTGAATCACATTATCTAACAACACTTTTCAAAAAGATATCGACAAAAAACACATTCGCTAAACTAATTCGAAAACATAAAAGAGAATTAAAATCCAACTTGTTTATCAAACATATGGCAAGAATATGTTTAGAATGATTTTCTAAGTCTCTAAAAAGAAATTCAATGTATTTTTAAACAATTGAAAAGTCATTTTCTAAATAATACCTTTGCTTTAACCATACATACAATAAAGATTGTATTGCAGTACAGGAAACCATAAAAATACAAAGGCTTACATGTACTAAATTTTCTTGTTAAGATCTCGTGGGAATATATTAAATAGTGATTTTAAATGTTAAAAAAAAGTATTTATAAAAGGTTGAAAAGTCATTTCAAACTAACAATTACAACTTTGCTTTAAGGGCAAAATACACTTTTGGTCCCTGAGGTTTGAAGTTGATATCTATTTGGTCCCTAAAGTTTCAAAATGAACACTTTAATCCCTGAGGTTTGAAAAATAGTTTAAATGGTCCTTGCAGTTAGTTGACCGTTAGTTGACTAACAGAAAAATAATGTGTCAAAATTTATATTTAAGATTATGTAGTTTTTTTTTTTAATTTATATTTAAGATTATTTCTTTTATTTTCTTTTGGGACTTCTCATGTACATTTTTTTCGGTATTCCATTTCTTACCTATGCATTGAGACGTTTTTTAGGATTAAGAAGGTGGACTGAGTAAAGCGCTGCATCAATGCGATGAAAAAGTCTTTATTGTCATCGTCGTTTTCGATATTGGTGTTGGAGCCAAGGAAATAAAAAGAGAATAAAAAATAGACAAGCAAGAAGAAATAGAGATAAAGGAAGAAGAGAAAAAAAAAAAAGACAGAAGATGAAGAAAAAGTAAAAATAATTTTTTTAAAAATAACCACATAATGTTGAAATAATATAAATTTTAACACCTCATTTAAAAATTATCAATTCAATAACATGCCACATCATTTTTTCATTAGTCAACTAACGGTCAACTTAACTTCATGGACTATTTAGAACTATTTTCCAAACCTCAAGGACTAAAGTGTTCATTTTTCATCGTGTTGATGCAGCGCCTTACTCAGTCCACCTTCTTAATCCTAAAAAACGTCTCTGTCCACAACTTTGAAGTACTCACGTCTTAATTTTTCTTTAATTGATTTGATTTTTGCGATGAGATTCTTATTTTTTTTTGTGGTTCTATTTTTTTTATTATGTAGAGTTGTGGTTTGATAAAAAGAAAAAATAAAATGCATAGGTAAGAAATGGAATACCGAAAAAAATGCACATGAGAAGTCCCAAAAGAAAATAAAAGAAATAATCTTAAATATAAATTAAAAAAAAACTACATAATCTTAAATATAAATTTTGACACATCATTTTTCCGTTAGTCAACTAACTGCAAGGACCATTTATAACTATTTTCCAAACCTCATGGACTAAAGTGTTCATTTTGAAACTTTAGGGACCAAATAGACATCAACTTCAAACCTCAGGACCAAAAGTGTATTTTGCCCTTGCTTTAAATATGAAAATTTTATAGACAAAAAGTATAGCTCAACTGACATTAAGTAGTTTCGAAGCTCCCATCCCTCAATTTTGTTGAACTAACAAAAGAAGGTTAAGGACCATCATCCATATTACAAACTCATCAAGGAAAGAAAGCACGATAACAACCAATGAAATACATTAATTAAACTAGAGCAAATAATATCCTGTGTTGATGATATTATTGGCCCATGATTTTGGGACAGCTAAACAAACCACAAATTGTAGTACAACCACAATAAGAATAAGAGCTACAATAACCAAAATCAGCAGAGCTTGAAAAACAGGACAAATATATCTCTTCCCAAATCTTTTCGCCTTCACCCTCCAATGACTCTCATAATACCCATTGATTTTTTCAATGATATTAAGCTCAAAATTCTCATACGAGTTAAAACCATCCCTCGACTCATTGGACTCGCAGTTGTCATCAGAACTCACTTTCACTACCACATTTTCGAGCTCTTTGAAGAGCTTTGCGACATCATCTTCATCGTCGGGACGACCGCCAGCGATGATCCCAGCTCGCTTGAGGATCATAACATCATTCGATGTAGAAATTAGCCCACTCATCAATTTCACGTAATGAGATAAAAATGGAGTAGCCCACTCATCAATTTCACGTAATGAGATAAAAATGGAGGATTTAACTTCCCTTCCACTTCGAATGCCACCAGATTTCTTAAAATTACCTCAGAGAAAGCGTTAATTGTGATGCAGGGTAGTTTCAAGGTAGCAGATTTTTTGTCAAATTCGCCGGCATTGCCGCCATGGAATTTCACTCTGAGTCTTTTTAATTCTGAAGCTGTAGGAAATTTTGGGGAGCTGTCGGTTGAAAATGATGATGATTGATGAACTCTCCCAATCATACCAATTAAGGTTTGGATCAAAGCCAAAGCTTCAACCAGCGGATCTAATAAATTGATTCCCGAAATTTCCAGTAGACGAAGAAAACTTGAGGCACAGCGAAAGATGACATCCATCTCTTCGTAGACAAAGAATCTTTGGTAGAAAAGTAAATTGTAAAAAAAGTGAAGCAAATGTTGAGATTGATCGAAGATTTCCGACAAATTAGGAAACGAAAGGCAATCGTTGTCGTCGTTGAGGGAATACAACGCCAACGGTGAGACTGAAACGCAAAATTTGTGAAACAAAAGATGCAAATTCTCAACCAAATTTCTTGGTAAAACCCTTTTCAGGATTTGAATTGGAATTTGATTCTCCAGCTTTAGTAAATCTTTGACGATTTCATTCTGGATCGTTGTTATATTTCCCTCAAGATTCAGATACAATTGCTGCTCATTAAAAACAGGGGATTCAATTCGATAACGTTTATTCCAAATCTTCTCACCTTTTTCTTCTTTCTCTTTAACATCATCGGGAGAGATTTCCAGCAATCGAAGCAACACCAAACCATCGATTAGGATTCTCCAAGCCAAAGCTTCGGACCCGACATCCAAATTTCCATCATAACAAGCTCGAATTTGGACTTCCAATTCCTTGAGTTCATCCACCATTTGAGTGAACTCAGGAAGCTGAAATTTTTCCTTTGCCTTTTTTGCGCTCTCGAGCTTGAAGATCTCCATCTTGTGAAGAAGCTCTGGCTTGAGCTCGTGAAATGGCCCAAGAAATAGACGGGAAGGAGAATAAGCTTGTGGGTTATCTTTGATTACAGAATCCGGCAGCTTGAAGATGGAAGTCCGAGTTTCTAAGGCAATTTTGAGGCCATCTTGCCGGAGAAGTTCATCGATCTCTACAGCACAGTTTGTCCAAGATGTTCCGGCCATGGTTTGTGCTCTGAAATCTGGCTGGGGAGTTCAATTTGATTGGCCTCATTAATCACCAACACTAAAATACATGTTTTCTTTTAGTCCTCCCTATTCTTCTAGTGCAGATGGGTCAATATAAGTTTAAGACTATTCTATATTATATTAAAAGTTGAAGAGAATCGTTTAGATACACTCATGCACCATAGGATCTATTAAACATACTATTAAGAGTTTAAAGATTTATTAGACATTTTAAAAAATTAAAATACAATATTTATAATTGATTCAAAATAACTTCATTAGGTCTCAACGTTCTAATGTTTTTTAAGTCTACCGTTATGTGGCGTGGAATTGGGGCAGATAAATTTTAAGATTTAAATCTAACAATTTTAAAGACGCAAAACACATTGTGATTGCTTAATTAAATATTTTGTCCACCAAATGATTGGAATCTATTTTAGAACACGGGTTTGAGTGCTCTATAAAACATTGGGAGAAGTTTTATATAAGTAAGTTCTAAACTTTCTAAAAATTGTCTGATAGGTTCTTCAACTTTCAATTATGTAACAAATATGTCTCTAAACTTTAACAAGTATCAAATAAGTCCAACTTTTAATTTGGTGTCTAGTAAGTTTTTTAACTTTATATTTATTTTTGTCTAATAAATCATTGACCAATTGTCACTATTTAAAATCATGAATCTATTTGACACAAACTTAAAAGTCTAATGTTCTATATTAAACACAAATTTAAAAAGTGTTGAATATGTCAATACCCTTATTAGACATTAAATTAAAAATTTAGAAGTCTATTCATACAAAATTAAAAGTAAAATGTCTTAAAATGTTTTTAAAGTTGAGAAATTTGTTAAAGCACATGCATAAAAAAAAAAAAAAAACAGATTTATTAAACTTAGCGAAGGTGTGAACATTGTAGAAATCTAAATGGACGCAAAGATTAAATAATAATTCTAGACAATTTTCATTAAATAATGGGGCACTTGCATGAATAACAAAAAAATATATATATAAATATTGTATCCATGTCACTCCTTAATTCAATTTGCAAAAATAGCAACAAATAAAGAATCAACCCAAATGGATGGCGTGCAAAGTCAAAAATACCCTTATATTTTTCGCACACGTTTTTCAATCTGAAGTATATTAATAGCCTATCAATAGTCTATAAAAAACATACTTATCAATAGTCTATCAAAAACATATTGATGATGTACTTATGAAATACTATTGATATACTAATGATATATCTAAAATGAAATATACTATTGATATACTATTGATATACCAAATATAAATTATATCAGATATACTTTTGAGATCTAATATAGCAACGATATATCTAACAAAAAAATAACGGCATAAGTGATATACTACTGATTCGGTTGATTTCACTAATATTAAGTATATATCAATGTGATATACTACTGATATACTTTATTTAGTATATCAACATTATATCACAAATAAGGATTTATGTTGATAGTGATTTATGCTGACATACTTTATTCAGTAATATTAGGTATATCAATAGGATCTCAAAATCTATTGCTAGATTTACAAATGTCTTCCTTATGTTTTTCAATATCGAGAAAAGAAGTAGTTTATCAATAATAGATCTGATATACCAATGATATATCCAACAAAAAAGTAACTACATGAATGATATGATATCTGTTGATTTCACTAATATTAAGTATATATCAGTGTGATATACTAACGATATACTTTATTTAATATATCAACGGTATATCACAAATGGTGATTTATGCTTGATAGTAATTTATGCTGATATATTTTATTCAGTAATATTAAGTATATCAACGGGATCTCAAAAACTATTGTTACATTTGGAAATGTCCTCCCGTATTTTTCAATATAAAAAAAATTAGTAGTTTATTAACAAAAGATCAGATATACCAATGATATATCTAACAAAAAATAACTAATAGTCGTTGATTTCACTAATATTAAGTATATATCGGTGTGATATACTACCAAAATACTTTATTCAGTATATTAACGATATATCACAAATAGTGATTTATGTTTGATAATGATTTATGATGATATACTTTATTCAGTAAGATTAAGTATATCAACGGGATCTCAAAAGCTATTTGTAATGTCCGACATTTTAGGTAGAGTAAATTTCAGGTTATGCTTTTAAATTTCAGGTAGAAATTCATAATTTAAAACCAAATTGGATTGTTATATCTTATTGTGTGAGATGTGTTATTGTATAGAGCATATCACTAATATACTACTGATATATGTATATGAAGTTAATTAAGAGTATATCAGTAACTCACATATGATATATGTTCATTTCACTAATATACTAATGGTATACTAAATGTTAGGTATGTTAGTGAAATAAACATATCTAAAATGAAGTATATTAGTGATATACTAATATGTAAAATATCTCTAATTTGCTACGGATATATAGGAAGTATATCATTCTAAATGATATACCTAAAAGAAGAGTATCCGTAATATATCAATAATATACTATTAACATACTTCGTTTTAGGCATATACTAGTATATAAAAATAAAGTATATCATATATACTTCTGATATACCAATATAAAGTATATCAGATATACTTTTGATATATCAATATAAAGTATATCAGATATACTACTGATATACCAAATGTAAAGTACATAAGATATACTACTGATATACCTGTTGCTACACTAATGAGGGTAAATCTGGAATAATAAAAAAACGAAAATCAGATTTAAAAAAATTTGCTAGATTTGTAAATCTAAAAAATCATAGCTAAACTTGCAAATATACTCATATTTTATGCTACCCATTACCATTCCCCTTAAATAATAAGGTAGTAAGGAAGAGAAACTAAGATTTTTCCAATCAGGATAGTTTCTTAGTGGAGATGGAAAAGTTGAAATTAAAATGTTTTATTAACTAATATTTGATTTTTGCTTTAAAAAACATGAGCTTCCACTTAAGAGACTAGTTTATTCACGCATGCATTGTGTGTATTTTAATTTTTGATGATTAAAACAATATGAATTATATATTATGGATTAAAATCCTTTTACCACACTAATTAAAAATAGTGTTATATGATATTGATATAAGATTAGTATTAACAAATATTTTAAAATCAATTATTTATTTCATATTTATTAGTGGTTGAATATTATTATTTTATATTTTTATTATAATTATTTTATGATTAATTAGTTTAGATTTATTTTTTTATTTCGGTTATGATTTAGTTTATTTTAATCTCACAGAGTTTAATATAATAAAATTATTTTCTTATTATAATATAAGTTTTCTATATGATATAACATAATTTCAATATAATATAATTTTCTATTACTTTTTTTTCATTTTATTTATTTTATTTTAATTTTAATTTTGGAGTTGAAAAAAATTTGTAGAGATGACCAATTTATATTGAGAATTTGAGAAATTAGATTCAAATCCTAATTTGATTTGATATTGAATCAAAACTATATTCATTTGAGTTATTATCAAAATAAGGACTTTGATTTAAATTCATTTGAAAAAAATTATCTAAATTTCATTTTAAACTTAATTTGAAAAAGTGAGAGTTCGAAAAATAAAGAGATAAAATTGTAATATGATGTGCAAACGTTCTACCTAAAACTTAATTTTAAGAAGAGATAGAGTATTCAAGGAGATAGAGTATCGACATAAAAGTTGTAACAAAAAAATTAAAGAAAAAAATGAAAACAAAGAAGAGAGAGTACCTACTGAGAAATTGAAGATGAATGGCTACTTTTAGAATTAAAAAAAAGTAGATAGGACTAAAACTTAAATCTCATATGGAAAAAGAACATACGAACTAAAAACAAAATCATTCTGCCTTAGTTATTCCTACATAAAATCAAAATCATTGAGGGGTTATTTGGGACGCAGGTTCGGAATTAGAATCCTGGGAATCAGAAATCTGGAGGGTTTGTCCTAAGGGGTTCTGAGACTTGGGAATCAGAAAACTGTGTTTGGGGTGTAATGTTCTGAAGTCTGGGAATCAGAAAACTGTGTTTGGGGTGCAGTGTTCTGAAGCCTGGGAATCAGAGAGCTGTGTCTTGGGTGCAGTTTTCTAAACTCTAGGTTTGGTACAGTTTTATTTCACCTTTTTTCTTTTAGCGATTTCATTCCTTTCAAATTTTTGTAATTGATCTGATGTGAATTGTAGAAGTTAATGTCTAACATGGATCAATTTTTTAAGTAACTTTTCCATGAAGCTTTCAATTTAGGTAGTTGTTGAGGAATAAAAAAAGAGTTTTAAACCTTTAGAACAATTTTTAGCATTTAGACCCAACCCAACTATTCGGGTTGCAAATATCTTCAACCCAAACAACCCTAATTAAGTGATGAACCCAAATCTAACCCAACCATGAGATATTTGGGTTGGGTTAGTTTAAGTTGATACGTAATATAAATATATATAGAATTAAGATTAAATTAAGATTAGAAACTTCATTTTAATTTATAGTATGATTATTTAAAAAAAATAATCATAATATTTTTTTATGACAAAACGACCGAACCGACCGATTATTTAAAAAAAAATTATATTATAATAATAATAATAATAATAATAATAATAATAATTAAAAAAATAAAAAACTAAAAATATTTTCTCAAAATATATTAAATAATAATAAAATAATAATTATAATTATTAAATAATAATAAAATAATAATTATAAATATTAAATAATTAATTAAATAAATATTTAAATATATATACATAAACCGACCAAACCGACCAACTGAACCGATCGGTCAGTCGATTGGGTCGATTTTGGTAATTTTTTTTTTAAAAAAAAATTCAGTTAAACCGACCGACCTTGGTCGGTTCGGGGGTCGGTTGGGGTCGAAAATCGACCCCGACCGACCGATGCTCACCCCTAGTCGGGTGGTCGCTGGAGTTGTCATCGGAGTTATTGTCGAAGCAATCACCGATAATGAAAAACAACAGATTGAAGAGGAAATGGAAAATCAAGTGTTTTTCGGAGGCAGTCGTCAGCGGTAGTCGAGTCGCTGGTGTGGTCGTTGGAGTTATCGTTGTCGATGGTGTCGGGTGGTCGCCGGAGTTGTCACCAGAGTTGTTGTCAAAGTGGTCGCCAGAACGATCGTCGGAGTTGTCGTTGTCGGTGGTTGTTGAGTGGTCGTCGGAGTTGTCACCGGAGTTGTTGCCAAAGTGGTCGCCGGTGCGGTCGTCGGAGTTATCGTTGTCGATTGTCGTCGAAGTTTTTATCGGAGTTGTTCGTTGTCGATGGTCGTCAGTGATCGCCGGAGTTTTTACCGGAGTTGTTGAAGTAGTCGACAAATGGATGAGAAAAACATGAAACAAATTCCATGAGATTGCACTGTTGTAACCCATGGGGTTGTACTGTTGTAACCCATGAGAATGGATTTCAAAACCAAGGATTTAGAACACCTTGCTCCAAACATGGGTTTAGATTTGTATTCCAAACTCATCCAAATCCAAACCCATGGGCCAAACACACCCTGAATAGTTTGAATACTAATCATTGTTTCATATAAATTAAATAAAGAAAATACTTGAAGAATTCTGCATAATAGTTCAATAAAAAAAAATTAGGAATAACATATAAGATCTGTTTTATATAAATTAAACATAAAAATACTCAAAACTAAATAAACCTCTTTATAACATTATCACGTGTAAGAAAAAACAGGCGGAACCTTACCCACACACAACTAACGTGTAATTAGGGGTGTGTACAGTTCGGTTCTGTCCAGTTTTGACCGGAACCAAAGACCGAACCGAACTCCTTGGTTATTGAAGTAGGTGAACCGAGTAAACCGAAACATTCTTCGGTTTCGGTTCAAAACTGAACTACTTTGCTTCGGTTTATTCAGTTCCTAACCATTTTTTTTTAAAAAAAAGTGTAGATAGAAGTTCAAAAAAAAGATGATTGTCGGCGAGAATGAGAACTGTAGTTAAGATTTATGCCGGTGAGAAACGAAAAAAGAGTGTAAGAGAGAGGAATGGGAAATTTTATGTCACCACCACTGCTACTATCGATTCGTTGTCGTGGGCAGTGAGAAAACTCAGAGAGTGAATGGAAGGAGAAATGGGAAGGTGAAAGACCGGAAGAAAGAAGAAGAGAATAATTCATTAAAGAAGAGAGGATATGAGAAGAAGAAAGTGAGTTTGAGAGAAGAAGAAGAAAGTAGGTTTGATAGAAGACAAAAGGTTAGAGAAATTATTAAAAATAAAAAGTGAGAGAGAAGATGAAAAGACAAGAGAAGAATAAGAAAAGAAAGGCACACCATGTTGTAAGGCGGAGAGAGAAAAATGTGGCTACAATTAATTAAAAGATTGAGTTTTCTTGAAACTTGTGTTGGTTAAATAAGTGGGGTTTCTTGAATATTGTGTAACTTAAAGGGAGTTTTTATTTTATTTTTTAATCAAATTCGGTTCGGCTCGGTTTTATTGATTTTGAAAAATTTTAAACCGTAAACCGAACCGAATAATTCGGTTTTGTAAAATTTTAAATCGAAAAAATTGATTTTTTCAAAATAACCGAACCAAATCAGTCGGTTTGGATCGGTTTTGATCGGTTCTTCGATTTTCTCGGTTTATTACACACCCCTACGTGTAATGTCCGGCTTATTTAGGGGTGTCAATTTCGAAATTTTGGAATTTAATTTGAATATATCTCAAATAAGTATTTTGATTTGGGTAATTTGGAAAATTTGGGAATTTAAAAATGACAATTTTGAAAATTGAAGAAAAAAATAAATTTCATGTTATCTCTCATTCTCTCATTTTGATTGCGTGCAGTGAATTTGATGGGATCGAATCCTGTAGCAAAAGCGATTTGAATCGCGTGTTCTTGTAATGTGTTACGTAGATCAAATAAAAAGCAAACATAAAATAATTAAGCATGTAAATTAGATATATGGACAGCAGTAGTATTACCTTTGTAGACAAAAACAACACGTGCTCCTTTTGATCCTCTCGTTCTCATGATCTCAACGATCTCGCGTTCTTCACAAACTGCGAAGTAGTTTTTGATCCGCCTGCTAGATCTTTTCTGTTGTATCTCTAGGAGAGGGAAGGTGGTGGAACCTCTTTTAGAGTTGGGAGGAAGACAAGTGTTTGGGAACTCTTCCAACAAAACACTTGTCAAAAGAGCACTAGGGTTGCCTTTTGAATTAGGTTAACAAATGTGCATCTCATGCACATATTTATAGAGAAATAAGGTGGAAATGATCATCCTACCCCTATAGTGCTCTTATGATATATTTCTCATGGATTGAACCATATGTTATTTCAATTATATCATATATAATTGATATATCCCTTTAAACTTGAAATTGAACATTTCAATTTCACTTCAAACTATAAACCCTCCTTATTTCCATGTTGAGCCAACGGAGGGACCTAATGGAACTACAGATCATGAGCTCCAATGATACAAGATTAATCGATCAAACTCTTTGATTCAATTAACTAACATTCATTAACTATGAGTCATTCCACTATAGACTCGTAGTTGCGCTCTCCTCACTGTAGACTATGTTGTATCCACTGATATAATCAATACTTATAGTCGATCCTTCACAGGTTGTTCGTAATCATAGCTGGGTCAAATTACCGTTTTACCCCTGTGAATACATCTTGCTCCTTAAACTCCATTGATCCTCTAATGAACAATCAGTCTATGGTCCTACCATAAACTTGATCCTTCTTACCAGTAAGAAGGCGGGGCCCCATTGTTCAAGACTCGGATTTAGTTCTTAAGAGAACAACCTATCTGATTCCCTAATTCAGGAATGAGTGAATTCCATCTTGCATAGTTAAGTTCCCAACTACTTACAAAGTTATGTCCCTGAGAAGGTAGGCTTATTGAGTCGGCTACAGGCCACTCTCACCATACTAGTCTAAGGACAAACCTCACAAGCAGGAGTCCGTAGAATGCTCAGGATTCAAGTCAAGTCACTAATGATCATTTATGAATTATTATACCTATCTTGATAATAGTGTTACACTACTAGGTTAATAATTCGCGGTCCGGTCTTGTATAATCTCATTATACAAAATGTCCCCACTCTTATGTTTTCCATATGAACTAGTTGGAGTACCTCGTTTGTACCTAATACAAAGCAAGTCGCATCCACGGTGTTACCAGTATAAGGTTCCCAACCCTATGCATATACCATAGACCTTTTAGGTTATACTTGAACAACTTAATCCAACTTATGTCTACTACACAAATGTTCAAGATCTATCATTATAACCTTGGAACTTAGTTTATTAGATTTAAATTTATATGTGACAATATAATAAATAACATCTTTATTTATTTGAAACAAAACTACACTTGTTTAGGGCATAAATCCCAACAATCTCCCACTTGTCCTAAAGCTAGTGGAGTACATAATGAACATTACAGTAATGTAAATACAATAAACTAGGGCACTGAATACTTTTTGTACAACATACTCCCACATGCCCTAGTTAGGGTAAGATACGTAGTCCTAGACCTTCTAGGTGACTCTCAAACACTTTAACCGAGAGATCCTTTGTAAATGGGTCAGCAGTATTGTGCTCCGAAGCTATATTTGTGACGATCACATCTCCTCGATGCACTATCTCCCTGATTAGGTGATACTTTCGCTCAATGTGTTAACCCTTCTTGTGACTTCGGGGTTCTCCTGAATTTGTCACAGCACTACTGTTATCACAATAAAGTGTGATCGACAAACTCATGTTTGGAACAACTTCCAAATCCATCATGAGTTTTCTTAGCCATACGACTTCTTTAGCTGCTTCACAAGCTGCTACATATTCGACTTCCAAAGTTGAATCTGCGATGCATCCTTGCTTGATGCTTCGCCAAACTACAACCCCTCCATTAAGAGAGAAAACTGACCCCGACGTAGATTTCCTCAAATCTTTGTTAGTTTGGAAGTCAGAATCTGTGTATCCTGTAAGGATCAAATCCTTAGCTCCATACACAAGCATGTAGTCCCTCGTTCTCCGAAGATACTTGAGGATTATCTTAACCGTTGTCCAGTGTTCTCATCCTGGATTAGATTGATATCTACTGAACATTCCTACTGCAAAGCATATGTCTGACCTAGTACATAATATTGCGTACATCATGCTACCAACAACTGATGCATATGGAATTCGTCTCATATCCTTAACTTCTTGAGGCGTCTTAGGACATTGCTCCTTAGACAAATGAACTCCATGCCTGAAAGGTAATAAACATTTCTTGGAATCTTGCATCTTAAATCTTGACAACACTCTGTAGATATAAGATGTTTGAGATAATGCTAGAGTTTTGTTCTTGCGATTCCGGATAATCTGGATTCCAAGAACAAACTACGCCTCTCCCAAATCTTTCATTTGGAATTGCGTAGCTAGTAAGATAACCTACATCATTCCCAATGAGTAGGATATCATCTACATATAAGACTAGAGAAGCGACAGAACTATTAATGATTTTCTTGTAGGTACAAGGTTCATCATTATTTTGATCAAAACCATAAGATTTGACTGTCTCATTAAATCTTATATTCCAAGACCTAGAAGCTTGTTTCAGTCCATAGATGGACCTTTTAAGCTTGCAAACTTTTTGCTCTAGTCCTGGTTGCATGAACCCTTTGGGTTGGTCCATGTAGATGTTTTTGTTAAGATTGCCATTTAAGAATGTTGTCTTGACATCCATTTTCCATACCTCATAGTCATAATATGCGGCAATGACAAATAGGATACAGATAGACTTTACCATAACAACAGATGAAAAGGTTTCCTCATAGTTAACCCCTTCAACCTGGGTACAACCCTTTACTACTAGTCTAGCCTTAAAAGTTTGCACTTTTCCATCTACACCACGTTTTCTCTTGTAGATCCACTTACAACCTATAGGTTTTACCCCATCTGGTTTATCTACAAGATCCCAAACAGAATTGAAGTGCATAGACTCCATTTCTTGGTTCATGGCTATGACCCATTTGTCTTTGTCTTTGTCAACCATTGCTTGGTTATAAGTTAATGGATCCTCGCAATCATCATTTGATATGACAATTTTGGTTTCAGTTAAACCCATGTAACGGTCAGGGTGTGTTATATCTCTCCCGCTACGTCGAGGCACTCTCAACTCTTGAGGTGGACTTGACAAATTTGTATCAACAACCCTTGTTGGTGTATTATCAGCAACTTTTGTTGTTGTTCCATCTAATTCACATAACACAATTTTACTTCTTGGTTGGTGATCCCTTATGTGATCATCCTCTAAGAAAATGACATTTGTCGATACAAGTACCTTATCTTCCTTAGGATCATAGAATCACCCACCTCTCGTTTCTTTTGGGTACCCTACAAAAAGGCATAATTTTGAACGTGATCCCAATTTTTTTGGATTTTTCATGAGCACATGTGTTGGACATCCCAAAATTCTGAAATGACGTAAACTACCTTTACGTCATTTCCAGAGTTCAAATGGTGTTTCTAAAACACTTTTTGATGGAACATTGTTTAAAATGTATACAACAGTGTCTACTGCGTATCCCCAGAACGAATTAGGGAGATGAGTATAGCTCATCATTGATCGAACCATGTCCAACAGGGTTCTATTTCTCCTTTCTGATACACCATTTTGTTGAGGCGTACCAGGTGCTGAGAGTTGAGATGTAATTCCATGTTCTATCATATAGTCTTGGAATTTTAAATCCATATACTCTCCACCTCAATCCGATCGAAGTGTTTTAATTGTTTTACCTAATTGATTCTCAACTTCAGCCTTGAATTCCTTGAACTTTTCAAGTGCTTCAGACTTATGATGCATTAGGTAAATATGCTCAAATCTTGAATAATCATCTATAAAAGAGATGAAATATTCATAACCTCATCTGGCTTTAATATTCATCGGACCACAAAGGTCAGAATGTATAAGCTCAAAAGGTTCTTTGGCTCTATAACCTTTTCCATTAAAAGGTCTTTTAGTCATTTTCCCCTTAAAGCAGGACTCACATACTGGTAAGACATTTTCTTCTAACTCATTTAGAAGTCCAATTCTTACCAATCTCTCAATCTTATTGAGGTTAATGTGACCTAATCGAAGGTGCCAAAGTTGAGCATTTTCTTTAGGATAAATTTTACGTTTCTTAGTTTGTGTGTTTGCAGTTTTAAATAATTCAGTGTTCAAAACCATTTGGACTGAATTAGGCCTTAAAACATACAACCCATTTTCTAATGAAGCTACACATATTTCAATACCATTCTTAAAAATAAACATTTTATTAGAAGAAAAGGATATTGAAATACATTGTTCTACTAGGCAAGAAATTGAAATTAAGTTTCTAGTAAACCCTGATATCACTAGTACATTGTTCAACAACATATGTTTCTTGCCAAATAATAGCTTCATGGTGCCCACTACTATAGCTGAGACAACTTTCCCATTTCCAACACGGAGTGTTATCTCTCCTTCTTGTAGCTGCTGCCAGGAACTAATTCCCTGAAAAGAAGAACATACATGATTAGTGGCTCCCGAATCCAATATCTAGGCAGAATTATCATCATCCACTAAACAAGCTTCTAAGCAAAGTAAATCATATTTACCTTCTTTCTTCTTTTCTGCAAGATACTTCGGACAGTTCCGTTTCCAATGCTCGTCTTCATTGAAGTGGAAACATTTTCCTTTGTCTGCAACTTTTTTGACCTTTTTGCCCTTCTGGGCGGCAACTTTGTCAGCTCGTTTTCCCTTACCAACCTTCTTCATTTTCTTCTTCTTGCCTTTCAGGCTTGAGCAAGATGAAGCCATTGATTTTGTTCCAGAGGTTGAACCTCCGTGATTACTCCTACTGGTGAAATTTGCCTCACCTTTTGATCCCTTGATTTTCATTAGAGATTGGAAGGTTTGGAGTTCATTCAGAAGAGAGATAAGGTTAAAAGTAAGCTTGTTCATAATAGCGTTACTTCGAAACTTTAGAAAACTCTATGGTAGAGTTTCTAATATAAAGCTAACATGGCTCGATTCGTTGATAGAAGCACCATTCGACTCCGTCGTGTTGAAGTGAACCATCATATCGAGAACATGATCTCGAACTGATGATCCCTCTGCCATTCTAGCGTTGATGATAGACTTGAGGGCATTGTGCCTGACCTAAAACAGACTGTTGTCCGAACATGCTCTGCAACGAATCCATGATTTCCTTGGCGGTCATCATGCCCTCGTGCTTCTTGGCTAGTATGTCTGACATACTTGCTAAGATGTAGACCTTGGCCTTGATCCATCTATCGTATGCATCACGAACATTTCGTGACCCATTCGAGCTTGGCACCTGAGGACACTCCTCATTAAGCACAAACTTTAGATCGTCCGCAACCAAGATGATATTAAGATTGTTTTTCCAGGTCATCACATTTTGTCCGGTTAATTTCTCAGTAGCCAATAAGGAAATGATTGAGCTATTCATATTGTTAAAATACAAAATACTTGTATTAGTTTCTCGCTAAACCTTTAATTAATCCAATCATTTTTAGCTAATTATCTAATGATTCCTAAGTCATTAATAATTGGCAATGATACTTCAAAAGTTTAGAATGTATGACACCGAATGGTAATCATAAACACTCCTCCTCTTAATCAAGACATTCTTTACCAAAGCCTAATGCCAGAATAACTCTTATCCTATAGGCTTTAGTAACCATTCTTCAGTCTGGATACTATTACAACTAATGTATCCTGTGAATGTAACCCTCTATCTTTGGATTTCAGAGTCCCGATCCAACAAAATCCGCCAAAAGTCTATTAATTCCATAGTCTATAAATTATTCGGTCCCTAGTTCTAATCTAATTAGAACTAGATAACCTAAGGTCTATTAATTCCAAGTTCTAAACATTTTAAAACTAATAATTAACCTTAGGTGACATGCATACTATGTTATATTTGCTTGATCATCCATCACATGAATAATAAACATACATAGCATATTCATCTCATGAATCATAATGCATGTCAATGCTATCCAAAAATTAATATAACATCTTATATTAATAATTCATGCAAACTATATAATATAATCCTTTATATTATAAATGATGCATGAAAATGCTTAACCTAAGGTGAGATTTTCTAAATAGCATACATTATGCATGGATATAATTATACAACAATTGCATAAAAATAAATAGCAAAATTAGACTATTTTTGGCACCCTAAAAATAATTTTAATTAATATAATCTAATTATATTAATTAAAATAAATAAAATTAATATTAATTAATATAAAAACATTTTATATATTAAATAAAACGTTTTTCTGCCCGTTGCTACTCTCCGTGAAACGCCTGCGGCGTTTCAACACTGATACCAACGTTGCAACGCTGTCCTTTGTCCGTTTATGATTGTTGAAGCGCTCCTCAGCCTCAGCGTTGCATAACCCCTTCGTTGTTGCAACGCCGAAGATGGCGTTGCAACGCTGTCGTCTTCTCAGTTGCGCGCCTGCCGCAGTGGCGTTGCAACGCCATTCATAGAACAATATGGCTTCTCCTCAATTTTGCTCGATTTTTGCTCCGTCTTCTCAGCAACCATTTTGCCTCGATCGACACGGACTTACAGACTCGATTTACAATTAAAATTGCCCAAAACACAGGGCCCTTACATTGAACAATTCAATGGAAAAATTGTAAATCTAAATGCCAAAAATGTAAACATCTAATTTGCAAACCTTCATTCATCTCATGAACAAAATATAATCTCACCTATGTTTTTGACAGATCTAGAACAAAAACAAGAACCCAATTGGCTCTGATACCAATTGATGGGATCGAATCCCGTAGCGAAAGCGATTTGAATCGCGTATTCTTGTAATGTGTTACGTAGATCAAATCAAAAGCAAACATAAAACGATTAAACATGTAAATTAGATATATGGACAACAGTAGTATTACCTTTGTAGACAAAAACAACACGTGCTCCTTTTGATCCTCTCGTTCCCACGATCTTGCGTTCTTCACAAACTACGAAGTAGTTTTTGATCCGCCCGCTAGATCTTCTCCATTGTATCTCTAAGAGAGGGAAGATGGTGGAACCTCTTTTGGAGTTGGGAGGAAGACAAGTGTTTTGGAACTCTTCCAACAAAACACTTGTCAAAAGAGCACTAGGGTTGCCCTTTGAATTAGGTTAACAAATGTGCATCTCATGCACATATTGAAGGGAATGAACTCCCCGCGCAACGGAAGACGATCGAATCGTCGCAGTGATGTTGTGCTACTTAATTTCATTAAAATCAATTATCACCTAATTTAGGCTAAACATGCATACAATGAAAGGAAAAACAACAAGTTTTTTGTTACTTACTTATTGAAGACGTTCTTCAAGGCTTCCTTTCCGTTCACGAACTCTTCGTGCTTTCCTCGATCTCAACGATTTCGAACAATCCCAACGAACGGACACCCTCCACTCAATTTCTCGGTTGTTCTTCTTTAGGAAGAATGAGAATGGTGGGATTCTAGGTTTTTGGTTAGGGAGGAGAGATAACAGAGAGAGCTTGATTTGAGAGAGAATTCTCTAGTTGCTTTGGTGAGAAAACAAAAAATGAGCAACAAGCCTTACCCCCCTTCTTGCAAAGGGGTTTATATAATGGTGATAGGTGGAGTTGAAATCTTCACCTATTTACCATTTTACCACAACCATAGGTTATGCAAATCATATTTGCATAAGCATATATTATAAGATATCTCATATCTCATTTTACAAATCACATTTACATTATTGTGGGTTTTTAAATTGAATCACATCCAATTTAATATCTCTCAATCTAATTTCTCCTAATTAGCCCTAATTCAACAATTAGGCTAATCTATAGTTTATTATGAATCTCATTCACATTAAGCTATATATTATATCATTCATATCGCATATAAATGACATAAATACCCTTTAGTGAATTTGAACACTTCAATTCACACCAAAACAGTAAACCTTCTTTTAATCCAGTTTGAGCCAACCGATGGACCTAATGGACCTACAATGACGAGCTCCAATGATCCGAGATTAACCTATCAAACTCTTTGACCCGGTTAATCAACATTCATTAGCTACGGTAACACTCCACTAAAGCCTGTAGCTGCACTCCCGTCAGTGCAAGATATTACGTGTCCACTGATATAACCAATGCCCATGAGTCGACCCTTCACAGGTTGTTCGTATACACTACTGGGTCAAATTATCGTTTTACCCCTGTATCTACTTCTTGCTCCTTAACTCCCCATTACTCTTCTAATGAACAACAACGTTGTAATGGCCCAACCATACACAACAACCCTCTCATGTTAGTGAGAGGGTGGGCGCCCGTTGTCCAAGCCCTGGAGACAACACTTAAGGGAACAACCCTTCTAGTTTCCCTAAAGGCTGGAACGAGTGAATTCCATCTCGCGTAGTTAAGTTCTCAGCTCCCTACTTGGTCCTGTCCCTGAGAAGCTAGGCATATTGGGCGAGTAACTGTGACCACCCTCACCCGTAGTAGTCAAAGGACAGACCCCCGCAGACAGTAGTCCGTAACACGCTCAGGATTTAGGTCGAGTCACTAATGGTCATCTACGAAGTTATTAGTCCTTATTGTCAACGGTGTTACATCAGTAGGTCTAATAATTCACGGTCCGACCTTGTACAATCTCATTGTACATGATGCCCCCACTCGCATGTCAACCACATGAACGAGTCAGATTACCTCGTGTGTATCTTAATACAAAGCGCGTCGCATCCACAGTGTATCCATGATTAGGTCTCCAACCCCATCCATATACTGTAGACTGTTCGGGTCATTTACTCGAATGTGATCCTCCCTGTGTGTCCACTACACACCATTCAAGTTCTAGTTCTATAATATATTCAATGACCCTGGAGCTTAGTTTATTGGACAAAGTTTGTAATAAATGCAAGACACAAAAGATGAAATAAATAACTCTTTATTAATTTCAAATAGTAATTTACAAACTGAACGAGATTAGGACAAACATCCCACTAAACTCCCACTTGGACTAAGCTAGTGGAGCAAATACATTTCTGAAATGTACATAAATTACAATGAAGTAATACAATAAACTAGGGCATTGAATAGCCGTTTACATATCTCCCACTTGCCTTAGTCAGAAAGTACTCGAAGACCTAGACTCTCTAGGTGACCCTCAAACACCTTAGCCATGAGGGGCTTTGTAAATGGATCAGCTACGTTGTGCTCCGACGCTATCTGCGTGACTGTCACGTCGTCGCGGTGCATAATCTCCCGTATCAGGTGATACTTCCGCTCAATGTGTTTGCCTCTCTTATGGCTCAGAGGTTCTCTAGAGTTGGCTACAACACCACTGTTGTCACAAAACAGTGTGATCGACAAGTTCATATTTGGAACAACTTCCAAATCTGTCATGAACTTCCTAAGCCAAACAACTTCCTTTGCAGCTTCACAAGCCGCAATGTACTCCGCTTCCATAGTGGAATCAGCGATGCAACCCTGCTTGATGCTTCACCATACTACAGCTCCTCCATTCATAATGAAGGCTGACCCCGAAGTTGATTTCCTAGAATCCTTATCGGTCTGAAAGTCAGAATATGTGTATCCCGTAAGGATCAAATCCCCACCGCCATACACTAAGTTGTAGTTCCTCGTTCTCCTAAGATATTTGAGGATTGCCTTTACGACAGTCCAGTGATCTAATCCTAGATTAGATTGATACCTACTGACAATCCCTACTGCATAACAAATGTCGGGCCTAGTACACAACATGGATAACATGAGGCTCCCTACAGCTGAAGCATAGAGGATCCGTGTCATATCTTCAACCTCTTGAGGAGTCTTAGGATACTGATCCTTAGACAGGTGAACCCCGTGCCTGAAAGGAAGCAAGCCCTTCTTGGAGTTCTGCATCTTATATCCAGACAACATCTTGTTAATATAAGATGCTTGAGACATGACCAACGTTTTGTTCTTCCGGTTCCGGACTATCTAGATACCTAGAACATACTGAGCTTCTCCCAAATCTTTCATTTAGAATTCCGAAGCTAGCCATTTCTTTACGTCAGTAAGAAATTCTACCTCATTCCCAATGAGAAGAATATCATCCACGTATAATATAAGAAATGCGATAGTTTTGTCGACGATTTTCTTGTAGACACAAGGCTCGTCAACATTCTGATCAAAGCCATAAGATTTGATTGCCTCATCAAACCTTATATTCCAAGACCTCGAGGCTTGTTTCAGTCCATAAATAGGCCTATGAAGTCGAAAAACCTTTTGCTCTTGGCCTTGGGTTATGAACCCATTGGGCTGGTCCATGTAGATGGTTTCGTCAAGGTTGCCATTCAGAAAGGCGGTCTTGACATCCATCTGTCATACCTCGTAGTCATAATACGCGACAATGGCCAGAAGGATCCTGATCGACTTTACCATGGCAACAGGTGAAAAGGTTTCCTCATAGTCAACCCCTTCGACCTGGATAAAACCCTTTGCCACTAGTCATGCTTTGAAGGTCTGCACCTTCCCATCTATGCCACGTTTACGCTTGTAGGTCCATTTGCAACCTATAGGTTTTACCCCATCCGGTTGATCCACAAGCTCCCAGAAAGAATTGAAGTACATCGACTCCATTTCCTAGTCCATAGCTTTAATCCATTCATCCTTGTCAACATCAACCATTGTCTGATCATAGGTCAATGAATCCTCACAGTGATCATCAGGATTGACGACTTGGGTTTCAGCTAAACCCATGTAATGTACAGGCTGTCTAACAGTCCTCCCACTACGTCGAGGCATTCCCAACTCTTGGGAACGGACTTGACTTGACGTGTTAGGATCAACAACACTTGATGACGTACTAGCCCCATCAGCAACTCTTGCTGACGTACTGTCCATTTCATTCAACACGATTTGGCTCCTAGGCAAATGATCCCAGATGTGGTTTTCCTCAAGGAAAGTGGCGTTTGTCGACACAAACACCATATTTTCCTTAGGATCGTAAAATAGACCATCTCTGGTCTCTTTTGGGTAACCTACGAATAGGCACAATTTTGAACGGGGTTCCAGTTTCTTCGGGTTTGACTCCAACACGTGGGTCGGACATCCCTAAATTCTAAAATGGTGTAAACTGCCTTTACGACCATTCCAGAGTTCGAAAGGTGTTTCACAAACACTCTTCGACTTTAACGTTGTTCAAAATATAAACAGCAGCCTCCACCACAGAACCCCAAAAAGAATCAGGGAGACGAGCATAGCTCATCATCGACCGAACCATGTCCAACAGGGTTCTGTTTCTCCTCTCCGATACACCATTCTGTTGTGGCATACCAGGTGATGAGAGTTGGGACGTAATTTCGTGTTCTAACATATAGTCTTGGAATTCAGTGTCCATATACTCTCCACCTCGATCCGATAGAAGTGTTTTTATGGTTTTACCTAATAGGTTCTCAACCTCAGTCTTGAACTCCTTGAACTTTTCAAGAGTTTCATACTTCCTATGCATTAGGTAAATATACCCATACCTCGAATAATTATAAATGAAAGATACGAAGTATTCGTAACCACCTCGTGCTTTAACACTCATCGGACCACAGAGGTCAGAATGTATAAGCTCAAGGGGCTCCTTGGCTCTATATTCTTTTCCACTAAAAGGACGTTTGGTCATTTTACCTTCAAGGCATGACTCACACACCGGTAAAGAGTTTTCTTCCAACTGACTTAGAAGTCCATTCTTCACTAGTCTCTCAATCCTATTGAGATTAATGTGGCCTAACCTTAGATGCCAAAGATGAACATTTTCTTTTGGAGAAACTTTAACTCTCTTAGTTCGTGTTTCTGCAGTTTTAAATAATTCAATGTTCAAAATGCTTTTGACCGAATTAGGCTTTAAAACATACAAATTAGACTCAAGTGAAGTAGAACACAAAAAATTTCCATTTCTAGAAATAAACGCTTTATTACTAGAAAAATTTACAGAAATTGAATGTTCAAGAAGACAGGAAATAGAAACAAGGCTTCTAGTAAACCCTGGGACTATGTACAAATTGTCTAACAATAAGTAATTCCTGCCGAAGAAAAGCTTCACTTTCCTTTTTCTGCAACTTCCTTGACCTTTTTGCCCTTTTGGACGGCAGCTCGGTCTGCTTTACCCTTCTTCATCTTCTTCTTCTTCCCTTTCGGGTGAGAAGGAGCAACAGGTTTAGTCCCAGAGGTCGAACCCCTGTGATAAGACCTGTAGACAACATTTGCCTCAACTTTCAGTGTCCTGATCCTCATCAAGGACTAGAAGTTCTGTAGCTCGTTAAGAAGGGTGGTTAGAGTGTAGCTAATTTTGTTCATAACAGCATTGCTACGAAACTGAAGGAAACTCTTCGAAAGAGTCTCCTGAATAAAGCTGACCTGGCTCGACTCGTCGATAAAAGCCCCCGTTCATCTCCGTCAAATTAAAGTGGGTCATCATGTCCAGAACATGTTCACGGGCAGATGCCCCTTCTTTCATTCGGGCGTTGAAGACGTGTTTGAGTGAATCGTGCCTGAACTGAAAGGACTGTTGTCCAAACATGTCCTGCAACGACTCCATGATCTCGTTAGCGGTGATCATCAACTCGTGCTTCTTTGCCAAGACTTCAGATAAGCTGGCAATTATATAGACCTTGGCCTTTTCATTGGTCGTGATCCATCGATCGTATGCATCACGAACACTTCGTGATGCAGTCGAGCTCGGCAACTGAGGACACTCCTCAGTAAGCACGAACTTCAGGTCGTTGCTTACAAGTATCGTGTTTATATTATTCTTCCACGTTTAGAAGTTATCTCCCACTAACTTGTCGGAAACGAGTAAAGCGATAATTGAGCTAGACTTTTTTTTTAGCTGAAAAAATCAAATAATTTTGTGTCAGTCTCGCAAAAAACTTTTGAGTCCAATCAGGTTTTAACAAAATTTAATCTTATGATCCCTTGGTCATTTAAAAATTGCAATGATATCCTAAAGGTTTAGAATGACCGCCACCGAAGGGTGAACAAAAACACTCCTCCTCTAGGACGAGACTTTCTCGACCAGACCATAATCGTAGAATAACTCTTATTCCATTAGGTGTCCAGTTACCATTTTTCGATCGAATTCATTAACACTTAACGAATTTCGTGAGTGTCACCCTCAATCTTTAAGTTTTCAAGTATTCGTCCAAACAATAGCCACCAAAGGGTGAACCACGAAGGAAAACCAACAAGGAAACTGTATCCCTTTTAGGAATTCACGGTGTTCCGACTCCCATGATCAAGGCCCACCGAAGGGATTTTCTGGTTCACGCCAAACTAGCAGGTGGATCATAGGGGTCTCGCGGTGTGAATCGAAAGAAGAGATCGTGGGTCCCATTTTCACAGGTCCCGCTCCCACTCACTATAAGTACTCTCTCCATCCACTTTGATATTGATCCATACAAATACCATCCGAAGGGGGACACTCCCATTTGCGCCACGAGGCCGAGTATGGATCTCACGGTGGGGAGTTTAAGGAGATTTGTGGTCGAAAAATTGAATGTATCTTATACACTTTATTTCCTCCCACTCAACACTTTATAATTTTCGGGATTGACCTAGATAAACCGACTAAAATTTACCTAAGTCTACCAATATAACTCTTATATGGTATTTAGCCTAAGTTTATAATCACATTATTACTTAGGTCTATGTGAGTAAATTAAACAACTTTTAATTAACGACACTCACGAAAAATATAATCTAAGAATCTCCTGACCGAATTCACTCATGGTCGGTTTCAGTAGGGGTGTTCATGGCGCCAACTTAAATACCCCAACCTTAGACAAAACCTTCCTTAGACAGAGCTACTTATCACCCCATTCAAAGAGAGATATTTGTAACGAAAGACCCTTTTTATTATAGTTAATGTTGAATGACCGACGCTTTCGATATATAATGAAATCGACCTATTCGGCGACGTGGCAGCAACGCACGCAAAATTACGCCGGCGGGCGCGGCCACGTGAACGCCGACGACTTGCACACCCACGTGAACGCCGAACGTTGACGCCACGTGAACGCCGACTGCTTCACGCAATCACGTTCACGCTGCCGCCACGCTTTTTTTACCGAACGCCGACTAACTCGCACGCCCACGCGAACGCTCAACGCTGACACTCATATGAACGCCGACTCGCTGGAACGTTATCGGCGAGCGAATAAACGTGATCGATCTTCGAGTGAAAACTTCGCCTAAACGTGGCGTTCGCGAGTAAGCGTGGCGTTCCTGCGAGTAAACGTGAGCGTTCCTGCGAGTAAGTGTGAGCATTGCTGCGAGTAAGCGTGAGCGTTCCTACAAGTAAACGTGAGCGTTCCTGCGAGTACGCGAGAGCGAGTCTATGAGAGCGTGAGAGCGTGACCATGCCAGACGGGCTTAATACTGCCCTTTTGAGTAATTTGACACGCTCTGTCATGTCAGAATAGGTCAATTTTCATTATTTTGAAATGTCAGGTCAAATGCCATCAATGCGCGGAAAAATGGGTCATCTGTACAAATACCCCATTCAAAGATTACATTTTGATTTCCTAATTCTAATCTTATTAGAACTAGAAAATCTAAGTCTAATTATTCAAGTTCTAAACACTTTAAAACTAATAATTAACTTAGGTTACATGCATTTTTGTGTTATAGTGCTTGATCATTCATCACATGAATAACTATACTATAAAATAATAATTCATCACATGAAATTATAATGCATGAGCATACTTTAATCTAAAAAATATAACACTTATATTTAATTAAATTAAAACATACATTTAATTATATTATAACACTTATAATATAGCCTATTATGCAAACTAAATATTATAACACTTATAATATAAATGATGCATGAAATGTTTAACCTAAGGTGGGATTTTAAATCTATATGACATACATTATGCACATAGAAATTAATTAAATCATACATCTCATGCATAAAAATAATTATATAGCAAAAAATGGACCAGTTTTGGCACTTAGGGGCATTTATTTAATTAAATAACATTAATATAACAATTATATTAATATTATTTAATAAAATAAATTATTTAAATATAAAATAAATACATTTTACATTTAGAAATAAAAATAAATTTAAAAATAAGCCCCCACGTTTGAGAAACAGCTCAACTGCCCACTTCTTCGCGAACTGCTTGCTGCACTCGTCCACTATGCATGTAGCGTTGCAACGTCGTGGGCAGCGTTGCAAAGCTGCAACGTCCAACGTCACGCCCCGCGTACTCCACGCCTCGGCGTTGCAACGCTGCTCTGCAGCTAGGCCTCCATTCGCATGTGCAGCGTTGAGACGCCGATGAACAACGTCTCAACGCTGTCGACAGAACAACAAGCTCCTCTTGTTGTTCTTCGTCGATTCTCGCCCGTATCTGCTCCGATTTCTTCACAGAAACTCTTGCCACGAACGACTCGGACTTACAGACTCGATTTACATTAAAATGCCTAAAAAACACAAGCCCTTACATTGATCTAATCAACATAAAATGTAAATCTAAAACAATGCCAAAACCGAAAACATCCATTTTTGCAAACCAACATTCATCTCATGAATTAAAGGTAATACCACCGAATTTTAACGAAAAACAGTGCACAACAAGAACCAACGTATGGCTCTGATACCAATTGAAGGGAATGAACTCCTCGCGTAGCGGAAGACGATCGAATCGTTCGCGGTGATGTTGTGCTACTTAATTTCATTAAAATCAATTATCACATAATTTAGGCTAAACATGCATACAATGAAAGGAAAAACAACAAGTTCTTGGTTACTTACTTGTTGAAGACATTCTTCAAGGCTTCCTTTCCGTTCACGAACTCTTCGTGCTGTCCTCGATCTCAACGATCTCGAACAATCCCAACGAACGGACACCCTCCATTCGATTTCTCGGTTGTTCTTTTTTAGGAAGAAGGAGAATGGTGGGATTCTAGGTTTTTGGTTAGGGAGGAGAGATTGAGAGAGAGAGCTTGATTTGAGAGAGAATTCTCTAGTTGCTATGGTGAGAAAACCAAAAATGAGCAACAAGCCTTACCATCCCTTCTTGCAAACGGGTTTATATAATGGTGATAGGTGGAGTTGAAATCTCCATCTATTTACCATTTTACCACAACCATAGGTTATGCAAATCATATTTGCATAAGCATATATTATAAGATATCTCATATCTCATTTTACAAATCAAATTTGCATTATTGTGGATTTTTAAATTGAATCACATCCAATTTAATATCTCTCAATCTAATTTCTCCTAATTAGCTCTAATTCAACAATTAGGCTAATCTATAGTTTATTATGAATCTCATTCACATTAAACTGTATATTATATCCTTCATATCTCATATAAATGACATAAATACATTTGAGTGAATTTTAACACTTCAATACACACCAAAATAGTAAACCTTCTTTTAATCCAGTTTGAGCCAACTAAGGGACCTAATGGACCTACAGTGACGAGCTCCAATGATCCGAGATTAACCTATCAAACTCTTTGGCCCGGTTAATCAACATTCATTAGCTACGGTAACACTCCACTAAAGCCCGTAGTTGCACTTCCGTCAGTGCAAGATATTACGTGTCCACTGATATAACCAATGCCCATGAGTCGACCCTTCACAAGTTGTTCGTAGACACTGCTGGGTCAAATTATCGTTTTACCCCTATGTCTACTTCTTTCTCCTTAAGTCCCCACTGCTCCTCTAATGAACAACAACGTTGTAATGGTCCAACCATACACAACAACCCTCTCGTGCCAGTGAGAGGATGGGAGCCCGTTGTCCCAACCCTGGAGACAACATTTAAGGGAACAACCCCTCTAGTTTCCCTAAAGGTGGGAACGAGTGAATTCCATCTCGCGTAGTTAAGTTCCCAGCTCCCTATTTGGTCTTGTCCCCGAGAAGATAGGCATATTGGGCGAGTAACTGTGACCACCCTCACCCGTACTAGTCAAAGGACAGACTCCCGCAGACAGAAGTCCGTAACACGCTCAGGATTCAGGTCGAGTCACTAATGGTCATCTATGAAGTTATTAGTCCATCACAATCTGTTATTCGCGGAGGGTCTAATAATTCACGGTTCGGCCTTGTACAATCTCATTGTACAGGATGCCCCCACTCGCATGTCAACCACATGAACGAGTCAGATTATCTCATTTGTATCTTAATACAAAGCGGGGCGCATCCACAGTGTATCCAGGATTAGGTCTCCAACCTTATCCATATACTGTGGACCGTTCAAGTCATTTACTCGAACGTGATCCTCCCTGTGTGTCCACTACACACCGTTCAAGTTATAGTTCTCTCATATATTCAATGACCCTGGAGCTTAGTTTATTGGACAAAGTTTGTAATAAATGCGAGACACAAAAGATGATATCAATAACTATTTATTAATTTCAAATAGTAATTTACAAACTGTACGAGATTAGGACAAGCATCCCAACACATATTTATCGCGAAATAAGGTGGAAATGACCATCCTATCCCTATATTGCTCTTATGATATATTTCTCATTGATTGAACCATATGTTATATCAATTATATCATATATAATTGATATATCCCTTTAAACATGAAAGTGAACATTTCAATTTCACTCTAAACTATAAACTCTCCTTATTTCCATGTTGAGCCAACGGAGGGACCTAATGGATCTACAGATCATGAGCTCCAATGATACAAGATTAATCGATCAAACTCTTTGATTCAATTAATCAACATTCATTAACTATGAGTCATTCCACTATTAGAGTCGTAGTTGCACTCTCCTCACTATAGACTATGTTGTATCCACTGATATAATCAATACTTATAAGTCGATCCTTCACAGGTTGTTCGTAATCACAGCTGGGTCAAATTACCGTTTTACCCTTGTGAATACATCTTGCTCCTTAAGCTCCATTGATCCTCTAATGAACAATCAATCTATGGTCCTACCATAAACTTGATCCTTCTTAGACCAGTAAGAAGGCAGGGCCCCATTGTTCAAGACTCGGATTCAGTTCTTAAGAGAAAAACCTATCTGGTTCCCTAATTCAGGAATGAGTGAATTCCATCTTTCATAGTTAAGTTCTCAGCTATTTACAAAGTTATGTCCCTAAGAAGGTAGGCTTATTGAGTCGGCTACAGGCCACTCTCACCCATACTAGTCTAAGGACAAACCTCACAAGCAGGAGTCCGTAACATGCTCAAGATTAAGGTCAAGTCACTAATAATCATCTATGAATTATTATACCTATCTTGATAACGGTATTAC
This sequence comes from Trichosanthes cucumerina, assembly GCA_036507285.1. NCBI lineage: Eukaryota > Viridiplantae > Streptophyta > Magnoliopsida > Cucurbitales > Cucurbitaceae > Trichosanthes > Trichosanthes cucumerina. Next base: position 64,327,669 of record CM071844.1, read on the forward strand.
ACTAGTAGGTTAATAATTCGTTGTCTAGTATTGTATAATCTCATTATACAGGATGCCGCCACTCGCATGTCTACCACATGAACGAGTTGGATTACCTCGTTTGTACATAATACAAAGCGGGTCGCATCCACAGTGTTACCAGTATAAGGTTCCCAACCCTATGCATATACCATAGACCTTTTAGGTTATACTTGAACAACTTAATCCAACTTATGTCTACTACACAAATGTTTAAGATCTATCATTATAACCTTGGAACTTAGTTTACTGGATTTAGATTTATATGAGAGAAGATAATAAATAACATCTTTATTTATTTGAAACAAAACTACACTTGTTTAGGGCATAAATCCCAACAATCTCCCACTTGTCCTAAAGCTAGTGGAGTACATAATGAACATTACAGTAATGTAAATACAATAAACTAGGACACTAAATACCCTTTGTACAACATACTCCCAATTTTCCTAGTCAGGGTAAGATACGTAGTCCTAGACCTTCTAGGTGACTCTCAAACACTTTAGCCGATAGAGCCTTTGTAAATAGGTCACCAGTATTGTGCTCCGAAGCTATCTTTGTGACGATCACATCTCCTTGATGCACTATCTCCCTGATTAGGTGATACCTTCGCTCAATGTGTTTACCCTTCTTGTGACTTCGGGATTCTCTTGAATTTGCCACAACACCACTATTATCACAATAAAGTGTGAACGACAAACTCATGTTTGGAACAACTTCACAAGCTGCTACATATTCGACTACCATAGTCGAATATGCGATGCATCCTTGTTTGATGCTTCACCAAACTATAACCCCTCCGTTAAGAGTGAAAACTGACCCCGACGTAGATTTCCTCGAATCTTTGTGAGTTTGGAAGTCAGAATCTGTGTATCCTGTAAAGATCAAATCCTTAGCTCCATACACAAGCATGTAGGCCCTCGTTCTCCGAAGATACTTGGGGATTATTTTAACCGTTGTCCAGTGTTCTGATCTTGGATTAGATTGATATCTGCTGACCATTCCTACTGCGAAGCATATGTCTGGCCTAGTACACAACATTGCGTACATCAGGCTACCTACAGCTGATGCATAAGGAATTTGTCTCATATCCTCAACTTCTTGAGGCGTCTTAGGACATTATTCCTTAGACAAATCAACTCCATGCCTGAAAGGTAATAAACCTTTCTTGGAATCTTGCATCTTAAATCTTGACAACACTTTCTCTATATAAGATGTTTGAGACAATACTAGAGTTTTGTTCTTGCGATTTCCATGTTATAAGGGTCGCATCCACGGTGTTACCAGTATAAGGTTCCCAACCCCATGCATATACCATAGACCTTTTAGGTTATACTTGAACAACTTAATCCAACTTATGTCTACTACATAAATGTTCAAGATCTATCATTATAACCTTGAAACTTAGTTTATTGGATTTAGATTTATATGCGAGAATATAATAAATAACATTTTTATTTATTTGAAACAAAACTACACTTGTTTAGGGCATAAATTCTAACAGAATTAACATTCAAACTACAATACTGATGTGCAAGTATACACAATCAATTGAAAATTCTCATTAAAGCTTTGTCTTCTAAAATTCTATCTCCTGTTCCTAAATTTCTCTAAGATGAAAAGAATTGGTTCCTCTTTGAAATTCACTAGGCCAATAATGTTTTAATCTATGGGCATTAATAGTGAATTAGGACCCATCTTTTTCTTTTTTCATCTTAATTGCACCATAGGGAAGAATTTTAATGATTGTGAAGGGTCCTGACTATTTGGATTTAAGGTTTTCACGAAATAACCTAAGCCTAGAATTATAAAAAAGAACTTGGTGACCAATTTCAAATTGTGTTGGGCACTAGTCTCTTATCATGCCAAGCTTTAGTTTTCTCCTTATACAACTTTGCATTCTCGTAGGAAAAATTCCTAAATTCATCCATGTCATTCAATTGAAGTAACCTGAGATTTCTTGCAGCCTTTAAATCCAAATTCAACTCTTTCAAAGCCCATAATTCTTTGTGTTCCAATTCTAAGGGTAAATTGGCAAGGTTTATCGAACACAAGTCTGTAAGGTGACATTCCTATAGGGGTTTAAAAGCAGTTCTATAAAGCCATAAAGCTTCATCCAATCTGAAATACCGGTCTTTTCTATTGGACTTTACAACTGATAATCCCATGAAATGGGATTACTTTTAGCATTTTCCATTGCTTTCTTTTGCTCAAAATTGAGTTGTGTTTTGTTCGCCTTTCTTAGTGTTTTATTCGCTAAGTGTTGTGTTTAGTGAGTTTAGTGTTAGTTGTTTCATGTTCTTGTCTTGTAGGTTAATTTTAGTATTTTGTGCCTTGCTGTTTTGTTGTTTGTTGTGTTTGGATGTTGTGGATGAGTGTTGTTTTTGTTTTGTTATGTGGAGTAGGAGAGAAAAGAAGGTTGCTACAATATTGGTTTAAAGAGCAGAAGAAGAATCCGCGTTATGGCAGCAATATCACAGCATTGCCACAACACTGCTGTCATCGATGTGTTAGCAAGGTTACAACATTGGCTTCGGGGAAGATTAATCAAATGTGGGGACCACATTTCGGGATGACGTAATCTTGGGGCTGAACTGTCATTTTCCAAGTGGTTGCTGGTTTTTTAGAGAAAAGAGAAGAATGGAAGGACTAGGAGTGCAAATTTAAAAAGAAAACAACCTACCCTAATTTAGAAAGGGGAGAATCGATCAAAAAAATGGGGGATCTTATCGAGAAAGAAAGGAGAGGAAGAAGGAGGTTGTTGTTCGTCCAAGCTGCTGCTTCATCAACCTTCAGCCAACCCTAGTTTCTTCTTCTCTTCTCATTTTTATAGTTTGCTTTCTTCTTGCCCTAACTTAGATTGTTGAAAAACTTGTTAGTTAACCTTTTTTTTCTTGTAATTTCAACTCCTTTTTCAGTATGTGGATGATCTTTATCTTCTTTGTTCTTGAATTCTCTGTAAAAACTATGGGTTAATTGTTTAAGTTGGAATTTATGGAATGAAACCCTAGTTTTGAAGTCTTTTGTTGGAGCATTGTGTATGTGTGTAGATTGCTTATGGGTGTTGTGTTGTTTAATGTTCTTCTTAAGATCAATCACCTTAGGAATGAATTCTAGTTTGTTTTAATTCTGAAAAGGTTAAAATGAATGGAAAAGGCATAGGCAATGCAAGAGAATCTTTGTCTTGAAAAAGAAAAGGTTCCAAGGGTATAGACATATGCCTTTGGCTTGTAAACTTAGGGAAATTTGTGTTAGTTTGATGTTTGAAAGCTGGGTATTCATAGACATATGTTAAACTCTGCTTTTAGACTGTAATTCGAAGGTTAAAAATGATTTTCGGAATTTCTGTGTAATTTCCTGTTTCTGCACAGTATAGCAGTGTGATAGCAGTGTGGTAGCATTGCTACAACATTAGACAACAGAATTTAGAAGTTCATTTCCATAGATTCCAACGCTTTTATCATTCCATTATCAACTTGTTTATTGTCCATTTGAGTTGTTTATTTCCCTGTGATAGTTGGTTTCTTTCTCTCTTGTGCCAAACTCGATTTAGTTGCTTTTGGGTTAATTAGAAGCTTTAAGAATAGTTTAACTTTATTCATTTTCATCATTGTCACTAACTTTAGTCCCTGTGGGATCGACCTTGCTCACCAATTACTACCTACGATTGCGTATGCTTGCGTAGTGAGTCATTTCACCAACAACAACTTTTTCTAAGATTGCTTTGATTTCTCTATTATAAATTTCAGCTTGACCATTGGTCGGAGGATGATATGGTGTAGAGACTCTATGCCTGATATTATATCTAGTCAACAGAGAATTCATTATCTTATTTACAAAGTGAGATCCTTCATCATTGATTAGAACTCTAGGAGTTCCAAATATAGTAAAAATATGCTTATACAAAAACTTCATGATAGTTTTGGCATCACTTGACTGGCAGACAATTGCTTCAACCCATTTTGAGACATAATCTATAACCACTAGAATGTAGAGATTTCCTTTGGAATGAGGAAAAAGAATTCATGATAGTTTTGGCATCACTTGACTGGCAGACAATTGCTTCAATCCATTTTCAGACATAATCTACAACCCAGACATCAAGGACTTGAACGGTGTGTAGTGGACACACAGGGAGGATCACGTTCGAGTAAATGACCCGAACGGTCTACAGTATACGGATAGGGTTGGAGACCTAATCCTGGATACGTTGTGGATGTGGCTCGCTTTGTATTAGATACAAACGAGGTGATCCAGCTCGTTCATGTGGTTGACATGCGAGTGGGGGCATCATGTGCAATGAGATTGTACAAGATCGGACTGTGAATTATTAGACTTACTGACGTAACACCGTTAACAGTATAGGACTAATAAGTTCGTAGATGACCATTAGTGACTCGACCATAATCCTGAGCGTGTTACAGACTCCTGTTTGTGGGGGTCTGTCCTTTGACTAGTACGGGTGAGGGTGGCCATAGTTGCTCGCCCAATATGCCTATCTTTTAAGGGATAGGACTACGTGGGGAGTTGGGAACGTGATTACGCGAGATGGAATTCACTCATTCCCGAATTAGGGAAACTAAAGGGGTTGTTCCCTTAAGTGTTGTCTTCAGGCCTTGAGCAATGGGGCCCTACTTTCTCACTAGCCCGAGAGGGTTGTTGTTTATGGTTGGACCATGCAACGTAGTTGTTCATTAGAGGAGCAGTGGGACTTAAGGAGCAAGAGGTAGACACAGGGGTAAAACGGTAATTTGACCTAGCTGTGGCTACGAACAACCTGTGAAAGGTCGACTCATGGGCATTAGTTATATCGATGGACACAACTTGTCCTACAGTAATGGGAGTGCAGCTACGGGCTTTAGTGGAGTGTTATCGTAGCTAATGAATGTTGAATAACCGGGTCAAAGAGTTTGATAGGTTAATCTCAGATCATTGAAGCTCGTCATCTGTAGGTTCAGTAGGTCCCTTGGTTGGCTCAAATTGGACAAATTGAGAGTTTACAGTTTGGTGTGAATTTGAAGTGTTCAAATTCATTATTTGGGTATTTATGTCATTTATATGTGATATAGATGACATAATATATAGTTTCATGTGAATGAGATTCATAATAAACTGTAGTATAGCCTAATTGATTAATTAGTGCTAATTGGAGAAATTGAATTGAGAGAAATTAAATTGAATGTGATTCAATTTAAAATTCCACAATTATGCAAATGAGATTTGTGTAATAAGGTATGAGATACCTTATATTATGTGATATGCAAATATGATTGTATATCATATGGTTGTGGTAAAATGGTGATTTGGTGGAGGTTGTAACTCCACCACACACCAATATAAAGAGCTTGCAAGAAGCCTTTGGTGAGACACTTTGTCACTTTTTGGATTTTCACCCAAAGCAAGTGTGATTTTCTCTCAAGAGTTCTCTCTCAATTCCTCTAGAATTCTCCTCACCCAAAACCAAAGAGAGTCTCACACACTCTCCCTCAACTTCCCGAGAACAACCGAGAAGACTCTTTAGAAGTGTCTTGTCGTTCAGTTCGAGGATCGAGTTCGTAGAGATCGTTGGTTCGAGAGGGATCGAGATCGAGAAGGAGAAAACGTTGAAGAAGAGTTCTTCAAGAGGTTAGTAGATCTTTACCTACTGTTTTCTCTTGCTTTTATGCATGTTTAGCCTAGAATTAAAGTAGTTTAATTCAATTTTTAGAAATGAATACAACGAAACAACGACATTTCACAACGTCTTCCGCTGCGGGAATTCCAATCCCTTCACCAGGAGCTTTGTTCCTATCACACTAAAAAACAACCTTTCTAATCTCTTCCAAGGTAAAGGAGGTGTCTATAGCATCTCTATCTATAGAAGAAATACGACACCAATCCAAACCTTCGACAACAGGATTGGGATCGGTGCAAAGGCCATAAAGAGAAGTGAAAAAAAGGTTAAAATGTAGTTCATAACAAACAACTAACAATCAGCTAACCAACCAAACTACTTCTTGGTTAGTTACAAGCATTAAGCCTCAAACTCCACCACTAACAACCATTATGTCCCAAAGCTTTCGGCAACACAACGACATAACTATATCTTAACCAACATTTTTCCTATCACCTGTTGGATAAAATAACAGAATAACTCAATGCTCACTTCAAACTCCAATCCAAGAACAATTAGGACTGAGAACCACCAACCAACATACAAGGCAAACATCATGATATACACAACAATTTTGAAGTTAGGCATGCTCAGCATAAAAACAATTGTGTCACATTCAAGAAGTTGAAATCTTGACTACAAATTAACTTAACAAACTAACCACTTCTTAACTACACAGTAGTTAACATGTTTATTCAGCTATTACACACCCTCAAACTAATGTATCCAAAGGAAGCATAAGTTTGACACAAAACAAGACAAATCGAGGAGAATGGAATGGTTTAGTTGGTGTTCTAAAAGTTGTTGCTCATAAGTAACATGTTGAACACAACGATCACCACGAATAACCTGTTAGGTTTTATACCCTAAAACTTGTAGTTTGTAATTTTGTTCAATTTTATTCAAAAAAATATTATTGGCGTTGTTCATTCAATTGTTGTTGAATTTTGTATACCTTGCCTTAAATTAACCATAAATCCAATAAACTAACATTCTAGGTTGTACTGTGTCTCTTGAGCTGTATGTATGGATATATGGGGATCAAGGTTCAAGAAATAGTCTAAAGGGTCTATAGTATAGAGATGAGGTTGGGTACCTTACTCTAGTGACACTATGGATACGACCCACTTTGTACTTGATACAAACACAGTGATCCAACGTGTTCGTGTAGATGACATGTGAGTGAGGGTATCCTATGTGATGAGTTCACATAAGACCAGATCGCGAAATAGTAACCAATAGATGTAACTCCATTGACTAGTTAGGTTTCTATTTCAATAGGATGACCTAGGCAACTCGATCTTAATCCTGAGAAGGTTACGAACTCCTGATTGCAAGGGATTGCCCTTTGACTAGTATGGGTGAGATTGGTCTAAGACGCCGACTCAATATGCCTATCTTCTTAGGGACAAAACTGCATGGGCAGCTGAGGACTTAACCTAACAATATGGAATTCACTCTTTCCCTATTTTAGGATAAGTAGATGAGTGTTCACTTAAGTAGTACCTCCGGGACTTGAACAAAGGGTCCTACCCTCTCACTGGCCCGAGAGAGATTTCTTTTTATTGGTTGGACCATAAACATGTTGTTCATTAGAGGAGCACTGGTACTTAAGGCTATAGATGTAACCCAGGGGTAAAATGGTAATTTGACCCAGCTGGTGTTACGAACACTTGTGAGGGATTGATTTTACAAAGAAAAATATCTGCAGTGAGAAGAGTGCAGTTGCAGGTCTTTAGTGGAGTGTACCCGTCGTTAACGAATGTCGATTAAGCGGTTAATGAGATTAGCCAATTAATCTTGTATCGTTGGAGTTTCTGATCTGTAGGTCCATTAGGTCCACTTTGTACCTCATAAAGGGTTCTACAATTGCTAGATCTTTATTAGAATTTGAAATGTTCAAATTTACCTTGGGAATTAATTTAATGTACAAAAATACATTATAATATAAAGTTTTTATGTACATGAAAACTTTATTATATAAATTATTCAAAATTAATTATACTAGAGAATTAAATATTTGAAAGAGTTCAAATATTGTTTTAATGTGAAGTATAGATTAAATTTTAATGCACATAAGATGTACATTAAAACTATAGGTTAAAAGAGAGTGATTAAATATGATTTAATCATAATAACCTAAATTAAATATATGATGTTTAATTTATAGATTAATTAGTTAGAGAATTAATTAATTTGTAAGTTGAATTAAGTTAATTAAATTTGATTTTTAATTAAATTAATTAAAACTATAGGTTATAACAAATATACACTAATTTAATTAAATGGTTAATTAAATTTATTATATTAATTAATTAATATTATTTTAATTTTAATTAATTAAAATAATAATAGAAACGTGTGTTACGCACGTTCCCTCTCTCTCTCCCTCCACATATTGTTCTCCCTTAAAGATAGAGGAGTTGGGAGAAGAGTGTGTTGGAAAGAGAATAAGAAAAAACAGTGTGTTTTTTTTTATGGTTGAACTGTTCTCCCTAGAAAACACAAAAACTCTCTCTACTTTTCTCTCCCAAAAATTAGAATCAAGAAAGGTTCCCACAAACCTTAACCCTAAAACTCAGAGAATAGGAGGTTTACCTTTTTTGTTTGTGTTCTGTTTTTCGTTGAAGATATATCTCAGAAGTACTTGCTGAACAGGAGAATTGTTGTTGTAATTCCAGAATCATAAAGGAAAAAAATTCTAACCATTTAGTTTAAAATGCCCCTATGTTATTCAAAATCCATGAATATATTCTTATCGTTTTAGTTTTGCCAATGTACTAATTTTTTCCATTTGCCAAATGAAAAACGAGTTCACAATTCAATTGGGCTTCTGCTATGCAATTGGAATTTCGATTCCATCACAACCTTCTCCCTTACAAAATGATTGTGAACTTCGATATGCTTTGTCCTGGCATAAAAAATGGATACTGAGCTAAGGCATGAGCAACAACATTATTACACCATAACTAAAATATTAACTAATTACATATTCAACTACTTAAAATGAACCATGACAAGATCTCCAAATATATATATATATATGAAATTACAAAAGGGAAGCATAATCCTTGATGGTTATGAAAGGCACTCCTAATTTGTTAAGAGGGATGCATAACTATATGAAGTGAAAAGAGGAGATGCATTGTCTAGTATAAATATATGATGACAAAAATGAACTTGTAAAGAACTTTAAGCGAGCTAAATGCGAAAAAAATATACCTAGGTGTCTGAAGGTCCATCCTCTCGCTGCCCTCGACTCATCATTCTGTGGAGTTCAGACCATTTATCTTCCCACATTGATACTTGAGTAGTTAACGTCGTGTTTACTTCATTCATCTTCTGGTAATTTGCATTCATCTGTGTCATGTCACCTTCCATTTGGTCCACTTTATTTTCCAATTCTCTTTCATATTGTGCAGATGATGTGACACTAGATGATGAGCTAGGTTTTGGGTCCTAACGAAGGCCTTTAATGTGGCCTGATCGATGACCCAAAACCTGTTTACAAATTTCGACACTGGTCATCGTTGTCGATCCTTCTTGAGACGATGCTTCTATTAGCTTTTTCATTTCCAACTACATTCATGTTGGAATGAAAAGAACAAACATAGAAAGAAAGACATAAATTCAAGCAGGTTTGATAAGGAAGAACTTACATATGCATCTATTGCTTTATCGTTCACCTAACCATCTTTGACGTTGAAATGACTTTCATGGAATAACTCCACTTGGTCAACATCATGACCCGCTTTCTTTTTCTACAAATCAAATATATGCAAGCTATGAGTCATAACAATGAGATCATGTAAATAATAATGAATTTTCATCTTACCATTTCACTTTGCACTTGGGTAAACGACTTCGACCTGGTTCGATGAAGATACAGGAGGCTTGCTCGACTCTTCTTGTTTGTCTCCGTCGTCTTCTACAACAATGTTATTCGGTACAATTGAGATATATATATAAGTACAACACCAAAAAAAAGTATCTTCCATTTAGAAGTTTCCCATTTGTCGCATCAAATTTTCTAATCTTCTTGATTTGTTAACCTCTTAGGTGAACATGCACGAGCTTCTTCTAGGCTCTCAAAATTTGAATGTATTATGAAATTGTCGCAAAACGTACTTTCTCACATGTTTCTTTGTAACATCGACATCAAAAAGTTCCTGCATCGTTAATAATAGAATGTGTAAGCATACATATTTAACTTAAATATCATCCGATTGAATAAAAAAACGTGAACTTACCAATAATCGATCTATGACATGCTCCTATACTTCTACCGATACCTCTCTCCAGTCTTTATAATGCACTGGAATTATACTTCGAGTAATGGTACCGATTAAAAGAATTTAGCTTGAGAGGATGAAAACAAGAATGATCTTCAATTAGAAACTTGCAAGCTCGTTTCTCAAAAGGATACAAAGCTAAATGAAAAAATGCTACTGAAATAGACAATGAAAGGCTTGGTTATGGAAAACTTTCCATTAACATTCTGCTACAATAAAAGGAATAAAAAACAAAGGAATAATTAAGAATTGGTAATGCCATTTGGGAGAGTTACTCAGAAGAAAGGAGAGCAATGAGCATTATTGCCTTGAAATTACTCCAATAAGGTAAGTCAATTGTTGTTAACTCTCTCAAATAACCTTGTTGTCTAATTCACGGTAATGGGGGAGATTTCTCTAATTAAGGTGTTTTGTTGCTGTCAACAACTTGTTTGGAATATTTGTTGGAATATCCATTGGAGTGGCTGAGCTGGTAGCTTAGGTTGCTGAGATGGTTTATGGTGTGGTCTTTTTTGTTGTGGACATGGCATGCTTATGAGTGTTGTTGCAATGGTATTTATCATCGTTTCTCAAACTCAAGGTAGTGAATTTTGATCGCTTTACTGAATTTTGTTGATGGTGTGGTCTTTTTTGTTGATGGTTGATGGCTTTACTGAATTTTGTGGTGTTAGCACATACAAGTTTTCCACTACTTTCATCGACCTCAATCTTAATTCTCCCATTAAGATGGACATGACGATCCAATTCAATGTTTTGACTGTGTCCTCTTGTCCGCTTTCCTGGTGTCCTGAACCTCGCCCTCACCCTCAGATATGAATCCTACCATACTAGAGAAAAGCTTCAAAATGGAGTTGAATTAAATGTTGTGCAACTTCATTTATGGCAAACAAAAGATGCATTTAATGAACTCAAGTGCAATAAATGCTTCATTAAAGACAAGCCAAGCTTCATTTATGCAACAAGAGTTTCAAGCTACATCAAGGGGGGCTTCATCTATGCATGAGAGCTTACAAACTTTATGTAGGGTGATTAAAAAAATCAATACTCGGGGTTATAGATATTTTAATGTAATTTTCAGTTTTAAAGTCTTATTTTCAATGATTTAGGTTACAAAATAGCTAGTGGGCATCATGGTATTGATGTGGATGAAAGTTACAACCTTTCAATTGACCATAGGTTACTCTAGGTTGATTTTGAGGCTATAAAGCATTGTAACTTGTAAGGAGAAAAGAAAGATTGAAAATGTAATCAAAAGGAGCCTTTGTGCTTTATTATAGCCTAGAGCTATGTTTCTTTGCAATTCTATGTCGATTAGGTTGCATGTTTAGAATCATTCAAGCTTGACTTGATCAATCTTGCTTGTGGAGTGGTTCGGATCTCATACAAGTTCTCTTGCCTTGAGATATTTGATCGACAAGGTAATCCGATTTTACTTTCCTTGAGTTGTTTCATAATTCATTTTGGGGTTTTTGAGATTGAGTAATCTAAAGGTCTTGTTTCTTTAATCAAGGTTTTTTAGATCCAATTGTCAAGGATTACTTAGCATTTTGCAATCGAAATCTTTTGCTTCTTTGATTGCATTTTGATTTGGGATTATTTGGGATTTGTGATATAAAGGTCTTGTTTTATGAACAAGGTTGTTAGTTTTTTCAATTCCTTTTTAAATTTCTTATCATTTGGTATGAGAGCCAAAGATTCTGATTGCAAAATGTTAAGTAACCCTTGACAATTAGATCTAACAACCTTGATTAAAGAAACGAGTCCTTTAGATAACACAATCTCAAAGACCCAAAAACGAATTTTGAAAATCAAGTCAAGGAAAGTAAAATTGGATTACCTTGTCGATCAAACATCTCAAGGCAAGAGAACATGTATGAGATCCGAACCACTCCACAAACAAGATTGATCAAGTCAAGCTTGAATGATTCTAAGCATGCAACCTAATCTACATAGAATTGCAAAGAAACATAGCTCTAGGCTACAATAAAGCACAAAGGCTCCTTTTGATTACATTTTCAATCTTTCTTAACCTTAGAAGTTACAATGCTTTATAGCCTCAAAATTAACCCAAGAGTAACCTATGGTCAATTGAAAGGTTGTAACTTTCATCCCCACCAATACCATGATGCCCACTAGCTATTTTGTAACCTAAATCATTGAAAATAAGACTTTAAAACTGAAAATTACATTAAAATATCTATAACCCCGAGAATTGATTTTTTTAATCACCCTACATAAAGTTTGTAAGCTCTCATGCATAGATGAAGCCCCCTTAATGTAGTTTGAAACTCTTGTTGCATAAATGAAGCTTGGCTTGTCTTTAATGAAGCATTTATTGCACTTGAGTTCATTAAATGCATCTTTTGTTTGCCATAAATGAAGTTGAACAACATTTAATTCAACTCCATTTTGAAACTTTTCTCTAGTATGGTAGGATTCATATCACCCTCAGCCTCACCCTGAGTCTGATGTAGATCCTGAAACAAGGACAAATTACTGAATTAGATAAATAATATTTATATTTTTTAGTACAAGCTTTCATATGATATAAAAATTACCTAATGCCTCGGTCGCGCCCTGCTCAGTGGAGGAACCGATAGTCTATGGAGTAATAAATTTGTCTCATGTTCTTGCTTAGGGCGTGCCATAACTCTAGAATCTTGCAAAAGATAAAAAAAAATCTCAACATATATGAAGCATGCAATATTAGAATGTGAAATCTAAATACAGAAGTTATACACTTATTCGTTATTCGAGTCATCGAAATCTGAATGTTGAAATGAACCCAAACTCTCTTCAGTAGATGTTTCTACATCCTCAAGTTCGTTGTTTATAAAGTCGTCGACATGTAGGGATGATATACTCTTAATCAACTGCTTTTGAATCGTTTTATGCTCAACAACACTAGGATCAATATCATCTCTACACAATGTGGCATCTTGAATAGATTCATCAACCTCAGTCACACTGGGTACTTCTACCAAATCCATCTCATCATTTTCTATGTCTTTAGCTTCTAGAACGTCCCATATGATCGAGTTTATTATGGACAGTTTGTACAACTTTCCAATTATTACCATGTTTATGGTTGTTAATGTAGAAAACTTGTTTGCCTTAAGTAGCAAAGATGTAAGGGACATCCATATACTAAAAATTGGGATGTATTGATTGCCTTAAACCCTAAATCCACCTACATTTTATTCTTTTTAGCATCTGTGTCAAACCATTACATTTGAAAAGGATCACACATATTCTCTTGGTGTATTCTAATTCCAAAACTTCATGCAATACACCGTAATAATTCATGTCATCTTGTTCAGTTTCTCCGACCACCATGATTCCACTATTTTGAGTGGTCCGACGATTCTCACGCTCTATACAGTGAAAACACGTTCCATTAACAAAGCAGCCACTATAAGTGCAAACCAGATTATTAGGCCCCAGTGATATTGAGTAAATATCATCAGATATTTCTCCACTTTCAAGTAATGAGTACATTTGTTCCTATAAGGTGGCATAACTTATATTCAACACAATACTGGAGTGCAATAATCAAACATTAAATAACTAAACTTACATGGGCTCTGAGCCAATAAGGAAATCAATCTTGGTGTCTTCTATATAATGATGGAGATCTGATTCCCTTGAGCAGCGGAAACGTGATTGGGATCGTTAATGTTCTTGATTGTTTTACTTAAAACAAAAAAAAAAAGTACATTGATAAATAATACAGAACAAGCATAAAATTCTAATCCTATTAGATATGGATAATAGCATACATGCAAACATATTACGTTTAACAATTAAACTAAGAAGAGAGGTGAATAATTTACCTTTGTAGCTTTTTCGCAGCAACTCCTTGCTCCACGATAAACAGCAACAAGGAAGAACTTCTCTGTTTTTCTTTGTGTAACAACACCACCACTTGGATCACCTCCTATATCTCTGAGTTCTACTTAGATCCTCCTTGGTGTGAAGGATTCCAACTTTTGGAAGAATTTTGGGAATTCTAGAATTGAGAGAGAGAGAGAGAATTTTTCCTTCTGTAAGTTCCAATCTGATTGATCGATCGATCAAAATGAGCAACCCCCTTCTCCCTGTTAAACTGTCGATAGGGAAAAGGGGAGGGGTAGTGGGGAACGTGTCTGGATGACACGTTCCCTCATTTATTATTAAAATAATAATAATAATATAATTAAATCATATTTAATTATTCATTTAAATCATATTTAAATAATACAAATTAAATATCATATATTTAATTTAGATTAAATCTCATTTAATCATATTACCCCTTTAACCTATAGTTTTAATGTACATCCAGTGCACATTAAATTTTATCCAATAGTTTGCAAATGTGAATCACATTCACATTTAATATAATATTTGAACTCTTTCAAATATTCAATTCTCTCATATAACTTAATATGAATCATATTCACATTAAATTTATAATGTATAGTTCCAAAACTATATATTATATCGTATCAATATACATTAAATTTATTCCCTAATGAATTTGAACATTTCAAATTCAGATGATCTAAGAACCCTTTACGAGCTAGAAGGTGGACCTAATGGACCTACTGGATCGAAGCTCCAACGACACGAGATTGCTTTGGTTAATCTCATTAACCTCTCAATCAACATTCGTTAATCATGGGAACACTCCACTAAAGTCCCACAAATTTGCACTCTTCTCACCGCAGAGATATATTTTTGTGTCCATGGATATTGACCAATAACAACAAGTCAATCCTTCACGAATGTTCATAACACCAATCAATCAAATTACCGCTTTACCCCAGGGTTACATCTTGTGCCTTATGTACCAAAGGTCCTCTAATGAACAATTTTTGTGTGGTCCTACTAACAAACAAAGGTCCCTCTTGGGCCGGTGAGAGGGTCGAGCCCTTTTTCAAGTCCCGAGACACCACTTAAGGGAACATTCCTCTACTTACCCTAGTAGGCGGGAAGGAGTGAATTCCATCTTGCTAAGTTAAGTTCCCAACCGCTCACTCGGTCTTGTCCCCAAGAAGGTAGGCATATTGAGTCGGCGAATCCGCCACTCTCACCCATACTAGTCAAAGGACAATCCCTCGCGAACAAGAGTTCGTAACCTGCTCAGGATTGAGATCAAGTTGCCTAGGTCATCCTAGTGAAATAGAAACCTAACTAGTCAACAGAATTACAATTAGAGGTTACTATTTCGTGGTCCGGTCTTATGTAATCTCATTGCATAGGATATCCCCACTGACATGTCATCTACACGAACAAGTTAGGATCACAGTGTTTGTATCAAATACAAAGTGGGCCACATCCATAGTTTTACCAGGGTAAGGTACCCAAACCTTATCCCCTAGCTATAGACCCTTTAAGCTGTGTCTCGAATCGAGATCCTTTTTATGTACATTACATTCAGTTAAAGATTCATTTAACAGCCTTGGATGTTTAGTTTATTGGATTTAGGGTTTAAATAAAGGCAAACTCGTCGATAACGAACAATAACACTTTATTAAAATAATAACATTTTATTACATTAATTAGAACATAATTACAAACTACGCGTTTTAGGGCACAAATCCCAACATATAAGTCAAATGTGGTATCTGTTCTAGTACGAATCAATCTCAAATGTTGCCTATTTAATTTGTAATATTCAAAAGAAAAATGATGTTAGGCATTTATATACTTTGAACTTGAAAATAAAGTATATGAGGTAAAGTTATTATATTCAAAAGGTACCTGCAATAAGACTCAATCTCATAATAATTGTTCAATATATATCAATGTGTCATTTGCTTCTCATTTTTGGATAACGTTCTCAAGACTGAACCCGCTAATGGTCCTGCACTTTGGCTGAAGCATTCAAAATCTCCAAAGATCTCGCGTTCAGGTATTGAGTCATTGTTAAGTGGATCCCTATTGAACCTTGTTTCTATTCCATTTAGATACATAGAGTAGAAAGTCAAACATTCATCCATGACGAATGCTTCTGCTATGGAACCTTCGAGACAAGCTTTTTTTTGTACATATTGTTTTAAGGTTCGTAAGCTTCCCTCTACAGGGTACATCCAACTATAGCTGACTGGACCAACAATCTTTGTTTCATATGATAAGTGAACTGCAAGATAGATCATTACATTAAAAAATGTTGGTGGAAAGATCTTTTCAAACTTACAAAGTATAAGCACATATCTGCTTCTAACCAGTCCAAGTTACTGATGCGTATTATTTTTTCACATAAATCACGAAAGAAATTGCATAACTCAACAACAGTTGTACACACATCCTTTCGTAAGCATGCTCGAACTAGAATAAGAATAAGTTATTGGAGCTGAATATGTGAGTCGTGAGTTTTTAACCCATACAGTTTCTCATCGTTGACACTCATGCATCATGATATGTTTTAGACAAACCCATCAGAGAATTTAACTGATTTCAAAAATTTACAAAAATCAACTCTCTCTCTAGCAGTCAGTGTATACGCAACATGCGGTTTTACAATTTTATTTCCTTGCTTTTGTAAGTGTAAGTCTTTTCGTATATTTAAGTGTTCAAGATCCAAACGAACTTTTGTCGTATCTTTTATCTTTTCTTAAATATTCATCAGAGTTTCGAGCAAATTGTCGCATACATTTTTTTCGATATGCATGACATCCAACTTATGTCTTAATAAGAGTTTAGACCAATAGGGGAGCTCAAAGAATATACTCTTTTTTGTCTAATTAATAGTGCATTTTCTTTTCTTGTCTTGTTTAGAATGGTGGTTACTTAACACTGGAAAGTTTAGCGCATTTACTTGATGTAGGATCTCATCTCCATCCATTACAACTGGTGGAGGTCTACACTCTAATTTTTCGTCATGTTGTTTACTTCTATGCCAACTATGGTTATCTGGAAGATAACGTCGATCCCCCATGAAAGATATTTTTTCTCTTATCCTAAAAGATGATGTGTCTTCTTTACAAATATGACATGCTTGATAACCTTTAGTACTCCATCCCGATAAGTCTCCATATGCAGGAAAGTCATTGATGGTCCACAACAAACATGCATGTAGTTGAAAGTACTTCCCAGTCACACAATCATAAGTACGCACACCATTATTCTACAACTTCTTCAACTCCTCAATCAATGGATGCAAATAGATATCAATTTCTTTTCCAGGGGACTTCGGTCCAGGTATAAACAACGACATGAAAAAATTAGTTTGCTTTATACACTTCCAAGGTAGTAAATTGTATGGAACAAGCACCACAAGCCACATGCTATAAGAAGTACTCATATTCCCGAATGGATTGAATCCATCTGAAGCTAATGCTAATCGAACATTCCTTGGATCCGAAGCAAACTGAGGAAACTTTTTATCAAAATGTTTCCACCATGCAACATCGACTGGATGTCGTAACACAACCTCAGTTTCAACTCGTTTATCCTTATGTCATCTCATTTCAGAAGCAGTATGTTTTTGTGAAAATAATCGATTCAACCATGGTATTAGCGGGAAATGACTTAAAATCATATGTGAAATTTTCTTACCCTTCCCATCCTTTATTTTAAAACAAGACTTATCACATATTGGACAATTTTGGCAATCAACAAACTCTTTCCAAAATAATATGCAGTCATACTTGCAAGCATGGATGAACTCATATCCTAGTCCTAAGTCACGAAGCTTTCTCTTAGCTTGATAGAATGTACTAGTTGGAAATGCATCTTTCAATAATTCTAATAACATATCAAAGGACTTGTTACTCCAACCATTGAGTACCTTGATATGCATCAACCTCACTACGAAGTTTAATGCGCTAAATTTAGTACAACCAAGGTACAATTGGTTACGTGCTTCGACCATCAACTCCTCAAAATTCTTTAAAGTATCCCTTTCTTCGACATTAGCTGGCATTTCATCTCCAAATTCTTCTTCATCATCTACATTTTCTTCCCTTTCTACCATCGCCCCCTACAAATCATTTAGAAGCTCAAACATCTCCTCGTCATCATTGTGAGTAGTATACTCTCTACTTAATTCATCACCTACTAAAGAGCTTATATCCCTTTGAAATCGAGCTAAGTTTGTTGGTTCTCCATGATAAACCTATTGAGTGTATGAGGGAGATATCTCATAAGTAAATAAATATTGTTCTACCCCGTCCAATGACTGCGACATTGAATTCTGGCAATTCTTGCATGGACATCTCGTTTTTTCTGCCTCATTTAGATGACACTTTGTCACTTCTTGAAATTATGCTACTCCTTCAATATATTCTCCCGAGAATCTATCTCTAAGCTTAATCCAATCCTTATTCATTCTCTCGTATACTTTACACAAAACTTTTTGAATTGGTACGAACAGACAAAGTTCAATCCTATAGGAATTATGACAAAAAGTTAGATTTCGAGGAAATAAAAGCTAAGGATCTTTTTTAGGAAATAAAAACTAGCTTAGAAGGCATCTTGAGGTCATTTTAACTTACTAAATATAAAAAAAAGTACACATTTTCTTGGAACTTGTAATGATTGAAGAACAACTTCCAGGTAGTGTTTTTAAGGCGACCCAAGGCATGCACCTAAGGCAGGAGGCGAGGCAACCTTTGGCCATTGCGCCTTGAAGGAAGCCAAGCCGAGCACCTTCAACCAGGCGCTCGCCTGACTACGCCTTTTGTCGCCTTATTGTGTCTCTGCCATTTGCAAGAGATAAAAGAGGAGAAGAAGTAAAAGAAAAGTAAAAAAAAAAAAAAATACATACGAAGAAGAGAAATAAGAATCGTTGGTTGATGGAAGAAAAAGATGAATAATGAGTAAAGAAGAAAAGGCAGAAGTAAAGAAGAAAAGGCAGAAGAAGAGTAAAAAGAAGATGAAAAGTTTGAAGCATGCATAATTGAAAGTGTAACTAAAGAGAGCTTGTTGTATACCAAATCCATGCATTACATCTTCTCTATGATTGGTTTAATGTCTTGGTGGTATCATTTTTCAATGAATATTTTCTATTAAGGTCTTGGTGGTATCACTTTTGTCACAGGCTCACTCTCACAACACATGTTTTTCTAAATATCTCCACACTTTACTAATTTTTCTAAATTCCTTCCTTCTATCCTAATCATGTAAGTTCATTTTTATATGAATATTAAATAGTTTTGTTAATATTTTCATATATTAAAAATTAACTTATTTTTTTATTATTATAGATAATATTTATTTAGCAATTTATTAATTGCGCCTTGCTTTGCTCAAGCAACGCTTTTTTGTCGCCTCTCGTCTTGAGGCTATTAAGAGGCTTGTCGCTTTAGAACACCCAACGCTTTGAAAACACTGCTTGCCGAAAGCTCTAAAGATCCATCAACGCTTCCAAACAAGTGCAACGATGATCGAATCTAACAAAAATTCCATAATAGTTGAATAACTTTCAAAACTTCTAAAGATCGAGCAACACTTTCAAAGAAGTGGTTTAAATATAATATAACCTATTTAAGTAGTTCAAGAACTTCAAAAAAAATTCCAAATAGCCAACAATTATAATGTCTAAGTTGAACCAACAATATATACGTGTCGAAACTCACTCTAGATCCAATAAACTCACCCAAGCATACTCTCAATCCCACAAACACACCTAAACAAACTTCAAATCTTACAAACTCACTCAAAGTACTAAAACAAAACAAAAAAAAAATTGTTGAAACTTACCTAAGCACACGTCAAATATCACAAACTCACCAAAGCTTAATTAAAGGATAACAAAGCATATTTAACTCAATCGACCTCACTCGATATCCAACAAACTCACCCAAACAATACACTATCAATTCCACAAACACACCTAAAACACACTTTAAAATCTCACAAACTTACTCAAAGTACCTAAACGCATAATAAGATTGTCTAAAACTTACAACACACTCTAAATATCATAAACTCACAAAAACCTATTTGATAACAAAATGTATCTAAACTCACTCAATCTCACTCCATATCAAACAAACTCATCGACACACACTCTTAATCCCACGAACAAAAACTCAAGAAACAACTCAAGAATAACCTCCAAGAAGTTCCAAAGATCCAACAATTTCCAAGAATTGGTTCAATTATGATTGGACCTACCAAAGATCCTACAATATAGTTAAATAACTTTCAAGATTTCCAAGCTTCAAAAGAAGTGGTTCAAATATGATCTAATATAGCAAATATTGAGTATGAAGAAGATGAACTTGAATATGGAGTTTAAGATAAGGAATGAAACATTTATCTAAGTCTAATGTCCCAATCCAACAATATTGAAACTTTACTATAAAAGACAGTACACCTAGATTGTTAAGTTAGATAAACTTTAATATAATCAATTTTATAAGTGATATGCAACACCACCTTCACTAAGTAATCCTACAGTGAAGAAAGTTGCCGACAAGCTGGCAAGTTTTGTGGCTAAACATGAAAGGAAATTTGAGCATGTTACCTGCCAAAAAAATCCTGGAGATACACCTTTTAAGTAAGTTCTTGCCGTTGTTAAAAAAAATCCATTCATTGTTCTTTCTCAACATTTCCCTTTCTGCTGCTACTTCTTTCAAGTACCTATGGCTTCAATTGGTATTTGATGCTTAGCTTCTGAAAATTGATCTATTAACAAAATGTATATTATGTTTGCATATTTCTGTTTGATGAAAGTCTGCAGATTACAAATACTAAGAATATCAGCTAGCTGAAGAAGAAAAAGCTCTTTCACAGACCGTTGAATCTAAATTATCCAATGGTTTGGGCTTCTCTTTTGGTTCTCATTGTATATCCGTTGAAAACAAGAATTGGTGTCAATGAAAGTCCTGTTACATTCTGGTGTTAGTTTTGTTTTTGTTTTTGTTTTTTTTAATTTCCATAAGTTTCTTAGGGATAGGCATTCGTGTACTTTTAAACTGAGGAACTTTAGGTATCAAGTTGAAGAATTTTTGGGATTAAAAGAAATATATATATATTCTTGGAGAAGACTTCTGATCTTATTTTTCATGTAATTTTTTCCCATGAAATACAAGGTCTCATTTTTTATGAAAGACATTAGTCTATAGGGGCTGCCTGCATTATTTTGGGAGATTGAATTGTTTTTCACATCCATTTTCTCTTTTTCTATTTGTAGATGATGGGAGCACGCAAACTTCTAAGTCAAAGACTGGCACTCAGAAATCTTTCCAGCAGTCTTCCTCATCAAATTATCAAACTCCCTAAATTGAGTATGAAGAAGATGAACTTGAATATGAGTTTATGATAAAGAATGCAACATTTATCTAAGTCTAATGTCACAGCCCAATAATATTGAAACTTTACTATAAAAGTCAATACACCTACTATGTTAAGTTAGATAAACTTGATTGTTTTCACCCTAAATTTGTGATGAAATAGAATGTACAAGTTAGATAAACTTGATTGTTTTCTCCCTAAATTTGTGATGAAATAGAATGTACAAGTAAATTTTTTAACCCATTTTTTTTTTTGTAAGTGTTACCAATCCAACACACACTCCCACAATAAAACAAACAAACATAAAAACAAAACAAAGAAAGCAAACCTTGAGATAAGACAAATCAAGAACCCTCGAATCGAAGAACTTCTTACAGAAAAGGGGTGCACAAAAGTTCAACACCACGATTAAAAACCTGCAAGCTCCCAAAGACAAAAAGAATACATTTTTTTTTTACAAGGCGACAAAAGATTCATTGAAATAATGAAGGAAAAAGAGACGAATACTCAAAATACAAACTCGAAATAGTAGAGAACCAAAAAGAAGGAAAAAGGATTACAAAGCATGAAAAATGTCATCAAACCAAACTAAAATCAATAATTGAACAACCACAAAGAATTGCACACCAAACTGAGACCTTGAACCAAACCCCCCAATATGTAAAAAAATGTAAGCTCTTCGTCATTCAAACCTATTTAACCAGACTCCTAAGCTCTTTGAAAAGCAAGAAAAAATTTCAATGAGCAAAGGAGGAACCCCCACCAACTGACACTTAATTACTTGAAACAACGTTACAAACTGATCCACGTTTGCAATTGTTGGGATGTATGCCCTAAACTCTTGTAGTTTGTATGCATTTGATATTAATAAATAAAAGTTATTTATCCACTAAACCTTGTATTCTCGCATTTATAAACTTAATCCAATAAACTAAGCTCCAGGGTCATAGTTATGAGATCTTGAACGGAGTGTAGTGGACACACAGGTAGGATCACGTTCAAGTAAATGACCCAAATGGTCTATAGTACATGGATCAGGTTGGGAACCTCTTGCTGGTAACACTATGGATGTGACTCACTTTGTATTTTATACAAACAAGGTGATCCAGCTCGTTTGTGTAGTTGACATGCAAGTGGGGGCATCCTGTGCAATGAGTTTGTACAAGACCAGACTGTGAATTATTAGACTACTGTAGTAACACAGTTAACAGATTAGGACTAATAATTCGTAGATGACCATTAGTGACTCAACTTTAATCCTGAGCGGGTTACAGACTCTTGTCTACGGGGGTTTGGCCTTTGACTAGTACGGGTGAGAGTTGCCAGAGTTGCCGACTCAATATGCCTACCTTTTCAGAGGCAGAACCTCGTGGGTAGCTGGGAACTTAACTGCGCAAGAAGGAATTCACTCATTCCCGAGCTAGGGAATTTAGATGGGTTGTTCCCTCAAGGGTTGAATCCAGGTCTTGAACAACCGCACCCCACCCTCTCACTGGCCCGAGAGGGACGTTGTTTATGGTAGGACCATAAACATATTGTTCATTAGAGGATCAATGGTACTTAAGGTGTAAGAGGTAGTCACAGGAGTAAAATGGTAATTTGATCCAACTGTCATTACGAACGACCTGTGAAGTGTTGACTCACGGGCATTGGCTATATCAATGGACACAACTTGTCCTACAGTGAGGAGAGCGCAACTACGAGTCTATAATGAAGTGACTCGTAGTTAATGAATGTTGATTAACGGGATCAAAGAGTTTGATCAGTTAATCTCAAATCATTGGAGCTCATGATCTGTAAGTCCATTAGGTCCCTCGGTTGGCTCAATATGGAATTAATGAGGGTATAGAGTTTTTGAATGAATTTGAAGTGTTCAAATTCATATGAAGGGATTTTATGTCAATTATATGTGATATAATTGATATAATATATAGTTTGATGTGAATATGATTCATAATAAACTATATTATTGCCTAATTATGGAATTATGACATAATTAAGAAATTAATGTTGAGAGATTTGAAAATTGAATTTGATTCAATTTAATTCCAGATTATGCAAATGTGATTTGCATATTAAGGTATATGATACCTTATATTAAACAAATATGATTTGTATAATATATGGTTGTGGAAGTAGTGGGATAAATAGGTGGAGAATTTCTCTTCACCCTCACCCACTATAAATAAATGTTTTGTGAAACATTTTGCAATCACTTGAGTCACTTTTTGGATTTGTCAAATTCAAAACTCTCTCAACTCTCTCAAATTCTCTCTAAAATTCGCTTTTCCAAAAGGATCCCACAATCCTCCCTCTTCCTTGAGAACAATCGATAAGACGTCTTGGAAGTGTCTAAGTTCGTGATCGATTCGGGATCTTGAGAACGTAGAGAACACGGGAGGGATTACAAGAAGAAAGTTATTAGGTATTACAACAATGTTTAGATTAAGTTTGGGGGTGAGATGTGTTGTTTATCTGTTGTGACTGTCCTGAGTATGTGTTGAATTGCTGATTGATCTTATGCTTAAGTATGATTAGGATGGCCTAGGATGAGATCTAATTGAAAATTTTTGTAATTCTACTGAAACCTGAGAGCATGATATGAATCTAAGTTAATTTAAAAATTTTCTTGAGTTTTCCTGCAATATGTTGCACATAGCCTATGTTCCTGTAGTTTTGAATGCTTAGAACAAAGTTATTAGGTTTAGAAGTTTGATGTCACCTCGATAGGTCTAAGGAATGATTTAAGAGTCAAACTGCAGGATAGGGTGAATTACAATATGAAGTGCATGATCTATAACATTTGTGCATTATGTAAAAAAAAAAATTTGTCTTTTTGTTTATGTCGTTAAAGAAAAAAATCGTGAGGACAAAAATAGCTACCTTCACTATGATCAATTAGCCCACTCATTGAGCGAGTGCTCTAGGTAAGGGTCCCTGCAATGGATGTGTGAAAGCTAGTGTCCTTGCACAAAAAAAAGAAGAAAATAGAAAAAATGACATAAAAAAAAGTGATTAAGTGCTGAGTAAAGTTGTTAATTTCTTGAATGTGGGGAGACTCAAGGATTAGAAATTATGACCAGTGTAGGGGAAAGTTGAATGGAAAACCTAATAAAGTTGTTTCGGGCTTAGTAGAGATGAAAGGAACAGAGGCTAATCACACACACGTAAGAACACTTAGGAAAAGTTTTAAATTGCTTGTTGAAGTATCATGTTTGATCGTTTCCTCTGATTGCTGAAATTTCCTTTTAAATCTCTGAGGTTTGAGTCTAATGTATGCATAAGAAAGATCTTATGTTTAATTCTGTTTTTGCTCTGGACTAGCAAAAGTTTAAGTTTGGGGGTGTTTGATAGCACACAAAATGTGTTATCCTTAAGCTTAAAATTTGTTAATTTTTTTTTATAATTTTATGGCATTTACGTGTTTAAATCATTGAATTTCAGGTTAAGAGCATTTACAGACCATTTGGAGTATTTTGCAGTGTTCGAGTTAAATTCAAGGCTTTTAGAGCTAAAAATGACATCAAGTGGAAGGAGAAGGGCCAATTCAAGCTTTTTTACCCTAGGTGATGGCGTTGCAACACCATGTAGGGCGTCGCAACGCCGATGTTGTGGAATTCTGGCACATTGAAGGCGTGAAGACGACGTTGCAACGCTGCTTGTAGCGTCACAATGTCGGATCGATAGCAGTCGCGCACGTTAGGATAGCAGCGATGCAACGCCACAGGGAATTTCCATATTAATTGCCGCCTAGGGCACGACGTTGCAACGTCGTGCCAAATTTTTGTATAAATACATCATATTGTATCCATTAGAAAGGAAGCCGAATTGTATAGAATATTTTAGACCTATTTTCGACTCTCACTAAAAAATGAGCAGAATACTATTCTTCGGGGGCCAAGCACGTGAGAAGAGGTTCGAGATCGTGACGGGAGCTCGAGAACGAGGGATCGACATCTTCACCGATGAGTTTTCTTTCTTCTTCCTTTTCATTTATAGTTTTGTTATAAACTGTAGTATGATATTAACTTGTTTTGATAGTGATTATGAGTAGCTAATTGTCGTAGTTAGGGGATTGATTAACATGTTTTGAACTTATTTAAGTACGTATTGAACTTATGTTTGTGTTGCTTTATTTTTTTCAATTCTTTCTTAAATTACTTGCTTTTCTTTGGCCAAGTTTAGCATGATTTGGTGGTTTAAGTTGATTCGATAGAATAGACTTAGATTAGAGAAAAGTTACCAAAACCTTTAGTAATCTGAGCATGATAGTGACTTAGGTTCTCTGGGAAACGTTTTAAGAAGTTACCTAATGTCATGCATACTTTTAAAATTCATAAGGTAACTTTAGGATTTATTGTTATGCATGAGAAACATCTGAGATCGAGAGACTCTTTTGAATATCTTTACTTCTTGTTTATAATCTCGCAACCATAGTTCATTGCATGTGCTAAATAAGGAATTAACTTGTGAAATCAATTCCCCTAACAATTCTTGCATATTCGTGTCTCCCCTGTATATTAATCTTTTTATCTTTATTTTCACCTTATTTCCAATTTATGTTGCTTTAGATAAAATTTAGAATAAGTATCTTGGTAGTTAATCAATCTAGAAAACCATTCCTGAGGACGTTATACTCTAAACTTAAAATCACTATATTAAAACTCAACCCGTATACTTGGGGTATTGCAATATTATTTTACGCAACAATAATATATTGGCAATAAATATATTGATAAGAAATTAGGCATGGGAAAAACAGTAAGCATGCTGGAAAAATCTCTAAACTGAAAGGAAAAGTAAATTACCTTTGTAGCTTCTGGTGTAGCAACACCCTTTGCTCCTCTGTGACAATACGCATAACAACTTCTTACTATATTCTTCTTCCAATAAGACACCACCAGTAGAAGTTCACTCCCTATCCTCTGAGTACTTAGATCAAAGCCTTGTGGGAGGCTTCCAAATTTTGGTAAAGGAAAAATTCTTGAGAGAGAATTCTAGAGAGGGAGAGATCAGATTTTTCACCAAGGAAAATCAATCATCGATTCTTCCTTCTCCCATCATCCACTGTCTTTATCGATAGAGTGTGGGAGAAGAAGAAGGGAGAGGGGAACGTGTCAGTTTAATTAATTAATCTTAATTAATTAATTAATATAATATTAAATCAATATTTAATTAATATTTAATTAAATAAACCTTACATAACCTAAAGTTTTAATTAATTTTTCCTTCTAGGCAGGATTCACCTAGTCTTAGATGAAAAAGATAGGTATTTTTGTTTGGAGAATTTTTTGCCTTTTACTTTGAGTGATAGCAGTTTTAAACATTTCGTGATTTAAAAGTGCTTTTGTTTCGATTGGTCTTAACACATACAAATTGTTTTCAAGTTTTGCTGAACAAATAACGTCTTTCTTTGAAATGAATGCTTCATTTACATTAAAAGAAATGGAATACCCTTATTCAATCAAACATGAGATAGATAATAAGTTCCTCTTAATCTTAGGAACTATGTACAAGTTTTCTAAAAATAAAAATCTATCTCTAAAAAATAACTTAACATCTCCCACTGCACGAGCTGAGAAAACGTCTCCCATTCCGACCCTGAGCGTCATCTCACCCTCTTTGAGCTCCCTGAAGGAACTAATTTTCTATAAGCAAGAGAAAACATGGTTAATTAGTGGCTCCTGAATCAAGTATCCAGGTAGTAATGTCATTTTCCACTAAGCAAGTTTCTAGAACTAGTGAATCATATTTACATTTCTTCTCTTTGAGCTCAGCAAGGTACTTTGGGCAGTTACACTTCCAATGCCCATCCACGTTGCAGTGGAAATATTTTCCTTTGTCTGCAACCTTGGCCTTCCCCTTGCCTTTGTCTGCAGCGGCAGGTGCCTTCCCTTTCTCTACTTTCTTCTTCTTCGGAGTCTTCTTAAGACCAGAAGAATGACTGCAGGGCTTAGTCCCAAAGGATGAACCCTTCTGGAACTTTCTAGAATGGGCAAACAGATTTCTCTCTCCCTCTACTGGTCCCTTATTCTTCATAAGAGACTGGTAAGTCTGCAGCTTATTGAGGAGGGTAGTCAGGTTGTACTGTATCTTGTTCATCACTGCATTGCTATGGAATTGCAGGAACCTTTTCAGAAGAGATTCTAGGATGAACGAGACCTCACTTTGCTCGTCTATGACCGCCTCGTTCATTTTGACCACGTTGAAGTGAACCATCAGATCGAGAATATGTTCTCTCATTAAAGTCCCCTCCTTCATATGTGCGTTATAAACGTATTTGAGGGATTTGTGTCGAATCTGTCCAGATGGTTGTCCAAACATATTATGTGGAGAACTCATGATCTCACGAGCTGAGACCATGCCCTCATGCTTCTTGGCCAAGACCTCAGATAAGCTAGCCAGAATATAGACCTTGGCCTTGTCATTGGCCTAAGTCCAGCGGTCATACGCGTCGTTAACGGTTTGAAGCGCGTTACGGATACAGATTTGAGGACATTCCTCAGTTAAAACAAATCGAAGGTTGTCAACAACCAGAATCGTATTCAGGTTGGACTTCCACGTAGCATAGTTATCTCCAGTTAATTTTTCACTAGCAATCAATGCAATTATCGAGGACGACATATTGAAAACAAAAATTGTTCTAATTAGTGATGCCTTAAACCCATTACAAAACCAATCAACTTTAGCAAAATTATTACAAAGAACCCTAGTGTTTAAACTTAAACCTTCTAATTTTGCAACGATACTTGAAGGGTTTAGAATAAAAGCCACTGTCGGGTGGTCAGTCACTCCTCCCCTGAATTGAGACATTCTCAGCTAAGTACCACTCCTAGAACATTTAATGTCCCAATGATCTTTAGCTACTGTTATTTGGCCAAAGATTTATTAACTAGCTTAACTCATCCCATCAATGTGTCCTACCATTTTTAGATCCAATAGGTTCGAGCCAACATGCTACCGTTAGAAAAGACAACTGTTAGCAAATTACCTAGGAGATCCTATCCATTTCTGGAGTTTGGGATGTTTCGATCCCTATAGTCAGGTCCTCCGTAGGGGTGGTTGCTCCCAAGGAAACACGTAGGCGGACTATAGAAATCTCACGCTGCGACCTAACGGAGGAGACCATAGGACACGTTGGCACGTGTCTTTCTCCCATTTACTATAAACACTTCCCTCACATTCACCTTGGTATTGAACCATGCAAACACCATCTGTAGGGGGACACCCTATTGACGCCAGGAGGCTGAGCATGGAACTCACAGTGTGAACTCTTGAGGATGCGAGAGCTAAAACTTGATGCGAACATCTCGTTTTCTCCCACTAAAGTATCCTAAAGATTTATGGTTAAGTTTAACTTAGGTAGATTCTGGCCAAACGAATCTATCTAAGTCTATGTCTATTATAACTTTTATAATGAGATCTTTAGCTTAATGTGTAGGTGTATAAACATTTTAATTACCAAGATATAATGCATGCTAATAAGATTACGGTTAATTCAACTCAAGTGTCGGGTCAGTTCCCAGGTAGGAGATGTTCCGTTAACCGTCAGCTTAAGTACCCCCAACCTTAGACATAACATCACCAGTAGAGTTTCCTTATAATCAATATCTTATTTGTCCTACTATATTTTAAACTATTTAAAATACTAAGTAAGACTAATTCCTAATCCTATTAGAAATTAAAACTTAGGTCTAATAATTTAAAACATTTTAAAATTAATCTTTTTCGACCGAAGCACCTATGTTATTGCATGCAATTGTTTATTATAGGTTACTGTTTCTAAAACCATTTATAACTATTATAAATTTTAATAATTAACCTATGACATGGTACTATGGTGAAAGATCCAACAATCATATTCTAATTGGATTCAAGCAACTCAACCATTGAATTATGAAATTCATAAAAATTAATACAACTACTTATATTAATCTAAGTAATTTCATGCTCCATGCTCTTCATTTTTCATATAGTTCATATATAACACTTATAACAAATAATTCATGAAAAATCATGCATTTTTATCCTCTAATATAACACTTATATATATATATAAATACATGTACATGCTTATCCTATGGTGGAAATTTATCTAAATGACATTCATAAAGCATTAAACAACCATTAAACCAGGATTTTTGATCCCCTAAAGTGTAAATAAATATAAAATTACAATAATTTTACATCTAAATCGATCCAAAAAACCTTGAACCGGACCTGAACCGCTTGAACCAGACTAAAAATGCACAGAACCAACCAATGTATTAACCTCCATCGGCATGACGTTGAGACGTTATGCCGCGCATCTTCACCAATCGTCATGGCATTGCGACGCTGTCACACAACGTTGCAACGCCATTGGTCCCTGGCGAAATCCTTCGATAAGCCTCACGACATTGCGACACTGTTCTTCAGCGTTGCAATGTCGAGGGTGGGGTTGCAACACCGCTGCGACTGTAGCTCCTCTATTTTTCAAAATTTTGCAGAAAACAACAACCAAAATCGCCCCGAGGTTGATCTGAATTGCTCCAAATCCATCACGAACGACCCATAAACAATTTACAGACTCAATTTGCACAAAATAATGTCCAAAGACGCAGGGGCCCCTACAAATTTGATCACAATCAAACACTGTAAATCTAAGACCAAAAGTTTCTAAACAGTTCAATGGCAACCCAAAATGCACAATCCCACCAAACCAAAATTTGTTTTGCCAAATAAAAATACGAGTTGGCTCGGATACCAATTGTAGGAATCTAGATCCCTAATACACAACGGAAACGAAATTGGATCGATAACTTAGTTTTGCTTTGGCAAATGCAAATACCAATATATTGGCAAAAAAATATGTCGATAAGCAATTAGGCATGGGAAAAACATTAAGCATGCTGGAAAAATCTTTAAACTAAAAGGAAAAGTGAATTACCTTTGTAGCTTATGGAGTAGCAACACCCTTTGCTCCTCTGTGACAATACACACAAGAACTCATTGCTATATTCTTCTTCCAACAAGACACCACCAGTAAAAGTTCACTCCCTATCCTCTGAGTACTTAGATCAAAGCCTTGTGGGAGGCTTCCAACTTTTGGTAAAGGGAAAAAAATCTTTAGAGAGAATTCTAGAGAGGGAGAGATCAGATTTTTCACCAAGGCTAATCAATCATCGATTCTTCCTTCTTCCATCATCCACTGTCTTTATCGACAGAGTGTGGGAGAAGAAGAAGGGAGTGGGGAACGTGTGACACATTCCCCATTTAGTTTAATTAATTAATCTTAATTAATTAATATAATATTAAATCAATATTTATTAATATTTATTTAATATAATATTAAATCAATATTTAATTAAATATACCTTATATAACCTAAAGTTTTAATTAATTAAATTAAATTAAATTAAATTAAATTAATTAAATTTACAAAATAATTAATTCATAAACCAAATATCATATATATATATATATATATATATATATTTAATTTAGGTTATGCATGATTAAATCATATTTAATTATACTCCTTTTAACCTATAGTTTTAATGTACATCTTATGCACATTAAATTTTAACCTATAGTTTTAAATATGAATCCTATTCACATTTAAGAAATATTTGAACTCCTTCAAATATTTCATTCTCTCATAAATTTATTTCAAATCATATTCAAATTAAATTTATACTATAAAGTTTTAATGTATATAAAAACTTTATATTATAATGTATCTCCATACATTAAGCTAATTCTCAAAGCGAACTTGAACATTTCAAAATCTAATCATTATTTAATATTCTAAGAACCCTTTACGAGCTAGGAAGTGAACCTAATAGACCTACAGATCAGAAGCTCCAACGATACAAGATTATTAGGTTAATCTCATTAACCCCTTAATCAACATTCGTTAACTGCGGGAACACTCCACTAAAATCATGCAGTTACACTTTTCTCACTGCAGATATATTTTGTGTCCATAGATATTGACCAATAACAACAAGTCAATCCTTTACGAATGTTCGTAACACCAACTGGGTGAAATTACTATTTTACCCCTGGGTTACATCTTTTACCTTAAGTGTCAGTGCTCCTCTAATCAACAACATGTTTATGGTCCTACCTATAAACAGAAGTCCCTCTCGGGCAAATGAGAGGGTTGGGCCCTTTGTTCAAGTCCCAGAGACACCACTTAAGGGAACACTCATTTACTTACCCTAAAGTCGGGAATGAGCGAATTCCATCTTGCTTGGTTAAGTCTCCAGTTGCCTGCTCAGTTTCGTCCCCAAGAAGGTAGGCATATTGAGTCGGCGTCTCGAGCCACTCTCACTCATACTAGTCAAAAGACAATTCCTTGCGAACAAGAGTTCGTAACCTGCTTAAGATTGAGATCAAGTTGCCTATGTCATCCTATTAAAATAGAAACCTAACTAATTAATGGAGTTATATCTATTGGTTACTATTCCATGGTCTGGTCTTATGTGATCTCATCTCATAGGATACCCCCACTTACATGTCGTCTACACGAACACGTTGGATCATTGTGTTTGTATCATATACAAAGTGGGTCATATCCATAGTATCATCAGGATAAGGTACCCAACCTTATCGCTTTACTATAGACCCTTTAGAATGTTTCTCGAACTGAGATCCTTATATATCTTCTACATTAGATCAAAAGATATGCAATAACCTAGGATTTTTTTATTATTGGATTTAGGGTTAATATAAGGCAATATTGAAAAATCAAGAAGAAAAACAATAACACTTCATTGAATTAACTAGAACAATATTACAAACTACGAGTTTTAGATCATAAAACCCAACAAGTCCATCCCTTCAGCAATATAGGTGTCTGGTTGTTTAAGAAGAAGACACGAAGTAGCTGAGGATAATACACACATATAGTTGTTAGGATCTAGGTAATAAAACGTGGCACATGCATGTGGTGGGACTAGAATAATTAGAGGTTATCGGTAGGAATCTCTCATCTCCGTGCCCTCTACCATGTAATTGTTGATGATAGAATAGATAAAGTGCAGAAAAAAAAAGAAACCTTCCCATTTAACATAAGTAGGATCACGTTCAAGTAAGTGACCCAAATGATCTATAGTATATGGATAAGGTTGGGAACCTCATCCTCGCAACACTATGGATGCGACCTACTTTGTATTCAATACAAACGAGGCGATCCAACTCGTTCATGTAGTTGACATGCGAGTGGGGGCATCTTATGCAATGAGATTGTACAAGACCGGGCCGTGAATTATTAGACTACTGTAGTAACACCATTGACAGATTAGGGCTAATAATTCATAGATGACCATTAGTGACTCAACCTTAATCCTAAGCGGGTTACGGACTCCTGTCTGCGAGGGTTTGTCCTTTGACTAGTATGGGTGAGAGTGGTCAGAGTAGCTGACTCAATAAGCCTACCTTCTAAGGGATGGAACTTTCTGGGTAGTTGGGAACTTAACTATGTAAGAAGAAATTCACTCGTTCCAGAGCTAGGCAATCTAGATGGGTTGTTGCCTTAAGGATTGAATCCAGGTCTTGAACAACAGGGTCTCACCCTCTCATTGACCCGAGAGGCACGTTGTTTATGGTAGGACCATAAACATATTGTTCATTAGAGGATCCGTGGTACTTAAGGTTCAAGAGGTAGCCAAAGGGATAAAACGGTAATTTGACCCAGTTGTGACTACGAACGACTTGTGAAGGGTTGACTCACGGGCATTGGTTATATCAATGGACACAACTTGTTCTACAGTGAGGAGAGTGCAACTACGAGTCTATAGTGGAGTGTAGTTAATGAATGTTGATTAACAGGATCAAAGAGTTTGATCAGTTAATCTCGAATCATTGGAGCTCATGATCTGTAGGTCCATTAGGCCCCTCGGTTTGCTCAATATGGAATTAATGAGGGTATAGAGTTTTGGAATGAATTTGAAGTGTTCAAATTCTTATAAAGGGATTTATGTCAATTATATGTGATATAATTGATATAATATATAGTTTGATGTGAATATGATTCATAATAAACTATGTTATTGCCTAATTATGGAATTATTGCATAATTAGAGAAATTAATGTTGAGAGATATAAAAATTGAATTTGATTCAATTTAATTTCACATTATGAAAATGTTATTTGCATATTAAGGTATATGATACCTTATATTATACAAATATGATTTGCATAATATATGGTTGTGGAAGTAATGGGCTAAATGGGTGGAGAATTTCTCTCCACCCTCACCCACTATAAATAAATGCTTTGTGAAGCATTTTGCAATCACTTGAGTCATTTTTTGGATTTGCAAAATTCCAAACTCTCTTAACTCTCTAAAATTCTCTCTACCCTCCCTTCCTTCAAAAGGTGAATCCCACAATTCTCCCTCTTCCTAAAGAACAACCGAGAAGATGTTGTGGAAATGTCTACCTCATTGACAGTTCATGATTTCGTAGAGATTGTTGAGAACGTGAGACTTCAAAGCTAACTTTCTCTTTCTCCCTAATTGCTTAACCTTTAGTATGCATGTTTGAGTTTAATTTTGTAATGTAATCGGGATAATGCGATTCAATTCAATTCCGTTGCGGGATTCTATCCCTTCATCCATGTAGTGAGATTTATTTACTGCAAGAGTGTATGAGAGTTAAGTTTTAGTATATAGATGATGAGTGGAAGAGTATCATCCTTTGTATTGTTTTTCTAAATCACTTAAGTATCATGAGCACAATTGTTCCATTTTATTCCGAGAAAGAATCAATCATTGAAAAAGAAGACTAAATCAAAAGTGCAACTAAATTAGTAAATGTAATGCTAAAGGAAATATCAAAGATCCTAGGTAATTGATTTTCACTAATTAAACACACAAGTTAATATCGATCAAACATGATGACATGAAAGAACAATCTAATAAAAAACAATCTTAACATAATCTTGGTAGCAGACGATCTTAAGTTTGTGCTCACTAAGGAGTGCCCTCAGGTGCGAGGCTCGAATACGTCATGAAATGTTCGTGATGCATACGATAGATCGATTAAGGCCAAGGTCTATATACTGGCAAGTATGTCTGACATACTAGCCAAAAAGCACGAGGGCATGACGACCGCTAAAGAAATCATGGAATCGTTGCAAGGCATGTTCGACCAACATTCTGTTCAAGTCAGGCATAATGCTCTCAAGTACATTTTAAACGCTAGGATGGCGGAGGGATCATCTGTTCGGGATCATGTTCTCGATATGAGTGTTCACTTCAACACGACAGAGTCGAATGTGCTTCTATCGATAAATCGAGCCAGGTCAACTTTATATTGGAAACTCTTCCAGAGAATTTGCTACAGTTTCGAAGTAACGCAGTTATGAACAATCTTACTTTTAACCTTACCAGCTTTTTGAATGAACTCCAAACCTTCCAATCTCTGATGAAAATCAAGGGATCAAAAGGTGAGGCAAACTGAATGACAAAGCTGCCAACCAAAAGAGCCAGAAGGTCAAGGAAGGTGCAGACAAAGGAAAATACTTCCACTGCAATGAAGACAGATACTGAAAACGGAACTGTCCGAAGTACATGGTCGAAAAGAAGAAAGAAGGTAAATATGATTTACTTTGCTTAGAAGCTTGTTTAGTGGATGATGATAATACTACTTGGATATTGGATTCGGGCGACACTAATCATGTTTGCTCTTCTTTTCAGGGAATTAGTTCCTAGCAGTAACTACAAGAAGGGGAGATAACACTCCTAGTTGGAATTGGGGAAGTTATCTCAGCTGTAGCAGTTGGCACAATGAAGCTGTTGTTTGGCAAGAAATATATGTTGTTAGACAAAGTATTAGCGATACCAGGGTTTACTAGAAACCTTATTTCCATTTCTTGCCTAGTCGAACAATGTATTTCAATATTTTTTTCTTTTAATAAAGTGTTTATTTTAAAGAAATGAGTTGAAATATGTGCAACTTCATTTGAAAATGGTTTGTATGTTTTAAGGACTAATTTAGTCAAAATGGTTTTGAATAGTGAATTATTTAAAACTGCAAATACACAAACTAAGAAACGTAAATTGTCTCCTAAAGAAAATGCTCATCTTTGGCATCTTAGGTTAGGCCACATTAATCTCAATAGGATTGAAAGATTAGTAAAGAATGGACTTCTAAATGAATTAGAAGAAAGTACCTTACCAGTAGAGGGTAAAATGACTAAAAGACCTTTTAGTGGAAAAGGTTATAAAGCCAAAAAAACCCTTAGAGCTTATACATTCAGACGTTTGTGGTCCGATGAATGTTAAAACTAGAGGAGGGTATGAATATTTCATCTCTTTTGTAGATGATTATTAAGGATATGCGCATATTTACCTAATGCATCACAAGTCTGAAGCACTTGAAAAGTTCAAGGAATTCAAGGCTGAAGTTGAAAACCAATTAGGTAAAACTATTAAAACACTTCGATCTAACCGAGGTGGAGAGTACATGTATTTGAAATTCCAGGGCTATATGATAGAACATGGAATTACATCTCAATTCTCAGCACCCGGTATGCCTCAACAAAATGGTGTATTGGAAATGAGAAATAGAACCTTGTTGGACATGGTTCGATCAATGATGAGTTACGCTCATCTCCCTAACATGTTTTGGGGTTATGCAATAGAGACTGCAGTTTACATTTTGAATAACGTTCCATCAAATTGTTTCAAAAACACCATTTGAACTCTGGAAATGACGTAGGGGATGCCTAGGACATGTGCTTGTGACAAATTCAAAGAAACTGGAATCATGTTCAAAATTATGCCTATTTGTAGGCTACCTTAAAGAAACGAAATGTGGATTATTCTATGATCCTAAGGAAGATAAGGTACTTGTATCGACAAATGCCACTTTCTTAGAGGAGGACCACATAAAGGATCACAAACCAAGAAGTACAATTGTGTTAAGTGAGTTAGACGAAACAACAACAAAAGTTGCTAATAGTACTAGTGCGTCAACAAGAGTTGTTGATACTAGTTTGTCAAGTCAAAAAAGTCCATCTCAAGAGTTGAGAGGGCCTCGACGTAGTGGGAGGGTTATAACACAACTTGAACGTTACATGGGTTTGACTGAAACCCAAGACGTCATACCAGATGACGACTGTGAGGATCCATTGACTTATAACCAAGCAATGGTTGACAAAGACAAAGACAAATGGGTCATAGCCATGAACCAAGAAATGAAGTCTATGCACTTCAATTTTGTTTGGGATCTTGTAGATAAACCTGATGGGGTAAACCCTATAGATTTTAAATGGATCTACAAGAGAAAACGGGGTGTAGATGGAAAGGTGCAAACCTTCAAGGCTAGACTAGTAGCAAAGAGTTATACCCAGGTAGAAGGGGTGGACTATGAGAAAACTTTTTCGCCTGTTGCTATGGTAAAGTATATTTGTATCATACTTGCTATTACCGCATATTATGACTATGAGGTATGGTAGATGGATGTCAAGACAACATTCTTGAACGGTAATCTTGACGAAAACATCTACATGGACCAACCCAAAGGGTTCATAGAACCAGGACAAGAGCAAAAAGTTTGCAAGCTTAAAAGGTCCATTTATGGACTCAAACAAGCTTCTAGATCCTAAAACATAAGATTCGATGAAGCAGTCAAATCTTATGGTTTTGACCAAAATGATGATGAACCTTATGTCTACAAGAAAATCATCAATAGTTTTGTTGCATTCCTAGTCTTATATGTGGATGATATCCTACTCATTGGGAATGATGTAGGTTATCTTACTGACATTAAGAAATGGCTAGCTACGCAATTCCAAATGAAAGATCTGGGAGAGGCGCAGTTTATTCTTGGAATCCAGATTGTCTGGAATCGCAAGAATAAAACTCTAGCATTGTCTCAAACATCTTACATCGACAAAGTGTTGTCACAATTTAGGATGCGAGACTCCAAGAAAGGTCTATTACCTTTCAGGCACGGGGTTCATTTGTCTAAGGAACAATGTCCTGAGACACCTCAAGAAGTTGAGGACATGAGACGAGAATTCCTTATGCATCAGCTGTTGGGAGCCTGATGTACGCTATGTTGTATACTAGACCGGACATTTGCTTTGCAGTAGGAATGGTCAGTAGATATCAATTCATCCCAGGACCAGAACTCTGGACGACGGTTAAAACAATCCTCAAGTATCTTCGGAGAACGAGGGACTACATGCTTGTGTATGGAGCTAAGGATTTGATCCTTACGGGATACACAAATTCTCACTTCTAAACCGACAAAGATTCTAGGAAATCTATGTCAGGGTCAATTTTCACTCTTAACGGAGGAGCTGTAGTTTGGCGAAACATCAAGCAAGGATGCATCACAGATTCAACTATGAAAGTCGAATATGTAGCAGCTTGTGAAGCAGCTAAAGAAGTCGTATGCTAAGGAAATTCGTGATGGATTTGAAAGTTTCCAAATATGAGTTTTCCAATCACACTTTATTGTGATCAAAGTGGTGTTGTGGCCAATTCGAGGGAACCCCGAAGTCATAAGAGGGGTAAACACATTGAGCGGAAGTATCACCTAATCTGGGAGATAGTGCATCGAGGAGACGTGATTGTCACGAAGATAGCTTCGGAGCACAATACTGTTGATCCCTT
Organism: Trichosanthes cucumerina; assembly: GCA_036507285.1. Classification (NCBI taxonomy): domain Eukaryota; kingdom Viridiplantae; phylum Streptophyta; class Magnoliopsida; order Cucurbitales; family Cucurbitaceae; genus Trichosanthes; species Trichosanthes cucumerina. The sequence goes on from CM071844.1 coordinate 64,365,473, forward strand.
TACAAAGACTCTGACGGCTAAAGTGTTTGAGAGTCACCTAGAAGGTCTAGGTCTACGCGTCTTACCCTAACTAGGACAAGTGGGAGTATATTGTACAAAGGGTATTCAAGTGCCCTAGTTTATTGTATTTACATTACTGTAATGTTTATTATGTACTTCACTAGCTATAGGTCAAGTGAGAGATTATTGGGTTTATGCCCTAAACAAGTGTAGTTTTGTAATAATGTTATTCAAATAAATAAAGAGTTATTTATTATATTCTCGCACACAAACCTAAATCCAATAAACTAAGTTCCAAGGTTACAATGATAGATCTTGAACAAATGTGTAGTAGACACAAGTTGGATAATGTTCAAGTATATAACTTAAATGGTCTATGGTACATGCATGAGATTGGGAACCTTATACTGGTAATACTTTGGATGCGACTCGCTTTGTATTTAGTACAAACGAGGTAATCCAACTCGTTCATGTGGTAGACATGCGAGTGGGGGCATCCTGTATGATAAGATCATACAAGACCGGACTGCAAATTATTAGTCTACTAGTGTAACACCGTTAATAGGATAGACCTAATGATTTATAGATAATCATTAGTGACTTGACCTGAATCCTGAGCAAGTTACGAACTCTTACTTATGGGGGTTTGTCCTTAGATTAGTATGGGTGAGAGTGGCTTGTAGCCAACTCAATATGCCTACCTTCTCAGAGACAGAACCTTGTAGGTAGCTGGGAACTTAACTCTGCAAGATGGAATTCACTCATTCCTGACTTAGGGAATCAGATAGGTTGTTCTCTTTAGAACTGAATCCAAGTCTTGAACAACGGGGCCCCACCCTCTTAATGGCCTAAGAGGGATTAAGTTTATGGTGGGACCATACACTTGTTGTTCATTAGAGGATCGGTAGTGCTTAAGGAGCAAGAGGTAATCAGAGGGGTAGAACGGTAATTTTACCTAGTTGTGATTACGAACAATCTGTGAAGGGTCAACTCACAGGTATTGTTTATATCAATGGACACAACACAATCTACAGTGTGGAGTGACTCGTAGTTAATGAATGTTGGTTAATTAGATCAAAAAGTTTGATCGGTTAATCTTGTATCATTGGAGCTCATGATCTGTAGGTCCATTAGGTCCCTCCGTTGACTCAACGTGGAAATATTGAGGGTATAAAGTTTGGAGTGAAATTGAAGTGTTCAATTTCATATATGAGGAGATATATCAGTTATATGTGATATAATTGATATAATATAGTTTAATGAGAATTTGATTCACAATAAACTATATACTAAAATGAGAGATATCTTATAATTATATAAATATGCAAATATGATTTGCAAGTACATAATGTGAGCACTATATTGAACAATATGGATAGGATGGTAATTTTCATCCTATTTTCCTATAAATAGATGCATAAGATGCACCTTGGATAAGTGATTTTTGGAAAAAAACCCTAAGTGCTCATCATCTTGTTGTTGGAAGAGTTCCACAACAACTTCCTCTCATTTTCTCTAAGTTTCTCTCAACTCCAAGAAAAGGAATCTCACCTTCTTACCTCTCCTATAGATACAATGGAGAAGATCTAGCGGTCGTATCAAATTTGTTCGAATTTTGTGGAGAACACAAGATCGTTGAGATCGTGAGGAACAAGGAGCACGAGAAGGTTTAGATCTACAAAGGTACCATATGTTGTTCATATTTCTTCTTTATATGCTTAATCGTTGTAGTTTAGTGTTTTTAATTTGATCTACGTAACGAATTTCAAAAACACGCGATTCAACTCGCTTCTGCTGTGGGATTCGATCCTATCACCATTAAATTTGATTAATAGTTGGACAATGATTGTTGACCTTTTGAGTAGCTATAAAGAACAAAGGTGTTCTCAAGGTTAGACGTTATAAGCTTATTGTGATGTCTTTTGGATCATCAATGCCCTTCCAGCTCTCATGGATATCTTGAACTATGACTTCAAGAGCTTTTTGGACTCGTTCGTGAACTAGGACTTCAAGAAGCATTGCAGGCTATGGTAGATAACGTTTTATAATCATTAAGGGGTTGTTTAGGGGGTTAAGTGGGTTATAATAACATAGATTATAATAGCATGTGAGCTATTTTAGTATGTAAAATTATATAATATTATTAAATACAGAGTTGTTTAGTCTGGGTTATAATAGTTTTTGTTTGAGGTACGGTGCAGAGTACTCCACAGATTATTATAGCTTGTGCCCCAAACATACCCTAAATGTATAAGAGAAAACCTCTTTTAACGATATTCGAAACGAGAACTTATTAGAGGATTAAAATTGCAACACTTTTTTAAGTTTGATGTTAAAATTGTAACATTTATTTATGTTTGAGGTGCAATTTGATAAAACTAAAAATTTAAGGTTAAAATTGATACAACTTGATATGCTTAGGGGTCAAAATGGTTTTTTCCATAAAAAATAACTTTAAGGACTCGTCGGATTATCATTTTGATTTATTTACTATTTAATATATAAGTTCACTCATCAAATTTCTTTGTTATGTAATATGTATTAAAAAAAAAAGCTATTTAAAAACCCTAATGAAATTTCAAAAGCTCAAGGAAGAAACTAGTTTTAAGAATAGAAAAATCAGTAATCACATGTTCCGTAGTTTTATTATTATTATTTTTCTATCTTCTCTAAAAACTGATCCCTCTTAACTTTTCTTGGTTTATTTGTGACCTATTCCTATGGATACTAAAGTTTGCTTCATCCACTTTCATGTTCATTTTATATTCTTTTAGAACACTTTTTAAAAATTTGAGGAATTTGAAGACTCTGCAAGATTCTAAATTTTCCTTTCAAAATTCACTGACACGACAAACAATAAAAATAAAAGTGTGATAGACAAAAATTAAAAGAGACATTGCATTTAACTTCATTATTCACAGGAATATATATATGATCTTGTCTTTTATGAACTCTCTAAATGTTCCATTATGACAAATAATAAACAAGACATTAACAATAAAAATTTAGAGCACTCCCTCACGAATATGTCTCACTTTTGAAGAAATCACTCAAAATTGAAGTTATATTCTCTATAAAACTCTCAACTCAAATTTCATAGAGCTTGCAGTTGCATGCTCACAACTTGACTCTCGTAAATGTCCTTTGATCCTTCACAAGAGTGCATAAACACAATTTTTGAGATATACCTCAATTTGTGTAAGTCAAAAATGGAAGAATTAGGAATTCCTCTTCCAACTCGTCCCGGAATGGGCGTTATGTATTCACGATTTGATGTTATGGATTTCTCGTCGATTCTTCCCCTCGTTCCTTTTATCTTGGGCATCTCACTTGGAATGCTACGCATTCTTTTCGATCTAGGAGAAAAGGGGCAAGTTTCCTCAATGTGTGGAGAACCAAGAACGATTGCTTCCATACTGACCAGAAAGACACCAAATTCACCTTTACGTGCTTCCACTGCGGTATAGGTAAAAGAAGCTGGTACGGAAAAACCTTTTGTATAAAGTTCGTACATCTCCGTAGAAACTCATTTTACACTTCGTTGCAACGCTTAAAGTTATCTCGTGAAATAAAATGATTCTACTGTTGTGAGTGTGGCCAAATTCCCACATCGGCTAAATAAGAGAAACATCATGAATTTATAAGTGAATGACATTATCACCATTGGTATAAGATTTTTTTAATGAAACCAAAAACAAAACTACGAGAACATATGTCCAGTGGACAATATCATACCAATGTGGAGATATGTGGAGGATTATTGTCCCTAACATTTATGACACTAGCTCTTTCGTATGGCCCATATCGACCGTACCACATGCTTTGAGTAGTAACTTGAGGGAAAAAACGTTGAGAGTTAGAATCTCTTACACATATAAAAACATACAAGGGATGGAAAATATTTTGAGGGTGCAAAAAGAAGAGGTAGAATAATGTATAAAAAGTTGTATCATAAGACACAAAGGTGACAACCAAGAGATGGGAAAAAAGTGAGAAAAGTTGAGACAAAAACAACTCATCATGGGGAGTTTCCATTGGCTACCTTACGAAAGTCTTCAAATAAATGGGTTGCACATGAAAATTGGATCATTAATTGATTTAAGCTTGTTTCGATATACGAGCCTTAGCTGCCCCACTCATTGCCAATATGCCTTCTAAAAGGCTTCTTCGACAATATTATTATAATTCTAGTTCCATGTCTCAACTCTCAAGTAGTGTTCAATAATTCTTTGATTTTTTTGGGAGTAGAAAGTTCATAGCATTGATATAAAAGAAAATTTTGCCAAAAGGAAAAAAAAAAAAAAAAAAAGCAATTTTACGATTTTAGTCCACTTTGAATTTCATTCTATTTAAATAGTCTAGGTATATTTGCAAATGTACAAATTTATTCCTAGTATTTTAATAAATCTTAAAATTAATCTTTTAAAATTATTTTTTTATCAAATTTGGTTAAATAATAATAATAATAATCATAATTCCATGAAAAAAAAATAAAATTATAGAGGAAAGGTTGATCAAAATTATTTTCTTTTTTACAAAATTATTTTCTTTTTAAAAAAAATACACTGAGCTAACCATAGGAATTTTTTTGAGGATTTATTAAAAGTCCATCGACTAAATTTAAACATTTAAAAGTAGAGGAAGTAAAATAGAAGTTGGAAAATATAAATAAATATATAGGAATATTTTCCAGTATTCAAGGTTACGTTTGATTGCTTTTTATACAGCTTTATATATGCTTAAAGTTTGTTGTTCTTTTTTTAATAAAATATGATTGCAACTCTTGTGCCAACTTATATTGATTGGTTGATCCAAATAATGCCCATTTTTTAGTGATTAGAAAATAGTTCTGTTAGTTGTCATTTGCTATTCCCCCTAAAAGATATTAATTAGTAGTAATTACAATAACAAATGAGAATCAGTGAGCTTGAAAAGCTGAAAGAGTTAATTAATTCCTTTCATTAAGTGAGTGAATAATTTAAGGGGGTTGAAGATGTGTTCACCCTCTTTGGGAAATTTGCTTCTTTAGGGTTGATTTATGGCATATGTGAAAGTACTGGTTCCAGGAGCGGATTTACCATGGGTCCAGGGGAAATTTGCTCGAACCCCTCTCAAATTTTTTAACTTTAATAATATGTATAGAAAAAGTCAGGTCAAATAACAAAAAAAACCCTTCTGGTGTAGTAGTAAATATGTCATTAGCCCCCCCTTCAAGTCCCAGGTTTAAGCTCTGATTTGTACTAGTATTATCTAAACGTTAAAGAGTTTTGACCAGTTAAGTTAGACATAAAATTGAAATCTTAGAGATCTTATTAGGAAGTTTTATAGTTCAATAGTTCAATAACTTATTAGACTTAAAAGTGAAAGCTTAAACTTTTTAAAGTTAAAGTTAAAAGACCTATTAGATATACAATATAATTATTCTTTAATTTTTTTATTCATATCCTTAACCCATCTTACTTTAAAAAAAGTCTTAAGTTAACATGAAAAGACGAAGCATACCGTTATTGCCACCATTTTTTTAGTGATAGCTTAAGAAGGAAACTCTTCCTTTTCGGGGTCGAACACACATCTCATACTACCACACAGAAACTAACACTCAAGTCTCCTAACAAGCAACCATAATGGCATCTAGGTGTCAACTAAAGACAACAGGACCCCGTGTCCGCACCCGACTCTCACAACTTGGGTTAGTGCATGGCAGTGAGAAGAGGTGACACTCACTCACGCCCTAGAAATAGGGATTCACCCCTCAAGTCATATACTAGATGGAGGGGCACGCCCGTATGACTCTCGAGCCCGTTGGGAATTACCCCTGAGCTCCCTCGTCGAACAAGCACCGTTTCACTGCTCCTGCTCATAGGGATAACGTCCTAGAGCCATCATGTCGAATGGAGGGTCTCTCTACAACCACTCGTATCATAGTCTCATCGAATGGACGAGTCTCTCTCCCAACCATCCATCTAGTAATCTCGTCGAATGATGGTTCTCTCTCCCAACCATCCATCTCATAAACTCGCCAACCCGATGCCAGCTGAGACTAACTAAGAAGGTTCGGAAGTGAAGGGCACAAGTCCTTTAGCACGATTCTAAGGTAACCTAGGCTTCACAAGTCCTAGGGTCTGACAAAAGCCTAGATGTTCCTAGAACCAATCGTCTCACGACATAACAAGCTCGCTTCAAGAATAAAAGTCCAAGTAAAACAGTTCTAACAATATTTAGTAACTAACCAGTCTTGCGACAAGCTAAACAACTACATATTGTTTAAGTTTCATTAATAACCTAGGATGTTTGTTTATTGGATTTGGGTTTAAGTGAGACTATAACTGATAAAATAACACTTTGTTTTATTCATAGATTTGAATTTATAAAACCACGAATTTAGGGCATAAACCCCAAGCACCTCAAACACAAACTTCTGAACTTAATGACAAACTAACTTTGTCCAACTAAACTCAACTCAACGTGCCAAACACATCCTTTTGAAGGGAATGAGAATCCCCGCGCAGCGGAAGACGATCGAATCGTCGTGGTATCATTATGCAACATGCTTATTAAAATTGATCTAAATATTAGATCTAGGCTAAACATGCTGAAATTTTACAACAAGAAGAAAAACACTTACTTGTTGTAGACCAATTCAGCAAACTCTCCTTGTTAATCACGAACTCTTCGTGCTCCTCGATCTCTACGAACTCTTCCACGATCAGATCCCAAACACTACCAAATGATCTTCTTGGTTGTTCTCTTTTGGAGAAGGGAAGTTGGTGGGAACTTTTTGTTTTTGGAAAGAAAGGAGAAATGAGAGAATGGAGAGAGTTCACTTTTGGATTCTTAGGTCAAGATCCAAAAATGAGAACTTAGCTTTTCTTCACTCTTCTTGGCACACTAAACCCATCTTACAAAGGGTTTATATAGTGGAATGATGAAGTTCACAACTTCACATTATTACCACTTAACCACAACCATATGTTATGTAAATCTTATTTACATAATTATATAATATAAGATATCTCATATCTTATGTTGCAAATCTCATTTGCAATAATTGTGGATTTAATTAAATTGAATCACATTCAATTTATTTTCTCTCTATCAATTTCTCCAATTAGCCTTTAATTCAATAATTAGGTTAATATATAGTTTATTATGAATCTCATTCATATTAAACTATATATTATATCATCTATATGATATAAATATTTTTAAAGTGAAATTGAACACTTCAATTTCATGCCAAAACATTAACCCTTCTTTTATCCCAGTTGAGCCAACCAAGGGACCTAATGGACCTACATTGGCGGGCTCCAATGATTTGAGGTTAACCACCAAACTCTTTTACCGTCAACTAATGTTCATTAGCTACGATAACACTCCACTAAAGCCCGTAGTTGTACTCCCATCGATGTAGAATATTACGTGTCCACCGATATAACCAATGCCCATGAGTCGACCCTTCACAGGTTGTTCGTGAGACACTACCGGGTCAAATTACCGCTTTACCTCGTGTCTACATCTCTTGTTCCTTAAGTCCCCACAGCTCCTCTAATGAACAACATATTGTGATGGTCCAACCATACACAACACCCTTCTCGGGCGGTGAGAAGGTGGGCGCCGTTGTCCAAGCCACGGAGACAAAGACTTAAGGGAACAACCCCTCTAGATTCCCTATACGCGGGAACGAGTGAATTCCATCTCGCGTAAGTAGGTTCCCAGCTATCTACTTGGTTCTGTCCCTGAGAAGATAGGCATATTGGGCAAGTAACTGATACTACCCTCACCCGCATTTTACTAGTCAAAGGATGCGGACTCTCATGCAGACGAGTCCGTAATACGCTCGTGGATTCGTGTCGAGTCACTAATGGTCATCTACGAATTTATTAGTCTTTCATCACAACGGTGTTATATCGCAAAGTCTAATAATTCACTGGTTCGGTCTTGTACAATCTCATTTATGCAGATGCCCCCCACTCGCATGTCAACCACATGAACGAGTCAGATCACCTCGTTTGTATCTAATACAAAGCGGGTCGCATCCACAATGTATCCAGGATTAGGTCTCCAACCCCATCCTTATACTGTAGACCGTTCGGGTCATTAACTCGAACGTGATCCTCCTTGTGTGTCAACTACACACCGTTCAAGTTCTAGTTCTCTCATATATTCAATGATCCTGGAGCTTAGTTTATTGGAAAGGTTTAAAATATTTCCGAGACACAAAGTGAAGAAATGAATAACTCTTATTAATTTCAAAAACAATATTTTACAACCACGAGATTAGGACAGAAATCCCAACACCTTTATGTTTAGCCCCTAGGTTTGTTTCAATGTTTATATGCTTGTCTTCTGATGTGAGCGGGAAAGATTTAAATTCCTCGATGGGTTGCCCTCTTTGGTTGGCCTTAGTTTCCTTGAGAGCAAAGGGAATAGTTAGTTGTCTTCTTATTCATTTTTTCTTGTAATCGTTCAAGCCCATTCTTCCATGTGGGTTGAACAATCTAGTGGACCACAATTGTTTTTCGGTTAGGATAGCCTCAGTCTCCTAAGGGGTGAGGAGTTGACCAACCACCTTTTTTTCACTTCTTTGTAATCTTTCAAGCCTACGTTGTCATGTAACTTAAACAATCTGGTCAAACTTGACCTCCTTCTTGGTCAGCCTCAACCTCGATATGAGGGTAAGGATGTGTGTTTTTCTACATTCGTCACAAGCAACGATCCTAATCGAAATCATCTTTATCCTCATTTCATTGCTTGTTTTCCAGCATTCTACTCATATGTGTTGGAAGAATGACTCAAGCACAGGGTATTCCAAGATCTACCGGGTCATTTCCTTTTCAATTAATATGTAACGCCCCAGGCCCAGGATCCTCTGCGACCTGGTTCCGTTACTATATCATCCATGACTACTTGTAAGAGTGAAGACACTATCCCCACAAACCAACACGGGGTCCTTTCAGCATGCTTTGTCCTCACTCACATGCTCCCTAGGAAAATTCCCAAGAGGTCACCCAACATAGAATTGCTCCAAGCTGAGCACGCTTAACTGTGCAGTTCCTATGATTAAGCCACCGAAAAGGAAGGTGCACCTTGTTTGTATAGGTAGTAGCTATCAATTCTTTTAAGCCTTTCTCAACTATACTTTCATATCTTCATGGTTACTCTCATGTACCCCTCTTCCTCGGGCACCATACTTTCATATCTTCAGGATCCCTCTCATTCAGATGTGGATTCGGTTCATTCATGTACCCCTCTTCTTAGTTTGGTGTGGGTTCATTAATATATCGATTTCTACTTATTTAGTCTTTCTACAAATTTCTTAAACTCTCAAGTCATGGGTGTTAAAGTGTTGATATAACTAAATTTTTCATAACCTGTCAGTTTAAGCATTTGAGTTGATTGACAATCTAACAATCCACTAAAAAAATATCTTAAAACTTGATCCAAACCATTATTCAACCAATATAAATTGTGCCAAGATGAGCATATCTCGGTCGTAATTGATATGTACTCTTTTCTATTAAGTCGGAGAGAATCTTCATACTCCACATTTTTGTAGGGAAAAAAAACATGACTTGTGATGCCCAATGCAATAAGAATTGAAATATCAACATGTGGAGTTCGTCTAACACATCTACAACAACTTGTCACATAATGTATTTATAATTATTCTTAGCTCCCTGATAATAGACCAAAAAAAATCATAAACTTTAATCATATGATTGATGACAACAAAAATATTGAGATGAGTTAATCTTACCCATCTACAATTAAACAACTTGTCACATTACATATTTCCAGTTACCCCTCGCTAATAATAGGCCACAAAGATTCACAAGCTTGAATTCGGTCATTGCATGATAGGGAAAATAATAGACTTTTAATGGCATAAAATCAACTTTTATTGTCATGAAAGGTAAACAAATTCAATTGTCATAAAATAAAAAATAGTTGCCGAAAAATATATGTTAACCTATTTTGAATTACTGAAAAAGAATTAATTATTAAGCTTCAATCATTGACAGGAGCGGATTTAGGAAGGGCCAAGAGGAAGTTCGAGTCCTGCTCAACTTTTGAGCAACTTAGTTTGTATATATAAAATGCCACAAAAAAATTTGTAGTTTTATCTTGGCTTGGTGGCAAGCCCCTCTTCATTATCCCTCATTTTTTTACCCGCTCAGGTTCAATTCAATTGGAGATATCGGAGTTCAATTTCTTAATTTTAGTAAATCATAAAAATGGAATGAAATTATATACCACCAACATTAATGTGTTCAAAATAATTTTATACGAATTCAAGCCTCTCTAACTTAAAGTTCTGCCACTGATCATAGGCAAAATTTTGTATTGACGTGTTGGTGATACAATTTCATAGTTTGAAAAGTCTGACTACAATATTAGTGTAATTTATCCCTCAAAAAATCGAAAAATATGGATCATAGTGCCTAATGTTTAGATTTTTTTTTCCATTTCTTTCCTAATAATTTACAAGTTTCAATTTCATATACTCAAACTTTTTTGCTTTGGTACTTACCATCTGAATTTTAAATTAACAGTGATTTATGAATTTAAAAATCCTAATCTTTAGGAGATTGTCATATTGTTAGCATACAAACATTTAAAGGATCGTCATTTTTCTGCGACAAATAATTTTGAGTCAAATAAGTTACTATATTCAAAGTCCTAAACTTTTATGTGTGAATAATAGGTATATTTCATCTCATTAAAACTTACAATATTTGAATCAATTGTATTTTTACATTACATCAACAATTAAGTAGTTAATTTTAGCGATTTGGAACAATCAAGATAAAAGATGGGCCACTTGCAAATTCAAAAATCGGAGCTTAAATATATTTAGTCTTAAAAAATTAGGGTAAACTACATAAATGGGGTATTTACTATATCTCTTTTACAAATGTGTCTAAAAGTTTTTAATTTTGCATCTATGTCATCTTTTTTATTAGATAAAAACTGTAATTTAAGTACATTTACAATATTACCCATAATTTATACAAAAACTTCAAAAAATAATAAAAAATAGAAAGAATCTTCTATATTGATTACGATTTGAAAATTTTTCCTAAAAATCAGTAGAATATTCCTAAATTTTCTCCAAAACATAACAATCTCTCCCAAAACTTCTCATATTCACGAAAATACATCATAATTCTTCCAAAAAATTCTCTCTTGGTTTAATCGACGAACAAGATTTTTTTCTCTCCATCGACCACCTCTCAAAATAAGAAAATACACGATGAACATCCTAGTAAGTTCTTTATGTTAATGGATCACTTTCTTTCTCTCTTATTTTGCTCTATAATATTGTAGTTGAAGGAAAATATACATTGTTCTACATTTTTTTTGGGACACTAGTATAATTGAATGTATATTTGAAGTTTGAATGATGAAACCCACTTTTTAATTTTAGTATTTTAGAAACAAACATTATTTTGATGTAATTGTTTCAGTTTTTAAATAATAGTTTCTTGGACGAAAATTGGGAGAGATGAGAACGAAAATGCACAATAATTCAGAAATGGTAGAAAACGAAAAATAGATAAAATATATTAAATATTATAATTAATGTAAACACATTATTGATGATTCATTAATAATGATAGTCATTTATTCGGAGAGAGAAACGTATATATTATACCATATAATGTTAAATGCAATTAAAGGTCCTAAACTTATATAAGGAAAGTATATATTCATAAAAATAATATTTTAAACCTTTTTAAAGGGCAATTTAGTCCAATTTTTTTCCTTTTTCATTTTTAGAAAATTGAAAATTCCATAAATACAAAATTTAAAAGTTGTGGACAAAATTGTAAGTGAATCTTCCAAATGACTCATTTATCATAATTTCTCAAAAAATTATTGTAAGAACCTGAAAATGTTGAATGAAATGTAAAAGGAAAAAACTACCGAAAATATCACAATGCAAAATAAATAATAATCAATGATGATTTCAATCGTAATTTTAAATTATTTCAATTAATTACATTTCTAAGATTTCCCCAAAAGAAAAAATATACTGCTTATATTATTGATATTTTTTTCAACCTTAGCATATCTCTAGTTAAGACATCTCTATCTTTTTTTAAGAAATTGATTTTAAATCTACACACCTTTTTTATTCAACATAACGTGTAGAGATCAAGATTTAAAGTTCATATCTTTTAGTTAATAATATTATGCCTTAACTAGTTGAGTATCTAATCGGACAATCTACATTTTCTATTTGTGAGGGAAGTCGTAACATTGTAATTAAATAAACAATTTATTTTCTTCTAAAAATAAGCTTCATATCCCTAAAAATGAAAGGATGTTTGTTTAAAATTTCTTAAAATTTAAATTTGAAAAATGCCCTTTTCCATGGCAGTAACAATGGATGATGAGAGAATCAATTAAGATGGGAAGATGGGTTTGGTCGAAAAGATATTAAAAAAACAAAAAACAAAAAAATCAGTCATTGGGCTTGTAGTGGGAGAGAGAGTGAGTAGAAAAAGAAAATGAAAAAGAAAGTAAGAAACTTTAGAGATTCAAAGTGAGAGTTATATTAAAATAAAATAAAAGGTAGTGATGGATAAAGGTAAGCTAATTAGTAAATTAAATTAGCGACCAAAATATATTCTTTGAGGCTAAAAAAACAAAGAGAGGAAAGAAAGGGAATGAAGAAGAAGTATATAAAGGGTTTTAAATCCCATTTGAGTGGTTTAATTAAGGCTTTCAATTAGTTTGAGAGTTTTAGAGAAGATAGCCATTATTGCAGCGACCTGAAGCTAGTTCAAACTAGTGGAAGGTTGTGTGCGGATCGAGAGAAGAAGAAGAAGAAGAAAATTTAAAAAAAAAAAAAAAAAAAGAGAGAGAGAGAATTGGTTTTGATTTAGAGATAAGAAATAGAATGGCTCGTGGGAAGGTTCAAATGAAGAGAATTGAGAATCCAGTGCAGAGGCAAGTGACCTTTTGCAAGCGCCGAGCTGGGCTTCTTAAGAAGGCTAAGGAGCTGTCTGTGCTGTGCGATGCTGAAATTGGAGTTTTCATTTTCTCCGCTCATGGAAAGCTCTATGAACTCGCCACAAAAGGGTCTCTATCTCTCTCCTTTAATTCTATTTCCTTTCTCTTTTCTCAGTTCAACCTAACTGCTTAAGTTAGCCACATGTTTAACTCACATGGGTTGGATTTGAAATTTGAATCTCTAACCTTTTGGTTGAGGATCACACATTAAAAAAGTGGGGAGAAACCTCACAATATACTCTAATATGATATCAGAGCTCATTAAACCCAAATGGAACCCAAACGAGTATTCGGTCCAAAAATTGAAATTGGGATCCGATCCAAGAATGGTGAACCCAAAAAGCCACCATCTTGAGAGGACATGTTGAGGATCCCACATTAAAAAAGTGGAGAGGAACCTCACAATATATAAGATAGGTGGGTTACTACTCTTATTGTCAATTGATTTTGAGATAGAACCTCTTATAATCTAATACGGTATCAGTGCCCCAAAAAAAGAAGGGGCATGTTGAGATGTATGAGTTACTCTTCTCCTAACTAATTGGTTTTGAGATGAAACCTCATATAATCTAATAATATTAGTCTCTGAATTATAATAATTTGTATTAACGTTGCAAAATTATTTAGTCTGTGTTTGAAATGCAAAATATTACATAGATTATTATAATCCATATTATTTATAATTTTATGCTTCAAACAATCTTTTAATTACTTAGTTGATCAACTATCCTCAAATTGGCATTTTTTTCTCTATATTTGTATGTGTGTGTATATGCGCGTGTTAAATTGCAATTTGGTAGTGTCTAAACTTTGATGGTCATATCTATTTATCTAGTTGTTTGACATTTAAAACTTGTTTCCTCTTAGAATCTTGATCATGTGAAGTATTAATTTTGTTAATAAACAATTTTCTAATTTGACTTGGTATAATGTATGGCAAATTTGAGTGGAAAATGAAATATTATTAAAAAATATTATTTGTATCTAATTTACCTGACACGCTGTATTTAATTTACTACTTATTGTGATGTGGTGGCGTTGTATTAGAAAATAATTTATTAGTAGAGTTAACACGTTAATGTTAAATTAACGCTAAAATTTTAATTTGTTTCACTGTAGCATAGTTTAGTAGATAAAGACGATATTTGTTATGTATTTTTTGTTTGTGGTCAAAGGATAAATCAATTCCCTATATCACATTTGTTTTCAAAGTAATAAAGAAAAAAACTGATAATATGTTTATATATGTTGGAGGATAGAACGATGCAAGGGCTTATTGAAAGGTACATGATGCACTCAGCCAATAGGAATCAGCCACCAGACCCACTTATTGATAACCAAACTCTGGTACTCTCTTTTTCTCTTAAATTGTTCTTTATTGTCCTTTTTTAATTTGATGTGACAAAAGGGGGATGTTTATTTTAGAGATGAAATTATTTTTTTCTATCGAAAAAAAAAAAAAAAACAGAAGTTACCTCCATTATAATATTATTTTTAAAAGATTGTGTTTTTGAAAACAAGAATACAAAGCAAAGAAAAGCATCTCCCAACACAAAGTCTATAATTTTTTAAATAAATTTGTTTAGAAGTGATATTCTGCATCTGATGCTGGTTCTATATATATATATATTCTCAAGAATTCCCATTGATGTGAATTCAAGACCATTGGAATTAAAAAATAGACATTGTTCAAATTGCCTCCCAACAAAAAGTAGATAAAAAAATTTATGTTCTCTAATCTGATTATAAGAATCTTAACCAAAGTTTTAAAACTAAACAAAGAATTTTAAGATATGATATATATATGTGTTTTTAGAATTTGGATTATGAATTTTAAGGTGTTTTTAGAAAGTATAAACATATGATACTTTGTTTTTTAACAAAAATTTTTCAAAGAAAGCCTTAAATATTTTACAATTGAATTAGTTTAATTAAAGAGAAGGTTTAAATGATGTTTGGATGTTAAGCTATATAATTTTGTTATCAATTTCTTTTTCATTTCTACTTTTTCTGAAAATTTATATTTATACCTTACTAGTTAAGTTTTTCAATTTAATTATGATGGTCGGAATAAATTTGGAATAACTTTGAAAAAGCAATACTTTTGAGTAAATTATTCTCAAACATGTCCTAAATGTTTCTTAAAATACTTAAAAAATAATTTTAAGTGATTTAAAATTTCTAAAACCTTGTACCAAATTATTATCGAATAATATATTTTCTTTCCATTTCAGAAATCTATATCCAAATTCACCCTCAAGAAACTTAAATAAAAGAGAAATTATGTGAAATTTTTAAATGTTATACTTTTAGTGAGGTGACCATTATTATATATTGTTTACAATACCAACATTTTTAGCAAGTCTAATGTCCATTGCAGCAACATGCATGCTTCGAGTCTAATAAGTTACTATAGTTTTAGTTATTAAATATATCGGTTTTGTAACTTTATATGTTGAACTCATCCAAAGTTTTAATTTATATAATAAAATGTATTGTAATATATATTATATTGTCACCTTGTTAACACAATTTTAATTTTGAGTGATGGTTAGCACTTGATAAAAAGACAATCTAAAGAGGGAGAAACTAAAACTATTAAGAATAAAATGATATGTTTTAAGATAAGTATAGTTGAAATTGAAATTTTTTGTTGATTTCAAGAATAGTTGAAATTGAAATTTTATTTTAATTTCAAGAATAAAGGGATATATTTAAGTGAAATGTTAAATTGTGAATAGTCATCGTACAACTAGCAAATATTCCAAGACAAAAATCGAATAACAAATTAATTTATAGTACTATTTGGACAGTATGATACTAGATCGAAAGAATAATTTATTTGTTAAGAAATTGTGGATAAGCTGTAACATATAATTATAATTATATGTCATTACATGAAAGTACAATAGACAATTATTTTTATGTCTTCAAAAAAAAATTCAAAAAGAAAACAAAAGTTAATTTTTAATTGAAATCGTTGACATTTTATTAAAATATATTGGTTTTTTTAAAATATATATATATATATATTTCTCTAATGTGTAACCACCTATTTGACAACAATTTCGTTTTTTATTTTTCAAATTGAAAAGCTTATAAGCATTTATTATTTTTTTAATCTATTTTTTATGACGCCATTCAAAATCTAGGTAAATAATACTGGAACAAATAAATTCTCAAAAAAATAGAAAGAAAGAATTGTTTGTAGACAATCATAATTTCTAAATTAAAATAGTTTATTATTTAAAAAGAAAAATAAACTAGGCTACTTTCATATCATAATTGTTATGTAACTTGAATAAAGTTATACATATATATACATGCCTATCTAGGAAGTAAAGGAGGAGGTCAACAGGCTGAAACGAGAAATCGAAGTCCTAAAGGGTCTCAGGTATGGCATAAGTATTATTTTGGGCATTGTTTTAGAATATCCATATTTTATAAAATTAGCTATTAATGTATTTCATCTTTTCTAACACAATTTTTAAATTTTTAGTCAAATTCTAATAATTTTTTTTAAAATTACTGTTTTAGTTTTCAATACTTGGTTTGGTTTTTAAAAAGATACATAAAATTAGATAACAAATCAAAAAATTATGGATGAAAATATTATTTATAAGCTTCACTTTTAAAAATTAAAAAAAAAATCAAATGTTTTTTTTTAAGGAATCTATTTTTTTTTAATTTCTAACTCATGTGGGACTTTAGAGCATATGTAGAAAAAAATATATTTTATTAGGAATTTCATTTTTATCATTGTAAATTTTTTATTGGACATATCATCAACTCCAAGATCTATAAGTAGGTGAGTATTTCCAAATATTCAAAATATAGCTTCTTTAAAAAGGATGAGATATAAATAGGGGAATCACATAATTAGTAAAAGAAGAAAGCCTAATTATGGGTGTGTTATCAATTATTTAAAAATTGTGGGTGTGTCAACGGTTTTGTGGAATATCCAAAATAACTTGCACGATTCATCTTCGTATTTGCAATATGATGTCTACCAAGAAGCAAATTAGGGATATATCATTAGTGATAAACTGTTGATATATCATTGATATCCTAATATAAAATCTATCAATTATATACTATTGGCATATGTTATTTAAGTATATTATTTAATTATATCAATGAAGTTGGATTCTCAATTTCAATTGATCAACATTATATAAAAATAACTAATATGAAGTATATCAAGAGTATGCCAACAATTTATATTCAGTATATCATATAGATCTAATATGAAGTATATTATCGATAAACTATTGATATGTTTTACTCAAGTATATCAATAATCTGAGATATACATAATATTAGGTATACTGGTGATATACTAGTGGTATACCTTATTTTAGTTTTTGACTTTTTTAATCATTTTTTGTCACTGATTTTTTTTTCTGTTGTTGTTGATAAACTATATCAGTAGTGAATGAATGATACAATATTCATCACTCAAAGTAACCAATCATTATTAAACAAAAAAAAGAGTAAAGCACTAAAACGAGTGTATTATTGATCATATACTATTGATATACTCAGTATTAGGTATATTAGTGATATATATTAACTATGTAAAATATCTAAATATAAGTTGATTTATATATATACTCAGTATTAGGTATATTAGTGATATATACTAACTATGTAAAATATCTAAATATAAGTTGATTTATATATAAAATGTAGAATATATTAGATATATTACTGATATACTATTGATATACCAAATATAAAGTATATCAAATATATTGTTACACTATTGAAGGTAAAATTTGAATAATAAAAAACAAAAATTAGTTTTAAACATTTTTATTATATTTGTAAATCTCCAAAAACTATAACTAAATTTGTAACCATCCAAATATTTTTTTTTTCTACCCATTGTAATTCCCCCATATAAATATATGTACATATATATTTGGAATACAATGCAAAGCAATTGGAAACCTATGAAACGTATTTTATATCTTAACTTAAAATATAAAATGAAGTAGACTAAGATACTTTCTAAATTAAACACTAACATCTTTTTAAAATGATTTTTATTTCAAAATTAATTAATTGGTAACATTTTCTTCAAAGCCTTGGTTGTGCTGCATTTGATGTAAGTGATTTTATGAATTACAAGGGAGTGATTCTAAAGTGGTTCATTTTTGGGCAATCAACTTTAAAAGTGATTCTTTAGAAAAGGACTGTAAATCAATGTGATTTATTTCAAAAATAATTTTTATTTGTTACCAAAACTGAGTTAAAAATAATAATAAAAAAAGACGGTTTGAAATTCAAATATTAGGAAGTTAATGTAAACACATCCTACCCTTTCAGAATGATACCCACTATTTTAGACAGAATATGGTTGTTTTTGCACGAAAAGAAAAAACCTCCCATAAAATAATTAACATATACTCATGTACTTTAGATCAATCTCGCAAAACAATTACTCAAAGGATAAAATTAGTATTGTCATAAATTTTTTCATGTTCATTCGAAGCACTCAATTAAATGTATGTGTAGGAATGCTTTTGGAGGAGGGATTGAAGGAATAATGACATTGGATGAGCTTGATATGTTTGAGAAGCAACTTGAGATTTGGATTTGTGAAGTGCGTTCTACAAAGGTATATTTCCCAAGAAAAAAAATGCTCTCTCTTTTGGTCACTATGAAAATTTTGAAATTAATGATTATTGTACCTTTATGATGCAGATGAAGTTCATGTGTGAAGAGATTGAAGCATTGAGGAACCAGGTTGGTTTTTTTTTTTTTTTTTAATATATTTTTGACACCTCTTAATTAATCATAAAATAAAATTTATGTTAGGTTAAGTTTTTAAGCTTTCAAAATTGGTTTAAATGGTCATGGCACTAGTTTCCTGTCCGCTAAACGAATATAAAGTAGATTAAATTTATTTATTTTTATTAATTTTGTACCATTAATTATTATGAAGTGTGCCAATTTTTTCAATCATCTATTTGGAATACAATTTCGATTTCATTTTATGTTTTCAAATTAATATACGTTTGGCAGATGTATTTTTTAAAACTTTTCCGGATTCTATGATTCAAATATTAAAACATTCTAAAAATAATATTTTTTAATTTTGAAAAATGCATCATTATATTAAAAAAAGATAAAAAAATTTAATAAATTTAATATTTCATTTTATAAACTCAATTATTTTTGTTAAATTAAAATATGTGTAATATAATACATTATATATGATATGATATTGTAACGACCCTAAAACCACAAGTATTACATCCATAAGGTATGAGGGACTCATGCACAGATATGACATACAAACAAGACATGCTTAACGATCCTAAACAGACCAGAAATCCAAAAAGGCACAAAATGTCACACGGTCAAGCCATCAAAAGTAGCAACATGCAAGGTCCGATAATGCAAACAATGTGCACCGAGCCCCTACCACTCACAGGCTCGACGCCTAAATCAAATGACTACTTATACCAGTCGAGAGCAAATGTCGGTTATTCTTTTCCCTGATGAGCTCGGTGCTTAAACCCTTAGGGGTGATCGAGCTAGCCTTAAACACCCAAGATAAGCATATGATGCCTCGAGTAACCCAGATATGGACCGGCTTATGGAATTGTGCCCAAGATCACAACCGACCCAAACACAACATTGTGATCCCTCCCATAAACAACAAATACAAATGACTTTCCTGAGCACCACATTCTCTACACAGTGTTCTAAACCAACCTCTACCATAGCCCCAACAACTCCGACATCTGCCCATAGTCAACTTATCCACCCCCGAGAGAATTAAACCTCGATCCCCCAGTCACGCGTTCAGGCATTTCGTGCTTGGCTACACACCCTACCACCTCGGATAGACCTTACTCTTTCGTTCGTCGTAACAACTTGGGTGTTCTGCGTTCTGCAGCTAGCCAAAATCTCAGACAACCTAAACACCCAAGTTTGTTTGGTCAAAGACAATCATTCATACCTCATACTAACAAAGAGTCTACATTCATGTTATGCATAACCCCCGATGTGAGGTCAACCAAAGTTCCACTCATGAGTCACGATTCCCAGCACAAACCTTGGGCGACTGTGAAATCAAACTACTTTTTACCAACCAGACGGTCTCGCCAAAAGTTACAACCCCGATTCTTCTAATAAGTATAGTTATAAGATCAACACTCTTCCTTAGAGTATTCCAACCATTTAGGTCGGCCACACCATGGCTCATACTTAACTCAGAGTTTTAAGCTCTAATTTCATACTAGTCACACACTTAGACTACACTTAATCCTGACAACGATAGCACAAGCTCCCTATCCATCATATGCTTCGAGTAAGTGAATAACCCTTACCTAAGTACTTTTAGAGATCTAATATTGTAAAATAAGAATTATACAAAATTTTATAACAAAAAAGTGTTAAAAAACTAATTAATAATAGTTTTTATTCAACCTAATATTTAATTTTACCACTACAATAGTTGTATGGTCTATAAATATAGATCACATTTTCAACCATTGTTTAAATTAGGATCTAATTTTTTAATCTGCTACCAAATCAAACACATCTCTGAAAACATAAAATAGAACTTTATTTTCATTCAATCCCTTATTTTTAAAATTATCTTTCAGATTACCTACCAAACAAACTTGCTCTTTGAATCTCACCCTCTATAATTCATTCAGAAATTAATTTCATATTTTTCTGATTAACTATGGGCCAAAAGAAATTACTTTTCTTATTGTTTTCATGGAAACTATTAAACTATTTATTTATGTGTTAATTTATTCCAAATTCCATTAAAAATGCTCCAATAAATTTTCATTATTCTAGCTAACAGAAAACTATATTTATAGACCATTTAGACCTCCTTCTAAAAATTTAATTTAATCTTGGGACCAGTTTGGTAGACAATTCAGATTTTGTTTTATATTTTCGAATTTATTGAATTCAGTAAGTATATGTTTGGCAGATATGTTTTCGAAAACTATTTTCGGATTCGCAATCCAAATAGTAGAAATTCTAAAAATAACATTTTTATGCTTTAATTGTATTCTGGTTCTGAATTCAAAATTTTTAAATGCACAATTATATTAAAGAAAGATAAAAATCTTAATAAATATAATATTTCACGTTATAAACTCAATTTAATTTTGTTAAATTAAAATATATATAATATAATATATTATAAATTATATAAAATTATATTATAAGATAATAATTCTAAAAATTTTATAAGAACAATATTCATAAATTAATTAATAATGACTTCCATTCAACCAAATATTTCGTTTTGCAACTACATGATCTATAAATATATATTATGGTACACATTTTAAATAACTATTTAAAATATAATCAAATTTTTAAATCTGTTACCAAACCACATATCTGAAAACATGAAATACAACTCTGTTTTCTTTAAATCTTTCTTAAAATTTTTGTTAGATTCCCTCCAAACAAGTACTTTAAGGATCAAATATATACAAAAAAAATTAAATACAAAGAAACCCATTAAAGTATAACTTACCTTAAAGCACTTTAATTTAAACATAAACTAGTCACAATTATTTGTTGCTAGCTAGCTAACCATTTTATTTGATTTTGATATGTGTTGTTGCCCAATAGTTAGCAAATCAAATATAATTTAACTTTAGAATATTATCAAATATGTCGATCAATGGTGGATTATATACGAATCGGATTGAAAAAGAGAGAGAAAAAAAACTGAGTTTGAGAAGGTGAAAATGAACATGCTAATATGTAAATATATTTCAAGGAGTAGAAGTATTAGAACATTTTATATCATTAATTACTGTGCTTGAATAATAATAGTAATCAAATCTTACTTTTCTTTCTGTTTGAAGGAATTAATACTGAAAGCTGCCAACAAGTATCTTCATGATAAGGTAATTAATTAACTTGAAGATCAATCTCCATTACAATATTATATATAAATACATTCCTCCTGTTCACAGTTCTTACTAGGAATGTTACAATTTTTGTTAAAATAACATCATCGTGTTTGTACTTTAGAAGTTACCCTATTTTAGTTTTATTCTTTCAAATGTCAAAATTTAGTCATTATATTTTCAATAAATCTTAAAATTATTCCTTACGAAATTAACTTTTCAAGATTTTCTTTTGTCTCTATCGGTTTAATTTTAACGAATATTTTTTAATAATAAATAAGTCGTAAAAGTTTTAAACATAATTCTCTCCCTTTCAATTGTGGTTTAATTTTGCAGATGGGGGAAAACATTAGCAACACGACTGACATTGAACCTGTGAATATTACTAACTTTCAATATCCACTAACTATACAGGATGAGTTATTTCAGCTTTGCACCTGAGTTAGAAGCCTAGAAAAGCATATGTTATCTGTTTTAATGTAAAAACCATGAAGAAACCTAGTGTATTTACTTTGTGAGGTTGAGGGTGCTGTTTTAGTATTATATTTTAGCAGACTTTAATGATGTTTTATGCAAATAATGACAATGTACATTGCTAGTTGAACTTGCAATGTCAACAATGATGATTAATGTTATGATCATTATGAAATTTGTGACTCTTTTAAACAGTAATATTACTACTACGATACCATACAATATGGTTTTCTGAATAAATTTTTGTTTGGAATGTTATTGTGTTGGGGAATGTTAATAATATCTAAAAAAAGATCATTAACATACAAGTAAGGATAACATTTCCATATTAAAAGGAATGATTCATCCATTCCAGCTGATACTTTTTTTTTTTTTTGTTAACTTTGTTGGAATTAATTTAATAATTAATTCATATAAATGGTAAGAAATTAGATGACAATTATATTTGAGCTATTTAAATGGGCATATTGTGTGGTCTTGATAATGGGTCCTAGACTTCCCATGGTGTGGTATGATGAGCAGAAACTAACCTATTGATCCTAGGGGATTAATTATGGGAACCCTAGGATCAACTTATTAATAGTAGATTATGGTCCCTAATACACTATACCTCTTTAACCTCCTATTCTCCATATAGTGAGGATTTCTCATTCTGGACTAGGCTGCATAGTTGAGGAAGACCATAACCACGAATTTTTATGGATTCAATACATCTAAAGGTTCCAGGTACTTATAATCTCTTCCAGTTTTAAGTTTTCTTCCATGCGTAGATGTTTTTAACAAGTCTTGTCATGATAGTTCTTGATAAATATATTTTTTTCTTGAATAATTATGACTTGATTTTATTAATAAATTCTAACAAGTGGTATCAGAGCGGTTTATGCTGTGGATTACTAAGTTTAGTTAATTGTGCCAAATATGTTTCTTCTTTTGATTCATGAGATTTCGATTCAATAGGATTTCAGAATCAATTTACATATTTTATAAATGGCTTGGCCTTTGAATAGTCAAATTTAATTTGAATGTTTCTGCATATTTGGATAATTTTTTTTTGATGATGTCATGTATACTTTATATACATGTTGATGGTAGAAAATAAAGTTTAAAATTATCCAAAACTCTAATATATGAATTTGGAGAATAAATTAGGTCTACAGAGAAAAGTTGCACACTTTGAACAAATTACTAAAGGTTAAAAAAAGTTTAAAATTATCCAAAACTCTAATATATGAATTTTGGAGACTAAATTAGGTCTAGAGAGAAAAGTTGCACACTTTGAACAAATTACTAAAGGCTGAAAAAAAATGATTGAATTAGGTGTTAGGGCATTCGGTTTAGCCATGGCACCCAAGAATATATTGCAGTGGGCGTGTGTTTTTAAATTTTTTTAATTTTTTTTAAAGTTTACTTTTATTTCATTTTATTATTTATTTAAATAAATTAATAAATAAAAGTACTAAAAGTATATATCCATTATGAACCTAAATTTTAGGTTTTGGGCTAATAAAGTTAGATGAAGATTTAATTTTCTCTTTTGATTGTGCCTATTAAAGAATTATTGTTGTTGTTTTTTTTTTATTATTTCAACCATTTATAAGCACTCAGCACAACTTGTTTAATTTCTTTTGAATGTTTCTAAATTGATCTTATGCGGATTATGATCGAACTAAAAGAAGGTTATAATTTGACCAAACAACAAAGACTCATACAATAATAAATATGAATAACATAAGGTTGTGCTCTTAAGTTGTTTTGTCGACCCAAAGGAAGGCTTTCACCTAAAAGGATAGGTTATTAATATTTAATTATTAATTTTTCTTTAATTTGATACCAAATGTCTATGAAATGGTCAGGTAGGTTGAAAGACCATAAAGTTTCTTTTGGGTAATTCAGTTTTAATTTTTGAGGACTTTTTCCCATTATTGAATTATGCAAGTAAAGGTATTATTTTTAATTTTGAAAATGATTTTGGTAATTTCATTTTCATGAAGATAAAATTAAGAATAATTAAAGATAAATATTTTGCATAATAACTTTTTTTTTGTTGGTGTTAGTTTGATGGACCATGCTGCCAAAGTAGTCTCTAATTTCTGATATTGGCATCTTCAAAATTAATTAGAAGTTTGTGGGTCTGTTACTATAGATTCTTTAGACTGTTTTTTGAACCTGGATCCCCGTATGTCTCTACACATAAAGACACATATTATGTGACGCTCGATAATTTTTAGGTGTTTTTTTTTCTAAAATTTTTCAGGATTTAAATCTGGGTTTGTTTTATAATTTTGGAAATAAATTTAAATTAAATAAGGAAAAGTTTTTAGAAAAGAAATTTACTTTTAGAAAAGGAATTAATTTTTTTAAAGGAAAGTTTTAGGTAATTAAATAAAAGAAAAAGAAGAAAAAAAAAGAATTCTTTCGTGAAGTTCAGATCGCACAGGCCCCCTATTTCTTCTTCTCTTTCGTGTATTTCAGTCCAGCAGCCGCCGATTCTTTTTCATCTCACTCTCCAACGTCGTCTGCTTCTCTTTCCTACTCTGACCAGAAGCGACTCGTCGTCGTCCTCACAAGCCGAACTTCCACCCCGTGGCAGCGGCAACACGAGCCTCGGTGGTCGCGTTTTTGTTCGTTTCCCTCTGCCCGTTCGGTCACCAGCGGCATGCCTCCGACCATCCCACGCTCATGCAAGCTCCTCGTTTCGCCGTTTCTAAAGGAAATAAAACTCCCGCAGTGGAAACGACTTGGAATGTCGTGGTGTTCGTTATGAAAAACATTTTCTTAAAATCGAACCTATCTCATAGATCCTAGGCTAAACATGTTATAATTGAAGGAAAAAAACAGTAAGGAAAGTTTACTTACTTGTTGAATAACACTTCTTTTCAAGAATTCTTTCTCCGATCACGAACTTTTCGTGCTCTCGATCTCTACGATCACGATCTCTCGAATCGAACAGTGACACCTCCAAAAGATCTTCTGGTTATTCTCGGTCGGTAGAGGGAGAATGGTGGGACTCTCTTTGATTTAGGGTAGAGAGAATTTGAGAGAGAGATGAGAGAATGAGAGAGAGGCTCTTGGATGGAAATCCAAAAAATGAGAACAGCTTAAGCAATCCTTCTCGCAAAGGTGCTTATATAATGGTGATAGGTGGAGTTGAAATCTCCACCTATTTACCATTTTACCACAACCTTATGTTATGCAAATCATATTTGCATAACCACATATAATAAGATATCTTATACCTTATAATACAAATCACATTTGTATAATTGTGGATTTTAAATTGAATCACATTCAATTTAATTTCTCTTAATTCAATTTCTCTAAATTAGCACTAATTAATTAATTAGGCTAACCTATAGTTTATTATGAATCTTATTCACATTAAACTATATAATATGTCAATCATATCTCATATAAATGACATAAATACCCTTTTAATGAATTTGAACACTTCAAATCCACACCAAATCAGAAACCTCTATCTATCCAGGTTTGAGCCAACTGAGGGACCTAATGGACCTACAGATGACGAGATCCAATGATCCGAGACTAACTTGTCAAACTCTTTGACCCGGTTATTCAACATTCATTAGCTACGGTAACACTCCACTAAAGCTCGTAGCTGCACTCCCATCACTGTAGGACAAGTTATGTCCATTGATATAACCAATGCCCGTGAGTCGACCCTCAGGTTGTTCGTAAACACTATTGGGTCAAATTACCATTTTACCCTTGTGTCTACCTCTTGCTCTTTAAGTCCCCACTACTCATCTAATGAACAACAACGTTGTATGGTTCAACCATAAACAACACCCTCTCGCCAATGAGAGGGTGGGCACGCGCTGTCCAAGCTCCGAGACAAAGACTTAAGGGAACAACCCTCTGGTTTCCCTAAGTCGGAACGAGTGAATTCCATCTCGCGTGACAAGTTCCCAGCTCCCCACGTGGTCCTGTCCCTGAGAAGATAGGCATATTGGGTGAGTAACTGTGACCACCCTCACCCGTACTAGTCAAAGGACAGACCCCCGCATATAGGAATCCGTAACACGCTTAGGATTAAGGTCGAGTCACTAATGGTCATCTACGAAGTTAT
The DNA here is from genome assembly GCA_036507285.1 of Trichosanthes cucumerina. Taxonomy (NCBI): domain Eukaryota; kingdom Viridiplantae; phylum Streptophyta; class Magnoliopsida; order Cucurbitales; family Cucurbitaceae; genus Trichosanthes; species Trichosanthes cucumerina. Next base: position 64,391,960 of record CM071844.1, read on the forward strand.
TAGTCCTATACTGTTAACGGTGTTACATCAATAGGTCTAATAATCCACGGTCCGGTCTTGTACAATCTCATTGCATAGGATGCCCCCACTCGTATGTCAACCACATGAACGAGTCAGATCATCTCGTTTGTATCTTAATACAAAGCGGGCCGCATCCACAGCGTATCAATGATTAGGTCTCCAACTCCATCCATATACTGTAGACCGTTCGGGTCATTAACTCGAACGTGATCCTCCCTGTGTGTCAACTACACACCGTTCAAGTTCTAGTTCTCTCATAATTCAATGACCGTGAAGCTTAGTTTATTGGATAAAGTTTGTAAATATGCGAGACATAAAGTGATGAAAAAAACTCTTATTTATTTCAATAAGTAATATTACAAACATGTACGAGATTAGGACATACATCCCAACAGTTTCTTCTTCACGCCGTCGACGCCAACAACGAGCTTAGTTACCGCCGGTGAGTTGTTTTCAAAGCTTTTGAAATTTTGGTTAAATCGGTTCGTGGGTTTTTAGTCCGACTCTCATAAAATGAAGTTTGGTTTTGAATAGATCGGGTTACGGGCATCTCGGATCTGTGTTCCACGCGTTGCAACTCACCGGAATCTGTCGCCGCTGGATAGGTGCAGTCGGTCGTTTCTGTTTTCTCGATCTCGTTTTAAGCCTCCATGCGTTTGTTTGATTATTAAAGTTGAGTTAATTCGATGTTGGATGTTAGGAGCGTATTTTTAAACCGTTGTTTGTTATTTAGGGGCTCGAACGTGTTAAGGAAGTGTGTGGAACTCAAGATCGGATTTTTGAACCTCGTTATCTAAGTAAGTAGCTAGTTGGATTTGCACACAAGTTCATAAATGAGTGTACTTGCGTAATTGGAGATTTACCTGTTTTGAATTGTTGGATCTGGTAGCATGCATGTCTGTGTAGAAATAAGATCATGTTTCGTGTTTAACTGGATTGGAATATTCTGGAATTTAGCATGATGTGGTTGTTGTATCTTTTGCTCGGATTTCTTGCTTGAACTTTAACCTGTACGTGGTTGTTGTACCTTGTGCTCAGAATTCTTGCTTGAATTTTAACTTGTACAGAGTTGTTTAGCTTATCGTGAGATTGACAAGTTACTGAATATTGCAAGAACTGTATTACCTGGACTTTTTTACATGAATCGAGCTTGTTATGTCGTGAGATATTTGGTTCTAGGAGTATCTAGGCACGTGTTAGACCCAAGGACTTGTGAAGCCCAGGTTACCTTAGAATCGCGTTATAGGACCTGTGTCCGTACTTCCAAACCTCCTAGTTAGTCTCAGGCCTCGGGTTGGCGAGTTTACGAGACGGATGGTTGGGAGAGAGACCCATCATTCGACGAGCTTACGAGATGGGTGGTAGGGAGAGAAACCCTTCATTCGACGAGCTTGCTAAACGAGTGGTTGGGAGAGAGACCCTACATTCGACATGATAGCTCCGAGACGTTATCCCTATGAGTAGTAGCGATGACACGGTGTTTGTTCGACGAGGGAGCTCAGGGGTGATTTCCAACGGGCTCGAGAGTCGTACAGACGTGCCCCTCCATCTAGTACATGACTTGTGGGGTGAATCTCCATTACTAGACGGGTGGTAGGGAGAGAGACCCTCCATTCGACGAGCTTACGAGATGGGTGGTAGGGAGAGAGACTTTCTATTCGACGAGCTTGCTAGACGGGTGGTAGGGAGAGAGACCCTCCATTCGACACGATGACTCCGGGACGTTATCCCTATGAGCAGGAGCGGTGACACGGTGCTTGTTCGACGAGAGAGCTCATGGGTGATTTCCAACTGGCTCGAGAGTCGTACGACGTGCCCCTCCATCTAGTACATGACTTGCGGGGTGAATCTCCATTACGAGATGGATGGTAGGGAGAGAGACCATCCATACGACGAGCTTACGAGACGGGTGGTTGGGAGAGAGACCATCCATTCGACGAGCTTACGAGATGGGTGGTAGGGAGAGAGACCCTCCATTTGACGAGCTTGCTAGACAGGTGGTTGAGAGAGAGACCCTCCATTCGACATGATGGCTCTAGGACGTTAGAGAGACCCTCCATTCGACATGATGGCTCTAGGACGTTATCCCTATGAGCAGGAGCGGTGACACGGTGCTTGTTCGATGAGCGAGCTCATGGGTGATTCCCAACGGGCTCGAGATTCGTGTGGGTGTGCCCCTCCATCTAGTAAACATGACTTGAGGGGTGAATCCTCATTGCTAGGGCGAGCGTCACCTCTTCTCACTGCCATTCGCTAACCCGGGTTGTGAGACCAAGAATTGAGGTTAGGAGAGTCGGGCATGAACATAGGGTCCTGATGTCTTAAGTTGAGACCTAGGTGCCACTGTGGTAGTTTTGGTTGCTTGTTAGCTAGTTTGAACGTGAGTGAGTTGCTTACTGAGTATTTTTATACTCACCCGTCTACTTTGATGTTTTTTATTACAGGTAAGAAACCTTGAGGCAGTTGACGACGACGACGACCTGGCGAGGTTGTAGACCCCTCCTGTTCCTTGTCTTTAGGCTTGGGTTTCTTTTCTTGAGTTTATTCTTGTTAGAGCTTATTTCACTTTGTTGCTCGACTATTTTGATTCCTCTTTATCTGTGATGCTTCATAGTCGTAGTTGTTGGTTTTCATTTTGTCTTAGTCAATTTCTGCTGCATGTTCTTCTGTCTGAAATCGTGTATTGAAACTCTCGTTGTAGTCCAACCCATTTTCTGATTAAAGTTGGAGGAGGTTGGGCATTTTTTGAAACTCTTTGAAGTGTTTTCTGCTTGATAGGTTTCAGGAAAAAATTTTGTTTTTTCCTTGCTATGTTGTTATGCTGCCGAAATTTCGGTGCGAACGATGTGGCAGAGTAACTTCTCTAACGTAGTTTCGTTCCAAGATTTAGGTCGTTACATAATACAACCAAGGATGTTAGTGTATTGAATTTAGGGTTAATTTAAGGCAAACATTTGAAATTCAACAACATCTGAATGAACAGTAATAATAATATTTTATTAAATAAATTGGAACAAATTACAAAATTACAAACTATGAGTTTAGGCATAATACCCAACAGTAATATATATATATATATATATACCTCATATTCTAGTGTGATAACCTCCTTTTGTCTTTTGTCTTTTTCGTGTACTTTCACTTTCCAGTGTATTTTACTCTAGCCTTTAGATGTTTATAATGCTCATATATATGAAATATAGTTGTTTATGTGTTTCAAGTAGTAAAGTATAAGAAAATGAGAAAACTGAGAGTCATCTTCTTCTTTACAAGAAATCCAATGAGAATACTAAAAGCAAGTTAAAAATGAATTCAACCATAATCATGGTTTTGTCTTATTCATTTGGTATCTAGAAAATGATTTAACAAAAAAAAAATACCAGTTTTTTATTCAAAATCAAATATGTGGGTTTGACTCATATTCTTCGAACCAAACAAAAATCATATTCAGTTTATTAATGTTAATATATTTTAGAAAGAATTCATATAAACTAAGGAAATTATGAAAAATCTAGGGCAAAACTCGTATATACTCGATATAAAACAAATGATATATATGACATACCGGTGATATCTTCGTCTACGAATAAACTTTCTTTTTCTTCTTCGATTATTATACATATTTTCTTCATCTTCTTCCAATTGCAATAGGAGAAGCTTTTGTTTTGGTTTAAAATCATTCAATCTCGTTTTGTTCAATTTTTTCCTCTAAATTTGTTTCTTTAATCCTGTGTCAAAACTCTTTTTCTTAATTGATTTTCCTCAGACATTTGGAAAATAATTTATTTTTTCATATATTATTTTTATTTTTTTAATGAAAAAACTATCAAATTGGAGTTAGAGTGTAATAATAATAGACCTACAACATTTTTTTTGTAAAAAATTAGACTTCATTGTCTATTTATGTAAAAAAAAAAATATATATTGGTTTATATGTAAATTGAATCTCATAAATCCATGTACAAATCTCAAAATCTCGCGTAATGATACTATTTTATTTTTCTTTTTTTTTAATTTCTTACTAATAAGACATTTGATAAATATTGGGATATTTGTACGGAAGACCCCTTTTTATTATCATTAATGTTGAATGACCTGGCGCTCGAAAATAATGAAAAATGACCTATTCTGACGTGGCAACACGCGCAAAAATTACGCCGGAAGGGTAGCTTCTCGCCTCGCAGAACGCCGCATACGCCTTCTCGAAAGGAACGCGCGACGACACGCCTTCTCGGAAGAACGCGCGCACGCCTTACTCGTAGGAACGCTCACGGTTACTCGTAGGAACGCTAGAACGCTTCCTAGGGCGCTCCGCTTAATCGTAGGAGCGCTCGCTTAATCGTAGAACGCTCCCGCTTACTCGTAGAAACGCTCCCGCTTACTCGTCTGAAACGCTCATCCTTTTTTCAAACGGTGACTCGCTCATGCATACATACTGATGCGCTCATGCATGCTTACTCGTAGGAACCTCTCACGCTTAAACTCGCTCTCGCTTTGAAATAATGAAAATGTAAGATGCAAATATCTAAACAACCATAATATATTCATTCATTCACATGTCACAAAAAAGTACATTAAGAAAAATAAAAACACATTATAAGGAAGGGGAAAGGAAGCTCAGCATCTCCTAATCGACTCACCGGAGAGTCGATTACGGCCGAGGGGGCGGCCGTGCCGCCTCTTCTTGGGCGTTCTTCCGTAGGAATGTTACCGAACATTCGTAAGGCGCGTCGGTTGCTGCGGAGAGGATGAATCCGTGGATGTCTTCTTGGGGCGCTCTTACGATAATAAGTACATTTTACAACATGTATTACCTCCTCCTTCCTGGATTCCCGACGCCAAGGTTGCTGATTCTGACATCCCTCCCCGCGCAACCGACGCGCCTTCTGAATGTTCCGGTAACATTCCTACTGAAGAGCGCCCCAAGAAGAGGCGCTGCACTGGCCGCCCCTCGGTCGTGTCGACTCTCCAAATGAGTCGATTAGAGATGCAGCTTCCTTTCCCCTTCCTTATAATGTATTTTTATTTTTCTTAATGTACTTTTTTTGTGACATGTGAATGAATGAATATATTATGGTTGTTTAGATATTTGCATCTTCTGTTTTCATTATTTCCAAAGCGAGAGCGAGTTTAAGCGTGAGGGTTCCTACGAGTAAGCATGCATGAGCGTTACTGTATGTATGCATGAGCGAGTCACCGTTTCGAGTAAGGATGAGCGTTCGTACGAGTAAGCGGGAGCGTTCTTACGAGTAAGCGGGAGCGTTCCTACGATTAAGCGGGAGCGTTCCTAGGAAGCGTTTCTAGCGTTCCTACGAGTAACCGTGAGCGTTCCTACGAGTAAGGCGTGCGCGTTCCTTCGAGAAGGCGTGTCGTGCGCGCTGCCTTCTTTCGAGAAGGCGTCGCGCGTTCTGCGAGGCGAAGCTACCCTTCTCGGCGTAATTTTGCGCGTGTTGCCACGTCAGAATAGGTCATTTTTCATTATTTTCGAGCGCCAGGTCATTCAACATTAATGATAATAAAAAGGGGTCTTCCGTACAAATATCCCATAAATATTGTGTTTCCATATATTGTTTTATTTTTGTTTAAAAATGGTCAAATTGAAGTTAAGGGTATAAAAATAAAAACTTACGTATAAAAAATAGACTCAGTTGTTCATTTGTATAAAAAATAATGAATATGAGTTGATTATGTAAATTACATTTAATAAGTAGACAATTTACGTAGAAAATCCAAGTAAATAAAGTATAAAGATCTAATAATATCTCTCAAAATCAGGGCTTTGGAGAAAAGCTTACCACAGGCCCTCCAAAAAAAGGTCCACAAAGAACTCCCCTCTGGCTGCAAAGGAATGACCAATGAAGAGATGATTGGAAATAAATTAAAGACAACAACTCGAGGGAGAGAGAAGCCCATTGAGGTCTCTTTCAAAGTTTGTCAAAAGGGAAAAAAAATTGAAACCTTCTTAGTTACTTTTAAGGTATTTACACGTTTGGAATTGTTCATGAAAAATCTAGTGATTGTTTGGGGCATTGAGTGAGTTATAATAGTCTGTGGGTTATTATAGTTTGTAAAACATATAATATTATTTAAAATATAGAGTAGCATAGTCTGAGTGGGCCAAACATGCTTTTTGATTTACAAATTAAAGCCTCCAAAAACCATGCAACATTGAACTATTTCTCCAACAGATCAATCATGGGACTAGCAACTAAAATTATTCTTGTATTAAATTAATTAGAATCAGTTTGGCTATCAAACTCTTTTTTTTTTTTTTTAATTACATAAATTGCATACTTGCAAATAATTTTTCATATCCATACTAGTATTTTGCGGATGTTGTAATCGACCATAATTAGCATAAAAAAAATAAATAAAAGAAGAAAAATATAGATATACTAAATATCTGGGACAACGACCCTCTACATATGTTGTCCATTTTGGACATATACTCATGGCATTGCTTCTGATTTCATCTAAATTTGGCTCCCCCAAAAATTTTAAATTTAATATCCTATGTAACGATTTGGTTTAAAAAAATAACAACATATAGTTATAATTTTGTATAATGCATCTTAGGTAAAGAAATATTTTATTGTCCCATTGGTAATATATTTCACCTAATTTCACTTGTGTCTAGGTTTAAGTTTTTCCGTTTTTATACATTGTTTTGTTTTAATTTAACGATCTATTAAACACAAAATTGAATACGTGGCCTATCGAATACTTTTAAAGTTTAAGAAATTATTAGAGTAAAGTTTAAACACTCATTATATACTTTTTGAAGTTTAGAGATCTAATAGATTAGAACTTAAAAGTTTACGGACTTGTAATTCAACTTTTTTTTTCCTATTTAATAAGAAATTAAAATTATTCAAAATTAATTTGTCGGCCCTTAAAGATTAGTATCTGGATCTGTCCTTGTAGGTAGTATCCTCCCCTTATAAACTTATGAGGTTGAGATTTTGGTCGCACTTTCAGTGTCTTTTTTGCGAATTGAGAATGCTCGGTGAGAGCGATATGTCACATGAAGCTGCCTCATCCATTTGCAGTGAGGCATATGAATGTTGGGGGGTTGATGACAATTCTTTACAAAGGGAAAGCCAATAATTCAGAATTGTGGTGACGTGGTAGAGGAAGGGCCAGATGTGGAGGTGACGGAACGGTAGGAGGATGAAGCTACGCCACTTGTTTTCGTGGCTATAAATTTTTGCAGACTGGAAAATCTCCCAGATCTCGCAATCATGTCTCTTAGGCCCCGCTTATCCATCAATCCCATCCAACTTTTCTTTTTCAACTTAATTCCATCCCATCCAATCCAATCAAGTTTTTTTTTTCTCTCTCATAAAAAAAAAGAAAATTACACTTCTCTTAAAACCTTTTTTTTTAATTTATTTTAGTACATAAAAAAAATCACCTTCCTATGAGCCACCGAAAAGGAAAGTGCACCTTGTTGGTATAGATAGTAGCTATCAATTCTTTTAAGTCTTTCTCAACTATACTTTTATATCCTAATGGTTCACTCACATGTACCCCTTTTCTTCAGGCACCATACTTTCATATCCTCAAGATCCCTCTCATCCTCCTTCTTTCGTTTTCTCTCTCCGTCAGTCGTCCACCGTGATGGTCTCGCGAGTATTGTCTTCACGTTGTCGTTGTTCAAGATCCAATCGAGCTTCTGTAGGTATGTTTTCTTTTTCCTTAGATTGGTATGTTTTCTTTTTCCTTAGATTGGTGCTTCCTAATTTGTTTTTTTCTCAAGGCGAACTTGCCCCTGACCGCTGTTTGTTCGATTTTTTCTCCACTGACAGCTAGCGTGATTGGATCCACGGGGTTGCCCCATCTAAGCTTGTGGGGACTTGGTTGTCAAGGAGGGTGTTAACTTGACATCGGGGATTGTAGCGTTGACAAGAAGAATAATTCTAGCAGGTCGAGGCCAGATGCATTTTCGCTCAACCAAGGGTAAGCTATTGAACGTTGTTTCGCGCGTTTACTAGTTAGGAAAGGTGTGTTTTGAGATCAACAATTTGTAGGTGGTTGTTTTCCTGACTAAATCTTTTGGAACTGATTAGATGTGGTGACTTGACTTGTAGGCTCCCTCAGTACGCACAGGTAGGTTCGGAGTTGGTCCTAGGAGGGAATAGCTAGTCACCGCATTTCTAATAGAGGTAAGTAGTCGATGGACTATCTCGCCCATAAGTGTAGGGTTTAGGGATGACACTGTACATGCATGCTAGGGATTTCGTGGCTTCTGGTTGTTTGTGATCATGATGATTAAATGTTTGAATTGTAGAAGTAGTTGTTTAAACCCTGTGAAAGTATATGTTGTTGCTTGATTATTATCACATGCATGAGCTTAGGGTTGCCTGATGTGTATGATGTGAAACTCGTGATGAGGTTTTGAGTATGATGAATGTCGTTGTATGTACCTGTTGATAGAGGCTTGTGTAGTTGTGTGCCTAGTTCTGCATTAGTCTAGAGAGGTGTTATTCCAACCTTAAAGACGTAGTTGACACAACCGGTCATGTTATAGGCCAAGTTCCATGTGTAACCCTTAGCAGGCTGCGACTCTAGGTTGGCGAGTTGATATGGGATGCGGGGTATGTCCTCCATCTAACTAAGAGGCTGAGTGCAGGGGGTAGTGGATACGTTCCTTACCCAAGTTCGTGGTTCAGGGAGTGATTCCTGAGATGTGGAGGACGTTGGGCACGTTCCTCGTCCTGGATTGAGGCTCAGGGAGTGATTCCCAGAGTTGCAGAGGTGTTGGACACGTTCCTTCACCCTAGATATGGCCCGGGAGAGCCCCGTGGTCGAGAGCTTGTGGGCGGAAGCACCGCTATTGACGCCAACTTAGTCCAGAAGCCAAGGGTAGGGCAGAGATAGAATTTGAACAAATTAGGATCAGAAGGAAGGTGGAAGTCTGTGGACGCATGTTATGTGTTAACTGACCCTTTTGTACTGTTTTACTTGGACGAAGTGGGCTACTTACTGAGTATTTTATACTCACCCCTCGTTTTGTGTGTTTTCATTGCAGGCAAGGCAAAACATTTGAGATGACTAGATTTGGTGAGGTTCCTACAAGGCTATGGAAGGACGTGTTAGGCTTAGATAGGGTTGTTTTTTTTTCTTGATTAGAGGGTTGACTGTTTCTATATGTTTCACCGCACTATTTTTCTAGTTTGTAATTTTTGTTACTGTGTTAGTCATAGGAGTTGAACTTGAATGTGTTGTTTTGGCAGTACTTGTTAAGAGAGTATGCTCTGATTGAGAATGCATGTCTATCTGGCAATCCTTATAGAAAGCATGTTTTAGGTTGTGGATGACTGTGAACTCCGGGGGGACTGGAGTCCAGCTTGTGTGATTGTTGTAGTTTGGTGGAAGTTGGGTACCCTCGTGAGTACGTGTTTTGGAAGTGATTTTCTTGTTCAGGTGCTAGGAAATTTTTGGAATAGTCCTAGTTATGTCGTTATGTTGCCGAAATTACGGCGCGAGCACCGTAACTTGGAGTATCATCCTTAGAAGAATGGTTAAATTTTTAGGGGTGTTACACTTTACACAATTGTTTAGAATGAAATCAAATTTCTAAATCTACTACTAAACACATATATGAAAATATGAAATACAATCCTGTTTTCATTGAATCTCTTGTTTTCAAATTTTTATTTACATATTTCTTACCAAACAAACCTTAACGTATTTGCATATGTTTTATTTTTTTTTTCAATGTATATATTCAAATATGTTCACATGAACGACAATACAAAAGTAAATAAAACGTTTTCTATCCATAAATTTTACGAAAAAAAAACCTTCGAGGATTATTCTAAAACAAACCTCAAAATTCAAGAATTAAATAAAACATTTTAAAGTTTAAGAGTATAATTAAAATCAAAATTAATATAAATTAAAAAAAATTGTTAAAGAGAGAGGAAAAAAAAATCAAACCTATCCACATAAATCAGCCCAGTTGTGTTTTGTATTAAAACATAGTTGAAAACGCCACTCTATAAAATAAAATAATTAAAAAATTATATGGATAAAAGAAAGAGAATTGTAGTTTCATTTGTGCTCTACGCCACATATTCTTCTTCAAGCCATCTCCTCCTCCGTTTCAGTAGCTAAGTGTGGCCGCCGCCTCTCTACCATTCGCCGCTCGACTGTCGTCGTCTTCTCTTCTACGGATTTTGCACTGATTTTCTTGTACTGTTGTGGTTGTTTCCAGGTATTTTCTCAATCTCTTCATCTATTTCTTCTCACTTTAGAAACATAATTCAGATTTTAAACGAAGTTTTGTTTAACTCAATGGTTGATTATTATTGAATAATAATAAGGAAAATTGGGCAAATTGCAAAATCCACCCCTTCAAAATTGAAAAAAAAAATTGGATCTATTTTACTCAATTTTTCTCAATCTCCCTCTGTTGATTATTTCCCTCCCTTCAATCACCCACTCTCTTTCTACTTTTTTCTTTTTTCCTTTTTTTTTAGTGCGCATTCCTCTCTCTGCCCTTCATTGTTTGGTATAAATTCTACACACAAATTGGAATTTTTGTATCAGTTTTAGCGAGGGAGATTTTGTTTCTTCATTTATGCGTATAACAGAGTTTCAATATGAAGTTAGGCTCTTTTGTTTTTCTGCTTTCTTGTCCATGACATGAAGATCGTAAATTTTCATTCTTTTTTTCTACTTTGCAAAAAACAGAGAGATTGAATCTATACTTTCTTCTATGGCTTAGGTTGATATAATTAAATTTACTCGTCTTAACCTCTTAGGTGATGAGTGATTTTAGATGATATCATAGTAGTAAATCATGGGTTTGTAATTTACTTTTCCATTAATATTGATTTTCATTTGTTTAATTTTTTCTTTAAATTTTAAAGTAGGGGAGTTATTAGACTATATATAATTAAATTTTTAAACAATTGAGTTGATTGGTGAGTTAAGATTTCGTATACTTTGTTTCGAAAATATTTTTAAATTTCAAATCACTATTTGAAGGGAGGAGTGAGTTATAATAACATAAATTATAATATAATAGTCTATAGATTATTATAAGGTTGTGAAATTATATAATGTTATTGAAAATGTTCAGTAGCTTAGTTTGAAGATATAATAGTTTGTGTTTGAAGTGTAGAATATTTTATAAGTTATTATAACACAGATTATGTGCCCCAAACGAACCTTAAAAGGTTTCAATAATATCTTTAAACTTAAAAAAAGTTCAAAAATATCTCTACCGATAGTTTTGAATAAAAACATATTTTTTCAATTATTCATTACGAGTCAAGGTTTACAATGTCGATATCAATGGAAATGTCGAGGTTTAAATTTTATGAAAATGTTGATGGAAATTTTGAATGGAAATTGTTTAAATTAGCTATTGAAACTTTGATTATGGCTTAATTAGACTATAATTGATCATTTTTAACCATCACATTTAAAAATTAATACAATATTTAAATATAAATATTGATTAAAATATCAATGATGGTATGAATTTAAGAAAAATATAGAAATTATAAAAATTATTTGAATTATTTTATGAAATTTTAATTATGGCTTAATCATATTATAATTGATTTATTTTTAATATCTTATATGTACAATATATTTTTTATTTAGATTTATTGAGACCTTAATTATGATCGTTTAATTAAACTATAAATTATAATTAACCATTCCTAAATCCTAGGTCACCATATAAAATAACATTAAATATTGGTAATTAGAGAATATACAACGTAATAATATATAATTAAGATAATATTTAAATGTAAATGTCGATGAAACTAACTATGCGAAATTAATATGAAATTGATTAAAATTATTTGAATTATATCATTAAACTTTACTTATAGCTTAATTATATACTATAATCGATCATTTTTAAAATATATATAATACTTATGTTGAAATGTTGATGCACAAAAATTTTAGAAAATATATATATATTTTATAATTGTATAGTTATCAATAGTTTTAATATTGTAAGAAATGTTGACGTCAATGAAAATTGAATAATTATCAATTTTTTTAATAATTTTTATTTTTTCTTTGAGATTATTTTCAACCAATTATATCATTTAACTAAATATAGGAATAAAAAAACATATCTTTTGAAATAGAAATAATAGAAAATTTTGAAAATAAGTATATGGAAAAATATCAAATTTTAATGATTTATGTTTATCAATTATTGTCTAGAACAATAATGGAGAGAGGTTGTTTAAAGAAAGGGAGATGGCGTGCATTCTAAAAATAAAATTGTGAGAAGGGATTAAGAATTGGAATTTTCGTACGAATAACCTATTTCTTAGGGGTGAGTATCATTCGGTCGGGGTCAGTTTTTGACCCCAACCGACTCCCGAACCGATCAAGGTCGGTCGGTTCGATTGACTCATTTTTTTTAAAAAAAATTGACCAAAACCGATTGAACGAAGGTGGTCGGTCGGTTTGGTCGCTTTTTATATATTTTTAAATTATTATTTAATAATTTATAATAATTATTTAATTATTATTTAATATATTTTAAGAAAATCTTTTTAGTTTTTTATTTTTTTAATTATTATTATTATCATTATTATATATATATATATATATTAAAAAAATGTGTCGGTTTTGCCCCTAACCGACCAACCGATCGGTCGGTTTTGTCAAGCACAAAACTGATCCCGATCGAAAAAACCACCAAATCGACCGACCGCCCTCGGTTCGGTTGGTTTTGGTCCGTCGAGTCGGTTTTCGGTCTTTTTTTGCTCACCCCTACTATTTTCAGGGGCTTTAATGGGTGATGACTTGCATTTTGAAAATAATGAAATATGATTCATTCTGATGTGGCAGTATGCACAAAATTACTCATAAGGGTAATATGAAGTAGTCTTTATTTTTCACGTTCTCCTATGCGGAAACACTCTCGCTCTCGTTGTCTCGCTCTCGCTCAAATGAGTGGCCGAAAATATAGAGAAAAAAAGGATAAGGAAAAAAGTCGAGAGCTAGAGTAGCAGAACTAGAGCGAGAGCGAGACAGAGAGAGCGTTTGACAGCGAGAGCGAGAACTATAGTGTGATTTTTCTTGTTTTTTCTTTTCTCCAGAATTTCGACAACCTCATTACTATCATGAGCGAGAGCGAGAGAGCTAGAGCCAGAGTACGATATGCTTTCAGTAATTTGGACATAATGCACATTACAGAAAGGGTCATATGTCATTAATTTCAGAACATAGGCCAAATCACATCAATGCGCGTGAAAAAAAGTCTTCCAGGCAAATTTCTCTTGAGAAGTTCGACATCGAAAAGTTTGCAGAGGGGGTGATCAACCTCTCTTATAAAATACATTCCTCCTCACCTATTTGTCAAAACATACAATGGGCTTGAGCTCATATTAAGGGCTTCAGTAATTTTTTGTTTGATGTTCGATATTTTGACTTTTTCATGGAAATGTCAAATTGTCGACGACATATCTCGTGTCGTCGATATTACGAGAAAAACGATGTTCTCTTTCATTTAAATATCGAGCTTGTCGACATCACGACATGTTGATCGACATTTCTATATGTCGTTCGATATTTCCATATGTCGTTCGACATTTAATACATTGTTAGGAGTGATTGTTGAATTAAATGAAAATTAACCTATCAATGTGGATTAAATGGAAATAAAATAAGAGATTAGGAGTTATGCACAAATGTATGGTTCCCAATATTTTATTAGTGCATAATTTTGTCTACTTTGATTTAATCATGGAGACACGTGAGCAAGAAATTGGTTCTCAATTGATCTATATGGCTTATTAAAAAGAACAAAAAAAAAAAAAAAGAAGAAGCGCCAAATTTTAATTTTAAATGGGAAGAAAAAAAAAGGAGAAAAGTCAAATAAAAATCTCAACTAACTATGACAATTTTGATTTTGTAAAAAAAAAAAATATGACAATTTTGAATGAAAAGAAAAAAGAAAAATAGAACAAAAGAGTTAGAAAAGAAGCTACCTATTGAGAAAAAGAAATTAAAAAAAAAAAGAACAAGCTAACAATCTAACAAACTAAATAAGAAATAAGAAAAAATGGTGAGAAAATGGGGTAACATTTGAAAGTTTTTTTTTTTATTTTGTGTTTTTACAGAATAAAAAATTAACTACTAACTAGTCATTACATGTCATCACGATAGGAGAGTGTCTCATGAATAATTTATAAATAAAAGAATTTAGAATATGCTGGTGTAAAAAATTTAAATACTGAGAGAAACTGTTTATGGCCTCTTGTTTCCTTGAATAGAATTCAACTCAAGCATGGCTTCCTCTGTCAAGGGAAACAGCAGGCTATCCATTGCCATGGAGAGAACTGGACAGTGGTATGTGTAGATCTGTTTCACTTTTACTGGTAGTGCTAATTTTTTTTTTTTCTTTTTTTTGAATTTTAGTTAGAGATGAAAAATGTTGTTCATCTTCTGCAACTCTAATCTTTCAGGGTTTTCTCTCAAGACATTCCAACTGATGTCGTGGTTGTAGTTGGCGAAGCACATTTTTCGCTTCACAAGGTATTATGAGTATAACTTCTTAATCTTTAAGCTTCGTTTCATAACTATTTGTTTTTTTAAAAAAAGATTATACCTATAAATACCACTCCCATTCCTACCAAGAACTTACTTATTTTGTTATTTACTTTTTATTAGAAAATAAGCTTAATTTTTAAAAACCAAAAAACACTTTCATATTATGAGATAAAAAAAATAACCATTTTTATTTTTTAAAATTATGTTGGTTTGTTTACAATTTTCTCTTCATCTTTTTTGAGTAATCATTTAAGATTTGTTTGGGACACTGGATAAGTTAGAATAACATAGATTATAAGAATAATCTTATTTAAAATGCAGAATTGTTTAGTTTGATTTATAATAATTTGTACTTGAGATGCAACATATTTCACCGGTGATTATAACAGACTCTTAGGGCTGTACTCAGACTATACTACCCTATATTTTAAATAATATTATATGTTTTTGTTATTATAACTTACTCAGCGCTCCAATCAGCCTCTTATTAAGGTTCTAGCCAAATTTCAAAAATAAATTAAACAAACTTTTTAAAATTATTCTTCTTAGGTTAAGTAATATTTTTAAGGTTAATTTTTATGGCGTGTGGTGGGCAGTTCATGTTGGTGGCAAAGAGCAACTACATACGGAAACTGATCATGGAATCCACAGAGGCAGACCTAACTCGGATCGATCTGGTGGACATCCCCGGCGGTGCAGAAATTTTCGAAAAGGCAGCCAAGTTTTGCTATGGTGTCAACTTTGAGATCACAGTACACAACGTGGCGGCACTACGATGCGCTGCCGAGTATCTGCAAATGACAGACAAGTATTCCGACAACAACCTCGCCGGTCGGACCGAAGATTTCCTCTCACAAGTAGCTCTCTCAAGTCTGTCTGGCGCTGTAGTTGTTCTAAAGTCTTGTCAGCATCTCCTTCCCATGGCGGAAGACCTCTACATTGTCCACAGATGCGTGGATGTCATTACTTCCAAGGTAATTGAAATTAATTTTGTTTTAATGGTATTACACTTAATTAAATTAATTTGAGATTTGTGTCTGTTTGGTCCATAAACTTTACAAAATGTCAAATACGTCTCGAATTGTGTCTAATAAATTCTCAAATTTTCAATTTTGTATCCAATAAATTTGTGAATTTTCACTTCTGTGTCTAATAGGTCCTTGATCTAGTTGATGTTTTTTAAAATTCATCAACTTACCAGGCACAAAATTGAAAGCATAAGCTTCTATGAGACAAAAATTCAATTTTATATCTAATAGGTCGGTTAATTTTAAAAAATTGTGAATATGTTAGGGACCTATTAAATACAAAATTGAAAGTTCAACGAGTAATTAGATATTTTTAAAGTTTAGGGACTTATTAGATATAAAATTGAAAGTTTAGGGGTCTATTTGACACTTTTTAAAGTACATGAACTAAATACACACAAATCTTAAAGTTGAGGACTAAGCTTATAATTGAACCTAACTTCATCTCTATCTATAAGTTTAAGTTTTTGGGTTGATTGATGAGTTAAGATGGTTTTGAACCCAAATCATTTCCTTCCTAATTAATATTGATTACACTTGTAAGGTTGAGTAGTAGTTCGAGCCCTTCAAATTTTTTACTTACTTTATTATAATATGTATAGGAAAAATAAATTGAAATACAAAAAAGTTTTCTAGCTTAGTAGTTAGTATGTCTCTAGCTCCCTTAAACAAGTTTTAAGTTCAAGTTCTAGTATAGAAAACTTTAAATATATTTAAACTCTGTTGGATAAAAATTGTGGATTTGCCCCTAACTATAATGATGTTGAAATTGATTTGAAATGGTGGTTTAGGCTTGCAATGAGGCCAAGTTTCCAAGTCGGTCACCTCCAAATTGGTGGACTGAGGAGCTATCCATCATTGACATTGGATTCTTCAGCAAAATCATGGGTGCAATGAAAAATCGTGGTGCAAAAACATTAACAATTTCAGGTGCTTTGATTACATACGCAGAGAGATCGCTAAAGGATCTAGTCCGCGACCACTCTGGAAGCGGGCTTAGATCAGGTGATTCTAGTGACAATGACAGTAGAAACAGGCAACGGGAGCTACTAGAATCAATTGTGGCTCTTTTGCCTTCAGAGAAAGCTGCTTTCCCAATTCATTTCCTTTGCTCCCTTCTCCGTTCTTCCATCTATCTCAAAACCTCAACTGCCTGCAAGAACGAGCTTGAGAAGCGGATTTCGATGATACTCGAACACGTTTCGACAGACGATCTCTTGGTGTTATCTTTCACCTTCGACGGGGAGAGACTTTTCGACCTCGAAAGCGTAAGGAGGATTATCTCCAGCTTTGTCGAAAGGGAAAAGAGTGTGGCTGTCTTCAACGCTGGAGATTTCAAAGAGGTTTCTTCTGTTGCATTGCAGAGGGTTGTCAAGACCGTTGATGCATATCTAGGCGAGATCGCTGCTTATACTGAACTCACCATTTCAAAATTTAATGGCATAGCCAACATCATACCAAAATTTGCACGAAAGGTCGATGATGATCTTTACCGAGCCATTGATATTTATCTCAAGGTATTCTATTCCTATTCTTATTCTTTTTATTTTATCGTTAAATCATAAGTTTGTATTTAATGGCTCCGTCTTTGAAATTTTAAAAAGTCAAATAGGTTATCGAAGTTTCAATTTTATATTTAAAATTAACTAATCTATTAGATATAAAATTGAATTTTGTGTCCAAAAAGTTCACGAATCTTAAAAATGTTGAGTAGGGGAAAGACATATTAGATACAAAATTGCAAGTCACAAAAGTATTAGACACTTTTTAAAGTTCTGTTTGTCACTCTGATACTACTGTTAGTGACAACGACCCTCTACATATCTCCACATCGGTATGATATTGTTCACTTTGGGCATAAGTTCTCATGATTTTGCTTTTAGTTTTCTCAAAAGACCTCATACCAATGGAGATACTATCCCTCACTTATATACTCATGATCTCCTTCTCTAGCCGATGTGAGATTTTTGTTACATCCCTAACAACCTCGTGTTTCTCTAATATGGTATTAGAGTCCATTAAACTCATACATTGAAATTGAGATTTCATTGTGCCTTTGGAATAGTGAATCCAAAGACACCATCTTGATGAGACGTCATATAAGTTACTTTTTTTTTTTTATTGTCAATTCGTTTTGAGATCGTATGATTAATTTTCAGGCACATCCGAATCTTGATGAGATAGAACGGGAGAAGGTATGCAGTGTGATGGACCCATTGAAGTTGTCGTACGAAGCGCGGGTACATGCTTCGCAGAACAAGCGATTGCCAGTGCAGATAGTCCTTCATGCGCTCTATTATGATCAGCTAAAGCTAAGGAGCGGCATGGACGAGCAGAGCACCGGAGACGCGACCATGACGAGGAATCAAGTTCAGGTAGACGTATCACTAGTGAAAGAGAATGAGGCTTTGAGGTCGGAGTTGATGAAGATGAAGCTCTACATATCCGATATGCAGAAGAGTTCTCAAGGGACATCTTCCATTAAGGCATCCTCAAGAAGCAAAGGCACTTTCTTCTCCTCTGTCTCCAAAACGCTTGGAAAATTGAATCCCTTCCGTCATGGCTCTAAAGACACTTCTAATATAGACGATGGTGTTGACATTACCAAGCCCAGGAGGAGAAGGTTCTCTATTTCTTAAATTTATATTTTCAAATGGCCCACGCTATTGTTTGGTTTATTTGTGAGATATTGATATTCTTCTTCTTTTTCATTCTGCTCATTGTTTGTTTCTCTAAACCTGAATTATTCTTTTGCTACTTTTAACTTCATGGTTTGATGTTTGTTGAATGTGTGTTTTGAATTTGAACTATATATTATCAATGTACAGTTATACAGTTATTAAGAATATGCGTTAATGATCTCTTGTTTTACTTGGGTGTATTATCTTCATTCTTAATTGACAGCATTCTAAGCATTTCTTCTTTTAAAGTTCATGTTCAAAAGCTTCTTGGTTGTCTCATTCTTGACCGTTCTTTTCTTCCTTGTCTTAGAACATCATCTAACTTGTCCCTATATGCATCCCAACAAAATGTCCATGTTTAAATATGTCAATATATTGGAAGTTTATATAAATCAAAAGGGAAAGTATACAATAATATTCCTGCACGAGGGTGAAACTTTACTAATAAGCTAATAAACAGAAGCATTCTAATTGTAGTGAATTATGTTGGGAAAAAAACCTCCCACCACTTGTAGGGAAAAAAACCTTCCACCACTAGGAATAAACAGAAATAACTGAGAAATTAAAAGAAACCAACAAAATAAGAGACACAAGAATTTACGTGGAAAAAACTCCAAACCCGGAGAAAAAAACCACGACAGAAAGAAATTTTCACTATGTGAAAAATTGTTACAATCACATAGAATTCTTTCCCCAGCCCCAATTACAAAAACACTCTCCCAAAAATCTATACCACTCACACCCTTCTTCCCACTCTTAGACCAGAGAATATAAAGAGAGAATTTAACTAGAGCTAGTACACCAAGTTTAAAGTGTTTTTAACTGGGACGCTTTGAAACCAAAGCCATAGACTCTTTTTTGTTGGGATGTGTCCTCATCTCGTGTAGTTTGTAATATTCCAAGTTGTAAATGAATAAGAGTTATTTATTTCAACATTGTGTAATAAATAAGAGTTATTTATTTAAACTTTGTTTCTCGCATTTTTTCATAAACTTAATCCAATAAACTAAGCTCCAAGTCATTTGTATTATGAGAGAACTAAGAACTTGAATCTGCGGTGTGTAGTGGACACACAGGGGGAAGATCACGTTCGAGTTAATGACCGAACGGTCTACGATATATGGATAGGGTTGGAGACCTAATCCTGATACATCGTGGATGCGACCCGCTTTGTATTAGATACAAACGAGGTGATCCGACTCGTTCATGTGGTTGACATGCGAGTGGGGGCATCCCATGCAATGAGATTGTACAAGACCGGACCGTGAATTATTAGACTTCTGCGATGTAACACCGCTAATGATATAGAGCTAATAAATTCGTAGATGACCATTAGTGACTTGACCTTAATCCTGAGCGTGTTACGGACTCCTTCTGCGGGGGTCTGTCCTTTGACTAGTACGGGTGGGGGTGGCCACTGTTGCTCGCCCAATATGTCTATCTTCTTAGGGGCAAGAAGGAATTCACTCGTTCCCGACTTAGGGAAACTAGAGGGGTTGTTCCCTTAAGTGTTGTCTCTGGGCTTGAACAACGGGGCCCCACTCTCTCATTGGCTTTGAGAGGATTGTTGTTTATGGTTGGATCATGCAACGTAGTTGTTCATTAGAGGAGCAAGAGGACTTAAGGAGCAAGAGAGTAGACACGGGGGTAAAGCGGTAATTTGACCCACCGTGACTACGAACAACCTGTGAAGGGTCGACTCATGGGTATTGGTTATATCGATGGACACAACTTGTCCTACAGTGATGAGAGTGCAGCTACGGGCTTTAGTGGAGTGTTACCGTAGCTAATGAATGTTGAATAACCGGGTCAAAGAGTTTGACAGGTTAATCTCGGATCATTGGAGCTCGCCACGTGTAGGTCCATTAGGTCCCTCGGTTGGCTCAAATTGGACAATTTGAGGGTTTACAGTTTGGTGTGAATTTGAAGTGTTCAAATTCATTATTTGGGTATTTATGTCATTTATATGAGATATAGATGACATAATATATAGTTTGATGTGAATGAGATTCATAATAAACTATAGTATAGCCTAATTGATTAATTAGTGTTAATTGGAGAAATTGAATTGAGAGAAATTAAATTGAATGTGATTCAATTTATAATTCCACATTTATGCAAATGAGATTTGTATAATAAGGTATGAGATACCTTATATTATATAATATGCAAATATGATTTGTATATTATATAGTTGTGGTAAAATGGTGAATTAGTGGAGATTTTAACTCCACCACACACCATTATAAAAGGATGCATTCAAAGGCATCTCATGATACTTCTTGCCATTTTTTGGATTTCCATCCAAAGAGAGCAAGGGATTCTCTCTCAAATCCTCTCTCAATTCTCCAAAAAATTCTCTCCTCACCCAAAACCAAAGGGACTCTCACTCACTCTCCCGAGAACAATCGAGAAGACCCTTTGGAGGTGTCTCCTTGTTCGGATCGAGGATCGAGTTCGAGGAGTTCGTTGGTACGAGAGAGATCGTGATCGGAGAAGGAGAAAACGTTGAAGAAGAGTTCTTCAAGAGGTTAGTACTTTTTACTTACTGTTTTCTTCTTCTTCTTTGCATGTTTAGCCTAGGATATATGAGATAGATTCAATTTTAAGATAGAATTACACAACGGATCAACGACGTTTCACAACGTCTTCCGCTGCGGGAATTCAAAATCCCTTCACTTTTATAGTGCCAGGAGCCCATCACTTTCCTAAACCTTTTAGATGTAGGACAATTCATCACTTTCCTAAACCTTTCAGATGTAGGACAATTCATCACTTTCCTAAACCTTTCAGATGTAGGACAATTCATCACTTTCCTAAACCTTTCAGATGTAGGACAATTTTCCTTCTAATATATTGTCAAAACCCAACAATTTCCACCTTGACAAGATATTTGAAAAATCCACATCTCTTGCTGCATCATTGTCTTTACCGACAATCATAATCCTCAATATAGAGAACTATAACCTACTCCACCATAAAAGTAGACCATTTGGAATATCACCTTCCAAGACTTTTCTTTTTCGTCACATGTCGATATACCCAGCTGAAATTTATGGTGCAACTTCCACCTACTTGGCTCACCCGGAAGTTCTTCAGCCATCGACATAACTTCCACCACATACCTTGCATAGCCGCCAAGTCAATGCCCGTGTGCAAACTTGTGGAACCGCTAACATCACATTCTCTATCATGGCAAAGCGGACATACCATAAGGATGAATTCTGTATTTCTTCAGAAGATGTCACCATCTCCCCTTACGAGACTTCGACTCAGAGCCTTTTGACGAACTTGCTCTGTTAGGACAATTTCTTTTCATGTGTCCAGACCGCCCGCCTTCCCAGCAATCTTTCTTTTGCACGAAGTCTTTCTTCTTCTTCTTCCAATTCCAGATTGTCATGCTAGACTTCTTAGATCATGCTAGACTTCTTAGAACCTTTGCTGGAACCACCACTGGACTCCGTTGGATCACCATCATCGCTTAACCTTTCAGGAACACCACAACTTGGTCTTCCCTTCAAAGCCTTATGTAACTCAGATTGTATCAGCACATTTTTTACTTGCACTTGCCACAAGCCAAAGTTCATCTTTCCGTCAAATTTCTCCACATCAATCTTTACTTGACTCATAAAACTTGACATATCTGCTTCTCTCCTAGTGAATCTGCAAATAGTGAACAACTATAGCCCGTTTCAAGAAATCTTTTCTGATGTGGAAGCTCAGACAATGCTGCAACCACAGAGCATACTCAGAAACTCAAGAAACTACAAACCTAAAGCTCTGATACCACTGATAGGGCCGAAATAGTACCAACCGAGCCTCCCCTCGAACAAAGTACTTTTACCCGGAGCACATCGCCTATCCGATAGAGCTCTCTACCACGGATCTCCACCATGACTACACTTCAAGGCTCGCCTCCCCTTGTTCGACACCCGAGGATTCAACCGATCACGGCTCAGGGGCATGGCTCTGATACCACTGTTAGGGATAACGACCCTCCACATATCTCCACATTGGTATGATATTGTCCACTTTAGGGATAAACCCTCATGGTTTTGCTTTTGGTTTCACCCAAAAGGCCTCATACTAATGGAGATACTATCCCTCACTTATATACCCATGATTTTCCCCTTCTCTAGCCGATGTGGGACTTTGGTCGCACTCCCAACAAATTAGAGGTTGAGGATTAGAGACAACTTCAAACTAGAAAAAGACACAATTTTAAAATTCATCCTTGCAAATCAAAGCTCCCAACTTCTCCAAATCTCTCATATTTTTCACAAGTATGATGAGATTAATCACTACAAGAAGCACCAAAACTACCAAATAAACAACCTGTGAAGCATTGAACAATATATAATAAACAACCAATGATAAGAAATGCACAACCCTTTGCTTCTAGTCTTCTCTCTTCCCTTGTTAAATAGGTAAACAAGCAAGGACTCTCTATTAATAATATAATGTGAATTGGGTTAAAACTCAACTTCCTATTCACTTGGGAAATGTGGCACTTTTATCCAAATAGATATGGAGATTTGTTTGTGAAGATATAGCTCTTTGGTGTAAGATTATTAAAGCCAGATATTACCAAAGCCTTTGGTAGCTAACTAAAAGTGGCCATCAGATAAGATTTATGAGAAGAAGAAAAATGAAAGTTGCAGGTTAATACCTTGTTTCTTCTATATTCAAAACAGTGATAGAACATTGATATTTATACATCTTGAGGCCAATCAATAAAGAATAATTGTAACAGAAAAGAAAAGAATAAAAACAATAAATAACAGAATAACAACCAAGAGTATCAAACGTAACAAGAATTTGTTAGGATCTGCTTCTAGAATGTTCCTGTTGGGTTGGATCGTTAACATTCCCCCGCAAACGAGCGGGTAGTTCAACTATCCCGAGTTTGGAGCGAAGAGAATAGAATCATGAGAGTGTGTAAGTAGAGACTTTGTAAGACGATCGACAAGTTGATCACCAAGGAACATACAGGAACATCAAGCGCGCGGCAAGGACACGATCACGCACAAAGTGAGCATCAATCTCAACGTGCTTTGTGCGGCGTGGAAGACAGAGATTGGCGACCAACGCATTGGCGATGATGTTGTCACACCACGATCACGGAGTAGAAGGAGAAGAGAGACCAAGTTCACGCGCGGAGTTGCTTTGAATCCAAATGATTTCGGCAGAGGCATGAGCAAGGGCGCGATATTCGGACTCCGTGCTTGAGCGAGCAACAACACTTTGTTTCTTTGAAGACCAAGAGACAAGAGTCTCGCCAACAAAGACACAGTAGGCAGCGATAGATTTTCGGTCATCAATGTTGGAGGCCCAGTCCGCATCAGAGAACGTTGTAATAGATAAATCAAGGTTGGGTTGCACCAAGAGGCCAAAATGTCGAAATCACGACATAGCGAGCACGCGTTTGACACTTGCCGATGGTCGTCGATTAAATGCTTTGAGGAACTGGCTGAGATGATTAACAATGTATGTAATGTCCGGGCGAGTGTTAGTGAGATATTGCAGGGCCCCGATGGTGCTTCGATAGATATAAGGATCAGACAGAGGAGTGCCAGTATGAACGGAAAGATGCTTGCCGATGACACTCGGGGAAGGAGTCGGACGAACCTCAGTCAGGTTCAATTTGTGCAGGAGATCAGCAACATATTTAGACTGATTCAAAAGAACGCCAGACTCAAGATAATGAACCTGAATGCCTAGAAAATATCGCAGCAATCCCAGATCCTTAAGAGCATATCGTGAATGTAACTTGCAAATCAGTTGAGAGACCAGAAGTGAATTGTTGCCAGTTATAACAACATCATCAACGTAAACCAACATCAAGATGAGGGAACCAGCTGACTGATGTATATATAGGGAAGAGTCAGATCTCGAGTTCGTGAAACTCCAGGACAGAAGAGTGCCTTTGAGAGTGTTTGTCCAAGCGCGCGGAGCTTGTTTGAGCCCATAGATGGCCTTGTCAAGCTTACACACATGGTTGGGAAACTAAGAGTCAACAAATCCGGGTGGTTGACACATATACACATCCTCATCGAGATGACCGTTGAGAAACGCATTGTTGAAATCAAGTTGTCGCAAGGCCCAACCCTTGGAGACAGCTAGATTGAGGACCACTCTGATTGTGGACGCTTTGACCACCGGGCTAAACGTCTCAAAGAAGTCAATGTCAGGGGTCTGATGGAATCCCTTAGCCACAAGACGCGCTTTGTAGCGCTGAATGGAGCCATCCGCATTGGTTTTGATACGAAAAATCTACTTGTTGCCCACCACATTACACTGTGACGGACGAGGAACCAAATGCCAAGTGCCATTTTGAGTGAGAGTCGTGTATTCCTCATTCATAGCCTGCTTCCATTGTGGGGTGGCAAGAGCATCAACAACCCGGGTAGGTTCAGTGAGAGACCAATCAAGAGGTATTTGTTGAGAGAGCGGACTTTTGGTTTGAAAATATCGGCCTTAGCACGGTGATCATCGGATGGAAGGGTTGAGGGAGGAAGGAGAGAGGTTGGGTTGACCGGGTGGTGTCGTGCGAGGAGGAATTAAGGGGCGACATATCGGAGGAGAGCAAGCGGGAGGAGAATGTCTTTGGGAGGATAGGTGGAGGACTCGTAGAGTTGGACCGTGTAGGTGAAGGAGGAGGAGAGGGGCGAGATTCTCGTGGGGATGGTGGGAGACACAGGAAGTAGGCGGTGGGGAGAAGGAGCTAATATAGTGGTGGAGAGAGGTTTGGGAGTATCTGAGGGGAAATGAGAGATTACAGGTAGGAGGCGGGCGCATTTGCATTAGGGGGTTGGTAGCCAAGAGAACAAGATGATGAAAAGAAGCCTGTGGAACAAGGAAAATCAACTTCATTAAACGTAACATGACGAGAAATGAACAACTTACGATCAATCGAGGCACTTGAAGCCTTTATGATGTACTTAGTCCCAGAGATAGATGCATTTGGTTGTATGAAACTCAAATTTGTGTGTCCGTAAGAACGTAAATTGGGGTAGCAAACACAACCAAAGGTCTTGAGAGTAGTAAAATCAGGTTGTCTGTTATATAGTAATTCCATCGGTGATCGCCGCTCTAGGGCGGGGTGGGCGATGAATTGATCAAGGAGACAACCACGACGAAACGCATCCCACCGAGAAAGTCGGTGGCATAGTTGCTTGGGCGAGAGTGTCAAACCAGGTTTCAACAATATATACATCAGGCTTCCTCTCACCCTTCCATTCTCGAAATGATGTATAAGGACAAGAAAGTCGTGATATGATGCCAAGTTGATCACAGAGTTTGTGAACCTTGGTAAATTCTCCACCATTATCGAGTGAAAACACTTAATAACTTTGTTGAACTGAGTCCGCACCATTTGTATAAAATGTTCAAAGCTTGAAGTGTATCACTTTTTTTGCCTAAGAGGATAAATCCATACATATCTCTCAAATCATCAATAAACACCACATAATATTTAAAGCCATCAAAAGATAACAGAGGGGTTGGTCCCCATAGATCAGAGTGCACTAAATCAAAAATAGAAGAAGCTTTAGCCAAAGACAAAGAGAATGGGAGAGCATGAGTCTTTCCATACTTGCAGGATTCACAGAAATCAACACCTTCATTAACTTTAACTGGGAGGTTACAACTTTTAATGACAGAGTCTAGAATTTTAACTGAAGGATGTCCAAGGCGTCTATGCCAAATTGCCTTAGGTACAACTTTATTGACTGAAGAACTACCTTTAAACACAGAATAAGCATATAGTTGGTTACTTTTATGCAACGGTAAAGTTGATTTGGTAGAAGCAGCTGCAGATTGACCAATTCGTGGTTCTATATTGGCATTGTCCAGTTGATATAGTCCATCTCTAAGCACTCCTTTCAGCATTATTCTGTCCGTAGCTTTGTCCTTAACAAGACAATAAGTACCATGAAATTCAAAGTAAATATCATTATCCTGAGCTAATTTTGACACACTTATTAAGTTCTTTTGCTATTTCGTACACATATAATAAGTTTTCAAGCTTTGAGATCTTGACATCCATTAGTCAAATATGCATTCCCTATATGCGAAATTCCTAGGTTATGACCATTTCCAATAACAACATGATCAGTACCTCCATATTCGATCGGGTTGGCGGATTGCCAAAATCGGAGGTGACATGAGCAGAGAGCACCACTCACAAGACATACCAGTTTGATCACCACGGTCCGGACTTGCAACAAATGGATTGGTATTGGGAGTCGCAACAAAGGCATGGACACTTTGATTTCAGTTGGACCGAATGATTGTGGTTGTGGATTGTAGTTGTTTCCTCTGCTTTGATTGATATTGGGTGCATAATCCTTGTTGAACTCAAGTTATAACATACCAAGGCAGAGTGACCAAACTTCCCACATACCTGACATGTCGGTTTGTTTTGACTATTATAGCCTCTGCCACGACCTCTTCCTCGTTGACCACCATTACCTCTCTGAGTATTGCCATTATACTGTTTATTTGAGTTGTAATTTTGATTTGAGGAAGGATTTTTCTGATTGACATTGCTTCTATTGCTCGCCATATTTACAGATATATTATGGGAGAAAGACGAGTTGGTTCATCTGCATTGCATTTCATTAACCTTAAAAATTCAGACATTTTTAAATTACCTTTGCGGGACTGTTGAAACACTTGTCTTAGGTAATCTTCTTCTGCCCTCGACTGTAGTCCAAAAAGAGTTTGTATAGCTCTCCACAGATCTTTTGAGTTTTCATAGCCCATCACCTGAGTAGCCACTTCAGTTGTCATGGAGTTATATAGCCAACCCAAAACGAGTTGATCGATAGTCATCCACTGTTCGTAGTCTGGATTCAGGACACCACCTGCTTCTGAGTTCACTACTGAGCTTAATGCTCCTTCTGCGAGGTTGCAACTCCAAAGATTCTCACGATCCTCGATTGAGAGATAAATATCGGTGGGCACAATTTTGTTCCAAGTAAGAAGCCTTCCAACTTATAGCTGCGGAGAATAGGTAGGGCTAAATTCTTCCACAACAGGAAATTTCCACGGTCAAGTTTAATTGTTGTAACTTGATTTAGCAGCTGATTTAGAGAGGGTGTACTGAAACTTGATGCTCCAGTCACCAAGGAAGAACTTCCACTAAACTGGGTGTTAGCCATTATAGGCTCTGATACCAAGATAAGATTTATGAGAAGAAGAAAAATGAAAGTTGCAGGTTAATACCTTGTTTCTTCTATATTCAAAACAGTGATAGAACACTATATTTATACATCTTGAGGCCAATCAATAAAGAATAATTGTAACAGAAAAGAAAAGAATAAAAACAATAAATAACAGAATAACAACCAAGAGTATCAAACGTAACAAGAATTTGTTAGGATCTGCTTCTAGAATGTTCCTGTTGGGTTGGATTGTTAACACCATCTAGCTCAAATATGGGTCCTCAGAAGCTTCATAGACTTCCATTGCTATGTTGAATGGTTTTTGATTAAACAGAATACTAAAAGAGTGTTAGGTAACTGATATTGTACTTCATTTTGGCACGAAGTTTTTGGACCCCTAATCACAATTTAGCTTCTTTATATTCGAGGCTTTATAGACTTTCCAATTGCATAAATGTTACAGTCTATGAGATATTAACTCTTCATGGAAGTTTGGGATCTGACTTTTTGGAAGAATCTTAAAGATGAATGGTTTTTTTTAACAAATTTAGCTATATTGAATAGTATCATTAGATCATTAATTATATGATACTATAATTAAGGATTTAGTAGATTAAAAAAAAGTTAACAAGAGAGAAAGAGAATCGGATAATATTAATTTTAACCAAAATTGCCACTCGAATCTTCCTTTAAGCAGCCTCCACGTCCATGAACAATATAAAACTACGGATTTGCAAATTTTTAAACAAAGAAAAAAAAGTGATGAAAAAAGGGCCATGATTTTTTGAGAAATTTCTATCCACGTCCATAGATCTATTTTTTTTATGTTCCCATTGGATATTCTACAAGAAGAATGGCATAACATTTTAGAAATGCAGTTGGTGCTTTTAAGGATTTTGATTCAGGCAATAGACAATAGATGTGGGGAACCAGTATGCAAATTCGTAATTTAATTTATATTTCAAAGCATCATCGGCAACGGATTAAATTTAATCTAGAAGGACCTATCAGAGGCTCATGGATTTTGATCCAATATGAATGATGATAACCTGATTTTTGTTCCCACTATGGAAGGACTGTGCATCTTTCTACAAGAATACCAAAAATTCAATCCCCTTCTTAAAATACCATTAGAAAATAGGAATGAAGTAAAAAGAGATAGCAAAACACTCTGAGCTAGGCTGGATTGATTTGGGGCCTCGTCTCTACACTGGATTTGGACTTTGAGTCAACCTTTTTTTTAGACTAGTTTTGGCCCTCAATTTGGGTTTTTTGTCTTCCAAATTTTAAAGAACCCAAATGTACCTAGATTTTCCATAATTTAATTTAGAGATTCTTACAAATTTAATATAATTTCGTTATCAATGTTGGGTGATGATTTGACAATTTTAGATTTGTCAAAATTTGTATTCCAACGCCTATATGTGAATAATTGTATGAATATATATACAAAGACGTAATTGCAACAAAAAAAAATAAACAATAAGATCCAGCTAATCAATTCAGATTTTTGGCCTATTACAATTTAATAGCATAAGAATTATAATTGTGGGTATATAAGAGCTAATTCCAATTTTAAAAAATAAAACCAAAAAAAAATGAAATATAAGAACTCCAATTTCAAAAAAAAAATTTAAAAAAAACTATAAGAATTAAATGTAAAAAATGTACGCGAAGAAAAACTGCAGTTTAAAAAAAAACTAAAAAACGTATAAGAATTGTGTATGACAATTGAGTACGCTTTATAGAAGCAAATTTGATTTGATTTTAAATCAAGTTGCTTATCAAATTAAGTTTATTGATTCAAATTTATCCATTTAAAATTAGATAAGATATTCATTCAAATTATCAAATTGAATTATAATGATTTTAATTAATGTAATTAACTAAAATTTAATAGGGTATTTTAGTTTGAAAATATTTCTAAGAAACTCTAGCTTTTCAATCTATCATAGATATAAGTTAATTTTTCGTTTTATTATTTCATAAACTTTTATAAAAAGATTTATAAAATAAAACCAATGAAAAATAAATTGATAAAAATACATATTTTTAAATAACAGATTAATTGTAATACTATTAATTAAATAAAATAGTTATATACATATAATTTTTTTCTATCCTAATGGAGAAAATAATAACTTTTTAGTAAGTTAACGGTTTAAAATCACTTTTAAATCAAACCAATTATTCAACATCAATTGTAACTAAATTTGACTAATTCAACCATCACTAACCTGCACTAAAAGATAGAGAGATAAATGATTTTTGAAAAATTATCAAAGGCTAAAAACGATTAGAATTATTTTAAAATTACTTTCATCCAGTTTAAAAAACATCAGTCCTTTAGAGTAAAAATAATAACAATTAAAAAAAATAAATAAAGAAGATTTGATGATTTGAAATAGTTGCATCTTTGTGCCAACCCCGATCTATTTGGAACTGATTCTTTTTTTTTTTAAAAAAAAAAAAAGAGAACAAGATTTCAAATGGTTCAAATCCCTCACTCTGTTTTCGCAGTATAAGTAGAAGATATATAGATTATCGGCATGATCAGATATATTATTATATGTTGGTTTGAAAGCAATCTCAGTGAAGATAAGTAGATAAGATAATGCCGCTGTTTTAAATTTAAATTTAAATCATCTGGATCAAGTTTAGGCTTTATATAATGGTCAGAGTGAGAGTAGTGAATTCAATGTTCGATGATATGAAATTCCAGAGCTGCTCCATGGCTTCGATTCGCCTTTTTCAATCGTCTCTGTTTTCATATTCGTTCTTCTTCCTTCTTCTTCTGAGTTCGAATTTGAGCCATTGTTTGAGCCATGAATCGTTAGAGTATAAATCCGCCATTGGAGACCCTGGAATGAAGAACCCAAATGTTAGAGTTGGATTTGAGGCTTGGAATTCCTGTAATGAAGTTGGAGCCGAAGCTCCAAACATGGGCAGCCCCAGATTGGCCGATTGTACTGATTTGAATATTCATACTGGTATGGTATCCAATCCCCTGTTTTTTTTTTTTTTCATTCAACTTTATTCTATCTTTTTTTAAAATTTTTTTGAATTAAACTGCTAGATCATCGAGATTGTATGGTAGTCCACAAAGTGAATGAATCAGATAATAAACTCGGGGCTGGCCAAAAATTTCCATCTGGTAATTTTACGGCATTCCTGAATCCAGATTTGTATGTGGTGGAGAAGGAGCGTTATCTCGGTTCACTCTGTGAAGTTCATGATTCTAATTCCAATAATCCATGGAACTTCTGGATGGTAATGCTCAAGAATGGGAACTTGGACAAGAACTCTACTCTCTGTCCTAAAAATGGTAAGAAAATTGGTAAAGTTAAAACCAAACGAAAGTTCCCCTGTTTCGGCAAAGGTTGTATGAACCCACCTCTTGTGTACCATAACTACTCCAGATTGGACAAACCAACTATGTCTTTAACTGGCGGATTCTATGGAACTTATGAACTTGATGCTGATTTGAGTCATGGTATTGCCAATAATTCTTACTTTTCAGTCTCTTGGCATAAGAATGTTAGTACAGGGAGTTGGATTTTCTCGAATCGATTAACCACGTCTTCTAAGTATCCTTGGCTTATGCTCTATCTTCGATCCGATGCTACCAAGGGCTTCAATGGTGGATATCACTATGATGGTCGTGGCATTATGAGAAAGGTTCATCATATTCATATTCACATTCATCTTCTTTTTACATTTTACTTTTTTTTTTTTTTTTTTTGAAATTATAAAGACTCAACTCAATAGAGAAGCATTTGCATTATTGTTGTGTGTTCAGTTGCCTGAGTCTCCAAATTTCAAAGTGAGATTAAGTCTTGACATTAAAAGTGGAGGTGGAAACAATAGCCAATTCTATCTGGTTGACATAGGAAGCTGTTGGAAGAACAATGGAGATCCTTGCGACGGCGACACTGCTACCGACGTAACTCGATACAGCGAAATGATAATAAACCCGGAAACTAAAGGGAGATGCAGGGCAACAAATGTGGTGTCATGTCCGCCATATCATGTTAGTGCTTCAGGTGAGAAGATATACAGGAATGAGACATCAAGATTTCCATATTCAGCTTATCACTTGTATTGTGGCCCTGGAAATGCAAAGCATTTGGAGGAACCATATGATACATGTGATCCATATAGCAACCCACAGTCTCAAGAATTGTTACAAATTCTTCCACATCCTGAATGGGGTGTACATGGGTATCCAAAGAAACAAGGAGATGGATGGGTTGGAGATCCTAGAACTTGGGAGCTCGACGTTGGAGCTTTGTCCAACCGCTTATACTTCTACCAGGTAAATCTTCTTCTTTTCATGTGTTGATAATACCACATTGAACTCACAATATATAAGATATATAAACTACTACTCTGATTGTCAATTGGTTTTGAGATGAAACCCCATATAATCTAATAGAATGTGAATGTGAATGTAGGAACCGGGAACGAAGGCAGCAAAGCGTGTATGGAGTTCGATAAATGTGGGTACAGAAATATATGTTAATGAAGGGGCTAATGGAGGAGAGACAGCAGAGTGGAGTGTTAGTGATTTTGATGTTCTGATTCCACAAGAGGACAACAACACTAAGGATGCCAATTCCAAATCTAACTCTGCCTCTTATTGCTATTCGCCTCTAAACTTATGCTATCTATCAGCTACTATCATCATCTCTATTTTTCTCTTCATCTTCCCTCTATAGGATCATTTTATTATAACTACTTACCCTTCAAAATATTGTTTACTTTTTAGCTTCTTTATTTTAGATTCCATAACTGTGTTTACCCTTCAAAATATTGTTTACTTTTTAGCTTCTTTATCTTAGATTCCTCATATTTGAATAAAAATCTAGTAATTGCCTTCATCACTTTGTTTATTTACTAATGTTCTTTTACTGCCAATGGTTTGGTTATATTTATTTTATTTTATTTTGTTTTGAGTTCTTTCTGTATTTTATTTTTAATCTTATTTTGTGATGAATGCCAAAGAAAGAATAACTCAATTATCATTGTGCTTCGAATCCCCTACCCCTATTGTATTAAAAAAAAACAAATTCAGCACTTTTTCTTTTCTTTTCTTTTCTTTTGTATATGAAATTGTCTAAAGGTTAATAAATGTACAACTACTATATGGAAAATTAAACTATTTTGGTTAGCATCATTTGATTATTCACTTAATTTCAAATTTTAGTTTAAACCAAAAAATATTTTTTTTTATTTGAATCATTTTTATTACACTTAATTTCAAACATTAATTTAAACCAAAATATTAATTTTTTTTTTCATTTTTAAAAAAAAATTGTATTAGCTAATAATTAAAAAAATCTTTTTTTTTTGTTGAAAGAAATTTTAAAGAGATCTATTGGTCAATTTATTTTAGTAGTTAATTTATTCTATCAAATCTTAAATATAATAAATTAAGAAATATTGAGTTTGTTTTTATCCTAAAATTGTAAGATAGAGAATTTCTCATCAAATAAAATAATTTTTATAAAATGAATACTAATTGTTAACATAATGTTGGAAATTTCAATGACATTATATTTTGAATAACTATTAGAAATTATATTTGAATATAATACAATTATATAGATATGAAAAATATGCAAAAGGGTGATTAGACTTTTATAAATCCTAACCAGGAAACTCCTATTTATAAAAAAAAAAATAATAATAAGATAATACAATTACATCAAAGTGTCTAGTGTTTTCTATTTCTATGGGTGCAATTTACATTGAACCAATCTTTTTGCCCTTGGTAGAAAAAAAATTAGAAGTAGATATAAGCTAACATCGTTATGAATTCTCCAATAATAAATTGGTTGAACCTTGAGAAATGAAAAATTGGATGTTTTAAAAAGAAATTATTACATCAAATGAAGTAGGAAAAATAAAATTCTCTCTTTCTAAAAGATAGAGAAGAATTCAATTGTGTGAGTGGTACTAAATATAGACCGTATATGACGTTTAATTTATTCAAATATGCAAATATATGATATGGTCGATTTGAATAGATAGTTGATATTAATCAATTTATCTACCAAATGTATTTTTTAAAAATAAATCGTGATTTTTTTAGAGATAGTTGGAGGCATTAATTTGTTAATCATCGATTAGAATCATCATTTAATATATGAATAAGATATGAGTAGAGATTTTAAAACATTTAATTCAATTTTTATATAATACAATTTTTATATTTTTTTTTCAAATCATCATTTATTAATCGATTGTGTATAAAAATTTAATTTTTTTCCTTATTTTTTTAATAAATCGTGATAGGTGTAGTTTTATCTTATCTCTTCATCTTGATTTTAATATTTTAAATATGAATTATAAAAGTTTTAATATTAATTTATAAAAAATACAATGAGAGATTGGTGGAGATTAGTTTTAAATATTAATTTATTAAAAACAATCTCATATTTTAATCTTTATTCTAAATATGAATTTAAGACTTTTTTAAATATTAATTTATGAATATTCATTTAAAAATTAGATATGCGTAGAGATTTTAAGATCTTTATTTAAATGGAATACAAAATTGAAAAGACGAGAAGTTTTCAAATTAAGAAGGACAAAAACCAAAATCAAAATCAAAAGTTTCTTATCTCAGTGTTATTTATATAATAAATATAGATGTTAAGACATTTCTATTTATGCTATATTCAATAAAATAAAAAAGGAAAATATATAGCCATTTAGCTTCATAAAGGTTTTGAAAATGGTCCAAAATTCATGGAAGATTTCGACAAAAATTTATAGATGCCAATAAGAGTATAACTCAATTGGTCTAAGACATTGAGAATCTTTTTCAAGAGTTAGAGGTTTAAATTGTGATATTCTAAAAGAAAAGATGATCTATAATTACTAAATTTATCTTCTTTTTTTTTTTTTGTACAACGTATGAGGTATGAAAATTTGAACTTTCAACCACAAAAGACGGGGATATGTGATTAATTGACACAGTCATACATAGGCCATCAATAATTTACATACGAGCATTGATAGACTATGTATGACTGGGTTTTAAAATCTTTTTTGTTTTTTTTTTGTTTTTTTTTTTTTTTTTTTTTTTTTTTTTTTTTTTTTTGCCTATTTTGAAGCATTTTTTCAAGTGTCAATTATAAAATTACTATATACATAAAAAAAAAAAAAAAACATTCTAAAATATTATATATAACATTTTGGTTTTCTTATGTTTTTTCTTTTTTTAAATCTTCTACAAAATTTTAAAACATATTCTAACAAAATTAAAAAGAAGAAGGAAGATCTTTTAAAAAAAATTGAGAACGATTTTTAAAATGTTTAAATAAGAATAGATAGTATAATAAATAAATTTAGAGTAAATAAGTTTTTAAACTTAAAACCTAAAAGTAAAATGGTTATCAATTTCACCCATCTCAAACTTTTGATATTAAAAATTTCACCTACTTATTATCTTTTAACATTTGAAATTCAAACTAAAAAAAATCGAAATTTACTCCAACTTTTATCAAGTTCGAGAAACTCACTCCATATGTCCTATTTGCAATATCAATTTTCTTAATTTTCTTAATTTTCTTTTTATATACGAAATATGTAAGGTGGAAATTTTAAATCTTCAATTTCAAGGGAAGAATAAATATCTAATTTAGTAAGCTATGTGCGATAAAAATTAACTCTCGAATTATTTGGATTTAACTTATTGGTTTAAATTGGGGTAATTGGTGGTTCGGGTCAAATTTCTAATTTTGGAGATTGTGGGGGCAAGGGAGCCCTTCTAACCCTAACTGGCTATTTATTTGTCCTTTAACATTCCAAAAGCGCCAGTCTCCACTTTCCACTTTTCCTTGCATACTGGGAGCTAGTTTAGAGATTGAGATCTTTCAGGTAAGTCATTCTCCTTTCCTTTTAGTTTGTTTGTGTCTTGAGAAGGTTTTTTTTTATAAAAAAAAGAAGAAAAGCCGAGGAGTTTCCCTCGCGCACGCACCCCCCCGACGTCGTCCCCTTCTTATTCTTTTTCTTCTTCTTCTTCTTCCAGTCGCGCCACCGCCGAGCCTCGCTGTCGTCACCACGAATCTCGCCGCCTCAGCCGACCGTCACCCCTCTGACTGCCCCTCTCCTTGCACTATCTCTCCTCTTCCTCTAGTCTCGTTGTGAGCTACGAACTGCCGACAACCTCACTCGCTCGTTCTCCTTCTTCCTTACGCACCAAAAAACAACCCAAATCCCACTTTTCATCTTTCCTTCGTTTTGGCACTAGCAACCATAAGATCCTAGTCGTTCGAGCTCTCCCTCTCCTTAGTCGTGAGGCGCTTAGAACCGAGATGCTCACCCCTTCGGATAGGATCGAATCCCACAGCGGAAGCAAGTTTAATCGTGTGTTCTTAGATTTCATTACGTAGATCAAATCAAAAACACTAAATTTCAAAGATTAAGCATAGAAACAAGAATATGGACAGCATATTGTCTTTGTAGACTTAAACTTTCACATGCTCCTTTGCTCCTCACGATCTCAATGATCTTACGTTCTCAACGACCCCGACGCACTTGATCACACCACTAAGTCTTCTCCGTTGTATCTCTAGGAGAGGGAGGATGGTGGGATTCCTTTTGGAGTTTGGAGATTATGAGAGAAGAAGTGAAAACCACTTTTTTCACAAGAGAGAGCACTAGGGTTTCTTTTCTTGGGAATGCTTCAAACAAAATGTGCATCTTATGCACATATTTATAGGAAAATAGAGTGGAAATTACCATCATATCCCTATAGTGCTCTTATTATGTATTTGCAAATCATATTTGCATATTTATTCATAAGGTATCTCTCATTTTTAGTATATAGTTTATTGTGAATCAAATTGTCATTAAACTATATTATATCAATTATATCACATATAATTGATATATTTCCTCATATATAAAATTGAATACTTCAATTTCATTCCAAACTTTATACCCTCAATATTTCCATGTTGAGCCAACGGAGGGACCTAATGGACCTACAAATCATGAGCTCCAATGATACGAGATTAAACGATCAAACTCTTTGATCTAATTAACCAACATTAATTAACTACGAGTCACCCCACTATAGACTCATAGTTGCACTCCCCTCACTGTGGATTGTATTGTATCCATTGATATAATCAATACATGTGAGTTGACCCTTCACAGGTTGTTCGTAATCACATGTGGGTCAAATTACCGTTTTACCCATGTGATTTCCTCTTGCTCCTTAAGCACTACTGATCCTCTAATGAACAACATGTCTATGGTCCTACCATATACATAATCCCTCTTAGGCCAGTAAGTGGGTGGGGCCCTGTTATTCAAGACCTGGATTCAATTTTTAAAAGAACAACCTATCTTATTCTCTAATTCAGGAATGAGTGAATTCCATCTTGCAGAGTTTAGTTCCCAGCTACCTACATGATTCTGTCCCTGAGAAGGTAGACATATTGAGTCGGCTACAAACCACTCTCACCCATACTAATCTAAGGACAAACCCCCATAAGCAGGAATTCGTAACTTGCTCAGGATTCGGGTCAAGTCACTAATGATCATCTCCAAATTATTAGGCCTATCATGTTAACGGTGTTACACTAGCTAATAATTTGCAGTCTGGTCTTGTATGATCTCATCATACAGGATGTCTCCACTCGCATGTCTACCACATGAACGAGTTGGATTACCTCGCTTATACTGAATACAAAGCGGGTCGCATCCATGGTGTTACCAGTTTAAGGTTCCCAACCTCATGCATGTACCATAGACCATTTAGGTTATATACTTGAACATTATCCAACTTGTGTCCACTACACATTTGTTCAAGATTTATCATTATAACCTTTGAACTTAGTTTATTGGATTTAGATTTATGTGCGAGAATATAATAAATAACTCTTTATTTATTTGAATAACATTATTACAAAACTATACTTGTTTAGGGCATAAACCCCAACAATCTCCCACTTAACCAGCTAGTGGAGTACATAATAAACATTACAGTAATGTAAATACAATAAACTAGGGAACTTGAATACCCTTTGTACAATATACTCCCACTTGCCCTAGTTAGGGTAAGATATGTAGACCTAGACCTTCTAGGTCATTCTCAAACACTTTAGCTGTCAGAGCCTTTGTAAAGGGATCAATAGTATTGTGCTCCAAAGCTATCTTCGTGACAATCTCGTCTCCTCGATGCACTATCTCTCGGATTCGGTGATACTTCTGCTCAATGTGTTTACCCCTCTTATGACTTCGGGGTTCCCTCGAATTTGCCACAGCACCATTGTTATCACGATAAAGTGTGATTGACAAACTCATATTTGGAACAACTTCCAAATCCATCATGAATTTCCTTAGCCATACGATCTATTTAGTTGCTACATATTATGCTTCCATAGTTGAATTTGTGATACATCCTTGCTTGATGCTTCGCCAAACTACAGCTCCTCCATTAAAAGTGAAAATTGACCCTGACGTAGATTTCCTAGAATCTTTGTCGGTTTGGAAGTCAGAATCTGTGTACCCCGTAAGGATCAAATCCTTAGCTCCATACACAAACATGTAGTCCCTCGTTCTCCGAAAATACTTGAGGATTGCTTTAACCGTCGTCCAGTGTTCTGGTCCTGGGATGGATTGATATTTACTGATCATTCTTACTGCAAAGCAAATGTTCGGCCTAGTACACAACATAGCGTACATCAGGCTCCCAACAGCTGATGCATAAGGAATTTGTCTCATGTACTCAACTTCTTGAGGTGTCTTAGGACACTGTTCCTTAGACAAAAGAACTCGTGCCTGAAAGGTAATAATCCTTTCTTGGAGTCTTGCATCTTAAATCGTGACAACACTTTGTTGATGTAAGAAGTTTGAGACAATGCTAGAGTTTTATTCTTGCGATTTCGGACAATCTGGATTCCAAGAACAAATTGAGCCTCTCCAAAATCTTTCATTCGAAATTATGTAGCTAGCCATTTCTTAATGTCAGTAAGATAACCTACATCATTCCTAGTGAGTATGATATCATCCACATATAAGACTAGGAATTCGGTAGAATTATTGATGATTTTCTTGTAGACACAAGGTTCATCATCATTTTGGTTAAAACCATAAGATTTGACTACTTCATCAAATCTTATGTTCCAGGATCTAGAAGCTTGTTTCAGTCCATAAATAGGCCTTTTAAGCTTGCAAACCTTTTTCTCTTGTTCTGGTTCTATGAACCTTTTGGGTTGGTCCATGTAGATATTTTCGTCAAGATTACCATTCACGAATGTTGTTTTGACATTCATCTGTCATACCTCATAGTCATAATATGCGGCAATAGCAAGTAGAATACGGATAGACTTTACCATAACAACAGGCGAAAAGGTTTCCTCATAATTCACCCCTTCTACCTGGGTATAACCCTTTGCATGAATTGAAAATTATACAATCACTCTTGGGTTGAGTGTTGTCTGTAAATACCAGTCAAGCATCCATTAATTGTGAGCGTTGAGAAATTAGTATTAATAAACGAACGATTATCTTCATTCCTACCCAAATCTATCGCTAGCAAATCATCTACACGAGCAATGGACTACTACTGCTTTTCCGAACATAGTTCTGAACAATCGTCGTCGGTCCCATTAGTATTTTGATTTGATTTGTTTTGGCCTATGTATATTTCGATTTGTCCATTTGGCCAATGGGTATTAAGGTTTGATGATTGTATTTCTATTTTACCTCTGTTAAACCATTGTTAATTTGTTAGTTTGGTTGTGTACATTTAATGACCACTATACTTTGATTTGACATTTGATTTGGTCCCTGGATCTACATATTTTCATGAATATCCCTTGCATATATTGAGAATTAGATTAAGATTTCCTATTACATGTTGAGATTTGGCCAATTTGGCCATCGTTTCCGATGTGTATTAAGATTTAGCCAATTTGTGCTACTGTATATCTGGATTTGATCAATTCAACCAGTATTTTGATTTGTTTTGTTTTGGCCTATGTATATTTTGATTTGACCGTTTGGCAAATAAGTATTAAGGTTTGCCCACTATATTTCTATTTTACCACTGTTAAACCATTGTTAATTTATTAGTTTGGTCGTGTACATTTAATGACCACTATATTTTGATTTGGTCTCTATATGTGGATCTAAATATTTTTTATGAATTGCCCTGACATATATTGAGAATTAGATTAAGACTTCCTATTACATATTGAGATTTGACCAATTTGGCCAACGTATTTTGATTTGTACTTTGATTTGTGAATATATTAGATTGTACAGGCGTCAAACTAAAACCTCATAATAATGTGATCCACCATTAAAATATTCACAAATAAAACATACAGAGGACAAATCAAAGTACAAATCAAAATATATTGGCCAAATTGGCCAAATCTCAATATGTAAATGTTATTCTTAATATAAATCTCATAGCAGACCTGCACGAGTACTCTTTTGCTTCCATGCTAGTTTGTAGAACTTTAATCGAAACTAATTTTTAAAACAACAAAATTCCAATACATTCAACAATGTAAGTGCAACTATGATATTAAATTTTCATCGACATGTCGACATTCCATCAATATTTCTACATGTCCATGGATTCGACATCGACACTAGGGGTAAATCGACATTTCCATTATATCGTACACAAGTGATGAAATATTAAAAAAAATAATAACAAAATGTAATATAATGTGAATATAATATTATAACAAGTATTTTAACTCATTTAAAATGTGTAGAAAATTTATTTTCTAATTTAAATATATTTTTTTAACTTTTTTTCAGAAATTTCCATTTTATCGATATTTCCATCGACATTGACATTTAAAACCTTGAGTGTAACTGACATTTAAAATTCAAATTATAATCAATTTATATTGGTAGGTGTACACCAAATAACATTTAGTAAAAGAGATTGTATGCACTTGGCTTGATTTTAAGCACACATTGCTTGGGAAGATTGTCAATGAAATTTGAAACGCTAAAGACTAATTGATACATTTCAAAAAATATATATAAAAATTAAATTGTTACAAAAATGACATTGCAAGTCGAAATAAAGAGGCCAAAAGTATTATTTTAACCATGTCATGCAGCTACACATCCTAGCCATCTGAAATCCTAATATAAGGAAGAAACTCCGGCCGCCATGCCATTGTAAGTCATTATTAAACTTCAATAAGGGCGAAACTTTCTAGCAGCTCTCAATTGTTGTATCCGTTTCTTGTCTTGCTCAAATTTAGTTTGCAACATCAGAACCTCTGCAACAAATAAGATATCAAGTTAAACTCAATCTTCTATTTCTTTCACTTACAACAAATTAACATATCCAAATTTTATCAATGAGATGAACAGCTTCCCGAGATAGCAGCTAATAGCTAGCTATATATATATATATATTTATCCTTGAAGCATAATCATTTTAGGAATACAACTGTTCGTACCATTCCTCTGTGCTTCTCTTCTTTGGAACCGATAGAAATCCAGGCCAACTTCTTTCTGCTTCTTTTTGGACATTTTATCCTCAACAGCATTTTTCGCTACCGAGCCCACAGTAACTCCACTGTCAGCATCTGTTGTCTTTTTCCTCCCCTTCTGATGTACAACAACTGTCCATCCCCCTTCACCAGCTTCAGCTTCCCTTTCTTTCTTTTCCTGTGTTTCAACAAAATGAAACAGCTCAATACACTTACTTAGCAAATACGCACATCTGATTGCAGGATTCAAAGTTAATTAATGATCATCCACGGGAAAGCAAAGCTAATGTCAGAAACTATAAACTACTCAGTTCAACATGACTGGTTCATGGTATCACTATCAACTCAAGTTAATGATCATCCCCAGACCTTAGGTTGTTACCTTTTTCTCTGATTATATTCACAGGTTTCTTATCCAAAAAGAAAAAGAAACACACACACATGGTAAATACAAGGATAGGAGAAAAACTTTCCGAAATCAGTATGGTCAGCACAGAACATACTTAGCGTTACAGTTACCACAAAAGAATCCAACTAAATTCAGCTTTAAAATAACATGACTGTCATTAGATCAGATAATCAATTCTCAAATATCTTCAACATCTTGAATTTGAATATATTTTGGTACATTTCACCCTAGAAGGATATATAGCTCCAAATCACAATCAAAACTCATGAAATCAGTTTCAGAGACAGAACTTGCCATGATGAATGAGGTTGTATGGTTTAAGTTGAGTCATTGTTTGAAGGGGTACGTTACCTGTTCTAGTTGAGCCTCATGTGCAGTTATATAATCATCAATACGTTGTTCCAGTACCTTCAAGCCTGGTCTACCTTCATGATATTCTGTAATCCATTCTGTAGACCATAAAGTTCTCAATGTGAAATTTATAGAATCCAACGAAATATTTTATTAAAGCATACATAATACAATCATCTCCCCATAAATACCACGCAAACCAAGCAGGCCAATGCTTCAAGAAAATCATTAAGCAAAAATCAGAGAAACTCAAAAGGTTCATTTCACAGCCATCAGGAGAGGGAGAGGAGGGTAATTACAACCAAGGCAGTAAGACTAAAAAACAAGAACAAATTCTGACAATAAGCAGGAAGATTGAGCAGTATTGAGATAAAATGGTATCTTATGCCAATAATTCTTACTTTTCATTCCTGTTGAAGAATCATCTCCAGAAGAGACTTGATAGACATCCTTTTCAATAACATCATCACTTGATTCTATCAACTTTTTGGCATCCAGAGAACTAGAATCCTTTCTTTTCTTTTTGAAAGATTTTTTGGCCTTGCCTACAAGAGAATTTTTCTGTTTGTAAATCAGTTCAAGAGAAATATTCAAGTAGTAGAATATACATCAGTTAAACTTCATCCATATATTTTTATACCTTTCAAGAATGCACCATTGTCCTCAAAGGGCTGATAAGATTCCAGCTGCACAGCTCTTCCATTTTCTAACGAGTTTTCACAATCATTTGAGGATTTCCGGTTCTTTTTATTTTTCTTATGTTTCTTTAATTTATCTGCAAATAAAATTGCCAGTTCATGTACAGCAACAGTAACATTAACTGATAGCCGCAAAAAAAAAAGGTTTAGGCAGTTTAAGTACCAGCTTTCCTGGGCTTTTCAGCATCTTCTCCCTCCACATCAAATTGATCCGAATCTTCCTTGACAGGATGCAAGTTAAACAAGTTAATAAATTACATGGCAGGAACAAAGAAGTAGGGAAAGAAAATAATGAAAAGATAGGTGAGAAAATTCAAAGACCACTAGGAGTTCCTCATTGGTAAAGCAGATATTGAAAAATAAAGGCAATTAAAAAATAAGTTATTTAAAAAAAAAACTCAAAACAAGGAGCTAAAACTAACTAAAATCAGAAAACTACAGGAGGGAGGAGGGGAGCTCTGAAATGAGAAGAAAAAATACTTAAAGCATAATAATTACATAACTCCTTGGTTACATAAACTCCGAAGAGACACATAGAACTTAACCCAGGCTCATCCCTCAAAAAACTATGCTATTCGTCTCAATGCCAAATGTTTCATAAGGAAACAAGAACGAACACACACCAAAGCATCCCCTAGTATTGAAGGTAAGCTAAGCAATGTCTTGCAGCATATCCTCTAGTACACAAAATGCACCACTAAAGCCCCAAGAGAAAATAAGACAACTTCTTAATCAGTTTTTTTTAATGAGAAAACAAACTTTCATTGAGCAAAATGAAATATATATAAGAGCACACAAAAGAAAAAGCCAAACACTATCTAAGAAACATATTCCAGTTTGAAAGAATAAGACCTATTAGATAATTACAAAAAGTTTGAGAGACCAACACCCACAAAGAGGCACTTTTTATAAAGAACTGAACTTTCATTGAGAACGCATGAAAGAATACACAGGCATACAAAAAAACCAAGCTCGCAAAAGGGAACCCCACTAAAAGAAGAGATTCCAATCAAGTAAAACGATATTCAAAGAATAATTACAACAAAGTTGTGTCATTGATGCCCAAAGAAAGACATAGAACCTCACAAGATACCACACTTTGCCAGGATCTCTCTCAATTCCTCTAAATGTCCTATTATTTCTCACTCCATAACCCCCACAACATAGCACAAACACCTGCCCACCACAAAAAGTTCCCCTTCCCCAAAACGGCATATGGAGAAGGAACTCCCCGATAATTTCCCTATGGTCTCTATGTCTAGCCAACTAAAAGTCGAACCTCTAGGAAAAGAGATCCCAAACAAATTGAGCAAAATCGCAGCTCCAAAGAATATGATCAAGACCCTCCCTCCTCGACCATCCGACAAAGAACACAACAAAACAACCCAACCAAAGACAAAAACTTCCTCATCAGCTGGGCATGACCTACCAGATGAAGAATAGCTCTTTAGATGTCCTTCCAAGGATTTATGTAAGGGTATTAGACTCAACAGGGAACGCCAAAGTAATTTAGCTAGCAAGGCCCTATTTTGAATC
The DNA here is from genome assembly GCA_036507285.1 of Trichosanthes cucumerina. NCBI lineage: Eukaryota > Viridiplantae > Streptophyta > Magnoliopsida > Cucurbitales > Cucurbitaceae > Trichosanthes > Trichosanthes cucumerina. The sequence goes on from CM071844.1 coordinate 64,435,882, forward strand.
CTTAAATTCCCCCAGATTCACCGACTTCTCTACTAGGTACCAATTAACCAACTGCACACTCCTACCCTCATCCACCCCTTTCCAAAGAAAATCCCTCATCAGCTTCTCTAAAGACTTATCAATAGACCCGAGGGCTCTAAAAAGGGAAAAGTAGATGGGGATACCACTCAAAACAAAGCAAATGAGAGTGAATATACGTATACCCCCTTGGAGAAAAAGCTTCTCTTCCAAATAGTATCTCTTTCGCACCTTCTCCACATTAGGGTTCCAAAAGGTGATAGATTTTGAGTCATAGCCAACAGGGAAACCTAAATAGGACGAGGGGAAAGTACCAATCTTATAACCCACCAGGAATACTCATCTTTCCAACTTGCTAGGATTAGAATTTAAACCAAGGATCTAACACTTTCCTCTACAATTCTTAAGGCCCGACATGGCTTCAAAGAAAGCAATGATATGACAAAACAAGGAAAGACTCCTTTTAGCAATAAAAGCCCCTTGGGCCTTGAAGATCGTGGAGGGGAGAACCTTTCTCAACTTGTTGGCCAAAACCTTGGCAATGATCTTATACACACTCGTAACCAAACTAATAGGCCTAAAGTCCTTAACATTGTTTGCCCTCTCTTTTTAAGGGACAAGGAAAACAAAAGTTTCATTGAAGGAGCTATGCAAAATACCTCTTTCAAATAACTCTAAAAACACTCGTTGCAAGTTCTCTTTAAACACCCTCCCAATTGTCCTAAAAGAACGCCATGGAGCATCAGACCCAAGAGCCTTATTCCCATCACAATCAAAGACTACCTTTTTTATTTCCTCCAAGGAGAAAGGGGAATCCAAAAGGCACAGAGAGGCATTCTATCGAACAATATCCAAGTTACTGTGTTTATATTTTTTTGGGGGTAAGAAACTGAGCGGTTATTGAGAATAAATGAAAGAGAAACAATGACATACAAAAAACAAGCTAAACAAAAAGGGAGTCCAAGAACAAACTGCAGAAACGAACTCCAATTCAACAAAATCAAACCAAGATCATAAGTACAAAAAGGACTAGTAACTGACGCCGCAAAGATGCACGAAACCTCACAATCTACCAAACCTCATCACATGACCTCTCAACCTCTCTAAAAATCATATTATTCCACTCGAGCCAAATACCCCACATGTGGCAAATAAGCTAGTATGCCACAAGACTTTGCCCGTATCACGAAAGGGCAAACCCAAAAGCACCTCCTCCAACAAAGAAAAACAATTTCTATTCCAGGACATACATATCCCAAACGAAGACAACCAACGAGCCCGAAGAGATTGGGCGAACTGGCAACCACACAACTTATGAAAGAAATCCCCAACCTGACTTCTTCAGAGAATGCACCCATGTAGGCACAACACCAAGGAGGAATGCCTCTAAACGCGATCCAAAGTATTAACTCTCCCAAGCAAGGCCAACTACACAAAGAACTTAACCTTCTTAGGGATTTCGACCTTCCAGAGAGAGAAGAAAGTGGAGGCAGATTGGAACGGGGAGGGGGAAGGGTCTGACAACAAATGGAAGGGCTTACAAGAGAAACCCCTAAACACATCAGGGTACCAAAATCTAGCGTCCCTTCTCCCTCAAACAACAAACTTCTCACCAATGAGAGAAATAAGACTCACAACCTCATGAGCCTCTCTATTAGAAAGAGAACACCAAAACCCCAAGGACAAAGATGAGGAAGACTCCACATAATGCAACTTCATACTCGAAAGATGATAAAGCCAAGAAAACAATTCACGCAATGGCTTATCACCGACCCAACAATCCTCCCAAAATTACACACTCGAAGCATCCCCAACCAAATACCTAACAAAAGACAAAAAAGAAGGGATACCAAGGGCAATATAGCTAACCATAGGTGTTTAGAAGGCCAAACGGTACCACCGCTAGCAATCCACTCAAAAAGGTGAGTGCCCTACCGGTTCACAATAACTTTGTGCCACAAAAAATCCGACTCCATAGGGAATCACCACAGCCATTAAGCCAAAACTCAAAAGAGCCTTGTTTTGTAACCTCAAATCCCCAACACTCAACCCTCCTAACTCCACCGGCTTAACAACTACCTCCCAACTAACACGATGAGACCCACCCCCTCCTCAACCCCTTCCCATAAAATTCCTTGTCACAAGATGAGTGATGAAGAATTTTTGTTTATATTAGTAGAGTCGTATTATTGCAAATATCTTAGCCATATTATTCTTTATCGCCCTTTCGCATTCTATTACTTGGGCGTTATTCTTTTGGATTGGGATTTTGTAGTTCATTGGACTCCTTTGGTTAGTTTTTTTGCCATCTCATAAAATTCACTAAGCCTTTTTGTAATTATGATATTGGTTTAATTTTGTTGGACTGGAGTCCATTTCAGTAGTTAGTTCTTGGACTCTCTTTTTGTTTGACTTGTTTTTCGTATGTCCTTGTTTTCTTCACTTTCCCACTGGAAGCTCGATTTCTTCAAAAAAAAAAAAAAAAAGGAAAAAAGCCTCACTATACACATTATCCAACTCTACCTTGATCGAGTGACTAAAACTAAAAACCATCTTCCTAATCTCTTCCAATATGAAAAGGGCTTCTAGAATTCCCCTATCCTCATCCAAAATGGAACACTATTTCAAAGCTTCCCGTCTTCCACGAAGGAGACTGGAGTAAAGAAAAGTAAGAAAGACAATATTGGGAGCATGGAGTAAAGAAAAGTAAAGACGTCAATATTTCCCCCTTAACTGATTTGTCCCCACTCTATGAGGGGAAAAGTAATAGAAAATGTTACAACACTTATTGATTTAACTCACTCCCCATTAACTAACAACTCCTGTTTAACCAAAATCCTCAAATACATAACTATTGCAGACTCTTAAAACCAACTTTACCAAGGACAACTTTCACGTAAATTGAAAACCCTCCCAATGTGCCCATCATCAACAACGACGCACCCCCGCTAGGAAAGGATTTTTTCATATGAAACCAATCTTTCATTGGGAAAAATGAAATATTGTACGTACAAGAGCCTACAAAGAGCCATCAACTACCTATAAGGACTCCATTCTAAAATAGCAGATAATTACAAAAAATATAATTCATTAATGCCAATAAGGAGGCATTAAACCTCACCACCTCTCACACCTCCTTCAAAGATCTCTCAACAACCCCTCTAAAGATCATGCTAAGCCTCTCAAGCCACACCTATCACAAAAAATAGTGAAGGAACAAGCTTGCCACAACAATCCTCCCTTATCAAAAAAGGGTAAGTTCATCAGGATCTCCTCAATCATAGATAGATAGTCCCTGTTATGCAACCAAATTATGTGTACAACACGCCAAATTATGTGTCCATTTTTTTATTTATTCTTTTTTAATTTCGGACACACGACGGAAATGCATTGGACACGTTGGGATAAAATTTTAATAGAAAAAGAAAGCCCAACCTATTTATTTTGAGCCCAAGTTTAAAGCTCTATCAATTTTAAACAAATTAAAAAAATATATAAAAAAAAGACATTAAAAACACAAAAAACTAAAACCCTATCTATCTTTCTACTTCTGGAATTCCCAAAGAAGCAACAACCACCACACCACCAGCCTTGTTTTGTTCATGCCCACTCAATGTTTTTTTTTTTTTTTTGCTTTTTAGTAGAGTACCTTTAGCATTTTTATGTTAAATTTACATATATCATAAAAGAAAAAAAAAAGGTATCCCCAACGTGTCCGTGCTTCTTAGTTCAAGAGTTTAAATTCTAATTCCTTGATAAACATATTAAACTCCCTCACGAACCTAAGCCACCCTCGCTCATTTTCTCCAAAAAAAACCTAAGCACATTGAAATCCCTCACCAAACTCCAAGCAGACCAACACAAGCCAAAAAGATTTCCAAATTCTTCCCAAAAAGCTTCTCTCCATATCTCACAACAACTCACCTACTTATCAAAGATATTAAACAGCACAGAAAAAGAAAACAATTGCTTAACCACCTCAACTGGCAATACCCAGTGCATATCTAAAGGCTAAAACAACAAAATATCCCTGAAACAACCATATACAAGATGAGACCAAAGAAAGAAAAGGATTCATAGCAACAATAAAAAAAAAAATTAACGCATGCTATCCAGAAGACCTGGAATATAATAAGTAATAACACAACATTTTATTTTCACAGGGACCTAAACAGTTGCAGTACTAAAAGTAGGAAGTCACATACCATTATGTGCTTCTAAAGCATTTATTGCCTTGAGATTGAGTTGATCGGTCTTGTCGAAAGACATTTGTTGAAGTCTCCTCTTTGATGACTTCTTCCGCTTTTTTTCTTGGTTAACTTCAGTGGCTATACTGCCTGAAAGAACAAAGAACCAAGAACAAAGAAATAGAAAACAACAACTATATAAGAAGGCCAATCACATTAAACCCCTTCGCTTCTTGAATATAAAAGGAAAGAAAATAGACATGGATGGAAACAGAGCATAAGGATAAAATAGCCAACCCCATCACCCACTGGGATAAACGGTAGAAAAGGGACAAACAAGACATCTTGTGCCGAAGGAAGGAAGGAAGAAACAGTTAGGAGTTTAAGATGTTAATGGAGTCCATAAGAAGATTTTTAACTTTTGGTCTAGTCCGTTCGAGATTAACTGCAGGAGTAATGAGAAAATAAGCATATAGTAAACAAGGTAGCAAGCAAAAACAAACCCTTTTCAACCGCAGGTTCAGTGTTACTCTGGCGAAGCTTTTTGTCGCTCTTCTTCATCCTTCTATCCATCTCAACATGTACGCCAAAAACAGACTTCATTATTAAAATGAAAAAATATATATACACAGATGATGAAAGCCTCAATTGACAGACATATGTAGTAAACCAAAATGCAGAGAGTAGCACACCAGAGTTCGAAAAATCCTAATTTGTTGCGAGGCTGATTATTCTTTTTCCGTTGTTATTCTGCTCTTTTTTTATTAAAAAAAAAAATCAAAACTCCTCCTTTTTTTCGTTAGACAAGTCCTAGTCCGAATAGTTCAATTGAGAAGAAAGACACGTATGGAAATTTGGAGAATACTACTAACAAGAGAGTAGAAAACTATAGAGAATTCGCTAGGAGGGAAGCTACGGCCACACTAGCGGAAGAATTACGGCGGAGTTGGCGGTGGCGGTGACGGCTATGGCAACACTGAGCTACTGAAATGGATGAGTAGCCAGAGTGAAGAAGAAGAAGAAAGTGAAAGACGGGAGGGTGAGAGGACGATGAAAGGGCTTAGGGTTTCCAATTTCTTTTATTTATGTTTATTTTGAGATACGTGGATTTTTTTTTTTTTACTTAATTTTCTTTTTTTAATTTTTTTTTAACTTAATTTTTGAGATACGTGGATTGAGTTTTTTTCTTTTTCTTTCGCCTATTATATAAATAGAACTAGAAATTTGTTTATATAACAAATTGTTTAAACCATTTGCAAATACAAAATATTTCACACGCTTGTTTAAATGTATATCTATATCTATAATATACTAAAAAGAGAGCAGGTTGAAAAAACTTTTTTGGACACTTTTGTCCTTTTTTAATTTACTAATTTACAAAATTATGTCATTATTGAGTAATTATAAATAATTAATTAATTAATTATTATTAATAAATGTATGGAATTTAAAAGGTTTTAATGGAAAAGTTTTTCCTACCACTTATTTTTTTTTTTAATTATAATTCATAATACAATTTTAAAAACAGAGGAATTTGAAAAGTTTTGTAACTTCTAATTACCTACTACTATAAATAATGAGGGGTTTCGCCATTTTTTTCACAACCTTAGAGTCTTCTTATTCTTTTTGGTTATTTCTATTTTTGCTCTCAAATCCTGTTTAATCTCTGAGGCTCTTCAATCTTGAAAGCATCTCGATCTGATATGAAGATGGTGGTGGTATATTCAAGTTGCAAATGTTGCATGTATCGAGTCATTATCTCTGATTTTAGGCTTGTAACTTTGCAACTCTACTTACATGAAGTTGAATAATAGTGTTTATTTATCTATTTTGTAATTTTTTTTTAATAAAGTAGACAAATCTATTTTAGGGAATGTATAGTTATAGTTTTGTATTCTATGTTACTATTTATTAGTATTATCTCATGTATTGTTATGGTTTACAAAAAAAATAAAAATATAGATTGATTATTTTAATTTAATTTAAAATAGTATAAAAATATTGAAGTTTAAAAATTTTTACAATTTCAACAAATTATAGGTTGAATTTAGAGCATAAAATCTATATTCTATATAATATTGGACTTAATTGTCAATGCTCCTATTAAATTGTGATATTATTAATTTGTGTTAAAATTGAGAAATAATTATTAAGATTGTTTTTCTCACACCATATATCCATTAATATAAACACTATTGTCTTTTTTTCTTTTATTATTATTATTATTATTATTATTATTATTAATTATCATTAATTATCATTTAAATAAAAATAAAAATATAAGTACTTGAAAGATAAAAGTTTTTTTTAAAAAAAAAAAAAAACTTAGTGATCAAGAGTTAAAATATAAAAAGTTGTATCCCTTTATTTTTTATAAATTAATTCTAAAATTTGATGAATTTAACTTTAGTTATATTTAATGATGAAAAATGATAAGAGTTTTTTAAGTTACTTTTGATTTATTTAGTATTATTATTGTCTTTCTTTAAAATTATTTTATTAGTTATTATCATTTAATTAAAATATAAAATCTTTATAAAAAAAATAATATATAAAATCCATTCATTACCATAGATGTTATTAGATTGTATTTAGATTAATAAAAAAATTTCCACACAAACACAACACACATCCACCTCCAGCTACCACTAAAAATTATTGTTTTTATTTATTTAATTCTAATTGTTTATTATTCATTATCATTTAATTAAGAGATGAGAGCTATAATATAAAAAGTTGTATCTATTTATTGTTATAAATTGGTTCTAAAAATTTATGAATTTAAGTTTAATTATATTTAATGATGGAATTCAAAAGTCATGTAACTATTAATTAACTATATAAAGAAGTTTCTTCAATATTTTTTCACCAACATTTTGAGTTTTTTTGGTTTGTTTTCTTTATTTATTCATTTTATTTTAACGGCTTGTTTTTCTTTATTTTTTCAACATTCATCTTACCTTGTCTTTGACGCAATCTTATTTTCATGAAATTTAAAGAACACTTGAGATATGCAACAAAGTGGATTATAGATAATATACTACCACTTGAACTCAAGTGTAAATATGTTTTAAATATATCGATATTATCTTTCATATATTTATTTTTAGTGCTTATTTTATAATAATAATTATAACTATTAAAAATTTTATATAGGATATTAATTTTTAAATTTATTTGTAGTAAATAGATTATATTCCTTAGTTTTCTCCATAAAACTACAAAAATAAGAAACTATACTATTACTTTTTATATATATATAAATAAACATGTTTTTTTATTGAATTAAGTATAAAATAAAAATAACAATACATACATATACATACATACATATATATATATATATATATATATATATATATATATATAAATAAATTTAAACACTTACAAAAATGAGATTTTGATTTAGTATAGCTCTCCACAATCTAATTATTAATATTAATTATATTTTTTTTACTATTTTTTTATAAAACTTTTCACACCACACATAGAGTAGAAGAATAAAATTTGAGTAATGATGAATAGTTAATTATTTAATTAGTTTTTAATTCATAATGTAAAAAGTTAAAAGTATCGATAGGACAAGTTAGAATACAAAAAGATTGAATTTATTCAAAGTTTTATTCATTTGTTTTTATAAATAAATTTTGAAAAGTTATATTATTTTAAATTAATAGTTAATAATGAAATTTTAAAAGGTTTGAAATTTCTAAAGTTGTATTTTTTTTTTATTTTACTTTATCGAACATTTTTTTTAACTTTTTTTTTTTAAAATTCTGACACATTATTTAAAGAATTAGTACATAATTTTTTTGAATTAAGTAAGTAACACAACCACTTGACTTTTAATATTTTAAAAATAATAATATTACAAAATCTTAATAATATTACAAAATCTTTCTCGATTATCTTTATTTATTAATTCGGTTTAAAAAAATTAGATTAGAAAAATTTCTCATACCGCACGTGTAATGTAGCAATAGGGGTGTACAAGTAGCCCGGTAACCCGAACAACGCAGACTACCCAACTCAAACCGTAAGGGTTGGATATGGTTAGATTTTTTTTTGCTTTGGGTTGGGTTAGAAGTTTGAAGAATAGAAAAGTTTGGGTCGCTTCTCAGGTTGTACTTTTTAGACTCGGGTTGACCCAACCCAACCCAAAGTTTATATTTTTTTAATTTTATTTTAATTAAATATATACTTATAACTTAATTATTTATCAATTTCTTATGTTTTTCTTCTAGACTTCTAACAAATGTTAATATGTTATGAATTTTTAAGTTTAATATTTGAATTTTATATGATTTTAGTTATTAATTCAAGAAAAAATGTTTTAAATAATTTTAAAAATTATAAAAAAAATAAAAAAGTTAACTCGGTGACTCAACCCAACCCAACCCGAAAATATTGGGTTGGGTTACTCTCATGAATAGGGTTGGTTGGGTTGAAAGATGATCAACCCGAATTTTCGGGTTGGTCCAAAAATCTCCATCAACCCAACCCAACCCTACTTATGTACACCCCATGTAGCAATTATGTTAATAACTATTTTAACTATTTAAATAAACTTAAATAAATCTAAGTTATTCTATCATTAAATTAAGTAGTTAATATGGAGTTTTCAAAAAAAAAAATAGTTAATATGGATTTAAAAATTATTTTATTTTCTCCGATCTTTTAAATATATAACTTTTATTTTTATAGTCAAAATGACTAGGTTTGTGAACTCGAGATGTTGGATTATGGAATGTGATTAAATAGCCATTGTTCACCTGATGAAGATCTATTGCAGGTGAAAATTATTTTTATTTAAATCTTGTCAAAATATGTTGCCTTAATTTCCTTTACATACATAAGAGACAAAAAGTAATTGTATGAATTTTAGTGGACATTTTGGTGAAATTTTTTTATGGAGGTACAAATCATGACTTTCCTTTATGTTTACCAATATAACTATCTAGAGCATGAATAATATTATACTTAAAAATATTATATGAATTTGAATTTATTTAATTTATCACTTATCATGACTAATATTGTTATTATCTTCTTTTAAGAGTTAATGGTTGGTAGAATTATTTAATTTAATTATTACAAAAAAATTATTATTTGATACTCACTTCTGCTAACCAAAACAATAAGAAATAATACTAAATTCGTTGCTTTTTTTTAAATGAAAGTAACATATTTTTTAATATATAGAGTTTTCTTATAATATTGCAAATTTCAACATGAATGCAAAATTTATTCAATCATATTATAGATTACGTTAGAATTAATTTATGTTCTCGCAAAATTAGGTACATCATCTTCAAAATATATTGTTCATGAAATATATTTTTATTCAATTAAAAAAAAAACATATATTTAAATGATATTCATGCTTAAGTTTTATATATTTTATTATTGACTCGATTATGTTTTTCTACATGTTGAATGTTTATAAATGTTTAGAATTTAAAAGATTAGAAAATAAAATAAAAAAGTAAATTTAAAAAGTCACAATATTTGAAAAAAAATAGACTATTTTACCCTTTGTAAAATCTTATAATTACAAAACATGTTATCCTAACTAATTATTAATAATTATAAATAATGACATTTAAATAGTTGGAATATAAAAGAACTTTCTTTATTTATTTAGTCACTAACTTAAATTATATTTAATTTGATTTTTTTACGATAATTATGTTTAATTTAATTACATAACAATAATTTAATTTAATTATATTTAATGAAAATTTGAACACAATTTACTATCAATTATATTTAATGAAATTTTATATAAACATAATATTTAAAAACAAATTAACAATTAAAAATATTTTTTAAAAAACATAAATTATATATAGTCAAACTTTTTAAAATAAAAATCTAATATTTTGATGCATAATTAACTTTTAAATTAAGAATATGAAAAGCTTGAATATAAAAGGTTTTTTTTTTTGTTGATTTAACTTATGAAAATTAATTCTATAGTTAATGTTTTTTTACATTAATTGTATTTTATTTAATTTAATTATGAAAGTCCAAGAGTTTTAAGATCTTCTACAACTCCTAGCTACAACTATATAAGGGCATGTTTGGAAATGATTTTGGAATGACTAAAATCACTTTCCTATCAAAATTGTGGGGCATGTTTGGGAATGATTTTAAAAATATTGATTTTAGTGTAATTGATTTGTCTATAATTGATTTATTAAAAGTGATTTTCATATAATCATTTTCAGAGCGTTATCCAAAGTCTCCCGATGAAACGAGAGATATAGAATCTCCTTCGTCCATTCCGGGAGGCCGATGTTTGGTTCTATACTTTTAATAGTGATTTTGGTTTTAAAAAAAAATCACTTTTTTTATGGAAATTTATGAATTTTGACAAAAGATTACGGTTTTTACACGTCATTAAGGGTATGTTTGGGAATGATTTTAGAAATATTGATTTTAGTGTAATTGATTTGTCTATAATTGATTTATTAAAAGTGATTTTCATATAATCATTTTCATGTTTGGTTCTATACTTTTAATAGTGATTTTTGTTTTCCAAAATTCATTTTTTATGGAAATTTATGAATTTTGACAAAAGATTACGGTTTTTACACGTCATTAAAAGTATACTATTTTAAAAAATTAATAATAGTTATTTTAAATTACAATCATTTGACAAAAATCACTTGGGAATCACCTCCCAAGTGATTGAAAGGGAATCACTTCAAATGATTTTGGATTCTTCCAAAATCACTTGCTTAATATTGCCAAACACTACACTTTGGGTAGGAAAGTGATTTTAGACATGTCAAAAGTGATTTTGTTCACTCCAAAATCACTCCCAAACATGCCCTAAAAGTATACTATTTTCGAAAATGAATAATAGTCATTTTAAATTACAATCATTTGACAAAAATCATTTAGAAATCACCTCCCAAGTGATTGAAAGAGAATCACTTCAAATGATTTTGGATTCTTCCAAACTCACTTGTTTAATATTACCAAACATCACATTTTGGGTAGTAAAGTAATTTTAGACATGTCAAAAGTGATTTTAGTGAGGGAATCGAATCCCGCAGCGGAAGCGATTGTGAATCACACGTTCTAAATTACATTACATGGATTACATTCAAGAACGATTCTACCTAGATTAAGCATAAATAAACAATATGGACAGCGAGATATTACCTTTGAAGAACTTTTCTTCGACTGCTCCTTTCTCCACGATCACGATCTCAAAGAATGGAACCCGAACGGATGAAGACACTACCACCACCGGATCTTCTCATTGTTCTCTGCAGGTGAGGAGGAATGTGAGTTTCCTTTAGGTGAGATGAGATGTTGTTGTGAGAGAGATTATGTTTTGGAACTTTTCCAACAACACAACAAATGGCACACACTTGGGTTAGCAAAAGCTTAGGTTGCTTATCTTAACCTAGTTGCATCTCATGCAACTATATATACAAGGAGATAGGGATGGAAATTGCCATCCTATCCCTCTTTCATTCTCTTTTTAGTATATAGTTAATATGTGAATCTAATTCACATTAAAACTATATATTATATCAATTATATCACATATAACTGATATGACATCTCATATATGAAATTGAACACTTCAATTTCATTCCTAACTTTATACCTAAATATAACCATATTGAGCCAACGGAGGGACCTAATGGACCTACAGTTCATGAGCTCCAATGATATCTGATCAAACCTTTTGATCGAGTTAATCAATATTCATTAACTACAAGTCACTCCACTATAGACTTGTAGTTGCACTCTTACTCATCAGTAGATTATATTGTGTCCACCGATATAATCAATACACATGAGTTGACCCTTCACAGTTGTTAAGTAATCACTACCGGGTCAAATTATCGCTTTACCCCTCGTCATTACCTCTTTGTTCCTTAAGCACCATCGATCCTCTAATGAACAACAAGTCTAAGGTCCTACCATAGACTCATACCCTCATAGAGGCGGGGGCCCGTTGTTCAAGACTTGAAGTCAGTTCTTAAGGAAACAACCAATCTAATTCCTTAGTGTAGGAATGAGTGAATTCCATCTTGCACAAGCTTAAGTCCTCGGCTACCTCACGAGATTCTCTCCACTAGAAGGTAGGCTTATTGAGTCGACTACAGCCACTCTCTCACCATACTAGTTTAAGGACAAACCCTCATAAGCGAAGTTCTTAACTTGCTCAGATTCAGTCGAGTCACTAATGACCATCTATAAATTATCGGTCTTACCACAGCATTAATGTTGCTATACTGGTTAGACTAATAATTTGCAGTCCGGTCTTGTATGAACTCTTCATATAGGATGCCCCACTCGCATATCAACTACACACGAATGAGTTGGATTACCTCATTTGTACTAATTACAAAGTGGAGTCGCATCATGGTGTTGTTACGAATGAGGTTTCCAATCTTATTCTTATACCATAGACCATTTAGGTTATATTCTTGAACACAATCTAAATAGTGTCCACTACACTTATGTTCAAGATATATTATAACCTTGGAGCTTAGTTTATTGGATTTATAAAGCAAGAATATAATTTTATCAATGTTGGGATTTATGCCCCAAACTTGTGTAATTTTGATCAATTAAGTAAAGTGTTATTTGTTTTGATAAGATTACAGTCTTACTTTTATAAATCCAATAAACTAAGCTCCAAGGTTATAACGTTTATCTTGAAATCGGTGTAGTGGACACTATTTGGGTTGAATTCAAGATTATAACATAAATAGTCTATGGTATAAGAATAAGGTTGGAAACCTCATTCTGTAACACCATGGATGCGACCCACTTTGTAATTAGTACAAATGAGGTAATCCAACTCATTCGTAGTAGTTGACATGCGAGCGGGGGCATCCTATATGAAGAGTTCATACAAGACCTGATCAGAAAATTATTAGTCTAACCAAAGATAGCAACATTAACATTAATGTAAGACCGATAATTTATAGATGGTCATTAGTGACTCGACTTGAATCTGAGCAGTTAAGAACTCCCGCTATATGGGGGTTTGTCCTTAGACTAGTATGACCGAGAGTGGCCTGTGAGTCCGAATCAATAAGCCTACCTTCTCGTGAGACGAACCTCGTGGTAGCCGAGAACTTAATGCGAAGATGGAATTCACTCATTCCTCACCGAGGAATTAGATATGTTGTTCCCTTTAGAACCGACTCCGATCTTGAACAACGGGGCCCCACCTCTATGAGAGTATGAGTCTGGGTATGACCTTGGACTTGTTGTTCATTAGAGAGATCGATGGTGAAAAGGAGCAAAGAGGTAATCACGAGGTAAAGCGACAGTTTGACCCACCGTGATTACGAACAACCCGTGAAAGAGTCGACTCATGGGTAATAACTATATCGGTGGACTCAATAATATCTACATGAGGAGAGTGCAAACTACAAGTCTATAGTGGGAGTGACTTGTAGTTAATGAATATTGATTGAATCAAAGAGTTTGATCGCTTAATCTCACATCATTGGACCTCATGATGCTGTAGGTCCATTAGATCCTCCGTTGGCTCAACATGGTAATATCGAGGGTATAAAGTCGAGAGATAAATTGAAGTGTTCAATTTTTATACATGAGGAATTATATCAATTATATATGATATAATTGATATAATATATAGTTTTAATGTGAATTAGATTCATATATAAACTATATACTAAAGAGAGATAAAATGAAGGGTAGGATGGTCATTTCCATCATATCTTCCTATATATATGGTTGCATGAGATGCAACTAGGTTAAGTGATTTTGAAAATCATTCTAAGCTATTCATAGCCTCCTTGTTGTGTTGTTGGAAGAGTTCCAAAACACACATCTCTCTCACAATATACCTCACCACTCCTAAAGGGAACCCACATTCCTCTCTCACCTAGAGAACAACGGAGAAGATCCGGTGGATGTGTCGGTGTTCGTACGAGTTCGTGTTGCGTTGATCTTGATCGTGAAGAGAGGAGGAGCACTTGAAGAAAGGTTCTTCAAAGGTAAATACTTGTTGTTCATTTTATTATATGTGCTTAATCTATGTTTTACGTTCTTGAATTTTTCGTTGTAACTAAATCAAGAGCGCGCGATTCGCAATCGCTTCCGCTGTGGGGACTTCGATTCCCTTCAATTGGTATCAGAACCCAATTGCGTTCTTGATTTATGTTCTGGATTTTTCAAGAACAAGGTGAGATTTACTGTTTTTGCATGAGATGTATGAACGGTTTTTGCGAAATTAGATGTTTTTCAATTTTTGGCACTTAGATTTACAATTTTCATTAAAGGGCACGGTGCTTTGGGCAAATTTAATTGTAAATCGAGTCTGTAAGTCCGTGTCGATCGAGGCAAGGCGGTTGCTGAGAAGAACGGAGCAACGGGTAGAAACGTTTATTTTATTATTTATATTAATTATAAAAATGTTTTATTTTAATATATTTAATAATTTTAATTTTAATTAATATAATTAGATTAATATAATTAAAATTATTTCTAGGGTGCCAAAATTGGTCGAATTTTTGCTATTTTAATTATGCAATTGTTGTGTAATTATTGCCACGCATAGTGTATGCTTGTATTTTAGAAATCCCACCTTAGGTTAAGCATTTTCATGCATCATTTATAATATAAGGAGTTATATTATATAGTTTGCATGATTAGTTAATATAAGGTTGTTATATTAATTTTTGGACAACATTGACATGCATTATTTTTTCATGAGATGAATATGTTATGAATGTCTTATTATTCATGTGATGAATGATCAAGCACTATAACATAGTATGCATGTCACCTAAGGTTAATTATTAGTTTTAAAGTGTTTAGAACTTGGAAATAATAGACCTTAGGTTATCTAGTTCTAATTAGATTAGAATTAGGAACCAAGTAATTTATAAGCTATGATTAAAAGAGGAACTCTGTCTAAGGAAAGTTCTGTCTAGGCTGGGTATTTAAGCTGACGGAAACAGAACACCCCTACCTGAAAATTGACCTGGGAGTGAAATTTAATCAGAGAGCCTTATAAATTACAGTAGCGTCAGCGGGTTTATTAAGGGGTTAATAAACTAGAAATCCTAGGTTTAATATAAGGAGTTATATTAACAAACTTAGGATAAAATCAATATAAGAGTTATATTGATCATCAATATAAGAGTTATGTTGATAGAGTTAGGTAAAACCATTAGTCGGGTTTTAACCTAAGAAAGATTCCTATAGACTTAAAGTATTCAGTGGGAGGAAAAAGTGTATGAGATACATATTTTTCCACCTACGCTATCTCCGGGAAGTTCACATCGTGAGACTCATACTTGGCCTCGTGGCGCAAACGGGAGCGTCCCCCTTCGGATGGTGTTTGTATGAGTTAATATCAAGGTGAATGGAGAGGGTACTTATAGTGAGTGAGAACAGGTTTAATGAAAACAAAACCTACGGTCTCTTTTATCGGTTTACACCGTTAGACCACTATGGTCAGCCTGCTAGTTTGGCTCTGGACTGCATAATCCCTTCGGAGGGCTTGATCATCATGGGGATCTAACACGATATACACCCGAAAGGGATAAAGATTTCCTTAGACTATTTTCCAATCTAGTCCTCCTTCTACATGGATTTTATTAGATCGAGACTCGGGATCTAAAAACAAAGGGTTACACTCACGGGGTACATAAGTTTGTGTATGTATCCGGGGCCAGAAAATGGTAACTAAAACCTATAGGAATAAGAGTTATTCGTGTTAGGTTTTGGTCAAGAGTGTCTTGATCTAGAGGAGGACTGCTTTTTTATTACCCTTGATGTCATACATTCTAAACCTTTGGAGTATCATTGCAAATTATAAATGGCCTAGGAATCATTTGATAATTAGCTAAAACATGATTGGATTAGAGTTATAGCAAGAAACTCATACAAGTTTGTTTGTAAATATTTCAAAAAAAAATGTCTAGCTCTATGATTTCCTTATTGGAGTGCGAAAAGTTAACGGGAGAGAACATAGTGACTTGGAGGGATGGACTCAACATAATCCACAGTTACACATGATCTTAAGTTCGTTCTCAATGAGGAGTGTCCTCAATTTCTGCTCAAAACGCATCTCAAGTCAGTTGAGGATGCATATGACCACTGGATCGATGCCAACGAAAAGGCAAAAGCCTATATCCCAGCTAGCATACCCGATGTTTTAGCCAAGAGGCTGGAGGCAAGGTCTCACTTTCGAGAGATCATGGATTTTGTGCTAAATTTGTCTAGACAATCGTCCCAAACAAATTCGGCATGAAGCCCTAAAGTTCGTTTATAACGCACGCGTATGAAGGAAGGAACATCGGTGAGAGAACATGTTCTCAATCTGATTGCCCACTTCAATATAAAGCGAGTAATTAAACGGAGCGGTCATAGATGAGAAATGTCGATTTTGTTCATCCTAGAATCTCTTCCAAGAGTTTTCAGCGATTTTTCGTAGCAATTCAAATGATGAACAACATAGAGTATGATCGACACTTCTCTCTGCTACATGAATTGCAAAATTATTAGTTTCTTATGGATGATAAGAGACAACAAAATGGAGAGGCAAATTTGTTTGCTCATTCCAAAAGTTCTCAGGAGGATTCATCCTCTGGGAAAAAGAACTGCAACCATACTTCTGGACTTAAGAAGATACAGAAGAAGAGGAAAAGGAGCGGATAAAGAGCAATCGTCTGGCAAAGAAAAACTGTTATTTGATAACATGTAACTTAAGGGTTTATTAGAAATCTCATTTCTTGCCTTAGCGAACATTGTACTTCTCTGTCTTTTCAATTGAATAAACTGTTTATTTCATTGGAAAAATATTGTACTATGTGTTACTCTTCTTGAGAATTATTTGCAAATGGTTTAATTCAGTTAAAATAGTTTTAACAAGTGAATTTTACAAAATTGCAAGTACACGAACTAATTTCTCCTAAAATGCTCATCTTTGGCATCTAAGATTGGGTCACATTAATCTCAATAGGATTGAGAGATTGGTAAAGAAAGGACTTTTAAACGAGTTAGAAGAAAATTCTTTGCCAGTATGTGAATCCTGCCTAGAAGGCAAGATGACTAAAAGACCTTTTAGTGGAAAAGGTTATAGAGCCAAAGATACTCTAGAGCTTGTACATTCAGACCTTTGTGGTCCGATGAATGTTAAAGCCATGGGAGGATATGAATATTTCATCTCTTTTATAGATGATTCTTCCAGATATGAGCATATTTACCTAATGCACCACAAGTCTGAAGCACTTGAAAAGTTCAAGGAATTCAAGGCTGAGGTTGAAAATCAATTAGGTAAAAGAGTTAAAACACTTCGATCGGGCCGAGGTGGAGAGTACATGCATTTAAAATTCCAGAACTATATGATAGAACATAGAATTACATCCCAACTCTCAGCTCCCGGCACACCACAACAAAATGGTGTATCGAAAAGGAGAAATAGAACCTTGTTGGACATGGTTCGATCAATGATGAGTTATGCTCATCTCCCTAGTTCCTTTTGGGGTTATGCGAGTGAGATCGCAGATATACATTTTGAATAGTGTGCCCTCCAAAAGTGTTTCTGAAACACCTTTTGAACTCTGGAAAGGACGTAAAGGTAGTTTATGTCACTTCAGAATATGGGGTTGTCCTGCACATGTGCTTGTGACAAATCCAAAGAAGTTGGATTCACGTTCAAAATTGTGTCTATTCGTAGGATAACCAAAAGAAACAAGAGGTGGTTTATTCTATGATCCTAAGGAAGATAAGGTCTTTGTGTCGACAAATGCCACTTTCTTGGAGGAGGACCACATAAGAGACCACAAACCAAAAAGTAAGGTAGTGTTGAGTGAGTTAGACGGAACAATAGCAAAGGTTGCTAATAAGAACACTAGTACGTCAACAAGAGTTGTTGATACTAGTTTGTCTAGTCAAGAGGGTCCATCTCAAGAGTTGAGTATGGCTCGACGTAGTGGGAGGGTTGTGATACTGACTGACCGCTACATGGGTTTAAATTGAAACCCAAGTTGTTATACCGGATGACAACAATGCTATGAGGATCCATTGACTTATAATCAAGCAATGGTTGACAAAGACAAAGACAAATGGGTCATAGCCATGGACCATGAAATGAAGTCGATGTACTTCAATTCTGTTTTGGATCTTGTAGATAAGCCTGATGAGGTGAAACCTATAGGTTGTAAATGGATCTACAAGAGAAAACGTGGTGTAGATGGGAAGGTGCAAACCTTTAGAGGCTGTTTGACCTCCTGTCTTGGAATCAAAACCATGGGAATCAAAACCCTGGGGGGTTTGTTCTGGGGTTCTCAAGCCCGGAATCGAAAGTTGTGTTTGAGGTGCAGTGTTCTGAAGCCTGGGAATAAGAAAACAGTGTTTGGGGTGTAGTGTTCTGAATCTTGGGTTTATGCTGTTTTTTTTTCCTTCTTTTTTAGTTGTTTTGTTCTCTTATTTTTTAGTGGATGTTTTGTCTATGTAAGAAATTAGAGAATTTAAAACTCTATTTCACAAAGTATTTAGAAAAATATTTTTGGAACTCTATTTTAGAAATTAAAAAAATTGAAAATCCATTTAAGAAATTAGGGATTTAAAGCTCTATTTCAAAAATATTTAGAAAAGTATTTTGGAACTATATTTTAGAAATTAAAAAAATAGAAATTTATTTAAGAAATCAGGGAATTAAAAACTCTATTTCACGTCACATAGTATTCTGAAACTATTTTTTGGAATTATACTTTAAAATTAAAAAAAAATGGAAGTCTATTTAATAAATTAGGTAATTTGAAACTATATTTTATAAAGTATTCAAAAGCTTATTTTTGGAATTATATTTTATAAATTAAAAAATTGGAAGTTTATTTAAGTGATTAGAAAATTTAAAATTTTATTCCACAAAGTATCCAAAAACGAATTTTTGGAACTCTAATAAGAAAAGTGGTAATTGCGCATGTTTGGTCGTTAGAATAGTTGATTGCTCGTGTGATCGGGTTGTTGGGGTAGGCGATACAAGTCTCTTGAGTGGTTGTCGAAAGTAGTCGTTAGTAGTGGTTAGGTCGTCGATGTGTCATTAGATTATATCGCCGGTGCAGTAGTCGCTGGTGGTTGGGGTCGCGGTGTGGTCGCCGGAGTTGTCGCCGGTGGTGGTTGGGAGTCGTCGGTTTGGTCGCCGCAGCTTGTCATCGGAGGTAGTCGCCGCAGCGGGGTCGGGGTCATCGAGGTAGTCGCCGGCGTGGCGGGGGTCGTCGGTGTGGTCGTTGGAGTTGCCATCGGGGTTAGTCGTCAGCGGTGGTTAAGGTCGCCGGTGTGGTCGTCGGAGTTGTCGTCGAGGTCTTCTTGCGGTGGTGGTCGGGGTCATCGGTATGGTCGCCGAGAGATAGTCGCCGTGGTGGCGGCGTCGTCGCCGGTGTGGTCATCGGAGTTGTTATCGAAGGTAGTCGTCAACGGTGGTTGGGGTCGTCCGTGTGGTCGTTGGAGTTGTCGTCAGCTGTGGTTGGGATCGTCGGTGTGGTCGTCGGAATTTTCATCGGAGGGAGTCGTCGGTGGTGGTCGGGTCGCTTGCATGGTCGTCGCTTGAGGTAGTCGTCGCAGCGGTAGGGTCGTCGCCGGTGTGGTTATAGGAGTTGTTATCGGAGGTAGTCGCCGCGGTGGCGGTGGGTCGCGGTGTGGTCATCGGGGTAGCCGTCGGTGGGTTGGGATCGTCGCACTTTCGAAGGTAGTCGTCAATGTGGTCGGGTCATCGCGATGGTTGCCGGAGTTGTCGCGGAGGTAATAGCCAATGCCGTGGCGCGCGCGCGGTGTGATTGTCGGAGTTACCGTCGGAGGTAGCGCAGTCACCAGTGTGGTCATCGGAGGTAATTGTCAGCAGTGGTCGGGTCGCTGGAGTTGTTGTTGGAGGTAGCCATTAGTTGTAGTCGGGTCACCGGTGTAGTTGTTGGAGTTGTCACCGAAATTGTTGTTGAAATAATCACCGAAAATGGAAGATAACAAATAAAATATCAAAACATGGAACAACCCCATGTGGTTACGCTGTTGTAACCCATGGAGTTGTGTTTCAAAACCAAGGGTTTTGAACACATTGGGCCAAACATGGTTTTGGATTTAGAATCCAAAACCATCCAAATCCAAAACAGGGGGCCAAACGACCCCTTAATGCTAGACTAGTAGCAAAGGGTTATACCTAGGTTGAAGGGGTTGACTTTGAGGAAACCTTTTCACCTGTTGTTATGGTAAAGTCTATCCGTATCCTTCTTGCCATTGCCGCATATTATGACTATGAGGTATGACAAATAGATGTCAAGACAGCCTTTTTGAATGGCAATCTTGAGGAAACCATCTACATGAACCAACCCAAAGGGTTCATTAAACCAGGACAAGAGCAAAATGTTTGTAGGCTTAAAAGGTCGATTTATGGACTGAAACAAGCCTCTAGGTCCTGGAATATAAGATTTGATGAGGCTATCGATCTTATGGTTTTGACTTGATATGATGATGAACCTTGTGTCTACAAGAAAATCATCAATAGTTCTGTCGCTTTCCTAATTCTCTATGTGGATGATATCCTACTCATTAGGAATGATGTAGGTTATCTCACTGACATCAAGGAATGACTAGCTACGCAATTCCAAACGAAAGATTTGGGTGATGCGCGAGCTTGTTCTTGGGATCCGTTGTCCTAACCGCAAGAATAAAACACTAGCCTTGTCTCAAGCATCATACATAGACAAAGTGTTGTCAAGGTTTAAGATGCAAGATTCCAAAAAGGGCTTGTTGCCTTTTAGACATGGAATCCATTTGTCTAAGGAACAAAGTGTCCTAAGACACCTCAAGGAGTTGAGGATATGAGACGGATTCCTTACGCATCACCGTTGGCGGCTGATGTACGCCATGTTGTGTACTAGGCATGACATCCGCTTTGCGATTGGGATGGTCGGTGAGGTATCAATCCAATCCGGGACTTGAACACTCGGACAACGGTTAAAACAATCCTTAAGTATCTTCTAAAACAAGGAACTACATGCTTGTGTATGGGGTTAAGGATTTGATCCTTACAGGATACACAGATTCGACTTTGATCGATAAAGATTCTCGGAAATCTACATCGTGTCGGCCACTCTTAACGGAGGAGCTGTAGTATGGCGAAACGTCAAGCAAGGATGCATCGCTGATTCCACCATGGAGGCTGAATATGTAGTAGCTTGTGAAGCAACTAAGGAGGCCGTTTGGTTAAGGAAATTTATGCTAAACTTGGAAGTTGTTCCAAATATCCGTCACACTGTATTGCGATAACAGTGGTGCAATGGCAAATTCGAGGGAACCCCGAAGTCACAAGAGGGGAAAGCACATAGAGCGGAAGTATCATCTCATCCGGGAGATCGTGCATAGAGGAGACGTGATTGTCACGAAGATAACCTCAGAGCACAACATTGTTGATCCTTTTACAAAGGCTCTCACGGCTAAAGTATTTGAGAGTCACCTAAAAGGTCTAGGTTTACAAGTCTTCCCCAACTAGGGCAAGCGGGAGTATTGATGGAGATCTGATCTTCTTGAGCAGCGGAAATGTGTTTGGGATCTTAATTACTTGATTGTTTTGCTTAAAACAAAAACCAGTACATTGACAAAAAGAACAGAATAAGCATGCTAATTCTAAACTAATTAGGCATGGATTAATTGCATACAAACATGCCAAGTTTAACGATTAAACTAAAGAGAATAGAAGGAATACCTTTGTAGTTTCCAATTCTCCAAAGACAAAGACTCCTTGCTCCAAAAGAAATCAAAGAACACGTAAACTTGGAAGTTCTCTGTTTTCTCTCATGAAACACCACCACCACTTGGATCACCTCCTATATCTCTGAGTTCTACTTAGATCCTCCTTTGTGGGAAGGATTCCAACAATTGGGAAAATTTGGGAATGAGAGTGTGAGAGAGAGAGAAAACTTTGGACAACAATTCCACACTTCCTTAATTGATCAATCGATCATTGCCTTCTTCTACCAGATAAGAAGGATTCAGTGGGTAACTCCCCACTTCCCTATCAAGAGGGAGATGGGGAGTGGTGGGAACGTATCCTCTTGACATGTTCCCATTTAATATTATATTAATATTTAATTAATAATTAAATACATTAAATTAAATCATATTTAATTCATATATAATATTAAATAAATAATTAAATCACATTTAATCATTTTACCATTTATCCTATAGTTTAATGTACATCTTATGCACATTAAATTATAATCTATAGTTTTCAAATATGAATCACATTCACATTTGAATTTGATATTTGAACTCTTTCAAATATTCAATTCTCTCAAGTAATTTAATATGAATCATATTCACATTAAATTTATAATATATAGTTCTAAAACTATATATTATATCGTATCCATATACATTAAATATATTCCTAATGAATTTGAACATTTCAAATTCAAATGATCTAAGAACCCTTTACGAGCTAGAAGGTGGACCTAATGGACCTCTGGATCGAAGCTCTAACGATACGAGATTGCTCGGTTAATCTCATTAACCTCCCAATCAACATTCGTTAATCATGGAACACTCCACTAAAGTCCCACAAATGCACTCTTCTTATCGCAGATATATTTCTCGTGTCCATGGATATTGACCAATAACAACAAGTCAATACTTCACGAATGTTCGTAACACCAACCGGTCAAATTACCGCTTTACCCTCAGGTTACATCTTGTGTCTTAAGTACCAATGCTCCTCTAATGAACAATTTGTTTGTGGTCCTACCAACAAACAGAGTCCTCTCGGGCCAATGAGAGGGTCGGACCCTTTGTTCAAGTCCCGAGACACCACTTAAGGGAACATTCCTATACTTATCCTAGTAGGCGGGAAGGAGTGAATTCCGTCTTGCTAAGTTAAGTTCCCACCGCTCCACTCGGTCTTGTCTCCAAGAAGGTAGGCATATTGAGTCGGCGAATCACCCACTCTCACCCATACTAGTCAAAGGACAATCCCTCGCGAACAGAGAGTTCGTAACTCTCGCTCAGGATTGAGATCAAGTTGCCTAGGTCATCCTAGTGAAATATAAACCTAACTAGTCAACTGAGTTACAAACTAGAGGTTACTATTTCGTGGTCCAAATCTTATGTAATCTCATTACATAGGATATCCCCACTCACATGTCATCTACACGAACACGTTAGGATCACAAAGTGTTTGTATCAAATACAAAGTGGGTCATATCCATAGTTTAACTGTGGTAAGGTACCCAAACCTTATCCCCAACTATAGACCCTTTAGGGTCAGATCTCGAACCGAGATCCTTTTTATGTACATTACATTCGGCTTAAAGATTCATTTAATGACCTTGGATGTTTAGTTTATTGGATTTAGGGTTTAAATAAAGGCAAACTCGTAGATAACGAACAATAACACTTTATTGAAATAATAACACTTTATTACATTAATTAGAACATAATTACAAACTACGAGTTTTAGGGCACAAATCCCAACAAACTCCCACTTGAACTAAAACTCTAGTGGGGGTACATCATAATCTAAAACAGTGGTTACAAGAGATAGAAATACAATAAACTAGGGCATCCATATACCCCATTACATATCTCCCACTTGCCCTAGATTAGCTTATGTACATATCTCGTAGACCCAGACTTTCCAGATGACCCTCGAACACTTTAGCCGTGAGAGTCTTTGTAAACGGATCAGCAATATTGTGCTCCGAAGCGATCTTCGTGATTGTCACATCTCCTCGTTGCACTATTTCTCGTATTAGGTGATACTTCCTCTCGATGTGCTTTCCTCGCTTATGGCTGCGAGGTTCCTTCGAATTGGCTACCGCACCACTGTTTTCACAATATAAGGTGATGAGCGATTCCATATTTGGAACAACTTCCAAATCAGTAAGGAATTTCCTTAGCCAAACAGCCTCCTTAGCTGCTTCACAAGCAGCGACATACTCAGCCTCCATTGTGGAGTCAACAATGCATCCTTACTTGATGCTTCGCCATACTATAGCTCCCCCGTTAAGGGTGAAAACTGATCCCGATGTGGATTTTCGAGAATCCTTATCGGTCTGAAAATCAGAATCAGTGTATCCAGTAAGGATCAGATCCTTAGACCCATACACAAGCATATAGTCCCTCGTTCTCTTTAGATACTTGAGAATATTTTTAACTGCTATCTAGTGGTCTAACCCTTGATTGGACTGGTACCTACTGACTTTTCCCACTGCATAACAAATGTCCGGCCTCGTGCATAGCATAACATACATTAAGCTACCTACTGTAGAGGCATAGGGAATATGTCTCATATCCTCAACTTCTTGAGGTGTCTTGGGACACTGCTGTTCACTGATGCGGATGAACTCCGTGGTTTGAAGGGTAATAAGCCCTCTTGGAATTCTGCATCGAATATCTTGACAACACTTTGTCGATATAAGACGCTTGAGACAGTGCTAGCGTTCTGTTCTTACGATTCCAAAAGATCTGAATCCCAAGATCATACTGCGCCTCTCCCAAATCTTTCATTTGGAATTGGGTCGCCAACCAATTCTTTATGTCAGTTAGACATCCTACATCATTCCCAATGAGTAGGATATCATCCACATAAAGTACTAACAAAGCTACTTTGTCGTTGACGATCCTCTTGTAAACACAAGGCTCGTCAACGTTTTGGTCAAAGCCGTAAGACTTGATCGCCGTATCAAATCTTATATTCCAAGATCTTGATGCTTGTTTCAATCCATAAATGGATCGATTAAGCTTGCAAACTTTTTGCTCCTGACCTTGGGCTATGAACCCTTCGGGCTGAGACTTATAGATGCTCTCTTCAAGATTACCATTCAAAAAGGCAGTCTTGACGTCCATTTGCCAAATTTCATAATTATAAAACGCGGCTATGGACAAGAGTATCCTTATAGACTTCAGCATAGCAACAGGGGAAAAAGTTTCTTCATAGTCAACTCCTTCCCTTTGGGTAAAACCCTTTGCTACAAGCCTAGCCTTAAAGGTCTGTACCTTTCCGACTGCATCTCTCTTTCTCTTATAGATCCATTTACACCCTATGGGTCTAACCCCTTCAGGTTTGTCTACAAGTTCCCATACTGAATTGAAGTCCATTGACTCCATTTCAAGGTCCATGGCTTTGATCCATTGGTCCTTGTCTCACGTCATTCATTGCTGCTTATAAGACAATGGATCTTCTACGCCATCATCGTATGAAAACTCGAGTTTCAAATAAACCCAAGTAGCGGTCGGGTTGGGAAACAACCTCTCCATCGCGTCGAGGCATTCCCA
The DNA here is from genome assembly GCA_036507285.1 of Trichosanthes cucumerina. Taxonomy (NCBI): domain Eukaryota; kingdom Viridiplantae; phylum Streptophyta; class Magnoliopsida; order Cucurbitales; family Cucurbitaceae; genus Trichosanthes; species Trichosanthes cucumerina. The sequence goes on from CM071844.1 coordinate 64,461,375, forward strand.
ACGATTGAGAAAGACGAGATCGACTTGAGTCTGCCGACTCCTCCATCAACTCTTGATGAAGGTCCAGCTTGATCAACAATTCTTGTTGGTACATGTGTAGCTTCATTTAGTACTAATTTACTACGCGGTTTATGGTTCCTCATGTGATCTTCCTCCAAGAACGTGGCGTTTGTCGATACAATCACCTTGTTTTCTTGTGGGCCGTAGAAAAGACCACCTCTCGTTTCTTTGGGATAGCCAACAAATTGGCACAATCTTGAACAAGGTTCCAGTTTCTTTGGGTTTGTCACGAGCACGCAGTGCGGACAACCCCAAATCTGAAGTGTTATAAACTAGGTTTACGCCTCTTCCAAAGTTCAAAAGATGTTTATGAAACACTTTTTGATGGAACACTGTTCAAGATTTGAACTGCAGTCTCTACTGCATATCCCCAAAACGAGGCAGGCAATTGAGCATAGCTCATCATAGAACGAACCATGTCTAACAAGGTTCTATTTCTCCTTCTCGACACACCATTTTTTTACTGTGGTGTATTAGGTCTTTGAGAGTTGAGATTTAATTTCATGTTCTATCATATAGTCCTCGAATCTCAAATCCATATACTCTCCACCTCGATCCGATCGAAGTGTTTTAATGGTTTTCCTAATGCATTCTCTACTTGACCTTATACTCTTTGAACTTTTCAAGAGCTTGGACTTGTGATGCATTAGGTATAGATAACCATACCTCGAATAATCATCTATGAAAGAGATGAAATATTCGCACCCTCCTCGAGGTTTAAACATTCACTGGACCACAAAGATCCGAATGCACAAGTTTTAGGGGCTCTACAGCTCTATAACCTTTTCCAGTAAAAGGTCATTTGGTCATTTTACCTTCCAAGCAAGATTCACAAGGCGGTAAAGAATCATCTTCTAACTTGTTTAGAAGTCCATTCTTAGAGAGTCTCTCAATCCGGTTGAGATTAATATGACCAAGTCTAAGATGCCACAGATTGGTATTGTTATTTGGAGAAATAATTTGCCTTTTATTTTGAGTGTTAGCATTCTTAAACATCTCATGATTTAAAATTGCTTTGGTTTTATTCGATTTCATGCGTCAATGCCATTTTTCAATTTAGCGAAACAAATATTGACACCCTCTTTCAAAATGAACGCAACATTAATTGAAAAGAAATACAATAACCAAGTTCTATTAAACAAGAGATAGAAATTAAGTTCCTTTTAAGCTTAGAAACTATATACATATTTTTTAAAGAAAGAAATCTATCTCCGAAAAATAACTTGGCATCTCCCACTGCACGAGCTGAGACGACGTCTCCCGTTCCGGCCCTGAGGTTCATCTCACCCTCTTCGAGCTCCTTAAAGGAACTAGTTTCCTCAAATGAAGAGCAAACATGATTAGTGGCTCCTGAATCAAGTATCCAGGTAAAATCATCATTTTCCACTAAACAAGTTTCAAGAACAAGTAAATCTAATTTACCTTTCTTCTCTTTGAGCTCAACAAGGTATTTTGGGTAGTTTCTCTTCCAGTGCTCATCCATGTTGCAGTGGAAACACTTTCCTTTATCTGCAAGCTTGGCTTTTCCCTTGCCTTTGTCAGCAGCAGGTGCCTTCCCTTTCCCTCCTATTTTCTTCTTTTGGGTCTTCTTAAGCCCAGAAGAAGCGTTACAAGACTTAGTCCCAGAGGATGAACCCTTTTGGAACCTTCTGGAATGGGCAAACAGATTTGCCTCTCCATCAGCCTGTCCCTTATTCTTCATAAGAGACCGGAAAAGTCTGTAGTTCATTAAGGAGAGTAGTCAGGTTATACTCTATCTTGTTCATCACCGCATTGCTGCGGAATTGCAGGAAACTCTTCGGAAGAGATTCCAGGATGAACGATACTTGACTTTGCTCGTCAATGACCGCTCCGTTCATCTCAGCCACGTTGAAGTGGACCATCAGATCAAGAACGTGTTCTCTCACCGATGACCCCTCCTTCATACGAGAGTTATAAACGTATTTGAGGGATTCGTGCGAACTGGCCCGCATTTGGGTTGTCCAAACATTTCCTGCAGTGAACTCATGATCTCATGAGCTGAGACCATGCCCTCGTGCTTTTTGGCAAGAACTTCAGAAACACTAGCCAAAATTAGACCTTGGCCTTATCATTGGCCTTGATCCAGCGTGCCGTCGCCTCCCAATAGCAGATTGAGGAGCGTTACGGCGAGGATCTGAGGACATTCCTCAGTTAGTACAAACCGTAGGTCGTCAACAACGAGAATCGTATTCAAGTTGGACTTCCACGTAGTAAAATTCTCACCAGTTAAACGGTCGCATTTAAGTAAGGCTATTATTGAGGACGACATGCTGAAAATCCAAAATAGTTCTAATTAGTTATGCCTTTTAAACCCATTGTAAAAAACCAATCAAATTTAGCAAAATTATTAAAGAACCTTAGTGTTTAAACTAAACCCACTGTTTAAGTTAAACCTTTAATTTTGCAACGATACTTAAAGGATTTAGAACAAAAGCCTCCGTCGGGCGGTCAGTCATTCCTCCCTTGAATTGAGACTTTCTCAGCCAATTCTCACTACCAGAACATCTCATGTCCCAATGGTCCTTAGCTACCGTTTGTTTGGTCAAGGATTTGTTAACTGTCTTAACTCATCCCGTAAATGTGACCCTACCATTTTCAGATCCAATAGGCCCGAGCCAACAGGCTACTATTAAGAAAGACAACTGCTGGCAAACAACCTAAGAGACCCTATCCATTTCTGGAGTTCGCGGTGTTCCGATCCCTATAGTCAGGCCCTCTGTAGGGTTTGGCTGTTCCAGGACAACCTAGCAGGCGGACTATAGAAATCTCACGGTGCGACCTAATGGAGGAGACCGTACGATACGTTGACACGCGTCCTGCTCCCATTTACTATGGATACTTCCCTCATTCACCTTGGTATTGAACCATGCAAACACATACCGTAGGGGGACGCCCTATTGACGCCGCGTAGCCGAGCATGGAACTCACAGTGTGAACTCTTGATGACGTGAGAGTAAACTCGTTGCGAACATCTCGTTTTCTCCTACTGAAGTTCCTAAAATTAAGGTATAGATTTAACTTAGTTGGATTCTGGCTAAAAGAATCTATCTAAGTCTATGCCTATTATAACTATTATAACTAGGTCTTAAAACCTTATGTCTGGGTGAATAAACATTTTAATTACCTAGAGATAAAACAGAACTAAGGTTAATTCAACTAAGGTTCCGAGTCAGTTCTCAGGTAGGAGGTGTTAGATTGCAAATCGCCACTTTAAGTATCCTGACCTTAGACAGAACTTCACCAGTAGAGTTCCCTTATAACCAAAATTCTAAAGTCCTACTATATTTTAAACTATTTAAAATACTACGTAAGAATTATTTCTAATCCTATTAGAAATTGAAACTTAGGTCTGAATTAATTTTAAACGATTTAAAACTAATTAAATTTAACCCAAGTTCCTATGTTTGCATGCATTTCTTTATTATAGGTTATGGTTTCTAAAACCCCTTTAATTTATAACTTTTATAAATTTTAATAATTAACCTATGATAAAGAAACTATATTATAAAACCAACAATCAATATTCAAATTGGAATTATAATAGAAAATTAACTATTTGAATTATAAAATTACTTAAACAAAATAACATTTATTTTAAACTAAGTAATTTCATGCTCCATGCAATTTATTTTCCATATAATCTAATTATAACACTTATAATTAATTACTCATGAAAAAATAAATTAGTCATGCATTCAATCATATTCATATAACATTTATATAAATAAAATGCATGAACATGCTTATCCTAAGGTGGGAATAATCTAAATGACATTCACATAGATAAATAGTCAGAAACCAGAATAATTTGGCCCTAAAGTGCAAAAAAATAAATTACATTAATTTATTTCATGAAACCGGTCCAAAAACACCCTGAGCCGGCCTTGAACCGCTCGAACCGGACCAAAAATGTTGAACCAGTCGAACCGGTGTCAAGTGCGGTTCTTTGAAAGCCCACGGCGTTACAACGCTGAGGCCAGCGTTGCAATGCCCGCTTCGTCGTCTTGCGCGCTGGTATCGGGGGCGCGTTACGCTGCGAGCGCGCGCTGCAATACCGACCCCCTTGATCGCCGCGCGTCGATAGGGAACGCAGCGTTGCGACGCCGCCATTTCAACAGCGTTACCGTCGCTTCCCCAAAGCAGCGACTTTCTTCCACGAACACAACAACTTCAAACTTCAATTTCTCCTTCGATTCTCAACCGAAATGCATGAAACTTGTCCCGAACGACTCGTAACTCGATTACAGACTCAATTTTGTACTCTTTGCCCAAAAACGCAGGGGCCTTTACATCCAATTTGAACAAAATTTGAAGTAAACTAAGGCCAAAGCATTCCTAAACAAGTTTTACAGTAAACCAAATGCATTTCCCACCAAATCAATGCAATTTTGTTTCAAAATAAAACAATACAAGCATTGCTCTGATACCAATTGATGGAGATCTGATCTCCTTGAGTAGCGGGAACGTGTTTGGGATCTTAATTACTTGATTGTTTTGCTTAAAACAAAAACCAGTACATTGACAAAAAGAACAGAACAAGCATGCTAATTCTAAACTAATTAGGCATGGATTAATTGCATACAAACATGCCAAGTTTAACGATTAAACTAAAGAATAGAAGGAATACCTTTGTAGTTTCCAATTCTCCAGCACAGCAACTCCTTGCTCCAAAAGAAATCAGCAACACAGAAACTTCAGAAGTTCTCTGTTTTTCTCTGTGAAACACCACCACCACTTGGATCACCTCCTATATCTCTGAGTTCTACTTATATCCTCCTTTGTGGGAAGGATTCCAAGAATTGAGAAAATTTGGGAATGAGAGTGTGAGAGAGAGAGAAAACTTTGGACAACAATGCCACACTTCCTTAATTGATCAATCGATCATTGCCTTCTTCTACCAGAGAAGAAGGATTCAGTGGGTAACTCCCCACTTCCCTATCGAGAGGGAGATGAGGAGTGGTGGGAACGTGTCCTCTTGACCTACAGATCAGAACTAAGAACCCTTTACGAGCTAGAAGGTGGACCTAATGGACCTACAGATCAGAAGCTCCAACGATACGAGATTGCTTGGTTAATCTCATTAACCTCCCAATCAACATTCGTTAACTGCGGGAACACTCCACTAAAGTCCCACAGCTGCACTCTTCTTACTGCAGATATATTTCTGTGTCCATGGATATTGACCAATAACAGCAAGTCAATACTTCACGAATGTTCGTAACACCAGCTGGGTCAAATTACCGTTTTACCCCTGGGTTACATCTTGTGTCTTAAGTACCAGTGCTCCTCTAATGAACAATTTGTTTGTGGTCCTACCAACAAACAGAGTCCCTCTCGGGCCAATGAGAGGGTCGGACCCTTCGTTCAAGTCCCGGAGACACCACTTAAGGGAACATTCCTCTACTTACCCTAGTAGGCGGGAAGGAGTGAATTCTGTCTTGCTAAGTTAAGTTTCCAACCGCTCACTCGGTCTTGTCCCCAAGAAGGTAGGCATATTGAGTCGGTGAATCTGGCCACTCTCACCCATACTAGTCAAAGGACAATCCCTCGCGAACAGGAGTTCGTAACACTCTTTCGTGATTGAGATCAAGTTGCCTAGGTCATCCTAGTGAAATAGAAACCTAACTAGTCAATGGAGTTACAGCTAGAGGTTACTATTTCGTGGTCCGGTCTTATGTAATCTCATTACATAGGATATCCCCACTCACATGTCATCTACACGAACACGTTAGGATCACAGTGTTTACATATCATAATATATTTAATTTAATATTATATTTAAATCAATTAAAAAATGATAATATTATATTTGAATTTAAGTTGAGTTTTGATAAAGTTTAAAAAAATAATAAGAAGTTGAGTTTTGATAAAGTAATTTTTGTGTTCTTTTATAACTTTTACAAAATTTTAGATTTAAATTTCTTACTTCATTTGAGATTAAAATTTCAAAACAGCAATTAAGATGGTTACATTTAATATTATTTTCACATATAACATGTAAAATAAATAAATAAAAAATTATCAACTAAATAAAATTAACAATTTACTTAAATAATTAAACTTTTCAAAATTAAAGAACACACGTACATTGCACTTGCTAAAACACTAGTTACAAAAAAGCCTACGACTCAACCCACATTCTTCCCAACTTCCAAACTCTAGGCAAAAGAGCTCTGTGTTTCTAACTCTTTCTTGAACTTTCTTTAAATTCTGCTTCTTTATTTGCTTTTCCAAATTCAATCTCAACCCTACATCATCACCTCAACCTTTTTCTTCTCTTATTTTAATTTGGATAAACATAAATTATGTTTTAATAAGTTGTTTTAATAAATTATGTTATTATATTAACATGAAATACGGTAATTTGAGAATATAGAGGTATCTCAATATTTGTTACAAATTAAATGGATTGTTGATTTAAGTATATCACTATCAATGATAGACTTCTTTTTTAAGATGTTATCAATGTTAATTGAAGTCTATCACTATCACTAATAGACTTCTTTTTTAATATATTTATCGATGTTGATTGAAGTCTATCAACGATAGAAGCCTATTGCTCTAGTTGATAGACTTCTTCTTTGGAATGTTTATCAGTGTTGATTGAAAGTCTATCACTATCACTGATACACTTCTTGTTTAGGATGTTTATAAGTGTTGATTGAAGACTATCAGCGATAAAAGTCTATCATTGTCAGTGTTAGACTTCTTCTTTGGAATGTTTATCAGTGTTGATTGAAGTTTATCACTATCTATGATATACTTTTCCTTTAGAATGTTTATCATTGTTGATTGAAGTCTATCACTATCCATGATATACTTCTTCTTTAGAATGTTTATCAGTGTTGATTGAAGTCTATAAGTGTTAGATAGAAGTTTATTACTAGCATTAATAGACTTCTTGTTTGGGACATTTATCAGTTTTGATTGAAGTCTATCAGTGATAGAAGTCTATCAATCTCAATGATAGACCTATTTTTTTATTATGTTTATTAGCGTTGATTCAAGTCTATCAACGATAGAAGTCTATCATTATCACAGATAGGCTTCTTGTTTAAGATGTTTATCAATGTTGATTGAAGTCTATTAGTGATAGAAGTCTTGCACTATTGTTGATAGACTTCTTCTTTGGAATGTTTATCAGTGTTGATTGAAGTCTATCACTATCATGAAGGGATTTGGAATTCCCGCAACGGAAGACGTTGTGAAACGTCATTGATCCGTTGTGTAATTCTATCTTAAATTCGGACCTATCTCATAGATCCTAGGCTAAACATGCATATAGGAGAAGGAAACAGTAAGGAAAAACGATACTTACTTGTTGAAGAACACTTCTTCAATCCTCTTCTCCTCCGGTTACGATCTCTCTCGAACCAACGATCTCCTCGAACACGAACCTCGATCCGAACAGGGAGACACCTCCAAAGAGTCTTCTTGGTTGTTCTCGGGAGGTTGAGGGAGAGTGTGTGGGGCTCCCTTTAGTTTTGGGTGAGGAGAGATCTAGGAGAATTGAGAGAGAATTGAGAGAGAATTGAGAGAGAATTCACTTGCTCTCTTTGGATGGAAATCCAAAAAATGACAAGATCTACATCAAAGGCTTCTTGCAAAACCTTTAAATACTATTGTGTGATGGAGCTAAAATCTCCACCAAATCACAATTTTACCACAACCATATGATATACAAATCATATTTGCATATCACATAATATAAGGTATCTCATACCTTATTATACAAATCTCATTTGCATAAATATGAAATTATAAATTGAATCACATTTAATTTAATTTCTCTCAATTCAATTTCTCCAATTAGCACTAATTAATCAAATAGGCTATACTATAGTTTATTACGAATCTCATTCACATCAAACTATATATTATGTCATCTATATCACATATAAAAGACATAAATACCCAAATAATGAATTTGAACACTTCAAATTCATACCAAACTGTAAACCCTCAATTTGTCCAATTTGAGCCAACCGAGGGACCTAATGGACCTACACGTGACGAGCTCCAATGATCCGAGACTAACCTATCAAACTCTTTGACCTGGTTATTCAACATTTATTAGCTACGGTAACACTGAAGGGAATCGAAGTCCCGCAGCGGAAGCGATTGTTAATCGCGCGCTCTTGATTTAGTTACAACGGTATAATTCAAGAACGTATATAACTAGATTAAGTATAAAATAGAATGGACAACAAGAAATGTTACCTTTGAAGAACCTTTCTTCAAGTGCTCCTCTCTCCCACGATTACGATCTCAACAACTGGAACTCGAACGAACACCGACACTACCACCGGATCTTCTTCGTTGTTCTCTAGGTGAGGGAGGAAGGTGGGTTCCCTTTAGGAGAGGTGAGAGATTTTGTGAGAGAGATGTGTGTTTTGGAATCCTTCCAACAACACAACAAAAGAGTTTGTAAAAAAATACTTAACCTAATTGCATCTCATGCAACCATATATATAGGGAAATAGGATGGAAATGACCATCCTACCCCTTCTTTAATCTCTCTTTAGTATATAGTTTATATGTGAATCTAATTCACATTAAAACTATATATTATATTAATTATATCGTATATAATTGATATAACACCTCATATATGAAATTGAACACTTCAATTTCATTCCTAACTTTATACCCTCAATATTACCATGTTGAGCCAACGGAGGGATCTAATGGACCTACAGTTCATGAGCTCCAATGATGTGAGATTAAGTGATCAAACTCTTTGATCCAGTTAATCAATATTCATTAACTACAAGTCACTCCACTATAGACTTGTAGCTGCACTCTCCTCACTGTAGATATTATTGTGTCCACCGATATAGTCATTACCCATGAGTCGACCCTTCACGGGTTGTTCAGTAATCACAAATGTGGGTCACCGCTTTACCCCTGTGATTACCTCTTTGTTCCTTAAGCACCACTGATCCTCTAATGAACAACAAGTCTTAAGGTCCTACCTTAGACTCATACCCTCATAGAGGGAGGGGCCCCATTGTTCAAGAATTGGAGTCAGTTCTTAAGGGAACAACCTATCTAATTCCTTAGTGTAGGAATGAGTGAATTCCATCTTGCACAATTAAGTTCCCAGCTACCTACGAGCTTTTGTGCCTGAAAAGGTAGGCTTATTGAGTCGGCTATAGGCCACTCTCACCCATACTAGTCTAAGGAGAAACCCCTATAAGCAGGAGTTCTTAACTTGCTCAGGATTCAGGTCGAGTCATTAATGACCATCTATAAATTACTAGTCTTATCCTCATTAGCGATGTTACAATCGGTTAGACTAATAATTTGCGATCCAGTCTTGTATGAACTCTTCATACAGGATGCCCCCACTCGCATGTCAACTACATGAATGAGTTGGATTACCTCATTTGTATTAATTACAAAGTGAGCCGCATCCATGGTGTTACCAGAATGAGGTTTCCAACCTTATTCTTGTACCATAGACCATTTATGTTATATTCTTGAACTTAACCCAAATAGTGTCCACTACACTGATGTTCAAGATAAATGTTATAACCTTGGAGCTTAGTTTATTGGATTTATTAAAGCAAAACTGTAATTCTATCAAAACAAATAACACTTTATTTAATTGATCAAAATTACATAAGTTTAGGGCATAAATCCCAACAAACACTCCACTAAAGCCCGTAGCTGCACTCTCATCACTGTAGGACAAGTTGTGTTCATCGATATAACCAATACCCATGAGTCGACCCTTCACAGGTTGTTCGTAGACACTGCTGGGTCAAATTACCGTTTTACCCCTACGTCTACCTCTTGCTCCTTAAGTCCCACTACTCCTCTAATGAACAATTACGTTGCATGGTCCAACCATAAACAACAACCCTCTCAGGCCAGTGAGAGAGTGGTGCCCCGTTGTTCAAGTCTTGGAGACAACACTTAAGGGAAAACCCCCTCTAGTTTTCCTAAGTCGGGAATGAGTGAATTCCTTCTTGCGTAGTCAAGTTCCCAGCTCCCCACGTGGTCTTGTCCCTGAGAAGATAGGTATATTGGGCGAGCAACAGTGGCCACTCTCACCCGTACTAGTCAAAGGACAGTCCCTCGCAGACAGGAGTCCGTAACACGCTCAGGATTAAGGTCGAGTCACTAATGGTCATCTACGAAATTATTAACCCTATATTGTTAACGGTGTTACATCAGTAAGTCTAATAATCAACGATCCGATCTTGTACAATCTCATTGCACAGGATGCCCCCACTCGCATGTCAACCAAATGAACGAGTCTGATTACCTCGTTTGTATCTAATACAAAGTGGGTCGCATCCACCGTGTATCCAGGATTAGGTCTCCAACCCTATTCATATACTATAGACCGTTCGGGTCATTAACTCAAACGTGATCCTCCCTGTGTATCCACTACACACCGTTCAAGTTCTAGTTCTCTCATTAATACAATGACCCTGAAGCTTAGTTTATTGGATTAAGTTTATGAAATATGCGAGACACAAAGTTTAAATAAATAATTCTTCTTTATCACACAAAGTTCAAATAAATAACTATTATTTATTTACAACTTGGAATATCACAAACTACACGAGATGAGGACATACATCCCAACATATCACATATAGACTTCTTGTTTGAGATGTTTATGAGTGTTGATTGAAATCTATCAGTTGTTGGGATGTATGCCCTAATATCGTGAAGTTTGTAATACTTGTTGTTTTAATAAATAAAGGTTGTTTATTTATCAAACTTTGTATCTCGCATTTTATAAACTTAATCCAATAAACTAAGCTCTAGGGTCATATTATTTGAGAGAACTATAACTTGAACGGTGTGTAGTTGACACATGGAAGGATCACGTTTGAGTTAATGACCCGAACGGTCTACAATATACGGATAGGGTTGGAAATCTCATCATGGTGACACTGTGGATGTGGCTCGCTTTGTACTAGATACAAACGAGGTGATCCAGCTCGTTCGTGTGGTTGACATGCGAGTGAGGGCATCATGTGCAATGAGATTGTACAAGACCGGACCGTGAATTATTAGACCTACTGATGTAACACCGTTAACAATATAAGACTAATAACTTCGTAGATGACCATTAGTGACTCGTCCTTAATCCTGAGTGTGTTACGAACTTCTATCTGCGGGGATCTGTCCTTTGTGGGTGAGGGTGGCCAATGTACACCAAATATGTCTATCTTCTTGGGGGCAAGACCCCGCGGGGAGCTGTGAACTTTACTACGCAAGAAGAAATTCACTCGTTCCCGAGTTAGGGAAATTAGAGGGATTGTTCCCTTAAGTGTGGTCTCTAGGGCTTGAACAACGAGCGCCCACCCTCTCACTGGTCCGAGAAGGACGTTGTTTATGGTTGGACCATACAACAAAATTGTAAATTAGAGGAGTTATGGGACTTAAGGAACAAGAAGTAGACACAGGGGTAGAACAGAATTTGACCTTGCAGTGACTACGAACAACTTGTGAAGGGACGACTCACGGGCATTGGTTATATCGATGGACACAACTTGTCCTACAGTGATGGGAGTGCAACTACGGGATTTAGTGGAGTGTTACCGTAGTTAATGAATGTTGATTAACCGGTTCAAAGAGTTTGATCGGTTAATATCGTATCATTGGAACTTGTCATTTGTAGGTCTATTAGGTCCCTCGGTTGGCTAAAATTGGACAAAATTAGGGTTTACGGTTTGGAGTGGATTTGAAGTGTTCAAATTCATTAAAATGATATTTATGTCATTTATATATATATGATATAATGGGCATAATATATAGTTTAATATGAATGATATTCATGATAAACTATGGTTTGACCTAATTGATTAATTGAAGTTAGTTTGGAGAAATTGAATTGAGAGAAATTAAATTGAATATGTTTTAATTTAAAATTCTACAATTATGCAAATGTGATTTGTATAATAAGGTATGAGATACCTTATATTATATTATATGATATGCAAATATGATTTGCATATCATATGGTTGTTGTAAAATGGTAAATTGGTGGAGATTTTAACTCCACCACAAACCATTATAAATAGGTGTTTTATGAAGTATTTGGTAGGCAATTGTTCTCATTTTTGGAATTTCATCCAAAGAACAAAGCAAATTCTCTCTAGTTTCTCTATCAATTCTCTACAACTCTCTCCAACCCAAATTTCAAAAGGAGTTCCACTACTCTCCCTCTACCTCCCGAGAACAATCGAGAATATCAAGTAGAAGTGTTCAACTTGTTCGGTTCGAGGATCGAAATCATGGTTTTGTTGGATCGAGAGAGATCGTGATTGGAGAAGGAAACACGAAGAAAGGTTCTTCAAAAGGTTAGTAACATATTACTTACTGATTTTCCTTCTTAAAAGCATGCTTAACTTAGAATTGTATGTGATACTTCTCTGTTTTAAGAAAATTAGAACTACAACAATCAACGACGTTTCGCAACGCTTCTGCTGCGGGAAATCCATTCCCTTCATCAGTGATAGACTTCTTCTTTGAAATGTTTATTAGTGTTGATTGAAGTCTATCACTATCACTGATAGACTTCTTGTTTGGAATGTTTATGAGTATTGATTGAAGTTTATCAACGATACAAATCTATCACTGTCAGTGATAAACTTCTTCTTTGGAATGTGTATCAGTGTTGATTGAAGTTTATTAACGATAGAAGTCTATCACTATCCATGATATACTTTTTTTTGGGGTATTTATCAGTGTTGATTAAAGTCTATTAGCGATATAAGTCTATCACTATCCATGATATACTTCATATTTGGAATGTTTATCAATATTGATTGAAGTTTATCACTATCACTAATAAACTTTCTTGTTTGAGATGTTTATCAGTGTTGATTAAGGTCTATTAGTCTATCACTATTAGTGATAGACTTCTTCTTTGAAATGTTTATCAGTGTTCATTGAAATCTATCAGCGATAGAAGTTTATCACTATCCATGATATATTCCTTCTTTTGGAATGTTTGAAACTTAACTCAAAATTGTTGATGGAATAAAATATTAATATATTAACAATTGACAATCTCGTAAAAATTACTCTCCATAAATTTATCTATTTGATATTTTTTAACATTTAATGACTCGATGGAAAAAAAAATCAATGCATGAAATTGAAACATTCAAAAGATTAAATACCAAATTGGAAAAAAAGACCCAACATTAGGGAACTAAGTTAGAAATTATTTTCGGATACAATATACTTCTTTCTTTCTTTATTATTACTTCAAAATATTCAACGACCTTATATAAATACACTTTTGGGTATTAAATAAGTTAGCTGCCGTTACCGCTACACCCAACTCCCTCAAATCCCCATATAAAAAAACTTGGCGAAAAATTCCGCCATTTTCAACCTCTCCCAATTTCCTTCTGAAGAAATTCCGACCAATTCATCGTCCTCGAAGAAGTTGCAGAGATCGGCGAAGGGATGTTTCGATCTCAAAGCTCCAGATCTCTGCAATTCCTCTTCCTTCTCTCTCTCTCTCTCCATTCTCTTTCAGGTACAAATCTCCCTTTTCGCTTTTCACTTTTCAAATTCTGAATTCGATTTTATGTCATTTTTAACTCTGGCAGCTAGACCGAGTTTAATTGCTTAAAGAATTGTAGCTATGATGAATGTTTGTTGCTTTTTCTGCTGAAATTTTTGTCGCAATGCTTTGTGATTGTTGCTTTTGGGGTAACATTGTTCTGTTCCGTAATGATTTGGGGAATTATCTTTTTTAGGATTCATGGCATTTGAATAGTAATAATCAAAATGAATGGTGGGTGCGATGAATCGAGAATTTGATTGTAATTGCTTCGAAGAATGCTTCACTTTCACAAATACCCTGTTTTCCTTTTCCCCCCTTTTGCACTTTTATTGTCTATTTGTGTTTCTCGAGGAGGCATTAAAATGTTGATGATATAATTTTATACGTTTTTGACTTGTGGGAAAAGGAAAAAGGAGATGAAATACACTGAATTTTAATTCGAATGTGTCTTAAAACTTGTAGACCTCGAGTTGTAGTTGGATGGACAAATGATTGTTTTGTTTTTGGTTTTCTTGTCATTCTAGTGTTGGCAGGTGACCATTCAAGTGCTAAAGATGGTGGTAAAACTAAAAAGGACGATGCTCGAAGGAGTCCATCGATGGGGATCAAGATACTAATCATATGTTTAGGAGTGGTGACTGTCATTGCCTTTTCTGTGATTCTATTCAAGATATGGCAAAAGAAGAAGAGAGAAGAACAACATGCCCGTCTTCTCAAACTGTTTGAAGATGATGATGAACTCGAAGTCGAACTTGGTCTTCGGGATTGAGCTCCCTGATGCTCGTCCATCGTCCTCTATATCCGACCAGTTAAGAGGAGGTGCACATTGTGGATTCCATTGCCTTTCGTTTAATGATGTATACAAGCTTTTAGATCTTATCCCAATTTTGTTTTTGGATAAGCTGAGCTGGTAAAATCATAGCAAATTCTTTCTTGTCAATTAGTTTTGAATAATGTTGTTGCTTCTTCAGTCATTCATCTGATACATGTTTATGTTCTCTGAGGTATGTCTCAAATATAAATCATTGTTTAGTGAATTGGTCATATTGGAAAATACATGTTCTACTTTTTAGGGGATGGGAAATGGAGATTGAGAGTATGTGTTGTTCAACTAGCCATGTTCTGAAGAATGAAATTGTTTTCATTTTAGAAATGGAAGGCCTTGTTGTCCCAATTTATATAAAGCAGTTAAAACCCCCTTCTTAATTGTCACATGATATCACAAGAAATAAAGTTTATTATCATTACTTAAATGTTTGTGCTGCAAACTTATTCTGCACGAGCGTATAACTTCAGATCGTAAACCTGCTGATATTTGTGATTACAGATTTCCATTTTTTGAGAACTTTGATTCTGATGCATGCTTCTTGAAGGATGAAAACTGAGCATGACATTTGATACTTCAGAAAAGTTGTAATTTCACCATTTGAGAATCATTGATAATTGATAATGACCAATAGTTACAAGGAGGACTGAAACTTTGGAGATGTAAATTGTTAGATTACATTAGTTACCTTTTGTTTGATGCAGGGCTAAGAAATTCTAAAGCTATTATAGATAAGTAATCAGGGCTGCCAAGTTAGACTTCATGCTTTGTCAAACTTGCACCAACTTTTACTTATTCAAAAAGGTTGAATTGGAACATGAAAGTCAGAGGATGAACCATCACCAAGTTGTATTTTCTTATGTGTTGAGAAAGGCTGCTCCCACTGATGAGAAACTGTCAAAGCCTATCTGTTTTTTTTTTTTTTTTTTCAGGTTGAAGAAGAAAGTCATTTTTATTGAAACTAATTTTGTAGCCTGCAGATTTCAATTTGTATAAGAAATGTTTCAGGAGGTTGGTTGGAAAGTTCAAGCTCTATGATAAATGGATTTCCTTTGAAGTCATTTATTTGTCTTCTGATTTTTCTGAACATGTAAAAGCACTTTTGCAGAGACCGTTTTCAGCTAAGAATTTTGGTCCTTTGTGAAGCAGGTACTGATAGCTTTAAAGCTAGTTCAATAGTTTTGGGCCAAACAAACTACTCTGAGTTAAGTTGGTCTAATAGTCCTTGGGGCAAGAGAAAGACATTGGAAAAATGGGTTTAAATACTATGGTGCCCACCTATTTAAATTATTAAATTCCTATGATTTTTTTTAGGTTAGAAAATATTTTTTGTTATTGAACTTTTGAGAAATTGTAAATTTTTTACCCATAGAGTATAGAGTTTTCATTTTGGATTTGAGATCCTCATCAGTAAAACTTGTCATTTTAGATCTCATAGTGATAAAGTGAGCTAAGATGTGTAATTACTCTTTTACTCTCTTTTGTATTAAAAACTTTTTCATTCTCATTAAACACACTCAACTATTCATTTAACACCATTAATACTATTCTAACTAATCACTTAAAATTTTTAATCCTTCTTTTATTTAACCTAATAAACAAAACTCACACAATACCAATCTCAAAACACGACTCTACTAATCTCGAAAATTTTCTTCTTCAACATACTCATTATTCTCACAAGAAACAAACAAAAAAGGTATGTATATACATTATTTTGGATGAACTTTTATATTTTTTATTGCAATTGAAAGCCCAAGCAAAACAAATGAAGCTTAACACTTATTTTTTTCCTAGTTTGAAAGTCGATCGAGAATTCGATCACCAAGTTCTCAGTCTGTAAAGTCAACTGGAAATTCAACCACCAAATTTTTTATTTGTAAAGTCATATGGGAAATTGGCCACCAAATTTTCAGTCTGTAAAGGGGACTGGAAAAACTTAGACCAGGTTTCCAGCGATCGAAAATATGGTCCTATTTTTCCTGGTTGACATTCTTTGACGGGAGATTCAATGGCCAAATTCTCAGTCTATTTTGAATAGGGAACGAAACCAATATTTGAATTTTTAAGGTACTCTCGAAAAATTGTCCTTGTCTCGAGTTTGACCGAGAAATCTACTAGTAATTACTTTGCATGGATTTCAAACCTTACGTGGTATGAATTTAAATATCGAAGGTGAGGATCAAACATTCACTATAATGTGCAATAAATGTTCACTTAAAAAAGGGTATGTAGAGTCTTAAAATGGATGTAGAAAAGTTCATTTTTTACTTTTGACAAACAAAGAGGGTAAATGAGTCATTTTAATTGTTTTTGGGTCTAAAATTACAGATTTCTTAAAAGGGAGTCACGTTTCCAAATCCAAAAACTTTGGGGTCCAAAATTTTCAATTTTCTTGAACTCTTCCCAAAGTAACAAATTAGTTCTTGAACTTTAGTTTCTAATAATTTAGTTTGTTGTACCTCCAAATTTGTATTAATTTAGTTTTTGAACTTTAGTACGTAACAATTTAATTCATATACTTTAAAATTTGTAATTTAAACCTGCTCGTGAAAAACTAAGTATCAATTTTTATTATGTAAAAACTTAATCTTTGTAATGATCTCTAATTAGTTTATCGATCGTTAAATCTTAAAAATACTTTTCCACAATAGAACTAAATCTTTAGAAATTTTGAACGAGACTAAATTATTACAAAATTGAAAATACAAGCACTAAATTAATTGCTAAATTGTTACTTCCACAAAAGTTGAGGGGTCTTTTAAACCATTTTTTTTTTATAACTAAATGTCTTAAACACTTGATCAATATTATTTTGGTCCAAACTGAGACCAAATTCCAAAGAGGGTCTTCAACTATAAAATTCTCTTCTATTACTTAGATATTATTCATATTATCAATAATGGAACATTTGAACAAAATAATAAATCAAGTGGTGATGTGATCGAATACGAACTGCAAAAGTATAACACTACTAATAGTATTTTAAAAAAGAAACTAACATCTAAATTGGAACTATATTATCCAACTATAGCATCAAAAATGTTTTTCACATTTATTTTGACTGAATCAATTCAAGATTGACGCCTCATGTCACTTAAATTAATCTTTAATTCTTATCTAAAAGAGTTGACAAAAAGTCTACGTTTTTTTTTTCATTAGATTGTCCAAATTAATTTGAACCAATATGAAAACTTCAAAATAATAAAATTAGTTACTAATATAACATTAAATGTTCAATAGAGTAGAAATGATAGCTTAAAAAGTAAAAGTATGGGCATCAAATCAGTGATTAGTCTAATTTACTTCAATCAACATATTTCGATTAATTAGTGATTAATATGATTTATCCCTTAATCTGCATGTAGTTAAATCATCTTTATATTATCCATTTTTTTTTTTTTTCAAGAAGACAGAAACTTATTACTGTTTTTAAGGCAACCAATGGTAATGATCATTTTCTAAATTGATAGTCATAGGATTAAATTAAACCATCTCTCAGATATTTCCGGAGTGTTTTCCCCTTTAATCAAGAATTTTTTAATGTTCATTATATTTCTCCAAGGTGTTAACATAAGCAAAGAATTTCAAGTTTTTTTTTAAAGCACAGAATTTTATGATTTCTTTGGAAATTATTTTTATAACATTTTTCTATTTTTTTAATAAGAATTTTTGGAAATTTTGTTCTATAACCATTCTTTAAATTTTATTTTTTCTTGTTTTTTTACCGCAGTCTCATAAATGATTTGTCCATTTGTATTTTGTTTGTTCCTCTCCAAATTACGTTTGTGTTTTTTAATATTACCATTCAAACACATGAATGGTGACTTAAACTCATGATTTGAATTAGGTTCAAATTAGAAAAATTAAAGTTAAAATACTATTTTGGTCTATATATTTTGAGTTTTGTTCTATTTTAGTCTTTATACTTTTAAATGTCTAATCTTAATTCTTGTACTTTCAATAAAGCTGAAAATTGGTCATATGACAAATTTGAAGTTAATTTTTATCGAAGTTGGTTAAATAATAATAATAATAATAATTTAAGATAAGAAATGACACAGTATAAACATTATTTCTAAAATTATAGAGGAAAGACTAATAGAGACTAATTTTTTTAGAAAAAAATCATAATAAACTAAGAGTAATATCGACCAATCTTAAGATTTATTGAAAGTACAATAACTAAAATTGGACCTTTGAAAGAGAGACTAAAATATAACAAAATCCAAAGTACAAGGACCAAAATGGTAATCTAACCACAAATTAATTATACCTCTTAATCGATGATATATGCTTTAATTAGTTAAACTATATTCAAGTTAGCAAAATTATATATTTGTTAATTGTGATTTCAATGTGTATGATAACATTCGTTTAAAAAAGGTGTATGATAACATTAAACTGCCAATTTAAATTTAACTCAACTAATTAAAACATATATCATCGATCAAAATGTCATAATTGAATTTTCATTCCACACCTTCTAATTCAAGAAAGAAAAATCACTAAACTTTTCCAGTCATCTAAACGCCATCATGTAATGGACCAAGAATTTTCATCCCTAGAAATGTTTTTTTAATATTTAATAATGGACCAAGGGAAAAAAAGGGTATTAATAAAAAGTCAAAATTATATAGGTGAAGTTTGTTAACTTTGTTTAGAGTTATGTCTCCAACCAAAAAAAAAAAAAAAAAAGGATTTGTTTGTGGTCATAGTTGACCTTTAAGAAGGGCAATGGAGTCCAAGTTGATTGGTTGTTGGGTAATTATGAATACCCAAAATAACCCAAACAATAATGGAAAAAGAGGTTTCTATTTAAGGGTGAAGAAAGTGAGATTTCTTGATAAAATCATACCACTAAATTCTAATTTAAAATGGTCTCACTTCTTATTTAGCTAAGTGAAAATTCCCATTTTCAATCAATAACAAACCCCTCTTTTTGACAACATTTCTAAAAACAATTCACAATTAAATCTTTTGTTTCACAATATATTTTTTTTATTTCTAAGATTTATTTCAATAACTTTTATTTTTATAAATTTTATTTTAATTATTTAACTTCTAAGTTTAGTGACATTTTCATTTCTAAATTTTTAAAATCTCTATTTTTAATCCATGAACTTTTGAGTTTATTAAAATATCTATTATTTTTAAGTCAAAAGTTACTTTTGAATTTATTTTTATTTAGATGTATGAATTTAAAAGTTTAAACTTTTAAAATATCTATTTTAGTCTATTTTTAGTTTTATTCTATTTTTAGTTCTTGAACATTTAAAATATCTATTACAGTTCAAACTTTTTTTTAAAAAAAGAACCAATTTAGTTCTCGATGCCATATTTTGTCATTAATTGTTTTAATGGAGAATAAGACTTAAATATGTATATCGTGCTCATATAAGAATGTGTTGATGTTAGATTGATTGAGACGAGTATTTGGTGGATAAATATTAGAGGTATACTAATACAATAATTAAAAGGGCCCAAAAAAATATTAGACGAGTATTTGTATGGGGCACTTGCATGAATAGCAAAAAAAAATATATAAATATTGCACCCATGTCACTCCTTAATTCAATTTGCAAAAATAACAACAAAAAAAGGCTAACCCAAATGGATGGCGTGCAAAGTAAAAAATACCCTTCTATTTTTCGCGCGCGTTTTTCAATCTGAAGTATATTAATAGCCTATGAATAGTTTATAAAAAACATACTTATCATTAGTCTATCAAAAACATATTGATAATGTACTTATGATATACTATTGATATACTAATGATATACCTAAAATGAAATATACTATTGATATATTACTGATATACCAAATATAAATTATATCAGATATACGGTTGATATACTACTGTATCTAAAAAACTATTGCTAGATTTACAAATACCTTCTCCGTGTTGTTCAATATCGAGAAAATCAGTAGTCTATCAACAATAGATCTAATATAACAATGATATATCTAACCAAAAAATAATTGCGTAAGTGATATACTACTGATTTTGTTGATTTCACTAATATTAAGTATATATCAATGTGATATACTACTGATATACTTTATTTAGTATATCAACATTATATCACAAATAGGGATTTATGCTTGATAGTGATTTATGTTGGCATACTTTATTCAATAATATTAGGTATATCAATGGAATCTCAAAATCTATTGCTAGATTTACAAATGTCCTCCTTGTGTTTTCAATATCGAGAAAATAAGTAGTCTATCAATAATAGATCTGATATACCAATGATATATCCAACAAAAATGTAACTACATGAATGATATGATATCTGTTGATTTCACTAATATTAACTATATATCAGTGTGATATACTAACGATATACTTTATTTAATATATCAACGGTATATCACAAATGGTGATTTATGCTTGACAGTGATTTATGTTGATATATTTTATTCAGTAATATTAAGTATATCAACGGAATCTCAAAAACCATTGCTAGATTTGGAAATGCCCTCTCGTGTTTTTCAATATCGAAAAAATCAGTAGTTTATTAACAATAGATCAAATATACCAATGATAAATCTAACCAAAAAAATAACTAATAGTCGTTGATTTCACTAATATTAAGCATATATCGGTGTGATATACTACCAAAATACTTTATTCAGTATATCAATAATATATCGCAAATAATGATTTATGATGATATACTTTATTCAGTAATATTAAGTATATCAACAGTATCTCAAAAGCTATTTGTAATGTCCGACATTTCAGGTAGAGTAAATTTCAGGTTATGCTTTTAAATTTCAGGTAGAATTCATAATTTAAAACCAAATTGGATTGTTATATCTTATTGTGTGAGATGTGTTATTGTATAGAGTATATCACTAATATACTACTTATATATGTATATGAAGTTGGTTAAGTGTATATCAGTAACTCACATATGATATATGTTCATTTCACTGATATACTAATGATATACTAAATGTTAGGTATATTAGTGAAATAAACAATCTTCGGTCCACAATGTCTTTCATGTTTCCATGTTGAGGAAATACGTACCTGACCCAACGCATGTGGTTGACTTTGAACCCTTGCACTTGAGCGAGGACTTGAGTTACGAGGAACGACCAGTGCAGATTCTCGACAGAGACCAAAAGGTTCTCCGTAAGCGAACCGTCAACCTAGTAAAGGTCTTGTGGCGAACCGGAGGCAAAAGAAGCTACTTGGGAGCGAGAGGGAAAATGCGAGCCAATCACCCAGAGAAATTCCATGATTGGGAACTTTCAGGGACGAAAGTTTCTAAGCAGGGTAGATTGTAACGCCCGCACCATAAATCAGGTATATGCTCCATTAAAGTATTTATTAATATTAGTAAAATCATACATTTAATTTGAGTTTTGACTTAGTCAAGGCCTTTTTGTGAATTGTAGATGGTTGAGGGGCATTTTAGTAATCAAACCCCAAGTAGGGTTTTTAAAAGAGGCCCTTTTGTCCTCTTATGCACGCAAATCGAGGCAACCATCTCATCACCATCTCCCTCTCACGAAAACCCTAGCCGCCGCACCCCTGGGATTCCGAGCCGCCGTTCGTGCCGCCGTCCACCGCCTGCAGATCGTCGCGCTCGCCGGAAGCCTTCGCCACGCCACCACCAATGGCCGATTCTCGGGAAGCCTTCGCAGCCACCTCGCGCGCGCAGCGACGCGAGCTCGCGAGCCCTCGCGCCGCCGTCAAGCTCCAGATCGTCGCATCCGTCGAAGCCTCCACCCGCCGCGCGCGCATCGATCGGCCTCCACCGCCGCGTGCGCCGCCGCCGATCGAAGCCTCCACCGCCGCCGACGACGCTCCGCCAGACGGATCCGCGCACCAGACGCTGAAGATCCGTTGCCCGGCCGCCTCGGCCAAGGCGTCTGCGCGCTGCGCCGCCGCCATCGCCTCGCCCGCCGCCGCCGCCCTCACATCGTGGCGAGATCATTTTGGTCTTCGCCGGATTCGCGGTGAGTGAGTTGCCATCTCTATGAAGGGCTTGGATCGTAAGATTTGTTTAAGTTGAGATTTATTTAACCCATAGTTGTGTTAGGTATTCGTCGAAGTTGTGGGAAATTGCAGCAGACCTAAGCGAAATTCGTTTAGGGTTCGTAGGAGAAATTAACAACCCGGTTGCTAGCTGAGGCTAAGGTAAGGGAACCCATACTTTTTCTAATCCAGATTGAAAAGTTTGCTGAAAACGTCCCACATGATTGGAGGTTTTGGTTTGAAAAGCCATGTTGGATTGAGTTATGATTTTTCTGTTGATATTGTGAATGCTGGATTTATGCCATGAATGTTAGATTTCTGTTGTCTCTGAACTTATGCATGATGATTTCGCCATGTTAATGCCATGAGATTTATTGTGTTCTAAATAGAATGATTTAGGTAACTGAGGCCCTGATATTGCCTTACTAAATCTATTTGCGAAGGCTGTGTGAAATTTTCCTGGAAATATAACTACGTATTTTATGATTCTCGGAGTCGACCCACTTAGAGGCCATGTTGTGGGAGGACTAGTTGTTCGTTAGAAGCCGAAGAGGAATTTTAAATGAAATTTGTTTACGAAGGCTTGACAACTAACTCCCACTATTAAATGAATGTATGATTATTATAATGGGTCGACCCAGAATGGAGGCCATGGAACAGGAAGTAAGAATTTCCACAAAAAGCCGAAGAGAAAAGCCACGAATGTTTTTATATTTTACTTTTATGTTTTGAGGGTCCATGACTTTTGAACCCCCGCCTGTGGGGACTCTTACTGAGTATTATGTATGTAATACTCACCCCCTTCTTTAAAAATAAAAATGTTTTCAGGTAAGGGCAAAGGCAAGTTGGTTGAATGACGAGGAGCGCTACTCGAGCCATGGGATAAGAGAAGCTGATTCATAAATTTGAGTCACATGTGTTTTTCAGCTTACTGTTCTTTGGTTAAAACATTTCCTTTTCGTTTATTCTTTGATTTAAGTCTAGGGAGGCCAAGTCAAGTTAAATTCTTTGTTAAAATAATGTCATTTTCAATTCTTTTTATTGGGATCCCAAATGAACGATTGATTTGTTTTTTTGATGAATAACTGTTTCGTTTTTATTCATTTCTTCAACCTTTAACCTCAATCATTTAGGGGCCTCGATTCATGCATGTTTAGTAAAGACTCTAGGGGCAGGTTTAGCCAAAATCTTAGGGTCCTTACAGTTGGTATCAGAGCCAAGTTCATGGGTTCTGTAGGCTCATAACGAAATCTCAGGCCAGTAGCACTCTCAGTCATTGCCAGGTTTGCTCCAAGATCCTAGCTATTTCATTACTTATTTTCTTGTGAAAGATAAAATGTTGTATGCAAACATATGCATGTATGAGTTATGCTAGGAAAATATTCATGTATTCTTGCCAAACTGTGTTTGATGAAACTGAGCCTTTAACGCTATGATGTAGTACAATGCCACCTAGAGGAAGAGGACGAGGTAGAGGGCGGCGGGGGAAGGGGCGAGTAGCGGGCCCGCCTCTCGAAATTCCAAAGTGGGGCGGAGGAGGAAGTCCCCGCTGCGCGCCGAATCCACCTCAAGTCCCACAGAATAACCAGGGGAACATCCCTCCAGTCGCGCCGGTTATGGGCCAAGCCAACCCCGCGATGCCTACGATGTTGGAGACAATGCAAGCAATGATACAAGCTACTTTGTGGCGTCCCCGCTGGCCCGAGATGGGCCATGGACAAGTAAACGCGACAAGAGGGCGTGCACCGAAGGATTTCAGAAATATGACCTCGACCTTTTGATGGGTCTTCGGGGATCCCACGGTGGCGGAAGCTGTGGTGGTCGCTGCGTCGATAGAAAATATCTTTCGACTTATGAACCGCCTCGAGAGAGTACAGGTGTGTCTTGCGCCGCTTCATGCTGAGAGACGACGCCTTCATGTGGTGGGAGTCAGCCCAGAGGACTGTGGGGCACTTTGAAGGAGGTCCAGTAACATGGGCCCAATTTAGAGAGCTTTACGGAAAAATTTACCTCATGGCGGCCCGCTACGAAGCGGGAGGAATTTCTTACAATCGCGCGACAAAACAAGCGGTCTGTGGAAAGCTATGAGAGGGAATTTTCGCGATTGTCGCGTTTTGCCCCCGAACTAATAAGTACAGAAGCCATGAAGATTGAGCGTTTTGTCATGGGCCTGGATGCTAATATTAAAGGCACAGTGCAAGCCTTGGAACCTCCTGATTATGCCGCAGCCAGCTTAGAGTCGCCGAGTTCATAGGCGCAACCAACAACAAGAGACCAACAGGCGATCAACGACCCAATTCAACCCTCCTCGGTCGAGAAAGGAAGTGGAATCGAGCTAGTTCGAGCTCACACCGCCCCCAGCAAAACTCCCAGGGATCAGGTAGATTCCGTCCCACCACAGGACAGAGGCATCAACCAGGTAGACAGGGAGGCAATGGAGGGGATAAGCCTCGTTGCAGCAATTCAAAATGAAATCAACCTATAAGACAATAAAAATTTATAAAAATTAAATTGAAATTGAACTTAAAAAAAAATGAAATCAACCTATAAGACAATATATAGAAGTCTTTTTCTTTCTCCCTTCCACAATTCAAAATGAAATCAACCTATAAGACAATAAAAATTTATATAAACTACATATAAAAATTAAATTGAAATTGAACTTAAAAAAAAATCAAAATGCTAATTATAGAGGTCAAATTTAAACTTTTAATCATCAAAATAGAAACTGAATTTAAACTATATATATAGAAGTCTTTTTTTTTATGGTCATAACAAATTTGTGACATTTTTATCAATATTGCAAAGGGAGACCCAATGAATTTATTGAAGTTCACAACTTCGGTAGAAGACAAAAAATTTAGGCCTTGTTTGATAACCATTTTATTTTTGGTTTTTAGTTTTTGAAAGTTAAGCTTATTTTCACATAATTTCTCTACCATACAGATCATCTCCGTTAAGTAAGCATTTGAGCTCTTAGCCAAATTTTAAAAACAAAGTCAAATTTTTTAAAACTATTTTTTTTAGTTTTCAAAAGTTAGCTTGGTTATTGAAAACATAGGTACAAAGTAGATAAAAATACATATAAACTCATTGGTAGAAGTAGTATTTTTAGGTTTAAATTTCAAAAACTAAAAACAAAAAACAAAATGGTTGGACCATCAAAGTACAAAGTTAGTTTTTCTTGTCATAATTTAAAATATGAAGGCAAAACAACACAATTATCAAAAAAAAAAAAAAAAGAAGGAAAAAGAAATACCGTTGGACATTATTAGAAGTTATTCAATCATCTAATGTGTATTATTGTTTGATGTTGGGCTATTTTTAATACTAATTAAAAATTTAACCAATAATTATTGAAGTTCATCCTTATAATAATTTTTTAAAAAATAATTTCTAATATTATTAAGGTCATCTTGTATCATGCTCACGACACTCTAATCTCCTCCTTCAGTATTCTCAATGAAAAAAATGAAGATGAGAATATTGATTTATCTTTTTTAAAAAATAAAGAATCTAGAGTTAGTGTGTTTTTCCCATATTTCATGATTTCTATTAACTAAATCAATTCATTATGTTCAATAGAAGTGACACAAGTTGTTCATATTATATAATTCACATAACAATATAATTTATAGCAATTAAGAGAACAATAATGCGACGATTTAGACAAAAGAGGAAGTTAGTATGAACAACGCTACCGAGTCTGGGTTAAAACTTAATTGTTAGGATGCAAACAAAAGTCTCATATTGGCTAGAGAATAGATTGATCATGAGTATATAAGTGAAATAATTATCTCCATTGGTATGGGGGGAACCAAAAGCAAAATCATGAGAGTTAATGCCCAAAGTGGACAATATCATATCATTGTGGAGATATGTGGATGCCCATTGTCCTTAACAATTGATATCAGAGCCATGATAAAATCTAGTTGTGTAACAGTCGTCGTTTAAAAAAAAAAAAAAAAAAAAATATGCAGAAGAAGAAGAAGTCGCGGCGACCCCCTCCCCCTCACTCCTTCCGTTATTTTGCATGCCAGACGCTGGCAAATGGCCGCCGACCGCTTTACGCCGGCGACCCAAACCGCTTCCCTCTAAGTCTCTCCCCAACCCTCCCTCTCTCGGTCTCCTCTCTCGCCGCCTCTCTCCTCTCCTCACTACCTCTCTCTCTCTCCTCTCCGATTTTTTCCCTCTCCCCCCTCTCTCCCCCTCTCTCTCTCACGCAACTCTCTCCCTGCATGCAGTCTCCCGCCGCCAGTCCTTCCTCGCCTGCACGCCGCCGGAATCGATCCGTCAGCATGCGAGCCGCCGGCGTGCCGTGCCGTGAAACCCACACCTTCCGCAGCCGGTTCGAGCCTTTTCCAATCGGTTTTGAAGATCCGAGACCGGCTTACGATAGATCGGGCCGTGAGGATTCGGATCATCACCCCCACTCGCCGCCGCCACCCACCCACGCCGCCGCTGGCCGCCGCCGTCCGCCGTCCACGCACGCCGCCGCCGCCGCCGTCCGCCGGCCCACGCGCGCCGCCGCTTGCCGCCGCCACACGCGCCGCCACTCGCGCAGAGCCGCGACCGTCCTCTTCCGCCTCTGGCCGCCTCGGTTCGTTCTTAGCCCGCTTTTGGCACTCCGTGGGTGAGTTTTTCGCTCCTCTTAATTAGGTTCGTTGCGTTAGGTTCATCGTGTTTTAGTTATTAATTTGTGTGTGCTATTCGTTAGGGTTTATTTGAAAGTAGAAGAGAACGTGCGGAGCACGCCGCCTTACCCAAGCCTCCGTCGCGCTTGGACTTTCTCGTAAGTAGTCGTTTGGACAAATCTACCCCTAAGTGTAGGGCTTAGGGGCACGTTGCATGTACTCACCGCTTGAAATGTACTCACCTGTTTGAAAGTTGTTTTGGGTCGTAGTAGCATGTTAGGATATGAGAAGTGTAATTGTGCCTAACTCACGCTCTTTTGATGTTCGTTGATGTTCGTTGCATATCTCAGATCAAAACCCAACTCGCTGGTTTAGGGGATTATTTGTCTGTTAGTCCTATGTGAATGGTAGTTTATAGAGAACTCGTAGTTTGTGCTGAGAACTCGTAGTTTGTGCTGAGAACTCGTAGTTTGTCTGAGAACTCGTAGTTTGTCTTTGCCGAGAACTCGTGGTTTGTCTTTGAGAACTCGATTGTGTCGGCTCTTATGACCGCTTGTCCCGTGCCTTAGTTGTCCGTGCTTAGTCTGTAGTGACTCGGGAAGTTCCGTTGAGCCTTAGGATTGTAGTTAGCACAACTAGCCTAGTGCGAGCCCAAGTCCTAAGTATCTGTGTAACCCTTAGTAGATCCGAGACTCGAGGTTGGCGAGATGATGTATGGGATGTGATGGTCCGCCTCCCATCCAGTTGTGCGACTCGGGATACGATCCTTAGAGTCGAGAGGGTTGGATAGAGTCCTTCGCCTAGTGCGAGCCCGAGGAATGAGCCCGAGAGTCGATTGTGCGCGTAATACCGCTTGATGCTTATGGGATGTGGTGGTCCGCCCCATCCAGGTTGTGCGACTCGGGGTGTGTTCCTTAGAGTCGAGGGGTTGGATAGAGTCCTTCGCCCTCTAGTGCGAGCCCGAGGATGAGTCTCGTGGCCACGTCTCGCCAACCCAGCCTAGGAGCTAAGGGGTAGGGACAGAATCGAGAAAAGTGAGCAAGAGTAGGGCCGGGATGCGTGTTGAGGTTGTTTGGCGGGCTAGGTGTCGTGTTAGCTAACTTTCAGTGCGTACTTATGTTCTTTATTCTTGGGCGGAAGTGGAACGCTTGTTTGAGTATTTTTATACTCACCCCTTCTTTATTTCTTTTTCGTTGCGTAAGGCAAACCAAACCCGGTGAGATGACCACCGACGCAGGCGAGACCACTGCGGCTATGGAAGATTTGTAGGATTTAGGGGTTGCGTTAGGAGTAGTTCTTTCGCTTTCTTTCCTTCCGCTATTCTTTTTTTAACTATTTGTTATGTTAATTTTAGATTGTATCGTTCTGTTTCTTTTGAATTTAAAGCATGTTCGATTAAGTTTATTTCTCGAATCAAAGCATGTTCTGCTTTTTATCTTTCGTACTCAAAGTATGTTTCTTTGTTTGAGTTTTCATTAAACTCCGAGGACCTGGAGCCCACCTATTCTTTGCCGCTGTGTAGTTTGGTGGAGGCCGGGTACCTCGTGAGTCTTTGAAGTGTTCTCGCTTTAGGTTCGTGCACTTGTAAAATTTTTCGGTTTGTCCAGTTCATGCCGTTATCTTTGCGATTTTCTACGCGAATCAGCACAACTTGGAAATGTAATGCCTCGAGTTGTTGTGTTCGCTTTTCGGGGTGTTACAGCTTGGTATCGAGCGTAGTTTTAGATCTTGTATACGCTTGCCTACATCGTAGGTGTTTAGTCCTTCATAGCCTCTCGCAAGAGAACTCGTCCAGTCGTCAACGAGTTTGCTTTACTTAGTTGGTAAGAGGTTCGTTGTTAAAATTGAGGTGCTTTCCTTTGTCTTTGCACTTCTTGTATCGTTGTTGATGTTGTACTCTGCTTCTCGTTTTAGATTATGGCCCGTGGTAGAGGTCGTGCAAGAGCAAACGGTGTTGGTGGTCGAGGTCGGGGTGGTCGTAGGGGTCGAGGTCGGCGGCCCGAGACCGAGAACCGACCGCCGATGCACCGAGGTTGAGCACTCCGAGCATCGGGAGGCTCAACCAGATGTCCCAGCTGGTCGAGAATCACCGGGCGTAACGTAGGAGCCCAAGAAAGGGCAAATGTCCAAGTACCAAACGCGAGGACCGTCGCCGATTCTTTGAACTCGTGGCGTGCATTCAAAGAATCGATCCAGCGAGCATAGCAAAGTCAAGCTAATCGAGACGGCTATGTTCACTCGAGGCCATGGAGGCCCGGCATCCCGTAGTCGAGCCAAAGACTGCGAGAATCCGGGTTGCACCGACCTTTACGCTCGTGGCAACGGCAGAGGAAGCGAAGTACACAAGGATTTCAAGAAGTATGACCCGCTTTCTTTGATGGGCGGTGAGACCATGTAGCCGCCAAGCATGGTTTGCGCAGCGGATGACATCCTAAGTCGAATGGGTTGCCCCGAGCACCGTAAAGTTCGATCGCATGCATCTATGCGTTAAGGAAGTGCTCTCCGTGGTGGCGAAAGTCTTTGACGGTCCATAGATGTCGATCACGGGGCCGATAACTCGGGCGCAATTCCAAGAAGTGTTCTACGAGAAGTATTACCCTACCGTGTGCTTAGAATTGACAAGAAAGCCGAGTTTGTATGCTAAAGCTAAAGCAAGTAAACCGCATACGGTTGAAGAGTACGAACATGAGTTTACATCATTATCTCGGTTCGCCCCTGATATGGTAGACACAGAGAAGAAGAAGGTTGAGTGTTTCCTCACAGGTTTGCGAGGAGGCGTACGTGGGTCGACAGTTGCTCACGATCCCAAGACGTACGCTGCAGCAGTCCGAGTGGCATCCTCGATTGATACGCACTTGAGATCGCATGGGTTCGCTTTTGATCGAGCTCGGGGCGTCCGAGTTCGTGGGCGGTCGAGTTCGGAACCAAACGTAAGAGAAGTTTGAGCAGGCCTTTGCTAGGCCAAACAGACCTGGAACTCGTGGACATCAACCCCAAAGAGCACCAAACAGGGTTCCTGCCTCGGTGTGGAGTTCAAAGACAACGGAACTCGCATGCAGCTAACAAGATCTGCAATAATTGTGGAAAGTTGGGACACTTGTCGATCGTGTGCGCAGCGGGGAGTCGAGATCGCCGAGTCTGTTATAATCGTGGAAAGCTCGGGCACTGCCCAAAGCTCGCATGTGAAGAAAGACGAGTCTGAAACCGCCCGAGGGTGGAGTTTATGCGAGTGCAAATAGGAACGCAGGAGGTTCCGGTGCCGGTGGACAGTACACTACCCGCTCTTGGCCACTTGGCCTTGCTCGCTTTGATTACGGTTCCTCGCACTCTTTTATTTCTCGCTATATTTGTGAGGTAAGCTCGCTTAGAAGTAGAACCTTTAGATGTTGACCTGGCAGTAGCTACCCCGGTGGGTAGAGAGTTAGTAGCTCGGGAAAGAGTTAAGTCTGGTCAGGTAGAGGTAACAGGTCGCGTGCTAGATGTGACGTTGGTTGTCCTGGATATGAGCGACTTCGATGTAATTCTGGGCATGGATTGGTTGTCTGCGAACCATGCCAACATCGACTGTCATTGCCGGGAGGTGGTGTTTCGACTTCTCGTGTAATCCATTTCAAGTTCAAGGAATTGAGACCGAGAGTTTCCAAGATGATTTCACTTCTTAAGGCAAAGTTGTTGTTAAGTGAAGGAGCTTGGGCTCTCTTGGCAAGTGTTACTTGATACAAAGAACAAAGGGCGAGTTGAGCTCGGTTTTCATTGTCCGAGAGTTTGCGGATGTGTTCCCTGAGAGAGTTGCCTCGTCTACCCCTGGTTCGTGAGGTAGACTTCGTGTGAGCTTGAGCTCGAACGACTCGTTGTCTAAAGCTCCCACCGAATGGCGCCAGAATTGAAGGAGCTTAAGACCGAGTTGCAGGAACTTCTGACAAGGGGTTCATCCGCCCAAGTGTTTCACCTTGGGGTGCGCTCGTCTTGCTTGTAAAGAAGAAAAAGATGGGTCAATGCGGTTTATGCATTGACTACCGAGAGCTGAACAAGGTGACCGTGAAGAACAAATACCCTTTACCTAGGATCGATGACTTGTTTGATCAACTGCAAGGAGCGGCAGTGTTTTCTAAAATCGACCTACGGTCAGGGTACCATCGATTGAGAATCAAGATGAGGACATTCCGAAATCGCTTTGTCCGAGTGCGGACACTATGAGTTCACGGTGATGTCCTTTGGCTTTGACGAATGCCCCAAAGCGTTTATGGAGCTAATGAACAGGGGTATTCAAGGAGTTCCTAGACACCTTTGTGATCGCCTTCATCACGACGATATTTTGGTGTACTCCAGTCGAGGCGGAACATGAAGTACATTTGAGGAAGTGTTGATGATCTTGAGGACCAACCAATTGTATGCAAAGTTCTCCAAGTGTGAGTTCGTTGCGGCGAGTTGCCTTCCCAGGACACGTGGTGTCTAAAGAAGGTGTGACAAAGGATCTGCTAAGATTGAGGCGATGGCGATTGGCCTCGCCCCTAAAATCATTTACGAAGCGCGAAGCTTCTTGGGTCCGCCGGCTATTACGTATGGTTCGTTAAGGATTTCTCCAAGATAGCCACACCTTTGACTCGATTAACTCGTAAAGGAAATCGGTTCGTGTGGTGTGAAGCTTGTGAAGCGAGTTTTGGGACCTCAAGCATAGGTTAGTCTCTGCACTGCTGCTTTGCGATGCCCGATGGCTCGGGAAGTTTTGTGGTCTACGATGATGCTTCCAAGAAAGGTTTGGGTTGTGTGTTGATGCAGAATGGAAAGGTGATAGCCTATGCCTCTCGTCAATTGAAAGATTACGAGCGAATTATCCAACCCATGATTTAGAGTTGGGCTGCGTGGTCTTCGCTCAAGATATGGCGTCACTACTTATATGGGGAAAAGATTCAAATGTACACGGACCACAAAAGCCTCAAGTATCTCTTTACTCGTAAGGAGTTGAACATGAGACAAAGCAGCGAGATGGTGGAGTTAGTAAAAGACTATGAGGTTGAGATACTTTACCATCCGAGCAAGGCAAACGTTGTTGCCGATGCCCTTAGCGAAAGGTGGCTCACACCTCAGTACCGTCACGAGACAAGTTCCCTTGCGTTCGAGAGATGGAACGCGCAGAAATAGCAGATTGTGTTGAGTCGTCAGTCACTCACCATTGAATCACCGTCGATGACGGCCGACATTGAGGCAACGAGTTATTGAGGCGCAACAGAGAGACTCTAATCTCGAGGACTTTGCTGGCGCCAGCAAGAAGTGGCGAGAAAGTGAATTCTCGTAATAACAGATGGTGGACTCTTTGCTCGGGGACGCCTTTGTGTGTTCTCACGAGAGTGGCCTCTCAGGAGGAGATTTTGGTTGATGCTCATAACTCTCCTTTTTCAAAGGCATCCCGGAAGCACTAAGATGTATCAGACTTGAAATCATTCTACCGTGGCGTGGAATGAAAAGAGATGTGGCGAGTTTGTCACAGATGTTTGGTGTGCCGCAAGTTAAAGCGCCGAGACGTAAAAACCAAAGCAGGATTGTTGCAACCACTGGAAGTACCCAGATGGGAAGTGGGAAGAGATCTCCATGGACTTTATTTCGGGATTGCCCCAACAAATGAAAGGATTCACGTTGATCCGGGTAATTGTGGATAGACTAACCAAGTCCGCTCACTTTCTCGCCTCGGTAAGCCTACCTATCTGATCGAGAAGTGGGCACACCTATTCATGGAAGAGATAGTAAGGCCGCACGAGTCCCAAAGTGAAGATTGTGTCCGATGAGAGACCCACTGTTCACCTCGAATTTTTGGGTGAGTTTTCAATGAGCCCTGGAGCCCGTGAGTAACTTTAGTACTGCGTTTCACCCGCAGCATCGATGGCCGACGGAAAGGGTGAATCGATTCTGAGGATATGCTTCGGCATGTGCATTGGACTTCACAGTAGTTGGGACTCGCACCTTCACCGATGGAGTTCGCGTACAACAATAGTTATCAGACGACTATTGGTATGGCCCCTTTTGAAGCTCTTTATGGGAGAAGGTGCAGGACCCCGGTGTGTTGGGGCGAGGTTGGTGAACGGAAGTTGCTGGGACCCGAATTGGTCCAAGTGACAAATGAGGCCATACAGAAGATAAGGGCAAGGATGTTAACGGCACAGTGTAGACAGAAGAGTTACGCTGATGTCAGACGTCGAGAGTTGGAGTTTGCCGTTGGGGACCTTGTGTTCTTGAAAGTTGCACCTATGAGGGGTGTTCTGAGGTTCGGTAAGAAAGGAAAGTTAAGTCCGAGGTTTGTTGGTCCTTTCGAGATTCTGGAGCGCATTGGACCAGTGGCTTATCGGTTGGCCCTACCGCCGTCCCTCGCGTCAGTTCATGACGTGTTCCATGTGTCGATCTTTGCGGCGTATGTGCGCGATGCCTCGCACGCCATCGACTTTGAGCCGCTGAAGTTAGACAAGGATCCGAGTTACGAGGAGAAGCTTTGTGCGCATTCTTGCTCGTGATAGCAAAGTCCTGAGGAACAGGGAAATCAGTTTTGTGAAGGTCCTTTGGCAGAACCACCATCTCAAGGAAGCCACCTGGGAACGCGAGGAGGAGATGCGAGCAAGCTATCCAGAGTTGTTTGAGAGCTAGCTACTTTCGAGGACGAAAGTTCCTAAGGTGGGTAGATCAGGCTATGCTATCGCCGTTTAAAAAAAAAAAAAAAAAAAAAAAAAAAGAATATGCGTAAGAAGAAGAAGAAGAAGAAGTCGCGGCGACCCCCTCCCCTCCTCCTTCCGCTTCAGTTTCACAAGCGCTGCATGGCAGCAGTGTCGCCACGACCGCTTTCGCCGGCGACCCAAACCGCTTTCCCTCTAAGTCTCTCCCGAACCTCCCCTCTCTCGCCTCCTCTCTCCGTCCCTCTCCTCTCTCCTCTACTCTCTCTCTCATCCTCTCCGATTTTTTCCCCTCTCCTCTCTCTCTCTCACGCAACTCTCTCCTCAGTGCAGTCTCCGCAGCCGCGGCCGCCGCAGTCCTCGCGCACGACCGCCGGAATCGATCCGTCGCAGGCCGAGCCGCCGGCGTGCTGGCCGTGAAACCCACACCTTCCGCAGCCGATTGAGCCTTTTCCAATCGGTTTTCAAGATCTGAGACCGGTTCTCGATAGATCGGGCGCCGTGAGATTCGAATCATCACCACCCACCCGCTGCCGCCACCACCCACGCCGCCGCCGCCGCGCCGTCCGCCGGTCCACGCGCTGCCGCCGCCGCCGCCACCACGCGACACGCGCCACTCCACTGCGAGCCGCGACCGCCTCTTCCGCGGCCGCCTCGGTTCGTTCTTTAGCCCGCTTTGGTACTCGTGTGGTGAGTTTTTCGCTCCTCTTAATTAGGTTCGTTGCGTTAGGTTCATCGTGTTTTAGTTATTAATTTGTGTGTGCTATTCGTTGGGGTTTATTTGAAAGTAGAAGAACGCCCGAGCACGCCGCCTTACCCAAGCCTCCGTCGCGCTTGGACTTTCTGTAAGTAGTCGTTTGGACAAATCTACCCCTAAGTGTAGGGCTTAGGGCACGTTGCATGTACTCACCGCTTTGAAATGTACTCACCGCTTGAAAGTTGTTTTGGGTCGTAGTAGCATGTTAGGATATGAGAAGTGTAATTGTGCCTAACTCACGCTCTTTTGATGTTCGTTGATGTTCGCTTGCATATCAGATCAAACCCAACCTCGTTGGTTTAGGGGATTATTTGTCTGTTAGTCCTATGTGAATGGTAGTTTATAGAGAACTCGTAGTTTGTGCTGAGAACTCGTAGTTTGTCTTTGAGAACTCGTAGTTTGTCTTTGAGAACTCGTGGTTTGTCTTTGAGAACTCGATTGTGTCGGAGCTTGCTTATGATCGCTTGTCCCGTGCCTTAGTTGTCCCGTGCTTAGTCCAGTAGTGACTCGGGAAGTTCCGCTGAGCCTTAGGATTGTAGTTAGCACAACTAGCCCTAGTGCAGACCCAAGTCCTAAGTATCTCATGTAACCCTTAGTAGACCAGACGAGACTCGAGGTTGGCGAGATGATGTATGGGATGTGATGGTCCGCCCTCCATCCAGGTTGTGCGACTTCGGGGATACGATCCTTAGAGTCGAGGGGTTGGATAGAGTCCTTCGCCCCTAGTGCAGCCACGGGAATGAGCCCGAGGTCGATTGTGCGCGCAGTAATACCGCTTGATGCTTATGGATGTGGTGGTCCGCCCCATCCAGGGCCAATGCGACTCGGGGTGTGTTCCTTAGAGTCGAGGGTTTGATAGAGTCCTTCGCCTAGTGCGAGCCCGAGGATAAGTCTCGTGGCCACGTCTTCGCCAACCCGCCTAGGAGCTAAGGGTAGGACGGAGGCGAGAAAAGTGAGCAAGAGTAGGCCGGGATGCGTGTTGAGGTTGTTTGGCGGGCTAGGTGTCGTGTTAGCTAACTCTAGGGTCGTATTTATGTTCTTTATTCTTGGGCGAAGTGGGTCGCTGGTTGAGTATTTTTATACTCACCCTTTCTTTATTTCTTTTTCGCTGCGGTAAGGCAAACCAGGTGAGATGACCACCGACGACGAGACCCTCTGCGAGGCTATGAAAGATTTGTAGGATTTAGGGGTTGCGTTAGGAGTAGTTCTTTCGCTTTTCTTTCCTTCCGCTTGCGCTTTTTTAACTATTTGTTATGTTAATTTTAGATTGTATCGCTCTGTTTCTTTTGAATTTAAAGCATGTTCGATTAAGTTTATTTCTCGAATCAAAGCATGTTCTGCTTTTATCTTTCAGACTCAAAGTATGTTTTGCTGTTTGAGTTTTCTGTTAAACTCCGAGGGACTGGAGCCCAGCCTATTGCTGTTCTGTGTAGTTTGGTGGAGGCTGGGTACCCTCGTGAGTCTTTGAAGTGTTCTCGTTTAGGTTCAGGCACTTGTAAAATTTTTCGGTTTGTCCAGGTTGCGCCGTTATGCTGCCGGATTTTCGGCGCGAACGGTACAACTTGGAAGTAATGCCTCGAGTTGTTGTGTTCGTTTTTCGGGGTGTTACAAGTTGTGTGCCGAAAAAATGCTCACAGTGGAACAAAGATTAATGAGCCTTAATTATGTGGACATTGTGGATGAACCCCGAAGTCGAACAAAAAGTGTTTGAAGCGGCAAATAAGTAGTAAACTCTATCAAGTTACATGGTAGAGGAGTACATCTTTGTTCAAGGGGAGGATCAAGGAATATCACACAATGTGGTGCTCTGTTAGAGTAGACAGATTTGTTCGAGTGGAGACTCGAAGGGAGGCTCAAGTTGTGGTAGTTTGTTCGAGGGGAGGATTGTTAGGATGCAAACAAAAGTCTCACGTTGGCTAGGGAATAGATTGATCATGGATATATATAAAAATGAAGACAATTACTTCTATTGGTATAAGATGTTTTGGGAGAACAAAAAACAAACCCATGAGGATTGATGTCAAAAGTGGACAATATTATACCATTGTAGAGATATGTGAATGTCCATAGTTCTTAACAATAATAAATCAAAGATTTGAATGTCAAAGTAAACCTATAACAAAAAAAAAAAATGAAAGATTTGAATTTGTGAAAAGGGTTAGTTTGAAATAAGAGAAAAAAATGAAATTATATAATTAATAAGGAAGCATTGATTATTTTTTGGACCACCAAAAATGGGGTTTCCAAAAAAAGGGGATAAAATTGGGTTAACAATAGAGAAAGAAAGGAACCATTTTTGGTGAGGAATCAAAACCC
Organism: Trichosanthes cucumerina; assembly: GCA_036507285.1. Classification (NCBI taxonomy): domain Eukaryota; kingdom Viridiplantae; phylum Streptophyta; class Magnoliopsida; order Cucurbitales; family Cucurbitaceae; genus Trichosanthes; species Trichosanthes cucumerina. Next base: position 64,498,187 of record CM071844.1, read on the forward strand.
TAAACCCACCAAACCCTAATTTGGATAAAGTAATAAATTTGAAGAATTTGAGTTTGTTAGCAAAAAAAGGCAACAAAGTGGTCCTCATAAATCTCTCCTTCCTAGCTTTTACACCTGACAATGTGTTGCACATCCAAACTACTTTCTTACGCATCTTCAGTAATGCAGGCCCTTTAAAAAAAACTTTAAATTATTTTCCAAATATTAATCTTCTTCATTACAAAAATTTCATGCATTTGTCATCTATGTTTAAGAAACATTTTTAACTCCCAAAAGTTTAATGTAAAAATTAATTAATATTACTCAGCTTCGATTCAAAGCACAGATCTCAGAGTCGTTAATATATTCGATAGGCCAATTGAACTATATTTCCTATTAAGTCTCAGTTTTAGGTTGATGATATAATGAATAGATACATATTCAAATCTATATAACTCTAGAATTAATGTCTTTAACTATGTGAATTTTTCTCAACTTTGACTAATAGTAGGGACTATACTTTTAAGTTTTATTGAAAGTACGAATACTAAAATTAAATATTTGACCGATCATAAAATATTTTAACCAAATTTAATAAAGTTAATCAACCACAGGAACATTCCCCAATATGTATATTATACTACCTACACTTTGGTACAATAATAATTAATATATATAATTGATTGTTATTCAAATATTATTAGCAATTGATATATTATTGATGAAATTGTAGATTTCAAAAGGTTATAATTATTTTAGGTTGGAAAGTGAAATTTCAAATTCGAAATTGGAAAAATATCCCATGTGGTATATGCATTTGTGAGTTTTTGATAAGAAAAATGTTTGAGTTGGAGACGGATCATGGCTATGTCTAAATACCAAGTTCACGTGACTTGAGACTTGTACTATGCCATGCCTCAATTAATGACAGTTCTAATGGGATGATCATAGAACTATCATTCATTATTAAATAAATTAAATCGTATCAAATTTAGACATGTGACACTCGAGGAAGAGTAGTACATGAATGAACCGAGCCCATATCCAAATTGAATATGTTAACCATCACTAAATCAGATTTTTTTGTTATTTGATCTGACTTTTTCTATACATATTATTAAAGATAAAAAATTTGAGAAGGGGCGCCCATGGTAAATCCGCCTCTGTTTGTATCCATTTTGTGACTAGATTGATCAAACTATTATATGATTGATTTTTTTTAGTTAACGACATTTGGAGCTGCGAGAATTTGAACCTCTAATCTTTTGGTCGATGTTACATGGCAATTACCGTTGAACTAGGTTAACTTTGAGATTTTTTTTTTTTTTTTGTGATTTTTAAATAGTCATGAAAATGATATTTAATTTATGTTATAGTGTGTTTTCATTCTTCGTTTTCCAAAAAATGTTTTCCCACCCAAGGGTTTTAGTCTTGGTGTTCTTTTTATCTTTTGTTCTTCACCTTTTGCTTTAGTTTCCCACCTTTTTGAAAAAACAAAAAAAAGTTAACTATTACATTGAATCGTTATGATTGGGTTGTTTTGGATTTTTTTTTAAATATTTTAAAATCCAAAAACTATCTTAAAATTATTTTGAAATATATAACTTAATTTTAATTTTAGGGGCTTATTTAATATTTACTTTGCGTGCAACGAAAAATAATGCCGTCTTTTTTGTGTTTAAACCAAAAATTTAGAATTATCGTGTTAAAATAAGTTTTTTTTATCATAAAAAAGCTCACTTTTAACTCTAATAATTAAAAATATTTAAATTATATGATCAAAAAGTTTGGGTGTACAGATATAAGTTTCAATTGAAAAATTTTAGGTACGTTGACTTAGTTACCGACCCATCAAGCTCAATTATGGAAGCCAAAGAAAATATATCTTTTAGAAGTCTTCTCAAATCTATATTATAGTTTGAACCATTTTTTTTTAGCATAACAAATATAGAATATGAGAATTTGAACTTTCAACTCCAAAAAAAGAAGTATATGTCAATTACTGTAGAGTTATGTTCACTTCGATGTCTTAAACATGTCTCTCTAATCTCTCTCTCTATGTCTTTGTAACGCCTTGAGGCTTTACATGAAAGAGGAGAGTGATCGTTTTTTTAGTACAACAAATGTGAGTATAAATATTCGAAACTTTTGATATCAATGTAAAAAAAAATACATATCTTAATCATTAATCATTAAGTTGTGGTAACTCTAAATGTTGGCAAAGAGGGGAACGATAGCTAATTATTTCAAAGAGAAAGGCATTGTGTGGCCATGAAATAATAAGCATGATACTTGTAATGTCATATTATGCTAAATAATTTCAAATTGGGTTGTTTTTCTAGCTTTAGCTTCGATGACAACGAATGGTAGTGTATCTTCTATAAACCTCTCGTTTCTTAATCAACTTTTATAAATACACCATTTATAAATAATTTTTTCAAAAACAATAAATACTCGCAATTGATAAGAACAACGAACATTTACATATCTCTATAATAGTAAGATATTGTTCACTTTGCACAAATCTCAGTCATATATCAATGGAGATAATACTTAGGGCCTTTTTGGGACTAGGTTATATAATTTGTGTTATAATAACCGTGAAATACTCTACACCCAAAACACGGATTATTATAACTTCAGATTAAATAACTACACATTTTAAATAATATTATATAATTCCAAAGACTATAATAGCCCACCTAACGTCCCAAACAATTCATTATATACCATGAATCTATTTCTTTCCTAATCAATGAGCGACTTTGTTACCACTCCTAACAACTCTTAATTAATAATCCTTCCCTTGACCAAAGTACTACAATTGAGTCTCTACTCGGCTCTCAACTGAGAGCTCGCTCTTCATCTCAAGACCCTAAAAAATGAAAAGGGTTCCATCAAGGAAAAAAAAAGAGTAAAAACCAACATAATTGAGGGGGATGGAGGTGAAATATAAACAATGAGATGAGTGTGTGGTTATTGGATTCTGCATTAACTTAAAAGAATATAGGAATAGATTGATTGTGGAGGAAGAGGGCAAAAAGGTAATTAAAAGAAAGAAAAAGTAAAGGAAAAAATTGCTGGTTTTGGTGGGAATTTGCAGGTGCAGAGAAGTTTTTATTCAGCTATAAAACTCCAATATCTTCTATCAGTTTCAGGCAACAAAACCCACTTCCCAATTTCCCTTCTCTCTTTTTTCTTTCTTTCAAATTCTTAATAAACATTTCAATGAGATTTTGTATATTTAGAGAAGCTTAGTAAAGAAGCTTCATTTTTTGAGATTTTTTTTTTTTTTTGGATTGGAAAATTTTTCCCATTCCTCTACTTGTCCTTACCTTCAAACCCTTTCTAAGGTTTGTTTTCTTCATCTTTTTCAAACACCAAAAAAAAAGAAAAAAAAAGTCTTGATTTCCCATTTCTTTCTCTTCATGCACTCTTTTTTCTATATCATTTAGATCTCTTCACCATCAACAAAATCTTCTTCTTCTTCTTCTTCTTCTTCTTGGGTACCCATTTCTTGATCCTTTTTCTTTTCTCCATTTTTGGTTCTTCCCTTTTCTATTTTTCCATTTTTACACCCTCTTGTTCTCTAGGGAACGAGAGGGTGTCGGGTTTTTTTAGAAATTATTTGAAGGGTTAGAATAATATATGAGAAACTATATATTTGAAACAAGGATTATTATTAGGTGTATAATGATTTGATTCTATAGAGTTGGATATGTAATAGGAGAGAATTTAAAAATATATTTTTTCGTGGGTGTTTTTCTTTCTTATTTTTCGCATATTTAAGCATGTATTCAATGATTATAGGAGTAGACATATTTTGAACCTCGATCGATCATGATCGACTTTTTTTTTCCTATGAATCTGATGGGGTTGAATTATTATTATTATTGTTTTTGGCAGGGAAATAGAAAAGAAAAAGGAGGAAGGAAATTAAGATATGGGAAGAGGAAAAATAGAGATAAAGAGAATCGAAAACACAACAAATCGACAGGTGACATTTTGCAAGAGAAGAAATGGACTTTTAAAAAAAGCTTATGAACTCTCTGTGCTTTGTGATGCTGAAGTTGCCCTCATTGTCTTCTCCAGCCGTGGCCGTCTCTATGAGTACTCCAATAACAGGTTTTTTTTTTTTTTTTATCAATTTTTTCTTCCTTAATTATAATCTCATTTTCTTTTGGTTTAATTCCTAGTTAATCTTTAGCTAATTAACACCTTAAATACATTACTTTATCGGGTTTCGAACCTGTTATCGATGTTATAACTGTTTTGAATTGGCGAGTAAATTTATATCTATCTCTTTTACAGGCGTGGTGTATTTTTATATATAATGCATATTATGAAAAACCTCTTCATTTTTTTTCTTCTAATTGTTGGAATCGGTTTTATTACATCAAATATTTTGTCAATATTGTATCTACTTACATATACTCGAACTAATCTTAGTTTTTCTAATTTTTAAAATTTATTCGATCAACTTTGTATGTGTTTCTAACAATAGATAGAACTATTCTTAGAATGGAAGCCGCATTGTAGTTGTCACCTCTTTTTTTTCTCTCTCTTGAAGTGGTGGAAAATAGAAATTGGTATAATTAATTAACATAGCTCAATTGGTTAAGACATATAAGCTCGATGAAGATGTTAGATATTCGAGAGCGAGCAAGAACTATAATGTCTATATAGTTACTTATAATAATTATTTCATACTAAAAGAATGCAAATATTGGTTCTATATATACTAAAAGGATGGGGAAGAACATACTAAAAGAATGAAAATATTGGGTCCATTAATTGTTGGAGACCATATCCCTACCAAAATCCCATTTTTCATTGTTGGATTCAGATTCAGAGTTTGGCCTTCCCTTCTACAGTTAGATTTATGAGGCATGAGCTGTGTTGATAAAAAAATTTTGCTATAAATATGTTATCTTTTTTCAACAGTGAAGGAACTGTTCATGTACATTAAAAAGGAAAAAACAAAACACTTCTTTCCTTTTCAAACTCAATGTTCCCCTTAATTTCTAGGGCTACAACTCAATAGCATCTTTAACCCATTCTTTGTTTACTTTTGGGGCCGTTTGGATTGAGGAGTTGTGGGGAGTGAAGTTGGGAGGAGTTAATAACTCCCTCCCAACTCCTTGTTTGGCCCAAGGAGTTGTTAACTCTTTCTTGTAGGCCCCACAGTTTTATTAACTTTTTTTTCAACTCTTTTTATGAGCCCCACAAATTTTTAACTCCTTTTTGTGGACCCCACAGACTTCCTTACTCATACTCCCTACAACTCCTACTCCCCCAACTACTCAATCTAAACGCCCCCAATGTCCCTAGACTAGAAATAATATTAGGGTCCAGAGAATATTAGGGCTCGTATGGTAACGTTTGTGTTTATAGTTTAATATTCCGTACTCTTTCAACTAGAAAACTCCTAATTTTCTAATTTACTATTTGAATTTTGTCCAAATATTTTAAAATAGTACCAAATAAAAAAGAATTACTTTCAATTTCTTTAAGAAAATTTAAAAAGTCATTTAATAAACTATTTTATTTTTCGCTTTTTGTTTTTTCAAAATCATACGATGGAGAAATTCTCTTTACTTTCTTTCTTTCTTCTTCTTCTTTTTTTGAAACCCTATTTATTTTCTTTTGTAAAGTTGTTTCTTTATTTTGTAATGTAATCTACATTTGGAAAGCAGTTTTCGATTTTAGCACAATTTTAGAAACTTAAAAATAGTAGTTTCTAAAAATTTATTATTTATTTTTTTGGCTAACATTTTTTAAGTATTTTTCTAAGAAAAGGAAAAAGTAATTAAAAAATTTCTTGATGAGTAGAATATTTATTTTAAAAAACAGAAAGTTAAAAAAATGTTATTAAAATCTTTTTAAAAAAATTATGAAAATCTTGATGGAATTAGCGATGAAATATCGATAATGATGGGTATTACTAGAAAAATCATGAAAAACAAGAAATTCACAAAAGAAATCCAAATTAATTCATAAGAGTTTTACACATTTTAAATAAGGTAAAAAATTCATATCTTTAGTATCTACATGTATTGTGATGCCTAGAATAAGAACGACATAAATCAACTGAGATCACATTTGAATGAGGGGATCTTGAGCATATGAAAGTATGGTTGAAAAATACTAAAGAAAATTGATAACTACTACCTATACCAACAATGTGCATTTTTCTTTTCGGTAACCTCCAAAATTTATGCGTGTTTGGATTTTGTCAATCTTATGCTGGGTGAGTGACCTCTTAGAAATTTTCCTAAAAAGCATTTGAGTGAGAACAAAACATGCTGAAAAGACTCCGTGTTAGTTTATGGGGCCTGTCTTCACTCTTAGAAGAAGCTCAAGAAAAATAAGGTGGTATGACCACGTCGTAGAGGATGTAGGGAATGTTAGGGTCGGCAAGTGTGAAATCCTTTATGATATAATGGGAAAACAAACAATGATAAAAATTACATTGTATGCATATTTAATTCTTAGCTTCTAGCAAAACTTTCTCTCTATCACCAACGGATTGTTTGGGATGTTGAATGAGTCTATAAAATTATATAATTTGTGTTTATAATGTAGAGTTATTAATTTAGTCGGAGTTCTAATAGTCTATTTTGAAACACAAAATATTCTACCAACTATTATAATTTACCCTCTAAATAACTCCAAGTATTTTGACTATTTTTTTATTTTATTATTTTTTGTGTACGATCTGCCCTTCTGGAATTGGTTTTGTAATTTCCAAGAATATTTTCTGTGTGTTTGGTTTCTTTTTTTGTGTTTGTTTTTTCTTTAAGATTCAGATTTGTCTTTGAGTTGTCTTTCATTTCCCATTCCACTAGAGCTTTGACCCATAAAAGTATTTTCAAACAAAATATATATATATATATATATATTTGAAAAGAATATTGTTTTTTCTTCTAGGGGGTTGGTTTCAGTTTGTTTACAAGTTGCTTTTCTTTTCTTTTTTCAATTCATAGGATAGCTGCATGTTGTATTTATATTTTATTTATTTTTTTCAGGGAAAAAAAAAAACAATCCAAGTTGTTTTTCAGACTTGTGATTAGTAGGGAAATTACATTAACCTTAACGTTTTCAAATCATTTATTAGGAACTTAGGATAAGATCATTTCTCTCTCTATCTAAAGTAGTATAATGTTGTCTATTTTAAACTTAAAATTTACAATATTTGGTTTTTTACTCTTTCAAAAAGAATTCATATGATTAAAGACATAGTAATTGATTAAAAATATTCATAATTTGAATTTGAGGAGGGTTTGTGGTTCTTCAGAAAACCACTTGAAACAAGCTTAATTCCCATGCATGCATTAAATTTTAGGATTCCTCAAATCCATTTTTTCCTCAGTCTTTTATGTTTTTCCTTCTTAATGTTAATATATCCAAACAAAATCTATAGCCTTTTATGTTTTTCTCTCTTCATATTTTCCATTTTAAGCTTTTGAGTTTTTCCCAATTCCCCATATCTCCCTTTTGCTTGCTCTCTTTTTCATTCTTCAATGGGGGTTTTTTTTTTTCTCTTTTTCTGTAAAAAATTTTAAGAGAAGACCCTCCATAACAAAGCCACTGTTCACATAGCATGGAGACATTTTTAGGGTTTGCTAAGAGAAAAATGAGTAATTAATATGAGAGACTAGTCATTAATACTATCAATTATATATATATTTGGAATCAATATGTGAACACAATCCCAACATCGATTAGTAGAGAAGAAAATTCATTATTCATAAGTAAAGATAACATCTTTGTTATTGATATTAAACCACCTAAAATATTGCGAGTTTAATTTAAAAGTAAATAATGCTTTATCGTTTTTGAAATATGGAGAGATTCATCATCCTAGAATTAATCTTGGCTTGTGTCACTCGGATTTCTTCAAATTATTAACAACTCTATTTCCAATTTTACCCTTTTAGAATATGTTCAATAGGGGTATTTAAGTATTTTTACTTGGAGCAGGTGATGTCATTGGTGTGGTCTTTATTAGTGTTTCTCATAATTAGATTTGAGGCTACCTAATATTTTTATTTCTTAGTTCCTAACTTGTTCATTTGGGTATTTCCTATCTATGAAAGTCATCTGCCTCCTTACTTTGCATTTCTTGATTCAAAGTTTAAGAGAGGTATAAATAACTCAATAACTTGAGTAATTCGGACTTCCCATAACCCAAACTGTAAGGGTTGAATTGAGTTAGATTTTTTTCAATTTGAGTTGGGTAACCGAAATTTTAGTTCGGCTCTCGAGTTGACCTGACCCGACCCAACCAAAATTTATGTTTATATATATAAATTATTTGTTAATTTTTAATATTTTTCTTCTAAGATTGTAACAAATATTAAGATGTTATGAACTTTAAGATTGATAATTGAATTTTATGTGATTTTAGTTATTAATTTAAGAAAAAATTATTTTAAATAATTAAAAAAATTATTAAAAAATAAAAAATCGGCGCCCCAAACCAACCCAACTCGAAAATATAGGGTTGAGTTGGGCTGGGTTCCAATCCTTGATTGGGTTTTCAGATAGCCAATCTCAGTGATTCGAATTTTTTGTTGGTCCCAAAAAACCATTCAACCCAACCCAATCCAACCCATGTGCACACCCCTATTAGAGTTACGTGAGTCTAATGTTTAATACTTATGCAACCCTTATGTTAAGATAGAGTTTTATATTAATAGAAAAAACTATTTGAGTTGTTTGAGACACTAAATGAGTTATAATAACATGAGTTATAATATTCTGTGGGTTATAATAGTATATGTAATTATATACTATTATTTAAAATACAAGGTTGTTTATTATGATATTATAATAGTTTGTGTTTGGAGTACAAAATATTATTCCACTAAGTTATTATAACCCACAACCCAAACAACTCCGAATTATATTAGTTAGATCATATTTCAAATATGTTAAAGTTGAAAGTATCCTAGTTAGAATCAAATTACTATAATCTGGTTTTAGCTTTGTGTTTCTTGGTTCCTCACCCCTTGGGTGGTTGATTTTTTTTGAAAGAAAATTTTTCTCAATCGTTCTGTTAGTTCAACCTCGATTTTGACCAAAAAAAATTACTTTTTTAAACGGATCATGTCATAAAATATCCCATATGAGAGTATTTTAGAAAACAGCTCAAAAAATTGTGGTGAATATATATATTTTTTTTTGAAGGAAGTGGTGAATATTTATTAATTCTTGGATTTAAAAAGCATGTCATTAGGTGAAATTAATTGGAGTTGATCAGAATAATAGATTATTGTACTATCTGTTCTGTTATTTCATCATTTTTATCACAACTCTCAGTTTCATTGAAGGATCTGTGACCTTTCATAAATTAGGCAATAAATAGAACTGATTTTGCAGCTTCCTTTGCTATGAACAAAATCTTCTTCATATCTTAAGGGTTTATTATGAATGGCATTTTTTTAAAAAAAAATGTTTTTAAGGGCTTGTTTAGAATGACACTTCTAAGTACTGTTTAAATAAAAATGTTGAAGCATTAAAAACTATTTCTAAGCACTTAAAAATTATTCAAAGTATTTTTAAATAGTTGAAAAGTCATTTTACTTCTTATTTTGATTTTTTTTTAAAAAAAAATTTAGAAACTTAAATTTATGTAAACTATGTATAAAAAAATGTACAGGCATAAATTAAAAATTTTAAATTTGTATAATAATTACAGCACTATGTAACCTTAATCGAACCTCTAATCTCACTATACTTATTTTGACCAGTAACTTGAATTTGAGATAAATAAATAAATGCTAAATTTATACCAGAAGTACTCAAATTGTTCTGAATATATTAGTTCTTACAAAACTTTATCAAACATAAAAAGTAATACTTCTAAGTTCTATGAATAAATTTATATGTTTTCTTATCTAGTTTATACCTATGTTTTCAAAAACTAAGTTAAATTTAAAGTAGCTTTCAAAAATTTGTTTTCGTTTTTGAAATTTGGCTAGAAACTTAAATGGTATCTCAAGAAAGATAGAACTTATTATGAGAAAATGAAGAGATATTTGTAAAAAAACAAAGCTTAATTTTTAAAAACTAAAAATTAAAATTCAAATGATTATCAAACCAGCCCTTAACTTCTACCTTTTTGTAGGGCATGATCATATTATTATCTCTGTTAAATATGTTTAACCGTCTAATTTTATGCAAGTGTGACCCCACCTTGTTAATGGTTAAATATTAGCCTAATTGATTGGATTTGAACAAAAAGTGTAACTCATTTGTAATTATTAAATTGGTAAAGTTTGCCTAAATGATTGAGTAAAATAGAATAAACAAAGTAAGGTTGCAGAGCTTGAGAAATTGGTAGCAAATTTTAATATTAAAGAAGTAAGGTTTTACATTATATTAAAATCTATACAATATCTTAGATGAATTTAAAATGAGGCCAATTAAGAACATATTTTTTTTAAACAAATATTAATAAACTTTGGTTGAAAAACAAACCAACATGTCTAAGTTCAATTTTTCAAACACATGAACCAAACATCCTTTACTATTTATATTTCTTATATCCGAACATATATAGTTGGTATACAAACATGGGCGTGCCAAATTCTTTTCTATACAACTTTTTAAGAGCTCGTGGTAGTATATTAAGGGTTGTTTGTCACGCTGTTTTGGAATAAAAAATCTTGAAGTTTTGGAACCCCTGGAGTTTCTTGACTGGAATCAGAAACTCTGGGGGTTTCTGATTCCAGTGTTTGGAGTGCTTGCTTGTGTTGGGCTGGTTTGCTGAAACTTTTATTTGGGATGCAGGGTTGGGTTGGACTGTGTTTGTTTATGCTGTATTTTTATAACAGTTTTTTTACGATATTCTTTTTCTATATCAAATTTTTTTAGATAATTGTTTGTTGAAGTGCATATCAATATTTTAACGAAGTATGTGGATCAATTGTTTCAATAATAGTTAAATATGGATGTGTAGTTTGTACAACTAATACTCTATTTCATAAAATACTCAAAATACTATTTTAGAAATTAAAAAATTTGAAGTCTATTTAATAAATTAGAGAATCTAAAACTCTATTTTATAAAGTATTCAAAAACCTATTTTTTAAAAAAATTAGAAGTCTAGGTAAGATATTAGAGAAAACTCTATTTCACAAAGTATTCATAAACCTATTTTTGGAACTCTATTTTACAAATTAAAATATTGGAAGTTTATTTAAGAAATTATGGAATTTAAATAAAATTGTTCACTATATTTTAAGGATAAATGAGTTATTAAATTTGAATTATCCTTTCCAACATAAATTGGACTAAGGGGATCCAATAGGATGCAATTTTTAGAAATTAAAATAATAGAAACTATATTTTGTATAGTATTTTGAAATTTATTTCAAACATCTAATGGATTAAAAAAATTTGTCAGTAACCATTTTTGTTTAATTTTTAACTTTTTAAAAAATTGACTAGGTGGTTGGGTAGTTGGTTGCCGGTGGTCGTCGATGGTGGTTGCATAGTGGTTAGGTCGTCGTGGGTCGTTGGAGTGGTCATGTCTTCGAAGTAGTCGTTTGGTGGTTATGGCAGTAGTTGTCAAGTGGTCGAGTCACTGGAGTCATTGCCAGAGTGGTAAATATGATGCTTGAGTTGTTGGGTGGTCACTAAAGTGGTCACCAAGTGGTTGTCAACAATGGTTTTTAGGTGGTTGGGTTGTCAGGTTGGGGTGATCATCGAAGTAGTCATCGAGGTGATTGGGTTGGCTAGGGTGGTCGGGTCATTAAAGTGGTTACTAGGTGATCATCGATAATGGTTGCTAGGTGGTCAAATTTTTGGGGTGGTTGTCAACTATGGTTGTCGAGTTGTCGGAGTGATCTTCAACTATAGTTATGGGTTGTTGAGTAGTTGAAGTAGTTGTTAGATGGTCGTTGTCGGTGGTTCAGACCAGTCAGAGTCACGATGGTCGGGTCGCCGGTGTGGTCGTCGAAGTTTTCGTTATCGGTAGTGATCAGGCGGTCATCGGAGTTGTCATTAGAGTTAGCCGGATCGCCGGTGTGGTCGTCAGAATTGTTATCGAAGTTGGTCGGGTCGCCGGTGTGATTATCGAAGTTGTCATTGGAGTTGGTCGGGTGGCCGGTGTAATCGTCAGAGTTGTCATCGGAATTGGTCGAGTCACCGGAGTAGTCGTCGGAGTTATTGTCGAAGTTGTCATCGATGACTATTTTTAAAGAGTCAAGATATATAACGTCGGAATATAGTCAAATTCTTGTAGTGATCGGAGTTGTTGTCGGAGTGGTCGTCGAAAATAGAAAACGACAAATGGAAGTGGAAAACATGGTACAAAACCCATAGGGTTGCACTGTAGTAACCCATGAGGTTGTGTTTCAAAACCCTTGGTTTTGGAAACCCTTGTACCAAATATGGTTTTGGGTTTGGAACCCAAAACCATGGGCCAAACACCCGCCTACTATTCACGAAAAAAATTTGATTCGTGTCGTACTTTGTAACCATATAGAAGAGCATGTTAAAGTATTATCAACCGTATCTTATAGCTTAAACTTTTGGATTTAGTGGTTATTTAACATAAGATTAAAACAATATACTATCATTACTAGTTTAAATTTACTGTAATCCATCAACTGACAGTAAAATTGGTATGTTCTTTATTTGTTCTGTTTGCTATATCTCTCTCACTTTTGAATTACAAATACACATGATCATTATCTCATTGTTAGCTTCTTTGAAACTACTTAGATTGTTAGCAAAGTAAGTCAATATATAAATGGTGTTAATAAAGAATGGTGATATTAAGGATTAGTACTAATTGGCTTGTATTTTATATATGCAGCATCAAAACTACTATTGAGAGGTACAAGAAGGCTTGTTCTGATAGCTCAGCTACCAGCTCTGTCACTGAACTAAATACTCAAGTCAGCTTCTCTTTCTCCTAATTATAATTTTCACACTTTGGTTTTCAAGTGAAATGCCTTGGTAATCTTAGAAAGTTTTTAAGTTTTGTTTAGTTATTTTAAAATTTTCAAAAGTAACTTTAGGCATTCAATTAAGATTTCAGGGTGTGCTTAGAAGTACACCATCTAGTTTAAGTAATTTTATTTTTAAAAAATATTTTCAATAGAAATTATATTTTTAGTACATTTTTAAAACGTGCTTTAAATAACAATTTCCAACCACATATGGAGGTGAAAATTCGAACGGAGGGTGACACATATTCTATTAATTATTAATATAGTTTTTTTCTTACTATATATTTTGAAGAATTTAAATTTACCACTTTAATGCCATTTTTGGATGACCCATCTTTCTTTTTTTTCCTTCAAAAATAGTATTTAAATGTTTTGACCACCTAAAATCAATCCAGATAAGCTATTCTAACTACCAAATATTAAATTTTTTCAAAAGTGCTTATATATAGAAAAATGGATTTTATTTAAAAAATATTTATTTTTTCAATAGCTATTCCAAACACACTATAAATATCTCTAAGAAATTATCGATGTGCTATAAATTCACAAGTTAATAACAAATTAACTAGTTTCATAGTCCTACAAGTTTTCCCTGTGATTTTTTTTTTACCCAAATTTCTTGATATTTATGAAGCCTAACATGTTAATGTGATATGATATGGAAAAAAAATGAAGTATTATCAGCAAGAATCAGCAAAGCTGCGCCAACAAATACAAATGCTTCAGAATTCCAACAGGTTTTTATTATATGTGATTCTTCTTAGTACCAAATTCATATATATATACATTATCGGGCTAAATATATAATTTTATCTTTTAATATTTGTTTCATTTTTCAATTTCGTCCCTAATTTTTCAACCAATTTCTTGTTCTTGTTAAAGGTTAAAAGAATGATGATTTATACATTTTATGAGCTTAATGTTTATGGTTAGTATATCAAACCTTTAACTGAGTTTATTTTTTCTATAGTAGCAACATAAGCCATTTTTAGTTGAGAGATCGTTGAATATTTTTTTTACTTTACGAGTAAACATATTTATTTTATTAAATTTAAACATAACAACATTTACAACCTACTAAAGGTTAAAATATTATTTTCGTTTGAGTACTTTGAGACAAATTTCTATTTAAGAAAACACACATCACAGTGGATATCTTTCCGAAATCTATGAATGGAATAGCTAACAAATATTAAACTTTTTTTTTTTTTTAAAAAAGTTAGAGACTAATTTTTAAGATTTATTGAAAGTGCAAGACTTGAGAAGAACAAGTCCCTAAATATAGAAATCAAAATGGTATTTTAACCTAGAATATATTTGGACGATGAACAAATTTTAGTATTTCTTCATGACGATAAAGAATTTGTGTGACATCCGAGATAAGGAAGGGTACATGAATGAACCAAGTATATATCAGAATGAAAGAGAGCCTGAGGATATAAAAGTATGGTGCCCAAGGAAGAGGGGTACATGCAAAGTGACTATGAGGATATGAAAGTATAGTTGAGAAAGACTTAAAAGAATTGATAACTACTACCTATATCAACAAGGCACACCTTCCTTTTCGGTGGCTTAATCATAAGAACTCTACAGATAATCGTGCTTGGCTTGGAGCAATCCAACATCCTGAAAGGACCCGTGTTGATTTGTGGGATGAGAGTGTCTTCACTCTCAGACATAGATGATATAGTGGTGCAACCAACAATTTGGCTCTGAATATTTTACACATAAAGGATGAAATTGAAATTTATGGGACGAAATTAGAAAAAAAGGAGAGAAATATTGAAAAGAGAAATGATATATTTAGCCAAAATGATGATATTTAATTAAGCTGGCTTGAATATGCTACTCTCATTTTTTGAAGCAATCTTGTTAGGCACTTGATGGGGGACTCCTTGAGTGCTCTCACAGTGAAAGAACTGAAGCAGCTGGAGAATAGGCTTGAAAGAGGCATCACTAGAATCAGATCAAAGAAGGTCAATTTTCTTTTTTTTCTCAAACATTTTCCTTTTTTTTTTTTTTTTTTAAATATCAGTAGTTTGATAATTTATTTAACTTCATTAAATTTAAATTTGAATCTAAATAAATCAATACTTTTTTTTCATAATTGAAAATAGTTATTTTCTAGTCATGTATGAAAGGATCTTGTGGTTAATGTTTTCGAAAAGATTATCTCATACTTTTTTTTTTTTTTTTTTTGTTGAACAGCATGAAATGTTGCTAGCAGAAATTGAGTACCTGCAGAAAAGGGTAATCTCCATTTAAACTGTGACTGAGTAATTTTATTTAAGTTTTTAGATTCAGTGAATATGTGTTTTTAAAAACTGTTTTCAGATTTTATGATCCAAATAATAGAAATTCTGAAAACAACATTTTTATGTTTTTATTATATCTAGATTCTAAATTTGAAAATTTTAAATGTAGTATTATATTAAACAAAAGATAAAAATTTTAATAAATATATTCTAAACTCAATTTCTTTTAACTTAAAATATATATAATATAATATATTATAAATTATATAATATTACATTATAAAATAATAATTACACAAAATTTATAAAAAAACATGTTGATAAATTAATTAATAATGACTTATATTTAACCTAATTTTTAGTTTTGCAATTATAACTAATTTTATAATCTATAAATATATTATAGAACACACTTTATACAACGATTTAAAATGGAATCAAATTTTTGAATATGCTACTAAACATCTCTTTAAAAACATGAAATACAACCTTATTTTTATTAAATCTCTTGTCTTCAAATTTTTATTTTTAGATTGTCTACCAAAGGGGAGTTTTTTTTTCCCATATTTGCTAATATATATATATATATATATATTAACTTTACAGACTTGATTGATGCACTTTAATTATCCTATAGGAGATTGAGCTGGAGAATGAAAATGTGTGTATTAGAACCAAGGTACGTATGTTACACATTAAACATATATAATTATATTCCTCACCCTTTTGATGATATGAATCAACATTCATGTACCTATCAATCATTTTGATCCAATCAAAATGAAGTGCTTTTTAAAATAACATTTTTTAATACTTAAAACCCATTTTTTAAGCTGTCATATTCTTAATATATAATTAGGCAACAAGAAAAATCTTCTTGCTAGTGCTTGAGTGATATGAATGGTTATGAAATTATAGCCTCTCCCTGATTATAAATTGGAAGATCATGTTCATTTACACCTGATTTGATAACTATTTGATTTTCAGAAATAAAAAGCTAGCAAATAGTTATCAAATGGGCCATTAATTTTTGGCGGGGTTTCCTTGACCCTCACCTTAAGTTATCTTCGTTCCTTTTTATTTTATCTATATTATAGTCGTTTGTTTTTTTTTTTTATAAATAATAATAATAATGCATTCACACTCTTTTTTAAATCATTTTTTTGCTAGGTAGACGAACATTATGAAAGATTTTAAACATATTTCTAATTTGTTTGGAGGAGAATAATACAACGTATGGAGAAGGAAGATTTGAATAGGAGTTAAGAAATTTGAACCACAGATCTCGTAGTTGTTAACAGATTCAATATACGAGTTAAACTATACTCTCTTTGGCATGTTGATATATACTTTTTAGTTAGTTAAAAACAGATTATGTAATATTATAAATTCATAAAGACAATAAATTTTTGTGTTTGTTGTTTTTGTTTAGATAGCAGAAGTTGAGAGGCTTCAGCAAGCAAACATGGTGTCTGGACAAGAACTGAATGCAATTCAGGCATTGGCTTCTCGCAATTTCTTCTCTCCTAATATGATGGAAGGTGGATCTGTCACTTTCTCTCATCAAGACAAGAAGATGCTTCATCTTGGGTATTTCTCTCTCTCTCTACACTTTTTTTACCAAATTTATTAATTTTGTTACCATATATCATCTTCTCGTTCGGGTTAAAAAAAATACTTTTGATCGTTGAACTTTCATCAAAGTAATAATATAGTCCCTAAACTTTACTTTGTAACGACTTAATCTTAGTATTTTCAAATTGCAGTAGTTTAGGCCCCGCTTGATAACCATTTTGTTTTTGGTTTTTAGTTTTTAAAAGTTAAGCTTATTTTCACCTAATTTCTCTATAATAGAGTTCATCTCCCTTATGTAAGTAGTTGAACTCTTAGCCAAATTCTAAAAACAAAGTCAAGTTTTTGAAAGCTACTTTTTTTAGTTTTCAAAAGTTGACTTGGTTTTTGAAAACATATGTACAAAGTAGATAAGAAGATATATAAACTCATTGGTAGAAGTAGTATTTTTAGGTTTAAATTTAAAAAACTAATAACCAAAAACAAAATAGTTATCAAACGGGCCTTAATCTTTGTGCTTTACTATGTAACAATTTAGTCCATGTCCTTTAAGTTTCATGATGATTTAGTTTCTATCATGAGAATTAATATTGTTGAAAAACGAGACTATGTTGATTGATAAACTGACTAAGAATTAAATGTATTTATAAATTACAAAAACTAAGTTCTCGTTTGATAATCATTTGGTTTTTGGTTTTTGAAAACTATGCTTGTTTTTCCACAATTTTTCTCCATATTCTCTACAATGATTTCCATCCTTCTTCATGAACCATTTGAATTTCTAGTTAAATTTTAAAAAAACAGAAACAAGTTTTTGAAAATAACTTTTTTTAGTTTTCAAAACTTAGCATGGTTTTTGAAAACATAAAAAAAAGTAGATAAGAAAATATAGAAATTCATGGGTAGATATAGTACAACTTGTAGGCTTAATTTTAAAAAATCATGAAATTTTGATAGAGATTAAATTGTTACAAATTTGATTGTACATCAACTAAATTATTGCATAGGTAAGTTAAAAGACTAAAATTGGTTTTTAACCTTTCCTTTTTAACTTTCTAAAAGTTTTAATTTATTTTCAATCTTGCTTTTCAACTTATTAAACCAATTTTTTATCTGTGATTCTTAAAACATGTTAAGGTTATTGATTCAATTTGATAAAATTATAAAAAGGTAGGTTGAGATGGACTTGTTTAATTGAATTGGCAATTAACATTTTTTTTTTCTGATGCACAGGTGATGATTTGCAGCTGTTTTTGGAGACTATAATGATGGGACAAATGTTTGTTTTAATTAAAATTAGAAAATCATTGAGATTACAAAGAGATTAAAATAAAATATGCCCATCATTTTCTGAAGTAAAAAATTTAATTAATTTTACTTAATGATCAATGATCATGATGATCAATGTGTGTTATGTGATTTGCAGCTGTGTGTTTCAAATTATATATAATATATATTACATACATATGAATTTAATTAATGATACTAATGCTGATGATGTGTATTCTATGGATGATTTTTGTGCCTACGTGGACCAATAGGAATGCGAAACTTGGCAGCTTTTCAGATCTACTTTTCTCAAGTATTGTTCATACAATATATTTGTGTTTCTCTCTTCTTATTTTTTTTTCTTTTATGAAAAAAAATCAACATTTATTCCTGAATAGTTTGGGGATGAATAAATTGTTTGTCACTTTCAATCACTTAGTTTAGAATAAATATTGCAATTTTTATTTTTTAAAATAATATTTAGAGTTGACCTTTAGTTTTGAGAGATCTAAATTACTGATTCTTTTTAATTAAATCTTTTATATTGTTTTGCTAGAACTTGATTAGAATTTTTAGTCTAGGAGGGATTCAACTTGATCTCAAGAATGATTTAGTTAGATTGGAAATTAAGTGAATTTTGGAAGATTTTTACTTTTTTTTTCCTTTTAAAATTAGTGACTAAATGTTACATGAGTCGAATCAAAATTAGAAATCACAATAATTATCTAAACTTAAGGTCCAATAATTTGATAAAATCATTTCAAAAAAAAATAATAATAATTTGATGAAATTGATAGAGTAAAAAAAAAAATGCTTCTCTTAGTAAATTTAGAAGAAAAAATCGATTCTTTTAAAGGTATTTATCTTTCTTTTTCTAGAAAATGCCCTTCGCCCTATCTCAAAAATGTTTTTTAAAATATTATTTTTTTAAAATTCAACTATTTATCATCAAGAAGTCTAATCATTTCTTGATGAATTGTCTCCTTGATCCTATTAACACATTAAAATAAAGTATTATAATTACATTTTTTTTTACATTTATCATCAAGTATTTTTTACATGTTTTATTATTATATATATTTTATACCCGTCTTTGAACCACCACTTAAAGATGTCTCATTAGTACCACCAACTTACATACAATAATTACTTTGTTCCGAGGTTGAAAGCACCTACAAGAAAAAATGCATTACTTGACGCTTGTAACTTTTAATTACTTGACGTTTTTATGAAAAAATGTCAAGTAACATGCATTTTAAAAAATAAAACGTCAAGAAAAATGAAAAAAAGGCGGAAATTGATAGATTTTTTTTTGGATTTTTCACGTTAATAGAATACTTGACGTTTTAAAAAATGTCAAGGTATATTGTAATTAACTTTACCCTTTTTAAATAATTTAATTAAATAGGGCTAGGGCTTTCCAAATCCTCATCTCCCTCTCGTGCTCTCCCTCCCTCAACCTTCAGCCGTCATCCCCTAGTTTCCCATCTCTGACAACAATGACAATCAACGATGAGCTGCACACACAACCCCTCGGTGCTCTACTCTAACGACCTCCACCGAATTTCAACCACTCTGTTTTGAACTTCATGTTCGTTTCTTTTCTTCTAATCTATTAAAACACATATTTGCAAGTTTAGACTCTAACTTGGTTAGTTTAGATCTTCTTTGTACAATTTGATGATCCTTTATGCCTTCCCCAGGATTGTTCTCAACTCGAGCAATTAGACGAGAATTACATTTATAGATACCTTAGTTGGGAGTAGGTCCTAATCCTAATCTACGAACGCATTCTAAATACTGTTTGGTTTGTGTTGTGAGCATTCATTTTCAATATCATATTTTAAAATATAATGCCCTCATAAATGAAATTTATAACCATCCCGGTTCTTAAATAATAAGGATAAACACTATTTTCTATCTTTATCTTGGAGCGTAAATTAAACTTTGTCTAAAACAATAACAAAGTAAATAAGCAAGGAAAATAAATACTAAAGATATATACATAATTACGTCAACATATAATTTTGTCCATACACCTTTAAGATACCCCAAACTTCATCCTTACGTATCTTAAGCACCTTTCTCCAATCATCATAATTTAGGGGGTAAAACTTTGCAAGTCCTTCCCACTATTCTAAGAAATTGCCCAAAATAGTAAAACCAACCTTTATTAGGTTAGTTAGAATTGTTGAATTCAACTGTTGCCATGTACCTGCGACGCGGAGCGGCCGACGATATTTTAAAGGAGTCGCCACCAATCTTTTTTATGGTGTGATTGGGCACCAAAATAAAATAATTTTTTTATATAAAAAAAAAGAAAAAAAAAACAGTATGCGAAAAACCAGATTTGGATTCGGGAGTTGTTTGTGTATGGGGAAAGTGTTAGCACCCCACAACACCCGTTTAAAAAAAACGGTGGTCAAATTTAATCTTGAATTTGCAAAAAAAAGGTTTAAGGAAAAAAATTATTTAGTTAAAGAAAAGATTTTTTTAAACAATGTCTTATTTTACCCCTCATTACTCCAATATTTGGAGTCATGATCCCATATAATAAGTGGATGAAAATCCATTAATTTGGCTATATTAAAATTATTTCCAAGATTTTGGAAATAACATCACCTCAAGAAGATGGGAAAAATTCACAATTTCCTCAAATCCATCATAGGATAACCTTCATAAAAGAAAGTTTTTTTTTTTTACAAAAAAGTTTAATTAAATTCATTTTTTCTTGGGATCAAAATCTCGGACTCCCAAAGATAATGATCCCTCACCTCAAGAATTCTAGAAAATCGGACTCTCAAATATTTCTAGATTCCGTCGTAAGAATTTTTTAGAAATAAAGACGATTATAAAAATTTGAAGATAACATTTTTTAGTTAAAAGACTTTATAAACTCAAGATAAACAAGTAATGTTAAAAGTTTGAAAAATAAAGTTTGAAACAATGAGCTATAACTAAAATAGAATTAAATTTGAATAACGGAATATAAGAATACGAATTAAAAGCAAATCACATTTAAGATAACAAATTGGTTAAGTAAATAAATATACTAATGAATTTACAAAAAAAAGGAAAAACATATTGAAATCGATCTTGGACTTCTAAAGAATCAATTTCTCTCCTCCGGAAAACTAGAAAATCGGACTCCCAAATATTTCTAGATTCCGTCGTCGGTATTTTTTTAATAAACGGTATATATTAAAAGATTACAAATCATGTATTAATTAGGAAGCTTATATCAACACTTCAACTATAATGAATAAGAAAAAAAAATTGTATTTTTTAAACACACAAACATAACAAAAAAAAATACAATAAGAATAACACTAATGATAATAATATATTTTTCTTGAACTAATTTGGATACTTTACAAAAACTAAACAATTAAATAACATGAGACAGAAAGAGAAAAAAAATAATAAATAAAAAAAAATAAAACGTCTAACAAAGTTTAAAAAAAAAAAAAATTTGAAAACTGACGTTCGTCAGTGGCACTGCCACTGACGCAAAAGAAGGCCGCCCATCAGTCATTTCATTTATATATATATATGTAATATTAATAATAATAATAACATAATAAAATTTAATAAGAATATAATATAATATATATATATAAATATTAATTTTCTTTTAAAAAATAATAAATAAATAAATTAAAAAAAATGGGCGGCAGTTGCTTTTCTTTTCATTTTGTATATAATATAATATTAATAATAATATAATGTAATTTAAATAAGAATAATAATAATATATATATAAGTATTGTTTTCTTTTCTTTTAAAATAATAATAATAATAATAATAATAATAATAAAATAATAATAATAATAATTAAAAAAAAAGAAAGATGGGCGACAGCCGCCCATCACATGATTTTTTTTAAAAATAATAATAATAATAATAATAATTATAATAATACTTCTAAAACAAACAAATCTCAACCAAACTTTTTCTCTTTCATCATTTTTTTCTCTCAAACCCTAATCCCACCTTCCTCTTTCCTTTTCTTCACTCTTTTCTCTTCTGTCCTACTCTCTTTTCTTTCTTTCTCACACACCTTCAACAAAATTTTCATTTTTTTCTTTCTTTCTCAAACCAAAATCTCACTTTTCTCTTTGTTTTCCTTCTCTGTTCTTTTTATCCAAAGATACTACACAGAAGCAAGGACTCTCCCACGAAAATATGCTATTTACTTTTTTTTTTTAATTTTTTTTTACAACATGTTGCTTCTGTTTTTTTAGTTTGCGCGTTTTTTTTTTATTTTTATTACTTTTACTAAGATGCTTCGATTCTTTTTTTTAGTTCAAACACTCTCCTCTTTTAGGCTCATTTTTTACTTCTAGCAAAAGAAAAGAGATCTAGGAACAAAAGAAAAAACACGGAGAGAATAATACTAGTAAATAAAAAAAGTAGCATATATATATATATAAAAAAAAGTGTGATACTAGTAGCAAATCAAGAACACCGTAATAAGACGTAGGATAAGAACACCAACACAAAGATATAGATTAGTGTAGAAAAAGAAAAAAAAATAATAATAACAATAACAAAAAAGAAAACCCCCTTGCTCAACTATATGTGATGACCACTGTCTTATGTATTCTAGATGAATCTATTCTCAAAGAAAACTAATAAGTTAACAAATAAATTATAAAACTAAAATATATTTTTAAATAAAATTTAAAACAAACATTAGCTTTTACATCAAAATCACCATTATCGATTAAGTTAACTTCAATATCAACATTTAGTTTTGCTAGGATGATTAGTGTTGTTGCCAAAATTCGAACAAGATAACACAACTAAACCTTCACGTGACAACCACTGTGAATTTGTTTGAAGAGGGGAAGTACGTGGCAAAAAGTATGGTGCTTGCCACACATGCTCCAATGTTTAAGTCAGAGAGTGTTTAGATTAGTTTAGTAAGAGTTTCTAGAATGAGGAAAAAGTTACCTTTCCCTCGATAAGAGGAATATTTATTGGACCTTTCTAGGGTGTCGACCATAATCCATCACAAAGTAGGAAAAGGAGAAGGTCATCTTTGGATTCGGATTAAGGCCCAAAAGAGAAAAGAGACGGACTAAACTCGTGAAGAAGTCAACCTCTGCCTGGGTCGAGGCTGACAAGCTGCTGGGCCGAGGTCGACCTTGGCCAGGCTGAGGCCGACCATGGGTCGGGCTTTCGAGCCGATCTTCACCTCTTTCATAATCTGGAGGCCCGATCTCTTCTGCCTTGTAACCCAGTTTGGTATGCTTTTGCATGTTTTGGGTCCTTATTTGTATACTTCTTATTCCGTTTTCTCTACATTCCAAATTTATCCTTATTACCCTTGGAATTGCCTGACCAACCTACGTACGGTGTAAGATTCTCCTCTAGATTCATGGTGTTCGACCACTTTCCTGAAGAAAAATTTAAGGCTTCAAGATAGTCCTTGGATTATCCTGGGATTACTCGATCACTGATCCTAGTCTTCCCATAGTGTAAGATTTTCCTCTGGATTTATGGTGTTCGACCACTTTCCTAGAGAAAATTTTAAGGCTCCAAGATAGTCCTTGGATTATATCGAGACCAGTTCAATTTCATTCTGAATAACTACATCCCTGATAAAATGAAATTTAACATCGATATGTTTAGATCGCTCATGATGAGATGGATTCTTCGCAAGATGTATAGCACTCTAGCTATCACAACGGATGATAGGAATAAACTCCTGGGATAACAACTCACCAACAATACGCTTTAACCATATTGCTTCTTTAACTACTTCTCCCATAGAAATATACTCTGATTCAGTAGTTGATAAAGCAACTACTGGCTGTAAAGAAACCTTCCAACTGACCACATTACCGTACATTCGAAAAATGTGCCCAGACAAAGATCTTCTTTTATCAAGATCTACAGCATAATCTACATCTGCGAAGCCTTCTAGCAATGTTGACTTATCACACCTGTTCCCAAAGCACAGTGAAACATTTGAAGTACCTTTCAAATACCGAAGCACCCACTTAACTGCGTTCCAATGTTTCTTCCCAGGATTTGACATAAACCTACTTATCATGCTCATTGAGTAACCCAAGTCAGGCCTAGTACAAATCATGAGATACATTATGCTCCCAGCAACATTACAATAAGGAATGTTTGACATCTCTAACCTTTCTTGATCACTAGTAGGACACTGAGACGAAGAAAGTCTAAAATGAGATGCTAAGGGTGTCGCAACTGCCTTACAATCAGACATGTTGTACCTGTCAAGCAGTTTATACACATAACTCTCCTGCGAAATGGTTAACAAACCTTTCTCCCCATCTCTTTTAACATCCATGCCTAAGATTCTTTTCAATGCCCCTAAATCTTTCATTTCAAATTCACCACTCAACTGTCTCTTGAGTTCACAGATTTCAGCATAATCCTTAGACACTAATATCATATCATCTACATAGAGTAGTAGATAAATATAAATACCTTTCCGAGATAGTTTCCAATACACGCATGCATCATAAGAGCTCCTGTGAAACCCCTGCTTCAGGATGAAAGTTTCAAACCGAATATACCATTGTCTTGGCGACTGCTTCAGTCCATAAATGGACTTGTGAAGGTGACAAACCATATCTTCTTTTCCCTTCACCTCATAGCCCTTAGGTTGAGCCATGTAAATTACCTCCTCTAATTCCCAATGAAGGAATGCTGTGGTGACATCCATCTGTTCAAGAATCATATCAAAATGAACAACAATAGATAAAATTAATCTAATGCCTCACCACTGAAGAGAAAACCTCATGAAAATCAACTCCCTCCTTCTGAGTGAAACCCTTGGCCACTAGCCTAACTTTATACCTAGGCTTGTTGTCACCCCTGAACCTGGCTTGATTTTGTAAATCCACTTTGATTGAATGAGTTTCTGTTTAGGAGGCCTTGGAACCAATGACCACGTCTGATTCTTACGCAAAGAGAACAATTCTTCTTCCATTGCTACTTTCCATTGTTCCTTCAAATCAGATACAATAGCCTCTTCATATGTAATAGGCTCTGCCTCAACACTATCAGATGCACAATTAAAAGCAAAAGCTACAAGGTCAAGAAACCATACCGTAGGTGCACCTCCTCACTCTCTGAGATCTATCACGTGCAAGCTGATAATCCTGTAAGTCATGGTTACTTGAACTTTCCTCTGTGAAAGCTCCCTCATCAATCAAAATCCTTTCCTGTTGAGACCGTTCCCCATCAAATTCAGAACTCTGTGAAGACTCTCTTTGCGGAACCAGAGAAAACTCATCACTAGATTCACCTGAACTACTTGACGGACGTGTTTCTGAATCAATCTTGACTTCTGTTTCAACATTCTCAACTGACTTTTGTTCTAGCTGGCTCTTAGTACAAAATGACACTTCTTCTTCATTAAAAGTTTCATCTCTGCTGATAATACATTTATTCCTACCTTCTTCCAAGCACCAAAATTTATATCCTTTGACACCTGGAGGATAGGCCAGAAACATACACTTCAATGCCCTGTTATTCAACTTTCCTTCCTTGACATGAGCATAAGCTGAACAACCAAATACCTTGAGATGATCAAGGCTTGGAGCTTCTCCTTTCCATACCTCCTGAGGAGTCTTAAAGTCTATGGCGGAAGACGGAGTTCTGTTAATCAAGTAACAGGCAGTTTGAGCAGCTTCTCCCCAAAACTTCAAAGGTAACGAAGCATTAGACAAGGGACATCTGGTACGCTCCATTATTGTTCTGTTGAACCTCTCAGCCAAACCATTATGCTGTGGAGTGTAAGTTATAGTAAAATGTATCGTGATCCCCTCAGATTTGCAAAGTTTGTTGAAATTTTTGATTTACAAACTCTAAGCCATTATCAGTCCTCAAATACTTTACATTTCTACCTGTTTGGTTCTCAGTCTGCTTCTTCCATTTAAGGAATTTCTCAAAAGCTTCATCCTTTTGTTTTAGTAGATAAATCCACACTTTCCTTGAAAAATCATCAATGATAGACATGAAGTACCTTGAACCTCCCATATTAGGTACTTTAGTAGGACCCCACAAATCTGAGTGTACATAATCTAGTATGCCTTTAGTTGTATGCTTCCCTTTTCCAAACTTCATCCTGGTAGACTTTCCCATTATGCAATGATCACAAAATGGAAGTTCAATATCTTTAACTCCTCCAAGTAAGCTTTGTTGTGAAAGAACCTGTAACCCTCTTTCACTCACATGAACCAACCTCCTATACCATAACATAGCCATATTTGTTCCTTTACTGGATGCAACTGCAACGTTTCCTGTAATAGTAGAACCTTCCAACACATGCAAACCATTCCTCAAGATACCTTTCAATTTAACAAAGGACCCTTTGGAAACTTTCAGAACTCCATTCACAGATTTATATGAATAACCTGATCTATCTAATTCACCTAAAGAGATTAGATTTCGTTTGAGTTCTGGAATATACCTTACATTTGTAAGCACTCTGATCAACCCATCATGTGTTGCAAGCCGAATTGACCCTATTCCTCTTATATTACAGACACCATTATCACCCAACAAAACTTTTTCCCCACTGACTTCCTGAAAATCGATCAGATAGTCCCGCATGGGAGTCATGTGAAATGTGCACCTAGAATCCATGATCCATTCCTCTTGAAAATCCCTACTGGACACCATCAAGACCTCTGTTGAATCATACCCATCTGTTATATTGACTGCACTCGATTCACCCTTCTTCTCATGAGAAGTTTCTTTGTTCTTGTTCAAAGGACAATTTTTCTTAAAATGTCCCTTCTTACGACACAAGTAACACTTTTTGCCTTTTCCCTTAGACTTAGACCTGCTTCTAGATTTCTTTCCTTTCCAAGTCTTCTTTTCAGTTCTCCCCCTGGCCATAAGTAACTCTCATTCCCTGTATTCTTTCTTAATTTCGAGATTTCTCGTTTTCAAAGCATCCACCATAATGTCCATGGTCAGAGAATCACTACCATATTTTATGGTTGTTTTAACTTCTCGAAATGTATCCGACAAAGAATTCAAAAGAATGACTGCTTGATTCTCATCTAACATCTTCTCATCGATGTTATTGAGATCAACCACAATCTTTCAAAAATCATCTAAGTTCTCTTCTAAGCTTTTATTCTGATCCATCTTATATCCAAAAAATTTCTCTTTTAGATACAATTTATTTGGCAAAGACTTGGTCAAATAAAGACTGTCTAATTTCTTCCACAACTCTATCGTGATAGTTGCCCTCATCCACTTGCCTAAGCACTCCATCTGACAGATAGAGTAAAATTGTCGAATAGACAATTTCATCCATTTCCTTTCGTTCATTTTCTAAGAGTGTAGCCGGAAGGTCCTTCTCGTCACACAAGATTTTAGCTACCCTTTTCTGAAGCAAAAGAGCTTTAATCTTCTTTCTCCATAATCCGAAATCACCCTTCCCATCAAATCAAGCAACCTCAAATCGAGTCGACATCGAAGCCATTAACCTCACAAAGAATATCCTGAAACGTAGAAAATTCAACGAAACACAAAACCACAACCCTCCAAACTTTGGATCGAATAGAGCTCTGATACCACTTGTTGTAAAAAATATATATGCCACAAGGAACTCAGATATGCCCAAATCAGAACGCAAAATTTCAGCAAGCAAAAGAAAAATAATTGATATAGTGGTTCGACCTTTCGGTCTACATCCACTTTGAGAACCAGCTTGAAAGGATTTTATTAAACAGCAAATAAGTCACAAAATACAGTTACAAATGCAGCAACCAATCCAAACGACTTATGGATTGAAATGGATAGATAAAATGATCGATCTGCGCTCCTTATCGAATACCACTGACTAAACAACCTTCGATAAGACCAGAGAGATAATACGCACGACGTTTTCAACCCCTATACTGAGACCACGTCTGAATACGAACCACACTGAATTAACCCACAGAAACAAGAGCCTTGTCGAACCCACATCGATGTTCCTTTTCGATGCAGAGACCAAACCCATGCGAATCGACCTCACCGTACCTCTGGCGGCGAGAACCTCGCCGGAACCCACGCCAGCCTCTCTAGCCTACGAGTTAACCCACTGAAGCCGAGAACCTCGCCGGAAACCAAAGAAAAATGGCAGACTCCGATTTCTCTCTCCCTGTGGCACGCTCTCTCTCTACTGTGTATTTTCGGTCGTCTCTCTCACTTCCTCTCTCTACTTTTTCGTGTGTCTTGTGCGGCAAGCTTTCTTTTCATTTCTTTTTAGGCAAGTCAAGCAAACCTAACAAATTTTACTTATTTACAAAAAAACCATGGAGTGTAAAAGACTTAAATGCCCTCCAAATTAAATCCCATGTGTGAAAAAAAGATTCCTTGTCACTCTTTCTCACACTAGTCTTCCTTGAGATTGAAGATCCTGCTCCTAAGGGTGGGTTGACCTATTAGATTATATGGGGTTCCATCTCAAAACCAATTGGCAATGGGAGGAGTAACCCACATATCATATATATTGTGAGGTTTCTCTCCATTTTTTCAATGTGGGATCCTCAACATGACCTTCGTAGTCTACTTTGCTTTGTTGAAGGAAATCATTGAAATCAAAAGAAAAAAGGAAAATTCAACCTAGATTCTACAGTAAACTTTTACTCTTCTAAAAAATAATTCTTTTTACACGTAGATGAAGAAAATTAACAAGGAAACATAATTGAAATATGAGCAAGGAATGAAATTAAACTCACAAAAGTTAATCATAAATGTCTTAAAAGCTCTTCATTTGAAAATACCTAGATATGAATTTAACTTAAACAGTAGCCGTTGCTGAAGTAAAAGACAATACATAAGCTAAATAAAGAATTCTAAAATAAAACTAACACTGCTTGCTGAAATGAAATTACACGAAATCGCAAGGAAAATCCCTCGGTCTCGAATCAATCGAACAAAGATTGCTCATTACAAAAACCAAGTTTCATTATAGTCGGATTGATAGAGGAGTAGAGAATTCTCGAATAAACAAAAAAACAGAGAAACATAAAAGAAAAATCCCAGAAAAAAACGCTAGTGTCTTCGTAAACAAAACATCCAAAATTGAACGGCAAAATTCCCCTTGAAAACGGCGTCCCATTTTTCTTCAAAGTTAAATAGAGAGAACTTCCTAGGGTTTCTTCTTGGGTCCTTAGCAATTACAACTCACCCTCATGATTTATTCCTATCCAAATTCTTTAGAGTTTGTTTGGTATGTAATCCAGATTCTATTTTATGTTTTCAGATTCACTAATTAAATTTAGTGAATATGTGTTTGGCAGATGTGTTTTTTAAAATTGTTTTCGGATTCTGTGATCCAAATCGTAGAAGTTTTGAAAATCATTATATCTAGATTCTAAATTTAAAATTTTAAAGTGCAGAATTATATTAAACAAAAATAAAAATTTAATAAATACAATATTTCATGTTATAAACCAATTTATTTTTTTAAATTAAAATATGTATAATATAATATATTTATAAATTATATTATATTATATTATAAAATCATAATTTTATAAAATTTATAAAAATCATGTTCATAAATTAATTAAAAATAACTTATATTCAATCTAATAATTAGTTTTGCAACTACAACTAATTTTATGATCTAAAATAGGTTATAGAACACACTTTAAATGGTTTTGAATGAAATCAAATTTCTAAATCTGTTACCAAACACATTTATGAAAACATGAAATACAACCCTGTTTTCATTGAATCCCTTTTTTCAAATTTATGTTTTCAGATTGCTTACCAAACAGACCCTTAATTTGCCTAATTTTTCGGATATGTTGGAAATGCAATTACTATCCAATTGCATGACACTTTCATTTTGTCCAAATTAAATCTACAACAAAAAATCAGTTAAGTGAGAAAATCTCTTCGACTTTTGCTTTTTTTCCCTTCAATTTCTTCAATTGGATCTTTTAACACTCATGTGAGTAACACAACTTATTTCAAATTCCTACTAATAATATTGAAGAAAACACAAGTTATACTAAGTTTAAAAGCCAAATAATGATTTTGACACTCAATTGTTGAGATTTATGCCATAAAACATCATAATTAATAATTTATTTAATGATTAATAATGATTTTGATTTATTTGTAGTATAATATTATTCATAATATGAAAAATCTAAGGTTATTAGTGTAATTTTGAATAGTATGTGGTTGACATATGAGAAAATTATGTTTTCAAGAAATAATTATAGTTATGGATAAGGTTGGGTGTCATATTGTGGATAATATTGATATGACCCACTTTGTAATAGTGACAAATGATTTGATCCAAATTATTCATCTTAGACAATAATGAGTTTGTATAAGACTAGACTATGAAATATGTAATTTTTTTTTTATAAATTCATTAGTTGAGAAGATTAATATGTAATTAGGATGATCATATGCAATTCGAGTCCTTTGATATGGATGAGTGAGATTGGCATTGATAGCTGATTGAATTGACCTATCATTTTGGAGACTTGACCAAATAAGGGAGCTAGAAAACTAATCTCACAAGATGAAATTTACTCATTTCTTATGGGGTAAGTAAATAAGTGCTCATTTCAGGACTTAAAGAATGAGACCCCACCCTCTCTATAGCCCAAGAGGAACTTAGTTTATGGTTGTTTCATAAACAAATTGTTCATTAGAGGATCAATTATCCTGCGTGTTTCAGTTCCGCTATTTTAATCATCAACTTTCTTTGGGGTCATTTTAGACATTTCTAATGTTTTCTTAAGAGAGATAAAACTCATTGTAGATAAAGAATGAGGAGAAAGCAAACACAATTTTCTAAAACGAAAAATAAAAAAGTAATAGTAATCAAATAGAGTCTTAGAAATTGAACAAGACAATATGGTTGGATATTTCATTTTAACTTTAAGGTATTTTCATTCAATTCGAGTTTGTTCACATCTCTAGTTGTTTTCTACACCACAAACATTTAAATATGACCACTTATATAACAAAAATGTAAAATCTAGTATTCTTTTCCCTTATTGTGGATACCCAAGCCACCACAAATCTATATCCAAAATATGAAATGAAGTACAGAACATAACCCTAATTTTTGTATATAGCTCTCAATCTTGTAACACTCTCTTAGAGACGAAGCTATGAGCCCTTTACTATCCAAATGAGAAACTTTCCCACCCAAATGAGGAAGGGAATTACAATACAACAAAGAACAACCACTCCAATCATTACTAACCAAATAAAAAATGCTATTTTATATGTTACTTTTAAGGCATAAGAATTTCGATATGAGACATTTAAGATCCATACCCCTAATAAGTAACTAAATGATAAGGATGCAACGGCAACACACATGGTTATAGTTAACAACCATGCACAAATCCTATTTTTTAGAAGCAATCGACCTATAATAAACATAATCACACATATTGATGAAAAAAATGAGATAGAATTTGTAATCAAGTAAGCGGTGTAGCCATATCCTTGGTCTGAAGTTGGGTACGCCATCACTGCAGTTCCAGCTATGAAAGTTTTCAAATTATTGTTATTATAAAATGAACGATGGATAGTGATATTAGAAGTAAAAGGAATATCTTCTTGCCAAACGCCACCAGGAGGGTCGATTGCACCTTGAAAACTCACTGTTGCAATCACTGTTGCCACCAACATCATTGTACCTTGCACTTCTTGAAGCCAATCACCTTTGTATTTAAGATGCTTCTTCAATGAATCTATCATCAACTTTTTAGGTGATGGTGATGTCGATGACCCTTCATTACATTGTTGTCCTAGACATGAGACATCTTCATTTAAGGTAGCACAGACACAATTATTCATCGTGTTTGTTCCAATTTGTACTCCTGGTATAGATAGTAAGTATCGTATTATCTGCACAATTTGAATACAAAATCATTATTGTTAGATTAGTATGATATAATTAAATTTGTCTCAAACTATCCGTTTAAATTTTTGGTTTGATTAGTGATTTAAGATGATACCAGAATAGGAGATCCTTGGCTAAGCTTTAAGAATTATATTTGGACTTGCCAACAAAAGTAATTACGTAAAAACAAACCTCAATTCGTCTTAACATAAGAGATAAATCCAAAATAGTGTTTTCGTTGTTATCAGCTGTGTTTAGAAACCCTTCACCATTGTGGATCTTTAGTGTTTTGGTCAACAACTTAATGGCCTCCAAATGATTATTTTTTACACAAAAATGAAGAATAGTTTGACCATTTGGAAGCTTCATCCAAATAGATTGTGGTCTTGCATTGATCAACTCTTGTATGATCTCAATTTGACCATTAATCACTGCATGGTGGAGAGGAAGAAACCCTTTCAAATCACGAACCATGCAAGTACTTGTGTTCTTCTCTAACAAAGCTTGAACAATCGCAATCTCTCCATTTGAAGAAGCTAAGTGGAGAGGTGTCCATTGTAGAGCATCAACTTCACTAACAAGTTCTGGCTTAAGATCTAAAAGAAATTGAGTGAATTCAAGGTGGCCATGTAAAACTGACACATGCAATGGACTCACCATGTTGGAAGAGGAGATTAGAAGCTTTTGAATGAGATTTGGGTCATCTTGAATCAATGTCTTCAAGCTTTGAATGGACCCAATCTTTGATGCTTCATACAACTTTCTTCTATTTTCTTCTTCAGTGGACAAGGCTATTCTAATTTCCTTGTCTTCTCCATTTGAAAAATTGAAAGATTGTGTGAGCTCTTGATGAAGTTCCTCCATGGATTTTCTAACTTACCTCCAAAACGGGGTTTTCAAAGATAATTTATAAGCCAAAATTACAAAACCTTCATATGTGTTTTTTTTTTTTTTTTAATTTATTATTTTTTTGTGGAATTTTAAGTTTAATTTATGTTCAACCCTTTGACTGCCAAATCCAAGTTGATATTTTCAGTTTTTAAAAATAGTCTTCTTTTTTTTTTTTTTTTTGGAATTGTAAGTGTAATACATGTTTAACTCGCCAATTACCAAATCAAAGTTGGCATTTTGAATATTTTAGATATTCCACTTTATGAAGAAAAAAAATTCATATTTATTCCCTTTTTACTTGAGGTGTCTCTAAAATTCCATCCATCTTAGGTTTCGTTTGGAATTGTTGTAACTTTTAAAATAATTGCTGGAAATAGTGCTTTTAGAAAAATAAGTTATGATACAAACCAAATCAGTGTTTGGTGAATGTTAATTTTAAAGAAAAGCAGGTTGAAACTTTTGATGAATTCAATAAAAATTATTATGGTTTAACTACAATGCTACATATTATTTTAACTATTTTTATATTGGATATAAAATATCAAACTTAGTATAAAATAATTATTTAAAAATATAAATAATTTAAATTGCATGTAGCTTTGTTTCTAAATTATTTGATAATAATATAGGAAAAATAATTGTTACAAAAAATTAAATCAATCAAAATTTTGTTAATATAGGAGAATAGGCGTAAAAAATGAAAGGATAGATTTGGAATTTCTTAAATTTAGTTAGAGAAGATAGCAAATTTTTTGAAAAACTAAATTAAAAAGCTAGTATGAACTTGATCTTGAGAGTACAAAGTAAATTGAGAAGTAATTTTAAATAAATTTTAAAATAATCAGATTTACCAAACCACCCAAACGATTAAGATTCTTCCCCATTCGCTTTTTCTTCCCGTTAACGCAATCCCAAATGGGACCTCACTTAAATGGATGGCAAGCAAAAAAAAAAAAAAAAAAAACTAATTTATAATTCATGCAAAAGAAGTATATCTTTAATTAGTTTATTTTTTATTGGAAATACTATAGTTATTTCTCATCGATTATGATAAAAAAAAAAAGTATTATATATTATAAGCAAGGACAATGTCTTTTACTTAAAAATGTGGAGAAATGTTTTAAATGTTACTAGGATAATGTTGATACCAAAATCTAACTAGGAAAAATTTCATCTGACCTTCACGTTCTTCAATGGTAAAGTTTATAATTTGTGGGAAAGACGTGACCTATAAATAGAAAGAGTTTTGTATTGGTATCATAATGACGTATTTATAGAATCTTCAAGTTAGAAAGTAAGAAAAGTATAGCCAACTAGAGTTTAGAGAATGAAATTGACGTTGAAGTTGAACTCTGCTTGAATCATAATGATGTATTTATAGAATCTTTGACCTAGGTTTCCTATATTCCTTTTAAAATAAGGATTCAAAGTAGTTCTCCATCTATCTCAGAATTAGATTTAAAAAGATTAATCTAAGCCTGCAAGATTCCCCGTGAGCCTATTTCTCCTCTTGTTCTTATCATCTTAATTTTCATCTAGTTTTGAGATATTTGATTAAATTTTACCCATAACGTTAGCTTTCACTTCTCTAGTTTGGCACCGTGACTTAACTTTTCTTGGGCGGGGCGTTCAGAGCCCAATTTGAGAGTCCAATTCATGTGAATTTGTCATCGAGGAAATGTACTTAGCCCAACATAAGGTGATCCCCGTATTTTCTTAGGCTTTTAAATTTGTCTTGGAATGACCTATCAAGCCTATTGGGCTAATGTTTGACTTTCGTAACATTAAAATTAGAAAAACCTCCAAGGTAGGCCTTAGATTTACTTTTGGAATGACCATCAAACCCATTGACTGGTTTTTTTTCCTTTTCAAGGATTATTTTTCGTATCTCGTCTGATGTAACAAAATTGTGGTTTTTCAAAAGGGAAGTTGTGACCAATGTCTAAAATATATAGTCTATAATGAAAAATGTCCAAAAAGGTTTCATATTGCAATTTTGTCTATCTATTTTTCAAGAAGGTCAAACCTAACTCATCCTAGCTAAATCTTTTCCAACCGATTTTCCCTAATATTCGACTCCCCATTTTTGGCAGCTCCCACCGATTTTTTTTTTTTTGTTGAATGTGTTGTAGGTTCTCTCTCATGGAGGTTGCACGAAGGCAGATTCTATCTCATTGATGGTTTTCGATAGGGCAAGGGGAGATGATAAAGAATTTTGTTGGAAGAGTTCATAGAGACCAAAGAAAGATGAAACAATATTGAAGATCGAAAAAAATACAAAAGTTTCAAATAAAATGGTTGTCGGGGAAGATGAAGACCATTTTTCGTCATTTTTTTTTAATTTTCTGAGATCTAGCAGTTCGCATATAAAAATTGTTCTTGGGTAAATGGAAGGAAAAGAAACCCATAAAAGAACTCTGAAAACAAGCTGCAGAATAAAAGTCATTGAACACATTCGATTTTCGAAGGTAAAAACGAAAGTAGATAGAAATGTATACATCAGATGAGACAAGACTAAAAAAAATAGTAAGCAACAGGAAATACCAACCGGAGAATTCTTTGTATATATCGTGTATCGTCCCCTAAAGAAGAAGTTGTAGGAATGAAAATTGAACAAATACATTCAAATTCTAAAAGCAAAAATGACAGTAGATAAAAATATATTACCTCAAAATTGACATTTGTGTTGTAGATACTTAATATACACAGGGACGAGGCAAACTAGAGAATCCAGGAAACAAGAGGAAATGTCAACAAGAGAGATCATTGTTTATATTATGGGTCATCGAGAGGAACCATGAAATAAAAATAAATACATAATAGTTCAATAATATAAACAACATGGGAGCGTTGTAGATACTAATATACACATGAACAAGCAAGCCTAGAAAAACCAGGAAACAAGAGAAAATACCAATAAAAGAGGTCCTTGTGTATACCATGATCAAAATACCAATAACAGAGGTCATTACATATACCGTGGATCGTCAAGAGGAACCGGTAAATAAAAGAAAATACCTAATGGTCCAACAAGAAGCTACGTTATAAACAACAGGAATCATGAGGTTTAGGTGGAGTGTATACCGACATGTATGTGGTATCGATTTTTATATTAAGTTTAATTTTTACTCGCTTAATAAGGACCTAATGGACAATTCAAATTCATTCCAAAACTTTATACCCATTCCATACTGAGCCAACCGAGCGACCTAATGGACCTACATATTATGAGCT
This sequence comes from Trichosanthes cucumerina, assembly GCA_036507285.1. Lineage (NCBI taxonomy): Eukaryota > Viridiplantae > Streptophyta > Magnoliopsida > Cucurbitales > Cucurbitaceae > Trichosanthes > Trichosanthes cucumerina. The sequence continues at coordinate 64,534,225 of CM071844.1, forward strand.
CCAATGATACGAGATTAACTGATCAAACTCTTTGATCCCGCTAAACAACATTCATTAACTACAAGTCACTCCACTATAGCCTCGTAGCTGCACTCTTCTCACTATAGGACAAGTTGTGTCTATCGATATAACTAATACCCGTGAGTCAACCCTTCATAGGTCGTTCGTAGTCACAGCTGGGTCAAATTATCGTTTTACCCATGTGACTACCTCTTGCACCTTAAGTACCACTGATCCTCTAATGAACAACATGTTTATGGTACTACCATAAATAACGTCCCTCTCGGGTCAATGAGAGGGTGGAAACCCATTGTTCAAAATCTGGATTCAATCCTTAAGGGAACAACCTATCTAAATTTCCTAGCTCGGGAACGAGTGAATTCCTTCTTGCGAAGTTAAGTTCCCAGCTACCTACGAGGTTCTGTCCTAAAGAAGGCAGGCTTATTGAGTCGGTAACTCTATCACTCTCACCCGTACTAGTCAAAGAACAGACCCTCGCAGACATGAGTTTGTAACCCGCTCAGGATTAAGGTCGAGTCACTAATGGTCATCTACGAGTTATTATGCTTAATCTGTCAATGGTGTTACTACAGTAGTCTAATAATTCATGGTCCGGTCTTGTACAATCTCAGTGCACAGGATGCCCCCACTCGCTTGTCAACCACATGAACAAGTTGGATCGCCTCGTTTGTATCAAATACAAAGTGGGTCGCATCCATAGTGTTACCAGGATGAGGTTCCCAACCTTATCCATGTACTATAGACCATTTGGGCCATTTACTTGAACGTGATCCTACCTGTGTGCCCACTACACACCGCTCAAGATCTCATATACATGACCTTAGAGCTTAGCTTATTGGATCTAAGTTTTAGTTACAAGAATACAAGATTTGAGCGAAAATAACATTTTATTTACATCCATCAAATGTATACAAACTACACGAGTTTAGGACATACACTCCAAGATTGTGTAGATTTGGAGCAAACAGAAAAATGAAAGAGAAAATGCAGTTGCATTTTTACTTGCAGGGCAGAAGAATAACAAGTCTGAATGCAGGATAAAATACAACTGCATTTCTAGATTTTTGAGAAAACACCACAAATTTTGGGAATCACGGGATTTGACCAAATCTTGCTCATTTTTGAAAAATATACAATCCCAAATCATGCCTAAATGATAACCCATCAATTGAGGATGATTTACAAATGATTATCCATAGATTGAGGGTGATTTATACATAGAACTCCTAGTTTATCACCTATAAAAAGAGATGAAATGAGGCACAAAAGGGAGAGGACGTTTTTCTGGGGTTTCTTCCAAGTTGCGCAACGACAGTTTTCTTTCTTATTCTTTATTTTTCCAGCATGTTTTCTTCATCTTTTAGTCATGTAAACTCCTCGGTTGGTCCCTTCTTTATGAAAATATTGGAGATGAAGATCTATAACTCTCATGTGGGATTTTGGAATCGATCAACAAGGTAGCTTTTAGGTTGTATTTTTAGTTGTTGTTTTTCTTTTTTATTTACATTCGAACACTTATTGTACTTTGTTTTGTTGTTCGTGCTTTCTTATTAGTTCATCAAGTGAAGTTTATGTATTTTCATGTATTTTCTCATTTTGAATAAAAGGTCGAGAGCCTCATACTTTTTCTTCTATGAATTGTAGTTTTATTTTTTATTTACTTAAGATTTAAGCTTTTATTAGTAATGTATTAGAATAATAAGTAGAAAGTTCGGTAGTTTATATCTTTGGGTTGCTTTTGTAGTTTTTCCCATACCATGCATTTTTCATTAATAAAGTTTCTGTTTTTGTTTTTTCTTTTCTATCCTGAGCTAAATCCTCTTTAGGGGTTCAAGTTGTGAATGCCCTAGAAGAGAGATGCGTAGCTTAAATTAGCAAAGTAATTATGTCGGCACCTAATCCTAAGTTTGACTTTATTGAATATAATTTGGGCAACCGTAGTCGATCATTAGGTCTTGTCCATCAAGCTTAAACTTGATACTGAAAGAGTCAAGGAAAAGCGGATCTCATAAAATCAATGGAGGAAAGGACTTAGACATAAGATTTGAAACTTCGACCCTAGACATAGGGCGAGACTCCGAGACCAAGTGGGTTGTGCACGAACTATCTAAGCTCAATTATCCATACACATATAGGTTTAATTGCTTAGTCTCCTAAAGGTTTTGGGAGCAAAACCGAATAGGAGTAGAATCCAGTTTACTTAAGGTTTACGATTGTTGGCACAATTGCTATTGCATTTTCGACAACATTTTCTCCGAAAGGGCAAGGGTAACTTGAATTCCTTTCTTTTTATTTATTGAGTTTCCTTAATTTCCAATAGCATAGATATCCTTCAAAACACTTTTACAAAATTGGTTCCCCACTTGTATGTTAGCATATTTTGTCTTCCAAATAAGATTTGCTAAAATCTGTTCTCGATAGGTTCGATACTTTGGAATACTTCTAGTTTTATATTACATCGGTCATGTGCACTTGTGTGTCGTGTAGCGATCAAGTTTTTGGCGGCGTTGTCGGGAAACGACATTTTAACAAGTTATTTCGGCTACAAGATTTGTGAACAAGATTACAGGACAAATTGTTGCTGCATTTTCTGTCACAATTTCACTTTCTCTAGGACCCGAACTTGAATTGCTGGAACGATTGCATGGCGATTTTGGTGCACGCAAAGAGAGTTTTGGTTGCAAAGTTTGCAAATCATGCAGAAAATCTTTGCAACAAATCTTTGCAGCATCTTGGCGAGCCCCCCCCCCCCTGCAACATCGAGCGAGCCCCTTTGTGATTGCATCCTTCAAATCGAGAAAACTACAAATAGCGCGTCTAGACGCCTGCAAAGTGTCTTCTTCGACTTGTGAGTGATCAACGTCTAGACATTCCTTTTCGATGTCTAGACACTCTGCATGTGATCTCTCTGGTTTGTCAATCTCTTCTTTCTTCAATTTGATACACTCTTTGTAATAATCTTGGCTTTTTAACCTTTGATTGTTTCTAGGCTTCCGGAATGGCTTTCAAATACAAATCTTTTGTAAAATAGACAAGCACATGAGAGTAGCATAACTAGCATAAGATAAATAGATAAAAATAATACTTTTATGGTGTTATCACAAGTGGATTTGAGGCTTACGTTGGTATCGACCTCCTAGAAACTGTGACACGAATGCCCTGGTGAGCTCTTTGAAAGATGCAATGGACTTCCTCTTAGCTTTCTCTAACAATCTTATTCTCGTCCGATCAATGTAGAAGAAAAATCCCTGCATTTAGTTTCCTCTGATGCTCCATGGAGTTCCATGCGCGATCTTTAGGTATTCAAGTGCTTCATAGGATTTGAACTACCATCATGGAGTGATAGTCAACATTTTGAACTTCTGAGGAACTCTCATTCATGATCTTGTCAGTGAAAGGGAGGTCGGTTTGTACGATGAAAGTATCGAGATCCCACCTCTCGACTTTGCGAGCTTTCAAAAAGTTCCCTTTGAGATCTCCAAATTCCTTATGGATCTTCAAGATGTCAATTTTCAGCGAGGAGTTAGGGTTCACGCATCGAACTTCGACTTTGGATCTTTAACCTCGACCTCGGTTACCCTCTGGACATTCTCGACCACCTTCTGCACGACTTGTGCTCTTCGCCTCTAATTGACCAGACTTCACAAGTCTAATGTCGCTTCAAAACTCCTCTCGATCGTCGCTTCTAGATTGCCTGGTTGGCCTCAACCATCAGCATGCGAGCTTATCTGCACGACAAATTTCAACTTACTTGCTTTGCTTTTGACCGAAGGTCGACGAGGCTTGTTGTTTCCTCCAAGGATCAGTTTATTGGTATGTTTGGGGTATGAGATTTTGATTCTCCCATCACCTAAACAACGCCTTCGCTTTTTCTTTGTGTGGGTCTCACACAAGAGGTGATTCCTCTTTCTTTTGAATGTCTTGTTGGTCGAGTTTCTCCAAGATCTTCAACAAGTACTTTTCCATGTTGTCAACCTTTTTTTTCAACTTGGCCATCTCTTCATCTGGTCTACCTATGTTAGTAAGAGGATAAGGAGGAGAGATCTCCCTGGCTTATCGGAGATGATGATCCTGGTCAAAATCATCTCCATATTCATCCCTATGCTTGTTTCCCAAAATTCAACTCATCTTTCTTGGAGGATTGACTTAAGCCTTTAGTTTTCTTAGCAAACGTTGTCATTCCCCACAGATGGCGTCAACTATTGTTGTCAAAATTTGGACAGGAGAACACACTTGACCACCATGTGACAATAACGGTGAATTTGTATTCTTTGGGAGAAGAACGCGACCTGCAAGACAAGAAAAACCTGGACATTGGTGTGGTATAGGCCACACAACTCCGATACTTAAGTCAAAGAGAGTTATAGAGAGAATTTAGGAGTTTTATGAGTTATGGTGGCTGACATGAACTTACTTGGCTCTCCAATGTTGAGAGAGCTTAAATAACTCTTCACTAGGATTTTTTGTGGGTTTCTGTTGCCTAATAAGAAAGGAAAAGACTGAACTGGGTTGGAACAGAGTGTTCGGGCCATGAGGGATCGAGGCAAGGCTCAAAAGGGGCCAAACAACTACAATTGGTTTTCAATTCCCACATACAAGCAATGAAGAATTCAATTAATGAAGGTTAAGGCAGAGAAAAACAACAAAAGCTCTATATGTATTGTCGGATGATGTTATAAGAAGAAAATAGAGTTTTAAGTTAGGAAATTTACCATTGTAATTTTGGTGGAAAAATTTATTATTCTTAGGTGTTTAGTGTTTGTGAATTAGGGCTTCACATAGTCAAAGGGTGTCTAGTCCTTTTCTTTGGGATTGAAATCAATTCGTTTTGGGGGTTTTAATATTTGTGAATTAGGGGTTCACATAGCCAAAGGGTTCCCAATTTCAAGTGACTAGAACTTTCATATCAAATTTGATGGATTGAGTAATGACAAAAAAGAATGACACATTTTCAATTATAAGAACAAGAAAGAGTAGCATCTTAAGCATATTTTACTCCGACACAATTGCAAAGATGAGTATTAATTTTCAAATAGATATGAGATTTAAAGAAACTAGACGGTTATACAAAAAGGGAAGGATCAATCTTTCCTTCCAAACTGACAATAATCTAATGCCTTCTTTAATATTTACAAAAATATCACTCAGTTTATTTGACTCTTTACCTACTTTCACCTCTTGAGCATCTTATAGAAATTCGAATTCATTATATACAAAATTTGACCTCACCAAAAACCCTCCCACTAAGAAATTTAGAATAAAAAATAACCCGAAGTGGGTCAGAGAGAGAAAACATAACTTAACTGATATGATGAATGTGTTAACGAGCACGAGATTTGTGGTTCAAATCTCCTAACTCAAATTATATTAAAAAAAAAAAAAATAGACCTGAGCCCAAATTGACCTAATTCAACCCCTTTCAATCTAATTGCAAATGCAAAGGGGAACTCGTCTTAAAATACAATCCTAAAATAAATCTGAAATCTAGGTCAATTCTCATATAAATGTAGGATTATGAGTCCAGAGAGTAAGTTCAATTGAGTTGTTTTATCCTAAACTTGCTACACTTTTCTTGTATTTCTTAGTTAAACATCGAAATGTATGTGACAAACATCACACCAGTGTGCAATCTTCATTGCTTTGCTTTGTTGGTCAATTTTCTCTAGGCCAGATTTGAGCATCAAAAGAATTAATAATCATTCATATGATACATTTTTAAATTCTTAAAGGACTAAAGCTAATAAAAAAAATATAAAAGAAAAAAAAAGAAAAAAAGAAACCACATGCATGCATGGATTGAAAGACTAATTTATAATATGATATTTAAAATTAACTATACATAATCCATGTACGACTTAGAACGGAGAAAATAATATTTTAGAAAAAGTTATCTTTGTTGTTAATTTGTTATTTTCTTTGAAGGGTTTCCAAGTATTTTTAACAGTATGTGCTTGATATTGGAAAGGAGACTCCCTTCCAAATATATATATTTTGGAGAGGAGACATCTTTGACTCTACCAAAGAAGAAAAAGAAAATCCACTTATCTCACTTTCATTTATATACAAATTTCTTTTCATTTGCACATTAATTGAGGAGTAAATTGAATAGGTTAAATTTAATTACATAATTTTTAGCTATCAAAAGAAATTAATTATTAAATAATTGATAAAAATACACTTTTAAATGCCTTAAATTAAACTTACTTTCTATTGAAAATTAACATTTTTAGTCCTCTATTTAAATTAGTTTCAACAATAAATCAAATTTAAATATGGAAAATCAAACACGTGTCACATTTGAAATCTCAAAAACAAAAAAGGTGTTAGTTGTGAAAACAATTAAAGACTAAAAATAGACACTAAATTCAAATCTTACATACAAAAAAGTGATAGTTGTGAAAATGATTAGAGATAAAATGGAAACTAAGTTCAAGTTTCAAGGACCATAAGCATACTAAAATAATTAATAAACATATTATATACTTAAATTTAAAAATAAATATTAAACTGTGGCAAAAGTTTCTCTTGTTTATATATATATATGTGTACCCCATAAACTTATTAATAAAAATATTTAAAGTGCATATACCTAAATTACAATAGAAAAAAAAAAAAGAAGAAGGGTATATATAAAAACGAAATAAACGTGACTAAAACAACGTATCAAATGACATCGTAGCTTGTTTATGTATCGAATGACATCGTAGCTTGTTTATGTATTGAATGACATCTTAGCTTGTTTGGTCAAAACTTGACCGGTTAGATTCAAGGGATAATATATTTATTTAACTAATTTATAACCACGTGCTTTCCATGTCATATAATTTTTAATTAATTTGATTTTATAACGACACTAATCAATGAACAAGGAACCTCTAATTTTTTAAAATAAACAATAGTAACTAAGAAGAAAAATAAGATGTAAGTAACACTCCACTATAATTGTTAGACAAACATCACTATTCAACTATAAATTCAATGGATAATAGCTTTATCTAACTAGTTTATTACCACTTGTTTTGCCTGTAGTATTTTCTAATTAATTTGATTTTATAACAACACTTATAAAATGAACAAAAAAAAACCCTCTAATTATTTATTTTTTTTTTAAAAAAAAACAGTAATAGAAGAAAAACAAGGATGTATTATACATTTTGTATTCAAATGCCACTATACATCTTACTTGATAATTGTTAGACAAACATCACTATCTGACTATAGATTCAATGGATACTAATTTTTGTCTAACAAGTTTATTACCACATGCCTTGCATGTAGTAATTTTTTTTGATTAATTTAATTTTAAAAATATACTATTAAATGAACAAAATAAACCCTCTAATTATTAAAAAAAAAAACAATAGTACTAAAGAAAGAAAAATAAATATATTTGTTCACACGAGATTTCAACCAACGAATGGAAATGAGACACGTGTAAATGAATTTGTATTTGTATTGATTTCAGTATTTTGTGAGTACAATCTCTAATACTTGATCCTCTGATTCTTTCTCCTGTTTGTATGTTTCACTCGAGGGCTACAAAAGCTTGTTCTCGAGATTGAAGTCGCAATGTGAGTTCTTGGTTCAAGCAACGTTCTTGATCTTTGACGTCGTGTTCTTTGTTCAGAAAGTCTTTGATCTTTAAAAATGCAAAGACTTTTGTTCAGAAAGTCTTTGATCTTTAAGAATGCAAAGAGTCTTCTGGTTTTGTGAATTCTCTCTCGAGCCTCAAGTTTCTGAACCTTGAAAATGAAGGAGGGAGGTCTCTATTTATAGAGTTTCTCTGAGGCCTCCAGGATGGGCTTGGGCCGTTGGATCTGGGCTCGCTCTTTCTTTGGGCCAACTCATTTGGGTTGGGCCAGGTTGGCTTTGGGCCAACCATTTTGGGTTGGACCAATCTTCTTGGGCTTGGCTGATTTGGGCCTTCTGTCCTGAACCGAGTCTTATTGATTTTGGGCCTACGTCTCTGGATCGGGCTTGGATTTTTTGCTAACTGGGTCTTTAATTTAGACTTTTGTCTATCAGATTTTAAGGAACCCAATTATATAGCCACCAATTTAATTTAGGGATGCCTGCAGATTTGATTAGTCCCTAATTAAATAATTTTGCCATCAATGTCGGGTGATGACGTGACAATTTTGGATTCGTCGAAATTTCTATTCCAACAAATGCCCCCTTTTCGAAATTGATGCACAATTATGTGTGTGTGAATTTCGAAAAACTTATTTTGGAATCATAACATAAGAGATTTACTCTAATTTGGATGAGGTTTGCTCTTAGTTGAATTCCGTTGGATGTGTCAATTTAATCAAATATGAAATTTTGGTTCATAGAATTATTCTTCTTTTTTGACACATTTTTTTTCTCTTCATGCCAATATACCAAAATATGAATTTGAGTCAACATTTTGATTTTCTTTATTTGGCATAAAATTTTGATTTGAGTTTAGTAAATTTTATGCTCTACTTTAACTCAAAACAAATTTGGGTATGGTTGAAGATTCTATCCCAAAAATTTGAAATTAGATTAAGTTTTGAAATTTTGCCCAAACATTTTTTGAATTTGGTAAAACTTAGTACAACTCTGGTTTGAGACAAACTTAACCGTATTCAAAACATTTTTGTTTGAGAAATTTAAGTGAAAATTTAGTTAAGATTTGGTTTGAGATAAATTTGATTCAAACCAAAACTTTTGACTTAGGGAAGCTAAATTTGGAATGTGGCCAAAAATTTAAGTTATCCCCAAAATTTAAGAGATTTGATTTAAAATTTGGGCACAATTTTAAGATTGGACAAAATTTTGACCCATATTTGAATTGATTTTGAAAAATTGAACTAGAGTTCCTTGAAAACTTGATTTGAAATAAGCTTGAAAAATTCAATTTAAAATTTAGCCAAAGTTTGAAAAACAATAATTTTTTTTTTTTTTTTATGAAATTTTGATTTATCTCAATTTGATTTTTTTTTTTTTTGAAAAATTTTGGAGGAGCCCAAATTTTAAAGAGTTTTCATAATAAATTGGAGTTTATTCTCAAATTTGACCGTTGGTACAAATTTTAAAATTCATTTAATTTTGGGCATAAATGTAGAATTTCAAACTCCAATTCCAACTGAAAAGTAACAAATGGATTAGATCTAAGTTGAAGAACTAACAAATTTTGACCATTTCAAACAAAAAATCTATTTTGAGGTAAAAACAAAATTCCAATTTAGTTGAGAGATTTTTTTTTTAACAAACCTTTGTTTATATTTTTTTAATTATTTTTTAATTATTTTTATTTTTAACCAATTTCAATTTAGATTTTGTTAACCAACTTTCTAAAATTAGCCACAAATCTCCCTCAACCTTCCCTATAAATAGTAGGGAGAGGAATGAACTCATCATTCCATCCTGAACCCAATCATCTATCAAACTATCTCTCAATTTTCCTTTCTCACGCGTCTGCCGGAGTCGGACCTTGAAGATGAAGTCGCCGGAGTCGGACCTTGAAGATGAAGCTACCGGAGTCGGATCTTGAAGACGAAGCCGCCGGAGTCGGACCTTGAAGATGAAGCCGCCGGAGTCGGATCTTGAAGTGAAGCTGCCGGAGTCAGATCTTGATGAAGTCGCCAGAGTCAACCTTGAAGATGAAACCGCCGGAATCAGACCTTGAAGATGAAGCCGCCGGAGTCGGACCTTGAAGATGAAGCTACCGGAGTCGGATCTTGAAGACGAAGCCGCCAGAGTCAGATCTTGGAGATGTAGCCGCCACCGGAGATTGGACCTTGGAGATGTAGCCGCCACCGGAGATCGGACCTTGGAGATGTAGCCGCCACCGAAGACCGAACCTTGAGACGAGCCGCCGAGAGACTGCAGACTTGAGATGTAGCTGCCGCGAGGAGACCGACACTTGAGATGTAGCCTCCGCGAGACCGGACTTGACTTTGGAGATGAAGCCGCCGTTGCGAGAGACCGGACTTGACTTTGGAGATGTAGCCGCCGCCGCCGGAGACCGGACTTAACTTTGGAGATGTAGCCGTCGCCGCCGGAGACCAGACTTAACTTTGGAGATGTAGCCGTCGCCGCCGGAGAACGGACTTGACTTTGGAGATGTAGCCGCCGCCACTGGAGACCGGACCTTGGAAATGTAGTCGCCGCCGCTGGAGACCGGAGCTTAGAGATGTAGTCGCCGCCGTGGAGATCGGACCTTGGAGATGTAGTCGCCGCCGCCGGAGACCTTGAAGATGAAACAACCGCACCGCCAGAGACTTTTAACACGAAAATGATCATCTGCGAGATCGGGGACTTTGAAGACGGCGACGACAGACTTGCTGAGACTTTGAAGACGGCGGCCACCGCATCACGAGACTTTTAAGACGGCGCGATCGTCGCCGCGGGGACTTTGAAGACGAAGCGACCACACTGCCAGAGACTTTGAAGACGAAGCGACCACATCGCCGGAGACTTTGAAGACGAAGCGACCACACTGCCAAAGACTTTAAAGACGAAGCTACCGCATCGTCGGAGACTTTGAAGACGAAGCGACTGCACCACCGTAGACTTTGAAGACGAAGCACCACCAGAGTCTTTGAAGACGAAGCACCGCCAGAGTCTTTGAAGACGTTGGAGTCCTCGAGCTTTGAGAAGAAGCGACGATGAAGTCTTCGAGCTTTGAGAAGAAGCAACGACGGAGTCTTCGAGCTTTGAGAAGAAACGACGACGAAGTCTTCGAGTTTTGAGAAGAAACGACGACGAAGTCCTCGAACTTTGAGAAGAAGTGACGACGGAGTCTTCGAGCTTTGAGAAGAAGCGACGACGGAGTCTTCAAGCTTTGAGAGGAAGCGACGACGGAGACTTCGAGCTTTGAGAAGAAGCGACGACGGAGCCCTTGAGCTTTGAGAGGAATCGTCGACGGAGCCTTCAAGCTTTGAGAAGGAACGACGACGAAGTCTTCGAGTTTTGAGAAGAAACGACGACAAAGTCCTCGAATTTTGAGAAGAATCGATGGCAAAGCCCTCAAACTTTGAGAGGAAGCAGCGAAGCCCCTCGAATTTGGAGAGGATGCGACCTCGTATGAACTTAACTTGCAATGTCGTCCTCATAATGATGCAACACGTTCAATTTGCAGCGTCGCTATTGACAATAGGATTGAACAACTTCAATCTTTTTGTATTGCCCCTAGTATGTCATATCTTAGTAGTTGCGACACACTTTTTTTTTTATCTATTTTTTGTGACTGAACTTAAAGTTTTCTTTAAGTTGCCTACGTACCCTTAAGAAAAGGGATCAAGTCAGAACGTAGTTCAGAATGATTTTTTTTTTTTTTTTTTTTTAGCCATTCACCTTTTAAGCTCGTGCGGGCCAGGAGCATCATGCAGTTTAGGCTCTTGCAACAAGGAGCTTTTACATTTTAAATGTCTTTGCCATCACCATAGTCTTGATCAAGCCCTTCATTTGTAGGATTTGTTAAGACGATGAGATTTTTCCTCACCTTTAAGGAACCCTTTATATTTATGAGAACGAAGAACTTCCTTTTCATACGTGAAGGGATGGTACTTTGAACCTTGTTGTTGCTCACCTCATCGAACAGTTCTGCTTTCGAGGTGTTCATCATGCTTTCATCTTGACCACTTTTTACTTTGAGGCGGTCAAAAATAGATGTTGAAGGTCGGCGTTTCTTTGAAGTAGAGACATTTAGCCTTTGAAAGACTGAAGTTCGAATGGAGCTAGAAGTTAGATCTAGGTTTTCTTCTTCTGTTGCGGCCATACTCATCCTTTGGAAGATTGAAGGTCGAGTAGTTGAAGGCTTAATGCGATCGAAGACAGAAGTCCTTTGTTTGACTTCTTTTACGTCATCAGCTTCTTCTGCTTCAATATATTAAACACCAACATAGTTTTCTTCCTTTTCTTTCATGTGAAGGACATTTCTATAGAAGAATTCATTTAAGGTCATCGATTTTTTCCAGGGTGAGAATATTTTTTGCTTATTCTCCTTTCAGACTTAGGTTTCCTTGAATCATTCTTATTTTGATGTTTGTCTTTGCATTTGTAGCTTCTAAACTGACAAGAATCGTCCAAGCTAAATTTCGTTTTGCTTCTCCAAATGAATCACAAGGACTGACCTTTGTCTTTATCATCCTGTAGGTTTGTCCCTATCTTGAAGTTTGTTTCTTGGTATCTCATGTTGAAACCAAACAACTACAGGTTCCATGGTTCCAAATTGAACTAGGCTCACTTCTTTGCCATGAAGCGGTTTAGAGCACATTTGACTGCATGCATTTACTGTTACTGCAGTATGATTCGTTTGAGCTATTTCATTGAGATCTAGCTCAATTTTTCCTTCTTTAGCTAATTTTAGAATTAGCTCTTTCAAGACGAAACACTTTTCCACTAGATGGCTGATAACTCGATGATACTTGCAATACTTGGGATCATCGATCTTTTCCATCTCTTCCTGGTCGCTACATTCTCGGAAGTTCAATCGGTTGTGTGTTCGATGAGTTGCTCCAACATATCCGGGACGTCGAGTCCGAAATGGATATACTTTCTCTTGTCTTTCTTTCAAAGTTGGACGACGTCGTTCACCCACTTCTTGTTGTTTTCTTGACTTAACTTCCTTCAATTTTGAGAAAACTTTTAGAGGGATCGTGTTGACGACCATTGACTCCTCGGTGGCGCTTTTCATATCCTTCTCCGCGCCTTTGAATTCTTTATCCTCTCTCTTCACGTATGGGACTAAAAGATCTTTATTCCCTCTAGTAGCGATGCTTAGCTCCATGTCATGAGCGCGGGTCGCTAGCTCCTCAAAAGAACGAGGCTTTATGCCCTGCAAGATGTAAAGAAGTCCCCAATTCATGCCTTGGATGCACATCTCCACGGAAGATAACTCAGTGAGACGGTCTTTGCAGTCGAGGCTTAGAGCTCTCCAACGGTTGATGTAATCGATGACAGGTTCGCCTTTGCGTTGTCTGGCACTTGTAAGTTCTATCATACTCACGGTTCGCCTTGTGCTGTAGAATCGATTCAGGAATTCTCTCTCGAATTGTTCCCACCGCCAATCGTTTACGCTCTAAGTCGGTGTACGACCAAAAGCATTTCCTTTCAAGGTGCGCACGAATTGCTTCACCAGAGGTCACCGCGCGTCCTCGCATTTTCGCAAGTCTCAACGAAGTGTGCCACGTGTTGCTTTGGGTTGCCCTTCCCGTCAAATTGCTGGAACTTTGGAGGTTGGTACCCTGTGGGCATCCTCAAATTGTCAATCATCTTGGTGTACGGTTTGGAGTATGTGAGAGGATTTTGAGCGGGTCCGCCATATTGAGCTCTCTGATAGAACTCATGATCATGTCCTCGTAGTTGTTGGACTGGATAAAGAAGCAAGCTGAAGTTTGGTTGCGCGCGGATGTTCCTCCTGGATGATGGTTTTCCCCTTATCATTATTCCTTATTGCAGGGGTCTGGCTAGATTCAGCCGTTTCCTTGTTTTGAACCTGATTCTTGAGATAGGAAATTTCAAGATCCTCTCTTCTACCGCCTTCATTAGGAGATTGATCTTTCTTTCCATCTCTCGCCATTCTTTCATCGTGGTCTACATCACCATCATGACCGACATTACATCGAGAGTTGATGTTTCCTTTGTTGATTAAGAGCAGGAGTTGATTGATCAAACAACGGGTTATCTTTGACGATAACCTTGCCTTTTGAAGTCTCATCTAGCCGTTTGATGATGTTGCTTGCCATTGCATCAGGAGTCCGATCATTACTTGTTTCAGCCCCTTTGGAACGACTGCGAGTTATTGGTCCCATGTAGGAGTTACTTACAACAATAACAATTGTTGACGCAACTTTCTTTGATTCCATTGGTTTGCTTTGATTTGAAGGAGAAAGAGATGAGAGGTAGAGTTGTCCCACTGGGCGTGCCAATTTGTTCACACGAGATTTCAACCAACGAATGGAAATGAGACACGTGTAAATGAATTTGTATTTGTATTGATTTCAGTATTTTGTGAGTACAATCTCTAATACTTGATCCTCTGATTCTTTCTCCTGTTTGTATGTTTCACTCGAGGGCTACAAAAGCTTGTTCTCGAGATTGAAGTTGCAAATGAGTTCTTCGATTCAAGCAACGTTCTTGATCTTTGACGTCGTGTTCTTTGTTCAGAAAGTCTTTGATCTTTAAAAATGCAAAGACTTTTGTTCAGAAAGTCTTTGATCTTTAAGAATGCAAAGAGTCTTCTGGTTTTGTGAATTCTCTCTCGAGCCTCAAGTTTCTGAACCTTGAAAATGAAGGAGGGAGGTCTCTATTTATAGAGTTTCTCTAGGCCTCCAGATGGGCTTGGGCCCGTTGGGTGGCTCGCTCTTTCTTTGGGCCAACTCATTTGGGTTGCGCCAGGTTGGCTTTGGGCCAACCATTTTGGGTTGGGCCAATCTTCTTGGGCTTGGCTGATTTGGGCCTTCTGTCCTGAACCGGGTCTTATTGATTTTGGGCCTACGTCTCTGGATCGGGCTTGGATTTTTTGCTAACTGGGTCTTTAATTTAGACTTTTGTCTATCGAGTTTTAGGAACCCAATTATATAGCCACCAATTTAATTTAGGGATGCCTGCAGATTTGATTAGTCCCTAATTAAATAATTTTGCCATCAATGTCGGGTGATGACGTGACAATTTTGGATTCGTCGAAATTTCTATTCCAACAATATTTATACGATTTGAACACAAACACCGCTATATATCTTGCTTGATAATTTGCTATAGAAACCTCACGGTTGGGAGTGCGACCAAAGTCCCATATCGACTATAAAAATGAAAGATTATGGGTATATAAGTGAGGATAGTATCTCCATTGGTATGAGGCCTTTTGGGATACCAATGTGAGGATAGTATCTCCTCACTTATATACCCATAATCTTCACAAATTTCAAGTTGTTGATGAAGAAAACTGTGAAAGAAAACCTCTTTTCATATAATCTAATACTTAACATGGCATTTGTCTCGGGTGAGTTTTCAAAACAACTCATCTTTGAAGATAAGTATTAGATTACATGAGATTTCATCTCAAAATCAATTAACAATGAGAGAAGTAGTCGTGGTTATTATAAATTGTGAGGTCTCTGCTACATTTTTCCAAGGTAGGATATTTAACATGCTATTTCAAGATAGTGCCCTTTTGGGTTCAACATTTGAATACATGTTTGGGCTTAATGGATTCTGATACCATATTAGATTACACGAGATTTCATTTCAAAACCAATCGGTAATAAGAGAAATAGCCATGACTATTATAAATTGTGAGGTTTTTTTTATATATTTTCAATGTAGGATCCTCAACCATGAGTTATTTTTAACAAAAATCAACAAAATGTCATCTCCATCTATGGTGCCCTTGAAGATCGAATGAAATTAAATAACAAAACTAACCTATGAAGAACACCATATTAAGTCTCAATCGGGACCAAGCAACCCCACATTGGGTGAAGAGTGAAATTGCTGAGATGGGTAAAAGTGTAGGTTTTGGAGAGTAGAAGAAAAGTGACAGTGAGGGTAAGAATGAAAGAATAGAATGGGGCTAGGGTTTTGTGTGGACTAGGTGCCAAGGGTGAATAAAAAAAGGAATCGAGTGGAATGAAATATTTAGGTATTTTTTAGAGAAATCTAGTTTGTGGAATTCAACTTGAAATTGTAATAATTTGAGGGGTGTAGTACAACCTCTAATGTATGATTTTCTAATTCGAGAGTTATAGCGTTTGTTCGATACTTCACTCACGATAATAGCATTTGATCTCTTCCAATTGTTTTCTATATTCTTTCCAATTATCTCTAAATTCTTCTATTATGAGGTTGGCCTAGCCCTTTTGGCTTGGACTTTGTTGGTTTTGGGTTTAATTTTTTGTGGGCTTGGATTATGATGGTTTTGGATCGAAATTGTTTGGGTCTCAAGCCAAATTATTCTTTAATAAAGCGGCAATAAGAAGAATATCCATAGCTAAAATTATTTTTAACTAAAATCTACTAATTGTATCGAGACAGAAAAATTTAGGTATTAAAAAATTTCAACAAAATCTATATATGAGAGATAGAGGTTGTGGAAACAAACTTAACAACCATGAATAAAATTTAGGGATTGATTTTTTTTTTAAAAAAATAAATCTTGAATTAAGATAAGATATATTATTTTTGAAAATATTTTCTTAATTATTAATTTTTAAAATTTTTTTCCATTTTTATATGCTATAAATTAGACGGGCCTAAATATGACAAATCCGGAAGTCAATCATTTTTTTTTTAATTTTTAATTTGAATTAAAGATCTCACTTTGTAAAACTTTTAAGCCAATTAATCTCCTCTCCTCTCCTCTCTCATAAATCATAATCAAATTGGTTGACAAAATAATCTCCATATTTTTTCCCATTTTTTTTTGCAAAATCATCTCATTGCCTATTCTAAAAAAATCCTTGATGCATTTAGTTTTTTTACGAAAGATCCTTTTTATTCATTTTAATACTATCTAACCTAGTGCTCTAAATTAATGAACTTTGACCTATTCTGACAGGGTAATGCAACATTCAACCTGCTTTTCATATGCTCTCACACACAGTAATGCACGTTCATTTGCTCGCTCTTACTCGTTCATGGTGTTGCACATTTACTCACTCTCGCTCATGATAAATCGTTTGCAAATGATGACTCGCTCTCACACGCTTGTTCACTCACTCACATTGACTCACTAATACTCGCTCGCTCTCGCTCTTGTCCATTATCGTTTTCTCGTTTTCTCCCTCATTAGGTAAGTTTTCAGTCATACGTACATATATTGTGTGAGATGAAATTATAGTTTATTACTTGAAAACACTGATAAAGAAAATATGTCAATCAATAATTCCTCATAAAAAAGAGCAAATAATAATAATAATAATAATAATAATATAAACTACTTGATGGAATCAATATTCCTAAATTGCAGCGAAAGATAAGCAGGAAAATCATGTTTAAATCATAGAATAAACCAGAATCAAATTCTAAACTAAAAGGATTTAGAAAATCCATACATTTTTTTGTTTATCTCGAATGCGTACACAGCAGTAGTAAATCCTTCTATCATAACACCCGCTGTCAATCCCAAACCCTTTTAAAATTTTAGTAGAACACAACCGAATAGGAGGACTTATTCTTTGAGTTTCAAAGAATGAGATTTTTGTGGGAAACCTTTCTTAATTTTGGGAATCACAAAATTTTTCACAAGGAGAAAATACATAAATCGATATGTTTCCACCTCTACTTTCCCTTTTGCCTCTGCTTATCGATAGAGGAATGAGAGAATGAGAGAGATGGGAATGTGCGTAATGCACGTTCCTTTTTAATTAATTAAAATTGATTAAATAAAAATTAATTGATTAATTAAATTAACTACTAATTAAATTAAATTTTTATTTAAATCACATTTAAATGTACATCTCCTACAACCTATAGTTTTAATTAATTTAATTAAATCAATTTTAATTAACTTAATTAAACTCTCAAATGAATTAATTCACTAATTAATTAATTTATAAATTAAATATCACATATTTATTTATTTTTTTTTTTAGAATAAGAAAAGTTCATTAAAAACTAATAGAATGGTTACATACTGGATGAAGTTGTTTAGACTCAAGCATCTGTCGGATCCACCCAGGAAAATTACAATTCCAAAGACCTGTAGTATCCAACACACCTTTTCTTGCTAACACATGTGCCATAGAATTGAAAGATCTACTAGTATGGCTTAAACGAATCTCACCAAAACTCTGGCAAAGAGAAAGAATATCCTCGATATAATTTTTGATATCAGTAGTAGGCTCCTGAAATCCACTCACCATTGCCACTAAGGACAAAGAGTCAAAAATGAAATGAACTCGATGGAAATCTAGATGGGAAGCCAATTTCAACCCGTCATACAATGCCAATACTTTGGAGCACGTCGGATTTATGACATAACCATGTATGTTGGACCAAACAACTCCCATCATGCGCTCGAATAGCCACTCCCACTCTTGTCCTACTTTCTTGTTCGCTACAAGCTGCATCCACAAAAATAATAATACAAGAAGAATCTACCCCTGGTCTAACGATGCCCACCTCAATATTGGACTTCAAAGGGATATTCAAGGATTGAAATTCCTTCAGATAATGCAGTAACCACTCCGCTCTTTCTAAAACAGGTGACAAAGGACAATCAAAGCACCAATTGTTAAGGTGATTCCAAATTCCCCAAGAACCTACACATAAAAGTTCAAGTAGCTTAAAATCATTGTAAT
This sequence comes from Trichosanthes cucumerina, assembly GCA_036507285.1. NCBI lineage: Eukaryota > Viridiplantae > Streptophyta > Magnoliopsida > Cucurbitales > Cucurbitaceae > Trichosanthes > Trichosanthes cucumerina. The sequence continues at coordinate 64,552,515 of CM071844.1, forward strand.
TAAACAACGACAACCAGATTTCCCTCAATAGACACCCTTCGGTCCAACCCTAACACGACCCCTAGAATCAAGACTTTCAAGATTTCTTTTGCTCGGGGACACCAAAATAATGTATGGTTGACCCTCTCCGGCTTACCTCCACAGACCGGACAAATACAAGAGAGTTTTATACCTCTTATTGAAGAGAATGGATTTCCCACAGTGGAAGTGCGATGTGAATCGTCGTTATTTCGTTGTTGTTCTAATTTTCTTAAAATTGAAAGAAACACTTTCAATCTAGGCTAAGCATGCATTAAAGAGAAGAAAACAACAAGGTTTTTGATATTAACCTCTTGAAGAACCGTTCTTCGCGTTTCCTCCTCCGGTCACGATCTCACAATCCAACGACCTCTCCAATCACGAACGTACCACGAACAGAATCAAGGGGACACCTCCACTTGATCTTCTCAGTTGTTCTCGGGAGGATAAGGAGAGTGGTGGGACTCCCTTTGGTTTCAGGGTTGGAGAAATATGCAGAGATTTAAGAGAGAGTTGAGAGAAAGCTCTTTTCTCTTTTGGTGGATTCTAAAAAAATGACAAGTGAAACTTGCAAAATGCCTTTGCTTCCACCTATTTATAATGGTGTGTGGTGGAGTTAAAATCTCCACCAATTCACCAAAATGTCACAACTATATAATATGCAAATCATATTTGCATATCACATAATATAAGGTATCTCATACCTTATTATACAAATTACATTTGTATAATTGTGGAATTTTAAATTGAATCATATTCAATTTTATTTCTCTCAAATCAATTTCTCTAAATTAGCCCTAATTAATTAGGCTATACTATAGTTTATTATAAATCTCATTCACATTAAACTATATATTATGTCAATCATATCTCATATAAATGAAATAAATACCCTTTTAATGAATTCGAACACTTCAAATCCATTCCAAACTGTAAACCTTCATTTAGTCCAATTTGAGCCAACCGAGAGACCTAATGGAACTACAGATGATAAACTCCAATGATACGAGATTAACCGATCAAACTCTTTGACTCGGTTAATCAACATTCATTAACTACAGTAACACTCCACTAAAGCATGTAGTTGCACTCTCTTCACTGTAGGACAAGTTGTGTCCATCGATATAACCAATGCCCGTGAGTCGATCCTTCACAGATTGTTCGTAGTCACAGTTGGGTCAAATTATCGTTTTACCGATGTGTCTACCTCTTGTTCCTTAAGTCTCACTGCTCCTCTAATGAACAAATTTGTTGTATGGTCCAACCATAAACAACATCCATCTTGGGCCAATGAGAGAGTGAGGCTCATTATTCAAGCCCTGGAGACAACACTTAGTATATAACTGATATACTTATTTTAGATAACCTGATATGCCATTGATGAATCAATATTGTACTTTTTATATAATAAGTATTTTTTTATTGATAATGGTTTATATATTAACTAATAACATTCATATTAGGTACATTATGGACATTTCTACATGGTACATTATGATATATTGATGGTGAATAGAAGAATCAACTACTGCCAAATAGAAATACGGTTGATATACTAATGATACATTGTGATATATTGCATTACTTGTGATATTCTAATGATACATTATGATATATCATAATCATACTCATAAATCATTTCTTGTGATACATCGTTGATATACTGAATTATATTTTCAGTTCATTTATATATCTAAATAAAATATATCATTAGTATATAACTGATATATATTTGTTTTAGATAATCTGATATACCATTGATGAATCAATATTGTACTCTAGATATAATAAGTATTTCTTTTTTTATTATTATTATTGATAATGGTTTATATATTAACTGATAACATGCATATTTGGTACATTATGGACATTTCAACATGATACATTATGATATATTGATGGGGAATAGAAGAATCAACTACTACCAAATAGAAATACCGTTGATATACTAATAATACATTGCATTACTTGTGATATTCTAATGATATATTATGATATATCGTAATTATTCTCATAAATCATTTCTTGTGATATACCATTGGTTATACTGAATTATATTTACAATTTATTTATATATCTAAATAAAGTATATCATTAGAATATCACAGATCTACTTGCATGAGATGATTTCATATACCATTAATGAATCACTATTGTACTTTTGATATAATAAGTATTTCTTATATATATATTTATATATATAGATAGATAAATAAAGTATATCGACAGTATATATTACACTGATATATACTTAATGTTAGTGAAATCAACGAGTATCACTACAAGAAATAAGGTCTATGCCGACGCCGACATTTCCGACGCCGATAAGTTCGTCGGCATAAAAGACTCTATGCCGACGCGTTCAAACCACGTCGGCATAGATAATATATCCCGACGCCACTCTCTAAGTGCGTCGGGATAAGCCATTTTAAATGGACCTATGCCGACGCGCGGTGTGGTGGCGTCGGCGCCGCGATAGTCCATCGGCAGCGACCCCTCGGCATAGCCCATTTTAAATGACCCTATGCCGACACACGTCTTTTGACACGTCGGCATAACCCATTTTAAATGACCCTATGCCGACGCGGTGTTGACTTTCGTCGGCACAGGTTCATCAGAGCGCTTAACTCCTCAGTCTATGCCGACGCACGTATTTACGTGCGTCGGCATAGGATAATTTGAATGACCTATGCCGACGCCGCGGTGATGTGCGTCGGCATAGGCTCATTTAAAATCAGATCTACCCTTCGCGAGGCTCACTTCCTCTCGTTTTCTCCGCCCTTCCTCTCCCCTCTTCCTCTCGTCTTCTTCTGCGACCGCCGCTGTCTGGACCGCCGCCGCCTGGATCTACCCTTCGCGATTGCCGCCTGCCGTGCGTGGAGATCTGCAGCGTGCGCCGCCGCCGTTCGTCTCCTTTGCTTTGCCGCCGCCGCCGCCGCCGTTCGTCTCCGTTGCCGTCTCCTTTGCTTCGCCGCCGCAGCCGTCTGCTCCGCCACCGCCGCCGTGAGGTATACATTAGGCATAAACTAGTTTGAATTTAGGTTATAAATGTTTTTTTATCTGTTTTTTGTTTCACTAGGATGAATCTATTTTGAGTTAAGTTAGTTTCCTAGAAAGTTTCATTTTGTTTGGAAATCTGAGATGGTCCCATTGTTAATTTGTAGTTTGGGGGACGTCTTGTGAAATCTGGTTATAGAAGTGTGTTTTTTTCTTATCAGGTGTAAAAAAAATTATGGGAACGTCCTACTTACGTCGTTATGCTGCCGAAATTTTTGGAGCATTTCGATCTTAATATGTTTAATAATATTTCTAATTAGTCAGGGTGAAATTAGATTTGTTAAGGAAAAAACTAATGTATTAGAAGTTAGAGATATACTAAAATTCAAGAACCTTTACACAAGAAACTAATTAACTTCTTGTCTAATTATACAGATTCAAATTTTTCCACAAATTAAAAGTTGGTTTGCTTGTGGTATACAATTAAGAATGAGTAGAGAGTGGATTAAAATACTGGAATAGATTCTCAACTGAGTATAAGGAAGGAGTAAGCGAATTCTTAGAAGTAGCGAAACTTCATCTAAATAATTCAGGAAAAACAAGATGTCCCTGCAAAAAGTGTATGAATGCGTTGTGGGAGTCATTAGATGGAGTAGAACGCCATCTAATAGTGAATGGAATTTCTCCCACGTACAGTTGTTGGATATATCATGGAGAATCCTTTGACTTATATAGTGGGTTTGAATGTCGACAAGTCAATCAAATACTACAGGAGGCTAATGTAGTTAATGAAAAGAATGAAATATTGGATCTTCTATATGATTTACAAGTTCCTATTGGTGAATATGTAAATCATGAGATGGATGGTAATGAAGAAGACATTAGGAATGAGTTGCCTACTAATGGTCACAATAGGAATACTTCAAATATATTTGAGGATTTAATAGTTGAAGCACGTAATGAATTGTACCCTGGTTGTACAAAATTTTCTTCGTTACAATTTTTGGTGAGGTTGATGCATATTAAGGTTCTTAACGGTTGGACTAATAAGTCGTTTGATATGTTGCTAGATTTGTTAAAGGAAGCGTTTCCAAGTAGCACATCTATACCTAGTTCATATTATGAAGCCAAAAGAAAATTGTGTGACTTAGGGTTAGGTTACGATTCTATTCACGCTTGCAAGTTCGATTGCATATTATTTTGGAGAGAATTTACCAATTGCCAAGAATGTCCAGTATGTGGCGAGAGTCGATATAAAACTAACGATAAAGATGGTAAAAAGATTCCTCATAAAGTTTTACGTCATTTTCCACTTATACCGAGGTTGAAGCGATTGTTTTCATCTAAACACATTGCTTCTGAAATGCGTTGGCATAAGGAGAAGCGTGTTGAAACGGAAGATGTATTACGTCATCCAGTTGATGGTGAAGGCTGGAAGCATTTTGATCGTGAATATCCACAGTTTGCTTCGGACTCACGAAATGTTCGTTTGGGGTTAGCGTCAGATGAGTTTAATCCATTTGGGAATATGAGTACTCGATACAGTATGTGGCCTGTGGTGTTAATCCCTTACAATTTACCACCATGGAAATGTATGAAGGAGACAAATTTTTTCATGTCTTTACTTATTCCAGGGCTGAAATCTCCGGGAAAAGAAATTGATGTTTACTTACAACCCTTGCTTGAAGAGTTAAAAGAGTTATGGTCTAATGGTGTGCGAACTTATGACTGCATAAAACAAGAATTCTTTCAACTACACGCAAGTTTGTTGTGGACTATTAATGACTTTCCTGCATATGGAGATTTGTCAGGGTGGAGTACGAAGGGCTACCAAGCATGCCCAATTTGTAAAGAAGACACATCATTGTTCAGGATTCGAAGAAAAATTTCTTATATGGGACATCGACGTTATCTTCCAGGAAATCATTGTTGGCGGCGGAGTAAGCAACATGACGGGAAGGTGGAGAATAGACCTCCTCCGAAAATTATGAGCGGAGAAGAGATTTTAGAAGAAGTTAGTAGGTTATCATTTCCTACTCTTAGTAAGCATGAATCGAAAAAGGACAAGAAAAGGAAGCGAAGTTTAAATTGGACCAAAAGAAGTATTTTTTTCCAACTTCCATATTGGTCTAAACTTTTGTTGAGACACAAACTCGATGTAATGCACATTGAAAAAATATTTGTGAGAACTTGGTTGGGACGTTGTTAAATATTGAAGGAAAATCAAGGACACGATAAATGCTCGATTAGACCTAAAAGATCTCAAGATACGAAAGGATTTACACTTGCAAGAGGTTGGGACAAGAGTTATAAAACCACATGCTGCATACACATTGACTACTATTGAACGAAAAGAGTTTTGCAAGTTCTTGAAATCGGTGAAATTTCCAGATGGATTTGTATCCAACATATCACGATGTGTGAGCGAGAATGATGGAAAACTTTGGGGGTTGAAAACCCATGACTATCACGTTCTTCTTCAAAGACTTCTCCCCATTGGTATGAGAGCATTCTTACGAAAGGACATGACCACCGCTATTGTTGAGCTATGTGCATTCTTTCGTGATTTATGTGCGAAAACGATATGTGTTAGTGATTTAGATAGATTGCAAACAGATATTATAATTATCCTTTGCTAGTTGGAGAAAATATTTCTCCCAGCATTCTTTGATGTAATGGTTCACTTAGCAGTTCACTTACCATATGAAACGAAAGTGGTGGGGCCTGTTAGTTACAGTTGGATGTACCCTGTTGAAAGAAGTTTGCGAACATTGAAACAATACGTACGAAACAAGGCACGCCCCGAAGGTTCTATAGTAGAAGCTTTTATAATGAATGAGTCATTGAATTTTTGCTCATTATATCTGACTGGAGTTGAAACGAGATACAACAGAGATGAATGAAATCTTGATCGAATTCCCGATACTGAGATGCGCATTGAATTTGAATTGTTTAAACAGAGCGCCCGACCATTAGGGAGATCAACATTGAGAACCTTAAACGTGAATGAGAGAAGAATTGCACATTGGTATATGTTGAATAATTTCGCCGAGATAGAATCTTATCGAAGGTACATTTTGAATTATGTATTGCTTGATTTATATACAACATTTCAATTCAAAATTTGCGTCACATTCATTAGTTTTCTTTATAACGATAGACAACATTTGAGATTACTCCGCCCTCAAGCACAAAGCTCTGTAGACTTGTATAAGAAGCATCAAAAAGCGTTTCCCGATTGGTTCAAAGCACATGTGAGTGTTTTCATAAAAGTAAACTTAAGGATTTCGTCTTTTTTTCTTTTTATTTTTACGATGAGTGACATTAATTATAATAACTTATGATGAACATATAGGTTATCTCATTGTGCGAGCAAGGAAATACGTCTAATGATTTGTACGCATTAGCAATGGGTCCTGCTTCCGAAGCACGCTCCTATAGTGGGTGCATTGTTAATGGGGTACGCTTTCATAGTATAAAGCGTGATGATCGTCTGAGTACACAAAACAGTGGAATCATGGTGGCTGGAGAAAGTGAAAGTGGAGGTGATGAGGACCACTTCTATGGTATTTTAGACGAAATCTTGGATTTCGAATTGGCAAATAGAAGACGTGTCATTATGTTTAAGTGTAGGTGGTTTGACACGGGACCAAAAAAGAATCAATCACACATGGATTTAGGGTTTAGGTCGATTAATATATCTTGATTTTGGTATGTTGATGACCCTTTCATTTTTGTTAATCAAGCACAAGAAGTTTTTTACATCGACGATCCGAAATTCGGTAGTAATTGGAAGGTAGTTCAAGTTGTTCAAAATAAACGTGTATGGGATGTGCCGGAAGTAGTAGATGCTCAAACTGACCAACTTGAATTAATAGAAGTTGTGGGTGTAACAAGAGTTGACGACACAATTGAGGATAACGAATTGTGTAGAAATGACGTTGATCCCATAATAGTAGATCAACAAATTCTTCAATCCATTGACGATGGTTTCATCAATGACGAAGAAGATGATGCACAATTATCTCCTGAAGATGATGAAGAAGAGGATAATGAACAATTGGATGATAGTGAACAATGATGTAATTGTATTTCTATCTATCTTTTAATAATATATATATATATATATATATATATATTTGCTCATTATATTATAATTTTCTATGTTTGTAGATACAATGACAACTCCCGGAAGTCAGATGCAATTCGTTGAGGATGAATACTTTGAGGAGGACCCTGCTAGTGGAGCATCATCCACGGGCGACACTTCAGGTTTGTAATATCCAACCTTCATCATTTTGTCAATATTTAATATTATTTAATAACATTTTTTCTCTCTCAGATCTGCCTCCTAGTAGACGAAATACTCGTGGGTATATGCGCAAAATTGAGTTAGATCGGCTGGTGTTAGCTCATGGATCAATTAAAATAGATATCAACCCTACGTTGATGAAGCCGGTCGGGCCATATGCTAGGACGTTAAGTCAGACTATTGGTGCCACAGTGAGACAAACTTTTCCTGTTCGAATCCCAACAATCGAGGAGGTACTAATGCTGTCATAGAACATGGAAAGTCTACTTTATTGGTAAGTAGAGTTTTTTGTTGTTGCGATTATTAGATATAAAATGTATGTAATGATAAGTCTTTTGTTTTTTTGTCTTAGACTCATTTCGTGCTCGACTATACAAAGCCTGAAGTCGTTAAATTTGTCGAACGACAAATGCAGAAGACCTTCAAGGAGTATAGATGTGAGTTACACAGACATTTCAAGTCGTTTGGCACTCCTGAGGAAGCACGTGCAAATCCTCCTAAACGATTGCGAGAAAGCATCGAGGATTGGCACTTTTTATGTGATAGGTTTGTGGATCAAGGATTCAAGGTATGCATGCGTTCACAATCATTTTTTGTAAAGTTTTTAGTTTGTTAACTCATATTCTGTTTGAATAGGACAAATCAAAAAATTCACAAGAGAGTAGGGCGGCTCTACAATTCAACCATACATGTGGCTCAAAGACTTTCATTGTTGTGCAACAAGAAGAGGTAGGTTGAATGTTTTAAACATTATCCCTTTCATTTGTTTGCTGCTTTTTGTAACATATTTTTTCTTTTTTTGATTTGAGTTATAGAAAGAGAAACAAGGTCGCGATATAGGACACATGGCTGAATATTTGCGCTGACACACTCTCTAGGCATGGGAAATGGATCAATCCAATTTTGCCGAGGAAGCTCATGTAAGTTTGTTATAATGTTTTTATTATTTTCATATTCAAATCTTGTCACATATAATCGAATATAACAATTATAATTGCGAGAATAAAATGACTTAATTGCAAGAGGCATCTAGTCAAGGAGAGGGTGAAACACGCCCGGCGTAAATCTGTGCGTCGGTGTTAGGGACGCGTCCAGGATACGTTAAAGGCCTTGGTTGGGGACCCAGACCCGCTAAGTCAAGTAAGAAATCGAGTAGTAGTTTATCGACGGGATCCTCATCAAGTCGAGAAGTTGATGAGTTAAGAGTCGAATTAGCGAGAAACAAAAATAAGTCATCGAAACACAAACTCAAATTACAAGTGTTGAGAGGAAAGAATGAAGCAAATGATGGATGCACATATGCAACAAATGGATGAACATCGACAAATGATGGAAATGGTTAAGAAAATGATGGAGTCACAAGGAGGACCATCAAAATAGGTACAAATAGTTTTTTATTATTGATTATTTAATGAATTTTGTATATAAGACTTGTGGTAACTTTCTGGATCTGAAGCCCAACCTATTTGAGAATGAAGTTTGGAGGAGGTTGGGCATTCTTTTATGACTTAAGAAGTGTTTTATTTTTCTATACAGGTTATACAAATTTTTGGTTTTATTCTAATCATGTCGTTATGCTGCCGAAATTTTTTCAATAGATGTGTGTATTGTGTATATATGTCTATTGTGTAATGATTTAATATATTTGAATATTTGTTTGTATAGGTTGATCATTCTTCAGAGAGCTTTGGAGGCGGTGGTAGAAGACCATGAATATTTATGAAATCTTTGTTTGTATGTGTTCAATTGACTTTGATATTTTTGTGGTTTTTTTTAAGTTAAATTACTATGTACTTTGTTTGGTTTTAAGTTATGTGTTCAATGAAATTATTATTTTTCTTAGTTTATGTTTTTATGTTTTTGAATTAGAGTTAATTTATTTATAATTTCATGTTATAATTAAAGAAATAAATAATAATAAAAAAATAAAATGCAAAGGAAGGGTGGAAGAGAATGTATGAGATTTAAAAAGAGTAGGATACAAAAGAAGAGAATGTATGAGATTAAAAAAAATTAAAAAAAACAAAAAAATAGCTATGCCGACGCCGATCAATGTGACGTCGGCATAAACCACCCGAGTGTGATGCCGACGCGCGTTGACCACGCGTCGGCACAGGTCAACTATGTCGACGCACGTTGACCAGCGTCGGCATAGGTTGCACCCCTTGATGAAAGTCGCAGAATAGTCTTATGCCGACGATGGATCAATTTGTGCGTCGGCATAGTCCTATGCCGACGTGGATGTCCCGACGAACTACCCGACGTCCCCCCTCACGTCGGCAAATGCCTATGCCGACGTTTTTTGGCCATATGCCGACGTATTTTGGTGTTGGGAAAACCCATAATTCTTGTAGTGTATCAATAGTATATTACTCATGTAGTTACTTTTTGGTTAGATATATCGTTGGTATATCAGATATAACGTTGATAGACTACTGATTTTCTTGATTTTGTAAAACATGGAAAGGGCATTTTGGACTTTTTATTTCATGTTGTTGGGTTGGGCTTTCACATTTATCTATTTTTGCAAATCAAATAAATAAATAATGCGGCTGCAAATACAATAAATCATATTGTCATCTATGCAAGTGACCCTAAAATTAAATATTAGATTGAATAAAAATAATTATTAATTAATTTATCAACATGTTTTTTAATAAAATTTTGTATAATTATCATGTTACAATATCATATAATAATATATTGAAATACAATATTTATTAAATCTTTTATTTTTTATTTTTAAATATAATTCATCATGTTAAAATTTCAAATTATATCGAAAACATAGAAATGTTGTTTTTAGAATTTTCACTATTTGAATCATAGAATCTAAAAATTGTTTTCGAAAACAATTTGCCAAACGCATATTATATATTGTACTTAGTGAGTCCGAAAACATAAAATAAAATCTAGATTGTCTACCAAATAGAGGCTTAAATCGGATCACAAACACATCCATCTATTGTGAATACACAAACAACCACAAATCTAAATCCAAAATATGAGATATGAATTACAGAACATAATGTAATTTTTGTACAACCCTCAATCTTGAACTAAATTATTGTTGAAGCCACTAGAACTCTCCCAGAACCGAATGTATGTTTTCTTTACTACCCAAATGAGAAACTTCCCCACCCAAATAAGGAAGGGAATTATGATACAATGAAGAAGAACCACTACAATCATTGTTATCCAAATAAAAAAAGCTATTTTAAATGTAACTTTTAAGGCAATAGAATTCCTATATGAGATATTTAAGATCCAAACTCCCAATAAGTAGCTAAAGGATAAAGATGCAATGGCAACACACATGGTTATGGTTAACAACCATGCACAAATTCTATTTTTCAGAGGCAATCGACCTATAATAAATATAATCACACATATGGATGCAAAGAATGAAATTGAATTTGTAATCAAATAACATGTGTAACGATTCTCTTGGTCTATAGTTGGGTAGGCCATTATTGCAGTTCCAGCAATAAAAGTCTTCAAATTATTGTTACTATGAAATGAACGATGAATAGTGCTATTATTGGAATTGCAAGGAGTATCTTTTTCCCAAACCCCGCCCGGTGGGTTGATTGCACCTTGAAAAGTTACTGTTGCTATCACTGATGCAACAAACATCAGTGTACCTTGCACTTCTTCAAGCCAATCGCCTTTGTATATAAGATGCTCCTTCCACAAACTTGGCATCACTTTTTTGGGTGTTGATGACCCTTGGTAACATTGTTCTTCAACTCTGCCTAATGAACTTTCATATGGTTGTTCCTTCTCATTTGGGTCATTTGTTCCAATTTTTATTCCTGGGATACTTGATAAATATCGCACTATCTGCACAATTTGAATCCAAAATCATATTATATTTGAACTAGTAATTAGTTTTTTTTTTTTTTTTTCAAGCAACCAATTCAAATAATATACTAACATACCTCAATTCGTCTTAAGATCATAGACAAATCCAAAATTGTGTTTTCGTTGTTATCAACAGTGTTTAAAAACCCTTCATCATTGTGGATCTTTAGTAGTTGGGTTAAGAACTTAATGGCCTCCAAATGATTATTTTTTACGCATAAATGAAGAATAGTTTGACCATTGTGAATAAGCTTCCACCAAACAGATTCTGGTCTTGCATTGATCAATTCTTTCATAATCTCAATTTGGCCATTCATCGCTGCATGGTGGAGAGGAATAAAGCCATTCAAATCACGAACCATGCAAGTGCTAGTGTTTTTCTCCAACAAAGCTTTAACGATCTCAACCTCTCCATTTGCAGAAGCTAAGTGGAGAGGTGTCCTTTGAAGAGCATCAACTTCACAAGCAAGTTCAGGATTGAGATTCAAAAGAAATCGAGTGACTTCAAGGTGGCCATGCAAAATTGAGACATGTAATGGACTCTCAATGATGTTGGAAGAAGATGATATGACAACTCTTTGAATGATATTTGGGTCGTCTTGAATGAGAGCCTTCAAGCTTTGAATGGACCCCATTTTTAATGCTTCATACAGCTTTTCATTATTTTCTTCAACAGAGGACATGGCTAATCTAATTTCGCTGCTTTCTCTCTTTGCAAAATTTGGAGAATATTGTGTGAGTTGTGGTGGATGTGTTGCCTCCATTGATTCAGCTCTAACTTACTTTGAAATGAGGTTTTCACAAAAAATTTATAACCCAGCACTACAGAAATATAATATACTATCTGTTTTTTTTTTAATTTATTTATTATTATTATTATAATATATGGGAAAGCTTTTCCAACTAGCAAATCAAGTTGACCTTTCAGTTTTTGAAATAGTCCAATTGTTGGTAATCATTTTCTACAAGGAAAAAAATTATTATTTATTCACTTTGGACTTGAGTGGATGACAAGCAACAGAGGAAGCTAATTTATTAATTTATGGAGAGAAGTATATCTCTAATTAATTTACTTTGATTTTTATTGGGTATGATACAATTTCTCATCTATTTAAAATTAATAAATAAGGAGAATGTGTTTTGGCACGATGTAATTTTTTTTGTAAAGAAAATATGTAAATTTAATTATAGATAAGAAAACATTATTCAAGAATAAGTTGGGTTCACAAGTGATTTCAACAAATAAATAGAGATGAGACACGACGTGTTAAAAGAATTTAGCTTGAGAGGATGGAAACAAGAATGATCATCAATTAGAAACTTGCAAGCTCGTTTCTCAAAAGGATACAAAGCTAAATGAAAAACGCTCTCAAATAGACAATCGAAAGGCTTGATTATGGAAAACTTTCCATTGACATTCTCGCTACAATAAAAGGAATAAAAAAAACAAAGGAATATTTAAGGATTGGTAATGCCATTTGGGAGAGCTACTGAAAAGGAAGGAAAGCAATGAGCATTATTGCCTTGAATTACTCCAATATGGTAAGTCAATTGTTGTTAACTCTCTCAAATAACCTCGCTGTCTAATTCACGGTAATGGGGGAGTTTTCTCTAATCAAGGTGTTTTGTTGCTCACAACAACTTGTTCGGAATATTTGGCTGGAATATCCATTGGAGTGACCGAAATGTAGCTTAGCTTGTTTGAGATGGTTGATGGTGTGGTCTTTTTGTTGTAGACATGGCATGCTTATGAGTGTTGTTGCAATGGTATTTATCACGTGTAAATAAATTTGAATTTGTATGTGTATCAATTTTGTATAGTGGATTACAATCTCTTTCTCTTGTGTATATACTTGATTTGAGGGTTGAAACACACTTGTTCTCCTAGTCGAATTTTCAACTTTTAACTTATGAAAAGTCTTCAACTTTGAGCATGTTGAAGGTGTAGGTTTTCGCTTATAGTCATTTGAAGTTCTTCAATCCTTTGTTTCTAAAATCTGAGTTCTCTCTCAAGAATCCTAAATTTCTTAATCTTTTCTAAATTTTTTCTCTAGAGTTTTCAACTTTTGAACCTTTGAAATAAAGGAGAAAACTCTCTATTTATAGAGTTACTCAACTTTGCTCCAAGTGGTGGGTTTGGGTTTGGGCTTGTTAGATTGAGCCTATTTGACTTTAGGTCAATCCTTTTTACTAGGTCTGATTGACTTTGGGTCAACACTTTTAGACCGAGCCTAATTGACTTTGATTCAGTCTTTTCGAATGGAGGTTGGTTGACTTTGAGTCAGCCTTTTTTTTATCGATTCTAGTTGATTTTGAATCAACCATTTTGGACTGAGCTAATTGGGTATTCAATTCGGCTTTTGTCTTTGAAATTTCAAAAAACTCAATTGTGTAGTTGAATTTTATCATAACTTAATTTAGGGATTGTTGTAAATTTAAATTTAATTAATCTCTAATTAAATATACTTTCACGAGTGATGACGTGACAATTTTGGATTTGTCAAAATTTCTATTCCAATAAGTTGTAATTAGTTATAATATGTCGCAGTGATACAATAGTTGATCAGTATCAATAATTAGGGTATTAAAATTCTCATTACATGTCACTATTTCTATCACTATTTCTATCGATATTTCTATATGTCCATCACTTTGACATCAACCTAAAGAGGTGAATTTCAATTTTTTTATGACGTAAAAACTAACAAAATATCAATAAAATATCACTAATATGGACAAAACATTAATAATAAGAAATTTATCTTATTTAAAAATGATAAAATATTTATTTGTTAAATTTAATATTTTTATACACTTTTTTATTTTTATGTTTTTTCCAAAAGATGTATCGACTTCTAAATTTTATCAATATATTTCTCAAGATCGATTTTCAAAGAGTTGAAATTTTGACATTTCCATCAACATTGATATTTATAACCTTATCTAACATACATACATACATATAGTGAAAATAAAAACCCTTTATTTGAATAATAATAATGCTTCTATATGCTTACACTAAATCTCTAGACTTTGCAAAAAAAATTGGAAGACTTTTAATTGCAAGGAAGAATGACAAAATTGCATGGAAGACTCTTTTCACGCATTACTAATGTGATTTGACCCATGTTCTGAAATTAATGACATATGACTCTTTTTGTACTTGTGTATTCCGTCCAAATTACCATAAGGGCATCATACTCTGACTCTAGCTCTCTCGCTCTCGCTCATCATAGTAATGAAGTTGTCAAAATTCTAGAGAAAAGAAAAAAAAAACAACAAAAATCGCACTATAGTTGGCTCGTTCTCGCTATCTCTCGCTACTCCAAATTTCTTCTCCGACTTTTTCTTTGTCATTTTTTCTTTATATTTTCGGTCATTCATTTGAGCGAGAGCGAGAGCGAGACAACGGGAGCGAGAGTGTTTTCACGTACGAGAGCGTGAACAAGAAAGACCGCTTCATATTACCCTTATGAGTCATTTTGCGTGCATCGCCACTTCAGAATGAATCATATTTCATTATTTTGAAATGTCAAAAAAATACCATTAGTGCTCGGAAAAATGGGTTATCCGTACGAAAACCCCAGGAAGAATGACAATTTCCTTTTTAAGAACAAGATAGAGTAGCATCCTAAAAGCATAATTTGCTTAGACATAATACAAGGATCTCTTCCAAGTAGATATGTTTTCTTTTCTTCTTCTTTGTTTTGTATTAATTTTTTTAATTTTATTTTTTTTTGAGTTCAATATATGAGATAGAAGAATTCTAACCTTCAACTTGGAGACTACATATTTTAATAAGTTGATAGTTATATTCATGTTGGCAAATAGAAAGAAATTTAAATCAAATAGATGACTATACAAAAAAGGAAGGACCATTCTTTCCATAAACCACATAAATCCTAACCAATAATAGTCTAGTGCCTTCTACAATATTTAGAAAAGGGAGTACTTGGGTCATGGGTGTTTTCCACTTATCCAACCACAATTTTTTTTAAAAAAAAAAAAACAAACAAAATTCTTTTGAGTGTGGTTACCAATGAAGTTGCACTATATTTAAGTGTTACCCGGACAACACCCAAATATCACTCCATTCATTTATAATTCTTTACCTGGAGCACCTTCTAAAAATTCAACTAGAATTAATAACCAATCATATGATGAATTTTTAAATTCTTAAAGGAATATAACTTATAAAAGAAAACATATTCATGTAACACATGGATTGAATTACTAATGTATAATATGATCTTTAAAATTAAGGAGAATTATAATGGGTAGCAAAAAATATTGAGATAATTACCATTTTAGTTATAGTTTTTGGAGATTTACAAATATAGCAAAAAAATTTAAACTATTTTTTTCGTTTTTTTATTATTCCAATTTTTCCCTCAAGAGTATATCAATAGTATATCTGATATACTTCATATTTGGTATATCAGTAGTATATCAATAATATATCTAATATACTTTACTTTTGATATATAAATCAACTTATATTTAAATAGTTCGCATAATCGATATATCAATAATATACCTAACATTAAATATATCAATAGTATATCGTGAATATACTTCATTCAGTTGATATGGTTCGTTATTTTTTTAATAATGATTCACACTTTAAATGATGAATATTTTATCATTCATTCACTATTAATATAGTGTATCAACAAAAAAAAAAAAACTTAGTGACAAAAATGATTAATAAAGTCAAAAACTAAAATGATATAGCATGTCACGTATATATCTCATTTTACTAACATACTTAAGTAAAATATATCATAGAGTTTATCGATAATATATTTCATATTAGATATATTTGATATATTAAATATAAATTGTTGTCATACTCTTGATATATTTCATATGGGCTATTTTTAATATAATCACTGTGTTGATAAATTGAGTATTAGAATTCACCTTCATTGATATATTTAAATGATATACTTAAATAATG
The DNA here is from genome assembly GCA_036507285.1 of Trichosanthes cucumerina. Classification (NCBI taxonomy): domain Eukaryota; kingdom Viridiplantae; phylum Streptophyta; class Magnoliopsida; order Cucurbitales; family Cucurbitaceae; genus Trichosanthes; species Trichosanthes cucumerina. The sequence continues at coordinate 64,568,666 of CM071844.1, forward strand.
TATGTGAATAGAATATAACCGATATACTCCATACTAAGTATGTTGAGGATATATCAATAATTTATCATTGGTGATATACCCTTGATAGACTATTTACAGACATCATATTGTAAACACAGGAATTAAACGTGAATGTTATTTCGGATATTTCATGAAAACAGTTTAAGTACGCCCGCAATTTTCAAAAAATTGATGACACATACATAATTGGTTTCCTTCTATTACTAATTATGTCACTGTCCCTAAAATTAATTATACATAGTCCATGGACTACGAAAATCATATTTAGAAAAATTATATCTTCCGTGTTGATTTTTTATTTTCTTGGACCTATTCAAGGTCTTCCTAACATATATTTTTAACTACTATGCGTCTAATATGGAAAAGGAGACGTCTTTGACTCTACCCTGAAGAATAATAAAATCTCCTTATCTTACTCTCGCTTTATATAACAAAAATTTCTCTACCAAATGAAGAATAATAAAATCTCATTCTCTCACTCTCATTTATATAACAAAAGATTATTCTCATTCACTTAATTGATTGACAAATAAAATGAATAAGCTAAATTTAAATATGTAATTTTTAGATATCAAAGATTTTATTCAAATAATTTGTTCAAATATATTAGATATTTAAATGTTAATTTAAAAATTTAGTCTTTCAACTTTCGTGATAATGGTTAATATGTTCTTATTTGTTTAATAAAAATATCTAATAAGTCCTTAAACTTTTAATTTTGTGTCTAGTGTATCCTCGAACTTTAAATATGTTAAATAGATTATACACATTCAACTTTGTATCGTAATAGGTCTCTAATATATTCGATTAAGCGAACTCAAAAATATACATAGCTAAACTAAACATGCTCGACTCATAAGTTTGTCGACTTACCTACGAACACATTTAGGAATTCGACGCCCACCTCTCCTCCTCCTACAACAACAAAATAGGCTCGGCCCAAAGCAGAACACACACAATAGAGGCAACAAAAAGCACAAAACAAAAGTTAAACGAGCATGTCGAACAAGGAAACTAAAAGAATAATCGACACGCTCAACAATACAAGGGTTCAGAAAATCAACAAGTGATAAACAAGAGTCATGTAACAACTCGAAACTACACGAACTTCCTAAGTTCCAAAATGAAAATCTCTTTAAAGCAAGAAAGGTCTCATAGCCCCGTCATGTCACCACCGTCGCTCTCCAGCTCACTGTTTGCCCTTACCTGCAACCAAAGACAAAAAAAATAGACGGGTGAGTATAAGAATACTCAGTAAGTAGCTCACTCACGTCCAAGCTACAAATTTCACAAGTGCACACACAGAGGTAAAACAGGATTCACAACCAAAGTACCTTAGGGACTCAAGACTAGACGCTCACGTGTCTACCTCACCCCGAGACTCACCGACGATTCTAAACCCTAGGCGGCCATAAACGGGGACGCCCCCAACACGAAAGAGTGATCACTCTAACACCCACACGTAACGCAATGAGCCTCGACTCTAAAGCCCACACAGATCGCACAAGGCGACCCACCCAGTGCCCACACAGAGATCACATAGGTGCTCGACCCATGTCCACACACTTTCGCAAAGGGCGCACTCGACCACGATGCCCACAGCTCGCAAAAGGGTGCACTCGACCCTAATGCCCACACACTTCGCAAAGGGCGCACTCGACCCTAATGCCCACACAGAGGTGCCAGCCTAAAGGTTTTGTCTCGCTCGGGGTCACTCAGTGGGTTTGGTAATGCTAGCCTAGGAGGTTAAGCTCTAACGTTTCTCCTAGGCTCCCCCTAAACCGCTCCAAGGTCGCCTTGAAACCGAGTCCCTAACCAACAGCTTAACCACCAACCACACATCCCGCCATCAACCCTTTGTCCCAACAAAGGAGCTAACTCAACCACCCGTGTCCTAGACCATCACCGACTTATCCTCGCTCTGTTCTAGGATCAATCATACACGCACAATATTACACGTGCTCAAGTCTCACTTAGCAAAGAATCTACCAAAGAACATAATTGCGACATGCAGGAAAGTCAAACCCAACACACAGAAATAAGTGCTCGATTCACATAGCAAGAACACGATATCCAGAGTCTCATACACCAAGCAACAGTTAACAATCCACACAACGGTTATAAAGTCAACCACAATGACCTTATACTCAAACTCATTCACTTACGAGCTTGATACTTAAACCAAACAGCTACTTACCTCGAATAAAGTACGCAAAAGGGAGGTCCTTACTCCAGCTAACAACCCTAAACACCTACAGAACGTCACAAATAACACACAAATTCAGATGGGAACCAATCTCGCGGCCCTACCCTTGAGATGAAATACGAAACTGAACCTAACCAAGTTAATAGGAGCACCTTTTGATAAACCAACATGAAATCACAGCAACTAACATGAACTTACAGTCAAACCAACACTCCTAAACTTCAAACACAAACCAACGGATTCAAGATCGAGGCTTACCCACGCCATAAGTCAAACCATCCTCTCGCTCGTCCTCAACCTCGAGATTCCTTCCAAGACCTTACTTACTTCTTCACAATGGATCCGCCTCCCCCCACAAATCCAACACAAAACAAAGTGAGAAACGAATCTAAAGGAAATGAGAGTTAGGCAAGGCAAATCGGATCCGAGAGAGAGAGGGACAGAACTGAAGCGGAGGTCGGATTTGAGGGAGGGAGAGAAAGAAACTGAACCGAAAGGAGGAGAGAGAGAGAGAGAGAGAGGTCGAACGGAGCAGGGAGATAGAGGGACGCATTTACGGCCGTCGGAGAGAGAGCAGAGAGAGAGGATCGATCGAGGGGGAGAGAGAGACTGGAGTCGACGGAGCAAGAAGACGAATCGGCGAGGTTTTCTGCCAGGCGACACGACGAGAGAGGAGGAGAAGGAGGCGCACGAGAGGGGCGGTCGAATGAGAGAGAGAGAGAGAGGGGGGCCGAATGAGGAAGACAGAGAGAGGTGGCGGCGCGAGTCTCGGTTGGGCAAACGGTGACGGAGGGGGGAAGGAGAAAAACAGAAGGAGGTCGCCAAGACGCCCGGCGCGGCCGACGCGCCGCCGACACGGGGCAACCCCTCATGCGCAAGGAGAAGACGCAGTGACGGGGAGGCGCGCGACCCCTCCCAAGCGCAACTCCTTTTTTTTTGTTTTTTTTTTGTTTTGAACCAAACCCTAGAACTTAAGGAAAAAGAGAAGGAAAAGAAATTACCTTGACTCCCTTCTCTCAAAACGCTCGATAAGAAGCTTAATGTTGTCCACCCCAATTTAAAGCGAGATTTAGAAATATTTGGGCCCCTGCAAGATCCAAAAGTCAAATTCTTGGCCCAACACTTTTAAAACTAAAACAAGTCCAAAATTAACTCTGAAAAAAACCAAAAACTTACTTGAATTTACCGGGTGTCACAATTTTACCCATCGATCGCCCCTGAAAACGACGTTTTTGCTCACCCGGAGACTAAAATCTCAAGCAAACATCCATAGCATGACCCGAAACTCCTTAACTACTCCTTAACTACTCATAAGCTAAAAGAAAACAGTAAAATAGAGAAAAAGACATTTATATCATTGTGGCAGTGTCGAGACGTAGACACAATGTACAGCGTCTCGACGCTATGAACGCGCGTCTTCGTTTGTCAAAGTACGTAGTGTCGAGATGCTGAGGGTAGTGCCTCGACATTGTCCTACATCTACATCTTCTGTGAATCACCCAACGTCTAGACGTTGTCTCTTGGGGAAAAATGATCATTTTTCGTTGTTTTGTTGCTTGATTGCTCGAATGACCTCCGTTTTAGCTCTTTTTTATTCGTTCGAATGCATTTGCTCCAAATTGCATTCTTGCTCGAATTCCAACAAAAAATAAACAATTAATCACATAAAATTTAATAAACTAACAAGAATTAGACACAAAATATAAGACTACTTTTAGTCTTATCAAATACTTCCAACATAAACTTTGCTAGTCCTCAAGCAAGACTAGACTAACTAAAGATAAAAACAAAATGGATGCAAGATACATGACTATAACCTTGATGCCCAAGATAATTATGTTAGATGCAAAAGGGTAAAGCACAATCAAACAAGCCATCAAAAGCCTAATGAATAGTTTTTCGAAGCGTTTCTTGCATGAGTGCATTAACTTACCTATTGAGGCCTTTACAAGCGCGGGGTTGGTTTACGTGATTCTCAGATGTGGCTTCCCTCTACATTGGCAAAAAACTAGTCAACAAGCATAAAACAATCATGCAAGGTACCCAATCTCATCCATGTACTATAGGCCCTTTAGGTTATTACTTGAACACGATCTACCGACATGTCGGCTACATACTGTTCAAGTTACATAAATAACCTTGGATATTTGTTTATTGAATTTGAGTTTAAGCAAGTCTAGAGAACTGATAAAATAGCTCTTTATTTTATTGAATAAATAAATTTATTACGAAACCACGAGTTTAGGGCATAAAACACATTCCCTCTTTTGATTGAAGTTTATCAGTATCATTGATAGATTTTCATATGTGTTGATTCTTTCTTCCTATTGAAATTTAATACTGATAGATTTTTATCACTATCATTTGGAGTAATGTGTGATTGAAGTTTATTACTGATAGAAGCATATATGTTCATTGTTAGAATCTCTCCCTGGTAAATTATTAGAATATTGAATCCTAAATCAGTTAGGATTAATATAGGTTAATTTTCATCTTGAATAAGTTAGGATGTGTGATTGAAGTCTATCAATATCCTATCATGTCTATCACTAGAATGTTTATTTCATATATCATAGTGATAAGAGTCTATTAGCAATAGAAGTTTATCATTGATGGACTTTTAACTATGATAAAAGTCTACGTACCAATGTACTACTCTAAGTTTTACATACTACTCCAAGCCTTACTTCAATTTTGCAATCTACTAGAGTCTAGACTTCAAATTGTGGTAAGAATCTATTAGTGATAGAAATCTATCACTAATAGACTCTAACCTTGATAAATATCTATCGATTGTACTTCATATATTGATTTCTATCATAGTCTAATAGAATCCTAAAATCTATCACCTATTCCAAGCATTGCTTCAAAGATTGCATTCTAACACATTTAATCACTCATAAACTTCTAACCGTGATAAGAATCTATAGTGATACTAATAGACTCCTAACTATGATAAAAGTCTATTAACACATGATTTCAATCCTTTTGATAGAGTTCTAAATTTGATAAGAGTCTATAAGGGATTGAAGTCTATCATTGATAGATTCCTAATTGTGATAGAAGTTGACCATACCTCAATTAAAGGTAAAATAAGAATTAAAAAATATTTTTTAAAATAATTTATCATATTTACAATTTTTAAGAAAATTTGTTGTATTTACAAATAAACCCCATCTTTTGCTACCCATTATAATTTCCCTATTTTAATTGAATGGTTTTAATTCATTATTTTTAGGCAATGCCGGTTGGTTAAACAATCCCTTATTTTGAGTTCAATAATACTTTCTGTTCAACAATTTTGGTCACCTATGTTGGTACCTTTTTTTCTAGCATCATTCTAACTTATTATTAGGGATATATAAGGCACAAACTCCTTTTTTGTACTTTTTTAATTTAAAACCCTACGTACATGAGAGTAAAATTCTTTTTTTTTTTTTTGGAGGGAATTTAGAAATTGAACCACAAAAGGAAGAAGAAAATATGGTTGGATATTTCATTCTCACTTTAAAGTTTGAGGTATTTTCATTCAATTTTGTTTTCTACACCACAAAAAATTTAAAATAGGATCACACACATACATATATATAACATAGATCGAATGTAAAATCTAGTATTCTTTTCCCTAATTGTGAATACACAAACCAATACAAATCTATATCAAAAAGACGAGATGAAACACATAACATCACCTAATTTTTATATAGGCCTCAATCTTTTTACTAAGTTGTAGTTGAAGCCATTGGAACTCTATGAAAAACAAAGATATATGACCTTTTTTAATACCCAAATGAGAAGCTTCACCACCCCTATAAGGAATGGAATTATAATACAACAAAGAACAACTGCCCCAACCATGGCTAACCATATACAAAATGCTATGAAAAATGTTAATTTTAAAGCATTAGAGTTTCTATATGAGACATTTACGATCCAAACTCCCAATAAGTAACTATATGATAAGGATGCAATGGCAACACACATGGTTATTGTTAACAACCATGCACAAATCCTATTCTTCAAAGGCAACCGACCTATAATAAACATAATCACACATATTGATGCAAAGAATGAGATAGAATTTGTAATCAAGTAAGCAGTATAGCCATATCCTTGGTGATCAGAAGTTGGGTAGGCCATTATTGCAGTTCCAGCAATGAAAGTTTTCAAATTATTGTTACTATGAAATGAACGATGAATAGTGCTATTACTGGAATTGTAAGGAGTATCTTCTTGCCAAACCCCGCCAGGAGGGTTGATTGCACCTTGAAAAGTCACTGTTGCAATTACTGATGCCACCAACATCATTGTTCCTTGCACTTCTTGAACCCAATCACCATTGTATTTAAGATGCTTCTTCAACAAACTTGGCATCAGCTTTTTGGGCGTTGGTGGTTTTGATGGCCCTTCGTAACATTGTTCTTCAACTCTGCCTAATGAACTTTCATATGGTTGTTCCTTCTCATTTGGGTCATTTGTTCCAATTTTTATTCCTGGGATACTTAATAAATATCGCACTATCTGCACAATTTGAATCCAAAATCATATTAGTTTTTTTTTTCAAGCAACCAATTCAAATAATACTAATTAACATACCTCAATTCGTCTTAAGATCATAGACAAATCCAAAATTGTGTTTTCGTTGTTATCAACAGTGTTTAAAAACCCTTCATCATTGTGGATCTTTAGTAGTTGGGTTAAGAACTTAATGGCCTCCAAATGATTATTTTTTACGCATAAATGAAGAATAGTTTGACCATTGTGAATAAGCTTCCACCAAACAGATTCTGGTCTTGCATTGATCAATTCTTTCATAATCTCAATTTGGCCATTCATCGCTGCATGGTGGAGAGGAATAAAGCCATTCAAATCACGAACCATGCAAGTGCTAGTGTTTTTCTCCAACAAAGCTTTAACGATCTCAACCTCTCCATTTGCAGAAGCTAAGTGGAGAGGTGTCCTTTGAAGAGCATCAACTTCACAAGCAAGTTCAGGATTGAGATTCAAAAGAAATCGAGTGACTTCAAGGTGGCCATGCAAAATTGAGACATGTAATGGACTCTCAATGATGTTGGAAGAAGATGATATGACAACTCTTTGAATGATATTTGGGTCGTCTTGAATGAGAGCCTTCAAGCTTTGAATGGACCCCATTTTTAATGCTTCATACAGCTTTTCATTATTTTCTTCAACAGAGGACATGGCTAATCTAATTTCGCTGCTTTCTCTCTTTGCAAAATTTGGAGAATATTGTGTGAGTTGTGGTGGATGTGTTGCCTCCATTGATTCAGCTCTAACTTACTTTGAAATGAGGTTTTCACAAAAAATTTATAACCCAGCACTACAGAAATATAATATACTATCTGTTTTTTTTTTAATTTATTTATTATTATTATTATAATATATGGGAAAGCTTTTCCAACTAGCAAATCAAGTTGACCTTTCAGTTTTTGAAATAGTCCAATTGTTGGTAATCATTTTCTACAAGGAAAAAAATTATTATTTATTCACTTTGGACTTGAGTGGATGACAAGCAACAGAGGAAGCTAATTTATTAATTTATGGAGAGAAGTATATCTCTAATTAATTTACTTTGATTTTTATTGGGTATGATACAATTTCTCATCTATTTAAAATTAATAAATAAGGAGAATGTGTTTTGGCACGATGTAATTTTTTTTGTAAAGAAAATATGTAAATTTAATTATAGATAAGAAAACATTATTCAAGAATAAGTTGGGTTCACAAGTGATTTCAACAAATAAATAGAGATGAGACACGTACGTGTTAAAAGAATTTAGCTTGAGAGGATGGAAACAAGAATGATCATCAATTAGAAACTTGCAAGCTCGTTTCTCAAAAGGATACAAAGCTAAATGAAAAACGCTACTGAAATAGACACTGAAAGGCTTGATTATGGAAAACTTTCCATTGACATTCTGCTACAATAAAAGGAATAAAAAAAACAAAGGAATATTTAAGGATTGGTAATGCCATTTGGGAGAGCTACTGAAAAGGAAGGAAAGCAATGAGCATTATTGCCTTGAATTACTCCAATATGGTAAGTCAATTGTTGTTAACTCTCTCAAATAACCTCGCTGTCTAATTCACGGTAATGGGGGAGTTTTCTCTAATCAAGGTGTTTTGTTGCTGTCAACAACTTGTTCGGAATATTTGCTGGAATATCCATTGGAGTGACTGAGCTGGTAGCTTAGCTTGCTGAGATGGTTGATGGTGTGGTCTTTTTTGTTGTAGACATGGCATGCTTATGAGTGTTGTTGCAATGGTATTTATCACGTGTAAATAAATTTGAATTTGTATGTGTATCAATTTTGTATAGTGGATTACAATCTCTTTCTCTTGTGTATATACTTGATTTGAGGGTTGAAACACACTTGTTCTCCCGGTCGAATTTTCAACTTTTAACTTATGAAAAAGTCTTCAACTTTGAGCATGTTGAAGGTGTAGGTTTTCGGCTTATAGCTGTTTGAAGTTCTTCAATCCTTTGTTTCTAAAATCTGAGTTCTCTCTCAAGAATCCTAAATTTCTTAATCTTTTCTAAATTTTTTCTCTAGAGTTTTCAACTTTTGAACCTTTGAAATAAAGGAGAAAACTCTCTATTTATAGAGTTACTCACTGCTCCAAGTGGGTTTGGGTTTGGGCTTGTTAGATTGAGCCTATTTGACTTTAGGTCAATCCTTTTTACTAGGTCTGATTGACTTTGGGTCAACACTTTTAGACCGAGCCTAATTGACTTTGATTCAGTCTTTTCGAATGGAGGTTGGTTGACTTTGAGTCAGCCTTTTTTTTATCGATTCTAGTTGATTTTGAATCAACCATTTTGGACTGAGCTAATTGGGTATTCAATTCGGCTTTTGTCTTTGAAATTTCAAAAAACTCAATTGTGTAGTTGAATTTTATCATAACTTAATTTAGGGATTGTTGTAAATTTAAATTTAATTAATCTCTAATTAAATATACTTTCACGAGTGATGACGTGACAATTTTGGATTTGTCAAAATTTCTATTCCAATAAGTTGTAATTAGTTATAATATGTCGCAGTGATACAATAGTTGATCAGTATCAATAATTAGGGTATTAAAATTCTCATTACATGTCACTATTTCTATCACTATTTCTATCGATATTTCTATATGTCCATCAGTTTGACATCAACCTAAAGAGGTGAATTTCAATTTTTTTTATGACGTAAAAAACTAACAAAATATCAATAAAATATCACTAATATGGACAAAACATTAATAATAAGAAATTTATCTTATTTAAAAATGATAAAATATTTATTTGTTAAATTTAATATTTTTATACACTTTTTTTATTTTTATGTTTTTTCCAAAAAGATGTATCGACTTCTAAATTTTATCAATATATTTCTCAAGATCGATTTTCAAAGAGTTGAAATTTTGACATTTCCATCAACATTGATATTTATAACCTTATCTAACATACATACATACATATAGTGAAAATAAAAACCCTTTATTTGAATAATAATAATGCTTCTATATGCTTACACTAAATCTCTAGACTTTGCAAAAAAAATTGGAAGACTTTTAATTGCAAGGAAGAATGACAAAATTGCATGGAAGACTCTTTTCACGCACATTAATGTGATTTGACCCATGTTCTGAAATTAATGACATATGACTCTTTTTGTACTTGTGTATTCCGTCCAAATTACCATAAGGGCATCATACTCTGACTCTAGCTCTCTCGCTCTCGCTCATCATAGTAATGAAGTTGTCAAAATTCTAGAGAAAAGAAAAAAAAAACAACAAAAATCGCACTATAGTTGGCTCGTTCTCGCTATCTCTGCTACTCCAGCTCTTCTCTGACTTTTTTCTTTGTCATTTTTTCTTTATATTTTCGGTCATTCATTTGAGCGAGAGCGAGAGCGAGACAACGGGAGCGAGAGTGTTTTCACGTACGAGAGCGTGAACAAGAAAGACCGCTTCATATTACCCTTATGAGTCATTTTGCGTGCATCGCCACTTCAGAATGAATCATATTTCATTATTTTGAAATGTCAGGTCAAATACCATTAGTGCCTGGAAAAATGGGTTATCCGTACGAAAACCCCAGGAAGAATGACAATTTCCTTTTTAAGAACAAGATAGAGTAGCATCCTAAAAGCATAATTTGCTTAGACATAATACAAGGATCTCTTCCAAGTAGATATGTTTTCTTTTCTTCTTCTTTGTTTTGTATTAATTTTTTTAATTTTATTTTTTTTTGAGTTCAATATATGAGATAGAAGAATTCTAACCTTCAACTTGGAGACTACATATTTTAATAAGTTGATAGTTATATTCATGTTGGCAAATAGAAAGAAATTTAAATCAAATAGATGACTATACAAAAAAGGAAGGACCATTCTTTCCATAAACCACATAAATCCTAACCAATAATAGTCTAGTGCCTTCTACAATATTTAGAAAAGGGAGTACTTGGGTCATGGGTGTTTTCCACTTATCCAACCACAATTTTTTTAAAAAAAAAAAAACAAAATTCTTTTGAGTGTGGTTACCAATGAAGTTGCACTATATTTAAGTGTTACCCTGACAACACCCAAATATCACTCCATTCATTTATAATTCTTTACTGAGCACCTTCTAAAAATTCAACTAGAATTAATAACCAATCATATGATGAATTTTTAAATTCTTAAAGGAATATAACTTATAAAAGAAAACATATTCATGTAACACATGGATTGAATTACTAATGTATAATATGATCTTTAAAATTAAGGAGAATTATAATGGGTAGCAAAAAATATTGAGATAATTACCATTTTAGTTATAGTTTTTGGAGATTTACAAATATAGCAAAAAAATTTAAACTATTTTTTTCGTTTTTTTATTATTCCAATTTTTCCCTCAAGAGTATATCAATAGTATATCTGATATACTTCATATTTGGTATATCAGTAGTATATCAATAATATATCTAATATACTTTACTTTTGATATATAAATCAACTTATATTTAAATAGTTCGCATAATCGATATATCAATAATATACCTAACATTAAATATATCAATAGTATATCAGGAATATACTTCATTCAGTGATATGGTTCGTTATTTTTTTTTTAATAATGATTCGTTACTTTAAATGATGAATATTTTATCATTCATTCACTATTAATATAGTGTATCAACAAAAAAAAAAAAAAAACTTAGTGACAAAAAATGATTAATAAAGTCAAAAACTAAAATGATATAGCATGTCACGTATATATCTCATTTTACTAACATACTTAAGTAAAATATATCAGTAGTTTATCGATAATATATTTCATATTAGATATATTTGATATATTAAATATAAATTGTTGTCATACTCTTGATATATTTCATATGGGCTATTTTTAATATACTGTTGTGTTGATAAATTGAGTATTAGGAATTCACCTTCATTGATATATTTAAATGATATACTTAAATAATGTATGTGAATAGAATATAACCGATATACTCCATACTAAGTATGTTGAGGATATATCAATAATTTATCATTGGTGATATACCCTTGATAGACTATTTACAGACATCATATTGTAAACACAGGAATTAAACGTGAATGTTATTTCGGATATTTCGCAAAACAGTTGGCACGCCTGCAATTTTCAAAAAATTGATGACACATACATAATTGGTTTCCTTCTATTACTAATTATGTCACTGTCCCTAAAATTAATTATACATAGTCCATGGACTACGAAAATCATATTTAGAAAAATTATATCTTCCGTGTTGATTTTTTATTTTCTTGGACCTATTCAAGGTCTTCCTAACATATATTTTTAACTACTATGCGTCTAATATGGAAAAGGAGACGTCTTTGACTCTACCCTGAAGAATAATAAAATCTCCTTATCTTACTCTCGTTTATATAACAAAAATTTCTCTACCAAATGAAGAATAATAAAATCTCATTCTCTCACTCTCATTTATATAACAAAAGATTATTCTCATTCACGAATTGATTGACAAATAAAATGAATAAGCTAAATTTAAATATGTAATTTTTAGATATCAAAGATTTTATTCAAATAATTTGTTCAAATATATTAGATATTTAAATGTTAAATTAAAAATTTAGTCTTTCAACTTTCGTGATAATGGTTAATATGTTCTTATTTGTTTAATAAAAATATCTAATAAGTCCTTAAACTTTTAATTTTGTGTCTAGTGTATCCCTGAACTTTAAATATGTTAAATAGATTATACACATTCAACTTTGTATCGTAATAGGTCTCTAATATATTCGATTAAGCGAACTCAAAAATATACATAGCTAAACTAAACATGCTCGACTCATAAGTTTGTCAGACTTACCTACGAACACATTTAGGAATTCGACGCCCGACCTCCTCCCAGACTACAACAAAATAGGTCGGGCTCCAGCAGAACACACAATAGAGGCAACAAAAGCACAAAACAAAAGTTAAACGAGCATGCTGAACAAGGAAACTAAAAGAATAACTGACACGCTCAACAATACAAGGGTTCAGAAAATCAACAAGTGATAAACAAGAGTCATGTAACAACTCGAAACTACACGAACTTCCTAAGTTCCAAAATGAAAATCTCTTTAAAGCAAGAAAGGTCTCATAGCCCCGTCATGTCACCACCACCGCTCTCTCGACTCACACTCACTTTGCTTGCCCTTACACCAACAAAAACAAAAAAATAGACGGGTGAGTATAAGAATACTCAGTAAGTAGCTCACTCACGTCCAAGCTACAAATTTCACAAGTGCACACACAGAGGTAAAACAGGATTCACAACCAAAGTACCTTAGGGACTCAAGACTAGACGCTCACGTGTCTACCTCACCCCGAGACTCACCGACGATTCAGAAACCTAGGCGGCCATAAACGGGGACGCGCCCCAGCGCGAAAGAGTGATCACTCTAACACCCACACAGAACGCAATAGAGCCTCGACTCTAAAGCCCACACAGATCGCACAAGGGCGACCCACCCAGGTGCCCACACAGAGATCACATAGGGTGCTCGACCCATGTCCACACAGCTCGCAAAAGGGCGCACTCGACCCTGATGCCCACAGGCTCGCAAAAGGGTGCACTCGACCCTAATGCCCACACAGCTCGCAAAAGGGCGCACTCGACCCTAATGCCCACACAGAGGTGCCAGCCTAAAGGTTTTGTCTCGCTCGGGGTCACTCAGTGGGTTTGGTAATGCTAGCCTAGGAGGTTAAGCTCTAACGTTTCTCCTAGGCTCCCCCTAAACCGTTCCAAGGTCGTCTTGAAACCGAGTCCCTAACCAACAGTTTAACCAGCCAACCACACATCCCGCCATCAACCCTTTGTCCCAACAAAGGAGCTAACCAGCCACCCGTGTCCTAGACCATCACCAGACTTATCCTGCTCTGTTCTAGGATCAATCATACACGCACAATATTACACAGGCTCAAGTCTCACTTAGCAGCAATCTACCAGCAACATAATTGCGACATGCAGGAAAGTCAAACCCAACACACAGAAATAAGTGCTCGATTCACATAGCAAGAACACGATATCCAGAGTCTCATACACCAAGCAACAGTTAACAATCCACACAACGGTTATAAAGTCAACCACAATGACCTTATACTCAAACTCATTCACTTACGAGCTTGATACTTAAACCAAACAGCTACTTACCTCGAATAAAGTACGCAAAAGGGAGGTCCTTACTCCAGCTAACAACCCTAAACACCTACAGAACGTCACAAATAACACACAAATTCAGATGGGAACCAATCTCGCGGCCCTACCCTTTGAGATGAAATACTGGCCCGAACCTAACCAAGTTAATAGGAGCACCTTTTGATAAACCAACATGAAATCACAGCAACTAACATGAACTTACAGTCAAACCAACACTCCTAAACTTCAAACACAAACCAACGGATTCAAGATCGAGGCTTACCCACAGTTACAAGCTGAAACCATCCTCTGCTCGTCCTCAACCTCGAGATTCCTTCCGAAGACCTTACTTCTTCGTCAATGGATCCGCTCCTGTCCACAAATCCAACACAAAACAAAGTGAGAAACGAATCTAAAGGAAATGAGAGTTAGGCAAGGCAAATCGGATCCGAGAGAGAGAGGGACAGAACTGAAGCGGAGGTCGGATTTGAGGGAGGGAGAGAAAGAAACTGAACCGAAAGGAGGAGAGAGAGAGAGAGAGAGAGGTCGAACGGAGCAGGGAGATAGAGGGACAGACGACGGCCGATCGGAGAGAGAGCAGAGAGAGAGGATCGATCGAGGGGGAGAGAGAGACTGGAGTCGACGGAGCAAGAAGACGAATCGGCGAGGTTTTCGGTTGGCAGACGGCGACGGAGGAGGAGAAGGAGGCAGACGGAGAGGGGGCGGTCGAATGAGAGAGAGAGAGAGAGGGGGGGTCGAATGAGGAAGACAGAGAGAGGTGGCGGCGCGAGTCTCGGTTGGGCAAACGGTGACGGAGGGGGGAAGGAGAAAAACAGAAGGAGGTCGCCGGCACGCCGGCCGGCGGCTCGACGCCGACGAACGGGGCAACCCCCTCCCCCCCTTGCGCAAGGAGAAGACGGTACGGGGGGGAGGCGCGCAACCCCTCCCAAGCGCAACTCCTTTTTTTTTGTTTTTTTTTTGTTTTGAACCAAACCCTAGAACTTAAGGAAAAAGAGAAGGAAAAGAAATTACCTTGACTCCCTTCTCTCAAAACGCTCGATAAGAAGCTTAATGTTGTCCACCCCAATTTAAAGCGAGATTTAGAAATATTTGGGCCCCTGCAAGATCCAAAAGTCAAATTCTTGGCCCAACACTTTTAAAACTAAAACAAGTCCAAAATTAACTCTGAAAAAAACCAAAAACTTACTTGAATTTACCGGGTGTCACAATTTTACCCATCGATCGCCCCTGAAAACGACGTTTTTGCTCACCCGGAGACTAAAATCTCAAGCAAACATCCATAGCATGACCCGAAACTCCTTAACTACTCCTTAACTACTCATAAGCTAAAAGAAAACAGTAAAATAGAGAAAAAGACATTTATATCATTGTGGCGATTGGTTTAGACGTGAGACACAATGTATGTCAATGCCTCGACGCTATGAACGCGCGTCTTCGTTTGTCAAAGTACGTAGTGTCGAGATGCTGAGGGTAGTGCCTCGACATTGTCCTACATCTACATCTTCTGTGAATCACCCAACGTCTAGACGTTGTCTCTTGGGGAAAAATGATCATTTTTCGTTGTTTTGTTGCTTGATTGCTCGAATGACCTCCGTTTTAGCTCTTTTTTATTCGTTCGAATGCATTTGCTCCAAATTGCATTCTTGCTCGAATTCCAACAAAAAATAAACAATTAATCACATAAAATTTAATAAACTAACAAGAATTAGACACAAAATATAAGACTACTTTTAGTCTTATCAAATACTTCCAACATAAACTTTGCTAGTCCTCAAGCAAGACTAGACTAACTAAAGATAAAAACAAAATGGATGCAAGATACATGACTATAACCTTGATGCCCAAGATAATTATGTTAGATGCAAAGGGTAAAGCACAATCAAACAAGCCATCAAAAGCCTAATGAATAGTTTTTCAAGCGCTTCTTGCATGAGTGCATTAACTTACCTATTGAGGCCTTTACAAGCGCGGGTTGGTTTACGTGATTCTCGATGTGGCTTCCTCTACATTGGCAAAAACTAGTCAACAAGCATAAAACAATCATGCAAGGTACCCAATCTCATCCATGTACTATAGGCCCTTTAGGTTATTACTTGAACACGATCTACCGACATGTCTCACTACATACTGTTCAAGTTACATAAATAACCTTGGATATTTGTTTATTGAATTTGAGTTTAAGCAAGTCTAGAGAACTGATAAAATAGCTCTTTATTTTATTGAATAAATAAATTTATTACGAAACCACGAGTTTAGGGCATAAAACACATTCCCTCTTTTGATTGAAGTTTATCAGTATCATTGATAGATTTTCATATGTGTTGATTCTTTCTTCCTATTGAAATTTAATACTGATAGATTTTTATCACTATCATTTGGAGTAATGTGTGATTGAAGTTTATTACTGATAGAAGCATATATGTTCATTGTTAGAATCTCTCCCTGGTAAATTATTAGAATATTGAATCCTAAATCAGTTAGGATTAATATAGGTTAATTTTCATCTTGAATAAGTTAGGATGTGTGATTGAAGTCTATCAATATCCTATCATGTCTATCACTAGAATGTTTATTTCATATATCATAGTGATAAGAGTCTATTAGCAATAGAAGTTTATCATTGATGGACTTTTAACTATGATAAAAGTCTACGTACCAATGTACTACTCTAAGTTTTACATACTACTCCAAGCCTTACTTCAATTTTGCAATCTACTAGAGTCTAGACTTCAAATTGTGGTAAGAATCTATTAGTGATAGAAATCTATCACTAATAGACTCCTAACCTTGATAAATATCTATCAGTGTACTTCATATATTGATTTCTATCATAGTCTAATAGAATCCTAAAATCTATCAGCCTATTCCAAGCATTGCTTCAGTATTGCATTCTAACACATTTAATCACTCATAAACTTCTAACCGTGATAAGAATCTATAGTGATACTAATAGACTCCTAACTATGATAAAAGTCTATTAACACATGATTTCAATCCTTTTGATAGAGTTCTAAATTTGATAAGAGTCTATAAGGGATTGAAGTCTATCATTGATAGATTCCTAATTGTGATAGAAGTTGACCATACCTCAATTAAAGGTAAAATAAGAATTAAAAAATATTTTTTAAAATAATTTATCATATTTACAATTTTTTAAGAAAATTTGTTGTATTTACAAATAAACCCCATCTTTTGCTACCCATTATAATTTCCCTATTTTAATTGAATGGTTTTAATTCATTATTTTTAGGCAATGCCGGTTGGTTAAACAATCCCTTATTTTGAGTTCAATAATACTTTCTGTTCAACAATTTTGGTCACCTATGTTGGTACCTTTTTTTCTAGCATCATTCTAACTTATTATTAGGGATATATAAGGCACAAACTCCTTTTTTGTACTTTTTTAATTTAAAACCCTACGTACATGAGAGTAAAATTCTTTTTTTTTTTTTTGGAGGGAATTTAGAAATTGAACCACAAAAGGAAGAAGAAAATATGGTTGGATATTTCATTCTCACTTTAAAGTTTGAGGTATTTTCATTCAATTTTGTTTTCTACACCACAAAAATTTAAAATAGGATCACACACATACATATATATAACATAGATCGAATGTAAAATCTAGTATTCTTTTCCTAATTGTGAATACACAAACCAATACAAATCTATATCAAAAAGACGAGATGAAACACATAACATCACCTAATTTTTATATAGGCCTCAATCTTTTTACTAAGTTGTAGTTGAAGCCATTGGAACTCTATGAAAAACAAAGATATATGACCTTTTTAATACCCAAATGAGAAGCTTCACCACCCTATAAGGAATGGAATTATAATACAACAAAGAACAACTGCCCCAACCATGGCTAACCATATACAAAATGCTATGAAAAATGTTAATTTTAAAGCATTAGAGTTTCTATATGAGACATTTACGATCCAAACTCCCAATAAGTAACTATATGATAAGGATGCAATGGCAACACACATGGTTATTGTTAACAACCATGCACAAATCCTATTCTTCAAAGGCAACCGACCTATAATAAACATAATCACACATATTGATGCAAAGAATGAGATAGAATTTGTAATCAAGTAAGCAGTATAGCCATATCCTTGGTGATCAGAAGTTGGGTAGGCCATTATTGCAGTTCCAGCAATGAAAGTTTTCAAATTATTGTTACTATGAAATGAACGATGAATAGTGCTATTACTGGAATTGTAAGGAGTATCTTCTTGCCAAACCCCGCCAGGAGGGTTGATTGCACCTTGAAAAGTCACTGTTGCAATTACTGATGCCACCAACATCATTGTTCCTTGCACTTCTTGAACCCAATCACCATTGTATTTAAGATGCTTCTTCAACAAACTTGGCATCAGCTTTTTGGGCGTTGGTGGTTTTGATGGCCCTTCGTAACATTGTTCTTCAACTCTGCCTAATGAACTTTCATATGGTTGTTCCTTCTCATTTGGGTCATTTGTTCCAATTTTTATTCCTGGGATACTTAATAAATATCGCACTATCTGCACAATTTGAATCCAAAATCATATTAGTTTTTTTTCAAGCAACCAATTCAAATAATACTAATTAACATACCTCAATTCGTCTTAAGATCATAGACAAATCCAAAATTGTGTTTTCGTTGTTATCAACAGTGTTTAAAAACCCTTCATCATTGTGGATCTTTAGTAGTTGGGTTAAGAACTTAATGGCCTCCAAATGATTATTTTTTACGCATAAATGAAGAATAGTTTGACCATTGTGAATAAGCTTCCACCAAACAGATTCTGGTCTTGCATTGATCAATTCTTTCATAATCTCAATTTGGCCATTCATCGCTGCATGGTGGAGAGGAATAAAGCCATTCAAATCACGAACCATGCAAGTGCTAGTGTTTTTCTCCAACAAAGCTTTAACGATCTCAACCTCTCCATTTGCAGAAGCTAAGTGGAGAGGTGTCCTTTGAAGAGCATCAACTTCACAAGCAAGTTCAGGATTGAGATTCAAAAGAAATCGAGTGACTTCAAGGTGGCCATGCAAAATTGAGACATGTAATGGACTCTCAATGATGTTGGAAGAAGATGATATGACAACTCTTTGAATGATATTTGGGTCGTCTTGAATGAGAGCCTTCAAGCTTTGAATGGACCCCATTTTTAATGCTTCATACAGCTTTTCATTATTTTCTTCAACAGAGGACATGGCTAATCTAATTTCGTTGTTCTCTCTTTTTGCAAAATTTGGAGATAGTGTGAGTTGTGAATGTGTTGCCTCCATTGATTCAGCTATAACTTACTTTGAAATGAGGTTTTCACAAAGAATTTATAACCCACCATTATAGAAATATACTATCTGTTTTTAATTTTTAATTTTTTTTTTTTGAGGATTTTCTGTGGATTTGATTTATTTATTTATTATTATTATTTTATAATATATGGGAAAGCTTTTCCAACTAGAAAATCAAAGTTGACCTTTCAGTTTTTAAAATAGTCCAATTGTTGGTAATCGTTTTCTAGAAGAAAAAAAATATTATTTATTCACTTTGGACTTGAGTGGATGACAAGCAACCAGAAGGAAGCTAATTTATTAATTTATGGAGAGAAGTATATCTCTAATTAATTTACTTTGATTTTTATTGGGTATGATACAATTTCTCATCTATTTAAAATTAATAAATAAGGAGAATGTGTTTTGGCACGATGTAATTTTTTTTTTTAAAGAAAATATGTAAATTTAATTATAGATAAGAAAACATTATTCAAGAATAAGTTGGGTTCACAAGTGATTTCAACAAATAAATAGAGATGAGACACGTATAAATTTGAATTTGCATGTGTATCAATTTTGTATTGTCGATTACAATCTCTTTCTCTTGTGTATATACTTGATTTGAGGGTTGAAACATACTTGTTCTCTCGGTCGAAGAAGGTGTAGGTTTTCGGCTTTAACTAACCTTAACAAACGTGTGCATATATATACATGTATGTATAGTAAAAATAAATGCCCTTTATTTGAATAATAATAATTATTATATGTTTTCACTAAATCTCTAGACTTGCAAGAAAATTGGAAGACTTTTAATTGCGAGGAAGAATGACAATTTCCTTTTTAAGAACAAGATAGAGTGACATCCCAAGACCATATTTTGCTTAGGCATAATGCAAGGATCTTGTTAGGGATAACGACCCTCCACATATCTCCACATTGGTATGATATTGTCCACTTTGAGCATAAACCCTCATAGCTTTGCTTTTGGTTTCACCCAAAACGCCTCATACCAATGGAGATATTATCCCTCACTTATATACCCATGATCTTCCCTTCTCTAGCCGATGTGGGACTTTGGTCGCACTCCCAACAATCCTCCTCGAACAAAGTACCAACCGAGCCTCCTCAAATAGTCATCCATCCGCTTAGCTCTTATCCCCGGCCATGTAACACCCCAGAAAATACGAACACAAACAACTCGAGGCATTATTTCCGTGTTGTACTTGCTCACACTAAAATCCGCAAAGATAACGGCGCAAACTGGACAAACCAAAAATTTTACAAGTGCACGAACCTAAACGAGAACACTTCAAAGACTCACGAGGGTACCCACCTCCCACCAAACTACACTGCATGCAATAGGTCGGGCTCAGGTCCTCTGAGTTAACGAAAACTCAAACAATAAAACATACTTTGAGTACGAAAGATAAAAAGCAGAATATGCTTTGATTCGAGAAATAAACTTAACTGAACATGCTTTAAATTTAAAAGGAACAGGAACGATACAATCTAAAATTAACATAACAAATAGTTAAAACGCAATGGAAGGAAAGAAAACGAAAGAACTACTCCTAACGCAACCCCTAAATCCTACAAGTCTTCCATAGCCTCATGAGCAGGGTCTCAGTGCTGTCGGTGGTCATCTCACTGGTTTGCCTTACCTGCAACGAAAAAGAAATAAAGAAGGGGTGAGTATAAAAATACTCAGTAAGCAGCCCACTTCGTCCAAGAATAAAGAACATAAGAACGACCCTAGACTTAGCTAACACGATACCTAGCCCGCCAAACAACCTCAACACGCATCCTGGCCCTACTCTTGCTCACTTTTCTTAGTTCTGTCCTACCCTTAGCTCCTAGACTGGGTTGGCAGCACGTGGCCACGAGACTCATTCCCGGGCCTGGGCGAAGGACTCTATCCAACCCCTTTGACTCTAAGGATCACACCCCGAGTCGCACAACTGGATGGGGGCGGACCACCACATCCCATAAGTATCAAAGCGGTACTACTGCCGCGCACAATCGACCTCGGGCTCATTCCCGGGCCTGCACTAGGGCGAAGGACTCTATCCAACCCCTCTGACTCTAAGGATCGTATCCCCGAGTCGCACAACTGGATGGAGGGCGGACCATCACATCCCATACATCATCTCGCCAACCTCGAGTCTCAGTCTACTAAGGGATACACAGATACTTAGGACTTGGGCCTGCACTAGGGCTAGTTGTGCTAACTACAATCCTAAGGCTCAACGGCACTTCCCGAGTCACTACAGACTAAACACGGGACGACTAGGCTTGGGACACATAGTACAATTCTAGCATATTCAACAAGTTCGGCAGACGACATGTACCTCTCTAACATAGGTATCATTCTCAAAGATGCTTAGGTCAACTTTTCTAACAAGATCACAACTAAGCACTAAAGGCAATCCTTTTAGCACGAAAGAATAACAACTACAGCACTGATTCATCATATTCGCAACAAAAGTACAAGCATCACAGAAATGTACAAGCATCACAGAAATCAAGTATCGCAGAGTTTACCACAACCTAGCATGCTACTACAAGTCCAGTTTGTTACACGCTCTAAAACATTAAGTACTTTCGAAACAATTTTAGCATGCAGCGAAGCTCCCTAAGCCCTACACTTAGGGGTGGTTTAGTCCAAACGGCTACTTACATGAAAGCCAACGACAACGAGCGACTTTGAGTATCGTGGCGTGCTCCAAACGTACTTCTACTTTCAAGGCTCCTAACGAAAACACACAAATTAATGAACTAAAACACGATGAATCTAACGCAAGGAAAACTAATTAAGAGGAGCGAAACTCACCCACAGAGTGCCAAAACGGACTTATGAACGAACCGAGGCGACCGGGCGGAAGGGGACGGTCGCGGCTCAGCAGGCGGCGGCGCGTGGCGGCGGACGGCGGCGCGTGTACCGGCCGACGACGACGGCGGCGGCGGCGGTGACAAAGATGGTAAGTGGCGCTGTGGGTGACAGATCTCGAATCCTCACGGCCCGATCTACTAAGAACCGGACTCGTTGCGTGGCCGGTCGAAAAGGGCTCGAACCGTGAACCAAAATAGTGGGTCTCGCGGATCTGGCACGCCAAATATCTTGATCGCAGCCAAGCGCTATGCGGCGTTTCGGCTAGGCGCTGTCTCGCTGCGTGGTGGCGGCGCGCGAGACCTATACCGAGGGGGAGAGAGTTGCGTGAGAGAGAGAGAGTGAGAAGGGAATCGGAGAGGATGAGAGAGAGAGAGAGAGACGGTGAGAGAGGGACAGGACGGCGAG
This sequence comes from Trichosanthes cucumerina, assembly GCA_036507285.1. Lineage (NCBI taxonomy): Eukaryota > Viridiplantae > Streptophyta > Magnoliopsida > Cucurbitales > Cucurbitaceae > Trichosanthes > Trichosanthes cucumerina. Next base: position 64,591,163 of record CM071844.1, read on the forward strand.
AGAGAGAGACCGAGAGAATGAGAGAGGCTCGTGAGAGAGGGAGACGAGGAGAGAGAGAAAAAGAGAGGGAAGAGAGCGTGGGCGGCGGCGCTTATCTCATGGCGCGAGAGAGAGGGGAGGGGAGGCGAAGCCCTCCCGCTTTTCTTCGATTCTCAGAAACTTTTTTTTTTTTTTGTCGTCGCCGTAACAGCCTACCCACCTTAGGAACTTTCGTCCTCGAAAGTAGCTAGCTCTCGACAACTCGATAGCTTGCTCGCATCTCTCCTCGCGTTCCCGTGTGGCTTCCTTGAGATGGTGGTTCTTCGCCAAAGGACCTTCACAAAATCGATTTCCTGTTCCTCGGGACTTTGCTATCACGAGCAAGAATCGCACAAAGCTTCTCTCATAACTCGGATCCTTGTCTAACTTCAACGGCTCAAAGTCGATGACGTGCGAGGCATCCGCACATACGCCGCAAAGATCGACACATGGAACACGCCATGAATCGACGCGAGGGACGCCGGTAGGGCCAACCGATAAGCCATCGTCCAATGCGCTCCGTAATCTCGAAGGACCAACAAACCTCGGACTTAGCTTTCTTTCTTACCGAACCTCGTAACACCCCTCATAGGTGCAACTTTCAAGAACACAAGGTCCCCAACGGCAAACTCCAACTCTCGACGCCGACATCGGCATAACTCTTCTTCGCCTTACACTGTGCAGCCAGTAACATCCTTGCCCTAATCTTCTCAGTATGGCCTCATTTGTCACTTGGACCACTTTCGGGTCCCAATAACTTTCGTTCACCAACCTCGCCCAACACACCGAGGTCCCGCACCTTCTCCCATAAAGGGCTTCAAAAGGGCCATACCAATAGTCGTCGATAACTATTGTTGTACGCGAACTCCATCGGTGAAGGTGTGAATCCCAACTACCAGCGAAGTCCAATGCACATGCCCAAGCATATCCTCCAGACTCGATTCACCCTTTCCGTCCGCCATCATGCATGGGTGTGAAACGTCAGACTAAAGTTACTCGAGCCCCTAGGGCTCTCTCAAAACTCACCCAAAAGTTCGAGGTGAACTGGTGGGTCTCATGGACACAATCTTCACTGGGACTCAGTGCAACCTTACTATCTCTTCCATGAACAGATGTGCCCACTTCTCAATCAGATAGGTAGGCTTACTGTGCAGTGCAAAGTGAGCGGACTTGGTTAGTCTATCCACAATTACCTGGATCACTTTGAATCCTTTCACTGCTCGGGGCAATCCCAAATAAAGTCCATGGAGATCTCTTCCCACTTCCATCGGGTACTTCCAATGGCTGCAACAACCTCGCTGGTTTCTCGTCTCTGCCTTTTAACTTGCCGGCACACCAAACATCTGGCGACAAACTCGCCACATCTCTTTTCATTCCACGCCACCAAGAGAATGATTTCAAGTCTGATACATCTTAGTGCTTCCAGGATGCACCAAAAAAGGAGAGTTATGAGCATCAACCAAAATCTCCTCCTTGAGACCACTCTCGCCAGGAACACACAGCGCCCCCGAACAAAGAGTCCACCGTCTGCATTACGAGAATTCACTTTCTCGCCACTTCTTGCCTCGACGCCAATAGTCCTCGAGACTAGAGTCTCCCTGCGCGCCTCAATAACTCGTTGCCTCAATGTCGGTCGTCTGACAACGGTGGTCACCGTGGCCGTGACTGACTCAACACAATCGCTATCCCCGCACGCCCATCTCTCAACGCAAGGGAACTTGTCTCGTGACCAGTGGCCGAGGTGTGAGCCACCTTTCTACTAAGGGCATCAAGAACAACGCTTGCCTTGCTCGGATGGTATAGTATCTCAACCTCATAGTCTTTTACTAACTCCAATATCTCATACTGCCTCATGTTCAACTCCTTCCGAGTAAAAAGATACTTGAGGCTTTTGTGGTCCGTGTACATTTGAATCTTTTCCCATATAAGTAGTGACGCCATATCTTCGTGAGCGAAGACCACGGCGACCAACTCTAAATCATGGGTTGGGTAATTCCGCTCAGAATCTTTCAATTGACGAGAGGCATAGGCTATCACCTTTCCATTCTGCGCATCAACACACAACCCAAACCTTTCTTGGAAGCATCATCAGAGACTACAAAACTTCCCGAGAGCCATCAGTATCGCAAGCACAAAAGTGCAGACTAACCTATGCTTGAGGTCCTGAAAACTCGCTTCACAAGCTTCACACCACACGAACTGATTTCCTTTACGAGTTAACTGAGTCAAAGGTGTGGCTATCTTGGAGAAATCCTTAACGAACCTTCTGTAATAACCGGCCAGACCCAAGAAGCTTCGCACTTCGTAAATTGGCTTTAGGGCGAGGCCAATCGCCATCGCCTCAATCTTAGCAGATCCATCATCACACCTTCTTTAGACACCACGTGTCCTAGGAAGGCAACTCACGCAACGAACTCACACTTGGAGAACTTTGCATACAATTGGTTGGTCCTCAAGACTGTCAACACTTCCCTCAAATGTACTTCATGTTCCGCCTCTGACCTGGAGTACACCAAAATATCGTCGATGAAGACGATCACAAAGGTGTCTAGGAACTCCTTGAATACCCTGTTCATTAGCTCCATAAACGCTGCTGGGGCATTCGTCAGGCCAAAGGACATCACCGTGAACTCATAGTGTCCGTACACGACTCGAAAGCGCTTTTGGAATGTCCTCATCCTTGATTCTCAATCGATGGTACCTCGACCGTAGGTCGATTTTAGAAAACACCGCCGCTCCTTGCAGCTTGATCAAACAAGTCATCGATCCTAGGTAAAGGGTATTTGTTCTTCACGGTCACCTTGTTCACTCTCTGGTAGTCAATGCATAACCGCATTGACCCATCTTTCTTCTTTACAAACAAAGACGCAGGCACACCCAGGTGAAACACTTGGACGGATGAACCCCTTTGTCTAGAAGTTCCTGCAATCGAGTCTTAAGCTCCTTCAATTCTCACTGGCGCCATTCGGTGGGAGCTTTAGACAACGAAAGTCGCCCGTGCTCAAGCTCACATCAAGTCTACCTCACGAACCTGGGGTAGACCAGCAACTCTTCAGGGGAACACATCCGCAAACTCTCTGACAACAAAACCGAGCTCAACTCCTCGCCCTTTGTTCTTTGTATCAAGAACACTTGCCAAGAGAGCCCAAGCTCCTTCACTTAACAACTTCTTTGCCTTAAGAGCTGAAATCATCTTCGGAAACTCTCCAGTCTCAATTCCCTTGAACTTGAAACTGGATTCTGCCGGAGGTCGAAACACCACCTCCCGGCAATGACAGTCGATGTTGGCATGGTTCGCAGACAACCAATCCATGCCCAGAATTACATCGGTCGCTCATATCCGGGACAACCAACGCCACATCTAGCACGCGACTGCTACCTCTACCTCTACCCACTGGACTTAACTCTTTCCCGAGCTACTAACTCTCTACCCACCGGGGTAGCTACTGCCAGGTCAACATCTAAAGGTTCTACTTCTAACTGAGCTTGCCTCACAAATATAGCAGAAATAAAAGAGTGCGAGGAACCAGAATCAAACAGAATAAGGGCCAAGTGGCCAAGAACGGGTAGTGTACCTGTCACCACGGCACCGGAACCTCCTGCGTTCCTATTTGCACTCGCATAAACTCCACCCCTCGGGCGGTTTCGACTGCGTCTTTCTTCATTGCAGAGCTTTGGCCAGCCCGATCTTTCCACGCTTATAACGAGACTCACGATCTCTGACTCTACTACTGCACACACAATGACAAAGTGTCCCAACTTTCCACAGTTATTGCAGATCTTGTTAGCTGCATGACAGGTTCCGTTGTGCTGAACTCCACACCTGAGACAGGAACCCCTGTTTGGTGCCTGCTGGGGCTGATGTCCCTGAGTTCCAGTCTGTTTGGCCTAGCAAAGGCCTGCTCAAACTTCCTCTTCTCGGCCGGTTCCGTAACTCGACTGCCTCGAACTCGGACTCACCCCGAGCTCGATCAAAACGAACCCATGCGCCTCTGGTGCAGATCAATCGTGGATGCCACTCGGATCGCCGCAGTCGTCACGCCTTGGGATCGTGAGCAATCGTCGACCCACGTCACGCCTCCTCGCAAAAACTCGTGAGGAAACATCGAACCTTTTTCTTCTCTCGTGTCTACCATATCGTGGCGAACCGAGATAATGATGTAAACTCATGTTCGTATTTTCAACTCGTCTGGTTCGCCCTTTGCTTTAGCTGCACAAACTCCTCTTTTTCTTGTCGATTCTAAGCACACCGGATAATACTTCTCGTGAGAACACTTCTTGGAATCTGCGCCCGAAGTTATCGGTCCCGCATCGACATCTATGGACCGCATGCGCAGCCGCCACCACGAGGAGAGAGCACTTCCCTTAACGCATAGATCGCGCGCTCGAACTTTCTCGGTGCTCGGGGCAACCCATTCGACTTAGGATGTCGCCCATCGCCGCAAACCATGCTTCGCAGCTACATGGTCTCACCGCCATCAAAGAAAGGCGGGTCATACTTCTTGAAATCCTTCGGTACCCCGCTTCCTCTCCGCTGTTGCCACGAACGTAAAGGTCGCGCAACCTCGGATTCTCGCATGTGCGCGCCGCTCTCGACTACGGGATGCCGCGCCTTCCATGGCTCGAGTGAAACATAGCCGTCTGATTAGCTTGACTTGCTATACTCGCTGGATCGATTCTTTGAATGCCCGCCACGAGTTCAAAGAATCGGCGGCGGTCCTCACGACGCTTTGGTGCTTGGACATTTGCCCTTTCTTGGGCTCCACGTTCGCCCGGTGATTCTTCGACCATCGGGACATCTCCGGTTGAGCCCTCCCCGATGCTCGGAGAGCTCAACCTCCAGTGCATCGACGGCCGGTTCTGGTCTCGGGCCTTCGACCTCGAGCCCTACGACCACCCCCGACCTCGACCACCAACACCGCTTCTTGCACGACCTCTACCACGGGCCATAATCTAAAACGAGAAACAGAGTACAACATCAACAACGAAAGACAAGAAGTATGCGGCCAAAGGAAAGCACCTCAATTTTAACAACGAACCTCTTACCCACTAAGTAAAGCAAACTCGCTGACGACCCGACGAGTTCCTCATGCGAGAGGCTATGAAGGACTAAACACCTACGATGTAGGCGTTATACAAGATCTAAAACTACGCTCTGATACCAACCAGTAACACCCCAAAATACGAACACAACAACTCGAGAGAGATTTTCCGTGTTGTACTGCTCACGCGAAAATCCGCAAAGATAACGGCGCAACTGGACAAACCAAAAATTTTACAAGTGCACGAACCTAAACGAGAACACTTCAAAGACTCACGAGGTACCCAAATTTCCACCAAACTACACTGCAGCAATAAAGAATAGGTCGGGCTCCAGTGCCCTGAGTTAACAGAAAAACTCAAACAAAGAAACATACTTTGAGTACGAAAGATAAAAACAGAATATGCTTTGATTCGAGAAATAAACTTAACTGAACATGCTTTAAATTTAAAAGGAACAGGAACGATACAATCTAAAATTAACATAACAAATAGTTAAAACGCAATGGAAGGAAAGAAAACGAAAGAACTACTCCTAACGCAACCCCCAAATCCTACAAGTCTTCCATAGCCTCGCAGGTCTCTGCTGCTCGGTGGTCATCTCACCGGTTTGCCTTTACTCGCAACGAAAAAGAAATAAAGAAGGAGTGAGTATAAAAATACTCAGTAAGCAGCACCCACTTCGTCCAAGAATAAAGAACATAAGAACGGCCCTAGACTTAGCTAACACGATACCTAGCCCGCCAAACAACCTCAACACGCATCCTGGCCCTACTCTTGCTCACTTTTCTTAGTTCTGTCCTACCCTTAGCTCCTAGACTGGTTGGCGGCAAGACGTGGCCACGAGACTCATTCCCGGCACAGGCGCGAAGGACTCTATCCAACCCCTTTGACTCTAAGGATCACACCCCGAGTCGTCGCACAACCGGATGGGGCGGACCACCACATCCCATAAGTATCAAAGCGGTACTACACAAGACAATCGACTCTTCGGCTCATTCCTCGCCCTGCACTAGGGGCGAAGGACTCTATCCAACCCCTCTGACTCTAAGGATCGTATCCCCGAGTCGCACAACTGGATGGAGGGCAGACCATCACATCCCATACATCATCTCGCCAACCTCGAGTCACTAGGGCGAAGGACTCTATCCAACCCCTCTGACTCTAAGGATCGTATCCCCGAGTCTCACAACTGGATGGAGGGCGGACCATCACATCCCATACATCATCTCGCCAACCTCGAGTCTCAGTCTACTAAGGGATACACAGATACTTAGGACTTGGGCCTGCACTAGGGCTAGTTGTGCTAACTACAATTCTAAGGCTCAACGGCACTTCCCGAGTCACTACAGACTAAACACGGGACGACTAGGCTTGGGACACACAAAGACAATTCTAGCATATTCAACAAGTTCGGCACGACATGTACCTCTAACATAAGTATCATTCTCAGCACAAGCTTAGGTCAACTTTTCTAACAAGATCACAACTAAGCACGGAAGGCAATCCTTTTAGCACGAAAGAATAACAACTACAGCACTGATTCATCATATTCGCAACAAAAGTACAAGCATCACAGAAATGTACAAGCATCACAGAAATCAAGTATCGCAGAGTTTACCACAACCTAGCATGCTACTAAAAGTCCAGTTTGTTACACGCTCTAAAACATTAAGTACTTTCGAAACAATTTTAGCATGCAGCGAAGCTCCCTAAGCCCTACACTTAGGGGTGGTTTAGTCCAAACGGCTACTTACATGAAAGCCAACGACAACGAGCGACTTTGAGTATCGTGGCGTGCTCCAAACGTACTTCTACTTTCAAGGCTCCTAACGAAAACACACAAATTAATGAACTAAAACACGATGAATCTAACGCAAGGAAAACTAATTAAGAAGAGCGAAACTCACCCACGGAGTGCCAAAACGGACTTATGAACGAACCGAGGCGACCGGGCGGAAGGGGACGGCCGCGCTCGCAGCGGCGCGCGTGGAATCGGCGGCGCGCGGCGCGCGGCGCGGCGGCGGCGCGCGGTACCGGCGGTGGCGGCGCGCGGCGGCGGCGCGCAACGGTGGGTGACATATGGTGGTGCGTGGGTGATGATCTCGAATCCTCACGGCCCGATCTATCAAGAACCTGGACTCCGTTTAAAAACGCCGGCCGAAAAGGGCTCGAACCGGTGAACCAAAATAGTGGGTCTCGCGGATCTGCGCACGCCACGCGCTTGATCGCAGCTGGCGTTGCGGCGGCGGCTCGCTTAGGCGCGTGTCGCTCGCTGTGGCGCGCGGCGTGAGACTCAGATCGAGAGGGAGAGAGTTGCGTGAGAGAGAGAGAGAGAAGGGAATCGGAGAGGATGAGAGAGAGAGAGACGGTGAGGAGAGGGACAGGGACGGCGAGAGAGAGAGACTGAGAGAATGAGAGAGGCTCGTGAGAGAGGGAGACGAGGGAGAGAGGAGAAAAAGAGAGGGGAAGAGAGCGTGGGCCGCCGGCCGAAACGGCCGCCGGCCGCTTATCTCATGGCCAGCGAGAGAGAGAGGGAGGGAGGCGAAGCCCTCCCATTTTTTCGTTTCTGGTTCAGAAACTTTTTTTTTTTTTTTTTTTTTTTCAAGCTGGGCCGTAACAGGCCAACTCCTTTACCCAGAGCACACCGCCAGCCTAGGCCAACTTCTTTTACCCGGAGCACACCGCCTATCCGATAGAGCTCTCTACCACGGATCTTTCAAATAGTCAATAGACATGTTTTCTTTTCTTCTTCTTTGCTTCGTTTTGTTTTTCTATTCTAATCTCTAACTTCTTGATGGAGAGTACATATTTCAACAAATTGATATATAGTTGTAGTTATGTTGACAAATAGATAGAAATTTAAAGTAAATAGATGACTATACAAAAAGGAAGTGACCATTCTTTCTACAAACTACATAAATCCCAACGAATAATAGTCTAGTACTTTCTATGACACTACTTATCAACCACAATTTTTTTTTAAAAAAAAACAAACAAAATCTTTTTGTGTGGTTATCAATGAGGCTATACCATATTTGAGTGTTGCCCAAGCTGCATCTAAGTATTTTGTTTAGAAAAAATACCACTCACTCTTTACCCTACTTTCTACCTTCTAAAAATTCAACTACAATTAATAACCCATCATATGAAACATTTTTTAATTCTTAAAAGGAATATAAGTTATTAAAGAAAACATATCCATTTAACCCATGGATTGAATGACTAATGTATAATATGATCTTTAAAATTAATTATACATAGTCCATGGACTACATAGAAATGGAGAAAATCGTATTCAGAAAAATTAGGGTATGTTTGGTAGGTAATCCGGATTCTATTTTATGTTTTTAGATTCACTGAATTCAGTGAATACGTGTTTGGCAGACATGTTTTCGAAAACTGTTTTCGAATTCTGTGATCCAAATAGTAGAAATTCTGAAAACAACATTTTTATGTTTTCATTGTATCTAGATTCTGAATTTGAAATTTTAAAATGCAGAATTATTTTAAACAAAGATAAAAATCTTAATAAATATAGTATTTCATTTTTATAAACTTAATTTACCTTTTTTAAATTAAAATATGTATAATATAATATATTATAAAATATAAAATATTATATTATATTATAAAATAATAATTATATAAAATTTATATTAAAAAAAACATGTTCATAAATTAATTAATAATGTCTTATATTCAACCTAATATTTAGTTTTGCAACTATAACTAATTTTATGATGTATAAATATATTATAGAACACATTTTGAACTACTTTTTAAAATTCAATCAATTTTCTAAATCTGCTACCAAACACATATCTGAAAACATGAAATACAACTCTGTTTTCATTGAATCCCTTGTTTTCAAATTTCTGTTTTCGGATTGCCTACCAATCAGGCCCTCATATCTTCCGTGTTGATTTGTTATTTTCTTGGACCTATTCAAGGTCTTCCTAACATATATTTTTAACTATTATGTGTGTAACGCCCCAGAACTCCAGAACCTTTTTATTTTTTTGTTATGAGTTAATTCATTGGAAATTAAATTAATTGGGGCTTGGAGTTTTGTAACTTAATGAAAGATTTTGCAAATTGAGAATTTGGTATAATTAAAGGCCTTTTTAAAGCATTTAAGTGAGCTTAAGGGCATTTTTTGTAGTTAGAAGTTGGGGGGGCATTTTAGTAATTTTCACTTAAAGAAAGGAAATTAGGGTTCTCTTCTTAGGGAGGCACGTTTTATGCGGCACCTTCATCTCCTTCCTCTCACACACGCATCTTGCAGCCACCAGAGGGAGTGGTGGTCTTCGAGCTGCTACCATCCACATCGGTTCCTCCTTGCCATTGCCTACGTTCAGCCGAAACACCACTTGAGGTCGCCACACCATTCACGTCGACACGCTAGGGGTCTCGCAACCGCCGGACGCCTTGCTTCGTCGCTTGTTCGAGCCGCCGCAAATCCTCAGCCTTTCAAGCGTCTGATCGTTGCGGTCTGCAAAGCCACATCGCGTCGATCCAGATCTGCAGAGGTCCTCCCCAGTCGTCGGCTTGGTGGGGCTGCGATACGCCGACGCTGAGCCCGAGCGTTGCTCGCCATCTGTGACCCTAATCTGCAGCACTTGAACCGAACGCAAAACTGTGGGCTTGGTTTGTTGGGTTCACTGTGTTTTCCATCGGTTCTCACCTAGAGGCCACCGGTTCCGGATAGATCGCCTCACGAACAATCCAAAACTGCTACTCACGCGTTGTCGCCGCCGGACAGTCGCCGTCGTCGCCCCTGACCGGTCAACGCCGACGTCTGTCGATTAACTCCAGTTTGACCACTTTCGTTCTACAAACTCGTTTTGGACCTCCGTTGTGGTAAATTCAATAATTATTTCAAGTTATTTCAAATAATTCATTACGGACTTCTTATTTGAGAAGTTGTTTTATTAGAAAATCAAGTGTACCAAAGGTGAGTAAAGGATTTTGAAGAGAATTGAAATTACTCGAATAAGGAAATGTTTGAGCTCGTTTTATCGAAGAACTAAGTCAAGGTAATTAATTAGGATTTAAGGACGACCTCAAGTTCTTGTAATTTAAAGTTCATTGGGTGTTTAATTTTAAAATCTGTTTGTTGAACAGGTTTGGAGAGTTTACTGAGATAGGAATGGAATTCTTAGGAAATTTTGGAGCTGAAGTTTAGGTAAGGGAACCCACGTCAACTCTAAAATTTAGAATTTAAGGATTTGTTTGAAAAATGTCATGTTCTGCTGGAAAAGTCTGTTTAAATGTCATGTTCCGTTTGAAAAGTCCTTTATAAATGCCATGATTTGAATGAAATGTTCGTTTTAAATGCCATGATCTGGTTGACTTGATATTTATCTCAGAGGCCATGAATGTCATGTTGTAGTTGGTTTAAGATTGAACATTTTGACTTTTTATATAACTATGCCATGAAAATTTTGCATGAATGTTGTTACTATTTCAGTTGAGACCATAAGCATGTATTTTCAAAAATGTTTGCGAAGGTTGTGGTGAAATCTTCCTGATAATATTCATTACATAAGTTATGTATGTGTTAGAGTCGACTCAAACTAGAGGCCATGATTCGGGATAATTTAATCGTCCACGAAAGGCTAAAGAGAAACTTTATAAAAATGAAAAATGCTTACGAAGGTCGTGGCGGTTAAACTCCCTATATATATATATATATATACATGTATACGTACTTAATGCTATGTAAGTCACGAAAGACTTAAAGTCGACCTAAACTAAGAGGTCATGGATCAGGAAGTCTTAATTTTCCCACTGATAGCCGAAGAGAAAAAGTCATGACATATGTTTTTTATTTATGTATGGGTCCCACATAAAGCCATGGTTTGTTTTGACAACTTGTTTTTCAACCCCGGCAGTGGAGGACACTTACTGAGTATTAATTCATAATACTCACTCTGTTTTTTTTTTTTAAAAAATGTTTTCAGGTAAAGCAAGAACTTACAGGGTGAATGACGGGAATGCGTTGCGAAGGCCATTGGAATAGAAGTCATGTCTTCCGCATATTTAAACTTTGTTCCATGTTTTAAGTTGTTCTTATTTAAAAATTCTTTTGTCAAGTGTTGAACTTTATTGAACAGAGGCCAGATTTGAGCTTCGTTATTTTTGTTTCGAGTGAACCTTGTTTTAAATGATCGTTTTCTTGGGATCCCAATAAAGAAAGGATTTCCTTCTCTGTTTTACTTCTCAACTCCTTGTTTTTGGCCTCAAATGAATGCATGGTTAGTAACGACTCTAGGAAAATAGTCTTGAAAAGTAGGGTCGTTACAGTTGGTATCAGAGCCAAGTTTATTGGTTCTGTAGACTTGCTTACATCGTAAGCATTAGGAATCCCATGGCCAAGTATCAATTCCCCGTCATCGCCAGGTATGCCCTTGAAACAAAGTTTCGTTTTATTCATGAAATGTATGTAGTTTTACATGAAAAGTCATACGTATATAATATACGAGATTAAATTACTTTTGAGCTATGAAAGAATGAGAATGTATGATATGTACTATTTGGTTATAGAAAGACAATGCTTATATGTGAAGCTATATCCATATGTTGTGACCATGATGTGTCTCTAAGCTAAGGAAAAATGAATATGTGTGATCCCCATTATTGGTGATAGGAAAGAAAACGGAAGAGTTAAGAATGTTCATGCTTAAAGGGAGGTTATTGACATAAAACACAGGTTGTGCGCTATTGAAACGATTTGGTTTAGTCTATTGAGGGAAGAATGAGTCTTAAGGGATTGAAGTCGTTTAAGAGGTTAATAAGCAACTAAGTTCATTAACTAATTTTTTAAAGATAAATGTTATGACTACCCTTGGGAAGTTCAAGATTTGAATGAGTTAGGTAAAATGTATGTGACCTTATTTATACATGTTGGAACAAATGGATGAAGAAGTTTTGCAGTGTAGTATGCATGCCATTAGGGAGAACTTAGCTTGTTAGTGATAAAGAAAAGTTCTCTCACTTCCAAGCGAATACATGAACTTAGTATTTAAAGAGTTGAGAGGTAATGAAAAGGAGAGTTATAAAAGATTGACGTTGTCTTTCGAAGGAATGCTTAATATGGAAGTTTATGTCTTTGGCTGAGACTCTTAAAGAGGTAATGTGTATGACTACTATGTCATGCCAGACGAATAGAAAAGTTAAAGATAGAATATAAGTGACATTAGAAAGATCTCTCCTTAAAAGATCCATCCTAGTTGATGTGAGGCAAAGATAACCAAGATGTTTTAAAAAGGGGCTTGAGACCTAAATGGAAAAGCAAGTTGTTACCTTTGGAATGGAAGTTAAATTTTCAAGTGTTTCGAAATACTTGGATCTTGTCCATGACAAGTAATGTGATTAGAGACAATCAAAGTGTTATTAAGGATGGGCTTAACATAGAGTTTGAAGGTGGCACCATAATCTTAATGACCTTCGTAAAGATGAGCATGAATAGGAAAAGTAAGGAGTTAAGGTTCTAGTGTGAGAACATAAGAGAGTTGAATGTTTTGACTCCAGATACTTGAGTAGTTTGACTCTTACGAGGTCCTTTTTTTATTTTTTTTTGTGCAAGAGCCCTCAGAATCGGTAAGAGGAACCTCACTGTGAGTTCCAACTATGTGTCATGGTATTTGTATAAGTTGAATTAAACAATGAGAATTTTTTTTTTTTACCTTGAAACCATTATTGGGTATAAAGTCTCTTTTCCTCAAACAGAGAACTAAACATAAATAATTCAGGTATCGGAGGGATGCTTTGTTGGGTTCTGTTTTGATCTGGTAAAAAGTAAAATGAAGTAACTTCTTTAAACTGGAAATTTCTACAGTTGTAGTGGTTAAGAACCATTGGAAGGAAACTGGAAGACTTTTTGATAAAAGAATAGATGATGGTCTCTTAAGTGCAGTTTTAGAGGTTTTGATTTTAGAACCAAAGTAGTACAAGGAACTGAAAAGGTTCTCAATTTGATTGAAGGGTGAAAGATCAAGTTCGAGAAAAGTAAGTTGATCTTTCGAGACTACCATTAGCACATAAAGTAAGCTTGAACATGAAGTTAAGGTAGAAAGCGTCAGTTACTTCTATTATCCTTTATAGGATGATTCAACAGAGTCAAAAGAGCTCAAGGTATAAGTACATGATCATTGAGATAAGAGATCATTTTAGCGTATCGCCCTAAAGAGTACCAATGTTGATTGTAAAGGAGAAAGATGTATCTATGTATTTGTGCATAGGTTGCAAAGAATTGAAGAAAGTCGTTGCTAAGGAGAGATATCTTCTCACTCGATTGAGCGATCTTTTCGATCAATGACACGAAGCGATATTATACTCTTAAAAGGAATTGGAGGTCAAGTTATTGCCAATCAGGGATCAGAAATTATTACATCCCAAAACAACTTCAAGATCGCGTTATGGAATGTATGAGTGTACAATGATGTTGTTTGGGTTGGCTATTGAGCCCACAATGTTTATGAGACTAATGGATTGGGTACTCAAGGAAGTCTCGGATTCTTTGGTGGTCGTGTTGTCTGACGATAACTTGGCGTATTCTAAGTTTGATGAGGAACATGAAGAGCAACTTAAATAGTTTGTAAATTATTGAATATGTAAAGTTCTTTAAAAAAAATGAATCTTGACTTAGACAAGTGTCCCTCCTGGGATGTGTAGTCAAGGGCAAGAGTCGTTGTGAGACATGCGAAGGTGAAGGTAGTGACTCGATGACTTCGTCTAACAACGGTCACAGAAGTAAGAAGCTTTTCGGATATAGTAGGTTACTATAGGAAATTGTTCAGAAATTCTCGAAAGTAGTCGTCCTCAAACGAAATTATTCGGAAAGGCAACTCATTTGTTTGGGGTGAGCCTTGTGAAACGAGTTTCTAGAATCTTAGACCGTAAGAGTTTGAGGTGTCTAGTTTGACAGTAAGTAAAAGCACGGAGACAGAAACCAACAGAGTTATTGTAATTCATAGGTGGAAATGGGATGGAACCTTTATAGACTTCATAGTCTGGCAAGTTACAAGTTTAGAAAAGTTGGGAATGGAACTTATCCAATGTGATTAAAAATAAGAAGAGTATTTAGCATAATATTCCATAATTAGTTAAACACTGTAACAGGATAAATTAAGAATGATTTACCACATCCTTTTATACTTCTGCTCACAGTTGAGATCGCAAGAGAATTGCTAAGTTATCTGGTCTCTTAAGCATTATTGTTTGAAGTTGTTGAAAAAGTTTAGTTTCACTTCTGTTATGGTTGTTTAACATTTATGCATATTATGAATTTCTGAATCCTGGGTAGTCTTGAGCTAAAGTTGGAGCCATGATTGTTTGGTTATCTGACTTTAGAAGTACAACCTTATGTTAAACAGGTACCTGAGAAATTTTGGCATCGTTGTGGTTATGTCGTTATGCTACCGAAATTTTCAGAGTATTTTGGTAGTGAGATTGGTAAAGTTTTTATAGAACGATTCATGCACCACGCCAATCAAAAGAGATCTAAGTTTGAGTTACCCCCTTTTTCATGACTAAAAGCTTGCAGTGAGTTATTGATGTTCAATAGAAGGTCCCAAAGTTAAATAAATATGTGAGTGAGACTGTCACTACAACGTTTACTAGAGGTTGTTAAGGGCAGTGAAAGGTTAACCGACAATTTAAGGGATCTGGACCGCCTTATAGGGTTGCTAACCTTATCCTTAATGAGGTCACACATTTGGAAAAGGAATAAGCCTATGAAAATGGTATCAGAGCGGAACCTCTCCTAGTAAGATATGGTTCGGGGACGAACCAAGGCGGAAGCTGGTGGGCATGTGACGCCAGAGGAAGAGGGGTACATGAATGAACCGAACCCACATCTGAATGAGAGGGATCCTGAGGATATGAAAAGTATGGTGCCCGAGGAAAATGGGTACATGAGGATGTGAAAGTATAATTGAGAAAGGCTTAAAAGAATTGATAGCTACTACCTATATCAACAAGGTGCACCTTCCTTTTCGGTGGCTCAATGATAGGAACTCCACAGTTAAGCGTGCTTAGCTTGGAGCAATTCTATGTTGGTTGACCTCCTGGGAATTTTCCTAGGAGCATGTGAGTGAGGACAAACCATGCTGAAAGGACCCCGTGTTGGTTTGTGGGGATAGTGTCTTCACTCTTACAAGCAGTCATGGATGATATAGTGACACAACCAGGTCGCAGAGGATCCTGGGCCTGGGGCGTTACAAACCGATGGTCAGAGAAAATGATTGAGTTACGTCCTGAAAGAATTGCTAGCAGCTTGAACGTTGGACTAGGAGGGAATGTTGAGGTTTTACCAAAAAAAAAAAGAAAATCGGGTCCATGTTGAGGGATTATGTGTCGAATCCATCGCTCGTGTTGTATTTTTGAGCCTTTACAGTTGAAGGAGAACTTGGGTTGTGATTAAAGACTTGGGTGAATTCCCCAAAAGACAGAAAATCCTTTGTAACCGGGAGAGCAGTTAGTTAAAGTATCGTGGCAAACATCAAACAAGGAAGCTACTTGGGCATGAGAGATTGAAATGTGTGCAAGATACCTGAACTTGTTCAAGTTTCGGAACTTTCGGGGACGAAAGTTCTTAAGAAGGGAAGATTGTAACGCCCCAGAACTCCAGAACCTTTTTATTTTTTTGTTATGAGTTAATTCATTGGAAATTAAATTAATTGGGGCTTGGAGTTTTGTAACTTAATGAAAGATTTTGCAAATTGAGAATTTGGTATAATTAAAGGCCTTTTTAAAGCATTTAAGTGAGCTTAAGAGCATTTTTGTAGTTAGAAGGTAGGGGAGGGGCATTTTAGTAATTTTCACTTAAAGAAAGGAAATTAGGGTTCTCTTCTTAGGGAGGCACGTTTTATGCGGCACCTTCATCTCCTTCCTCTCACACACGCATCTTGCAGCCACCGGAGGGAGTGGTGGTCTTCGAGCTGCTACCGTCCACGTCGGTTCCTCCTTGCCATTGCCTACGTTCAACCGAAACTCCACTTGAGGTCGCCACACCATTCACGTCGACACGCTAGGGGTCTCGCAACCGTCGGACGCCTTGTTTCGTCGCTTATTCGAGTCGCTGCAAATCCTCAGCCTTTCAAGCGTCCGATCGCTGCGGTCTGCGAAGCCACATCGCGTCGATCCAAATCTGCAGAGGTCCTCCCCAGTCGTCGGCTTGGTGGCTACAGAAGGCGTCGACGCTTGAGACCGAGCGTTGCTCGCCATCTGTGACCCTAATCTGCAACACTTGAACCGAACGCAAAACCGTGGGCTTGGTTTGTTGGGTTCGTTGTGTTTTCCATCGGTTCTCACCTAGAGGCCACCGATTCCGGATAGATCGCCTCACGAACAATCCAAAACTGCTACTCACCATTTGCGCCCGCGGACGATCCGCCGCCGCCATACTGATCGGTCAACGCCGGCGTCTGTCGATTAACTCCAGTTTGACCACTTTCGTTCTACAAGCTCGTTTTGGACCTCCGTTGTGGTAAATTCAAATAATTATTTCAAGTTATTTCAAATAATTCATTACGGACTTCTTATTTGAGAAGTTGTTTTATTAGGAAATCAAGTGTACCAAAGGTGAGTAAAGGATTTTGAAGAGAATTGAAATTATTCGATTAAGGAAATGTTCGAGCTCGTTTTATCGAAGAATTAAGTCAAGGTAATTAATTAGGATTTAAGGACGACCTCAAGTTCTTGTAATTTAAAGTTCATTGGGTGTTTAATTTTAGAATCTGTTTGTTGAACAGGTTTGGAGAGTTTATTGAGATAGGAATGGAATTCTTAGAAATTTTTGGAGCTGAAGTTTAGGTAAGGGAACCCACGCCAACTCTAAAATTTAGAATTTAAGGGTTTGTTTGAAAAATGTCATGTTCTGCTGGAAAAGTCTGTTTAAATGTCATGTTCCGTTTGAAAAGTCCTTTATAAATGTCATGATTTGAATGAAAGGTTCGTTTTAAATGCCATGATCTGGTTGATTTGATATTTATCTCAGAGGCCATGAATGTCATGTTGTAGTTGGTTTAAGATTGAACATTTTGACTTTTTATATAACTATGCCATGAAAATTTTGCATGAATGTTGTTACTATTTCAGTTGGGACCATAAGCATGTATTTTCAAAAATGTTTGGGAAGGCTGTGTTGAAATCTTCCTGATAATATTCATTATATAAGTTATGTATGTGTTAGAGCTGACTCAAACTAGAGGCCATGATTCGGGATAATTTAATCGTCCACTAAAGGCTGAAGAGAAACTTTATAAAAATGAAAAATGCTTATGAAGGTCGTGGCGGTTAAACTCCCTATATATATATATATATACACATATATATATATATGTATGTATACGTACTTAATGCTATGTAAGTCACGAAAGACTTACAGTCGACCTAAACTAAGAGGCCATGGATCAGGAAGTCTTAATTTTCCCACTTATAGCCGAAGAGAAAAAGTCATGACATATGTTTTTTATTTATGTATGGGTCCCACATAAAGCCATGGTTTGTTTTGACAACTTGTTTTTCAACCCCGGCAGTGGGGGACACTTACTGAGTATTAATTCATAATACTCACCCTTTTTTAAAAAAAAAAAATGTTTTCAGGTAAAGCAAGAACTTATAGGGCGAATGACGGGAATGCGTTGCGAAGGCCATGGGAATAGAAGTCATGTCTTCCGCATATTTAAACTTTGTTCCATGTTTTAAGTTGTTCTTATTTAAAAATTCTTTTGTCAAGTGTTGAACTTCATTGAACAGAGGCAAGATTTGAGCTTTCGTTATTTTTGTTTCGAGTGAACCTCTTTTTAAATGATCGTTTTTTTGGGATCCCAATAAAGAAAGTATTTCCTTCTCTGTTTTACTTCTCAACTCTTTGTTTTTGGCCTCAAATGAATGCATGGTTAGTAACTACTCTAGGAAAAGAGTCTTGAAAATAGGGTCGTTACAATGTGTCTAATATGGAAAAGGAGACGTCTTTGACTCTACCAAAGAAGAATAATAAAATCTCCTTTAACAAAAATCTCTCTACCAATGAAGAATAACAAAATCCCCTTCTCTCACTCTCATTTATATACCAAAAAACTATTCTCATTCACACATTAATTGACAAATAAAATGAATAAGCTAAATTTAAATATATAATTTTTAGATATCAAAGAATTTATTAAAATAATGCATTTAAATATATTAGATGTTTAAATGTTAAATTACAAGTTTAGTCCCTTAACTTTCATATTAATGGTTAATATATCCCTAGTTTTAAAAAATGTATAATAAGCCCCTAAAATTTAATTTTTTGCCTAGTGGATGGTTGAACTTTAAATATGTCAAATAGTTAATAAACATTCAACTTTGTGTCGTAATAGGTATCTAATATATTTAACTTTTTTTTTTAAAAAAAAGGACGATAATAGGTTTGTAAATTTTAAAAGATGTTGAATAGACCAATGACCTATTAGACACAAAATTGAAAATTCAAAGACTTATTAGCATAAAATAGAACTTAAATTGTAGACATCTTTCCAAGTTCAGGAGCCTATTAGACATAAAATTTAAAGCTCGGGATTGAGGGCTAAAAACAAAGCTATTTACTTAGGAACCAAAGTTTATTGGATACAACATATAAAACAAGAGAAATTTCAACCGTATATTAATATTTTTTTTTTCTGTAATTTTAGATATAGTTAAATGAGAGTTTTCTAGTATAACTCATGTATTAGTGTTATATAGCTCTAAAAACAAAAACTATTTACTTAGGATGTGAGTGTTTAATGTTGTAATTTATGCTATTTAGGGTAAATTTGATAAAAACAAGTTTTACATGTATTTGAAGTCTTGATTTTGTAAATATAAGTTTTTAAGTGTAAATAGAGTCATTTTAGTAAGAAAGTGTTAATTTTTGTTGTTTTTGCGTAGATGTAGAAAAATGACTCAAATGCCCTTACATCCAAACCACAACTGATGCAAAAGATTGATGGATAAAGAGATATGCGACAAAGATGCACCAACAATGTAGAGCAGAAGCCAAACTTCAACTGTTGTAGGAAGAATTCAAAATACGTCTAACCATGCAGTTGCATTTAGGCCATTTTGACAACAACACATATGCACTCACTATACAGGTGCATTTAGACCTTTTCGGCATATATATTCAGATTCGTGGATAAAATCATATAAAATCTAATATTCTCAATCAAATCTTCAAGAATTATAGGAAATAATCTACCATTGCCTCTCAGACCTTGAGGTCTATAAGAGGTGACTCAAGCTTTAGTTGAAAGAGAACTCGAAATTTTGATTTCTATATTTCTTCCCAACATTCTATTACTTTTCTGTCTCGCCGTCACACTGAGTCTCTCCAATCTTTATTCAATCTTTATTCGGACAAAACTTTGAAAAAAAAGGAGGGTAAGTACTTGTCCTATGTACTTCAGAATATTAGAAAGACCATCTTCATCTTTTAATTTTCTTTCTTCACATTATGTATTTTCTATTTTTCCATTGTAGTTAGTTGTTGTTTTCTTTTTCTTCCTTAATTAAATTTTAAGTTTTTGTTTCCTCATTTAAGTTGTATTTCAATTCCAAGTTTTATCTAAAAAAGTTTGAATTCAGGTTTTCTAATAAAGTTTACATTTTCTTATTCTGGTTCTTCTTTTATTTTCTGCTTTTTAGTTTTATTTTCAATGAGTAGCTAAATTTTAGGGAATTCAATGAAGTGAATACCCTAATAAGGAGAAAAGCTCCATCATGTGATCCTTAGTAAATTTGCTTAGCATTTAGCATTGTTTGCTTTTATTGAGTTTAAGTTTCATTGTTAGCTTAAACTGATCACTTGATTAACATAGTTTGTGTGAAATTTAATACTGAAAGGGTTAGATTGAGCACACGTTTTTTATAAAAGCAATCTAGGAGAAGAGTCTAGACATAGAACTTCGTTTACCTTAGACATAAGACAAAAACGAACTTCGTTTACCTTAGACATAAGACAAAAACCTTCAGAATCTTGAAAAGAGCTTGTCAAAGGCTCCAACAAATAAAATTTATAATACTGATCTAAATTTATACTTGTAGTACTTAATAGTGGACCAGATCGAACTATAGGGAACCTAACTAAAATTGAATTTTCATCTTTTTGGTTTTCTTATTTAAAAGACGAGACACGGGCTGACACAAACTATAGAGGGCCAAAGTCAACATAAAAATAAAGGACAGAAAGACATAAAAGAAATAAAGATATAGACAGGGTTTTACCTAGATACCGTTTCAAGAGGATCACGACGGGGTTCGATGTAATAAACCAATCACTATTTACCTAAATGAAGAAATTTCATGCTTCGAATATCCTCACCTACCCTAAAGGCTAGCCCAAGTGCTTCTAGCTACTCCAAGTGCAATTTAATTAATCTAAACGTTAATTAAACCCAAAACCAATTGTTAAGTTGGATACGATACTAATCTATGCCACAGATTGTAGTGTGTCATGCTTAAAACCGGTCGTTTAGGGCCTGTTTGGTAGACAATCCGAAAACAGAAATTATAAAACAAGAGATTTAATGAAAACAGATTTGTATTTCATGTTTTCAGAAAAGTATTTGGTAACAAATTTAGAAATTTAATTCCATTTTAAATAGTGGTTTAAAGTGTATCCTATAATATATTTATAAATCATAAAATTAGTGGTAGTTTCAAAGCTAAATATTCTGTCAAATATAAGACATTAGTAATTGATTTTATCAACATGTGTTTTTTTTAATAAATTTTATATAATAATTATTTTATAATATAATATTTTTATATTTTATAATATATTATATTATACATATTTTAATTTAACAAAAGTAAATTAAGTTTATAAACATGAAATACTATATTTGCTAAGATTTTATCTTTGTTTAATACAATTCTGCATTTTAAAATTTCAAATTCAGAATCTGGATACAATGAAAACATAAAAATGTTGTTTTCAGAATTTCTATATTTGGATCACAGAATCCGAAAACAGTTTTCGAAAATACGTCTGCCAAACACATATTCACTGAATTAAGTGAATTCGAAAACATAAAACAGAATCTAGATTGCCTACCAAACAGGCGCTTAGGTCCTAGGAATTTCTAAAATTAGCGAGATGCTCGAATTAACCTAAGTGGCAAATTTAAATTAATTTTTACCCTTTTACTTCTTTTAGAACAAAATTCTTTAAGCCACTCATGACCGTTCACATGCTCACCGATGTAATTCCTAATTGCCACTGAAATTAAGCACACATTCGATGTGTGTTCAAACGAACTCAAAAATATACATAGCTACGCTAAACATGCTCAACGCATATAAGTTTGTTAGACTTACCGACGAACACATTGATCACCCCCAAAACAGTTTTCGCTCATGTAGAGACCAAAATCTCGAGCAAAACGTCTATAGCACGACTCAAAACTCCTTACCTACTCTTAAACTAAAAGAAGCAGTAAAATAGAGGGGGGAGAGAAAGAACTCTAACAACACCAAGAAGAAGGTTCCAAAACATTCCACCCATTTGACCTAGAGAAAAAGGCATATTTATATCATTGTGGTAGTGTCGAGACGTTGTACGCTATGAGCGCGCGTCTTCATTCGTCAAAGTACGTAGTTTCGAGATGTTGAAGGCAGTGTCTCGACGTTGTCTTACATTCTCGCCTTCTATGAATCGCCCAGCGTCTAGACGCTGCCTCTTAGGGCGAAATGGTCATTTTTCATCCTTTTGCCACTCGGTTGCTTGAATGACCTACGTTTTAGCTCTTTTTATTCCTGTTCGGATGTATTTTCTCCAAATTGTATTCTTGCTCGAATTCCTACAAAAAAAAATAAACAATTAATCACATAAAATTCAATAAACTAACAAGAATTAGGTACAAAATATAAAACTAATTTTAGTCCTATCAAAATACACCCAACATAGACCTTTCTAGTCCTCGAGCAAGTCTATACTAAACTAAAGATAAAAATAAAATGGATGCAAGATACATGACTATAACCTCAATGCACAAATAGATATGTTAAATGCAAAAAGGGTAAAGCAAACGTTTTTTGCATGAGTGCATTAGCTTACCTATCGAGGTGTTTGCAAGTGTGAGGTAGGTTTACAGGATTTTCAAGTTTGGCTTCCATCTACATTGGAAAAAAACTAACGAACAAGCATAAAACAATCATGCAAGGAACAAGTTGCTTAGGTGCCTTTTTTCTTTCTTTCTTTTCAGCTTCTACACTTTTTTTTTTCAAAAAATGGAGTTTTTAGGTCACTTATGCCTTCACTCCAACTTACTAACACTGATGATGAAAGTAGTTGACTACAAGCACAAGTCCTGCTAAAACCACTCAAGCCTACCCACTTCCTAAACAAGTCTTTTATGCAAAAGAAATCATAGGTGTCATGATTGCCTCTGATTACTCAACTCATTAGAGAGGGAGGAGTACCTCTCTTACACTTTTCACACTTTTTTTTAGCTCAAAATCTTTTTCTAAAGTAGCATGCAACCAGAGTGAGATCAATTTTGAACGCATACATAAACTTGATATCAACATTCATTTTTACTAGGCACATAATTTTTCTTTCTCCTAAGCAACATCATCATTAACAATCATGCAAAAAAAAAAAAATCACAAACTTATAGGCTAAATCTAAGCCTATCAAGGTGACACAAGCATTTAAATCCCAAATACCACCCTAGGCCTTCAAAACATCTATTAGAAAGCTAGGTGCTACTCATGCAAGAAATTCAAAGAAAATGATTTTGAACAGGCTAAATTAGGATCAGTCAATCGTGTGTCATAATTTCAACATTTCTACAGATTTTCAACAAAAGCTATCAACATAAATTTTTTTTTAAAAATAACATGCTTAGCATAATCAGTCAAAATTTCGAGCTCAGATGCTCAAGGACATCACAGTAAGCACAACAACCAACCAACAGATATGTCTGAGCTTAAATGCTCAAGGACTCAACCAAACATGCTGAACAGTTCAACATCAAAACTCAAAATTTAAACTACCTCACCCCCAACCTAAAATCATGCAATGCCCTTAAATTATCATGATCTAAAAGCATAGAAGAGCAAAGAATAGGGGAGCAGAAGATTCCTCTAAAATTTCAAACGCGTAGACGGGTGGTGGTAGGGCAACGAAGACCTCCAAAAATAATCAAAAATCTTCTCAAGGATCAACTTATTACCTAGAAAAAGAAAGCAAACAAGCTAAACTATGAAAAACAAAAATAGAAAGTTGTAACGAAAGCTATAAAAGAAAGTAGTACATTTTTTTGCCTATGTGCCTCCAAGAAGCACAAATTTTTATAGTCGATAGCTTGACTTACTGTCTGGCTTGCTCTCAAGTCACATAAAAAATTTTCTATTTTTTCAGCCACTTCTTCTTAGAATCTATGAAGCCCACTGCATTGAGCAACCTCATCATCATCTGATGGGCTCCAAAAATGCAGATCTTTTTGTTATTTTCTCTGGACTCTGAAAAAGAAAAACAAGAAAAGTAAAAGCAGACTGACTCTGACTCAAGAGAAGTAGAAGAACACTCACAACATAAAGAAGAACAAAATGATAGAACATACGCGGGTCTTTAAACCTCCAACTATTTCAACCTCAACCTCCCGGTATTGAAGCTCAGTGTCTTCTATTTCACATATATGCTCCTCAAATGGCAAACAAACCTTAGAATCAAATTCAGAGTAAACCTCACTACTTCATACCTTAAGAGTGTCGATAGGATGCTCTTGAGTACTCTTTAATCCATCCTTAAGGTCACCCAACTGGTTGATAACATCATTCAAACATTAAAGCATGGCTCGAGTCTACTCTTGAAACTGAAAAGTGTTGTTAGCAAATTCATTAACTAAATCCTCTAAGACAACTAGGGGGAGCAAAAAAAGACTGAAAACCGACTCGACCGATCGAAACCGACCGAACCGAGGGCGGTCGATCGGTTTTGTGGCTTTTTCGGTCGGGAACACAAAACCAACCATTTTTTTTAAAATAAAATTATATATATATAATAATAATAATAATAATAATAATAAAATAAAAACTATAAAGATTTTCTCAAAATTATAAATTATTAAATAAATAAATATTTAAAAATATATATAAATCGACCAAACCGACCGACCTAACCGCGACTAGTCGGTCGGTTTTGGTCAGTTAAAAAAAATGGGTTGGTTCAAGGATCGATTCGGGTCGATAACCGACCCCGACCGTCCGATGCTCACCCCTAAAGACAACATACCTGAAACTGAAGATTGAGAAACTCTTTTAAGGTTCTTGAAATAGTTAGCCATAAAAAAAAACAAAGTATAGACTCTTTATATATATATATATATATATAAGAAAAACTAAAAATTAAGAAATCAATCATTGTTTACCTAAATGGAAACTTTCATGCTCCAAATGTTCTTACCTATCCTCAAGGCTAGTCCAAGAGTGTCTAGCTACTCCTAGTGTAGTTTAATTATTCTAAATATTAATTAAACTCAAAACTAATCGTAAGAGGGAGACGATACTAATTCGTGCCACAGATTGTTGTATGTCATACTTAAAATCGATCATTTAGGTCCTAGGAATGTCTAAAATTAGTGAGATGCTCGAATTAACCTATGTGGTGAATTTAGATTAATTTTTACCATTCTACTTCTTTTAGGACAAAATTCTTTAAGTTGTTCATGACCGCTCGAAGCTCACAAACTCACTGAATCCAAGTCCTAATTACTATTAAAATTAAGCATGTATTCAATGTGTGTTCAAGTGAACTCGAAAATATACCTAGCTAAGTTAAACATGCTCGACGTGTATAAGTTTGCCAGACTTACCTACAAACACATTTAGGAATTCAAGCAAGGAAGCAATTAGATGTTGGATTGGTATGGCAACCCTAGAAGGGGGGTGAATAGGGTTTAATTAAACTTTTTACTAAATATGCCCAAATTATCTAATTAACAAACTTTTTAAGAAACAATTAAAAATAAATAATTAAGAGAAATTAATGCAATATGCAAGATAGATAAAAAGTATAATTGTAACGCCCCTACTTTCTAAAACTAAAACTCTTAGGGACATTACTACACATGCATGCATTCTTAGGCCAAAAGATGTAAAACGATCTTTAAATCTCCATACAAAACAAATTATCTTTAGGGATCCCATTAAAACATTCAAAACATGAAAAAGAAGCAGTTTAAACATGGCCTACTTAAAAATCCGGAAATTTAAACTTAACTTCAAAACCATAAAACGACAACATCAGTTATTAAAGAAAATATGCGGAAGACATGACATTTCCCATGGTCCTGACAACGCGCCTCCGTCACTCGCCCTGCACGTCCTTGGCCTTACCTGAAAAACATTTTGAAAAGAAAGGGTGAGTATTGCAAAACAATACCCAGTAAGTGACCTCGCTACCGAGGTTTGGGATATGCAAACACATACAATCATGACTTTTAAACTCGTTCGAAAATGTACATATGCGGACCTAAAACTTTCTCATATCATCATGACTATAGTCCGTGACTTTCTTTTTCTTTAAGTGGTCAATTGGTCATCCCAGTCATTTCATTTTGAGTCCCTCACAGACCCTCAGTAATTATTTGAGTCCTCACGCACCCTCTCGTATGGTTTGAGTGCCTCACAGACCCCTGTATAGATTGAGTCCCTCACAGACCCCTGTAAACTTGACCCATAGGGTCTCTAATGCATGTTTGACCATGCATACAATGTACTCAGGAGACCAATTTCCACATTTTTCATCAAATCATTTCATGGCATACATAACATGCATGAGGTCCCATCATTCAACATAATTATAGCGTACATGCCACAAACATTATCATTGATATGCAACTCATGACTTTTCACAACAATTTAGAAATAACACTCTTGCATGTAATCATGAAATATTCTCATATAAAGTCAATCAGAATAACTCCACCTGATATAATTGAATATACTTACTTAAAATACAAAGATATTCTCACGTAAAATACTAGATTATACTCACATAAAATATTGAGATATCTTCACATAGAATATTAAAGTATTCTCACATAAAATCTCAAGTATTCTCACGTAAAATCATTAAATCCTTTTAAGTCAAATAACTAACTAATTTTACATAAAATATTGAAATTGCTTTCTTTAATCCCATTTAGAAAAGTTCGCACAAGGTCTCTTACCTCGAGCTTTGATCTCACTCTTTCCTTCTAATTCTTAAATTAACGGTCCCTTCCAAATAACTCAGAAACCAAGAATTCTTCTATTCGTTATCCTACTACACAACTCATCCAATATAAAGAGTCTAAAATGCGAAAGCGTCTATAATTCTCACTTTGCTCCAATCACCTCGACTCAGAATAATAAACCGAACGTTGATTTGTTTGCTCCAAAACTTGGAAGTCTTGATATCGACAAATCACTCGTCCCTACAATAACTTCATGCGAATTAGACCTAACTAATTCTATATTCCAAAATCGAAGGGGGTTTCGCGTGGCTCACCTAAATCGTGTTCTACGACCAAAAAGAAGAGAAAATACGAGATCCGTCGAAAACGGTGATGAACGGCGGTGCAAAGACGAAGACGGATCGGACCGGTGCTTTCGGCTTCAAGCGGCGCCGATCGTCTGCGCAGAGTCAAGTGGCCTTCCGACGCGTGCTCGCTTGTTGCGGCGTGAGTTTCGGTGTAACGGCGGCGGCTTTCCCGACAAAGAATGCGAACGGCTGTGAGCGTGGCGAGGCTTCGGCGGCGGGCTCCTCGGCGTTGAAGGGTTTGATGACTAGGAACGGTGGATGAAGCTCGTGAATGGTCGGACGAACGAGCTCCTGGCGGCGCGCGCGACTACGAGTTATCGACGGCGTCCCCTCCTCGTCCGTAATCCCCGGCGAAGCAGCAGGCGCAGTCGGTTGGAGCTCTTCGATCGAGGCTTGCTGGTAGTCGAAACAGCAAGAGGAATAATGGCTGGAGATCCTCTTCTTTGCTGCGGCCGGCTGGACGAGGTGCAGAAGGGAGTGGCGTCGAGATTTCAGTACGTGGACGAGGGTGTGGTGGTGAGTCCTTCCTCCGGCGGTTCGTGCGGCTTCTCAACGCTAACAAAACAAGTAGGGTTTCGTTTGGTGAGGTGGTGAACGTAGAAGATGATGGCTGCAGCTTTGGTCTCCAATTATTATTAACCCTAATTCTTACTTAAATTACAAAATTACCCTTTAACCTAATCACTTATTGATAAGATGACATTTGGTCATTTTCTGGTGGGATAATAAGACCTAAGTTAAAAAATCTCAACTAAACAGTATTAAACAAGCAAATTTTCACCGTTCACGCTACAAGAACACGAGTCAACTCAACTTAAAGATTGTTCGAACGCTAAACACGATAAACAGTGAGTACCTGTGGTTGTGGTCGTCACAATAATAAAAATGAGTTTTATCCAATACTTAGCAATTAATTAAGGAACAAATTAAAGCATGCATAAACTACTACAAGTAATTGCAAAAATAAATAGGAAAGAGTTAGAGAAGATGACACCGTAATTTTATAGTGGTTCGGTCAAACTCGACCTACTCCACTCTCCAAGCGACTCTTGGAAATTTGAATAAAAAAAATTTGCACCGACTCTTTTCACGTATTAGAGCTCAACCGCTACACCGCTCCTTTTTACGGGTTCAAGAGCAAACTCGATCCTTTCCACGGCTTAGGATCAAACCGTTACAAATTTTGGTAAATTTGAAGAACACAAAAAATGCACTCTCTTAATAGAGTAGATTTACAAATTTTTCTCCCACAAATCAATCCTCACTACACAATTCTAATTCTCTCAATAATAAGATGAAAAGAAAAGATGGAGAGCTTGGAGAGAGCAACAATGGAGACTTTTGATTTTTGGAGGATTGTAAAATGCCAAAAACTTGTTGTAAAATTTTGGAGCAGAAGATGGTATAAAAAGAGAGGGGAATGAGGTAAAAACCAAAGTTTAATTTGAACCATTGGATTGTGATAAAAGAGAAATAGATGCTTGAGATTAAAAGTAAAAAGAAAATAATTATTAAAAAGAATTAATAATGATAATAATAATAATAATAATAATAATAATAATAATAATATGATATTATATATATATATGTATACGTGAGCAACGGTAAAAAAAAAAAAATTTGATTTTTCATTTTTTTTAACACCTCAACGGTCAATTGCATTTAATGCAATATGACCTTTTTTTTTTTTTTAATCATGCCAACGGTTATATATATATATAATAAAAAATAATTTTAATTTTATTTTCTTTTTATTTTAAAACAAACAAAACTCCACCAAATGTTACTCTCCCATATGTACACATGTCACACTTTAATTGGTCTAAAAATGGTAATTTGGCCGCCACGTCATTGGGTCGGGAAATTTCCCTTTAAACTTGTTTTGGTCATATGTTCTTCGTTTTAGCTTCGATTTGAGTGATTCAAGAGGCGTTGGAATCGTTATTCCGAGCTCTATGCAATAGACACTTCAAAACATTTAAACTATTAGTAATTAATAGCAAGTTTGTTATCATCAAAATATTAATTAATTAATAATTAAAAATTAATTAATTTTAGATTAAAGACCAAAAAAAGCCAACAATCTCCTCCTTTTTGATGATGACAAACCATTAAAGAAAAATAACTTGAAGTTCATAAAATAAATAAGATAAGTCAAGTATTCAAGTAATAATTTCAATATAAAGTTCAATGTGTCACTATAAAGCTCATATTTGAACAATCACTCAAATAAATATAGTATATCATTCTCCCCCTAAATTATTGCAAAACTAAAACATGATACAAATTTTAGAACAATTTTTTTCTTAAACTTCTCCCTCTTTGGAATCATCAAAAAGACACAATTATGAAAGATTAAAAACTACATGCAAGCTCCCCCTAAGAACATGAATACATACTTTACATAACTTCCCCTATCAATATGCCATAAAAAACTAAAATTATAGATTCAAGAGGCATCACAACGAATAATACCAAGCTCAAGCCTATTTTTGCAAAAGTTTTCTTCATTTAAAGGCTTAGTGAAAATATCCGCTAATTGATCATTAGAGCTCACATAATCAAGAGTAATATGACCATTTTGCACATGTTCTCTAATAAAGTGATGTCTAATATCAATATGCTTAGTTCTAGAATGATGAATAGAATTTTTAGTTAAATTAATAGCACTAGTATTATCACAAAATATAGGCACATTATCAAACTTTAATCTAAAATCACAAAGAGTTTGTTTCATCCAAAGAATTTGAGCACAACAACTAGCAACTGCAATCCGCTTCGGTAGTGGATAAGGCAACCGAATTTTGATTTTTACTAAACCAAGATACTAAAGAGCTACCAAGAAATTGACAAGTTCCACTAGTACTTTTACGGTCAAGTAAACTTCCGGCAAAATCCGCATCGGAATATCCTACCAAAGTAAGCTCAACATTTCTAGGATACCATAAACCTAAATCAATAGTCCCAAGTAAATATTTAAATATTCTCTTAACGGCATGCAAATGGGATTCCTTAGGACAAGATTGAAATCTAGCACAAAGACATACACTAAACATGATATTGGGTCTACTAGCGGTTAAATAAAGTAGAGATCCTATCATACCTCGATATGTTTTTATGTCCACACATTTACCTTTTTCATCTTTGTCAAGCTTAGTGGATGTGCTCATAAGAGTTTTTGCAATTTTACCTTCATTGAACTTGAACCTTTTGAGCAAATCTTTTATGTAT
Source organism: Trichosanthes cucumerina (assembly GCA_036507285.1). NCBI lineage: Eukaryota > Viridiplantae > Streptophyta > Magnoliopsida > Cucurbitales > Cucurbitaceae > Trichosanthes > Trichosanthes cucumerina. The sequence continues at coordinate 64,621,017 of CM071844.1, forward strand.
TTTTCTTGACTTATGAAGATACCATCCTTGAGTTGTTTGATTTGAAGTCCAAGGAAGAAACTAAGTTCTCCCATCATACTCATCTCAAACTCACTATGCACACATTTAGAAAATTCTTCACATAAAGAAGGATCAGTAGAACCAAAGATAATATCATCTACATAGATTTGTACTAAAAGCATATCATTTTCCTTAGTCTTAATAAAAAAAGTAGTGTCAAGTTTACCCATTTTAAAACCATTCTCAAGAAGAAAATTACTAAGCCTATCATATCAAGCTCTTGGAGCTTGTTTTAAGCCATAAAGAGCTTTTTTCAACTTATAGAAATGATTAGGAAAATCAAAACTTTCAAAGCCCGGAGGTTGTTCTACATAAACTTCCTCCATAATATAACCATTTAAAAAGACACTTTTGACATCCATTTGATACAAGATAAAATTTTTATAAGAAGCAAAAGCAAGTAACATTCTAATAGCTTCTAATCTAGTAACGGGTGCAAAAGTCTCTTCATAATCCCTTCCTCTTGACAATAACCTTGAGCTACAAGTCTAGCTTTATTTCTAATGATATTTCCATTTTCATCCATTTTATTTCTAAAGATTCATTTAGTCCCAATAATAGAAGCATTAGAAGGCCTAGGGACTAATTTCCAAATTTTGTTCCTTTCAAATTGATTTAATTCTTCTTGTATAGCTAAAATCCAAAATTCATCATTTTTTGCATCTTTAAAACTTTTAAGTTCAATTTGAGAAACAAAAGCAAGATTATTAAACAAATTAAGAGAGAAACGAGTTTTCACACCTTGTTCGGGATCACCAAGAATCAAGTTCTTGGGATGGGATGGAGCATACCTCCATTCTTTAGATATAGATGAAGAACCATTTTCCTTCTTTTCATTGAAGCTCACTTGTTGCTTACTTGAGTCAATTTCCTTGCCTTTGTCACTAACAAGTAAATCTCCAAAATTCCTTTCTAAATCATCACTACAAATAGACTCATTAGAAACATTATTGCAAGATTTATCAAATACAACATGCATAGATTCCTCAATAATTAAAGTTCTCTTATTGAAAACTCTATAAGCTTTACTAGTAGATGAATAACCTAGAAAAATATCAACATCCGTCTTAGAATCAAATTTTCCAAGTTTTTTTTGTTGTTCAAAATAAAACATTTGCAACCAAAAACTTTGAAATACCCAATATTTAGAATTTTGTTATGCCAAAGCTCATAAGGAGTTTTATCTAGAGAAGGTCTAATTAAAACTCTATTTAAAACATAACAAGCGGTGTTTAATGGTTTCCGCCCAAAAGTATTTAGGTAAAACATACTCATGCAACATTGACCTAGCAAATTCTTGCAAAGTACGATTTTTCCTTTCAACCACACCGTTTTGTTGAGGAGTTCTTGGAGCGAAGAACTTATGAGAAAAATCATTTTCTTCACAAAAATTTTCAAAAGCGATACTATCAAATTCTCTTCCATGATCACTCCTAATTTTAGAAATAAAAAATTCTTTTTCATTTTGAACTCTTTTTGCAAAACTAGAAAAACTTTTCAAAGTATCATCTTTATGTTTTAACATCAAAACCCAAGTAAATCTTGAAAAATCATCAACTATCACAAAAGCATAATAATTCCCTCCAAAACTAGCAATTCTAAAAGAACCAAATAAGTCCATATGTAATAGTTGAAGGGGTCTAGATGTAAAAATCACATTTTTAGATTTGAAAGAGGACTTGGTTTGCTTACCCATTTGACAAGCATCACAAACTTTATCATTTTCAAATTTAAATTTAGGTAGACCTCTAACTAAAGAATTCTTGGAAATATTTGAAATTAAGTGCATGCTAGCATGTCCTAGTCTTCTATGCCATAACCAAGAATCATCATGCAAAGCCGAAAAACATTTATCACTAATAGGGCAATCATTCAAATCGATAGTATACACATTTTCATCCCTATTACCAACAAACAAGACTTTTCTATCACTAGCATTTTCGATGATACAATTCTTTTTATCAAACACAACTCTAAAACGTTTATCACATAATTGACTAATACTAAGTAAATCATGTTTTACACCATCAACTAAAAGTACATTTTCAATCAGAGTAGAAGAACTATTACCTATACTACCCTTACCAATAATTTTACCTTTCTTGTTGTCACCAAAAGTTACTAAACCTCCATCCTTTTTGGAAAGATTGACAAACTTGGATTGGTCTCCCGTCATATGCCTCGAGCAACCACTATCCAAGTACCATTTGTTTTTCTTGGAGTCTTTCAAACATACCTACAAACAAAATTATTCAAGATTGATCTTTTGGTACTCATACTTGTTTAGGTCCTAGAAGGTTAGCATTTACAAACTTGGGAACCCATATTTTTGCATTCACATTTAAAGCATTGGATTTAGACAAGTAACAAAAATAAGTTTTATGTCCATACTTGCCACAAGAGAAACAAACAACATTATGCAAAGATTTATCTCTTACGACAAATTTATGCACTCTACTTTTCTTGGAGAAATTCTTTCTTGGAGCATTGTGAAACTTTGTTCTTTGAGAAAAATTTCTTCTTGAAGAAGTAGTATGAGCATATTTTAATTTAAAGCAATTTGGTCTAATATGACCTTCAACGCCACAATGATGACATATAGGCACAAAACTAGATTTATCATGCTTAGACCCAATCGTAGGCATATTATGATTAGGCACAATGGGAGATGCTTTAACAAAGATGGTTTTAGAACTTGAAAGAGTAGAACATTCATCAATATAGCCTAAACCTCTTTTATCACCTGCTAACTTCAATTATTTTGCCCAATCTTTGAGCACTATTGTCAACATTTTAATGGACTCTTTTGCCTTACCAAGTTGTTGCAAAGCATTTAATTCATTTTTCTTAAGCAATTTAATCAAATTATCTTTTTCATAACTATCATGCTCAAGAAATCTAACTTTATCAAGCAAGGCATTTTTCTCATCACAATCAAAAGCATGCTTATCACAAGAGATATTTATTTCATCAATTTTCACAACATTATGCTCATTTTCTTTTAAGCAAGTAATTTCATCAAGTAAAGACTTATTTTCACTAGTTAGAGCATTGTATTTCTTTTTAAGCATAACATATTTAGAACCAAACTTTTCTATGTCATTTTGAATATTTTCAAAAGCTTCAAATAATTCATCATAAGAAAGGGGTTCTAGAGTTACCTTATCATCTTGTTCATCACCCATGTCACTATGAGCCATGAAGCAAAAGTTTGCTACTTCTTCATTGTCACTTCCACTTCCACTTTCATCACTATCATCCCAAGTGGCTTTCATTGCTTTCTTCTTGGATTTCTTGGATGATTTGAGAAGAGGGCAATCTGTTCTTATGTGACCCGGTTTCTTGCATTCATAGCATATAACCTCATCCTTTTTACTCTTTTCACTCTTTGACTCTTTGTGGTTGAAAATGTGTTTATTGAATTGTTTCTTTCTCTTAATGAACTTTTTATACTTACGTGAAAAATATGCAATATCTTTTTCATCAAGAACGCCCTCATCTTCGGATTCAACTTCCAAAGATAAAGTCTTTAAAGCAATACCTTTCTTCTTTTTGGGCTCATCCTCCATGTGTTCCTTCAAAGTGATCTCATATGTCATGAGAGAGCCAATAAGTTCCTCTAAAGGAAGTTTGGTGAGATATTTTGGTTTTTCAATTGTCGTCACCTTAGCTTCTCAATTCTTAGGTAAATATCTAAGAATTTTCCTAACATTTTCCGAGTTAGTATAAACTTTACCAAGACCTTTCAAAGTATTTGTAATATTAGTAAATCTAGTAAACATCTCGGTAATAGATTCATTAGCATCCATCTTAAACAATTCATAATTATGAACTAGCATGCTAATTTTTTATTCTTTAACTTGATTAGTTCCCTCATGAGTCACTTCAAGAATATTCTATATTTCTTTAGCCAAAGAGCACATAGATATTCTATTAAATTTATCCTTACTCAAGGCACAATAAAAACAATTTATAGCTCTAGCATTAAGACCACACTTTTTCAAAACAATTTCATCATATTCATTTTCTAATTTTGGCACATCATTTCCATTAACAATTTTCATGGGAATATAAGGACCATTAACCACATTTAACCATAAACTATAGTCAACGGATTGCAAATAAATTTTCATTCTAGCATTCCAATAAGAATAATTTGACCCATCAAAATAAGAAAGCCTAGAGGTGGATTGTCCTTCAATAACACCACTTACTACTAGGTTTGCCATAAAGCTCAAACAATAAAGTTTATAAACAAAATTTTAAAAGAGCAAACTCGCTCTGATACCAATTGTTGGATTGGAATGGCGACCCTAGAGGGGGGTGAATAGAGTTTAATTAAACTTTTTACTAAATATGCTCAAATTATCTTATTAACAAACTTTTTAAGAAACAATTAAAAATAAATAATTAAAAGAAATTAATGCAATATGCAAGATAGATAAAAAAAGTATAATAAAAATGAGTTTTATCCAATACTTAGCAATTAATTAAGGAACAAATTAAAGCATGCATAAACTACTACAAGTAATTGCACAAATAAATAGGAAAGAGTTAGAGAAGATGACACCGTAATTTTATAGTGGTTCGGTCAAACTCGACCTACTACACTCCCCAAGCGCCTCTAGGGAATTTGAATAAAAAAAATTTGCACCGACTCTTTCCACGGATTAGAGCCCAACCGCTACACCGCTCCTTTTTACGGGTTCAAGAGCAAACCCGATCCTTTCCACGGCTTAGGATCAAACCGTTACAAATTTTGGTAAATTTGAAGAACACAAAAATTACACTCTCTTAATAGAGTAGATTTACAAATTTTTCTCTCAGAAGTCAATCCCCACTACACAATTCTAACTCTCTCAATAATAAGATGAAAAGAAAAGATGGAGAGCTTGGAGAGAGCAACAATGGAGACTTTTGATTTTTGGAGGATTGTAAAATGCTAAAAACTTGTTGTAAAATTTTGGAGAAGAAGATGGTATAAAAAGAGAGGGAAATCAGGTAAAAACCAAAGTTTAATTTGAACCATTGGATTGTGGTAAAAGAGAAATAGATGGTGGAGATTAAAAGTAAAAAAGAAAATAATTATTAAAAAGTATTAATAATATAATAATAATAATAATAATAATAATATGATATTATATATATATGTATACGTGAGTAACAGTAAAAACAAAATTTTTATTTTTCATTTTTTTTTTAACACCTCAACAGTCAATTGCATTTAATGCAATATGACCTCTTTTTTTTTTTAATCATGCCAACGGTTATATATATATATATATATAATAAAAAATAATTTTAATTTTATTTTATTTTTATTTTAAAACAAATAAAACTCCACCAAATGTTACTCTCCCATATGTCCACATGTCACGCTTTAATTGGTCTAAAAATGGTAATTTGGCCGCCACGTCATTGGGTCTGGAAATTTTCGTTCAAGCTTGTTTTGGTCATATCTTCTTCGTTTTAGCTTCGATTTGAATGATTCAAGAGGCGTTGGAATCGTTATTCTGAGCTCTATGCAATAGACACTTCAAAACAATTAAATTATTAGTAATTAATAGTAGGTTTGTTATCATCAAAATATTAATTAATTAATAATTAATAATTAATTAATAATTAAAAATTAATTAATTTTAGATTAATGGTCAAAAAGCCAACAATAGACATGCTCAACATGGAAATATACATTAAAAACAGAAAACTCATAGTTTAATTACATTGTTTTACCCATCGATCTCCCCCAAAACAATTTTTTTGCTCACCCGGAGACCAAAATCCCGACCAAAACGTCCAATCATTGTTTACCTTAATGGAAAATTCCATGCTTCAAATGTTCTCATTTATCCTCAAGGCTAGTCCAAGAGCTTCTAGCTACTCCTAGTGAAGTTTAATTATTCTAAACATTAATTAAATCCCAAACTAATCATAAGTTGGGGATGATACTAATCTGTGCCACAAATTGTTGCATGTCATACTTAAAATCGATCGTTTAGACACTAGGAATTTCTAAAATTAGCGAGATGCTCGAATTAACCAAAGTGGAGAATTTAGATTAATTTTTACCCTTTTACTTCTTTTAGGACAAAATTCTTTAAGTCGTTCATGACCGCTCGAAGTTCACAAACTCGCCAAATCTAAGTCCTAAGTACTACTAAAATTAAGCATATATTCGATGTATGTTCAAGTGAACTCGAAAATATACCTAGATAAGTTAAATATGCTCGACGTGCGTAAGTTTGTCAGACTTACCTATGAACACATTTAGGAATTCAACCAAATAGACATGCTCAACATGAAAATATACATTAAAAATAGAACACTCATAATTTAATTACATTATTTTACCCGTTGATCACCCCAAAAATGATTTTTTCGCTCACCAAGAGACTAAAAATTTCGAGCAAAACGTCCATAACACGACCCGAAACTCTTAAACTACTCCTAAACTAAAAGAAAACAGTAAAATAGAGGGGGAGAGGAAGAACTCTCGAAAAAAATGTTCAATGACACTCCACCCGTTTGACCTAGAGAAGAATGCATATTATATCATCGCGACAATGTTAAGACACTGTCAACGTGTGTCTTTGTACATCAAAGTACGTAGTGTTTCGACGTTGCCCTCCATCTACGCCTCTGTGAATCGCCGAACGTCTAGACACTACGCCCAACGTCTAGACTCTGCCCCTTAGGGTAAAATAGTCATTTTCCATCCTTTTGTCGTTCGATTGCTCAAATGACCTTCGTTTTAGCTCTTTTTATCCTTGTTTGGATGCATTTTCTCCAAATTGAATTCTTGCTCGAATTCCTAAAAAAATTAACAATTAATCACATAAAATTTAATAAACTCACAAGAATTAGGCACAAAATATCGAACTAATTTTAGTCCTATCAAATCTCAAGTTGTTTTCTTTATTTATGTAAGTTTAAACTAGCCATAGACATATGTGTGTAAATTCTTAGGCTCCTAAAAGTACCTAGAAAATGGTTGAATAGGTATAGAACTTAACTCATGGTGTTAAGTGTCGGTTATAGTAGGTTGTGAGCGCATATTTGTCTTTATTTTTATCTGAATTGCACAAAACTCGAAAAAAATCAGTATGTGGGTGCATGGGTTTGAATCATAAAAATAGTCGGACCTAGTTAAGCAAGCATGCGAGCATATGGTGGGTGCTTTTCCTCAGGGTTGAAACAGATTTGAATCCCCTACTTCTCATTATTGTTTTCTTATGATTTATTTTAGTTTTTTTTCTTTACTTTGCACAAAAACCACCTGAAAACATCTTATTTTTATTTGGTTACCTTCGGTTGCAACTTAAAGCATTTGTGTTGTTAACTGAAAAGATATTTTTCAAGCGTTCCCTTGTGTTTGATACTTGGAATACTTTCATATATTACTTGTTTGGACAAGTGTGCACTTGCGCTTCTACACTTTCCACATCAGTTAGCTTAGGGGTGATTCTCCTAGAGTGATGAGCATGAGGGTTGTGTTGCCTCACTGGGTGATACTAGCATAGGGTTGATTCCCCTAGAGTAATGAGTGTGAGAGTTGTGTTGTCTCATTAAGTGATGATAGCATAGGGGGTGATTCCCCAGGGTGATAAGCGTGAGGGTTGTATTGCCTCACTGAGTGATGCTAGCTTAGAAGGTAATTCTCCTAGGCATGATGAGTGTGAGAGTTGCCTTCCTTCTTTGCATTAGGCCAGCCTATGATACATGACTCGCAAGTATAGCACATGGTAGTACGGTTACTCAATTTCGCAAGTGCACGAATCGTTACAAGTAATATAGTAGGATGAATACTAATATCGTTCTCCATAGGGAGTGAATTCTATCAATTACTGAATTCTCTAGTTTCAATTTTATCTAAGAATCGAATTAATTGATGATGAAATTGAAATTAACAGCAAGAAAATAGAATTATCGCTAACAAAGAATAAGACTAAATTGATAAAAAAAAACTCTAGAGCAGTGACTTCACCGTTTCTCCTCCTACTTTTTGTTCATTAATAATTAATGTAGTCTATTTCTAGGTTGTTGGTAGGTTCTACTCTTATAGACTCAATATTCTTTCTCCAGCTATACCGATATTTGTCAAATAATTAATTGCCTAGATCTCTATGACAATTTAAACAATTCAATTATTAAGCTTGTAGAACTTAAATTACTACAAAACTCACAAGGATATCTCTATCTCAAGTGTAAATTGGGGAGAAAAAATTCAGTTCATCAACAATTTGTGTCTCTCAACCTCAAATTTTTGACACAAGATCAATGTAAAGAATGACTAGATCTAAACATGCATTAGTTTCAGAAAAATTCTCACAACCACAATTGAAATAGAAACATCAACTATTAACTATGAAAAAGTAATATTCGAATATTGGCTACATCAAAGCTCTAGAAAGAAAACTTAGTTCATAATGAAAAATATTACAAACCAACCTAAATCTATCAAGAAAGTCATTACAAGAGAAAAAGAGAAAAGAAAACAAATCTATGTGTTTCAACGAGTATCCAAGCGTAGCTCTCACTCCGTTTGATGGCTCTCGTCTTCCCAAATGGTGTTTTCAAATCTTCCCCCTTTGTCTCCTCTCCAAGAATTGATTTTCGAACCCTAAAGACAGCTAAAAAAATCAGAATTTAAAGTTAGGGTTGTCAAAAAATAGCACTTAGGCGCCCTAAAATTGGTAGAAAATCTAAGTTGTAGCGCCTAGGCGCTTCGTTTTGACTGTCACGCTTCGATTTTTGGCTCCTAACAGATAGTCGCAGACAGTCTAACTAGTTTTTGCTATATCTCTTCGCTCGAGTGTCCAAATGACCTCCGATTTGATGCTTTGGAACCGTGATTCAATGTAGAATATCTTATAATGTGTCTTATTCTCAAATTACATCTCTATTTTTCTTGAGTCTTCAATTAAACTTCAAAAAAGGTTCCAAACTTCACCAAAATACTCACGAACACTCAATTTTGCTCTTCAAGCTCGATTTTCTACAAAATTAAGAGAAATAGACATAAAAGTTCATAAAATCATCATCAAAACAGCTAAATAATAGAGAATAAGATAGCATAATTACATGTTATCAAATACCCCTAACTTAGCCTTATGCTCGCCCTCGAGCAAAGAGTCCTTTAATAAAAAAACAAAACTTAGTAGCCCAAATGTCATGCAAAGTGGATAGTCTTAAGCTTCAAAATAAAGTTTATCAACCTTCAAACTAAAAGAACATAAAATGCAAGCAAAGTCAATCATTTTTAACCAGTGAGCTATGTTGACTCCATTTTAAGCCTTAGACGTATGTGTGCATAATTCTAAGCATTTTACTACTCTTCAACTGAAAAGAATTTTTTTAAAAGCACAGAACTTGCCCAAATACCAGTAGACTATAAAATCTCACCTTTTAGCCAACTTTCACTCAAGCAACACCATATCAATTAGGACATTAGGAGCTTCTCAGTAAATTAAAAAAAATAACAATATTATTAATTTTTTTTTCTCTTTTTTTTTTGTTTTTTTTCCAAGAGAGAGCCTCATAGTCACTTGTACTTTCACTCCAACATACTAACACTTTTTGGTGAAAGTAGTTGACTACGAGTGCAAGTCACTGCTAAGACTGCTTTAGCATACTCTCTTCCTAAGTAAAATTTTCATGCAAAGGAAATCATGGGTTTCAATGACTGCCCTGATTACTCAGTTCACTCTAGAAGTAGGAATATCTCTCTTTCTTTCTTCTTTTTTTCCACGCATCAAATAAATTATTCAACCCGCAAAAGACAACCTAATTTTTCTCCTAGCAAACATGACATTTTCATTGTTTCAAAAGGCTAGAGCAAGTTCTAGACTAAAAAAAATTCTTCTCAGCATCAAAACAACAAAAGTACTTAGACTTAAGTGCTTAAAAAATATCACAATGCTGAAAATAAAGTCAAATACTTCTCAGTCAACCATAATCAATGTACTTGCACTTAATTGCCTTTTATTTTAAAAGATCAAAACAAACTTTATTAATCAACAAAAAATATATTTATATATATATCCACACTCAAGAAAATCACCCTACCCCCAACTTAGAAATATGCATTGTCCTCAATGTATGAAAGAAACAAAAAGGGGAATAAATAAAAGTCAAATATCAAGGTTAATGAGACTTCCCTAAAGGCGATGACTTTCTAGAATCCAAAGCTCCAAAGACTACAAATTTGCTCGTTGTGAGTTCTCCTTCCTCAATAAAATAAAATAAAATAAAATAAAATAAAGTAATAGAAAACAATAATTAAATTAAACTAAAATTGTAAAAAAAAAAAAATTGGATTGCCTCCCAATAGCGCTTGATTTATAATCTTTAGCCTGACTTTTTTTCCCTCCTCTTCAAGGTGGTTTACAGTAGTAGTACGATGCATGTGACTCTGTAGAAAGTGAAGATGACGGTGATTCAATTCTGAAAGGGTCTGAACAGTTCGTAGGATATGAAGGGTTGGGATCCTTAAAAACTTTAAATGTAACTTACTCGTCCTGAACTTGTAGTTTCAACTCTCCCAACTCTACATCAATCTTTGTTCTTCCTGTAGCCAAGAATGGTCTTTCCAAAATCATAGGCATGTTCTCATCTTCCTCCATATCTAACACCAAGAAATCTACTGGAAAGATAAACTTTTCAACCTTGACCATAACATTCTTGATGATTCCCCAAGGGTGCCTAATTGACTTGTCATCCAGTTGCAAAGACACAGTTGTTGGTTTCACCTCTCTTATTCCTAATTTCTTAAAAATAGACAAAGGCATTAAGTTAACACTAGCTCCTAGATCACATAGTGCATTAGCAAAGATAATATCACCAATCGAGCAAGGAATTGAAAAACTCTTTGGATCTTTTAGTTTGGGTGGTAATTTTCTCGGCAATATGGCACACAACACTCCTCTGTGAGTGAGATCATCTCATAATCCTCCAATTTCCTTTTCTTCTTCAATATGTCCTTCATGAATTTGTTATACTGCGGCATTTGTGCAAGGACATTTTCAAAAGAGATGTTAATATGCATTTTCTTATAAATATCAATAGACTTACTGTACTGCTTATCTTTTTTGTTCTTCTAGAGGCGTTAAGGGAATGGAATGGTTGATGAATTAGCCATCTACGGTTTATCCTTAACTTGCTTAGTGGGTGATTCTAGAGTAACATGTTGTTCTTGAACGTCTTCGTTGGACATCTTGTTTTGCACTTGCTCAATTAACTCTTTACCACTCCTCAAGGTAATTTCCTTACGTTGCTCCACTAGATTCTTTTCTGTTGTGCATGGTAAATTACCTGGAAGTCTATCCACCATCATATTGGCTAGCTGACCAATTTGTACTTCTAAATTTCGAATTGATGTTACTTGATTATGAAAGTTGGTATTTGTTTCAACCATGAACTGAATCGTAGTATTCACCAACTGAATCATTGCCTCTTCAAGGTTGCTTTTCTTTTCAAGCCCATGAAATCCTGGTGGTGTCTTTTGAGTCTGATTCGATTTCCATGAAAAAATAGGATGGTTACGCTAGTCAGGATTATATGTATTTGAATAAGAATTATTCTGTGGATGATTGTAATTCCCTACAAACTGAATTTGCTCACTGGACCCTGGTATAAATGGATTCCCAACTTGCCAGTCTTCACTCTTATGACCATCATGGCAATATTCACAATACACTGGTGGTGACTGAATAACTTTTATTGTCATTTAACTAGCTTGGAGTTGCTTAGTAAGTGAAGCAACCTGTGCAGTCAAAGTGGCAATAACATCCACCTCATTTACTTCCATTGCTAGTGGTTAATGGTCATTTCTTTTCAATAATTCAAATGCCTCATTCTCAGTTTTGCTCATGAATGCTCCTCCTAAAGCTACATTAATCGTGGTCCTTGTATTTCCATCTAGACCATTATAAAAATTTTGTACCTGCATCCAGCGAGGGATTCCATGCTGAAGACACTTTCTTAAAAGCTCCTTGTATCACACCCAAGTCTCATACAAACTCTCTCCCTCATATTGATAAAAATTGTTGATCTCACTACGACCTGGTTGTCTTCGCTGGTGGAAAGAACTTGGCTAAAAACTTGTTAGCAAGATCATTCTAAGTTTCTATGGAAGCTGCAAGCAACGAATACAACCACTGCTTGGATCGACCCTTAAGAGTGAAAAGGAACAATCTTAGTCTAATAGCATCATCTGTCACCCCATTAAATTTGAATGTATCGCAAATTTCCAAAAAATTAGCGATGTGAGAGTTTGGGTCTTCACTTTGCAATCCATTGAAACTCAAACCTTGAACCATTTGAAGTGTAGCTGGCTTTATCTCAAAATTATTGACTTGAATGGTTAGCCTTCGAATCGCTGAATGAATATCACTCATATCGGGTATCACATAATCTCTCAATGTCTTATACCCATTATGTACTTCGTTGTTTTCCATCTTCTTTTTCTCTAATGAAGTACGTTCTCTCTTTTCTTTTCTATTTCTTCTGCAAGTGCGCTTGATCTCTAAATGAAAGGGAAGTAGATTGTTGCTTCCAAATTTTCGCATACACTTGCTTTAACTCCTAAAAAAATAAACAAAAAGAATATTTAAGTCGAACAAAACACAACTTAGATTAAGATCAAAACTAATGATTTCAATATTGGTAAAATAAAAATTCACTCCCCGGCAACGGCGCCAAAAACTTGTTGCTCGATTTTGCATGTACACAAATGGTTACAAGTAATATAGTAGGATGAGTACTAATATTGTTCTCCACAGGGAGTGAATTCTACAAATTACTGAATTCTCTAGTCTCAATTTTATCTAAGAATCGAATTAATTGATGATAAAATTGAAATTAACAGCAAAGAAAATAGAATTATCACTATCAAAGAATAAGACTAAATTGATAAAAAAAAAAAAAAAAAAAAAAAAAAAAAAAAAAAAACAAACTGTAGAGCAGTGAGTTTGTTGTTTCTCCTCCTACTTTTTGTTCATTAATAGTTTAATGTAGTATATTTCTAGGTTGTTGGAATGTTCTACTCTTATAGACTCGATATTCTTTCTCGAGCTATACTGATATTCACCAAATAATTAATTGTTTATATCTCTATGACAATTTAAACAATTCAACTAGTAAGCTTGTAAAACTTAAATTGCCATAAAACCCACAAAGATATCTTTATCTCAAGCGTAAATTAGGGAGAAAAAATTCAGTTCATCAACAATTTGTGTCTCTCAACCTCAAACTTTTGACACAAGATCAATGTAAAGAATGGTCAGATCTAAACATGTATTAGGTTCCGAAAAATTCTCTCAACCACAATTGAAATAGAAACATCAATAATTAACTATGACAAAGTAAGATTCGAATATTGGCTACATCAAAGCTCTAGAAAGAAAACTTAGTTCATAATAAAAAAATATTACAAAACCAACTAAATCTATCAAAAAAGTCTATTAAAAGAGAAAAAGAAAAAGAAAAAGGAGAAAAATAAATAAATATATGTGTTTCGACAAGTATTCAAGCGTAGCTCTTGCTCCTTTTAATGGCTCTCGTCTTCTCAATGGTATTTTCAGATCTTCCCTCTTTGTCTCCTCTTCAGAATTTATTTTCGAACACCAAAGACGACTAAAAAATCAGAGTTTAAAGTTAGGGTTGTCGAAATAGCGGCTAGGTGCTCAAAACGGCACCTAAGCGCCCTAAAATTGGAAGAAAACCCAAGTTGTAGTGCCAAGGCGTTTCGTTTTGACAGTCACGCTTCGGTTTTGGGCGCCTAGGTACTGCCCAGCAGACAACCCAACTGTTTTTGCTATATCTCTTCGCTCGGGTGTCTAAATGACCTTCGATTTGATGCGTTGGAATTGTGATTCGATGTAGAATCTCTTAGAATGTGTCTTATTCTCAAATTACATCTCTATTTTTCTTGAGTCTTCAATTAAGCTTCAAAAAAAATTTCAAACTTCACCAAACCACTCACGAACACTCAATTTTGCTCTTCAAGCTCGTTTGTTTACAAAATTAAGAGAAATGGGCATAAAAGTTCATAAAATAATCATCAAAACTAGCTAAATAATAGAGGATAAAATAGCATAATTGTTGGGATTTGTGCCCTAAAACTCGTAGTTTGTAATTTTGTTCTAATTATTGTAATAAAGTGTTATTATTTCAATAAAAAGTTATTGTTCGTTATTTACGATATTACCCTTGTATTAAACCCTAAATCTAATAAACTAAACATCCAAGGCTATAAAATGTATTTTTAACTTAATGTAGTGTACATATAAAGGATCTCGGTTCGAGACACAACCTAAAGGGTCTATAGTAAGGGGATAAGGTTTGGGTACCTTACCCTGGTAAAACGATGAATGTGGCTCACTTTGTATATGATACAAATATTGTGATCCTAACGTGTTCGTGTAGATGACATGTGAGTGGGGATATCCTATGTAATGAGATTACATAAGACCGGACCGCGAAATAGTAACCACTAGATGTAACTCCGTTGACTAGCTAGGTTTCTATTTCACTAGGATGACCTAGGCAACTTGATCTCAATCCTGAGCGGGTTACGAACTCCTGTTTGCGAGGGATTGTCCTTTGACTAGTATGGGTGAGAGTGGCCAGATTGGCCGACTCAATATGTCTACCTTCTTGGGGACAAGACCGAGTGAGTAGCTGGGGACTTAGCCTAGCAAGATGGAATTCACTCCTTCCCGACTCCTAGTGTAAGTAGATTAATGTTCTCTTAAGGGGTGTCTCCGGGACTTGAACAAAAGCCCCGACCCTCTCATTGGCCCGAGAGGGACTTTTATTTGTTGGTAGAACCATAAACAAAATTGTTCATTAGAGGAGCACTAGTACTTAAGGTAAAAGATGTAACTTAGGGGTAAAACGGTAATTTGACCCAGTTGGTGTTACGAACATTCGTGAAGGATTGACTTGTTGTTATTGGTCAATATCCATGGACACAAAAATATATCTGCAGTGAGAAGAGAGTGTAGCTGTGGGACTTTAGTGGAGTGTTCCCGCAGTTAATGAATGTTGATTAGGAGGTTAATGAGATTAACCGAGTAATCTCGTATCGTTGGAGCTTCTAATCTGTAGGTCCATTAGGTCCACATTCTAGCTCGTAAAGGGTTCTTAGATCGTTTGAATTTGAAATGTTCAAATTCATTAGGGAATAAATTTTATGTATATAGATACGATATAATATAAAGTTTTGGAACTCTATATTATAATTTTAATGTGAATATGATTCATATTAAATTATATGAGAGAATTAAATATTTGAAAGAGTTCAAATATTAATTTAAATGTGAATGTGATTCATATTTAAAACTATAGGTTAAAATTTAATGTGCATTAGATGTACATTAAAACTATAGGTTAGAGGGAAAATTGATTAAATGTGATTTAATCTAAATTAAATATATGATATTTAATTAAATTAAATTAAATAAGATTTAATTGATTCATAGTGTGCAAAAACTCTCTCTCTCTAATTTCTCTTTTCTTCTTCCAAAAGTTGGATCCCTTCCCACCAAAGGGTTGATCTAAGTTTCTCATAGAATAGGAGGTTCTCACTTTTGGTAGTGTCCTGTTGGAACAGAGAAACCTTGGTTGTTGTGTTGCTGTCAATTGGAGCAAGAAGTTGTTGATTTGGAAAAACTACAAAGGTAATATTTCTTACTTTTAGTTTAACATCTTCACATCATGTTTGCATGACTAATTTCCATGCCTAATTAGATTAGTAATGTATGCCTATTCTCTGTGTTTTTCCCAATGTACTGGTATTTGTGTTTAATCAAAATTAAATAAACAAGCAATTACGATTTTAAATCACGTTTCCGTTGCTCAAGGAGATCGGATCTCCATCAATAATTACATGTTATCAAGTACTAGAGGGAGTGAGCCTGAGGTAAGGTGGGTAGGTACAAAGCTAACTGAGGTGAATGTTGGAGATTAGACACGATCAGTATGTGAGTTAGAGCAATGCCTTCCTTTGTATGGTTTTGAACTTTGAGCCCTTAAGCGGGCTACTTACTAAGTATGTTTGTACTCACTCATGCTACTTTGTTTGTAATCTTGTAGATGGTACACAACCACGTGGTGGGTGACAGAGATGAGGACTTGACGAGGCTATAGAGACACCACCAAATTTCCTTTCCCTGTATAGCTTTTAATTTTGTACCTTTGTTCTTTTTTTGTATGGTTGGTCTGAAATCTTAAAGATCTTCTTTCGCTTCCGTGTCTGTTGTTAGAATTTCTTAGTTCAGTTCAACATAATATCGTAGTTTGGTGGATGCTGAGTGTTTTCTCTAATGATATAGAAGTGTTTTTTGTTCTAGCAAGGTCTTTGTAAATTTTAGTTTTATCATAGTTACTTCGTTGTGCTACCAAAATTTCAAGAATGAGTGGGTAGCTCAATTGTGCTTTCGCGTTTAGGTTGTCCGATTGTATGGGTCGTTACAAAATTACTGTTAATTATATGAAAAACACTATTTAAAGTGTAGAACAAAACAGTATATTTTTCTTTCAATTTGAGGTCTAGACATTTTTGGTTGTTCTCTATCCCACAAAAAATTTAATTAGGATCACACACATATGTAACAAAGATGTAAAATCTAGTATTCTTCTCTTTTATTGTGAATACACAAACCACCACAAATTTATATAAAAAAGATGAGAAGAAACACACAACATAACCTAATTATTTTTATATAGGGTCTCAATCTTATGTAACTAAATTGTGGTTGAAGCCATTGGAACTCTCTCAAGGACAAAGATATGACCTTTTACCACCCAAATGAGAAGCTTCACCACCCAAATAAGGAAGGGAATTACAATACAACAAAGAACAACTACTCCAATCATGGCTACCCATATGAAAAATGCTATTAAAAATGTTGTTTTTAAAGCATAAGAATTTCTAAATGAAACATTTACGATCCAAACTCCCAATAAGTAACTATATGATAAGGATGCAATGGCAACACACATGGTTATTGTTAACAACCATGCACAAATCCTATTCTTCAAAGGCAACCGACCTATAATAAACATAATCACACATATTGATGCAAAAAATGAGATAGAATTTGTAATCAAGTAAGTAGTGTAACCATAATCTTGGTGATCACAAGCTGGGTAGGCCATTATTGCAGTTCCAGCAATGAAAACTTTCAAATTATTGTTACTTTGAAACCAACGATAAATAGTGATATTGGAGTTGAAAGGAGAATCTTCTTGCCAAACACCGCCAGGAGGGTCAATTGCACCTTGAAAAGTCACTGTTGCAATCACTGTTGCCACCAACATTATTGTACCTTGTACTTCTTGAAGCCAATCACCTTTGTATTGAAGATGCTTCTTCCACGAACTTGTTATCAACTTTTTGGGCGTTGGTGATGTCGATGAATCTTCATAACATTGTTCTTCAATTCTACTCGATGAACTTTCAGGTGATTCCTTCTCATCTGATGTTGCACAATTATTCATAGTGTTTGTTCCAACTTTTATGTCTGGGATAGACAATAAATATCGTACTATCTGCATAATTTTAGTCCAAAATTTATATCATATTTGAAACTAGTTAGTTAGGACTTGTTTGATAACGTTATTCATCTCATTTTTTGTTTTCAAAATTTGAAAACATTCTCAAAATTAGGGTTATTTAGTTTATGTGTTTTGTTCCTTCTTATATTTAAACGTTTCTTAAAATAAATATATAAAGCAATTTATTTATTTTTTAGTACAGAAATAATTTTATTATTATTATTAATTTTGTATCGAGACTCGTGGGTATTAGATAATGTAATTTGTTATAATTTTTTTTATATGTCTTGATGCAGGTTATATATTCTATTATATAACTAAATTTTTTAAACTATAAAAAGTAGAAAAAAAAAAGGAAAAAATAAACAAACCCGAAGAAGAAAAAAAAAATAGTTATCAAACGAGATTCTGTTTCTATTTCTTGTTTTCGAGAAATAAGAAACAAAAATAATTATCAAACATATTCTTATTTCTTATTCTTAAAAATGGAAAACAAGAGAAAAAACAAGAAACAGAAAATGAAAACGAAAACGTTATCCAAGAGAACTTTAAATAAGTAACCAATTCAAGTAATTCTAACATACCTCAATTCGTCTTAAGATCATAGAGAAATCCAAAATGGTATTTTGATTATTATCAATTGTGTTGAAAAACCCTTCATCACTATGGATCTTCAATATCGCGATCAACAGCTTAAGAGGCTCCAAATGATTATGTTTTACACATAGATGAAGAATAGTTTGACCATTGTTAAGCTTCATCCAAATGGATTGTGGTCTCGCATTGATAAGCTCTTGCATGATCTCGATTTGTCCATTAATCACTGCATGATGAAGAGGAATCAACCCATTCAAATCTCGAACCATGCAAGTACTGCTACTATTTCTCTCCAGCAAAGCCTGCACAATCTCAACTTCTCCATTTTTAGAAGCTAAGTGGAGAGGTGTTTGTTGCAAGGCATCAACTTCACTAGCAAGTTCTGGTTTGAGATTCAAAAGAAATCGAGTGAATTCAAGTTGGCCATGCAAAACTGAGACGTGTAATGGACTCCCAATTTTGGAAGAGGAGATTAGAACTCTTTGAATAATATTGGGGTCGTCTTGAATTAGTGCTTTCAAGCTTTTAATGGACCCCATTTTTGATGCTTCATAGAGCTTTTTTTTAGTTTCTTCAACCGAGGACATGACTATTCTAATTTCGTTGTTTTCTGCCTTTGCAAAATCTAAAGATTTTGTGAGTTGTGGATGAAGAAGTGCCTCCATTTATTTTATAACTTATCTCCAAAACGGGTCTCACATAGAATTTATAAACCATATTACTGAGACAGTCTGTTTTTAAAATTTTTTTGGTGGAATTTAATTTGAAGTGCAATAATATATGGTGAAGCTTCCAACTCGGAATCAAAAGGTTGACCTTTTAATTAACTATAACATGTATCAATTTCTTAAAAAAAAAAAAAAAAGACTATAATATGTAGCAACGATATAATATCTAAGGAGTTGTTTGGAACACTGAGTAAGTTATTATAACATGCGCCCCAAATAGGCTAAAAAGTCACTCTGAACATAGTTCAACTGATTAAGGCATATTAACTTTGACCAAGAGGTTAAAGGTTTGAATTCCCTTACTCCTACTTTTTTTTTCTTAAGTTCAGGGGTATATGTCTAAACAGTTGAAGTTAGTTTCCCACATGTTGAGCTAATAAACATAAGTGACATCTTAAAAGCTTGTTTTTTTCATGCATAATGCAAATTAGATTCATACTCTCGTTCACATAGATAGGAGATTAAAGATTAACTTGAGCATAATTCACCTGATTTTGACATAAACCCTTGACCAACCGGTCAAACATTCAAATCTCCCACACACTCGCATGGTAAATTAAAAAAAAAATTATAGAAAATAAATGCATGGTTATACAAAAAGGAAGTGACCATATTCTTTTCCACAACCCAGCTACATAAATCCTCCCAAACTAATAAAAGCCACTAAGAAAATAATATTCAGGAAAAATTATATATTTTTTTTGTTGTGATTTGTTTCTCTTGGACCTTTTCAACGTCTTTGACTCTACCGAATAGAAACAGAAAATATACAATTATAGATATCTAAGAAATTGTTGAAACAAATAATAAAATATTATTCGATATTAAAATTAAACGAAAATGGCCTAAATTTCTCTTGTTTTATATGTTGTACCCTATAAAACTTAGTTATAAAAAATTATAAGGGCGTATAACTAGATTTAAATTTAAAAAAACAAAACCCCTCTTCCAATCAAAGATGTATATATAAAAACGAAATCAACTTGACCAAAAGAATGCCATTTGAATAAAATGACATCTTAGCTTTGGTCAAATTTTGTATCCTTTAATTATAAAGAGAAAGTAAAGTCATCAGAAAATGTACTTTAGGTCTTTGTTTAACTTTAAAGTTTCAAGTCCGGAGATTTTGACTCTTTCAACCTAAGAAGTTAATTGAATTGGTCTTAAATCACTATTTATTAGCCAGTGATATACTGATATGAAAAAAAAATAAAAAATAAAAAAACCTTGGCTGGCTAGATTCGATGGAATAATTATCCGATCAATATTGATAAAATTTTCATCTCAAAAGTTGATGGTTCAATTCTCACTCCCACAATTATTGAATTAAAAAGAAACTATTGTACAATTCATTTCTCAAACGTTAGAGATAAAAATAATTTGTAACAAGTTATATATTAAACTGATGGAGTAAATTGTCAAAGAGAGTATAGCTCAACTGGCATATCGAATTGGAATCATCCCCCTCTTTGGACATGGCATTCGCGTTGTTCAAGTTTTTGCACATCTTCAATAAGTTTGCAAACCCTAATTTTTACTATTCCCAGTGCTGAGTGGTGGGTTATAATAACATGTATTATAATAGTTAGTGTGTTATTATAGGTTGTGGAATCATATAATATTATTTAAAATAGTTTAGTATGAAGTTATAATAGTCTGTGTATGTTTGGGTATAAAGTATTCACACGTTATAATAACTTGTATCCCAAACAGGTCCTAACTGATTTAAGTATCAAGAATGCTCGTGTGCAACAATTCATTTATTATTCAAGGCTCATTTTGTATTTAAGGGCCTATGTATGGGTTTTAGGTTTCGCAATTACTTACACATATATTTTATGTGTGTTTACTGAGAGTTTGAGGGGTAATGGACCTTTGCAGCTGAATTTTGAAATGAATCTTAATGCAACCCTTTTTCGAGTGTGCGGCAATGAGTGTTTTGAAGGAATTGAAAATTGTATTGGCAATCTATCTTTGGTCACATTTGACATTTCAGGGTTTTATTTGTTGGTTATTCGAAGTTTACCAGATTATGGTGGGTGAATTATATAAATAGAGTATTTCTGGAAACTTATTATAAAAATCAAATGGGTTTGAAAACAATTTGCAAAAATAAGGTAGTTTTTTTTTTGTCGTTATTCAAGTGCGTCTCTTAAGAAGACGTGTTTCTACTAAAATGCGGTACTCCAAAAGACGCATTCTTTTGAAGTTGGTTAAACGAGTCAAATTAAATTATTTGAAATCAAGTGGCAAAGGAGACGGAGGTTACGACGTTGAGAAGAATGTGTCTCTCAAACAGATGCATTCTTCTGGGAATCACGCAAATCAAGTCGGCGCTTCGACTGGCGCCGACAACTAATTTGTTTTTTTTTTTTGTTTTCTTTTTTATAATACAAGGGTGTTCTTTTTTTTACAAGTATATAAGCCTATGGAAAGAAAATGAAAAATGTAATCTATTTTTTTTTTAATAATACAAGGGTTGTTATTTTTTTTACAAGTATATATCCTATGGAAAGAAAATAAAAAATGTAATCTATTTTTTAAAAAAAAAAAAGTTACTTTTACCTTTTTTTTTCTGATGTTAAATTTTATTTTAATAGATAATTGTTGTTATTATTTTTTTTACAGGGAAATCATATATACAGGAAGTCAATCATATTCTCTCGAGAAAGTAAGAATTCTTTTTCCATTTGAATATATATACAAAATAATATTGTAGAAATATATGTATGAAAACTAAAAAAAAAAATTGTGTACGAAATGCACTATTATAAAATAGTTGTTAATTATGAAATATGTTGACAAATGATGCATGCAAAATAATATAAATAAGTTTAAACTAAAAAAATGGTTGATAGAGCATTATGTTTTATGTCTATATACCTAATAATATTGTAGAAATATATGTATGAAAACTAAAAAAAACAAATTGTGTACCAAATGCACTATTGTAAGATGGTTGTTAATTATGAAAGTTGTGGACAAATGATGCATGCAAAATAATATAAATAAGTTTAAACTAAAAAAAATGATTGATAGAGCATTATGTTTTATGCTAAAATTTATTTTTTTTTTATTTTTGCAATAAGAGTTTGTATATGAGGCATCAAATATGAATTTTTTTTTTTTTTTTGCAAGAAGAGTTTGAATACAAAATTTAGTTAAGAATATTTCGCTAGTTAATTATGATTTGAAAGGCTCAAAAAAGAAATAGAAATAAAATATCTTTAAAATAGAAATGTACAAAATAAAGTTATTGCAAAATAGAAATAAAATATCTTTAAATGAAAGGTACAAAATAAAGTTATTGCAAAAGTTTGTTAGGATAAATAATTTAAAAATATTTTGAATAATTTTATGGTGAACATCCATTTTTCACCAAATTAGATATGAATTTTATTGACTCAATGCTTAATAGGGTATTGAAAAAGAAGTTAGAGGAGTCGATTTCTTGCTAAAAGGTATGATCTTCGAATCAAAGATGGACTCAAAGAATGTTGTAAAAAGTTACTCTATCCTTCGACAACAACATTTTGAGGTAATTGAGTCGAATAAGAAAGTGTGGTTCGTGAGGTGTACAAGCTATGGTGATGGTTGTACGTGGCGACTTCGTGGTTGTTGTCTTAAATGTCACAGTCGATTTGAGATTTACACAGTATAATGGCCCCCACACTTGCGTATATGCAAGGTTGAGTCAGGATCACAATCAACTGACTTGAACCTTTTAGCGGCAGAGGTGTATAGCATTGTCAATGTTGAAATATAAACTTGATTTTGGGTTATTAGTATTTGGGCCTAGTCTAAATAAAAGCCCAATTTCTAGAAACCTTTTAAGTGCTAGAGTATTCTAGAGAAATCTCTTTTAAAGATGTTTTAAAGTATGTTGTAGAATTCTCTAGAATATAGAATATTCTAGAGAGTCTTTTGTAATTTCTAGATTGTATGAGTTGGCAAAACTATAGCCATTAGTTTAAGGGATTCAACTAGTATAAATAGAGGTGATATCCTAGAGTTTGAATCAAGCCAAATAAAACACAAGAGCTAGAAGTGGGCAATAATACAAGTAGCCTCTTCTTCAAAATCTATCTTCCAAAGTCTAACCTCCAATCTCCAAAGTTCCTTTTTCAACAAAGTGGTATCAGAGCTTGAAGATCCTTTCTAAGAAGATGGCAAGTAACAACATGGTCCCGTTCCAAGTCCCAGTGTTCAACAAGAGCAACTACGATAATTGGAGCATCAAGATGAAGGTTCTCCTTGGATCACAAGATGTGTGGGAGATAGTAGAGAAAGGGCACTCTGAGCCGGAGAATGATGGTAGTCTTTCTCAAATACAAAGGGATAGTTTGAGAGACTCAAGAAAGAGAGACAAGAAGGCTCTCTATCTAATCTATCAAGGATTAGATGACGATGCTTTTGAGAAGATTTCGTAAGCAAAGACAGCGAAAGAAGCATGGGAGAAGCTTCAAATATCGCATGACAAGGGAGCGATCCAAAGAAAAAGTGTACGTCTTCAAACTCTAAGAGCCGAGTTTGAAACTTTGCATATAAAAGAAGGAAGTCATCTCAGATTACTTCTCTAGAGTTTTAATGATCACCAATCAACTTAAGAGAAATGGTGAAAAGCTTGATGATGTAAAAATTATGGAGAAAATTCTAAGATCATTAGATCCAAAGTTTGAACATATTGTTGCCATAATCAAGAAACAAAAGACTTAGAGGCTATGACCATTGAGCAACTCTTGGGTTCATTGCAAGCATATGAAGAAAAGAAAAGAAGAAGGAAGGAATCGTAGATCAATTACTCAAGGTGCGGGTAGACTCAACTACTTGGAGAACACAATGGTAGAAACCAACGAGGACGAGATAATAGTGGACATCGAGGACGAGGGAAGAGGTCATGGACAAGCGCGAGGACGAGAACGAGGTTGGAGGCCCTATGATGACAACAACAACTTTCAAAACAGAGAAAACTCAACAAGAGATCGTGGGCAAGGAAACTCAAGATCGAGGTACGATAAGTCAAATATTAAATGCTACAATTGCGGAAATACGGTCCACTATGCATCCGAATGTAGAGCCATAGCAACAATAAAGTTGAAGAGAAGGCAAACTACATTGAAGAAAGAGATCAAGAATGTGGCACCTTATTGATGGCTTGCACGAATGGTGAATGGAACAAAGATAATAGGTGGTACCTGAGACACTGGGGCAAGCAACCATATGTGTGGAAAAAGGAGCATGTTCAGTAGAACTCGATGAATCGGTTAAGCGGCAACGTAGCTTTTAGAGATGAATCCAAGGTCGAAGTAAAAGGAAGAGGTAACATTCTTATCCAATTGAAGAATGGTGAGCATCAACTTATTTCAAATGTTTATTACGTGCAAATATGAAGAGTAATATCTTGAGTTTGGGCTAACTCTTAGAGAAAGGTTATGACATTCAATTAAAAGATAATAACCTTTCTATAAGAGATAATACAAGTAACCTAATTGCTAAGGTGCCAATGACAAGAAATAGAATGTTCATACTCAACATTCAAAACGATGTAGCAAAATGCCTCAAGATGTGTTACAAAGATGCATCTTGGCTCTGGCATCTTCGCTTCGAGCATCTGAATTTTGGAGGATTAGAGTCACTCTCCAAGAAGAACATGGTGAGAGGATTACCTTCCATAAGCCACCCCGATCAAGTGTGTGAAGGATGTCTACTTGGAAAGCAATTCAAGAAAAGCTTCCCAAAAGAGTCAAACTCAAGAGCTCAAAGGCCTCTAGAACTTATACACACGGATGTGTGTGGTCCGATCAAGCCAAGCTCACTCGGTAAGAGTAATTATTTCCTTCTCTTTATTGATGATTTTCAAGAAAAAACATGGGTGTATTTCTTGAAGCATAAATCGAGGTGTTCGAGAATTTCAAGAAGTTCAAAGCCCTCGTTGAGAAAGAAAGTGGTTTGGTAATCAAGGTCATGAGATCTGATCGTGGAGGAGAGTTCACATCAAATGAATTTCGAAAGTATTGTGAAGACCATGGAATTCGACGTCCCTTAACAGTACCAAGATCTCCCCAACAAAATGGAGTGGCAGAAAGGAAGAATAGAACCATTCTGGACATGGCAAGAAGCATGCTTAAAAGTAAGAAATTACCAAAAGAGTTTTGGGCAGAAGCAGTGGCGTGCGCAGTCTACCTATCCAACCGATCTCCAACAAGAAGCATATATGGAAAGACGCCACAAGAAGCATGGAGTGGAAGAAAACCTGGGATTTCCCATCTCAGAGTCTTTGGAAGCATTGCTCACGTTCATATACCAGATGGAAAAAGAAGTAAGTTGGATGATAAAAGTGAAAAGTACATCTTCATCGGTTATGACTCCAATACTAAAGGGTACAAGCTCTACAACCCTGATACGAGAAAAACAATCATTAGTCGAGATATAGTATTTGATGAAGAAGGAGAATGGAATTGGGGAAAATATAATGAAGACTACAACTTCTTTCCATATTCTGAAGAAGATGACATGGAGAAACCAAGGATAGAGCAAACAAGAGAGGAGTCTTCTACTCCAGAAGCTTCACCAACTATAAGTTCCCAAGAGGATGAAAGTTCAAGTGAAGGAGTTCACCGCTTCAGAAGCTTACAAGAACTTTATGAGGTAACTACAAATCAAGATAATCTTACTCTCTTTTGTCTTTTTGCCGATTGTGAGCCCATGAACTTCAAGAAGGCGTGGAAAACAAAAAAGCTGGAGAACCGCGATGGATGAAGAGATCAAGGCGATCAAGAAGAACGACACATGGGAGCTAGTTTCACTTCCAAAAGGGCACAAGGCGATTGGTGTGAAATGAGTTTACAAAGCCAAAAAGAATGCTAAAGGAGAAGTCGAAAGATATAAGGCAAGACTAGTGGCGAAAGGTTATAGTCAAAGAGCGGGCATCGACTATGATGAGGTATTTGCTCCTGTTGCTCGACTAGAAACAGTTAGATTAATAATTTCATTAGCAGCTCAAAACAATTGGAGAATTCACCAAATGGATGTTAAATCTGCTTTCCTAACTGGGGTCCTTGAGGAAGAAGTCTACATTGAACAACCTCAAGGCTATGAAGTTGAGGAAAGAAGATAAAGTTTTGAGGTTTGAAAAGGCCCTCTATGGGTTGAAACAAGCTCCAAGAGCTTGGAATTCCCGAATAGACAAGTACTTACACGAGAGAAACTTCATCAAGTGTCCATATGAGCATGCACTTTACATCAAAGCTCAAAATAATGATGTATTGATTGTGTGTGCTGTATGTAGATGACTTGATCTTTACAGACAATAATCCGAGCATGTTCAACAAGTTTAAGGAAGAGATGACGAACGAGTTTGAGATGACCGACATCGGGCTCATGTCTTATTACCTCGGCATTGAAGTAAAACAAGAAGATAAAGGCATCTTAATCACCCAAGAAGCCTATGCTAAGGAGGTAATCAAGAAGTTTAGAATGGATGATTCTAATCCGGTCAACACACCAATGGAATGTGGAATCAAACTATCAAATCATGAGGAATGAGAAAAAGTAGATCCAGCACTTTTTAAAAGCTTAGTTGGGAGTTTGCGGTATTTGACATGCACAAGGCCTGATATTCTCTATACGGTTGGAGTTGTCAGTCGCTATATGGAAAAACCGACAACCACACATTTGAAGGCAGCAAAAAGAATTCTTCGGTACATCAAAGGTACAATAAATTATGGTTTGTACTATTCTGTTTCTAATAATTATAAGCTCGTGGGATACAGTGATAGTGATTGGAGTGGAGATATGGATGACCGTAAGAGCACGACTGGTTTTGTGTTCTATATGGGAGACACTGCTTTCACATGGATGTCAAAGAAGCAACCAATTGTTACTCTTTCAACATGTGAAGCAGAATATGTAGCTGCTACCTCATGTGTTTGCCATGCAGTTTGGCTAAGAAATCTGCTAAAGGAGTTGGGTTTGTCACAAAAGGAGCCGACGAAGATTTTTGTGGACAACAAGTCAGCAATTGCTTTGAGTAAGAATCCAGTTTTTCACGATCGGAGCAAGCACATTGATACGCGTTACCATTATATTAGAGAGTGCATTGCAAGAAAGGATGTGCATTTGGAGTACGTAAAGACTCATGATCAAGTAGCTGATATCTTCACCAAGCCACTTAAAAAAGAAGACTTCACAAGGTTGAGAGGTTTGCTTGGAGTAACAAAATCAAGTTTAAGAGGGGGTGTTGAAATATAAACTTGATTTTGGGTTATTAGTATTTGGGCCTAGTCTAAATAAAAGCCCAATTTCTAGAAACCTTTTAAGTGCTAGAGTATTCTAGAGAAATCTCTTTTAAAGATGTTTTAAAGTATGTTGTAGAATTCTCTAGAATATAGAATATTCTAGAGAGTCTTTTGTAATTTCTAGATTGTATGAGTTGGCAAAACCATAGCCATTAGTTTAAGGGATTCAACTAGTATAAATAGAGGTGATATCCTAGAGTTTGAATCAAGCCAAATAAAGCACAAGAGCTAGAAGTGAGCAATAATACAAGTAGCCTCTTCTTCAAAATCTATCTTCCAAAGTCTAACCTCCAATCTCCAAAGTTCCTTTTCCAACAGTCAAACCCTAAACTGTCAGTAATTGTTTGTATACTACAGGTCATGATACTAAAAAACTATGGATACAATGTTAATTATTCCAAAGTGTAGAATGGAAAAAGGAAATTCATCGTTCACATTTTTTAAGATTGGGAAGAGCCCTTCAATTTGCTACTCAAATGGACCAACATCCTTGAAATAACCAATCATGGATCAAAAATATTGTGGAGATTGCAAGAGGCGGGGGGGGACAACATATGAAGTTATATTTCATAGTGTTTTCTGGTCTTTTGCACTGGCTATTGAGACATTCAAGTATTGTCGACCCCTAGGTAGACGATACTTACTTATATGGAAAATATAAGTGAAAATTGTTGATTTCTACCCATATTGATTCGAATGGTTGCATTTACTCTGTTGCTTTTGCGATTGTTCTAGAAGAGAACATTAATACGTGGGGTTGGTTTTTACGCACCCTATGGAAGGAGGTAGTGAATAAGAGAGCAAACATGTGTATAATTTCATATAGACACGGGGGATCATAGCTGCAGTTCGAGACCCGAATAACGGTTGGGCCGACGCACATCATCGATTTTGCTTGCGACATGTTGCAAGTAATTTTAACAAAAAAAGAAAATACAAAGATAAATACTTGAAGAAGATGGTGTACCCTGTAGGCGCGCAGTTTCAGGTTCGAAAGTATGAAAAAAGAATGCCTGAGCTCGAGGTAGCTAACAAGGAATGTTTAAGTTTTTTTAATGGTTTGGATCCTACGCAATGGACGTAATCTCTTGATGGTGGTCATCGTTATGGGTGGTTAACCACGAACGTATCTGAAAGCATAAATAGGGTGTTGAAAGGCATTAGGAGGTTACCAATAGTTGTGTTGGTCTAATCAATCCTTCTACCGAAGTGTGACCTACTTTGCAAAGAGACGACTTAAAGCAGAAGTTGGCATTAACAGGGGGAGAAAGTTCACAATGTAACTTCTTCAACTGCAAACTATGATTGATTTTGTGGTGATCTAATATTAATTCATCTACGATTCAGATACGATACTGATCTGTTATTTTCCTGGAAAGCACGTGTCAATGGGCATCATGTCCATGTCTACAACATTGGTTAGGAAAATGTGATGTCTGACTGCAGTTGATCCAATCACACTAAAGGGTGGAACAACACATCGAGTAATGTTGCGTGAGCGAACATGTCTTGCAACAAATGGCAAGCGTATGGAATCCCTTGCTCTCACGTTATTTCTGCATGCAAGGATCTTGGCAGAGATTACCTGGACTTCATAGAAGATTATTATAGGATGCC
Organism: Trichosanthes cucumerina; assembly: GCA_036507285.1. NCBI lineage: Eukaryota > Viridiplantae > Streptophyta > Magnoliopsida > Cucurbitales > Cucurbitaceae > Trichosanthes > Trichosanthes cucumerina. Next base: position 64,649,875 of record CM071844.1, read on the forward strand.
AACATACCTGAAGTGTTACTTTCCTGAGTTTAAATACGTCCCCAATCAACCCTGCTGGTCTGACCCTAACTTTCTCAAAATTCATCCAGATGTGACATTAGTGAGGGCTAAAGGTCGTCCATGTACATCTCGCATAAGGGATAGGTTGATGGAGAGGCAAATATGTTTACCCATTCCAGAAAGTTCCATAAGGGTTCATCCTCTGGAACAAAGTACTGCAGCTCCTCTTCTGGTCTTAAGAAGATCCATAAGAAAAAGAAATGAGGGAAGGGGAAAGCACCTGTCGCTGCTGAAAGGGCAAGGGAAAGGCCAAGGTTGCAAATAAAGGAAAGTGTTTCCATTGCAACATGGACGGGCACTAGAAGCGAAACGACCCAAAGTACCTTGTTGAGCTCAAAGAGAAGAAAGGTAAATGCGATTTACTTGTTCTTGAAACATGCTTAGTGAAAAGTGATGGTGGATACTTGATTCAGGAGCCACTAACCACGTTTGCTCTTCTTTACAGGAAACTAGTTCCTTCAATTAACTCGATGAGGGTGAGCTGACGCTTAGGGTCGAAACGGGAGACGTCGTCTCAGTTCCTTCAATTAGCTCCTTGCGAGTCATGCTTCGAAGGAAAAATGACTAAGCGGTCTTTTACTGGAAAAGGTTATAGAGCCAAAGAGCCCTTAGAACTTGTACATTCGGATCTTTATGATCCAATGAGTGTAAAAGCTCGAGGAGAGTACGAATATTTCATCTCTTTCATAGATGATTATTCGAGGTACGGTTTTTTATACTTAATGCATCATAAGTCCGAGGCTCTTGAAAAGTTCAAAGAGTACAAGGCTGAAGTTGAAAATGCATTAGGGAAAACCATTAAAACACTTCGATCTGATCGAGGTGGAGAGTATATGGACTTGAGATTCCAAGACTATTTGATAGAACATGGAATCCAGTCACAACTCTCAACACCAAATACACCACAGCAGAATGGTGTATCTGAAAGGAGAAATAGAACCTTGTTAGACATGGTTAGATCTATGATGAGTTATGCTCAGTTGCCTGACTCGTTTTGGGGTTACGCAGTAGAGACTACAGTTCAAATCTTGAACACTATTCCATCAAAAAGTGTTTCAGAAACACCTTTTGAGTTATGGAAGGGGCGTAAACCTAGTTTACAACACTTCAGGATTTGGAGTTATCTGGCACACATGTTAGTGACAAACCCGAATAAGTTGGAACATCGTTCAAGATTATGCCTATTTGTAGGTTATCCTAAGGAAACGAGAAGTGGTACGACCCACAAGAAAATAAGGTGATTGTATCGACAAGCGCCACTTTCTTGAAGGAAGATCACATGAGGAACTACAAACCACGTAGTAAGTTAGTATTAAATGAAGCTACAGTGGAGTTAACAAGAGTTGTTGACCTGGTTGGACCTTCATCAAGAGTTGATGAAGAAGCCGGCACATCGAGTCAATCTCGTCCGTCTCAATCGTCTGGAATGCCTCGACGCAGTGGGTGTTGAGATATGTGCCCTAAACTTGTGTAATTTTAGTCAAATGAATAAAGAGGTATTTGATTTGATAGAATTATCTTCTTGCTTTATAAATCCAATAAACTAAGCTCCAAGTTTATAATGAATCTTGAACATTAGTGTAGTAGACACTATTTGGATTGTGTTCAAGAGTATAACCTAAATAGTCTATGGTATAAGAATGAGATTGGAAACCTTATTCTGATAACACCATGGATGCGACGCACTTTGTAATTAGTACAAATGAGGTAATCCAACCCATTCATGTGGATGACATGCGAGTGGGGGCATTTTGTATGGAGAGTTCATATAAAACTGGACTGCAAATTATTAGTCTAACTAGTATAACATCGTTAACAGGATACAACTAATAATTTATAGATGGTCATTAGTGACTCGACCTGAATCCTGAGCAAGTTAAGAACTCCTGCTTATAGGGGTTTGTCCTTAGACTAGTATGGGTGAGAGTGACCTGTAGCTGACTCAATAAACCTACCTTCTCAGGGACAGAACCTTGTAGGTAGCTGAGAACTTAACTCTGCAAGACGGAATTCACTCATTCCTAGACTAAGGAATTAGATAGGTTGTTCCCTTAAGAACTGACTCCAGGTCTTGAACAACGGGGCCCCGCCCTCTAAACTAGCTTAAGAGGGTTTTTAGTTTATGGTAGGACCATAGACTTGTTGTTCATTAGAGGATCAATGGTGCTTAAGGAACAAAGAGGTAATCACAAGGGTAAAACGGTAATTTGACCCAACTTTGATTACGAACAACCTGTGAAGGGTCGACTCATGGGTAATGATTATATCAATGGACAAAATATAATCTACAGTGAGGAGAGTGCAACTACAACTCTATAGTGGAGTGACTTGTAGTTAATGAATATTGATTAACCAGATCAAAGAGTTTGATCAGTTAATCTCACATCATTGGAGCTCATGAACTGTAGGTCCATTAGGTCTCTCCGTTGGCTCAACATGGTAACATTGAGGGTATAAAGTTAGGAATGAAATTGAAGTGTTCAATTTCATATATGAGGTGTTATATAAATTATATATGATATAATTGATATAATATATAGTTTTAATGTGAATAAGATTCACAAATTAACTATATACTAATGAGAGAATGAAGGAGGGATAGGATGGTAATTTCCATCCTATTTTTCTATAAATAGTTGCATAAGATGCAACTTTGTTAGAGGTTTTTCAAGCAACCCTAGAGTTCCACATTTGTATTGTTGGAAAGAGTTCCAAATACAAATCTTTCATACCTCCACATCTCACCCTAAAGGAACCCACATTCCTCCCTCACTTAGAGAACAACGGAGAAGGGCTAGTGGCGGATCTTCACACGATTTGGGTTCGTGTTGCTGAGATCGTGATCGTTGGAGAAGGAGCTCGTGGAGAAAGTGTTCTTCAAAGGTAAAATTCTTGTTGTCCTATCTTTAAAATGCATGCTTAATCTTAGTATATTGTTCTTGTATGATATCTATGTAACAATATCATGAACACGCGATTCACAATCGCTTCCTCTGCAGGATTGGATCTCTTCAGTGGGAGGGTTGTTTCCCAACTTGACTGCTACTTGGGTTTAGCTGAAACTCAAGTTGTCATACTAGATGACGGCATATAGGATCCATTGTCTTATAAACAGGCAATGAATGACGTAGATAAGGACCGATGGATCAAAGTCATGGACCTTGAAATGGAGTCAATGTACTTCAATTCAGTTTGGGAACTTGTAGACCAGCCTGAAGGGGTAAGACCCATAGGGTGCAAATGGATCTATAAGAGAAAGAGAGATGCAACCGAAAAGTTACAGACCTTTAAGGCTAGACTTGTAACAAAGGGTTTTACCCAAAGGGAAGGAGTTGACTATGAGGAAACTTTTTCCCCTGTTGTTATGCTTAAGTCAATTAGGATACTCTTGATAGCTGCATTTTATGACTATGAGATCTGGAAAATGGACGTCAAAACTGCCTTTTTGAATGGTAATCTTGACGAGAGTATCTATATGTCTCAGTCCGAATGGTTCATAGCCCAAGGTTTGCAAGCTCAACCGATCCATTTATGGATTGAAACAAGCATCAAGTCTTGGAACATAAGATTTGATACTTCGATCAAGTCTTATGGCTTTGACCAAAACGTTGATGAGCCTTGTGTTTATAAGAGGATCATCAACGATAAAGTAGCTTTCTTAATACTTTATGTGGATGATATCCTACTCATTGGGAATGATGTAGGATACCTAATTGACATAAAGAATTGGCTAGCAACCCAATTCCAAATGAAAGATTTGAAAGAGGCGCAGTATGTTCTTGGGATTCAAATTTTCAGGAATTGCAAAAACAGAATGCTAGCTCTGTCTCAAGCGTCTATATCGACAAAATGTTGATCCGATATTCGATGCAGAATTTCAAGAGGGGTTTATTACCTTTCAGGCATAGAATTTATCTGTGTAAGGAACATTGTCCTAAGACACCTCAAGAAGTTGAGGATATGAGACGTATTCCCTATGCCTCGGAAGTAAGTAGCTTAATGTATGTTATGCTATGCACGAGGCCAGAAATTTGTTATGCAGTGAGAATAGTCAATAGGTACCAGTCCAATCCAGGATTAGACCACTGGACCGCAGTTAAAAATATCCTCAAGTATCTAAGGTGAACGAGAGATTATACGCTTGTGTATAGGTCTAAGGATTTGATCCTTACAGGATACACTGATTCTAATTTTCAGACCGATAAGGATTCTAGGAAATCCACATCAGGATTAGTTTTCACCCATAACAGGGGAGCTATAGTGTGGCGTAGCATCAAGCAAGTATGCATCGTCGACTCCACCATGGAGGCAGAGTATGTAACTGCTTGTGAAGCAACTAAAGAGATTGTTTGGCTGAGGAAATTCTTTACTTATTTGGAAGTTGTTCCAAATATGGAATTTTCCATCACCTTATACTGTGACAACAGTGGTGCGGTAGCCAATTCAAAGGAACCTCACAGCCACAAGCGAGGGAAGCCCATTGAGAGGAAGTATCAACTTATACGGGAGATAGTGCAATGAGGAGATGTGACGGTCACGAAAATCGCTTCGGAGAACAACATAGCTGATCCATTTACAAAGACTCTCACGGCTAAAGTGTTCGAGGGTCATCTGGAGAGTCTAGGTCTACGAGACGTGTACATAGGATAATCTAGGGTAAGTGGGAGATATGTAAATGGGAATACGGATGCCCTAGTTTATTGTATTTTGTATCTCTGTAACCATTGTTTTAGATTGTAATGTACCCCACTAGAGTTTTAGTTCAAGTGGGAGTTTGTTAGGTTTTATGCCTTAAAACTCGTAGTTTGTAAATAATATTCTAATTATCAATAAAGAGTTATTATTTTCAATAAAGAGTTATTGTTTATCATTATTTACTATATTGTCTTAAATTAACCCTAAATCCAATAAACTAACATCCAATGTTGTAATATGTCTCTTGAACTGAATGTAGTGTACATATAAGGATCTCGGTTCGAGATACAGCCTAAAGGGTTTATAGTAAGGGGATAAGGTTTGGGTACCTTACCCTGGTAATACTATGGATATGACCCAAACACAACGATCCTAACATGTTCGTGCAGACGACATGTGAGTAGGAATATCCTATGTAATGAGATTGCACAAGATCGGACCATGAAATAGTAACCACTAGATGTAACCTCGTTGGCTAGTTAGGTTTCTATTTCATTAGGATGACCTAGGCAACTTGATCTCAATCCTGAGCAGATTACGAACTCCTGTTTGCGAGGGATTGTCCTTTGACTAGTATGGGTGAGAGTGACTAGATTCGTTGACTCAATAAGCCTGCCTTATTGGGGACAAGACCGAGCAAGCAGTGGGGACTTAACCTAGCAAGAAGGAATTCACTCCTTCCCGCATGTTAGTGTAAGTAGATGAATACCCCTTTAAGTGGTGTCTCTGGGACTTAACAAAGGGCCTGATCCTCTCATTGGCCCGAGAGGAACTTCTGTTTGCTGGTAGGACCACAAACAGGTTGTTCATTAGATGAGCACTGGGACTTAAGGTAAAAGATGTAACCTAGGGGTAAAACGGTAATTTGACTCAGCTGGTGTTACGAACATTCGTGAAGGATTGACTTGCTGTTATTAGTCAATATCCGTGGACACAGAAATATATTTGCAGTGAGAAGAGTGCAACTGCGGGACTTTAGTGGAGTGATCCCGCAGTTAACGAATGTTAATTATGAGGTTAATGAGATTAACCAAATAATCTCGTATTGTTGGAGCTTCTGATCTATAGGTCCATTAGGTCCACCTTCTAGCTCGTAAAAGGTTCTTAGATCATTTGAATTTGAATTTGAAATGTTTAAATTCAATTAGGAAATAAACATTAATGTATAAAGATACATTATAATATAAAAGTTTTGGAACTTTATATTATAAATTTAATTTGAATATGATTCATATTAAATTATATGAGAGAATTAAATATTTGAAATAGTTTAAATATTAATTTAAATGTGAATGAGATTCATATTTAAAACTATATGTTAAAATTTAACATACATTAAAACTATAGGTTAGAAGGAAAATTGATTAAATATGATTTAATCCAAATTAAATATGATTTAATCTAAATTAAATATATGATATTTAATTTATTTTAATTAAATGTGATTTATTTGATTTATTTAATAATTAATATGATTAATTATTAATTAAATTAAATAAAAAATGGGAACGTGTCAGGAGGACACGTTCTCCACTTCCCCTCTAACTCCTATCGATAGGGAGTGGGGGAAGCATCCCTCTGGCCTTTTCTTCTCGATGGACAGAAGAATTTGATAACGATACATCTTGCAATTTGAGAAATTGTTGTTGAAACTCTCTCTCAATCAAAAACCCTTTCTCTTCCATGTTATTGGAATCCTTCCCACCAAGGATTGATCTAAGACATTCAGAGGATAGAAGGTTCTCTCTACTGATTGTGTCCTGTTGGAACAGAGGAAGAACTTTGTTGTTGTTGTTGTGTGAATTTCTAAACAAGGAGTTGTGGAAGTTGATAACTACAAAGGTAATGTCTTCTTTCCTTTTAGTTTAGAGTACAACATGTTTATTAATGCTTTAATCATGCTTAATTAGTTTAATTTGTTTATATCTGTTAATTTGCCAATGTATGAGTTTTTTGAGTAAATCAAAATAATCAAGCAATACGATCCAATTACCACGTTTCCGCTGCTCATGGGGATTTGATTCCCTTCATAAAGGTTTTCCTCAAAACCTTGATCTTAGAAACTTAGAATAGAGAGTTTTCCCGTAATGGTCGTGTTCTTCAAAATTCCAAAAAGGTTTTGGAATTGGCAGTTGGTGTGAATTGAAGAAAAGTTCTTTGTTGCTGTAGGATTTCGATAAGCCAAAAGGTAAATTTTTTAAAACCTTTTAATTTAGAATTTATTTCTAGATTTGTTCTATGTAAATCATAGATGTTGTTTACCAATTATTTGCTAATGTATGATATTTTAGAAATCAGTATCAATGCAATAGGTCCAATTGACTTCCATTGTAATTGACTTATTGAAACCTTCATTGTGAAGGGGTCGACTTACGGGTATGAGTTATATCGATGGACACAACTTGTCCTACATTGGGAGAGTAGGGGTGTACAAATAACCCGCTAACCCGAGCAACCCGGACTACCCAACCCAAACCATAAGGGTTGGGTTGGGTTAAGTTTTTTTCGGTTTGGGTTGAGTTAGAATTTTAGAGGACCGAATTTTCGGGTCGGTTCTCGGGTTGACCCTCTTATGCTCGGGTTGACCCGACCCAACCCAATCCAAAATTTATGTGTTTTTTTATATATATTTATAAATGAATTATTTGTTAATTTTAATGTTTTTCTTCTAAGATTCTAACAAATATTAAAATGTTATAAATTTTGAAGTTTGATAATTGAATTTTATGTGATTTTAGTTATAAAATAAAAAAATATATATTTTAAATAATTAAAAAAATAAAAAAATCAACCCGACGACCTAACCCAACCCTTAATCGGGTAATTCAGGTTCCAAAAAACCCTTCAATCCAACCCAACCCAACCCGTGTACACCCCTAGAGGAGAGTGCAACTACGGATCTTTAGTGGAATGACTCGTAGTTAATGTATGTTGGTCAGCTCGGGTCAAAGAGTTTGATCGATGATCTCGTATCATTGGAGCTCATGATCTGTAAGTCCATTAGGTACCACTGTTGGCTCAATATGGAATTATCGAGGGTGTAAAGTTTTGAAATAAATTTGAAGAGTTCAAATTTGTAATTGGGATTTATACTGATTATATGTGATATAATTGATATAACCTATAGTTTAATGTGAATATGATTTACATTCAATTACTATATACTAATTTGGACTAAGTTCCAAATGGTCAATTTAAAATGAAATGGTTTTATACTATAGGATATATGAGAGATATGGAATTGAATGTGATTCAATTTAAGAGAAATAAGGTATATGATACCTTATGTTATGCAATTATGCAAATATGATTTGCATAATGCATTAATTATGCATTTTGTGCATTTAGTGGGTGAATGGGGTAGTTTTACTCTCATTCTATATAATAATGCTTTTGGAAGCACTTCGGATGGAATGAACTCACTTTTTGGAATTAACACTTCCAAAAGCTCTTAAATTCTCTCTAATCTCCCAATAGTGAAAGTTTTTTCAAGTTCTCTCAAATTGAAGAACTTTGCTCTCCCAATCTCCAAAAAATGAACCCACATTCCTCCCTCTCATAGAGAACAACGGTGAAGACTTCGGTGGAGGTGTTCGGTTCGTGAGATTCGAGAATCGAGAGAACGAGGAAAAGGATTACAAGAAGAAAAGGTTCTTCAAAGGTTTTTCATCTTTTCCCTCATTTATTTGTAGTTTAACCTTAGAATTTGTACTAATTTCACAATATTTTTTAGAGCAAAAACGATCACACGCTTTCGCATCGGGATTGGATCCCTACATGTTCTCCCACTCTGAGAACAACGGAGAAGATCTTTTGGTGCTGCTCGGGGTTGATCGTTGAGAACGAGATCAAGATCGAGAAGACTTGGAGAAAAGATTACTCGAAGAAGAAGTTCTTCAAAGATTAGAATTCTTTTTCTCTCAAATATGCTAACTTTAATTTACTATTTTGTGAAATTTCTACATTGTTTTTTAGAGCAAAAGCGATCACACGCTTTCGCATTTGGATTCGATCCCTTCAGTCATATCCTCTCATTGGCCCAAGATGACTTAGTTTATAATTTGATAATAAACAAATTGATCATTAGATGTGATAGAACTCAAATAAGTCTTATCTTCTTTACCTAATCTTTGGCATTTAAGTCGATTTAATGTGCTTAATTCTACATATTGTTGGTACTTCAGACAAAAGAGCATTTCATGACGTTTTCACTACTTTTGGACTCTTTTTGTAGTGTTCAGAGATAATTAAGGCCTACTTGAAGGTCGAGCTTAAATTAGAGAAGAAAATCTAAAAATGACTATTGGCACTAGGCAGTAGCATCGAGACACTCCATGGAGCCTTGCTCGACGTTGCAAGGCAGTAGTTGAAATACAGGACAACCTCGAGATGTTATCGCAAGTCCAGAATTGCGCGAAACAGGACAACGCTGAGACACAAGTCCACAACGTCTCTACGTTGTATTAGTAAGTGTCCCTCGACGCTATTGCAAGCCCTTCGACGCTGGAAAAATTTGATTACAGTGTCGAGACGTTGTGCCTAGCGTCTAGATGTTGCTTTGATGTATAAAAGCATTTTTTTCTATTTTTAGGGTATTCTTCCTCCTCCTTTTCCAAGAACACTGCGCAATTTACCCTTTTCAACCGTTCATTACCCAATTTGGTCATTTTTTATTGGATTTGGATGATGACATGAGATGATTTCAAGGTTTCTGGCTAGTTGTAACGTCGTTTTGGGGTGGATTCGAACCAATCTAGTATATTGGGAGGTTTTGTATTTAGTTAGTAGTCGATTCATCATTTCTAAGCATGTTTGGAACTCTAATTTACTTTAAAGAATGTAGTAGCATATTAGACGTGATGAATCTTGTATGTTTACTCTGTTTATTGCTATGTATGTTTTTGGGATTCATCACTTCGATTGCATGCTTGTTTGAGTAGCGCCTAGGGTGACTTGTGTTTGCATAGAATGAGGCTTTACCTCTTCATGTAGATTGCATGATAGGCTTAGAGTTCAAAACGACTCTTTAATTTAATTTAGGCTTTCTAAATTAAATTTGGAGGTTTAACAAACTCCCGAGTAATTTGAAATTGGATCGTTCTAAGCATGGAATGCTATTGTGCCCAGCTCGGAAGTCTAATTAAAAGTTAATTGATGCTAGGTTGATTAGTTATCTTTGGGAGCCTTTAGGGGACTTGCATGGCTTTACAAGGTGGGTCAGTTAATTGCTTAGAATTTAAATCTGTCACCTCTCGTTTACCGATGATCATGATACAACTTTAGGTCCGATGAACTCCTGATTCGGTGTTTAGAGGTAATTAAAATTTTCTTTTCCTTAGTTACATGTTTAGATTTCCATTTTTAATTTCACCTTTAAACAACAATCTCCCCCTCCCCCCCCCCCCCAATATCTTTTAAATAAAAGGTTCTAATCAAATTAGTAAATGAGCATTTTACCTCCATGTGGATCGACCTGACCACTAGACTACAAATCTTAGTTAGTCAATCTATAAATTTATTTGGCGTGCCTGACAAGTAAGTATCGGTCAAGAAGATCAATGGTACTTAAGGTACAACTTATAATATGTAATCACAAAGGTAAAATGGACTTTTGACCCAACTATAATTACAAACAAATCATGAAAGATCGATTTTTATGTAATGGTCATATTTATGGACACAACTTATCCTACAAGAGTGCAACTCTAGGCCTACAGTGGGGAGACCTCGAATTAATGAATGAAAATTAATTAATAAAATTATTAGACATTATGAAAATTATAGAAAATCTAGACACTAATAAAATTAGATTTAAAAATGCCTATAAATAGTTAGGCTATTTGAGTGTATAGCAAAATCATGGAGGTCGTTTTGAAAAATGTTGAGAAATGAGAATTACTTGAATAATGGTCACACGTTCAAATCATGTGACAATTTTTAAAATTATCATTTTGTACGTAGATTGTCTTCTAAATTTTAAATTAGATTCTTATTATTTTTTCTCATTTTTAATATATAGGTTTTTTAGTACGATAGGGGTTAGGGAATTCGAACCACAGATCTCGTAGTCGTTAATACTTTCGGGATATCAATTAAGCTATGCTTTCTTTGGTATTTTTAATATACTAATTTATTAACACATGCATTATACGTGTGTATATATATATATATTAATTTTTGAAGATTACAATAATTTGAGTTATATATTATGGATTAAAATTATTTTACAATTAATTGAGAATAGTTTTATATGTTATTGATATAAGATTAGTTTTTCAAATTATTTTAAAATTAATTATTTGTTGCATATTTATTAGTTGTTAAATAATATCATTTTATATTTTTATTATAATTAGCTTTATAATTTTTTTCTATTTCTATTATGGTTTAGTTTAATTCAATCTCATAAATTTTAATATAATAACATTATATTTTATTCTAATATAAGTTTTCTATATAATATAGCATAATTTCAATATAATATAATTTTCTATTTTTTTTACATTTTATTTATTTTATTTTTGGAGTTGGAATTTTTTTTGAGGAGATGCCCAATTTATTTTGAAAAGTTAGATTCAAACTCTAATTTGATTTGATTTTGAATCAAAAAGTTTTCCTTTAAATTATTATCACATTGAGAATTTTGATTTAAATTCATTTGAAAAAAAATTGTCTGAATTTCATTTTAAATTTGTTTTGAAAAAGTGAGAGTTCTGAGGAAAAAATCAGAAAAAATAGTAGAAAAAATAGCAATATGATGTGAAAAGTCATGCCTGAAACTTAATAGGAAGAGAGATAGAGTATCGATATAGAAGTTGCTAACAAAAAATAAAAGGAAAAAGTTTGGGATTAATGAAAACAAAGAAGGGGATATACTTCATGAAAAATTGAAGATAGGTGACTACTTTTAGAACTAAAAAAAATAATTAGGACTGTTGAATGAGAAATTTCAGCCAATCACAATTTTCCAAATCATTCATTTAAATTAATGATAAAGTAAAATTGAGACCAATTATAAATTTACATTTGTCTTAAAATTAAATTAAAAGACATGAAAAATTGATAAATTAAATAATGTCACATGTCCAGTATTAAAAATGGATTTGACTCAATTTAAATAATTCAAACCTATTAAAAAAAATAAATGGATTAGATTAAGTCCAAATAAGACTAAGCTCAAGAGTTGGGTCTAAAGTCCACTAGTTCCAAGCCCATACAAGGTCCATCAGACTCTATAAATAGAGAAGATCACTCTCCATTTGGAGACATTCAGAAGAGTCAGAATCTAGAGCATCCAACTAGAGAATTCAGAGTCTTCGAGAGCAAGAATTCAGAAACTTCAGCTCAGTCAGAAAATTCAGAGCCTTTTAGAGTCAGAATTCAGAAACTTCAACTCAGCTAGAGAATTCAGAGCCTTCTAGAGTCAGAATTCAGAAACTTTAGCTCAACCAAAAAATTTAGAGTCTCTAAGAATCAAAATTTCAGAAGCTTCAAATTCAATCAGAGAATCTAGATAATTCAGAAGATCCAAAGATTCAGAATTTAGAAGATTCAACGACTTAAAGGCTCCAACAAATTGATCGTCTCTTCATCAACTACAGATCGAAGATTCAATCTACCTCCATTTGAGAACAAGCTCACCAGCTCTCAGATCAAAGTCCACATTTCGAGAGAGCATCAGAGGATTATACATTAGAGAATGTAACACCACTTCAAAAAAATTAATAAAATCAAGTTCATTTCACGAACTAAATTTCTTTATTGAAACTCGTGCGAACAAATTGGCACGCCCAGTGGGACCGTCTCTACCTTTCATCTCTTTCTCTCTCCAAGAAATCATGACATTCAAAGAAGTTTCTTCAAAGTTTGTCACTTTAAGTAATTCCTACATGGGGTCAATCACATGCAACTGCTCTAAAGAAATCCAACATGAAGAAAGTCAAACACCTCATCGCGAACAAAATACTTAGACGAATGATATAATCTGCTCAAGTTGATTTCGCCATCACAAAAAACCTCATGTTTGGAAAATTCAATTTTCCTTCTCTTTAACTGAGTGAAACATCAAGCCCTGATGTGATGTTCGTTATGATGACTGATGCAGGCACCAGTGAAAAAAAGATGGCTGAATTTGAAAAGAAGATCACCATGTTGTTGAAAGCAGTTGAAGAAAGAGACTATGGCAAGACAAACCCTTACTGTCAGAAATAAGGGAAAGATAAATACAAGAAGATCAGACACAACATTCCACTTCAATTACTTCATTGTTTGTCCAACAACTCCAAGATATGATTATGAACTCCATTAGAGCACAATATGGTGGGCCTACTATGAACTCTCTCATGTATTCCAAGACGTATACTAAGAGGATTGACAACCTGAGAATTCCTAGTGGATACCAGCCGCCAAAGTTTCTGCAATTCAATAGGAAGGGCAATCCCAAGCAACACATTGCTCATTTCGTTGAGACATGTGAAAATGTTGGTTCTAGAGGAGATCTGCTAGTCAAACAATTTGTTCAAATCCTGAAGAGAAATGCTTTCGACTAGTATACTGACCTCGAGCCAGAAACTATTGATAGTTGAACAATTCGAAAGGAGTACCTCAACCGTTTCTATAGTACGAGGCGAACCGTCAACATGATGGAGCTTACAAATGCTAAGCAACGAAAAGGTGAACTAGTCGTTGATGAAGGGATTTGGAATTCCCGCAGCGGAAGACATTGTAAGACGTCGTTGTTTCGTTGTGTAATTCATATCTTAAAATTGAATTAAACTACTTTAATTCTAGGTTAAACATGCATAAAGAGAAGAAAAACAGTGAGTAACTTGTTACTTACTAGTTGAAGAACTCTTCTTCAAAGCTGTTCCTCATCTGGTCTCCCTCTCGAACCAACGAACTCTACGAACTCGATCCTCGAACCGAACGACAAGACACCTCCAAAGGGTCTTCTCGTTTGTTCTCGGGAGGTTGAGGGAGAGTATGTGAGACTCCCTTTGGTTTTGAGTGATGAGAGTTTGAGAAAGAATTGAGAGAGAATGAGAGAATTTGCTTTGCTCTCTTTGGATGAAAATCCAAAAATGGCAAAATAGCATACCAAAGGCTTCTTGCAAGCCCTTTAAATATTAGTGTGTAGTGGAGTTAAAACCTCCACCAAATCACAATTTTACCACAACCATATGATATGCAAATCATATTTGCATATCATATAATATAAGGTATCTCATACCTTATTATACAAATCTCATTTGTATAAATGTGGAATTTTAAATTGAATCACATTCAATTTAATTTCTCTCAATTCAATTTCTCCAATTAGCACTAATTAATCAATTAGGTTATACTATAGTTTAGTATAAATCTCATTCACATCAAACTATATATTATGTCATCTATATCACATATAAATGTCATAAATATCCAAATAATGAATTTGAACACTTCAAATTCACACCAAACTGTAAACCCTCAATTTGTCCAATTTGAGCCAACCGAGTGACCTAATGGACCTACAGATGACGAGCTCCAATGATCTGAGACTAACCTATCAAACTTTTTGACCCGGTTATTCAACATTCATTAGCTACGGTAACACTCCACTAAAGCACGTAGCTGCACTCTCATCACTTAGGGCAAGTTGTGTCCATCGATATAACTAATACCCGTGAGTCGATCCTTCACAGGTTGTTCGTAGTCACAGTTGGGTCAAATTACCGTTTTACCCCTATGTCTACCTCTTGTTCCTTAAGTCCCACTGCTTCTCTAATGAACAACTACATTGCATGGTCCAACCATAAACAACAACACTCTCGGACCAGTGAGAGGGTGAGTCCCGTTGTCCAAGCCATGGAGACAACACTTAGGGGAACAACCCCTCTAGTTTCCCTAAATCGGGAACGAGTGAATTCCTTATTGCGTAGTCAAGTTCCCAGCTCCCCAAAGAACAGACCCTCGCAGACAGGAGTCTGTAACACGCTCATGATTAAGGTCGAGTCACTAATGGTCATCTACGAATTTATTAGTCCTATACTGTTAACGGTGTTACATCAGTAAGTCTAATAATTCACGGTCCGGTCTTGTACAATCGCATTGCACAGGATGCCCCCACTCGCATGTCAACCACATGAACGAGTTGGATCATATCTAATACAAAGTGGGTCGCATCCACACCGTATCCAGGATTAGATCTCCAACTCTATCCGTATACTGTAGACCGTTCGGGTCATTAACTCGAACGTGATCCTCCCCGTGTGTCCACTACACACCATTCAAGTTCTAGTTCTCTCATAATACAATGACCTTGGAGCTTAGTTTATTGGATTAAGTTTATGAAATATGCGAGACATAAAGTTCAAATAAATAACTCTTATTTATTTCAATTTACAATATTACAAACTACACGAGATTAGGGCATGCCAATAGTTGACTACATCAATCGTTGGAGAGCTTTAAGCCTCGACTGCAAAGATAGACTCAAGTTTCTGCAGTTGAAATGTGCATCCAAGACCTACATTGAGGACTTCTCTACATTCTGTAAGAGATAAAGCCTCGAACTTTCGAAGAATTAGCAACTCGTGCTCACGACATGGAATTAAGCATAGGTAGCAGAGGAAATAAAGACCTTATCGCTCCAGATGTCAAGAAAGAGAAGAAAGAAGTTAAGAACGTTGAGAAAATTTTCAAAGGCACTACCAAGAAATCGATGGTCACTAACACAACTCCTCTCAAGTTTGTTGCCAAAGGAAAAAAAATGAAGGTTGAAAAAGCACAAGAGGGAGGTGAGAGACGCCGACTAACTCTAAAAGAGAGACAAGAAAAAGTTTACCCTTTTCCAGATTCAGGCATCGCAAATATGTTAGAACAACTCTTGGAAAAACAACTCATTGAACTACCTAAATGTAAGCGACCTGAAGAGATAAGAAGGGTCAATGATCCTAATTACTACAAGTATCACCAAGTCATTAGTCACCCGGTGGAAAAATGCTTTGTTCTAAAAGAGTTAATCCTAAAATTAGCTAAAGAAAAGAAGATTGAGTTGGATCTAGATGAAGTAGTCTAATCGAACCACGCTACAATAACAACAAATCTCAGCAACCAAATGTCTTCAAGCCCACAACATGACCTAGAAGGGAGTTTGATCCAGTTTGGGACTTTAGAGCCTGAAGAAATTTGGTGGTAGCAAGAGTTTCCAAATATCTTCCCAACATTTTAGATTGCATATCATTGTATTTCGGTTTGAATTGTAGATAATTTGTTTGAATTTTTGTTAATTTATGATTCCTTAATTATCGGGTAATTACAACAAACTTCTAATTTAAAATGCTCAATAAAAAATCAAGTCTGTTTATATTTTATCATTTTTTACAAATATCTTCCCAAAATCTCGGGTTATATTAAAAAATAAAGTTTCAAGTACCTTAATATTCGATGTCAAATTTCTATCTTGTTTGCTCTTTTTTTTTTTTTTTTCCTATTCTTCCTTTTTTCGATTTTTCTACCATTGGAGGTAAGGTTGAATCAATTTTGAACTTTTCTTATACCTATGATTCTCTATTTACAAATTGAAACAAGAATTTCACTTTTAAAATAAGAAAGAGTTAGTATTGAACTTTTCTTATACTTAGGATTCTCTATTTACCCATCGAAGCAAGTTTTTCAGTTTTAAAATAAGAAAGAGTTAGTATTTCTGGTCTTTTTTTGTTGGACAAGCTACGAATCCAACCTCTTGAACTTGATTCTCTCTTTTTCCAAAAGAGACAAACACTTGTAAAGAAATCGATTGAAGAAATCCCTTCAACGCTTGTGAGGAAACTAGAAAACGAATAGGAAACCTTAAGGGGTTGTTTGGCGCGCTGTGTTGGAATCGAAACCCCAGGTTTTGAAAACTGAGGTTTCTTGGTTTGGAATCGTAAATCTTTGGACTTGTAGAAAACAGTGTTTGGAGCGCAGGGTTGTGTTAGGTTGGGTTGCAGAAAACAGTGTTTGTGGTGCAGTGTTGTGTTGGGTTAGGTGTGTGCAATCTGTTTTTTTCTAAAATAAATACTTAATATTTTTTAAATCTAGTAATTTTGTCTTCTTGCTTTATTTTTTTAACTTCATAACTACATAATTACCTATCAACAATTTATCTAATGTATCTAATTTAAGTTTATAATACTTTGTAGGAGTATATATTATATTTATAATGCACTTCACTCATGATGACATAAAGTAAAACAATTAACTATACGTTGTAATGTATAATGTAAGAACTGTGACGCCAATGATAAAGTAAAACAATCGATGCATAGAAATATGTTGGTTAAAGATAACATTTTACGCTGACTGAAATAAATAATAAAAAAAGTAGAGATAGTTGTCCAATGAAGTTCAGCTAAACATAAAATTCTAAAAAAGTCATAGAGAGTGGTAGATGGAAATAGAATTAGGTTCCCGGTGCTTTCCCCAGAACTTCTACACAGTAATCATACTTCCAATTTGGGGTGGTTCATGCAAAGAAAGAGTTCAACATCATACTATTCGAGAGAAGCGTTTTTGCAACAACCATGCAGTCCTGCCTTGTCATCCTTGGGATTGCTTTCAATTTTGCATATAACTCGTTCACTCGACCTACTAGTATTATATTAATAATATTTACAAACAAAAATATTATCCACCACAATGTATGTAGTGCATATATACAAAATCTAATCAATATATATATACACACACATATGTTTAATTCAACAATCGTCAATTCCCATTCCAATTCATCCATATATGGTTTGCAAGATGTTCCCTCCATTCAGTCCAGAAATATGTTGTCTCTACAAATCCAACGTTGTTTGTGTTCATCCCAGTTGAATCGGGTTCATTTATGTGTGCCTCCTAGAATGTGGGATCTGGGTCCATCTTTTGTATAATTAAGGTGTGCGACAAACAACATGCAGTTATAGTCATGCACTAGACTTCTACTGGGTAAAAAGACTTTCCTCTTAGTATCACCCATCGACCCTTCAAATCTATCAATGCTCTCTCAATGACATTTCGAGCGGATGAATGTCTCATGTTGAACAACTCTTTTCGGATTTGCGGTGGTTGGGCCATCAAAGTATCAAGTTGTTTGGGTGGTCGAGTCGCAGGGGCGATCGTTAAATTAATCTATAGAGTTTTCATTGTAGTTATCGATGGAGGTAATCGTCGCGATGGTCGTCGCCATGTGTGTGGTCGTTGAAGTTTTTGTTCTGCAGTAGTGATCGAGCGATCATCGGAGTTGCCATTAGAGTTAGTCGGTCCACCCGGTGTGGTCGTCGAAATTGTCATCGAATTTGGTCGTGGGGTCGCCGGTGTGGTCGTCGAAATTGTCATCGAAGTTGGTCGGGGTCGCCGGTATGGTAGTTGGAATTTTTTTCGGAGTTGGTTGGGGTCACCGGTGTGGTCGTTGGAATTGTCATCGGAGTTGGTCGGGGTTGTCGGTGTGGTTGTCGGAATTGTCATCGGAGTTGGTCAGGGTTGTCGGTGTGGTTGTCGGAATTGTCACCGGAGTTGGTCGGGGTCGCCGGTGTGATCGTCGGAATTGTCATCGAAGTTGGTCGGGGTCGCCGGTGTGGTCGTCGAAATTATCATCAGAGTTTGTTGGAGTTGCCGGTGTGGTCGTCGGAATTGACATCGGAGTTGGTTGGGGTCGCGCTGTGTGGTCGTTGGAATTGTGATCGGAGTTGGTCGGGGTCGCCGGTGTGGTCGTCAGAATTGTCATCGGAGTTGGTCAGGGTCGCAGGTGTGGTCGTCGAAATTGTCATCGGAGTTGGTCGGAGTCGCCGGTGTGGTCGTCGAAATTGTCATCGGAGTTGGTCGGATCGCCGGTGCGGTCGTCGGAATTTTCATCAGAGTTGGTCGAGTCATCGGTGTGATTATCGAAGTTTTCATCGGAGTTGGTTGAGTTGCTCGTTGTTGGTGGTCGTTTGAGTTGTCATCGGAGTTGGTCGGGTCACCGGTGTAGTCGTCGGAGTTGTTGTCGAAGTTGTCATCGGAATTGTTGTTGGAGTGGTCATCGAAAATAAAAAACGACAAATAGAAGTGGAAAACATGGTACAAAACCCATGAGGTTGTCTTCAACTTTTATTACTATTTTATCGGATATCAAACCCTTTGGGTTGATTTTCTAGCTTTCTAATATTAATTTATAAGTCCATTCGACTGATTTTATGGCTTTCCAACATTCTTTCCAATATTTAAAGGTAAAGTTGGGTACCTGATTTCGAAAATGACCTATCAAGTCCGCTGATTTTATGGTTTTTCAATATTTAAAGGCAAGGTTTGAGTGGTTCCATAACTTTCAATATTTAAAGTCAAGGTTGGAGTGGTTCCATAACCGATTTTTGAAATAATAGCCTATTGGATTGGTTTTATGGCTTTCCAATAAGTTTAAATATGAATTTTTATTTTTTGTTTAGTATTTGAGTTTGCATGCCAACCTATTGACTTGTTAGTTAATTAGTTTAGTTTTTTTTTTTTTTTCATATTAACATGATTTTGTTGGGTCAATCTTTAAGAATTTTGAGTTGTTTAATTCTAGAAAACTTGTTTTGAATTTTAAATCCATCTTTGTTTGTTTAGATTACAAAGTTTAGTTATTTTATTTTAGATTTTGATCTCAAATTAAATATAGTTACTCGATAATGAAAAAATCTTAGTCTTTAAATCTGTTAGGAATAGTTTAAATTTTTTAATAATTACTAACTATATTTGTTAATAATGATTTGACTATTTTTAAAAGTAGAGATAGCTAGACTATTTTTTAAAAGGGTTAAATATATGGATAGCATATTTTGCACACAAATTTACACGATTAGCACTTTTTTTTACCCATTTTCAGCTTTAGCAGTTTCAAGTCATTTGGTTATTTAATGTAGGAGTTATATTACATATTTACCCTTATTTTTAATTTTTTTAAAATGAAAAACAATGGAAAATATATTTTTCCCATAACCGTAACTATTCCTCTTATTTCAAAAAATGAAGGAAAAGCTCAAATTTCAACCGTGCCCATGCGGTAAATATTAGCACAAAGAAGAAGAAAATGAGAACGTTATTTTGGAGACACATATAGACTTCGACATCGACAGAAAATAAAGAAAGAAGAAAACTGAAATAAAATGATGGTTTTGGTACCCATCGTGGACGCCGACGAAACAAAAAGAAGAAAGAGATGCTTGAGCACAATGAAAAAAAATGAAGACAGAGATATGTGTTAAAATTGAATGTGGACAATTATATTAATGGAAATAATAAAACCCTAACTCTATTATGATAAATATATTCTTATTCTTAATTTAAAATGTAGTTTCCTTAAATGGATATTTTATTTTTAGAATGTTTAATTGTTAATATATAAAATAATTGTAGGGGTATTAATGGAATGAAATAGGCTCAATATGAGCCAAGCTAAAGCCATAATTTAATTTAAAATGTGCAATTTGTGTGCTATTTTGGCAGAATTTTCCTTTTTAAAACGTGAAATAAAAAAATGACTATTTGCATCATCTTTATTATTATATTCTGGGTAGCTCTAAATAGTTCTCTCTTCAAATTTCGAAAATTTTCACAGAGAGTTGGGCCGAAGCCGAGTTATTATGGGCCTGATAAGAGCCGAATGAGCCCAAATCAGTTCCCTACCTTTCGGTCCTTTCTTCTTCCCCGAACTCTCTCTCGTCGTTAGTAACCCCAATTCCAACTTCCCCAAATAAACATTTTCTCCTTCTTCTTTTGCTTAAAATTGTTGAGAAATTAGAAACAAAAGCCAAAGCCAGAAAGGAATTTTCAATTTCTCTTGGGGTTTTTCAGATGAAGGACCCGTTGGAGAGGACCAAAGTAGTGATTAGGCACTTGCCCCCTTCTCTTCCTCACTCAGATCTCTTCCACCATATTGATGATCGATTCGCTGGTCGCTACAATTGGTGTTACTATCGTCCCGGAAAGACCAGGTTCGACTTTTCTTTTCTCTAATTCCATTCTAGTTTCACCCTTTCCCACAGAAAATTAGTATTACAAACTGGGTTTTCAGTTTTCTGTTGTTATATGTGGTCTTGTATTTTCAGACATCTGGAGGTTCAATAAGGCTAACCGCGAACTGGGTATTTCTCGTTTTGTGTTTTTGTGTGCTTTATGTCCTTTTTCCCCTTAGCTGCTTTCTGGGGTTGGTGGTTGGGGGGTTTGTGTGATTAGAATGATGTTGGAGTTTTTTCTTTTTCTTTTTCTTTTCTCCAATTTCATGCTCAATTGGTTCTGTTTATAAGACTATCGTCTCTCCGGAAACTATAGCAAGCAATCCTTCTGGAGTTTGTGTTTTTCTGTTCACAAATGTCTTAGTTGTTACTTTCTCGTATTGTATACTTCCTGCTTTTTCTTTTCTCTTGGTTTCTATGGACTAAAGCTCACAATACTGAAAGTTTTATACTCATTCAGAGGTTTCTTCTGAAATAATTTTGCAGTCAGAAGGACCAGAGGTACGCTCGGGCCTACATAGATTTTACGAGACCTGAAGATGTTTTTGAGTTTGCGGAGTTCTTTGATGGGCATGTTTTCGTTAATGAGAAGGGTAAAGCCGAAAACTTTTTTTTTTCTTTATTGAACTTGTGAATAGTCTCGTTTCTTATGGGTTTGGTGGGTGGTTCATTGAAGCTCAACCCTTTTCTGAGAAGTGGGAGATAACGATTTTAACAATGAGACCAATGGTTAATGTCGATTGATATTACCCCTTTGAAGTTTTCTGACGTACATTTTCTCATTGATTAATATCACCTTCCAGATTGTGAAAATGTTTAATGTTTGGATCTTGTTTCGTTCCATATGTTTAGAGTCTCGATTAATGTTAACTTATTTCAGTCAAATGGTTACAGGTGCTCAGTATAAGGCTGTAGTTGAATATGCACCTTCACAGCGTGTTCCAAGATCATCTACCAAGAAGGATGGTCGTGAGGGGACTATATACAAAGGTAATTATCAGTTAGTGAGAAGATGAATAAGTGGTTTATATTGCTTATTATGTTATGTAAATCATCTTCTCTCTATGAAAGCAGATCCTGATTATTTGGAGTTTCTCAAAATCATTGCAAAGCCTGCTGAGCATCTTCCGAGTGCTGAAATCCAGTTGGAAAGAAAAGAAGCAGAGCAATCTGGTTTGTTATTATGTTCACTGACCGATGTATTGACATTACTTGCATGTGTTAAGTCTTATGTTATGTGGAACAATACCAAATATGTTTATAATGTAAAATAGGGTGCCAAAAAGTTGCTGAATAGTCATTCTGTAACTTTGCTATGAACTGCTATAGAGATACTATTCAGTTCAAATTCAGATAACTCTAGAGGTTTTATACGTCTATTTTTTGTGCAGGTGTTGCAAAAGAAACTCCAATTGTTACCCCTCTCATGGAGTTTGTTCGGCAGAAACGAGCAGTTGAAAGTGGAACTCAGGTGACATTTCTGTGTTCTTAACACATGGATCTGTGCGTTATATCTTAAAATTTCAGAGAAAATGAAACCACTTGTTTACGATAATGAAGGTTGGAATCAGTTAATTTTTTTTCCTACGTCACAAGGTATTGGTTCTGTCTGTCCACTTAGATTAATATTTATACATTCACTTTAACATTTAGTTGACATTCCTTCGTTTGAATTTGTTTGCTGCTTGTCTTATGGGTTAATGCCATGCATGATATTAGTCCAAATGCTCTTAGTATGGTTGTCTATGTGATCTTAAGATTTTTTTCCTTTTCTTATTTGTGGTACATCAATTTCTCAGTATCTCATGTAAATTTTTTTGGTTCAATAGGGATCTTCAGTACCTCGGAAGGTTAAAAGAGGTGGGGCAGCATCCTCTAGAAAGCCTGAGTCGAATTCCATGAAGCGAGGGATGGAGAAGAAAAAGGCATGTGCTACTTTTTCAATGTTTTTTTCAAACGTTTTTAAAGTTCACAAGTGTTAGTTTCTTAGTGGCTCCACTATTTTACCACTATTGTGTTTAGGGAAAAATAAGCTTCTTTGTCTCGTCTTAGATCTAAGAATGGTGAAGCATGTTTTTAACAGACAAAATGAAGAATAACGCTTAAAGGATAGTTACTAAGAAGCACGGACGCGGACACGACACGGCGATACGTCAATTTCTAAAAAACTAGGACACGGACATGTTGGGGATACGTTCTTTTTTTATTATTATTTTAGGATATATGTACATTTAACATAAAATGCTAAACTTAATCCACTAAAAAGCATAAAATGTCAAGTTAATTAACCATAGTAATTGTACAAAACACATTATCCACCATTCAATAAACAAAGTTTTCAAATGAAATAAGAGTAAATACAAAAAAAAATGGAAAAAACAGTTTTATATACAAAAAGAAAATAGAAAACATGTTTTGTTCATGAGTGGTAGAAGAGTTTTTAATTTTTAGTTTTATTATTTATGTTTTTAATGTCTTTTTTTGTGTTTAAAATTTAAAACTAAATGAGCTTTTAACTTTGGGCTCAAAATAAATGGGTTAGGCCTTTTTTTTTTGTTAAAAATTTACTCAGCGCGTCTGATGCGTGCCCACAACGTGTGCGTCACGTGTCCGAAATTAAAAAAAAATAATAATGATAAGGGACACGTAAATTGGCGTGTCCGACACGTGTCCGGAGCGTGTCCGTGTCCGACACGGACACTCTCTCTAAAATAGTGTCTGTCCTTCTTAGGATAGTTATAAAAAGTCCTTAATTTCATATGCCTAAAGAGAGGTATTAAACCTAGCAAAGGATCCGACCTTTCCCAAGGCCTCTCAAAACGTTTATAGGTTCTCTTAGTACTCTCTAGCTAAATATTCCACTAAGCGGCAAAAAAAACTAGTGAAATATTTTACGGCCTTGTTCATGGAAGACCCCAATCTCTATGAAAAACCAAGAAACTCCGAAGGCCAAAAAAAACAGTGGAAATCAAGGTATCAAATTGCCATCTCTAAGGGGTTATTTGGGGCGCTGAGTGAGTTATAATAACAGGGGGGTTATAATAGTCTGTAGGTTATTATAATCTGTAGAATCATATAATATTATTTAAAATGTAGAGTAGTATAGTCTGGGGTTATAATAGTCTGTGTTTGGGGTGCAGAGTATTTCACAGGTTATAATAAAACAGGTTATAATAGTCTGTGCCCCAAACAAGCCCTAAAGGATATGATCTAGATCCTCGAACGCCCCCCTCCTAAGAATGCATTGGTGGTACAGCCCCAACACAAAGGAAGATTGCCTCTGTATTTAGTCTATAGTGTCAACTCCCTAATGCAAGTCCCGCCACTCTGAAAACTTGCCCTTCTTTGAAATTTTTACCTTCTACAATGAGGTGAGACAGAAAGTAATTAATGCAGAGCCTAAAGTTTTGACTCTGTGGAAACCAACCTAAAGTTTCTAACTTTATTGGTGGGGTTAGGATTTTCATGTTTAAGTTTTCCCTAACTGTGATTTGAACTCTCATGGCGCACCACCTCAAGGTTATGAACAGTGGACGCTAAAACTGACCTCCCCCTAGATTTCATGCATTTACTTCATGTTGATTTTTTTTTTTTTTTTGTGAATAATTTATTGTCTTCTTATATTTTTTGTCCGATGATTTTAGATATATTTTCTTTTATACATGCAGTATATTTTAAAGGACAGTGTGAAGAACACAAACCGCAGAGACAAGTCAAATTTCATTTTGGTGCCCAGGCGAGAGGATCAGTCAGCCACTTCAAGTGGAATTGGAATTTCTGATGCTGGTACAGGTATTTCTATTTAGATTTCTTTTTGGTCAGCAACAACATTTAAATTGTCATTTTTTGTTTTCTTTCAAGTCATTGATCCAATATTTGATTGTTAGGCTGTAGAAAACTAGTCTGATTTAGGCTTAGTTTGGGGTTGCTATAGCTTTTAAAATAATTGCTGGAAACTTTTCTCTTAGAGAAATAAGTGGTTGCATGAAGCGAATTAGCGTTTGGTAAATTTTAACTTTAAACTTGGAAAAACAGATTACTTTGTTTGGTAAAATAATACAAAATTGTTGTGAGTTAGCATAATGACCAAAGCAGACATATAATTTCAATTATTTTTAGGTTGATGTTTTATATCTATTTTACCATAAGTTAATTGTTTAAAAATTTATATGACTTAAATGACAAGTTATTTTATTTAATCTAAATCATTTGATAAAAGTTTAGAAAAAACATGTCATAAAAATGGAATAATCAAAATTTTATTGAAATGAGATGAAATAGGTGTGAAAGAGAGAGAATATAATGGAAGGATGAGATTGGAATTTTGAAAATTTAGTTATAGAATACAACAGATTTTTAGGAAAGGTACATTCAAAAGCTACTAATTGGGTGATTTTGCACGTAAAAGAATTGAGAAGTGATTTTAAATAAATTATTGAATAATCAGTTTTATCATGCTAATAAAACAGTTAAAATTTTCCCATAATTGCCTTCCAAAAGCAATCCCAAACGTATACTCTCTTGGCTATTCTGCATTTCAAGTCATTGAGGAGCAGGGGAACATTAGCTTTATATGATTTAAGATCTGAACACCTGGTATCCACTACCTACTTGCAATTTTTAAATAATTTTTTCAATGCATGCTTATTAGAATGGGAATTATCTTTTTGAAGAGTTCTCATTACTATTTTATGTTTTTCCCCATTCAAATTACCCTAAGCCCAGCAGTAATGTTCTTGAAAATGTCTTTTCTCTCTTGATTAATAATTATCTTCTTGTTTCTTTCTGGGATTTTGCCATACCGTGACATGACGTGCAGATTGTGGGATTGTAATATTTGAACATGCATGTTAGCATATACATTATTAGCTTACCTTAAACTCTTCGAGGGGATATATTTGAGATATGGAGCACCTGTCCTTTGTTGTACTAAATTATGTCCATCAGGAAAAGGAAATAAAGAAAACAATGTCCTCCATTTGATAATGCATGTTTTCTGAAATTGT
Organism: Trichosanthes cucumerina; assembly: GCA_036507285.1. NCBI lineage: Eukaryota > Viridiplantae > Streptophyta > Magnoliopsida > Cucurbitales > Cucurbitaceae > Trichosanthes > Trichosanthes cucumerina. The sequence continues at coordinate 64,675,619 of CM071844.1, forward strand.
GGATTATGTTTTTTTTCCTGCACTGGACTTTGCTACACCCTTATTTCTTTTAATTTGTCAATATGCTCTACATGTTTATAATGAATTTGCAGTCTAGAATTTGAAGGCTCTGTTTCATATGTATCTGTAACAGCTGACTCTGGAAAGAAAAAAATTCTGCTTCTCAAGGGGAAAGAGCGAGATATATCGCATGTATGTTTCTTAAGTTCTCTTGGCTAATTTTACAATTACAATTTTTGTTACTCTTTCTCAGAATTCTTAACTTCTGTAATGATCTCAATTCTCACTCGAGGCTAACTTTGGGAGGGTACAAATTCCATTCTTGTGCCTCGTATTTTACACTTAACCTTATCTGTTTCATGAATAATGTTACCTTTACAGATTGCTGATGGCATGTTACAGTTGCAGAGCACGACATCTTCTGGGAATTCTCCTGCTAGTGCTACAAAGCAGAATCAGAGGCGTGAGGCTGGTGGAAGCATGATCAGGAGCATTCTTTTAAATAATGAAGCACGTCATGGGCAGATTTCATCAGCAGGCCAGTCTCATCAAAAAATTCAGATCCTGAACTCGGACAATGGGAAGCGACCACCTCGTCCTATTAATGCTCGATCTGGGTCTAATGATATGTCTATTAACGAACCAAACCCATCCGGTTCAGAAGGGGATGGAAAAAGGGCTACAGAAAGTAAGTTTAATAAAAAGGAGCTTCATGGCCTGGGTAATGCTAGTGAGAAGCAAGAAAAACGAATAAGAAACAAAGATAGACCTGATCGTGGGGTCTGGGCGCCACGCAGTCGTTCAGATGCCTCAGTCTCACAACTTGATGAATCCTCTGTTTCACAATCTAGTCATTTGCTTTCTGACTCGGTTGAAGGTACTACTATTATAACCCATTGGAGATGAAGAGACTTGTGTAGAGGACCTTGATCATTGTGTCAAATCATCCTGCATGATAAACTGAATGATTTATACAGATACTTTATGTTCCAGATATGAAATTATAACTCTTATCATCTTTATGCCTTTACAGGATACCGTGGCGAAATGAAAGATGATATTCATGGAAGCAGGAGTGGGGATGCAACCACTGTGAGTGGACGTAGCAGTTCAGTGGAGAATGGTTGTACTTTCCCACAAACTTTTCTTAACATTGTCCGTCCCTTATTTTAGGAGATTTCAAAAGTACTTTCTACCTTTCGTTAATCTAAAACATGATGTGCTTCTTTAGGTTCTGTTAGACATGGTGGACGTCGTGGGGCTGGCCATGTTATGAAGGATGATGGGTCTTTGAACCCAAATGAAGGGAAGCCATCCAAAAGAGGTGTTGCCGGTGGCCATGAGGTTTGCTTCTGCATCTAAGCCAATGACTATCTCTCATGTTACATGATCACTTCTTTTTCAGAAACTCATTTTCTTTGATTGATGCCTACGCAGAAACAAGTATGGGTTCAGAAGTCATCTTCAGGTTCTTAACATATTTAAATCATGTGAGTCATTTTACGTATTTGCAATATTTTCTCTCCTTTAAGATTAAAGAGCAAGACTATCGTTTGTTTGATCTTTAAGGCTCTTCATTTATCATATCTAAATGGTAATGTATTGTTCTCCATTGGATCATGATGATATGATATCTATGCTCTATCCAACAGACAATGGCATCCAGACAGGACTATGGTTCCTCAAACTTCCAGGGGGATTGTCTCCATTCTGAGGACTTAACGCACATCCTCAGAAGGCATCACCATGTAAAATGGAGATATGCCCTGGAAGCAGTTGGTAACAGTAAAATAGGTTTCGTGAACTGGATTGCAAGATTTGCAATTGTTTCGTCGTATACAGGTGGTAACAAAACACAAAGTTGTCTGGTTGAAGACCGAATATGCATTCTATGGATTTTTGGTTTTACGAAATCGAAGTTTCTTTGGTTGAAGACCAAATATGGTTGTGGATTTTGGTTTGGTATGATCTGATTTTTTGCCCAACATACCAAGTGTGACTGCTTCACCTGGAGGAACGTGTGCCGGTATATACATACGTGGCTCGAGTGACGAGAGATCAAAGCCAAGAGGGAGGTTGCCAACCTTCCCTTTGCTTGATGTTTTGGTCATATGCCAAGTGTTTTTTTTTTCCCTTAGAAGCTGAATGTAGAAAGTACTTTACTTACCATAATCTCACTGGGGGTGGTTGGTTTGGTACAGAATTGTACTTGATTCCATGCGTGGGGCAGTGAATCAGAAACATCAAAGTTTATACTATTTCATATCGTACATGAGAAATGTGATGATGGATTATGATATGCCTTTCTGTCTACTAATATATAACAGTTTTTATTTATTTTCTTCTGCTTTTATTAAAAAGTCATTCAATTCTAATTGCAGATTATAAGATTGTATTAGCTTTCTTCTTTTAGAGCGCAATTAGGAGATATGGGTTCTGGTTTCTTATTTGTACTCTAAACTTTCATCTGATAATGTAGGTTTATCCTTCTTAAGTAAGGTTAAAATACTATTTTGGTCCCAATACTTTAATTTTTGTTCTATTTTGGTCCCAATACTTTAATTTTTGTTCTATTTTGGTCCATTGTTAATTTCTGGGTCTCTGATAGCTCTCTCTTTATAGATTTAGGAAATTATATTCATGTTGATATTTTGTTTGTATTAAAATTATTATTATTATTTAACTAATTTTGATAAACTTTAATTTCAAACTTTTCATTGCATTGACTAAAATGGTATTTTAACTTTTCATAGACCAAATGTTTTTTTTTTTTTTTTTTTTTTTTTTTTTTTTTTTAATTGTTTTAGAATCTACATGAATGAATAGTTAATGGAAATGGAATGAAAATGCATACCTAGACTAAATTATAAAAATGCTCTAAAACTTTTCTTTTTGTTTAAAAAATATTAAACTATTGATCTTGATCTTTCATATACATTTTGAAACTAATGAAGGAAAAAGTTTAGAGATACTTTTTATAATTTGGCTTACTATTTCAAAACTTTGAGCTCTAAGGTGTAGTATCAAAGTTTGATGAAGTCATACTATGAAATATAAGAGTGATTTATCAATTTAGTGGAACTTTTTAGTCTTTTAAACCAATAAAATTGAAACATATTTTTGCAGATTATGGTATGAATTTTTGGTTGTGAACCTCACATTCTTAGGGCATGTAATTTTATTATTTCTTGTGGTCATATTTATTACTTCTGATTTTATTTCAACTTATTTTTTTACAAGAAAAATTATGGTTTTCTATTTATATCACTAGAAATTCTAACACCAGAAGATGACGGATATCCATCCAGATTTTTGTTTGGTTCTATAAATAAATAACTTAAAAAGGAAATCAAGAAAAAGGAATCTTCTTTTTGTTCTTTCTATGAGACAGATTGAGAGAGTGAGCCTAGTTTATGGTATTTGAGCAATTTCCAGGAGGATCTTGTGGAGTGACTGTGGCTTAGAGAAAAATGGGCAATGATCACTGCCTTTGATCTTGAAAACTCTTTCAGGTGGGTTTTCCCTGACCAGCTTTTCTTGAACATCAGGTGAGAGCGCATGATCGTCGAGCGTTTGAACGAAGAATCGGCGCCCGCTTCCATAGTTTTGAGGGGACAGTGAGAGTTTTTCCATGACTGGACCCAGTGGGAAAGGTCTCATGGAAACCATTGCCAAAGCAACATCCTGCATTGCCACCATTTTAATGTTCAGCTCACTCACATCACATAATCATGTATATTTACCCAACTCAAACTCGGAAACTAATCTAAACTGGATGAAACTTCAACAAGTTCTCAATGCAAAAGCTCGCTTCCTAGTACTTAAAAACAAAAGAAACGGTTTAGGATCCCCTATCGAAAAGATGAAGAGAGATCTTACAATTTATAAGGTACATGGACTACACCTCTCATTACTAATTGATTTTGAGATGAAACTCCATCGAATATGGTATTTAGAGCTCATGAAGCCTAAACGAGTATTCGGTAAAAAAAATCCAACCCAAGAATGATAAACCCAAAGAGGCATCATCTTGAGGGAGCATGTTGGGGATCCCACGTCGGAAAGATGGGGAAAAGATTCTAAACCAAACTCAGGGTTCATGAACATTGTCTAGAAAAAAAAATGAACAAGCTCAATACGCCACAAGAAAGAAAGAAAAAAAGAACAAAACCTTATAGAAAAGTCTCTCATTCATTTTGAACATTGAACACAGAATATCTTCCCAAAATTATGAACTTGTAAATAAGGATAATCATAACCTTTAAAGCCATCTAATCTAGACACAGTTCTTTGAAATAGTTTTGAAAACTATGACAAAAGCCATTTTAAAAAGGAAAACAGAAAACCGTTGCAAAGCAATTACTTGGGAAACGTCAGAAAATACCTTAGTAGGAGATTGATTGAAGTACAACCCCTTCATTTGCTCTTTCTCAAACATGAATCCTGTAGGAGGTTTATCTTTTCCATTCCCATATATCAAAAACTTCGAGTCTTTCATAAAAATCTCTTCAGATCCAAGCTGCAAAACAATTATTCGAAGGGCAAGTTAGGAAAACAGATTTAGACAAAACGAATTCCATGTATGCCTAAAATGGAAGCTCATTTGTGTGTATGTATCTCATATCACATTAAAGAATGTTAAATGTGGTTACAAGATGCACGACACCCAATACTAAGTTGTAGAAACTGCTCGTCGTAAGTTTATATCATCAACATGTACAACAGAGAGAGAGAGAGTTCTTAAATGCCAAGAAAAGCAACTTTCCATAGTAATAAATGCTAATCACATACCTCTTCCATGAATACATCAAAAGGTCTCTGGCCACCAGCCACCATCGTCGCACAGACATAAACCGCTTTCGATATTTTATTTGAGAAATGTTCCAATGCATAAGAAAGACAAGCACCTCCACTACTGTGGCCAACTAGAACAACCTTCAGAATACCAACTATTGTTAACATCTATCCAACCACATGGCAATGAAATTTTTCATAAATGGCACTGGAAAAATTTCAAGAATTTTTAAGCAGTTTAATTTGCAGAACAAGCGGTTGATTAGGTGACTTCTAAAGATTAAAGTTAACAAGCACTTGAAATCATTATTTGCAATCCATGTCTTTGAAAGAAGTTGCTTGTCCATTAAAACCAGACCACCACCCTTGAGAACAAGTTAAGAGAAACAATTTTTTTGAAGAAAATCCTTAAACTCAACACCCAAACAAACAACCTTTTACTATTTGCCATCCAACCTTTTCATCATTAGGAAGATCTTGTAGATAATCAGTCAATGGCTTTGAATACTCTGCTAGAGTATTCACCCTGTTTGTATCTGTTAGATCAATGCCGGAACCTTTGAGATCAATGGCTATAGGCGACAATCCAACTTCCTCTAGTAGAGAAATCGTTTTGTACCAGCACCAAGCTCCAAACCCTTCACCATGAACTAAAACAAATTTTTTTTCCTTCACATTTTCCAGAAAATCGGGTGCCTGCAAAACGATATGATAGCTCCATCAATGAAAAACTCACTCATGGTGAGAAAGATAGCTACATTTAACATGATACATCTCCATAATTTAATAGACACGTTATCTCTCATTAAAGGGTGGAACAGAAGAAACAGAACAGAATGTTTCTGCATGAAATAGTGAGATGATTAGTGATAAAGGTACAGAATCTGATAACAGATGATTAGTGATAAAGGGTGGAACTGAAGCAACTGTTTCTTCCTACCTTTGCTTTTTTAAAAAGAAAAATGATTTTGCTAATGAGTATGGGCACTAACAAATTTGAAGGTTAATTATTACAACCAAACAGTATTCATCACAGAAAAATGGCTACAAGTCGACATTAACGGTATGTTTGACATGACTCCCAAGGTGGTGAAAAGTGCTTTTAGCGATAAAAAGTACTTCATACATTTTTTTTTATTGCATTTGGATACATAGAAGTATAAAAAATTCAAAAATTGTTTTTTTTCAAGGTGCTTAGAAGAAAGTGGCACTTAAAAAACACTACTTTCCAAAGTCATTCCAAACTAATTCTAAAAGTTAAGGATAACTTTTGAGAATAGTACTTACTTTTTCTATAAGCGCTTTTCCATAAAAGCACGTTAGAGTTCTTTTAAATATTTTAGAACTTCTAAGAATACTAATGATTTTATAAACAAACATCATAAAACTTTTGTAGCAAAAAGTGTTTTTCACGGTTCCAAAAGCCTACCAAACTCACCACAATTCTTATGGCAAGTGCAATATGATAATAATAATATTTACCCCCAATCAATATCAATGTAAAATATTAGCATAAGGAGCAATTGAGTTAGACACTTTTGTACAACTCTTAGGACAAATCTAAGAGAAAATGAAAATCATAGAAGACTTGAAGCCAGAACTTGCTCATTCTTACACCATAGAGTAATTTTTTTCATCAGTGATTGAAGTAACAAGAAGTAAAATTGAAAAAGAAAAACGAAACATGTTATGTAAACAGCATTCAACTTCAGAAAAACAACAAAAAATCAAAGAATGAAAAGAAAAAGGTAGACATTCTAAGCCTCACCTGCAGATTTGCTTCACCTGAAGTCATATCTGCTGTTCCACACAACTTTGAATCTCTCTTGCTCTGACTCTGAGAGGGAAAAACACACATCTTCCTAAGTTCTAAAGCAATAGATCTCGTTCACAAAATCGTTTGAATGACGATAAACTTGCTTATCCGATAAACGGCAAGCCTTCAAAGCAAAGCATCAATGTCATTCTATGGCCAGGAAAGCCATAGCTCACGAGGTCTAAACTCATTAAGATCCTACTGATTACATTTCAATAGTCCTTTTACTTTCTATTCAAGGCTTTGGTAGATTTCTCATAATTTGGATCACATGGTAGATTAATTGCCTAGAAGTTGTTTTTAGACATCTAAAGTTGTTTTCTGACATCTATAATTAAGCAGCTAGGATCATTCATTCTTCCCATACTGATAAAAAGAACATAGTAATGATAGCCTGAAAAGGTCAATCCACAAGTATTCTTTTAAAGCAGGGGAAAAAACTATTTAAAACTGAAAAGTAGACTAACAAAGATTATAAAATATGAAAAATCCAAAAAGGCAATCGGCCATGAAATTAACAGAGCTTAATCATGATAACCCACTTTTCTTGAAAGATTCAATCATCCACAAAATATGCAATCCAAAGTATAAACAAACAAAAAATGAAGTCCCACCTGCTTCCCATTAGAGAATGGATCGGATAGATTGCGTCTTCGAGAGCTAGTCGACCCAATTCTTTTCGAAGTGGATCCATCAAACCTCTGTGATAATTGGAGCTGTTGAAGAGCCAACGAGAGAGCTTGCTTCTGCAAATACTCTTCCTCACTCTGCAACTTCCTCTGAGACCGACCCATTCTCTTGCTTCTAGATCCATTCTCTTTCACATCCTTCTTTGACTTGCAAATTAGGCTATTACCCATTATTCAGAACCTAAATTCCAGCAAAACCCACAAATTTTTCGACTCAAAACCAGAAGAAATCAAATGAAATCTCAAGAGAAACGGATTCTAAGGCGAGTAATTGGCCGTTCTGTCCACCCCCTTACTGGGGTTTTGTCTCAGCATGATTTTGTGGAGAGTTTAGTTAGCGGGAGTGGGTGAAAAGAAGAAAAAATAAGATAGTTGTTGAATATGAGTGGAAACAAAAAAAAGGGGGGCTGGGCCGAGTTGGGGTTTCAAAATTTGCAAGACTTTTTAATGCTGAATCCGTGTGAATTGTGAACAACCCATGTTTACAAATCGCTTCACGATCTTATTTACTCAGTGGAAGGAATAATAATGGCAGACGTGTAACAGCAAGATTTGATTCGGGAGTCATGATAATTGAGAAGAGCTTGAAATTGAAATGGACCTGAAAACAGCAACTTTGCAGTTGAAAACTTGAAGGAGAATTAAAAAATAATGATAATGGGGCTGTGTTTGTTTGTTTACTTGGTTAAATTAATTCAAATCTAGCAGATTCATAAATGTTTCTTGTCTACTTTTTAAAGCATGCAGCTTTTTCAATCAATTCTCATCGATTTTGGCGGTTGCCTGTGGACTTGAACAATAGTGGTATGAAAATTTTCTTTTTTTTTTTCTTTTTTTTGTAGTTTTGACCATAAGGTTAGAGAATTTTTTAATTGATTTTATGTAGATTTTCGCCTGTCAAATTTAAATTTTAGTTGTTTTAACGATTAGAACAGAAGTGACAAATTTACAAAAGCAAAAGATTAGTTTTTTAAACGACAATAAAGCAAAGGTTTAAATGTTGTTTTGGGACATAGATTTTTATCTTTGTTACTTTTTTGTTTCAACCTTCAAGTTTATCTCTTTTTTTAAAAAAAAAATTAATTTTTGCTATGGTGTTTTTATATCTAATATCTTTTTGTCTGAATCATTCAAGTTGAAAAACTAACCTACACATTTAAGTTAATATCTTTTTGTTTCAACCTTCAAGTTTATTCCCATATTAATACGTTAATAAACATATTCAAAGTTATGTCATTTTTAGTTTTAAAAATAAACTGTCATTTTTGTTAATAAAATAAAGGTAGGAATCAAAATGATTATTTTTTAAAAGTTGAGAAACTAACCTACACATTTAAGTTTAGAGACAAAAACTAAAAGGGATATTTTGAAAGTTTAGAGACTAAAACAAAATAAACTTAAAAAAGGAAAATAAAACTTAATAACCCAAAATAGTTGAGAGTGATTCTACCCATAAATTTTGAAAACAATTCACACCGACAATTCTAAAAAAAGGATCAATATTCGCCTTTAAATTTTCATACTTACCCATTTACGTTCTTAAAATATTCATTACCATTTTATTTATAAATTTTTGTTGTGTATTTAGTAAAATATTAAGCTATTTTCAAATTTCAAATATTAGATTTGATGAACATATTTTAGAACAAGATCACTTGCATGGAAAAAACATATATAAATTGTAACGCCCTTGTGTTATAAATAGTATCAGAGCGGAACTTCTCCCAAGTAAGATGTGGTTCAGGGACGAATCAAGGCGGAAACTGGTGGGCATGTGACGCCCGAGGAAAATGAGTACATGAATAAATCGAGTCTACAACTGAATGAGAGGGATCCTGAGGATATGAAAGTATGGTGCTCGAGAAAGAGGGATACATGCGAGTGACCATGAGGATATGAAAGTATAGTTGAGAAAGGCTTAAAAGAATTGATAGCTACTACCTATACCAACAAAGTGCACCTTTCTTTTCGGTGATTCAATCAAGAACTACACAGTTAAGCGTGCTTGGCTGGGAGCAATCCTATGTTTGGTGATCTCCTGGGAATTTTTCTAGGGAGCATGTGAGTGAGGACAAATCATGCTGAAAGGACCCCGTGTTGGTTTGTGGGGATAATGTCTTCACTTTTACAAGCAGTCATGGATAATATAGTGACGCAACCAGGTCGCAGGAGATCCTGAGCCTGGGGCGTTACAAATGGTATAAAAGTGAAACCTCTCCCAGTAAGATATGGTTCGGGGACGAACCAAGGCGGAAGCTGGTGGGCATGTGACGCCTGAGGAAAAGGGGTACATGCGAGTGACCATGAGAATGTGAAAGTATAATTGAGAAAGATTTAAAAGAATTGATAGCTCTTACCTATACCAACAAGGTGCACTTTCTTTTTCGGACCTGGGGCGTTACAAATGGTATCAGAGGTTATACTTATATACTTATATGAAGTTGATCATGAGCATATTAATAACTCACATATATATAATATAAAACATATCGTTGGTGCACTACTGATATACTTTTCTCACAGGCGTTGTTCAATATGAAGTTTGTCAGTAATCTATCAATAATATATTGTTTATAAACCAACAATATAACTAACATAGAGTATATCATTAATATACTACTGATATACTTATACGAAATTGATCGAGAGTATATTGTAACTCGCATATGATATATGCCCGTTTCATTGATATACTAGTGATAAACTAATGTTAGGTATATTAATGAAATGATCATATCTAAAATGAAGTATATTAGTGATATATCAATATGCAAAATATATCTGATATGCTACGAATATATATAAAATATATCATATAACTGATATAGTTAAAAAGAAGTGTATTCGTAGTATTATAGTAATATACTACTAATATACTTTGTTTTAGGTATTATTCGTTGACTGATATATAAATATAAAGTATATCAGATATACTACTGATATACCAGATGTAAAATATATCATATATGTCATTGATATACCTGTTGATACACCAAAAAGGATAAAATTAGAATAATAAAAAATAGAAATTAGATTAATTATTTTTTTGCTATATTTACAAATTTAAAAAATGATTGCTAAATTTGTAAATATCTTTATTTCTTGTTACCATCCCTTTAGAATAAGTCTAGGACAAGATCCCTATTAAATTCAATAAGATATAAACAATTTGGTGATAAATGTGAAACGGAATTTTATGCAAAATTCAAAAATCAAATTGGTAAAAAGAGAAAAATAAAATAATACAAAATTTTAGGACTAAAATAGTTATTAAAAAAAAGAAAAGAAAAAAAAACTCACTCATTTAACAAAGCTAATTTGATCGTTGACCTCAACTATTCAAATTTTAAGTTGTGTTTATTTGTCCAACTTTGCAAGACTAAAATACCTTCAAGAAATAATCTATAGCTATCAAATGCTTGCAATGCCATTTGATTTTTAAAATCGTGTTGGTAATAATGGTGTTTTTCGGATGACATAATTTTTTTTTTGAGAAGAATAATATGACCGATTTTTAGAAATTAATAATAGATAACTTTTTGGTGTCGTCAGCATCTTGGTGAATTTATCGTGCAATATGAGAGTAAACGTATGGAACTATCGGTCCCAATCTTTTGTGAGGCCACCACATCTCTTGGTACATGTGTGCAATTTTTGGTTTTTACCGATTTTGAAGTTCTTCCATTTTTTATTATTATTTTATAATTTCATTTAATTCCCAATCAAGAGAGAAGTTTCGATGAGAGTTGTTTGCTCTTGTGACTCCCTCTCGATGTCTAAAGTTTAGCTTTTATTATTTCATTTTCACTTACGTTTAAATTTCCTATCCAACGACTCTCTCCATTTCTTCTTCTTTTTATTGATTCATCTCGCTCTTTCTATGTTTACGTGTTTTAATCATTAGACTGACAATTTCGCCTTCTTTCGCATATTAGAGCTACACGAGCAACTCAATTGGCATTTCAATTTTGTCTTTCTAAGCGGTTGGAAGGGTTGAACTCTTATCAATTTTGTGGTAGACTTATCTTTTTCTCGGTTCCGTTTAGTTTTTGTTCTATATCTTGTCGTCGAACTATTTTATTATCTACCTCCTATACTTTTTCAATTGTGTTTGAGGATATTATCTACCTCCTATACTTTTCAATTGTTTCTGAGGATTTTTCAAGTGTTAAATGTTGGTTTTATGGTATGAGCATGTTTGATATAGTTGGGTCAATGGGAAGTTTGGGTTTTGAAGCATCTATGGGTGGTTTATGGAGTGACCAAATTGATTGTCTATTTGTCCATGGAAAAAATTGAGCCATGGTGAACGCCAATAAAAGGAGACGATAGGAATTGTCTAGAGGTTATGAAGAGATGGAGATTTGTCGATAGGGCTTGTCGAGAGTCATAAAGTCTATTTTTTTAAAAATATTTGTTGTGTTCATCTTATCATAATGGATAATCTCGGATATTTATATATATAATGCAAAATTATTGAAATGACACCCGTTTTAAAGATCAATGTAGTTCATCGTTGTCCCGACCAATGTTGCTCATTCGGAGTGCAATTAAGATTGTGAAGAAAAAGCTTATGGCGACACAACTTGATTTGTTCAAGAGAACTACCATATTTAGGCAGTTTGTGGATATGATTTTCAACAACCTATTGGTGCACAATATTTTGCTAAAGAAGACTGTAGACGAGAGATCAAACATGATAAGAAAACCCTAGTGAATTGGAATTAGGAACCCTTTAGTTATGTAAACTCCTAATTCTCAAATACTAAAATTCCCAAATCGATTTGATTCAATCCCAAGGAAAAGGATTGTTGGGGTTTGTGCCATAAAACTCGTAGTTTGTATTTCTGTTCTAATTATTGTAATAAATTGTTATTACTTCAATAAAGTGTTATTATTCGTTATTTACGTATTGCCTTTGTTTAAACCCTAAATCCAATAAACTAAACATCCAAGGTTGTTAAATGTATCTTTAACTGAATGTAGTGTACATATTAAGGATCTCGGTTCGAGATACAACCTAAAGGGTCTATAGTTAGGGGATAAGATTTGGGTACCTTACCCTGGTAAAACTATGGATGTGACCCACTTTGTATACGATACAAACACAGTGATCCTCACGTGTTCGTGTAGATGACATGTGAGTGGGGATATCCTATGTAATGAGATTACATAAGACCGGATTACGAAATAGTAACCTCTAGCTGTAACTCCGTTGACTAGTTAGGTTTCTATTTCACTATGATGACTTAGGCAACTTGATCCCAATCCTGAGCAGGTTACGAACTCCTGTAGGATTGTCCTTTGACTAGTATGGGTGAGAGTGACCAGATTCGCCGACTCAATATGCCTACCTTCTTGGGGACAAGACCGAGTGAGCGGTTGGGAACTTAACTTAGCAAGATAGAATTCACTCCTTCCCGCCTACTAGGGTAAGTAGAGAAATGTTCCCTTAAGTGGTGTCTCCGGGACTTGAACAAAGGGTCCGACCCTCTCATTGGCCCGAGAGGGACTCTGTTTGTTGGTAGGACCACAAACAAATTGTTCATTAGAGGAGCACTGGTACTTAAGGCACAAGATGTAACCTAAGGGTAAAACGGTAATTTGACCCAGTTGGTGTTACAAACATTCGTGAAGGATTGACTTGTTGTTATTGGTCAATATCCGTGGACACAAAAATATATCTGCAGTGAGAAGAGTGCAGCTGCGGGACTTTAGTGGAGTGTTCCCGCAGTTAACGAATGTTGATTGGGAGGTTAATGAGATTAACCGAGGAATCTCGTATCGTTGGAGTTTCTGATTTGTAGGTCCATTAGGTCCACCTTCTAGCTCGTAAAGGGTTCTTAGATCATTTGAATTTGAAATGTTCAAATTCATAAGAGAATAAACTTAATGTATATTGATACAATATAATATATAGTTTTGGAATTATATATTATAAATTTAATGTATTATGATTTATATTAAATTATATGAGAGAATTAAATATTTGAAAGAGTTCAAATATTAAATTCAAATGTGAATGTGATTCATATTTGAAAACTATAGGTTAAAATGTAATGTGCATTAGATGTGCATTAAAACTATAGGATAGAGGGATAATTGATTAAATGTGATTTAATCTAAATTAAATATAAGATATTTAATTTTAATTAATTAAATATGATTTAATTGATAATTAATTAGATTAATTATTATTAAATTAATTTTATTATTAAATTAATTGAAGCGTGTCAGGAGACACGTTCCCACTTCCCTCCAACTCCCCATCGATAGGGAGTGGGGTAGTTATCCCTTGACAAGAGGCTTCTTCTCCTGGTGAGAAAAGATTGATCGTACTGTGTGTTTTTGTGAAAATAACGTTGTGTAAAATTCTCTCTACCATTTCCCAAAATTTGTTCCAATTGTTGGAATTCCTTCCCACAAAGGAATTGGTCTAAGCACTCAGAGAATAGAGGGTTCTCCAAGTGGTAGTGTTTTGCTGGAGAAAAACAGAGAAGTCCCTAGGTTGTTGTGTTGCTGCAAAGCTTGAAGCAAGGAGTTGTTGTTCTGTGAAACTACAAAGGTATTCTTTCTTCCTTTTAGTTTAATTGTTAAACTTAAGATGTTTGCATGATTAATCTCCATGTCTAATTAGATTAGAAATGCATGTTTATTCTGTTTTTCATCAACGTATTGGTTTTTTGTATTTCAACCAAAACAAACTTGCATATTACGATTCCAAACACGTTTCCATTGCTCAAGGGGATTAGATCTCCATCAAGGACTAGATGTTGATTACCTTATGATCGAAGTCCAAGGGGTAAGGAAACTAGTTCCTCACTCAAGGATGGAACACTCCACAAGTAAGTTGATCGAACCTACCCGAATGTTCCTGGCTTGCAACTCTGTACTCAAGAATTGCAAAGAGGGTGATGATGTGACTCAACATCAAATAACACAAATTTCATTCGTCTAAAAACTATCGTGTACAACCTAGTGGCCAAGCTTTAAATACCTTCCCAAAACCCTAAATGGCATATCATGACAAATGACAAAAATACCCCTACTTAAAATGTCATAAAAAGGATAAAAATGGAAAAATGATAGAATTACATAAACATTAGAAAATAAAAATTTGATACTCTGGTGGTTCATACGATAGTGAGGATAGAATCCTTACCACTAAGGAGGTGCCACCTATGAGGACTTATTAATATGATAGTGAGGATAGTTTGGGGGAGACTGAGACACACCATAATCAGGTTGGTGAGGTAGACATTGGTGATACAATCATTTCCACAGGGGAGATTCAGGTGATAGAGGTCGAGGCTGAGAAGTCCTTCCCCCTTTTATCTCTAGAAATTTCCTTTAATCTTCATAGCCAATTGTCCTACACTCACGAGTCTTGGTTTGATTTTTGTTCTTTCATTTCAGTAAAACAAAAATACCAAAAATAGTTTTTTGTCTTGTGCCCAGGAGAAACATGAGCAATTTTATGTGCCCTAATAAGTCACCGTCTAGCTAAAGACGTTAAAGAAAGCGTTTCTTGGGAGGCAACCCAAGTTTTATGTTTTATGTTCTTTGTTTTTGTGTTTTCCTTCTTTTTATGTTTTATTTCATTTTCTAGTTTTTATGTTTTTGTCTAATTTCTTTCCTTTTTTGGTACCTCCAGGTGTATGCCCAAGGGGAGAGTTACAGACTTGCACCATTTGATCCTGAGATCGAGAGGACCTGTAGGAGACTCCTAAGGGAAGGAAGAGCAGAACCTCAGACTATGGCTGATCAGGAGTTAATCAATAACCCTAAACCCATCAGGGAGTATTTCCAATATGTGTTTAATTCTGAGCAGGCTGGAATAGTCCATGCCCCCATAAATGCTAACAATTTTGAACTTAAAACATGGCTTATACAGATGGTTAGGGAAGGTGCTTTTAGAGGACTAGCCACAGAAGATCCCAATTCACACTTGCAAAAATTTTTAGAAATCTACGGTACATTTAAAATGAATGGTATCTCTGCTGATAATATTCGCTTACGTCCTTTCCCTTTCTCTTTGCAGGGTAAAGCTAAAGAATGGCTAGGATCCCTTCCCTCAGGCAGTATCACTTCTTGGGAGGAGTTGACCCAAGCCTTCATGACCAAATTCTTTCCACCTGTGAAAGCTGCAAAGTTAAGGACTGAGATAGGAACATTCAGGCAGCATGAGGGAGAGCAACTATTTGAGGCACGGAGGCAGTACAAGGACATGCTCGGGAGGTGCCTGAACATGGCTACCTGCAGTTAGTTTCAGTGTACAAGCTGTTACATAATGGACTGGAAGGTAAGACCGGGACCATTCTGGATGCCACTTCTTTGAGGGGGCTTTCATGGCGAAGATCGTGCGGAGCTGCACGTGCCCTCCTCGAGGAAGTGTCAACTGCCAGTTACCAGTGGCCTACAGACATTGACAAATCTAAGCCAGTAGCTGGATTGTATCAACTTGATGAGGTAACCTCTCTTAGATTTCATATGACATCCCTCACTCATGCTCTAAATAATTTTGCAGGATCACCCCAAACAGGGATGCCCTCTCAATCCTCCCAGCCCAATGGAGAATCCACTTTGGAGCAAATGCACTATCTGAACAATAGAAGCAAAACTTATGGAGGAAACCAGACTCGGAATACCCTTCCAACACATTATAATCCAGGTTTGAGGTATCACGAAAATTTCTCTTATGCTAACAATAAGAATGTGTTGAATCCTCCTACAAGGTATGCTTCTACATATGAGAGGAAAACATCTCTGGAAGAGACATTGCACTCCTTCATAGCTGAATCCAGAAGTAAGTCCAACTAGCTGGAGAATGCAGTCACCAGTCTATCTGGTATAGTGACTAGTTATGGAGCTGCAATAAAGAACATTGAGACCCAGATCAGCCAGATGAATACATCGCTCCGAGTGTTGCAAGATAGAAAAGAAACACCTTGAGGGAGTATAGTCTAGCTAAAAAACGTTAAAGAAAGCGCCTCTTGGGAGGCAACCCAAGCTTTACTTATTTTTGTTTTCTGTCTTTAGGTTGCTTTAGTGTTTTTCAGTTCTTAGTTTACTTACTAGTTTGTTTGTTTTGCTTTGTTAGGTTGTGATGATGTCTTCCCTCGTTAAAATACATGCTCTCGTTCTGAGAAACTCCAACACACATGTTTTGGCTATCCAAGGAACTCAGAAAGATCTCCATAACTCAGGACAATATTGTTCACTCTTACCCTTATAAGCTTTGTGCTTATTTTTTCAAACATTGGGGACAATGTTTACTTTAAGTTTCGAGGTGAGATGTTATTGATATGATGTGACTGTCCTAAGTATATGTTGAATTGTTGATTGATCTTTTGCATAAGTATGATCATGATAGGCTAGGATGAGATATAATTGAAAATTTTTGTGATTCTGCTTAAACCTGAGAGCATGATATGAATTTGAGTTAATTTAAAATTTTTCTTGAGTTTCTCCTGCACTATTATTCATATAGCCTGTGTTCTTGTAGTTTTGAAATGCTTAGAACAAAGTTATTAGGCTTAGAAGTTTAATGTCACCTCGATAGGTCTAAGAATCGATTTGAGAGTTAAACTGCAGGATAGGGTGAATGACAATATGGAGTGCATGATCTATATACTATGTGAAATAGATTGTTTTTGTTGTTTGTTTGCTAAAGAAAAAAAATCGTGAGGGAAAAAAGAGCTACCTTCACTGTGATCAGTTAGGCCACTCATTGAGCGAGTGCTTGGGTAAGAGTCCCTGCAGTGGATGTGTGAAAGCTAGTGTCCTTACACAAAAAAAAAAAAGAAGAAAATAGAAAAAGTGATAAAAAAAAGTGATTAAGTGCGGAGTAAAGTTGTTTATTGCTTGAATGTGGGGAGGCTCAAAGATTAGTAATTATGACCTGTGTAGGGGGAAGTTGAATCGATAGCCTAATAAAGTTGATCCGGGCTTAGTAAAAATGAAGGGAACATAGGCTAATCACACACACACACGTAGGAACACTTAGGAAAAATTCTAAATTACTCATTGAAGTATTAAGTTTGATTGTTTCTTGTGATTGCCAATTTTTTCTCTTAAATCTTTGAGGCTTGAGTCAGACGTATGTATAAGAACAATTTCATGTTTAATTTTGTTTTTGCTCGGGACTAGCAAAATGTTAAGTTTGGGGGTGTTTGATAGCACACAAAATGTGCTATCCTTAGGCTTAATTATTGCTAGTTTTATAATGTTTCAGGGCTTTTACGTGTTAAAATCACTCAATTTCAGGTTAAGGGCTTAAACAGAACAATTGGAGACATTTTGGATCACTCGGGATCGAAACGAGGCTTTTTGGAGGTAAAAATAACATCAACTAGAAGTAGAAGGATCCATCCAAGCATGAAGACCTGAGGTGATGGCGTTGCAACGCCGAGCGTGCTGCATAGAGGCGTTGAAGACCACTGCCGATAGCGTTGCAACGCTGCATTGCAACGTCGCAACGCTATCTCGATATGATTACAAGCTGGAAGGCCGCACAGAAGGCGTTGCAAGGCTGCCTTGCAGCGTCGCAACGCCGGATCGATAGGAACGCGCTTGTTAGGGTAGCGGCGTTGCAACGCTGCCGATACATTCCTTATTTACCACGCGTTTAGGGTACAACGTTGCAACGCTGTACCGAAGACCATTATAAATAAAACCTTATACCTTCTTGCAAAGGGAGCCGAATTTGATAGACTTTTGACCCTAATTTCGAAATACCCTCTGTAAGAAGAGAAAAAGAGAGCATTCCTGGGAGCTGATAACACACAAAATGTGCTATTCTTAGGCTTAATTATTGCTAGTTTTATGATAATTTCAAGGCTTTGATATGTTTAAATCATTGAATTTTAGGTAAAGAGCTCAAACAAGACAATTGGAGATATTTTAGATCACTCAGGATCGAAAGGAGGCTATTTGAAGCTAAAAATAACATCATTTAGAAGTAGAAGAACCAACCCAAGCCAAAGAACCCGAGGTGATGACGTTGCAATGCCCGAGCGTGCTGTCTAGAGGCGTTGAAGACCTCTGTCGATAGCGTTGCAACGCTATCTCGATAAGAAGGCACACTTGAAGAATCGCGAGGCGCGGCGTTGCGCCGCTGCGCTGCGGCGTTGCAACGCCACTTCGATAGAAAGGCGCGCACGTTAGGGTAGCGGCGTTGCAATGCTGCCCTCAGCGTTGCAACGCCATCGATACTTTCCATAATTGATACGCGTCTAGGGTAAAGCGTTACAACGCTGTACCGAAGAACATTATAAATAGAACCTTATGTTTCCATGGAAAGGGAGCCGAATTTGATAGACTTTTGATCCTATTTTTGAAATACACTTTGTGAGAATAGAAAAGAGAGCATTTTTGGGAGCCAAAGCATTCGTGGAGGTTCGAGATCGAAGACGGGAGCTCGGAGACGAAGGACCAACATCGACACATAAGTTTAATTTCCTTTTCTTTCAGATTGTAATACCGTTTTAAGACGTTTTTCTACATGTTTAGCTTGGTTTTCATGTGATTTAGAGTAGCTAAAAGTTGTAGTTAGGATTTGATTTACTTGTTAAGACTTAATTGTGTTGGGATTTTTGTCCTAATCTCGTGTTTGTAAATTATTATTTGAAATTAATAAAGTGTTATTCATTTCATAATTTTGTGTCTCGCATTTTATACAAACATTGACCAATAAACTAAGCTCCAGGGTCATTGAATACATGAGGGAATTAGAACTTGAACGGTGTGTAGTGGACACACAGGGAGGATCACGTTCGAGTAAATGACCCGAACGGTCTATAGTATATGGATAGGGTTGGAGACCTAATCCTGGATACACTGTGGATGCGACCCGCTTTGTATTAAGATACAAGCGAGGTGATCGACTTCGTTCATGTGGTTAACATGCGAGTGGGAGTATCTGTACAATGAGATTGTACAAGACCGGAGCAAGTGAATTATTAGACCTCTCCGATGTAACACCGCTGTGATGAGACTAATAACCGTGAGATGACCATTAGTGGCTCGACTTGAATCGAAGGGAATCGAAGTCCCCGCATGGAGCGATTTCAAATCGCGCGCTCTTGATTTAGTTACAATGGAAATTTCGGGAATGTAAAACATGGATTAAGCATAAAATAAGAGTTTGGGCAGCAGAAGTTACCTTTGAAGAACCTTTCTTCAAGTGCTCCTCTCTCCACGGTCCACGATCTCAAAGAACAAGAACTCCAACGTGCGAAGACACGACCACCGGATCTTCCCGTTGTTCTCTAGGTGAGGAGGGAAGGTGGATTCCTTTAGGAGATGTGAGGTATTTTGAGAGAGATGTGTGTTTTGGAACTCTTCCAACAACACAACAAGGAGGCTAGTGATTCTATGAAAAACGCTTAACCTAGTTGCATCTCATGCAACCATATATATAGAGAATTGGGATGGAAATGACCATCCTACCCCTCCTTTAATCTCTCTTTAGTATATAGTCTAAATCACATTAAAACTATATATTATATCAATTATATCATATATAATTGATATAACTCCTCATGTATGAAATTGAACACTTCAATTTCACTCCTAACTTTATACCCTCAATATTACTATGTTGAGCCAACAGAGGGATCTAATGGACCTACAGATCATGAGCTCCAATGATGTGAGATTAACTGATCAAACTCTTTGATCCATTTAATGAATATTCATTAACTACAAGTCACTCCACTATAGACTTGTAGCTGCACTCTCCTCACTGTAGATATTATTGTGTCCACTGATATAGTCATTGCCCATGAGTCGACCCTTCACAGGTTGTTCGTAATCACAGTTGGGTCAAATTACCGTTTTACCCCTGTGATTACCTCTTTGCTCCTTAAGCACTACTGATCCTCTAATGAACAACAAGTTTAAGGTCCTACCTTAGACTCATACCCTCGTAGAGGACGGGGCCCCGTTGTTCAAGACCTGGAGTCAGTTCTTAAGGGAACAACCTATCTAATTCCTCAGTAGAGGAATGAGTGAATTCCATCTTACACAGTTAAGTTCCCAGCTACCTACAAGGTTCTGTCCCTGAGAAGGTAGGCTTATTGAGTTGGCTACAGGCCACTCTCACCCATACTAGTCTAAGGACAAACCCCTATAAGCAAGAGCTCTTAACTTGCTCAGGATTCAGGTTAAGTCACTAATGACCATCTATAAATTACTAGTCTTATCCTCATTAGCGGTGTTATCTTTGGTTAGACTAATAATTTGCGATCCGATCTTGTATGAACTCTTCATACAGGATGCCCCCACTCGTATGTCAACTACATGAATGAGTTGGATTACCTCATTTGTACTAATTACAAAGTGGGTCGCATCCATGGTGTTTCACGAGAATGAGGTTTCCAACCTTATTCTTATACCATAGACTATTTAGGTTATAATCTTGAATTCAACCAAATATAGTGTCCACTACACTGATTTCAAGATAAACGTTATAACCTTGGAGCTTAGTTTATTGGATTTATAAAAGCAAGACCTGTAATCTTATCAAAACAAATAACCCTTTATTTAATTGATCAAGATTACACAAGTTTAGGGCATAAATCCCAAAAGAATCCTGAGCGTGTTACGCACTCCTGTCTGCGGGGTCTGTCCTTTGACTAGTAAGGGTGAGGGTGGTCACAGTTACTTGCCCCCACTCGTATGTCAACTACATGAATGAGTTGGATTACCTCATTTGTACTAATTACAAAGTGGGTCGCATCCATGGTGTTACGAGAATGAGGTTTCCAACCTTATTCTTATACCATAGACTATTTAGGTTATAATCTTGAATTCAACCCAAATAGTGTCCACTACACTGATTTCAAGATAAACGTTATAACCTTGGAGCTTAGTTTATTGGATTTATAAAAGCAAGACTGTAATCTTATCAAAACAAATAACCCTTTATTTAATTGATCAAGATTACACAAGTTTAGGGCATAAATCCCAAAAGAATCCTGAGCGTGTTACGCACTCCTGTCTGCGGGGTCTGTCCTTTGACTAGTAAGGGTGAGGGTGGTCACAGTTACTTGCCCAATATGCCTATCTTCTAAGGGACAGAACCAAGTAAGGAGTTGGGAACTTAACTACGCGAGATGGAATTCACTCGTTCCCGCCTTTAGGGAAACTAGAGAGGTTGTTCCCTTAAGTGTTGTCTCCAGGGCTTGGACAACGGGCGCCCACCCTTTCATTGGCCTGATAGGGTTGTTGTGTATGGTTGGATCATTACAACGTTGTTGTTCATTAGAGGAGCAGTGGGGACTTAAGGAGCAAGAAGTAGACACAGGGGTAAAACGGTAATTTGACCCAGCAGTGTCTACGAACAACCTGTGAAGGGTCGACTCATGGGTATTGGTTATATCAGTGGACACGTAATATTCTGCACTGACGGGAGTGCAACTACGGGCTTTAGTGGAGTGTTACCGTAGCTAATGAAGGTTGATTAACCGGGTCAAAGAGTTTGATAAGTTAATCTCGGATCAGTGGAGCTCGTCACTGTAGGTCCATTAGGTCCCTCGGTTGGCTCAAACTGGGTTAAAAGAAGGGTTAATGTTTTGGTGTGAATTGAAGTGTTCAATTTCACTTAAAGGGCATTTATGTCATTTATATGAGATATGAATGATATAATATATAGTTTAATGTGAATGAGATTCATAATAAACTATAGGTTAGCCTAATTATTGAATTAGGGCTAATTGGAGAAATTAAATTGAATGTGATTCAATTTAATAAATCCATAATTATACAAATGTGATTTGTAAGATGAGATATGGGATATCTTATATTTTATGGTTATGCAAATATGATTTGCATAACTTATAGTTGTGGTAAAATGGTAATAATGTGGAGATTTTAACTCCATCATTTTCTACTATTTAAACCCTTCTTGCAAGAAGGAAAATGAGCATTCTCTCATTTTTTGGATTTCACTAAAGAGAAGAGATTTTACAATTCTCTCAAACTCTCTCATTTTTCTCTTCCCTTCTCCAAAACACAAAATTACCACAACTTTCCTTCTTCTAAAAGAAGAACAACCGAGAAGCCAAACGGTTGTGTTCGATCTTTGTTCGAGAGAAGAGTTCGAGAAGTTCGGGATCGTTGGGAGAACACGAAGAGTTCGTGATTTGCTGGAAAGGAATTTTGAAGAGGGTTTTCAACAAGTAAGTATTTAGTATTTACTGTTTTTCTTTCCTTATTCAGGCATGTTTAGCCTAGTTCTAAGAGTTAGAATTATTTTAACAAAATCGAGTAGCATAACGATACCACGACGATTCGATCGTCTTCCGCTGCGTTGGGATTCTCATTCCCTTCAAATTGTTATGTATTGAAGCATGTTTTGTTCTTATTTTTTGCATTTCGTTCTTTAACTCTTGATATTGTTGGTTTAAGTGGACTCGAGATATAAAACTTGAATTAGAGCAAAGTTGTCAAAACCCTTAGGAGTCTGGCATGAGAATGACCTAGAAATCTAAGGGAAACACATAAAGAAGTTGCTTAATGTCGTGCATGTTGTAGGTTCTTATGGAGACTATAGAATTTATTGCATGTGCGAGGCTCACTAAGAATTGAGAGGTTTTCTTGAGTATCTTACTTCTTGTTTATAAATTCATCTCATTGGTTCATTGCATGTGTTAGTTAAGTCAGCAACTTGTAAAGTCACTTTCCTCAATTCTATCAATTCGTGTCTCCACATGTTAGTCTGTTGTTTGTCTTTATTTCCAACCACCTATCCATGTTATGTTTCTTTGGCTAAAATTGAGAATTAATATCTTGGTAATTAATTAATCTAGAAACCCATTCCCGAGGACGATACTTGGACTGTTAAATCACTATACTAAAACTTGACCCGTACACTTGCGATATTGCATTATCAAAATTATATGCAACAAATTTTTAGTGTCGCTGCCAGGGAATGACGATTATTTAGATTAATTAATATTAGGAGAAAATTTGAAATTTTAGACTAAAGTGTGTTTGTGTGTTTGTTTCATTGTTTGTTTGTTTGTTTCCTTATTTGTTTTATTTTAGTTTTCTGTGTCATTTTTTAGTCTTTGTCCCATGTTTTGGTTGTGTTATTATTGTGTAAAAGTCTGGATGTGAATCACTGATTTTTAAAAGTATGACTTTGAATGATTTTTATTCTCCACCATTCTATTGTCCCTCTCAGGACCCTAGGTATGTGCATCATGACTTCTCTGAATACCACATGTCTAATTTTTACCATTCTATACCTGAAATTGAAAAAAATTCTTATGATGGTAGTTATTTAGGCACTTGAGACCATAATTTTTTGTGCCCTGACCAACCCATATAAATTTTTTCTCTTGTGGACCAATTAAAGGAATATACTTTAGAGTTGAAAATTAAAAATTTGGTTCATAATGAATTAGAGAGGTTGGATAGGTTAGAAGCTGAGGTGGTAGGACTTTGAGAAATAGTACAGGATAGAGCTCAGTATCTTAATCAGCTAGTAATTTCCCTTAAGGCCTTACAGGAACAATTCCTTATCCTTACCATTGAGGAGGTGCACCTAGGAAGGCTTGTTCATACGATAGTGAGGATAGTTTGGAGGAGGCTAAGACACACCATAAACATGATAGTGAGGTAGACATTGGTGATACAATTATTTTCATAGGAGAAATTCAGAGGATAGAGGTAGAGGTTGAGAAGTCCTTTCCCCTTTTGTCTCCAGAAATTTCCTTTAATCTTCATAGCCAATTGTCCTACACTCCCGAGTCTTGTTTTGATTTTTGTCCTTTTATGTTGATAAACAAAAATACCAAAAATATTTATCTCTCTGGTGCCCATGAGAAACAGGATAGCCTTTTAGACTTAGAAGGCTATATCGATGTAAGCAAGAAGAGCCTAAAGAAATACGAGCAGTTTTATGTGCCCTGATAAGTCACCGTCCAGCTAAAAACGTTAAAGAAAGCGCTTCTTGGGAGGCAACCCAAGTTTTATGTTTTATGTTTTATGTTTTTGTGTTTTCTTTCTTTTTATGTTTTTTTTTTTCATTTTCTAGTTTTGTTGTTTTTATTTAATTTCTTATCTTTTTGTACCTCCAGGTGTATGCCCAAGGGGATAGCTGCAGACTTGCACCCTTTTGATCCTGAGATCGAGAGGACCTGTAGGAGACTCCTAAGGGAAGGAAAAGCAGAAACTCAGACTATGGCTGACCAGGAGTTAATCAATAACCCTAAACCTATCAGGGAGTATTTCCAACCTGTGTTTGATTCTGAGCAGGCTGGAATAGTCTATGCCCCTATAAATGCTAACAATTTTGAACTTAAGACAGGCCATATACAAATGGTTAGGGAATGTGTTTTTCGAGGATTAGCCACAGAAGATCCTAACTCACACTTTTAGAATTTCTTAGAAATCTGTGGTACATTTAAAATGAATGGTATCTCTGCTGATAATATTCGCTTACGTCTCTTTCCTTTCTCTTTGCAGGGTAGAGCTAAAAAGTGGCTAGGGTCCCTTCCCTCAGGCAGTATCACTTCTTGGGAAGAGTTGACCCAAGCCTTCATGACCAAATTCTTTCCACCTGTGAAGGCTGCAAAGTTAAGGGCGGAGATAGGAACATTCAGGCAGCATGAGGGAGAGCAACTATTTGAGGCCTGGGAACGGTACAAGGACATGCTTGGGAGGTGCCTGAACATGGATACCCAGTTGGCTCTAGGTACAACAATCGTTCTATAATGGTCCGAAGGTAAGACCGGGACCATTACGGATGCCATCTTTGGAGGGGCTTTCATGGCGAAGACTGTGCCAGAAGCACGTGCCCTTATCGAGGAAGTGTCAACTGCCAGCTACCAGTGGCCTACAAACAATGACAGATCTAAGCCAGTAGTTGGATTGTATCAACTGGATGAGGTAACCTCCCTTAGATCTCATATGGCATCTCTCACTCATGCTCTGAATAATTTTGCAGGATCACCATAAACAGGGATACCCTCTCAATGCTCTCAGGCCAATGGAGAATCCACTTTGGAGCAACTACACTACCTGAACAATAGAAGTAATAACTATGGAGGAAGCCAGACTTAGAATAACCTCCCAACACATTATAATCCAGGTTTGAGGTATCATGAAAATTTCCCTTATGCTAACAATAAAAATGTGTTGAATCTTCCTATAGGGTATGCTTCTACATAAGAGAGGAAACCATCTCTGGAAGAGACATTGCACTCCTTCATAGCTGAATCCAGAAGTCGGTCCAACAAGCTGGAGAATGCGATCACGATCTATCTCGGTATAGTGACTAGTCATGGAGTGCAATAAAGAATATTGAGACCAGTTGGCGGATAGAACACATCACTCCGAGCGTTGCAGGATAGAAAAGAAACACCTTGAGGGAGTATAGTCTAGCTAAAGACGTTAAAGAAAATGCTTCTTGGGAGGCAACCCAAGCTTTACTTATTTTTGTTTTTCTGTCTTTAGCTTACTTTAGTTGTTTTTCAATTCTTAGCTTATTTACTAGTTTGTTTGTGTTTGCTTTAAAGGTTGTGATGATGCCTTCCCTCGTTGAAATCCATGCTCCCGTTCTGAGGAACTCCAGCACACATGTTTTGGCTATCCAAGGAACTCAGAAAGATCTCCATCACCCAGGACAATATTGTTCACTCTTACCCTTATACTTAATTTGTGCTTATTTCTGAAACATTGGGGGCAATGTTTAGTTTAAGTTTGGGGGTGGGATGTTGTTTATTTGTTGTGACTGTCCTGAGTATATGTTGAATTGTTGATTGATCTTTTGCATAAGTATGATCATGATAGCCTAGGATGAGATATAATTGGAATCTTTGTGATTCTGCTTAAACCTAGAAGCATGACATCAATTTGAGTTAATTTAAAAATTTTCTTGAGTTTCTCCTGCACTATTATGCACATAATCTGTGTTCTTGTAGTTTTGAAATTCTTAGAACAAAGTTATTAGGCTGAGAAGTTTAATGTCACCTCGATAGGTCTAAGAACTGATTTGAGAGTTAAACTGCAGGATAGAGTGAATGACAATATGAAGTGCATGGCCTGTATAGTATGTGAAATAGTTGGTTTTTGTTGTTTGTTTGCTAAAGAAAAAAATTCGTGAGGGCAAAAAGAGCTACCTTCACTGTGATCAGTTAGACCACTCATTGAGCAAGTGCTCTGGGTAAGGGTCCCTGCAGTGGATGTGTGAAAGCTAGTGTCCTTGCACAAAAAAAAAACAAAAAAGAAAAGTGATAAAAAGTGAGTAAGTGTTGAGTAAAGTTATTTAATTCTTGAATGTGGGGATGCTCAAAAGATTAGTAATTATGACCAGTGTAGGGGGGAAGTTGAATGGAGAGCCTAATAAAGTTGATCCGGGCTTAGTAAAAATGAAGGGAACATAGGCTAATCACACACACACGTAGGAACACTTAGGAAAAGCTTTAAATTGCTTGTTGAAGTGTTATGTGTGAGTGTTTCCTGTGATTGCTAAACTTTCTCTTAAATCTTTGAGGCTTGAATCAATTGTATGTATAAGAACAATCTAATGTTTAATTCTGTTTTTGCTCGGGACTAGCAAAAGTTTAAGTTTAGGGGTGTTTGATAGCACACAAAATTTGCTATCCTTAGGCTTAATTATTGCTAGTTTTATGATAATTTCAAGGCTTTGATGTGTTCAAATCATTGAATTTCAGGTAAAGAGCTCAAACAAGACAATTGGAGATATTTTAGATCACTCGGGATTGGAAGAAGGCTATTTGGAGCTAAAAATAACATCATTTAGAAGTAGAAAAACAAACCCAAGCCAAAGAACCCGAGGTGATGGCGTTGCAACGTCGAGCGTGCTGTCTAGAGGCGTTGAAGACCCCTGTCGATAGCGTTGCAACGCTATCTCTATAAGAAGGCACACTTGAAGAACCGCACAGAGGGCGTTGCAACGCTGCCCTGCAGCGTCGCAACGCCACTTTGATAGAAAGGCGCGCACGTTAGGGTAGCGGCGTCGTAACGCTGCCCTCAGCGTTGTAACGCCATCGATACTTTCCATAATTGATACGCGTCTAGGGTAAAGCGTTGCAACGCTATCCCTAGCGTTGCAACGCTGTACCGAAGAACATTATAAATAGAACCTTATGTTTCCATGGAAAGGGAGCCGAATTTGATAGACTTTTGACCCTATTTTCGAAATACACTTAGTGAGAAGAGAAAAGAGAGCGTTTTTGGGAGCCAAAGCATTCGTGGAGATTCGAGATCGAAGACGGGAGCTCGAAGACGAAGGACTGGCATCGACACATAAGTTTAATTTCTTTTTCTTTCAGATTGTAATACCGTTTTAGGACGTTTTTCTACATGTTTAGCTTGGTTTTCATGTGATTTAGAGTAGCTAAATGTTGTAGTTAGGGTTTGATTTACTTGTTAAGACTTAATTGCTATGTATTGAAGCATGTTTTGTTCTTATTTTTTGCAATTCGTTCTTTAACTCTTGATATTGTTGGTTTAAGTGGACTCGAGAGATAAAACTTGAATTAGAGTAAAGTTGTCAAAACCTTTAGGAGTCTGGCATGAGAATGACCTAGAAATCTAAGGGAAACACATAAAGAAGTTGCTTAATGTCGTGCATGTTGTAGGTTCTTATGGAGACTATAGAATTTATTGCATGTGCGAGGCTCACTAAGAATCGAGAGGTTTTCTTGAGTATCTTACTTTTTGTTTATAAATTCATCTCATTGGTTCATTGCATGTGTTAGTTAAGTCAGTAACTTGTAAAGTCACTTTCCTCAATTCTATCAATTCGTGTCTCCACATGTTAGTCTGTTGGTTGTCTTTATTTCCAACCACCTATCCATGTTATGTTTCTTTGGCTAAAATTGAGAATTAATATCTTGGTAATTAATTAATCTAGAAACTCATTCTCGAGGACGATACTTGGACTGTTAAATCACTATACTAAAACTTGACCCGTACACTTGCGGTATTGCATTATCAAAATTATACGCAACAGGAGCCAAAGCGTTCGTGGAGGTTCGAGATCGAAGATGGGAGCTCGGAGACGAAGGACCGACATCGACACATAAGTTTAATTTCCTTTTCTTTCAGATTGTAACTCCGTTTTAAGACGTTTTCTACACTTTTAGTTTGGTTTTCTTGTGATTTAGAGTAGTTAAATGTTGTAGTTAGGATTTGATTTACATGTTAAGACTTATTTGCTATGTATTGAAGTATGTTTCGTTCTTTATTTTTGGCAATTCGTTCTTTAACTATGTGATATTGTTGGTTTAAGTGGACTCGAAAGATAAAACTTAAATTAGAGCAAAGTTGTCAAACTCTTAGAAGTCTGGCATGAGAATGACCTAGAAGTCTAAGGGGACTTAGAATTTCTGGCATGAGAATGACACATAAAAAAGTTTCTTAATGTCGTGCATGCTTTAGATTTCTTAAGGAGACTTAGAATTTATTGTGTGTGCGAGGCTCACTAAGAATCGAGATATTTTCTTGAGTATTCTACTTCTTGTTTATAAATTCATCACATTAGTTCATTGCATGTGTTAATTAAGTTATTAACTTGTGAAGTCAATTTCCTCTAAATCTATCAATTCGTGTCTCCACGT
This sequence comes from Trichosanthes cucumerina, assembly GCA_036507285.1. NCBI lineage: Eukaryota > Viridiplantae > Streptophyta > Magnoliopsida > Cucurbitales > Cucurbitaceae > Trichosanthes > Trichosanthes cucumerina. Next base: position 64,704,514 of record CM071844.1, read on the forward strand.
GTTTGTTTGTCTTTAATCTTTACTTTCACCACCTATCCATGTTATGTTTCTTTAGCTAAAATTGAGAATTAGTATCTTGGTAATTAATTAATCTAGAAACCCATTCCCGATGACGATACTTGGACTCTTAAATCACTATACTAAAACTTGACCAGTACACTTGCGATATTGCATCATTAAAATTATACGCAACAGAACCCTTCTGGTTGATCCATATAGATACTCTCTTCAAGATTGCCATTTAGAAAGGTTGTCTTGACATCCATTTGCCAAATTTCATAATCATAAAACGTGGCAATGGATAAGAGTATTCTAATCGACTTAAGCATGACAACAGGAGAGAAGGTTTCTTCATAATCCACCTCTTCCAGCTGGGTATAACTCTTTGCCACAAGTCGAGCCTTAAAGGTTTGCACCTTACCGACTTGATCATGTTTTCTCTTTTAGATCCACTTGAAATCAATAGGTCTTTCACCATATGGTTGATCTACAAGTTCCCAGACTGAATTGAAGTACATTGACTCCATTTCGAGGTTTATGAATTTAATCCACTGGTCCCTATCTATATCATTCATTGCCTGTTTATAGGTCAATGGATCCTCAACGCCATCATCAGGTATGACACTCTGGGTTTCAGTCAAACCCATGTAACGGTCGGGTTTTTTAATATCCCTCCCACTACGTCGAGGCATTCTCAACTCTTGAGAAGGACCAACTCGATTAACAACTTTTGTTGATTTATTTGTAGCTTCCTCGGAAATTTTGCTCAAGACAATTCTGCTACGAGGCTGATGATCTCTCATGTGGTCTTCCTCTAAGAACGTGGCGTTTGTCGACACAAGCACCTTATCCTCATGAGGATCATAAAACAGACCACCTTTCGTTTCCTTGGAGTATCCTACAAATAAGCATAATTTTGAACGATGTTCCAATTTCGTTGGACTGGACACCAACACATGTGCCAGACATCCCTAAATCCTGAAGTGACGTAAACTACCTTTACACCCTTTCCATAACTCATAGGGTGTTTCTGAAACACTCTTAGAGGGAATCATGTTCAAAATATATGCAACAACTTTTTCTGCATATCTCTAAAACGAACTAGGCAGTTGAGCGTAGCTCATCATAGATCGAACCATGTCTAACAGGGTTCTGTTTCTCCTTTCAGATACACCGTTCTGCTGAGGTGTACCGGGCGCTGAGAGTTGGGATAGGATTCCATGTGCTATCATATAGTCTTGGAATCTCAAATCCATATACTCTTCACCTCGATCTGATCGAAGTATTTTAATCGTTTTACCTAACAAGTTCTCAACCTCTACCTTATACTCCTTGAACTTTTCAAGGGTTTCGGACTTATGATGCATTAGGTAAAGATAGCCATACCTAGAATAATCATCAATGAAACTTATGAAATATTCATACCCTTCTCGTGCCTTGACATTCAGTGGACCACAGAGATCCAAATGCACGAGTTCCAAGAGTTCTTTGGCCCTATAACCTTTTTCAGAAAAAGGTCGTTTAGTCATTTTTTTCCTCAAGACAGGACTCACATGGTGGTAAAGAGTTGTCCTCTAACTGACTTAGGAGACCACTCTTAACCAATCTTCCAATCCTATTGAGATTGATGTGACCTAGTCTCAAGTGCCAAAGATAGGTACTTGGAGAAAGCTTCTGCCTTTTATTTTGAGTATCAACTGTTTTAAACATCTCGGTGTTCAAAATAGCTTTTATCTCTGTTGGTTTTAACACATATAAGTTGTTTTCAAGTTTAGCAGAACATATCCGTACACCTCTTTTGAATGAACGCTTCATTATAATCAAAAGATACTTTATACATATGTTCAAGTAAACAAGAGATAGATACAAGATTTCTTTTGATTCTAGGAACCAAAAGTACATTTTCTAATAAAATGAATCTATCTCTAAATAACAACTTCACTGCTCTAGCTGAGACAAGCTCTCATGTTCCAACCCTGAGAGTTATCTCACTATCAGCAAGCTACCTCCAGGAACTAGTTTCCTGAAAAGAAGAACACACATGGTTAGTGGCTCCTGAATCCAGTATCCAGGCGGAATCATCACGTTCCACTAAACATGTTTCAACAACGAGTAAATCATATTTACCTTGTTTTTCTTTCTCAGCTTTCTTTTTTAAAGGTACTTGGGCGATTCTTCTTCCAAAGTGCCGTCTTCACCACAATGGAAACATTTTCCTGTGGCTTTAACCTTGCGTATGAGAGCTTTTTCCATCCCTTTATCCTTCTTCTTATTCTGAATACTCTTATTCATAGAAAAAGAAGGACAAAACTTAGTCCCTGAGGACGATCCTCTCAGGAACTTCCTTGAAGTGACAACATTTGCCTCCTTCTCTTTTTCCTTTGATTTCATCAGGGGCTCGAAAGTCTGGAGCTCGTTGAGTAGAGTAGTCAGGTTATACTCTATCTTGTTCATCATCGAATTGGTGCGGAACTACAGGAAACTCTTCGGAAGAGATTACATTATAAAGCTAACCTGTCTATTTTCATCTATGACAACCTCGTTTACCTCTGCCACGTTGAAGTGGACCATCATATTAAGGACATGCTCCCTAACAGAAGTTCCCTCCTTCATTTGGGAGTTGTAAACGTACTTGAGAGCGTCATAACGGACCAACGAGGACGGTTGTCCATACATGGCCTGTAATGATCCCATGATCTCCTTTGCAGTGATCATGCCCTCATGTTTCTTAGACAACACATCAGATATGCTAGCTAAGATGTAGACCCGGATTTTATCATTAGCCCTAGTCCATTTGTCAAATACATCCCGAACTGTTCGGGTTGCAGACGAGCTGGGTGGGGAGGACATTCCTCCGTCAAGACGAACCTTAGATCATCAATTACAAGAATCGTATTCAAGTTTGATTTCCAAGTTCCAAAGTTATCGTCGTTAAGTTTTTCGGAGGCGAGTAATTGAATAAAAGAGCTCGACATGTTGAAAATAGAACATATTCTATTAGTGAATTGCTTTTAACCCATAACATGCATCCAATTAAGAATTTAGCAAAAGTAATAATGTATACATAATCTCATTATTGTTTTTGCAACAATATTTCAGTGAGTCAGAGCAACCGCTACCGAGGGGAAGTCAATCACACCTTCACCAAACCAAGACATTCTTGACTAAATGCTAATACCAGAATAACTCTTATTCCTATAGCATTCTAGTTATCGCTACTTTGGTCAAGAATTCACTAACACTTAGCAATTCTTGTAAGTGTGACCTGCAATTTTTCAGACCTCAGAGGTCGGCCCCAACAATGCTACCGAATTGGAAAGTCAAAGTTGGGAATGGACCTAAGAGACCCTATCCATTTCTGGAGTTTGAGTTGTTCCGAATCCCATGTTACATCCCTCCAAATGGATGGTGCTACTACGGGCAACCTACAGGCATAACATGAGAATCTCACGGTCCAACCTAATGGAGGAGACCATAGGATGTGTTGATGAAGGGATTTTGAATTCCCGCAGCGGAAGACGTTGTGAAACGTCGTTGATCCGTTGTGTAATTCCTATCTTAAAACTGAATCTATCTCATAGATCCTAAGCTAAACATGCAAAAAGGAGAAGAAAAGAGTATGGAAAAATGATACTTACTTGTTGAAGAACACTTCTTCAATCCTCTTCTCCTCCGGTCACGATCTCTCTCGATCCAACGAACTCCTCGAACACGAACCTCAATCCGAACACGGAGACACCTCCAAAATGTCTTTTCGGTTGTTCTCGGGAGGTTGAGGGAGAGTAGGTGGGACTCCCTTTGGTTTTGGGTGAGGAGAGAATTTTGGAGAATTGAGAGAGTTCTAGAGAGAAAACACTTGCTCTCTTTAGATGAAAATCCAAAAAATGGCAAGAAGTGCCCTGAGATGCCTTTGAATGCATCCTTTTATAATGGTGTGTGTGGTGTAGTTAAAATCTCCATCAATTCACCATTTTACCACAACTATATAATATACAAATCATATTTGCATATTATATAATATAAGGTATCTCATACCTCATTATACAAATCTCATTTGTATAAATGTGGAATTATAAATTGAATCACATTCAATTTAATTTCTCCAATTAGCACTAATTAATCAATTAGGCTATATTATAGTTTATTATGAATCTCATTCACATCAAACTATATATTATGTCATCTATATCTCATATAAATGACATAAATACCCAAATAATGAATTTGAACACTTCAAATTCACACCAAACTGTAAACCCTCAATTGTCCAATTTGAGCCAACCGAGGGACCTAATGGACCTACACGTGACGAGCTCCAATGATCCGAGACTAACCTGTCAAACTCTTTGACCCGGTTATTCAACATTCATTAGCTACGGTAACACTCACACTAAAGCCCATAGCTGCACTCTCATCACTGTAGGACAAGTTGTGTCCATCGATATAACCAATACCCATGAGTCGACCCTTCACAGGTTGTTCGTAGACACGGCTGGGTCAAATTACCGTTTTACCCCTGTGTCTACCTCTTGTTCCTTAAGTCCCCACTGCTCCTCTAATGAACAACATATTGTGATGGTCCAACCATTCACAACACCCTTCTCGGGCGGTGAGAAGGTGGGCGCGTCGTTGTCCAAGCCACGGAGACAACCTTAAGGGAACAACCCTCTAGTTTCCCTAAAGGCGGGAACGAATGAATTCCATCTCGCGTAGTTAAGTTCCCTCTCCTACTTGGTCATGTCCCCGAGAAGATAAGCATATTGGGCGAGTAACTATGACCACCTCACCCGTACTAGTCAAAAAGACGGACCTCGCGGACACGAGAGTCCGTAACACGCTCGTGATTCGTGTCGAGTCACTAATGGTCATCTACGAAATTATTAGTCCTCATCACAACGGTGTTAATCGGTGGGTCTAAATAATTCACGATCCGGCTTTTGTACAATCTCATTGCACAGGATGCCCCCACTCACATGTCAACCACATGAACGAGTCAGATCACCTCGTTTGTATCTAATACAAAGCGGGCCGCATCCACAGTGTATCCAGGATTAGGTCTTCAACTCTATCCATATATCGTGAGACCGTTCGGGTCATTAACTCGAACGTGATCCTCCCGTGTGTCCACTACACACCGTTCAAGTTCTAGTTCTCTCATAAATTCAATGACCATGGAGCTTAGTTTATTGGAAAAGTTTATAAATATTGCGAGATACAAAGTGATGAAATGAATAACTCTTATTAATTTCAAACAATATATTACAAACACGAGATTAGGACAAAAATCCCAACAAACTCCCACTTGGACTAAGCTAGTGGAGAAAATACATTTCTGAAATGTACATAAATTACAATGAAGTAATACAATAAACTAGGGCATTGAATACTCGTTTACACATCTCCCACTTGCCCTAGTCAAGAAGCTCTCGAAGACCTAGACTCTCTAGGTGACCCTCAAACACCTTAGTCGTGAGGGGCTTTGTAAATGGATCAGCTACGTTGTGCTCCGACGCTATCTGCGTGACCGTCACGTCTCTGCGGTGCACAATCTCCGTGACGATGATACTTGCGCTCAATGTGTTTGCCTCTCTTATGGCTCCGAGGCTCACGTGGGTTGGCTCTTTGCACCACTGTTATCACATAACGATTGTGATCGGCAGTTCATATTTGGAACAACTTCCAAATCATGATGAACTTCCTAAGCCAAACGACTTCGCTGCGACTTCACAAGCCGCAACATACTCCGCTTCCATAGTGGAATCGGCGATGCATCCTGGCGATGTTTCGCCATACTACAACTCCTCCATTCGGAATGAAGGTGACCAGAAGTGGATTTCCTAGAATCCTTATCGGTCCGAAATCGAATCCGTGTATCCCGTGAAGGATCAAATCTCCACTACCATACACTAAGTCAGAGTTCCTCGTTCTCCTAAGATACTTGAGGATTGCCTTTACGGTGTCTAGTGATCTAATCTCGGATTGGATTGATATCTCACCGACAATTCCTCTTGCATATACAGATGTCGGGCCTAGTATACAACATGTCATACATCAAGCTCCTGCAAATTGAAGCATATGGAATCCGTCTCATATCCTCAACATCTTGAGGAGTCTTAGGATTTCTTGATCCTTGAACAAGTGAACCCCATGCCCGAAAGGCGACAAACCACTTCTTGGAGTTCTCATCTTATATCTAGACAACATCTTGTCAATATAAGGCGTGCGAGACAAGGCTAGCGTTACGTTCTTTCGGTTCCGGACTATCCGGATACCTAGAACATCTTGAGCTTCTCCCAAATCTTTCATTTGGAATTGCGAAGCTAGCTACTTTTAACGTCGATGAAATTCTACCTCATTCCCAATGAGAAGAATATCGCCCACGTACAACACCAAAAATGCGACAGTTTTGTCAACGATTTTCTTGTAGACACAAGGGTCGTCGACATTTTGATCAAAGCCATAAGATTTGATCGCCTCATCAAATCTTATATTCCAAGACCTCGAAGCCTGTTTGATCCATAAATGGACCTATGAAGCCGAAACAAACTTTTTGCTCTTGGCCTTGGGCAATGAACCCTTTGGGTTGGTCCATGTAGATGGTCTCATCAAGTTTGCCATTCAGAAAGGTTGTCTTGACGTCCATCTGCTATACCTCGTAGTCATAATACGCGGCAATGGCCAGAAGAATCCTGATCGACTTTACCATAGCAACAGGTGAAAAGGTCTCCTCATAGTCAACCCCTTCAACCTGGGTAAAATCCTTTGCCACTAGTCGGGCTTTGAAGGTCTGCACCTTCCCATCTACGCCACGTTTACGCTTGTAGATCCATTTGCAACCAATAGGTTTTACCCCATCCTGTTGATCCACAAGCTCCCATCTGAAATGAAGTACATAGACTCCATTTCTGGTTCATAGCTTTAATCCACTCGTCTTTGTCAACATCAACCATTGCTGATCATAGGTCAATGGATCCTCACATCATCATCATCGGGAGCGACAAGCGAGGTTTCAAATAAAAACCCATGTAGCGATCGGTGCTCTCACAACCCTCCCACTACGTCGAGGCATTCCCAACTCTTGGGAACGGATTTGACTAGACGTGCTAGGATCAACAACACTTGTTGACGTACTAGCCCCATCAGCAGCTCTTGCTAATGTACTGTCCATTTCATCCAACATAATTTTACTCCTTGGTAAATGACCCCTGACGTGGTCTTCCTCTAGGAAAGTGGCGTTTGTCGACACAAGCACCCTATTTTCCTTAGGATCGTAAAACAGACCACCCCTAGTCTCTTTAGGGTAACCTACTCCTGGATTAGACTGATACCTGCTTATTATTCCCACTGCATAACATATGTCGGGTCGAGTACATAGCATGGCATACATCAGACTACCGACAGCTGAAGCATAGGGAATGCGTCTCATATCCTCAACTTCTTGAGGTGTGTTAGGACACTGTTCCTTAGACAAATGAATTCCATGCCTGAAAGGTAAAAACCCCTTCTTGGAATTCTGCATCTTATATCTAACCAACATCTTGTCAATATAAGACGCCTGAGACAATGCTAGCATTTTGTTCTTGCGATTCCGAACGATTTGGATTCCAAGAACAAACGAGCCTCTCCCAAATCTTTCATTTGGAATTGGGTTGCTAGCCATTGCTTAACGCCAGTCAGGAACCCTGCATTATTCCCAATGAGCAAGATATCATCTACGTATAGAACTAAGAAAGCTACAGTGGTTTTGACTATCTTCTTGTAAACACAAGGCTCGTCAATATTCTGTTCAAAGCCATAAGATTTGATCGCAGTATCAAATCTTATATTCCAGGATCTAGAAGCTTGTTTCAATCCATAGATAGATCGTTTAAGCTTGCAAACCTTTTGCTCTTGACCCTGAACTATGAACCCCTCTGGTTGATCCATATAGATACTCTCTTCACGATTGCCATTGAGAAAGGCTGTCTTGACATCCATTTGCCAAATTTCATAGTCATAAAACGTGGCAATGGACAAGAGTATTCTAATGGACTTAAGCATGGCAACAGGGGAGAAGGTTTCTTCATAGTCCACCCCTTCCCTTTGGGTATAACCCTTTGCAACAAGTCGAGCCTTAAAGGTTTGCACCTTACCGGCTTGATCTCGTTTTCTCTTGTAGATCCACTTGCAACCGATAGGTCTTTCACCATCTTGTTGATCTACAAGTTCCCAGACTGAATTGAAGTACATTGACTCCATTTCAAGGTTCATGGCTTTAATCCACTCGTCCCTGTCTATATCATTCATTGCCTGTTTATAGGTCAATGGATCCTCAACGCCATCATCAGGTATGACGACTTGGGTTTCAGTCAAACCCATGTAACGGTCAGGTTGTCTAACATCCCTCCCACTACGTCGAGGCATTCTCAACACTTGAGAAGGACCAGCTTGATCAACAACTTTTGTTGATTTATCTGTAGCTTCCCTGGAAATTTCACTTTAGACAATCCTGCTACGAGGCTGATGATCTCTCATGTGGTCTTCCTCTAAGAACGTGGCATTTGTCGATACAAGCACTTTGTCCTCTTGAGGATCATAAAATGTACTCACCTTTTGTTTCCTTGGAGTATCCTACGAATAGGCATAATTTTGAACGATGTTCCGCTTTCTTTGGATTGGACACTAGCACATGTGCCTGGACATCCCCAAATCCCGAAGTGACGCAAACTACCTTTACGCCTTTTCCATAACTCATATGGTGTTTCAAAACACTCTTGGAGGAACCATGTTCAAAATATATGCAAAGAGCCTTCATCATATCCCCAAAACGAATTAGGCGGTGAGCATAGCTCATCATGAATCGAACCATGTCTAACGAGGTTCTATTTCTCCTCTCGAGATACACCATTTTGCTTTGAGGTGTACTTGGCGTTGAAAAGTTGGGATACGATTCCATGTTCTATCATATAGTCTTGGAATCTTAAATCCATATACTCTCCACCTCGATCTGATCAAAGTGTTTTAATTATTTTACCTAATGTGTTCTCAACTTCTGCCTTATATTCCTTGAACTTTTCAAGGGTTTGGACTTATGATGCATTAGGTAAAGATAGCCATACCTTGAATAATCATCAATAAAACGATGAAGTATTCATACCCTCCTCGTGCCTTGACATTCATAGGACCACAAAGATCCGAATGTACAAGTTCCAAGGGTTCTTTGGCTCTATAACCTTTTTTCGAAAAGGTCTTTTAGTCATTTTCCTTCGAGACATGACTCACATGGTGGTAGAGAGTTGTCCTCTAACCGACTTAGGAGACCACTCTTGACCAATCTCCCAATCCTATTGAGATTAATGTGGCCTAGTCTCAAGTGCCAAAGATAGGTACTAGGAGAAAGTTTACGCCTTTTTATTTTGAGTATCAGCTGTTTTAAACATCTCGGTGTTCAAAATAGCTTTTACTTCAGTTGGTCTTAACACATATAAGTTGTTTTCAAGTTTTGCAGAACATATTCGTACACCTCTTTTGCAAATGAACACTTCATTATGATCAAAACATACTTTATACATATGTTCAAGCAAACAAGAGATAGATACAAGATTTCTTTTTATTCCAGGAACCAAAAGTACATTTTCTAATAAAACGAATCTATCTCTAAACAACAACTTCACTGCTCCCACTGCTTTGGGTGAGACAATCTTTCCCGTTCCAACCCTGAGAGTTATCTCCCCATCTGCAAGCTGCTGCCAGGAACTAGTTTCCTGAAAAGAAGAACAAACATGGTTAGTGGCTCCTGAATCTAATATCCAGGCGGAATCATCATGTTCCACTAAACATGTTTCAACAACAAGTAAATCATATTTACCTTGGTTTTCCTTCTCAGCTTTCTTTTCTGCAAGGTATTTCCGGCCAGTTCCTCTTCCAGTGCTCGCCGTGCACTACACAAAGTGGAAACATTTTCCCGTGGCTTTGTCCTTCATGTGTGGGAGGGAGCTGTCCCTTCCTTTGTCCTTCTTCTTCTTCTTCCGAATACTCTTATTCTTAGAAAAGAAGGACTGGACTTAGTCCCAGAGGGGCGATCCTCTTAGGAACTTCTTCAAGTGACAACATTTGCCTCCTTCTCTTTTCCTTTTGATTTCATCAGGGACTCAAAAGTCTGAAGCTCGTTGAGGAGAGTAGTCAAGGTTATACTCTATTTTATTCATCCCCGCATTTGTGCGGATTGGCGGGAAACTCTTGGAAGAGATTCCATAATAAAGGTTACCCGACTTTTCTCATCTATGATCGCCCCATTTACTTCAAACCACGTTGAAGTGAGTCATCATGTCAAGGACATGTTCCCTAACAGGCTCCTCTCTTCATACGGGAGTTGTAAACGTGTTGACAAACATTATAATGGACCGATGAGGACGGTTGTCCAAACATCGCTGTAAAGATCCCATGATCTCCTTTGCGGTGACCATGGTCTCATGTTTCTTAGACAACACATCGGATATCTTTGGCTAAGATATAGACTCGGCCTTCTCATTAGCCCTAATCCATCTGTCATAAGCATCCCGAACAATTCGGTTTGCGATCAGTGCCGGAGGAAGGACATTCTTCCGTTAAGACGAACCCTCGGATCATCAAGAACAAGAATCGTATTCAAGTTTGATTTCTAGGTTCCATAATTATCGCCGCTAAGTTTATTGAAGGCGAGTAATTGGATAAAAGAGTTCGACATGTTGAAAAAGAATGAATTCTATTAGAGAATTTGTTTGTAACCTATCCAATTTAAGAATTTAGCAAAAGTAATAATGTACCCATAAACTCATTATTGTTTTTGCAACGATACTTCAGTGAGTCAGAGCAATCGCTACCGAGGGGCAGTCAATCACTCCTTCACTGAACCAAGACATTCTTGACTAAATGCTAATACCGGAATAACTCTTATTCCTATAACATTCTAGTTATCGCTACTTTGGTCAAGAACTTACTAACACTTAGCAATTCTTGTAACTGTGACCCGCCATTTTCAGACCTCAGAGGTCGGCCCCAACAATGCTACCGAACCGAGAGACAAAGTGGGAATGGACCTAAGAGACCCTATCTATTTCTCGAGTTTGAGTTGTTCCAATCCCATGTTACATCCTCCGAATGGATGGTGCTACTTCGGCAACTCCTGCGCGCGTAATGGGAATCTCATGGTCCAACCTAATGGAGGAGACCGTAGGATGTGTTGACACACTCCTTCTCCCCACTTACTATAAATACTTTCTCCATTCACCTTGCTCTTGATTTATGCAAACACCATCCAATGGGGATGCCCTATTGACATCACGAGGCCGAGCATAAATCTCACGGTGTGAACTTCGCGAAGAGCATAAGAGGAAATTGATATATCATATATACCTTTTCACTCCCACTAAGTATTTTAAACAGTTTGGGTATACTTTTACTTAGGCATATTTCGACTAAAACAATATGACCTAAGTCTACCAATATAACAATTATACTGGAATTACCTAAGTCTATTAACCTTTTAATAAACCTAGGTCTATGAGTTTAATTTATTAACTTTTAATAAACGCCACTCACGAAAGATAATTTATAAACCTTTGGATTAAATTCACTCCCAGGTTGGTTCCAGGAAGGGGTGTTTCATTTTCGTCAGCTTAAGTACCCCAACCTAGCCAGAACCTTCCTTAAACAAAGTCCCTCTTTAATCATAGTTTATAAATTATTAGTTGTCTAATTCTAATCATATTAGAACTAGATAACCTAAGGTCTAGTTAATTTCAGTTCTAAAACCATTTTAAAACTAATTAATTAACCTTAAGTTACATGCATTTCTATGTTATAAATTGTTTGATCATTCATCACATGAATAAACATACATTTATAAGAAATCCATCACATGAATAAATGCATAACAATTATATGTTTAATTTTTAATTAATATAACTCTTATATTAATTGTAATTAAAACATATAATATTTGTTTCATAAATTAATATAACACTTATATTAATTCCTATGAAACCCAATTAACATGCATACAATATATTATAACACTTATAACATACTTTCAATGCATGGAGCATGCTTCCTATGGTGGGATTTTAAAATCTATATGGCATACTTTATGCACATAAAATCAGGGATTTTAATTAAAACATACATTCACAATGCATAATTAATTAAACACACTAAAATGGACTGATTTTGGCATCTAATGCAAGCAAACTACTAAATTATTACAATAATAATCTAGAATTAACATCGAGCCACTTCGAACTCTTCGAATTTGGGTCGAACCAGCTTGTAAATGTGTGAACCGGACCTTCAAAAGGTTAAACCAGGCTGTAAAAGGCTGAATCGGGCCTCCAATTGATGAAACGGACCCCTAAAATGGAAAACCGGCCTCGAAATAGTCAGAACCGACCTTAAACCACCCAAACCGGACCGAAAATGAGCCGAACCGGTCCAAAAACTAATGAACCGGTCAAAGTCAACCAAACTGGAGTCAAAGTCAACGGTCAAATGGCTGGTCAGCTCTTTCTTCCACAAATTCACGGGCTGAAGCTTACTTTACTGTAGCAGAAAAAAAATCCAGCAACTCTGTTTTCAGATTTCTTGACCTTTCAATCTTCTTTCTTCAAATTGAAGGCCTTCCCGAACTCCGATCGACCCGAAATTTTTACAGCTTATTCTACACACATTAATGCTCAAACACACTTGAGCAATTTAAAAATAAATCACAAATTCATGCTCAATTTAAATGCCAAAGTCAGAAGAACACTTTAGACGCCCAGAAAAATTGTATTTTAAAAAACACCCACCACAGAACACAATTGATCAAATTGAGTGCTTAAAATTGCTCTGATATCAATTGAAAGAGTCTAGATTAAGAAAGCGAAAGCAATTTTGGATCTTGAACACTCTAAGTTGATCAATTTTGAAAAATAAAATGCATGCTCAAAGCTGGAAAAACAAAGGGATAGAAAACTCAACTTTGAAAATCAAATTCTCTTCACCCGGTGGATGGTTTTCAACACGAACACTTCGTGGACAACCGTTAGAGTCTTCCCTACTATCCTCAGGCCTTAGAACGGATTGTGGGATCCTAGGTTGAGAGAATTTGGAAGAAAAGACCTCAAAGGTCACTAATTCGGGAATATTGAATTTTCTGAAAAATTCTCTCAAAACACCTCAAATCACCATTATATAAAGCTTCAAAAAGCTTCAATGGAGTGACAACTCAAGTGTGATGAGGATGGTTTGAGATGGAGGTGGCTAATTTTGGTGAATTTGAAGATGAGAGGGATTGGGCAAGTTGTAATTTGGATTTTATGAAAATCCAAGAAAATTCTCTAATTTTCATTTAATTTTAATTCTAAAATCAATATTAAATTGATTTTAAATTAAAATTGATTTAATTAATTAAATAATTCAAAAATTAATTTAATTAATTAATTTTTAATTTAATTTAATATTAAATATTAAATTAAATAAATTATCCAATCCCGATCGTTTTTTCCGAACATGAATCTTTATTCATGCAATAAACCGATCCAATATTTAAATCATATTTAAATATATCCACCTCTTTTTAATCATAGTTTAATTCATAATTAAGCTATGATTCGTTAAATATATCACATATAATTAACGCTTTCTTCCAAACTCGAATTTGAACAATTCAAATTCTTTTCTCTCAAAATGTTACAAGGCTTAGTCCGAGCTAGTAAGGAGGACCTAATGGACCTACAGATCATGAGCTTCAACGATACGAGAATAACCGGCCAAACTCTTTAGCCTAGCTAATCAACATTCGTTAACTACACGGACACTCCACTAAAGCCCGGTGGTGCATTCTCCTCACTGTAGATATATTTCTGTCCACTCGATATAACCATGATTAGTAAGTCGATCCTTCATAGGTCGTTCGTAATTACAGCTGGGTCAAGATTACCGTTTTACCCCTGTAATTACCTCTTGTTCCTTAAGTCCCACTGATCATCTAATGAACAATTGGTTTGTGGTCCAACCAGCAAACCGAATCCCTCTCGGGCCAATGAGAGGGGTGAGCCCATTGTTCAAGACCCGGAGTCAGTACTTAAGGGAACAACCTCTCTACTAATCCCTAAAGCGGGTAGGAGTGAATTCCATCTTGCAGAACTATGTTCCCAACTATCTACCCGATTTTATCCCTGAAATGGCAGGCTTATTGAGTCGGCAGTCTCGAGCCACTCTCACCCATGCAAATCTAAGGATAATCCGAATAAACAGGAGTCCATAGAACGCTCAGGATTAAGATCGAGTTACCTAGGTCATCGTATGAATATAGTCGATTAAGACGATGAACGGAGTTATAAAGTCTAAGTGACTATAGCGCGGTCCAGTCTTATGCAAACTCATTGCATAGGGCGCCCCCACTCACATGTCTCCACATGAACGATTTAGGATCACATCGTTTGTTCTCTACAAAGTGGGTCGCGTCCATAGTGTCCCCAGGATAAGGTCCCCAACCCTATCCTTATACCATAGACTGTTCTGGCTATAACTTGAACTTGATCCACTTTTATGTCACACATAAAGTTCAAGTATTCATCCTATAGCCAAGGGTTCTTTATTGGATTAAGGTTACACAATACACAATAGTCAATAACACCTTTACTGAATAAATTTCAATAACAACTTTATTGTGATATAGAATATACATTCAGTTTACAAAACCACGAGTTTTAGGACATAAAACCCGACACCTACGAATAGGCACAACTTCGAACGGGGTTCCAACTTTTTTGGGTTTGACACCAACACGTGGGTCGGGCATCCCCAAATCCTGAAGTGATGTAAACTGCCTTTACGTCCACTCCAGAGCTCGAAAGGTGTTTCACAAACACTCTTCGACGGAACGTTGTTCAAAATATAAACCGCATCTCCACTGCGTACCCCAAAAAGAATCGGTGAGACGAGCATATAGCTCATCATCGACCGAACCATGTCCAACAAGGTTCTGTTTCTCTCTCCGATACACCATTTTGCGCGTGGCATACGGTCTTGAGAGTTGGGACGTGATTCCGTGTTCTATCATATAGTCCTGGAATTCAGTGTCCATGTACTCTCCACCTCGATCCGATCGAAGTGTTTTAAGCGATTTACCTAAGAGATTCTCAACCTCAGTCTTGTACTCCTTAAACTTTTCAAGAGTTTCAGATTTTTTGTGCATTTGGTAAATATACCCATATCTGGAGTAATCGTCTATGAAAGACACGAAGTACTCATAACCGCCCAGAGCTTTAACATTCATCGGACCACGAGAGTCGAAATGTACTAACTCAAGAGGCTCTTTGGCTCTATATCCTTTTCCACTAAAAGGGCGTTTGGTCATTTTGCCTCAAGGCATGACTCACACACCCAGGTAAAGAGTTTTCTTCAAACTCGTTTAGAAGTCCACTCTTTACTAGTTTCTCAATCCTATTGAGATTAATGTGGCCTAACCGTAGATGCCAAAGATGGACATTTTCTTTTGGAGAAACTTTCGTTTTCTTAGTTCGCGTTTCAGCTGTTTTAAACAATTCGGTGTTCAATACACTTTTGACCGAATTTGGGTTCAAAACATATAGATTGCTCTCAAGCGAAGCAGAACAAATGAAATTTCCATTTCGAGAAATAAACGCTTTATTACTCTTGAATGAAACAGAAATATTTTGTTCTAATAGGCAGGAAATAGAAACTAGGTTTCTCGTAAACCCAGGAACTATGTACATATTATCCAATAATAAGTACTTCCCGCCAAAGAACAGCTTCACCGTGCCTATTGCTGCAGCTGAGACAACTTCTCCGGATCCAACCCTGAGTGTTATCTCACCCTCTTTGCACCACATTGCCAGAATTTAATCCTTGAAAAGAGAGAGCAAACATGGTTAGTGGTGCTCAATCCAATATCCAAGCGAGTCATTACTCTCCACTAAACAAGTTTACGTGACAAGTAAATCACATTTACCTATCATCTTCTTTTCATCAAGGAACTTGGGACAACTCCTTTTCAGCGTCCCGCTTCGTTCTTGAGAAACATTTTCTCGCAACATCCTTGATTTCTTTGCCTTTTAGGCAAAGTGTGTGTCAACCTTAACTCCCTTCAACTTCTCCTTCTTCTCTTTAGGGCTGAAGAGTCTACAAACTTTGTCCCGCAGGTCATACCCCTGTGAAAGGTCTTAAGGCAACACTTGCCTCGCCTTCCTGTCTACTAGTTTGCACCAAGGACTTGGAAGGTTTGTAGATCGTTGAATAGGATCATTGAACCGTGCACCGAGGACCTTCCTCGATGAGCGCGAAACTCTTGGTCGTCATTTACCAAAATCGTGTTTATGTTGTTTTTCCAACTTTGGAAATTATCTCCCACTAACTTATCGGATCACGAGTAATGCTATTATTATGCTAGACATTTGTAAATTTGAAAAAATAAGATAATTTTGTTTTAGTCTCAAAAAACTTTTTGAAATCTAATCAAGTTTTAGCAAAATTGTTTCATGATCCTAGGTCATTCAAAATTTTGCAATGATACCTAAAAGGTTTAGAATGACCGCCACCGAAGGGTGAACAGAACACTCCTCCTCTAGACGAGACTTTCTCGATCGGACCCTAATCCCGAATAACTCTTATTCCATTAGGCGCTCAATTACCATTGTTCGGTCGAATTCATTAACACTTAACGAATTCTGTGAGTGTCACCCTCAATCTTTAAATTTCCAAGTATCCGTCCAAACAATAGCCACCGAAGGGTGAACCAAGAAGGAAAACCAACTAGGAAATCAGATCCCTTTCGAATTCACGGTGTTCACTCCCATGATCAAGCCCTCCGAAGGGATTGTGCAGTCCAGCCAAACCAAAGTGAGGCGGATCATAGGCGTCTCACGGTGTGAATCGAAAGAAGAGAGACCGTGGGTCTCGTTTTCACAAGTCCCGCTCCCACTCATTATAAGTACTCTCTCCATCCACGATGATATTGACCTATACAAATGCCACCCGAAGGGGGACGCTCCCATTTGCGCCACGAGGCCGAGTAAAGATCTCACGGTGCGGACTTAACGGAGATTTGTGGTTGGAAATTCAAATGTATCTCATACACTATATTTCCTCCCACTCAACACTTTAATTTTAAAAGGGATTGACCTAGATAAACCAAATAAAATTTACCTAAGTCTACCAATATAACTCTTATATGGTATTTAGCCTAAGTTTATAATCACATTATTAACTTAGGTCTATGTGAGTAAATTAATTAACTCTTAATTAACGGCACTCACGAGAATATAACCTAAGAATCTCCGGATCGAATTCACTCCCGTGCCGGTTTCGGTAGGGGTGTTCATAAGCGTCAACTTAAATACCTCAGCCTTAGACAAAACCTTCCTTAGACAGAGTTACTAATCAGTCTCCATTCAAAGGTTATATTTGATTTCCTAATTTCTAATCTCATTAGAAAATAGAAAACCTAAGTCTAATTATTCAAGTTCTAAACTCTTTAAAACTAATAATTAACTTAGGTTGCATGCATTTCTATGTTATAGTGCTTGATCATTCATCACATGAATAACTATATACTATAACATAGTATAATTCATCACATGAATAAAATGCATGTGCATGCTTTTAATTTAAAAATATAACACTTATATTAAATAAATTAAATCATGCAAACATTATATTATAACTCTTATAATATAATCCTATCATGCATACTATATATTATAACTCTTAGAATATAAATATGATGCATGAAATGTTTAACCTAAGGAGGGATTTTAAATCTATATGGCATACACTATGCACATATAAATAATTAAATCATACATAGCAATATTGGACCGATTTTTGGCACCTAGGAACATAAAATTAAATTAATTAACATTAATATAACATTTATATTAATATTAATTAAAATAATTAAATAAAATACATTTAAAAAATAAATTTGGACCGATTTTTGGCACCTAGGGACATAAAATTAAATTAATTAACATTAATATAACATTTATATTAATATTAATTAAAATAATTAAATAAAATACATTTAAAAAATAAATTTTACAAATAAATAAATAATAAAAAGAAATAAAACAGCAGTTGAACAACCGAAGGCTCGAACCGCCGCCCACGACCACGCTTCCCACAATTTCCGTGCGCTCCACGCACCACTACGCTAAATGTTGCAATGTTGTTATAGGGTTGCAACGCTAAAATGTATAGCGTCCCGCCCAGCGTTCTCAAAGCTGTGGCGTTGCAACGCCACCGCTAGCATTGTAACGCTGCACTGCAGCAGCCTCCAGCAGCAAGGATGGCGTCGCAACGCTGATGAACTTCCAGCAACACAATTTTTGCTGTTTTTCACCGAAATCGCCCGTTTTTGCTCCATTTTCTTCACGACAACTCTTGCCACGAACGACACGGACTTACAGACTCGATTTACATTAAAAAATGCCCAAAACAACGGGCCCTTACATTGATCGCATCAACATTAATGTAAATCTAAAAAAGTGCCAAAAACCAAAAACATCAAAAATTGCAAACCATTAACATTCATCTCATGAAAATTAATGCTACCCACCTAATTTTAAGAATTTACAGAATACACAACGAAGAGTAACGATTGGCTCTGATACCAATTGAAGGGATTTTGAATTCCCGCAACGGAAGACGTTGTGAAACGTCGTTGATCCGTTGTGTAATTCTTATCTTAAAACTGAATCTATCTCATAGATCCTAGGCTAAACATGCAAAAAGGAGAAGAAAACAGTAAGGAAAAATGATACTTACTTGTTGAAGAACACTTCTTCAATCCTCTTCTCCTCCGGTCACGATCTCTCTCGATCCAACGAACTCCTCGAACACGAACCTCAATCCGAACACGGAGACACCTCCAAAATGTCTTCTCAGTTGTTCTCGAGAGGTTGAGGGAGAGTAGGTGGGACTCCCTTTGGTTTTGGGTGAGGAGAGAATTTTGGAGAATTGAGAGAGTTCTAGAGAGAAAACACTTGCTCTCTTTGGATGAAAATCCAAAAAATGGCAAGAAGTGTCCTGAGATGCCTTTGAATGCATCCTTTTATAATGGTGTGTGTGGTGGAGTTAAAATCTCCACCAATTCACCATTTTACCACAACTATATAATATACAAATCATATTTGCATATTATATAATATAAGGTATCTCATACCTCATTATACAAATCTCATTTGTATAAATGTGGAATTATAAATTGAATCACATTCAATTTAATTTCTCTCAATTCAATTTCTCCAATTAGCATTAATTAATCAATTAGGCTATATTATAGTTTATTATGAATTTCATTCACATCAAACTATATATTATGTCATCTATATCTCATATAAATGACATAAATACCCAAATAATGAATTTGAACACTTCAAATTCACACCAAACTTTAAACCCTCAATTTGTCCAATTCGAGCCAACCGAGGACCTAATGGACCTACACGTGACGAGCTCCAATGATCCGAGACTAACTCACAAACTCTTTGACCCGTTATTCAACATTCATTAGCTACGGTAACACTCCACTAAAGCCCATAGCTTTGCACTCTCATCACTTTGTAGGCCAAGTTGTGTCCATCGATATAACCAATACCCATGAGTCGACCCTTCACACAGTTGTTCGTGAGACACGATCGGTCAAATTACCGTTTACCCTTGTGTCTACCTCTTGTTCCTTAAGTCCCCACTTTGCTCCTCTAATGAACAACATATTGTGATGGTCCAACCATTCACAACACCCTTCTTAGGCGGTGAGAAGGTGGGCGCGGTTGTCCAAGCCACGAGACAAAGACTTAAGGGAACAACCCTCTAGTTTTCCTAAAGGCGGGAACGCAGTGAATTCCATCTCGCGTAGTTAAGTTCCCGGCTCCTACTTGGTCCTGTCCACGAGAAGATAAGCATATTAGGCGAGTAACTATGACCACCCTCACCCGTACTAGTCAAAGGACGCCCTCGCAGGCGAGAGTCCGTAACACGCTCGTGGATTCGGTCGAGTCACTAATGGTCATCTACGAAATTATTAGTCCTTCACTTGCCAATGGTGTTACATCGGTGAGTCTAATAATTCACGCGTTCGATCTTGTACAATCTCATTGCACGCAGGATGCCCCCACTCACATGTCAACCACATGAACGAGTCGAGATCACCTCGTTTGTATCTAATACAAAGCGGGCGCATCCACAAGGTGTATCCGAGGATTAGGTCTCCAACCCTATCCATATACTGTAGACCGTTTGGGTCATTAACTCGAACGTGATCCTCCCTGTGTGTCCACTACACACCGTTCAAGTTCTAGTTCTCTCATAAATTCAATGACCCTGGAGGTTAGTTTATTGGAAAAGTTTATAAATATTGCGAGACACAAAGTAATGAAATGAATAACTCTTATTAATTTCAAATCGAGATTAGGACAAAAATCCCAACAGTTGACACACTCCCTTCTCCCACTTACTATAAATACTTTCTCCATTCACCTTGCTCTTGATTTATGCAAACACCATCCAATGGGGATGCCCTATTGACATCACGAGGCCGAGCATAAATCTCACGGTGTGAACTTCGCGAAGAGCATAAGAGGAAATTGATATATCATATATACCTTTTCACTCCCACTAAGTATTTTAAACAGTTTGGGTATACTTTTACTTAGACATATTTCGACTAAAACAATATGACCTAAGTCTACCAATATAACAATTATACTGGAATTACCTAAGTCTATTAACCTTTTAATAAACCTAGGTCTATGAGTTTAATTTATTAACTTTTAATAAACGCCACTCACGAAAGATAATTTATAAACCTCTGGATTAAATTCACTCCCAGGTTGGTTCCAGGAAGGGGTGTTTCATTTTCGTCAGCTTAAGTACCCCAACCTAGCCAGAACCTTCCTTAAACAAAGTCCCTCTTTAATCATAGTTTATAAATTATTAGTTGTCTAATTCTAATCTTATTAGAACTAGATAACCTAAGGTCTAGTTAATTTCAGTTCTAAAACCATTTTAAAACTAATTAATTAACCTTAAGTTACATGCATTTCTATGTTATAAATTGCTTGATCATTCATCACATGAATAAACATACATTTATAACAAATCCATCACATGAATAAATGCATAACAATTATATGTTTAATTTTTAATTAATATAACCCTTATATTAATTATAATTAAAACATATAATATTTGTTTCATAAATTAATATAACACTTATATTAATTCCTATGAAACCCCAATTCATGCATACTATATATTATAACACTTATAACATACTTTCAATGCATGGAGCATGCTTCCTATGATGGGATTTTAAAATCTATATGGCATACTTTATGCACATTAAATCATGGAAGAGTGTACATTAAGAAAGAGTGTACATTAAGAAAGCGGAAGCAATTTCGGATCTTGAACACTCTTAGTTGATCAATTTTTCAAAATAAAAAACATGCTCAAATCTGGAAAAACAGAGAATAAGAACTCATACCTTTGTAGCTCAAAATTCTCCTAATCCGTGGGCAATTTCTTGTCAAAATTGAATTTGAATTTTCATTTAATTTTAATTCAAAATTAATTTTAAATTAAAATCAATTTATTAATTTAATTAATTAAAAATTTTAATTAATTTATTTTAAATAATTTATTTAATTTAATATCAAATATCAAATTAAATAATTGGACCAATCCCGATTTCTTAAATCGACCGTTCGAACATGAATCCCTATTCATGTTATAAATCGAACCAATATTTATATCATATTTAAATACGTCCACCTCTTCTTTATCATAGTTTAATTCATAATTAATCTATGACACGTTAAGTATATCACATATAATTAACGTTTTCTCCCAAAACTGAATTTGAACAATTCAAATTCTCTTCTCTCAAATGTTACAAGGCTTAGTCCGAGCTAGTAAAGGGACCTAATGGACCTACAGATCATGAGCTCCAACGATACGAGATTAACCAGCCAAACTCTTTAGCCTAGCTAATCAACATTCGTTAACCACCGGGACACTCCACTATAGCCCAGTGGCTGCACTCTCCTCACTGTAGATATATTTCTGTCAACTCGATATAACCATGATTAGTAAGTCGATCCTTCACAGGTCGTTTGTTATTACAGTGGGGTCAAAAGACCGTTTTACCCCTGTAATTACTTTTTATTCCTTAAGTCTCATTGATCCTCTAATGAACAATTGGTTTGTGGTTCAACCAACAAACCGAATCTCTCTCGGGCCAATGAGAGGGGTGGACTCTTTGTTCAAGACCCGGAGTCAACACTTAAGTGAACAACCTCTCTACTAATCCCTAAAGCGGGTAGGAGTGAATTCCATCTTGCAGAACTATGTTCCTAGTTATCTGCCCGGTCTTATCCCTGAAATGGGAGGCTTATTAAGTCGGCAATCTCTAGACACTCTCACCCATGTAAATCTAAGGATAATCCTAATAAACAGGAGTTCATGGCACGCTCAGAATTAAGATCGAGTTACCTAGGTCATCGTATGAATATAGTCAGTGAAGATAGTAAACGAAGTTATAAAGTCTAAGTGACTGGTCCAGTCTTATGCAAACTCATTACATAGGGCACCCCCACTCGCATGTCTCCACATGAACGATTCAGGATCACATCGTTTGAACTTTACAAAGTGGGTCACGCCCATAGTATCCCCAGGATAAGGTACTCAACCCTATCCCTATACTATAGACCGTTTTGGCTATAACTTGAATCTAATCCACTTTTATGTAACACATAAAGTTCAAGTATACATCTTATAGCCATGGGTTTTTTATTGGATTAGGATTTCAAAATATACAATTCACTTTATTCAATAACACCTTTATTTGAATAAATCTCAATAACATCTTTATTGCAAAATAGAATATACATTCAGTTTACAACCCCACGAGTTTTAGGACATAAAACCCAACAGTCTAAGCCCTTTTACTCCATTAGTTTTGGGAACTCCGCTTTAGTTCAAACCTTTCGGTGCCGAACTCAAGCTTAATAGGTCACCTTAGATAGCCAACTAAGGTTTCCCACAATACAATCACCAAAAGTAAACTTACTTGGAGGTCTAACCAAATTTCTCTTGCTTTGGAGTCTTGTTGTCTTCCCTTAGGGCATTCACATTCCGAATCCCTAAGGGAAGTTAGCTCATCATGGATGAAACAGTAAAACTAAATGCAAACTAAATAGATAAAGATAACATCTCAAGTCACCCTTTTCGATCTACCATTTTTAAGCATTAACCGAGATGGTATCCAAGTTGTAAATGAAGAAAGCTTTCAAAGTAGGAATGAAATAGAATGGCTAGTCTTTTATCGGAAGTAACAACAAGTTTGCGTAACAAGAACTACATAACGGAATGAAATATATTACTGAACTGGAATAACAGAAATTAAACAATCTAGCGATGATTACCGTACTACAGAAGTGAATTAACTTCAAGAACTGAACTAAACTAAGAATAAAGCAAAAACACAAACTTCTGAACTAGTGTCACACCCCCTCCCAGCTTACTTGTTTAACCTAGGAAGAGATGCAAAGACAGAGATAACCAACTCTCTTCTGGCTCTCCCTGACTAACCAAAGACTTAACCTAAAATTAAACGCAACACAACACGTTTGAACAAGCAAGATTGAACATTGAATACACATATAAGCACGACACATTCACTTCAATCTTATGTTCTTTAGCTAGTCATAAAGCCTTCAAGTTTATTACAACCCGACTAATATGCTTTCACTACAAACCATATACATAAGAAAGTGTATATACAAGGAGCTAAAACGACGTGGTGGCAAACAGGTCTTGTCAAGGCTAAGCACCGGGAACTCGGCTGCTACTTGGAAAGAGTAAACATATGAATACGTGAGCTGGGAAGCCTAGTGAGTGTCTATTTTTTTAAAACATTATAAGCTCAAAGGTGAAGCATAATAATGGGCAGACTATAAGTAGAAAATAACTTAACATTTGTTTGTAAACATAATCTAGCCATGTTTCCAATTTATAGGTTTAAGTCACCACTTATGTATAGCATAAATCTCATAATGTAGTACTATATTGAGGGTAGATAGATCAATACAATAAAACTCATGGCATGATACCGCTTTCGAACCTTAGCGGTGGTAGAGTTATGTTTATATTAATAACGTTCATTCCTCTCTCACGTTCACGTGGAATGCCATTGGCACTTTGGTTTCTCCTAATACCTTCTCTATGTCCTTTAGTATTAAGGTAAGACCATTTACTACCCGAATACCTTCTCATTGTCCTTCAGTATCGGGAAATCATGATTCCTTCCCCCCTAAGTACCTTCTCTAATGTCCTTCAGTATTAGGGGTTAACAACAAACATGGGCATAATTTGTATACCATGGAAATCATGTTTTAATAATACATACAACAATTTCTCAACCTTTGCATATTATTCTCTAAACATGTTCCCAAATAGATTTACACAAGACATTCTCTAGAGGAAATCATACTTCCATAATTTAGTTTCCATACTTGGACTTATAGTACAAACTAATTCAAAACATGCTTAGGTTCCATCAAGAACATTATGTTAAAAACTCCATGAAACTATACATAATGAATTCCAGCAAGATTCAATGATCAACATTTATGTTTTTGAAGAAAAACAAAGGTCAAGTA
Source organism: Trichosanthes cucumerina (assembly GCA_036507285.1). Taxonomy (NCBI): domain Eukaryota; kingdom Viridiplantae; phylum Streptophyta; class Magnoliopsida; order Cucurbitales; family Cucurbitaceae; genus Trichosanthes; species Trichosanthes cucumerina. The sequence continues at coordinate 64,729,197 of CM071844.1, forward strand.
TAATTCTAAAATAGAGTCACCCACAATTACCAAAAGAGTTCCAAGGATTATAAGCTATTCCTATCTCCGTTTGCCCTGAAAATGAATTTAACAACATTAATTCCTTTCCTTATGCACCTTAAAAACAGATCTAATTCAATCCCATAACTTAATTCATGATAACCATACACACTTGGTTGTAAGGTATTTAGAAATGGAAGCACATCTCCTTCAATCTCTTGCTAGCAGTTTTTTCTTTGCTTACTTACCTCAAAATTTCAGCTTCTAATTCCTCCTCAAGAGCTCAAAACATACTGATCTCCTCACACTGTTCTGCTACCCGAGAACCTTGAACACCTCTCACTGTTCTGCACTTTCCTCCATCGTCCTCTTCGTATTTTCAGAAAATTCGACCCGTTTCATATTCTACACTCAATTTCTGAGATTTTGACTCAAAAATCATCGAATTTGGCTCAGTAAATTACGAGATATGATCGTTTGAAGATGACCCATTTTCCAGCAGCTTGTTGTTTTCCTACGAATTTGACAGCATCTACTTGCAATGTTTAACTCCGAGGCTTCACCTCCTTTGGCCAGCTCCAAATTTAATATTTACATCATACTCCCCTTTTTAAAACACCAAAATAAGTAAGTAAAAAAAACCCTAAGCATTTAGTCAACTTATACTAAGTTTGTGAGGTATAAGAGATCTTCCATTCAATACATATTGCATCTTAAACTTCCCCAATTTGCTAAAGCTTTTAACTTACTTCAATTCAACTTTTAATATGCTTATTTCAATGGTTTACCTATCTCCTTATGAAGCTTTCAACACATTGTAGCTCCCAATTAAATAGATTCCCAAATCCCGATCACAACATCCTTTAGTGCAACCTATATCATTTTGCATATTTCAACACATCAAGTACGAGTGCAAAATGATAAAAGAAAATAGAGTTTAGGGCTTACAACTAGGACGTTTCGAAAACTGAATTACAATATTAAGAAAAATAGCAGAACGAACAACAATGATTTTAGTGCAGATTCCTCTCTCTCCCCCCTTCCTTTATCGAGCACTTAGTCACCTATTTATAGAGTAGCTTGTCCTTAGGGGTTTCGTCAACCAGCTTAGATTCTTTCCCTTGAATTTCGGCTTGATTTTCGTGCTTTAATATTTTCATTGATTCATGCGTCTTTTCCAGATTCCGAAAGCTAGGCATTTGCATCAATTTGCGTCTGTCGGCCAGACAATTGCCTCATTTTGCCTTCCTGCAACTAAATAAAGATGTGAGTTTTCTTATTAGCTTTAGGAAAATGACGTAATTCTTGAACAACTACTCATACTTTCACCTACTTTTTCGATCACTTTAAATAATAAGATATCAATAATGGTCTTAAATAACTCTCATAAATGAAAGTTATCAGACGCTGCAAAGCAGCGTTGCAACGCCGTCACCATGACCCTTCTGTTGGGTTTTATGTCCTAAAACTCGTGGTTTTGTAAACTGAATGTATATTCTATATCACAATAAAGTTGTTATTGAAATTTATTCAGTAAAGGTGTCATTGACTTTTGTGTATTGTGTAACCTTAATCCAATAAAGAACCCTTGGCTATAGGATGAATACTTGAACTTTATGTGTGACATAAAAGTGGATCAAGTTCAAGTTATAGCGAGCAGATCTATAGTATAAGGATAGGGTTGGGGACCTTATCACGGGGGACACTATGGACGCGACCACTTTGTAGAGAACAAACGATGTGATCCTAAATCGTCATGTGGAGACATGTGAGTGGGGCGCCACTATGCAATGAGTTTGCATAAGATCGATCATGCAATAGTCACTTAGACTTTATAACTCCGTTCATCGTCTTAATCGACTATATTCATACGATGACCTAGGTAACTCGATCTTAATCTTGAGCGTTCTATGGACCCCTGTTTATTCGGATTATCCTTAGATTTGCATGGGTAAGAGTGGCTCAAGACTGCCGACTCAATAAGCCTCCCATTTCAGGGATAAAACCGGGTAGATAGCCGGGAACACAGTTCGGCAAGATGGAATTCATTCCTACCCGCTTTAGGATTAGTAGAAAGGTTGTTCCTTTAAATCATCGACTCGGGTCTTGAACAATGGGCCCATCCTCTCATTGGCCCGAGAGGATTTGGTTTCTTTGGTTGGACCACAAACCAATTGTTCATTAGAGGATCAGTGGAACTTAAGGAACAAGAGGTAATTACAGGGGTAAAACGGTAATTTTGACTCAGCTGTAATTACGAATGACCTGTGAAGGATCGACTTACTAATCATGGTTATATTTTAGTGGACAGAAATATATCTACAGTGAGGAGAGTGCAGCCACTAGGCTTTAGTGGAATGTCCCGGTGGTTAACGAATGTTGATTAGCTAGGCTAAAGAGTTTGACCGGTTAATCTCGTATCATTGGAGCTCATGATCTGTAGGTCCATTAGGTCCTCCTTACTAGCTCGGACTTAGCCTTATAATTTGTTGAGAGAAAAGAATTTGAATTGTTCAAATTCAACTTTGGGAGAAAGCGTTATAGCTTAATTATGAATTAAACTATAATTAATAAGAGGTGGATATATTTAAATATGATTTAAATATTGGATCGGTTTATTGCATGAATAAAGATTCATGTTCGGAAAAACGATCGGGATTGGACAATTTATTTAATTTAATATTTAATATTAAATTAAATTAAAAATTAATTAATTAAATTAATTTTTGAATTATTTAATTAATTAAATTAATTTTAATTTAAAATCAATTTAATATTGATTTTTGAATTAAAATTAAATGAAAATTGGTGGATTTTCATGGATTTTCAATAAAATCCAAAATACAACTTGCCCAATCCTCTCATCTTCAAAATTCACCAAAATTGTCACACCTTCATCTCAAAGCATCCTCATCACCTTTGAGTTGTCACTCCATTGAAGCTTTTTGAAGCTTTATATAATGGTGATTTGAGGGATGTGGAGAGAATTTTAGAGAAAATTCAATATTCCCGAATTAGTGACCTTTGAGGTTTTTTCTTCCAAATTCTCTCAACCTAGGATCCCACAATCCGTTCTAAGGCCCGAGGATAGTAGGGAAGACTCTAACGGTCGTCCACGAAGTGTTCGTCTTGAAAACCATCAACCGGGTGAAGAGAATTTGATCTTCAAAGTTGAGTTTTCTATCCCTCTGTTTTTCCAGCTTTGAGCATGCATTTTATTTTACAAAATTGATCAACTTAGAGTGTTCAAGATCCAAAATTGCTTCCGCTTTCTTAATCTACACTCTTTCAACTTCCATGTCAAAAAGCCACGAATGTGGCGTTACGACGCCCATAATGACACTGCAACGCCATTACCTCGGGTCAACATGCTTGATTTGGTCCTTTTTGATCAATGTGCTTCAACTTTTGTGCTTTAAAAGCCTTTAATTAAACCTGAATACTCCAAATTATCTCTCCATTTGACTTGTTAATGCTCTTCACCTGAAATTCATAGATTTGGACACGTGAAAGCCTTGAAATTATCATAAAAGCTAACAAATTATAAGCCTAAGGCTAGCACATTTTATAATTTGCTATCAACTTCCATGACTGGTTTGTCTCACTATCCACAATTACGTATGCTAGAGGATATATTTTATTATTATCGTCTATTTCCTCACTGACCAACATGAATACTTTGTACTTGCCTTTCAAATAGGCCTCATCAACAATAACCATTGGTTGCCCATTGACAACCTCTGATAGAAAGACCTAACTCTATGAATAGATAGATACCTGAAATGTGTGGACTCTTCCTTCCCGTTGTATCTCAAATATGGTTCGTGGATTTTCTATTTTAATGGCTTCTCTATAAGCATGAAGCACGGTGTACAACTATTTTGGAGACCCATTTGATAAATTATGTATTGTTTTCCTCGGGTGCCACACTTTTTCGTAGCTTATGTTTACATCATATTCTTGTCTAACATCCTCGATGATGTATCAAGGTTTATATGTCCAACCAACTCCTAAAAACTTATCCTTGATCGAGTGTCCAGTTACATCAGAACTTGCTTGCCTATATATAATCGTGATTTAACAATTCAATCGAGCACATGTACATATTTATGTACTTTAAGATCTTGAAGATCTTACAACCGTCCATCCAAATTATATATTTTTGATACATCGCACACTACATAAATCCTTTGTTGATTTCGAGACTCGAAGTTATTATTGTGCATGGCAAACAATGATAGTTTGTTTTTAAAGTTATTCTAGCAAAAAAAATATTTGTCCTACCTCAAACATCAACCCCAGTCGCATGCATGATTATGTCCCTAGTGGTTCCAACATTATATACAGACAGTCATGCTTCTACGGTCGCCCAATTCTCATTCTAAAGTACCAGACGATTCACTCTCTCTCCATACACTTGCGTAGTTATTATTTGAGAGTGTACAAAATTTTCAAGCTCTATCTCAAGCTCAATTTCCACACTTGCTTCATTCTTAGTCTCAATTTCTATGCTGGTCTCAAGCTAAGTTTCTATGTTGGTCTTAGGCTTAGTTTCTATGTGGGTCTCTTGCTCAATTTCTATGTTAGCCTCATGCTCCAAGTTTTTCACATGATGTACATTCACATACTCAGTATTATATGAGTCTATGCATCATTTGTGCCCCTATAATGTTGAGTCTCCCATGCTCGAGCATATGTTTCTCATTCTGCTCGAGCATACGAAACCCATAGGTTAGTGTTGTCATTGCTTAATGAGAGCACTGATGGTACGCTATTCATTTTAGTACTCTTGATCCAATAATGATAGGGATGAATCTCATACTTCTATTGATGCATGTGGAACTTCCATATTTCGCATGATCAATACTCACGTTTTGATTTATACTATTCATTTCTACGTGAGTTGTACTTGGGTGCAGCCTGGGCTACACCCATCTATGGTGCAACCCATTTTCCAACCACAAAATTTTCTTTTATAAGAAATTAAAAAAAAAATCAATTTTTTTTTGTGGCTCTCCAGTGGGTTGCATATTAGATGGGGTCAGCCTAGGCTGCACCCAAGTATTTTTCTTTCTACATTATCTCATTCTTGTCGCTTCTCTTCCATCGTTATTCATAGTTGAACTTTCGAGACGTCTGGATGTTGAAGGAGGTGTTAGATTATCTTAGTTTTTATTGCATTAGATCTTAGTCTTTATTGCATTAGATTAGATTTGATTTGATTTGATTTGATTTTATATTGTCCTATAAATAGGACCTTTAGCCTTGTATCTCAAACAACACGTCAACACATCAACACAATATCATTTCACAATGTAAACCCTAGCCGCCTTTTGTGTTCTCTCCCTTTTCCCCTCCATCTTCTAAAAACAACATGTAGGGTTTCACCACCATTATTGTTGTTGCTACCGTTCGTTCACTGTTGTCCGATCAGATCCGAGTCCGCTTCAGATCTCTGTCTCCTCTAGGGTTCAAACATCCTCAGATCTCGTTGAGGTTTCCGATCTCTGTCTCATCGAGCCTCAGATATCCATCTCCAGATCTCTGTCTCCTGATCATCCTGGTGGAGATCTCGTCGTCCGACTCAATTTTCTGTTTGCATCATTTGCCGCTCAGATCCGACCCGATACAGATCTCGCCACCCGACTCAGATCTCACTATTCGTTTCAGCACCACTGTAGATCATCCAGTTCACTCTGTGCTTCGACACCTGTCCACCGCCTCTGCTGTGCTTCGGCACCTACACCTGCCCGCCGCCTCTACTGTGCTTCGGCACCTGCCCGCCGCCTCTATTGTGCTTCAGCACCTGCCCGCCGCCTTTGTTGCCTTTGTTGTGCTCCTCGGTATACTTGTCTCATCCTAGCAAACTCACAGAATTGTGAGTTTGAGAGGGGATGTTAGATTATCTTAGTTTTTATTGCATTAGATGTTAGTTTTTATTGCATTAGATTAGATTAGATTAGATTTGATTTGATTTGATTTGATTTTATATTGTCCTAGACCTTTAGCCTTATATCTCAAACAACACATCAACACAATATCATTTCACAATATAAACCCTAGCTGCTATTCGTGTTCTCTCCCTTTTCCCCTTTATCTTCTAAAAACAACCGGAGGAATCTGACATCAATATCATCAGTTATGAACAATGAAGGAGAATTGTAGTGCTACTCATATTTCACCCTCTTGACAATGTCAAATTTTTGACAGTCGAATCTTGGTAATCTCGTATACATGATCTTTTAATTCCTCGTACTTCAGTGAACTCGACACCAGTACCATCCCTTTCAATGTTCCGCCTCTGTAACAATTCGTTTCCTCATCACAGTCACCTCTAAATAAACTTTTCAATCCCATCCTTTACATTAAAATGAGAATATTAAATAAGAGTATATGTTTAAAATAAACGGATAACAAAATTAACAAATTAAGAAAAATAAATAGATAATAGAATGTTCACTGTTTTTGACCCTCACTCTCGGCTCTCTACTTTGGATCGCGCTCTTGGCTAATTAATAATTTTTTGTTGCATGATTCTGCTAGTTAATAATTAATTCTTTGCTCTCCCACTCGCTTGTGCATTAAAAGTCAACTCTCTTACTCCATTTCGACAATGTGATCATGCTTTTGATATTCAACGACAAAACACATTTGAGTAAAAAATTGCGATCAAACTCTCTTACTCCATTTCGAAACCAACTTCAAAACACATTTGATATTCAGTGACAAAACAAATTTGAATCGAAATGTGACCACACAAGAATTAATACTTCTTCACGTACCTGCTTTTCAATGTTGATTTGGTGATGGTTGCCACTTGATTCCAATATGCAAACTAGCGTTTCAAGATTGATGGGAGAAAATTAAGATCTCAATTGGTAGGAGTATGTCGAAACTTGTTTAGAACAACTTTTGCACGTTCATATGTTTACTTCAACCACTTAAATAACTCTTTATGTGTGTAAACATAAATGGATTTGATAGGTTGATAGATGATTGAATAATGCAATGCAAGTTAATGTGTTCGTCATCTTAACTGTCAGTTTAGATTTCGACTCTTAAAAAAAGTTGCCAACCTTTCAAGGGTTCAGTGTGTAAAAATTGTTTACACCAATTTTTGCCGGTTCATAGATTTCTTAAATTACTTAAATAACTCTTTATTATATTGACATAAATAGATTTGAAAAGTTTGTGGGTTGTTGGATGCAAGTTAATGTGATTGTGCTCTTAATTGTCTTAAGATTTGACCCTTTAAAATCGAAAGTCACCTCAAACAAGAACAACCATGAGAGCAAAAAATAAATCAAAAGTAAAAAATAATAATAAAAGCTAAAATTAAAGAGAGACCGAAAGAAAGTCACGAGATCTAACAACTCTCGTTGAGAGCTCTCTTTGGATTGAAAAATAAATGAAATAAACATAAAATGAATAAAAAACAGCAAAATCTCAAAATTGATAAAAAAAAAAAAAGAAAAAGGAAAAAACTATTCTCACTTACTTCCTTCCATGTTGTACGCTAAATTCACCAAGATGTTGACGATAGGAAAAAGTTATCCATCATTAATTTTAAAAAGTCAGTCATATTTCATTTTTGTCTCAAAATTTAGGTCATCCACACAAAACGAAACCGAAAAAAAAAGAGCCAATAATGACTTCCAAAGTTTCAGTCAATATCAGCTCTGTACACCCATTTGGATCTTTCCAACCCATCACTAAAAACCTCAATGGCATTGGCATGAGAGAATAATTGTGATTAAAGAAAGATAATGAAAACTAATCATGATATGATATTTTAAAGTAAGAATTAAGGGGGCGAAAAACAAGTTAGTACATGTTTGGGAATGGTTTTAGAAATATTGATTTTAGTGTAATTGATTTGTCTATAATTGATTTATTAAAAGTGATTTTCATATAATCATTTTCATATTTGATTCTATACTTTTAATAGTGATTTTGGTTTTGAAAAAATTCACTTTTTAATGGAAATTTATGAATTTTGACGAAAGATTACGGTTTTTACTCGTCATTAAAAGTATACTATTTTCAAAAATGAATAATAGTCATTTTAAATTACAATCACTTGACAAAAATCACTTGGAAATCACCTCCCAAGTGATTAAAATGGAATCACTTCAAATGATTTTGGATTCTTCCAAAATCACTTGCTTAATATTGTCAAACATCACACTTTGGGTAGGAAAGTGATTTTAGACATATCAAAAGTGATTTTTGCCACTCCAAAATCACTCCCAAACATGCCCATGATATATCAAATCATTAGCTAAAAGTAGCAAAAAGAGTCAAATCAATAGCTAAAATGTAGTAAAAAGAGATCTAACCTAGACAAAAAAAATTATTCTTATAATTGAGATATCAAAAGTCCATCCCCTCGAAAAGTTTGCATCTACTCTTTTGCTTCCGTGTTGTAATAGCTTGCTTTTTTAACAAATTTCACCTCAAGTAATTGGGTGGGTTCAACAATCGACCTATGTTTCATCCTATATTTCTACTTGCAAATGTAAAAACATGATAAGTTCTTTAGGAGTTGTTTGATGCGTTGAGTGTGTTATAATAACATGAGTTATAATAATTTATAGATTATTATGATCTGTGAAATTATATAATATATTTTAGTTTGTATATGGAGTGCAGAGTATTCCACGTGTTATCATAACATGTGCTCCAAATAAACCTTTAAATTTTATTAACCGGCATAAATTACTCTAAAATGAAGATCTAATTTAAATGAACCAATACAGTTGCATTTAAAGCCTAAGAAAAGTAAAACGCAACTAAGAGGTACAACAATAGGTGTTACAATAATACATAGATGAGTTTTGACTAGTAGAACCGCTCAATTATCCACTTCTAAAAAACATCATTGATCTAATTTTAGATCATCCTTAGAACTTTAAAAAGTCAGTAACTGCTCATAAAAACTATTATGGTAGTCAGAATACTCCTAAGTTGTGAGATAATGATAAAATCTCAACTTTCAAAACTACTAGTCAAGTGTAGAAGCACTACAACTAGCATGGTTAAGTTCAAGGGCTATTCTATTAATTTTCTGAGTCTTGGCCCAACCTCAAAGCCAACTTCAAGAGGCTACAAAAGAGGCAAACAAGGGGGGCAGCAATAGTTAGAGTTTCTTCAACTCATACAAAGGTAACTAGATGAACTTTTTAACACTGAAAGAGGGTTTTACAACCTACAAAACCATCCCCAACACTAACACCATACAACTTTCCCTACATTCCTAAGCCCTAAAAGCAGCAAGCATTTTTATACATTGGTCCACAATCACCAGAAGCACAACAGAAAAACAAGTAGGCTGTTGAGACGAATCTGGGAACGACAATGGAAAAAAAAACATCGATGATCTGATCTCTAACCAGACATGAATGACATCGCCCGCCTAAAATCCAATGACTTCAGAGCTGATTCTGGGAAATGATTCCCGCCGGGTACCCACAATCCTTTATTTGGCAGCATTACTTGTGGTCGGGAACCATTTGCATTGTCCTGGCCAACAGTTGATGAAGAAGCTTCATTCTTCTTCTTTACAAATGTAAAGAATTCGGCAACTTGACGAGCATACCTTCAACAAGCCAACATACGCAGTGAATACAATCAAATGTAACAAACTTATACAGGCTTATATCAACATTACTGCCCAAAAGACTGTTTACAAGTTTAATTTACATGGTTGAAATATCACGGTTGCCTATAAATGGTAAGACATGGTCCTTCAAATGAAGATAATATTTGACCTTCACTCCCTCCCCAATGATCAAATGCAATATAAACAACACTAAACTCGACTTACTGTCTCTTAGCTTCAATGTCTTTGCTGAAATCAATGTTCGGTTCACAGTCAAGAACCAATGCAGGTACCTGCTCAACACGAAAAGATTAAAAGTTAGAAGCAGGAAAAGAAAACCATAAGCTCCTTTTACCAGCATATAAGTTTTCATATTGTAAAATAGTATGCATTGTTGTGGCAGACCACCTTCTGAATACTTCTATGCATATGGTCACCCTCCAAGAAAAAGACACGGTCCCTGATATCAGGGTGTAAAGAACTGTCTAGATGCAATGGTAGCTTACTGACGGATAGAACCCCATGGTTACCACTTTGGAAAGGGAAAAGCCAGCTTTCGTGCTTCTCGTGCAAGTCACGAAGGTACTCTAAACTGACCCCACCTTCCTCAGCTCTCTTACGTAGTTTCATTCTTTTGTGACAAGTATCAGGGCTTGCTCTAAGATAGATGAAACCGTCAGGAATAAGCCCGGGCAAGGTTGACACAACTGGATCAAACCATGAGTCGTAGATGCTGATCTCCATCTCATTCATCCAATTTGCTTCATGAACAGCTCTCACAAACACCTTAGATAGTATCAATGGAAAAAAAATCAGCCTTTAAATTAAAGTCAGGGTGCCTCTTCTTCTCAAATGGTCAGTCAAGTAGGAAAAGGGAAAAAACTTCTGGGAATTTTGTTCATCAATGTTGATCATTAATGTAACAATAAAAACTTATTCTAGAACAAGTCAAATGAAAAATCATGGAGCCATGACACATGAGGTGATTGGCTTTATGAGAATGAACACAAGGTTGCAGATGATGACTTCTTACCATTCTGTCACTGAAAACGCTCCTTTCCATCAACCTGAGCGGCTTGATTCCACCAGAAGACTCTCTCTCCTGCATAACTCTTGTGACAAACACATAATTCTGGAAAGTATAAGCATATCTTTGAGGCTCAGCATAAAAAGCATCTAGTATATTGAAGTGGTCAGGTCCTATATCCTGCCACTTGTCAATAGGTTCTGGAACCACTTCAACCAGGTCACGTAGCTCAAGAGTTTCATTAGCTATTCTTTGAAGGAATGTCGTCTTTCCAACACTAATATTTCCCTCGACACAGAATGTAATCCGTTTCTTTTGAAATGGCTTTGCGTCTGAATTTGAACTATCCTCAGTCAACTCTTTATCGACACTGTCTTTTATATAAGTAGTAATACTTTCAGCATGATTTCTGTGGATAATTCCAATGGAACTCTGTAAGAACTCAACCATCTTCGGGCTAGAATCACCAAAGAACTGCAAAAAGGCAGGGAGTGCTTGTCATGAAAGCTTTGATTATGTTCTCCTAGCTATACAAAATGTTGCTCTCTAAGTACTCGTTAATCACCCAAGCAAGCTTGGTGTTTTGAGAAATCTCCTTCTTGAAATATAAGAAGCTGTTAGAATAGCAATGACTAGCCTCTAAATCCAAAGCACACTTACACAAAATAATTTGAAATACTCAAATGAAACTTAAGGTAAAAGATATAGCTAATTAATGGAACTGGATATACTTTGTTATAGACAGAATTTTCTAAGATACGTACATTAAAATGCAAAATAAGGATTCAAAATAAGGGTGAGTTTGAGATGACTTTTGAGAGCAATACTTTAAATGAACTAAAAACAATTTCACTCTGTCAAAAGTCATACCAAACTCACCACTATTCATCTTCAAAACGAAACACAGTAAACCACAATGTTTCTGTACTTCTAGCATTACATGGCTAGCAGAAACTAATATCAAACAAAGCCCAAGTGGCCAAACTTATTCACCTTATCTTTATACAACTGCTTGAGCTCAGCCACTCCTCCAATCCCCTTCTCCACCAGCTTCTTCAAATTTCTAGGACCAACTCCTGGAATAGTCAACAAATCGGGATTACCAACCAACATGCCTCCACCAGACAAACTCTTCTGCCTCCTACTCGACTTCGACCCCTTTTCCTCCAAAACCTTGCCACCTTCTCCACCATTATCACACACCAATTCATCTCCATCTCCACCATTATCACCAGCCACAACCACTCTCGAGCTTTTCAGCTCCTCGACACCAGAAGAAGAAAACAACCCATCAGAATCCGTGTGCAGCCACGCCGGTCGCCGCAGCCCATTTCGATTATCCTTAAACACAACCCAAGCTCGCAATGCGGCAGGGGTTTCGATTGCGCACCGGCACAAGTAGCAATTCCTCGACGAACCAGCGGCAGCGAAGCGGGAAGAGACGGCGGCGGAAGTGGGCTTTCTGGAAAGGGAGGCAGAGGAGAAGGCGGAGCCACCGCCGCCGCTGTGAAATGAGGTAGCAGCAGACATTAGAAGAGGCTGTAGTCGTTTAGGGGTGAAGGGGGTATTCTTGGAAGGTAGAGAGGAAAAGGGTTTAACCGCAGTACAGAGAATGGGGGCTGAGGAAGAAGACGAAGGGTTTAATCGCAACAGTTTCTGCATCACTCGTTGTTGTGGGCATTTCAGTGTGCAAAAACCCTTTTCACAATGTTTAAAGAGGAGAGAGAATTAGAGAGAAAATCAGAGGGCTGGAAAGTGGGAGGTGAAGGGATTTATGGGTTTTGGCGCTGTGAGGATGATGGAAATGGAGAAACAGTAGGAGAAGAAGGAGATGAAGGAGATGAAGGAGAAGGAGGGTAAGGGTTTAAAATTGCGGCCATGTGAGCTGTGACACTGTCAGCCCTGCCACAGGGTTTTTGCTTCTTGTGGTTATTGACCGAATGGAATGATTATAAAAATTTTATTTTCTTAGATCCTACCTTTTGGGATTTTGAAATAAGTCTCTCCAACCATTGTGAGAATTTTTTTCTACTTGATAATATTCAAACTTACATTTTCATCGATGTAATAATAAACAATTTTAAAAAAAAAATTTGTCAATGGAGATATACTCGTGTTTGTAATAATTGAGAGGGTTCAACCATCCAACCTTTAAATAATAATTATATCTTATCCACTAATTTATGTTTAGGTTGACGATTTTAAAATAAGAATACATTATAAATATAATCTCGGGTTGATAGATTATTAACTTTGTTTCATACGTTTTTTGAACTTTCAATTTTATAGTTAATAAGTTCTTAAATTTTAAAAGTATCCAATAGTTGTTATTTTCTAAATTAATAGATCGATTAGATATAAATTTGAGTGATGTATACATTAGGATCATAAATTTTCAATTTGTGACTAATAATGTCTTAAATTTTTAAAAAGTGTGGATTATGTCAAACCCTATTAAATATAAAATTGAAAGTTCATGCCTAGTTTGATAATTATTTAGATCTCGTTTGATAACATTTGATTTTTGAAAATTATGTTTTTTAAAATTTTCTCTACCATGGTTTTCATCATGAAACATTCGATAGGCAAATTCTAAAACAAAAAAAAAATAAGATTTTGAAAACTAAAATATGGCATATTTTTAAAAACATGGGTAAAAAAGTAGATAACAAAACAAGTAAACTTATAGGTGGGACCATGAGAGTAGTATTTATAGACTTAATTCGTAAAAACCAAAAACTAAGGTCACGTTTGATAACCATTTAGTTTTTGGTTTTTGATAATTAAGCTTAAGGATACTACTTCTACTAATAGATTTCTATGTTTTGTTATCTACTTTGTACCTATGTTTTCAAAAACCAAACTAAGTTCTAAAAGCTAAAAAAAGTAGTTTTCAAAAAATTATTTTTGTTTTTGAATTTAGCTAGAAACTTAAATGATACCTCAAGAAAGATGGAAATTATTGTAGCGAAGATGAAAATAAATTGTTGAAGAGCATGCATAATTTTCAAAAACTAAGAATAAAAAACCAAATGGTTATCAAATGAGGCCTAAATGATTATTAAACAAGATCTTAGTTTTAGTTTGTGGTTTTTGAAAATTGTGTTTGTTTTCTCACAATTTCTCTATAATATATTTTATCTTATCTACAATGATTTCCATTTTTATTCAGGAAAACATTTGAGTTTCTAGCCAAATTCTAAAAATAAAAAATAATTTTGGGTATGAAAATTCATAGGTTGGAGTAGTATTTATAGACTTAATTTTCAAAAATAAAAATAAAAACTAAATGTTATAAAAAGGGCACCAATTATGTATTTAGACATAGACTTGAAGGGTTATCACTAAATTATTACTAGAGTCGTGCACTTGCAGTTGAAAAATTATATGCATTTATTTTATCATGCCTAGATCATGTTTGTTTCATTGATTTTTATGAGTATATTGTATATTTTATAGGTAAATTAAGTGCAAGACATGTTTTGAACATATTACACTAAATTGGGATATTAATTAATCATTTTACAGTGATTGGGCATAAGACATGTTCCAAGAGATTATACATTGAATCACGGTTCAAAAATATCAAATCAAAAGTCATTTGGACATTCAAGCGGAAAGCTATGGCGAAAATGGCTAGTGTTGTCCGTAGAGTAGCGTCTGGACACTGTCTAGAGTGTCTAAACATTATTTGCAGATCCTAAAAGTATTGCTTGGCGCAATTGATAATTCTCATTTAAATTAGGATATTTTGTCATTTTTGAATGCTTTATTGATTACAGAGCAAGCTAAAAATAGCATTGATGGGTAAAATTCTTGAAAGCTTGCTAAGAATAGTGGGAAGTGAAGAATAGTTGAGAAAAAAAAATGAATTTGAACTAACTTCGTTGTTTATGTGTAGATTTAAAACAAACAGGAAAAATGCAAGTGCATTCCTACTTGCATTCTTTCTGAAAGAGTATAAGAGTAATCAAGCCTAGAATGCAACAGAAAAATGCAACAGAGAATGCAACATAAAGTGCAACAGAAAATGCAACTGCAATTGAAAATTTTGGAAAATGAAGTTTTTTCGGGAATCATGAGATTTGGGAAAGATTTTGCTCATTTGTAAAAAGATTTCAGCCCGGACATCATCCTAAACATTAGCCCATCTATTGAGGATGCTTATACATGGAAACCCTAGCCTTTTCCACTTATAAAAGGAGAAGAAATGAGGCAAAAAGATATGAACGTTTTATGGGTTTTCTTCTAAGTTTGGACAACAATTATTCTTCCTCGTTTTTATTATTTTTTCAACACTTCTTTTTCATCTTTGAGTCGTGTAATCTTTCGAGATTGATCCATCCACAAAGAAAATGGATGAGGTGAATATTCATTTTTCTTTAAAAGAATATTTGAATCGATCAAAGTTAGGAAGAATAGGTGTTTTTCCATTGTTGTGTACTTCGAAGTTTCTTAAGCATGAGCTACTATTTTTTTAGACTTTCTTGTTCTTCATTTGCTGTCATTTCTTTCTTTCATAGCAAGGTAGCTTAGATCTTGAAGTTTTTGTATTTTCTACTTTCATAATAAAGTGGCCGAGAGTTCAAGTCCATTTTTCTTTTAAGTTGAATTATTGATTTTTATCTATTGTGTTCCTGTCATTAACTTGAGTAAGAGATGAAAATTAGAAGTAGAGGTTAAAAGAGTAATAAGTAGATTTTGAGCTAGTTCATTTTCTCTTTTGTCCCTTATGTAGTTTTTCATATAAAATGAGATTTTCACCAATTAATTTTCTGTTTTTTTATTTATTTTTTCTATCATAAGCTAAGTCCACTGTAGGGATTCAAGTTGTGAGTACCCTAGAAGAGAGATGCTAACTTAAAGTAGCAAAATCAATCGAATCGACACGTAAAATCTAGTTTGGGTAAACCTAGTCGGCCTACTAGTACTTGCTCATCAAAGGTAGAACTTAATACTGAAAGGGTTAAGAAATAATGAATATCATAAAAGTAATGGAGGAAAAGACTTAGAAATAAGTTATGGAACATCGGCCCTAGACATAAGGTGAAACTCCAAAACCATTAGGATTGTATGCAAAAATATCTAAGCTAGATTAGCCATAGATATATAGGTTTAATCGCTTAATATTCTAAAGGCATAGATATATAGGTTTAATCGCTTGATATTCTAAAGGTTTTGGGAGAAAAACTGAATAGGAATTGAATATGGTTAACTTAGGTTCATTGTGTTAATTGCGATTGCAATTTCATTTTTATAACATTTTCTCCAAATGGACAAAAGTAACTTGAATTTCCTTTCTTTTAATCATTTTTTCTTCTTCTTATTTTCATTAGCAAAGATATTCATCAATCATTTTTCATATCACTTGGTTACTACAATTGCATTCTTGTTAACATATTTTTGCCATCCAAATTGATTTGTTAAAATTTGTTCCCTATACCACGTCAATACTCTAGAATAATTTTATTTTTTATTACTTCGATCACATGCACTTGCTGAAGGGATCGAATCCCGCAGCGGAAACGATTGTGAATCGCGTGTTATTTATTTTGTTGCATAAATTTCATTCAAGAACAATGTATATATGATTAAGCATGTAATACAAAGTAGGACAACAAGAATATTACCTTTGAAGAACGTTTTCTTCTCGAGTTCTTTCTCCGACGATCACGATCTCAGCAAAACGAACCCGATCCGTGTGAAATTCTGCCACTAGATCTTCTTCGTTGTTCTCTAGGTGAGGGAGGAATGTGGGTTCCTTTAGGATGAGGTGTGGAGGTTTTGAGAGAAGTTGTATTTGAAACTTTTCCAACAACACAACAATTTGGAACTCTAGGGTTACCAAAGCTTAGCCTCAAAATGCATCTTATGCAACTATTTATAGGAGAATATGATAGAAATTACCATCCTATCCCTCATTCATTCTCTCATTAGCTTATAGTTAATATGTGAATCTAATTCACATTAAAACTATATATTATATCAATTATATCACATATAATTGACATAACACATCATATATGAAATTGAACACTTCAATCTCATTCCTAACTTTATACCCTCAATATTACCATGTTGAGCCAACGGAGGAACCTAATAGACCTACAGTTCATGAGCTCCAATGATGTGAGATTAACTGATCAAACTCTTTGATCCAGTTAATCAATGTTGATTAACTACAAGTCACTCCACTATAGACTTGTAGTTGCACTCTCCTCACTGTAGATTATATTATGTCCATTGATATAATCATTACCCATGAGTCGACCCTTCACAGGTTGTTCATAATCATGAAGGGAATTAAACTCCCACGCAGCGGAAGACGATTGAATCGTCATGGTGAAGTTGTGCAATTGAATTTCATTAAAATGATTTAACTCTTAAATCTAGGCTAAACATACATAAAATGGAAAGAAAAAACAGTAAGTTCAAGTTACTTACTTGTTGAAAACCTTCTTCAAGGATTCCTTTCCAACGAATCACGAACTCTTCGTGTGCTTCTCGATCTCTACGAACCCGAACACTTCTCACGAACAAGAACACCACCAAAGGCTTCTCGGTTGTTCTTCTTTTGGAAGAAGGAAGTTTGTGGGAACTTGGTGTTTTGGAGAAGAGATGAGAAATTGAGAGAGAATTGAGAGAGAGCTTTTCTCTTCTTTTTGGTGAGAATTCCAAAAAATGAGAGAATGACTTACTTTCCTTCTTGCAAGAAGGGTTTATATAATGGAGATAGGTGGAGTTGAAATCTCCACCTATTTACCATTTTACCACAACTATAGGTTATGCAAATCATATTTGCATAACCACATATTATAAGATATCTCATATCTCATATTACAAATCACATTTGCAATATTGTGGATTTATTAAATTAAATCACATCCAAGTTAATACCTCTCAACCTAATTTCTCCTATTAGCCCTAATTCAACAATTAGGTTAACCAATAGTTTATTATGAATCTCATTCACATTAAACTATATATTATATCATTCATATCTCATATAAATGACATAAATGCCCTTTTAGTGAAATTGAACACTTCAATTCATTCCAAAACATTAACCTTTCTTTTAACCCAGATTGAGCCAACCGAGGGACCTTATGGACCTACAGTGACGAGGTCCAATGATTCGAGATTAACCTATCAAACTCTTTGACCCGGTTAATCAACATTCATTAGTTACGGTAACACTCTACCAAAGCTCGTAGTTGCACTCCCGTCAGTGCAAGAATATTACGTGTCCACTGATATAACCAATGCCCATGAGTCGACCCTTCACAGGTTGTTCGTAGACACTGCTGGGTCAAATTACCGTTTTACCCCTGTGTCTACTTCTTGCTCCTTAAGTCCCCACTGCTACTCTAATGAACAACAACGTTGTAATGGTCCGACCATGCACAACAACTCTCTCGTGCCAGTGAGAGAGTGGGTGCCCGTTGTCCAAGCCCTGGAGACAACACTTAAGGAAACAACCCTCTAGTTTCCTAAAGGCGGAACGAGTGAATTCCATCTCGCATAGTTAAGTTCCCAGCTCCCTACTTGGTCCTGTCCCTGAGAAGATAGGCATATTGGGCGAGTAACTGTGACCACCCTCACCCGTACTAGTTAAAGGACAAACCCCCGCAGACAGAAGTCCGTAACACGCTAAGGATTCAGGTCGAGTCACTAATGGTCATCTACGAAGTTATTAGTCCTTAGTGTCAACAGTGTTACATCAGAAGGTCTAATAATTCACAGTCCGATCTTGTACAATCTCATTGAAAAGAATGTCCCCACTCGCATGTCAACCACATGAACGAGTCAGATCACCTCGTTTGTATCTTAATACAAAGCGGGCCGCATCCACAGCGTATCCAAGATTAGGTCTCCAACCCTATCCATATACTGTAGACCGTTCGGGTCATTTACTCGAACGTGATCCTCCTTGTGTGTCCACTACACACCGTTCAAGTTTTAATTCTCTCATGTATTCTATGACCCTAGAGTTTAGTTTATTGGTCAAAGTTGTATAAAATGCGAGATACAAAATGAAGAAATGAATAACTCTTTATTAATTTCAAACAGTAATTTACAAACACGAGATTAGGACAAAAATCCCAACAAATCACAGTTGGATCAAATTACCGTCTTACCCCTATGATAACCTCTTTGTTCCTTAAGCACCAATGATCCTCTAATAACAACAAGTCTATGGTCCTACCATAAACTCATACCCTCTTAAGTTAGTTTAGAGGGCATGCCCCCGTTGTTCAAGACATGGACTCAGTTCTTAAAGGAACAACCTATCTAATTCCTTAGTGTAGGAATGAGTGAATTTCATCTTGCATAGTTAAGTCCCCAGCTACCTACGAGGTTCTGTTCCTGAGAAGGTAGGCTTATTGAGTCGACTATAGGCCACTCTCACCCATACTAGTCTAAGGACAAACCTCTATAAGCAGGAGTTCTTAACTTGCTCAGGATTCAGATTGAGTCTGAAAGAGTCTAGATTAAGAAAGCGGAAGCAATTTTGGATCTTGAACACTCTAAGTTGATCAATTTTGTAAAATAAAAAACATGCTCAAAGCTGGAAAAACAGAGGGATAGAAAACTCAACTTTGAAGATCAAATTCTCTTCCCCCGGTGAATGGTTTTCAACACGAACACTTCGTGGACAACCGTTAGAGTCTTCCCTACTATCCTTAGGCCTTAGAACGGATTGTGGGATCCTAGGTTGAGAGAATTTGAAAGAAAAGACCTCAAAGGTCACTAATTCGGGATTATTGAATTTTTTGTAAAATTCTCTCAACATCCCTCAAATCACCATTATATAAAGCTTCAAAAAGCTTCAATGGAGTGACAACTCAAGGGTGATGAGGATGCTTTGAGATGGAGGTGACCAATTTTGGTGAATTTTGAAGATGAGATGGATTGGGCAAGTTGTACTTTGGATTTTATGGAAAATCCATGAAAATCAACAAATTTTACATTTAATTTTAATTCTAAAAATCAATATTAAATTGATTTTTAATTAAAATTAATTTAATTAATTAAATTATTAAATAATTAATTTAATTAATTAATTTTTAATTTAATTTAATATCAAATATTAAATTAAATAAATTGCCCGATCCCGATCGATTTTCCGAACATGGATCTTTATTCATGCTATAAATCGATCCAATATTTAAATCATATTTAAATATATACACCTCCTTTTAATCATAGTTTAATTCATAATTAAGCTATGATTCGTTAAATATATCACATATAATTAACGCTTTCTCCCAAACTCGAATTTGAACAATTCAAATTCTTTTCTCTCAAAATGTTACAAGGCTTAGTCCGAGCTAGTAAGGGGGACCTAATGGACCTACAGATCATGAGCTCCAACGATACGAGATTAACCGACCAAACTCTTTAGCCTAGCTAATCAACATTCGTTAACCACCGGGACACTCCACTAAAGCCCAGTGGTTGCACTCTCCTCACTGTAGATATATTTCTGTCCACTCGATATAACCATGATTAGTAAGTCGATCCTTCACAGGTCGTTCGTATTATAGCTGGGTCAAAATTACCGTTTTACCCCTGTAATTACCTCTTGTTCCTTAAGTCCCACTGATCCTCTAATGAACAATTGTTTTGTGGTCAACCCAGCAAACTGAATCCCTCTCGGGCCAATGAGAGGGGTGGACCCATTGTTCAAGACCCGAAGTCAGTACTTAAGGGAGCAACCTCTCTACTAATCCCTAAAGTGGGTAGGAGTGAATTTCATCTTGCAGAACTATGTTCCTAGCTATCTACCTAGTTTTATTCCTGAAACGGGAGGCTTATTGAGTCGGCAGTCTCGAGCCACTCTCACCCATGCAAATCTAAGGATAATCCGAATAAACAGGAGTCCATAGAACGCTCAGGATTAAGATCGAGTTACCTAGGTCATCGTATGAATATTGCCAGTTAAGACAGTAAACGGAGTTATAAAGTCTAAGTGACTATTTCGCAGTCCAGTCTTATGCAAACTCATTGCATAGGACGCCCCCACTCACATGTCTCCACATGAACGATTTAGGATCACATCGTTTGTTCTCTACAAAGTGGGTCACGCCCATAGTGTCCCCGGTGATAAGGTACCCACTTTCTATCCTTATACTATATATCATCATTATGGCTATAACTTGAACTTGATCCACTTTTATGTCACACATAAAGTTCAAGTATTCATCCTATAACCAAGGGTTCTTTATTGGATTAAGGTTACACAATACACAATAGTCAATAACACCTTTACTGAAAAAATTTCAATAACAACTTTATTGTGAAATAGTATATACATTCAGTTTACAAAACCACGAGTTTTAGGACATAAAACCCAATAGAGTCACTAATGACCGTCTATAAATTATCAGTCCTATCCTGTTAACGACATTATACTGGTCAGACTAATACTTTGCAGTCTGGTCTTGTATGAACTCTTCATACAGGATGCCCCCACTCGCATGTCATCCACATGAATGAGTTGGATTACCTCATTTGTACTAACTACAAAGTGGGTCGCATCCATGGTGTTACTAGAATAGGATTTCCAACCTTATTCTTATACCATATACCATTTAGGTTATATTCTTGAACACAATCCAAATAGTGTCTACTACACTGATGTTCAAGATATATTGTAACCTTGGAGCTTAGTTATTGGATTTATAAAGCGAGAATATAATTTTATCAAAACAAATAACTCTTTATTTATTTGATCAAAATTACATAAGTTTAGGGCACAAATCCCAACAATCTCCCACTTGACCTAAAGCTTGTGGAGTACTAAACATTACAATAATGTAAATACGATAAACTAGGGAATTTAAACCCTTGGTACAATATACTCTCACTTGCCCTAGTTGGGGAAGATTTGTAAACCTAGACCTTCTAGGTGACTCTCAAATACTTTAGCTGTGAGAACCTTTGTAAAAAGATCAACAATGTTTTGGTCTGAGGCTATCTTCGTGACGATCACGTCTCCTCGATGCACGATCTCCCGGATGAGATGATATTTCCGCTTAATATGCTTACCCCTCTTGTGACTTCGGGTTTCCCTTGAATTTGCAACGGCACCATTGTTATCACAATACAACGTGATAGGCAAACTCATATTTGGAACAACTTCCAAATCTAACATGAATTTCATTAACCAAACTGCCTCTTTAGCTGTTTCACAAGCTGCTACATATTCGACCTCTTTGGTGGAATCAACGATGCATCCATGCTTGACGCTTCGTCATACTACAACTCCTCCGTTAAGAGTAAATACTGACCCTGATGTAGATTTATGAGAATCTTTATCAATCTGAAAGTCAGAATCTGTGTATCCTGTAAGGATCAAATCCTTAGCCCCATACACAAGCATGTAGTTCCTTGTTCTCCGAAGATACTTAAGGATCGTTTTAACCGTTGTCCAGTGTTCAGGTCCTGGATTGGATTGATACCTACTGGTCATTTCAACTGCAAAATAGATGTTTGGCCTAGTACACAACATGGCATACATCAGGCTCCCAACAGCTGATGCATAAGGAATCCATCTCATCTCCTCAACTCCTTGAGGTGTCTTAGGACATTGTTCCTTAGACAAATGAACTTCATATCTAAAAGGCAATAAACCCTTTTTGGAGTCTTGCATCTTAAACCTCAACAACACTTTGTCGATGTAAGATGTCTGAGACAGGGCTAATGTCTTATTCTTGCGGTTCTAGACAATCTGGATCCCAAGAACAAACTGCGCTTCACCCAAATCTTTTATTTGGAATTGCGTAGCTAGCCAATTCTTAATGTTAGTAAGATAACCTACATCATTTCCAATGAGTAGGATTGATGATTTTCTTGTAGACACAAGGTTCATCATCATTGTGATCAAAGCCAAAAGATTTGATTGTCTCATCAAATCTTATATTCCAGGACCTAGAGACTTGTTTCAGTCCATAGATTGACCTTTTAAGCCTGCAAACCTTTTGCTCTTGTCCTGGTTCAATGAACCATTTGGGTTGGTCCATGTAGATGTTCTCGTCAAGATTGCCATTCAAGAATGTTGTCTTGACATCCATTTGTCATACCTCATAGTCATAATATGCGACAATGGCAAGTAGGATACAGATAGAGTTTACCATAGCAACAGGGGAAAAGGTTTCCTCATAGTCAACCCCTTCAACCTGAGTATAACCCTTTGCTACTAGTCTAGCTTTGAAGGTTTGCACCTTTCCATCTACACCACGCTTTCTCTTGTAGATCCACTTACAACCTATAGGTTTTACCCCATCAGGTTTATCTACTAGATCCCAAACAGAATTGAAGTACATAGACTTTATTTCTTGGTCCATGGCTATGACCCATTTGTCTTTGTCGTTGTCAACCATCGCTTGGTTATAAGTCGATGGATCCTCACAGTCGTCATATGGTATAACAACTTGGGTTTCAGATAAACTCATGTAACGGTTACGTTGTGTTATAACCCTCCCACTACGTCAAGGCATACTCAACTCTTGAGATGGACTCTCATGACTAGACAAGCTAGTATCAAATACTTTTGTTGACGTACTAGCTTTATTAACAACCTTTGTTATTGTTCCGTCTAACTCACTTAACACAACTTTGCTTTTTGGTTTGTGGTCCCTGATGTGGTCCTTCTCTAAGAAAGTGGCATTTGTCGACACAAGTACCTTATCTTCCTTAGGATCATAGAATAATCCACCTCTTGTCTCTTTTGGGTAGCCTGGAATAGGCACAATTTTGAACGTGAATCCAATTTCTTTGGATTGGTCACAAGCACATGTGTCGGACAACCCCAAATTCTGAAATGACAAAAACTACCTTTACGTCCTTTCCAGAGTTCAAAAGGTGTTTCAAGGTGTTTCAGAAACACTCTTTGACGACACATTGTTCAAAATGCATCCCGCAGTCTCTACTGCGTAACTCCAAAAGGAATTAGGAAGATGAGCATAACTTATCATTGATCGAACCATGTCCAACAAGGTTCTATTTCTCCTTTCCGATACACCATTTTTTTGGGGCGTACCGGGTGCCGAGAGTTGGGATGTAATTCCATGTTCTATCATATAGTTCTGGAATTTTAAATCCATGTACTCTCTATCGCGATCTGATCGAAGTGTTTTAATTGTTTTACCTAATTGATTTTCAACTTCAGTCTTGAATTCCTTGAACTTTTCAAGTTCTTCAGGCTTATGATGCATTAGGTAAATATGCTCAAATTTGGAATAATCATCTATGAAAGAGATGAAATATTCATAACCTCCTCTGGCTTTAACATTCATCGGACCACAAAGGTCTGAATGTATAAGCTCAAGAGGTTATTTGGCTCTACAACCTTTTCCACTAAAAGGTCTTTTAGTCATTTTGCCTTATAGGCAGGATTCACATACAGGTACAGTATTTTCTTCTAACTCATTTAGAAGTCCATTCTTTACCAATCTCTCAATCCTATTGAGGTTAATGTGACCCAATCTAAGATGCCAAAAAATGAGCATTTTTTTTAGGAGAAATTCTACGTTTCTTAGTTTGTGTGTTTGCAGTTTTAAATAATTCAGTGTTCAAAACCATTTTGACTGAATTAGGCCTTAAAACATACAACTCATTTTCTAATGAAGCTGAACATATTTCCACACCTTTCTTTAAAATAAGCGCTTTATTTAAAGAAAACGAAATAGAAATACATTGTTCTATAAGGCAAGAAATTGAAATAAGGTTTCTAGTAAACCCTGGTATCACTAATATATTGTCTAACAACATATATTTCTTGCCAAAATTAAGCTTCATCGTGCCAATTGCTACAGCTGAGACGACTTCTCCATTTCCAACCCGAAGCGTTATCTCTCCTTTCTGTAGCTGCTGCCAGGAATCAATTCCCTGAAAAGAAGAGCAAACATGATTAGTGACACATGAATCAAGTATCCTAGCAGTTTTATCATTATCCACTAAACAAACTTCTAAGCAAAGTAAATCATATTTACTTTCCTTCTTCTTTTCTGCATTGTACTTCGGACAGTTCCGTTTCCAATGCCCGTCTTCATTACAAAGAGAAACGATTTTCCTTTATCTCGCAACTTCTTTTTGACCTTCTTGCGCGTTACGGGCGGCGACTTTATCACTTCGTTTCCTTTACCAACATTCTTCATGTTCTTCTTCTTCCCTTTCACGTTAGAAGAAGATGAAGCCACTGTTTTTTATCCAGAGGTCGAACCTCTATCATAACTTCTACTGGCAACATTTGCCTCATCTTTCGATCCCTGAATTTTCATCAAAGATTGAAAGGTCTGGAGTTCATTCAGAAGGAAGGTAAGATTAAAAGTAAGCTTGTTCATAACAACATTACTTCTAAACTGTAGGAAACTATTTGGAAGAGTTTCCAGAATGAAGTTGACCTGGCTCGATTCATCGATAGAAGCATCATTCGACTCCGCGCTGTTAAAGTGTACCATCATATCCAGGACATGATCCCGAACAAATGAACCCTCAGCATCCTCGAGTTGAATATATACTTGAGGGCATTGGTCGGGCCTGTGTAGACTGTTGTCCAAACATACCTTGCACTGAATCCATGATTTCCTTAGCGGTCATCATGCCCTCGTGCTTCTTGGCTAATATGTCAGACATACTTGCCAGCATATAGACATTGGCCTTATCATTGGCCTTGATCCATCAATCATATGCATCACGAACATTTCGTGTAGCATTCGAGCCTGGCACCTGAGGACACTCCTGATGGAGATTCGATCCCCTTGAGCAGCGAAATGTGGTTTGAAATCGAAATTGCTAGTTTGTTTTTTGTTGAACACAAATACAAGTACATTGGGGGAAAAACAAAGAATAAACATAGATTTCTAATCTAATTACGCATGGATATAATCATGCAAACATGTTATAAAATAAACTAAACTAAAAGGAAAGTTTATATTACATTTGTAGATTCTCAACAACAACTACTTACTCTAAGAACACAACAACACAGGAACACTTCTCTGTTCTTTTCTTCACCATAGGGATAACACCACTTGGTAAACCTGCTATCCTCTGAGTTCTACTTAGATCTATTCCTTTGGTGGGAAGAAATCCAACTTTTGGAAGTGAGAGAAGGGAATTGAGAGAGAGAGAATTTTCAAAAAGGTAATTCACGATTGCACACAGATCGATCAACTGATTCTCTTCTCCCAATTGGAGAAGAAGAATCATTCTAGAGGGCAACTCCCCACTCCCTATCGATTAGGGAGTTGGGAGACATGAGGAATGTGTCTCCTCCTGACACGTTCTCTTTTTTTTTAAAATTTAATATTTAATTAATAATTAATCATATTAATTATAAATAAATCAATTAAATCTCATTAAATTAAATTAAATTAAATATAATATATTTAATTTAGATTAAATCACATTTAATCAATTTACCCTTTATCCTATAGTTTTAATGCACATTAAATTTTAATTTATAGTTTTCAAATATGAATCTCATTCATATTTTAAATAATATTTGAACTCTTTCAAATATTTAATTCTCTCAAATAATTTAATATGAATCATATTCACATTAAATTTATAATATATAGTTCCAAAACTTTATATTATATCGTATCTATATACATTAAATATTTATTCCCTAATGAATTTGAGCATTTCAAATTCAAACGATCTAAGAACCCTTTACGAGCTAGAACCCTCCAACGATACGAGATTGTTGGGATTTTTGTCCTAAACTCGTGTTTGTAAATTATTATTTGAAATTAATAAAGTGTTATTCATTTCATAATTTTGTGTCTCGCATTTTATACAACTTTGACCAATAAACTAAGCTCCAGGGTCATTGAATTCATGAGAGAACTAGAACTTGAACGGTGTGTAGTGGACACACAGGGAGGATCACATTCGAGTTAATGACCCGAACGGTCTACAGTATATGGATAGGGTTGGAACCTAATCCTGGATACATTGTGGATGCGACCCGCTTTGTATTAAGATACAAACGAGGTGATCTGACTCGTTCATGTGGTTGACATGCGAGTGGGGGCATCCTGTACAATGAGATTGTACAAGACCGGACCGTGAATTATTAGACCTATTGATGTAACACTGTTGACAGTAAGGACTAATAACTTCGTAGATGACCATTAGTGATTCGACCTGAATCCTGAGCGTGTTACGGACTCCTATCTCGCGAGTCCGTCCTTTGACTAGTACGGGTGAGGTTGGTCACGCTATTACTTGCCCAATATGCCTATCTTCTCAGGACGTAACCCAAGTAGGGAGTCGGGAACTTAACTACACGAGATGGAATTCACTCGTTCCCGCTTTTAGAAAACTAGAGGGGTTGTTCCCTTAAGTCTTTGCTCTCGTGACTTGGACAACGGCGCCCACCTTCTCACCGGCGAGAAGGGTGTTGTGCATGGTTGGGCCATCACAATATGTTGTTCATTAGAGAGCAGCGGTGGGGACTTAAGGAACAAGAAGTAGACACAAGGGTAAAATAATGAATTTGACCAGTAGTGTCTCACGAACAACCTGTGAAGGGTCGACTCATGGTTATTGGTTATATGAGTGGACACGTAATATTCTGCACTGACGGGAGTGCAGCTACGGACTTTAGTGGAGTGTTACCGTAGCTAATGAAGGTTGATTAACCAGATCAAAGAGTTTGATAGGTTAATCTCGGATCATTGGAACTCGTCACTGTAGGTTCATTAGGTCCCTCGGTTGGCTCAATCTTGGTTAAAAGAAGGGTTAATATTTTGGTGTGAATTGAAGTGTTCAATTTCACTTAAAGGGTATTTATGTCATTTATATGAGATATGAATGATATAATATATAGTTTAATGTGAATGAGATTCATAATAAACTATAGGTTAGCCTAATTGTTGAATTAGGGCTAATTGGAGAAATTAATTGAGAGAAATTAAATTGGATGTGATTCAATTTAATAAATCCACAATTATGCAAATGTGATTTGTATAATGAGATATGAGATATCTTATATTATATGGTTATGCAAATATGATTTGCATAACCTATGGTTGTGGTAAAATGGTAATAATATGAAGATTTTAACTCCATGTTCTCTCCATTATTTAAATCCTTCTTGCAAGAAGGGAAGTAACTCAATCTCTTATTTTTTGAATTCTAACCAAAAAGAAGAGAAATTTTTCTCTCTACTCTCTCAACTCTCCTCCCTCTCCAAAACTAAAAGTCTCACTACTTTCTTTCTTCCAAAGGAAGAACAACCGAGAAGATTGTTGGTTGTGTTCGAGTTTTGTTCGAGAGAAGATTTCGTTGAGATCGGGATTGCACGAAGAGTTCGTGAAACGCGGGAAAGGATTGTGAAGATAGTCTTCAACAAGTAAGTAACAACAACTTGCTGTTTTTTCTTTCTTTCCTAGCATGTTTAGCCTAAATTACTTGATAATTGATTTTAATGAAATTCGAGTAGCGTACCTCGACGATTCAATCGTCTTCCGCTGTGCGGGGATTCTCATTCCCTTCAGAGATTACTCGGTTAATCTCATTAACCTCCTAATCACCATTCGTTAACTGCGGGAACACTCCACTAAAGTCCTGCAGCTGTACTCTTCTCACTGCAGATATATTTCTGTGTCCACGGATATTGACCAATAACAGCAAGTCAATCCTTCACGAATGTTCGTAACACCAGCTGGGTCAAATTACCGTTTTACCCCTGGGTTACATCTAGTACCTTAAGTACCAGTGTTCCTCTAATGAACAATTTGTTTGTGGTCCTACCAACAAATGCGAGTCCTCTCGCCCAATGAGAGGGTCGGGCCCTTTGTTCAAGTCCCAGAGACACCACTTAAGGGAACATTCATCTACTTACCCTAGTAGGTGGGAATGAGTGAATTCCATCTTGCTAGGCTAAGTCCCCTGCTGCGCACTCGGTCTTGTCCTCAAGAAGGTAGACATATTGAGTCGGCGAATCTGACCACTCTCACCCATACTAGTCAAAAGACAATCCCTCGCAAACAGGAGTTCGTAACCCGCTCAAGATTGAGATCAAGTTGCCTAGGTCATCCTAGTGTAATAGAAACCTAGCTAGTCAACGGAGTTACATCTAGTGGTTACTATTTCGCGGTCCGGTCTTATGTAATCTCATTACATAGGATATGCCCACTCACATGTCATCTACACGAACACGTTAGGATCACAGTGTTTGTATCATATACAAAGTGGGCCACATCCATCGTGTTACCAGGGTAAGGTACTCAAACCGTATCCCCCTTACTATAGACCCTTTAGGTTGTGTCTCGAACCAAGATCCTTTATACGTACATTACGTTCAATTCAAGATACATTTTACAGCCTTGGATGTTTAGTTTATTCGATTTAGGGTTAAAACAGGGGAAATAATGAAAATAACGAACAATAACTCTTTTTTGAAATAATAACACTTTATTACAATAATTAGACCAAAAAATACACACTACGAGTTTTAGGGCACAAACTCCAACAAACTTCCACTTGAACTAAAACTCTAGTGGGGTACATCATAATCTAAAACAATGGTTACAGAGATACAAATACAATAAACTAGGGCATCCAAATACCCAATACATATCTCTCACTTGCCCTAGATTAGCCTATGTACATATCTCGTAGACCTAGACTCTCCAGATGAACCTCGAACACTTTAGCCGTGAGAGTCTTTGTAAACGGATCAACAATGTTGTGCTCCGAAGCGATCTTCGTGACTGTCACATCTTCTCGTTGCACTATTTCTCGTATCAAGTGATACTTCCTCTCGATGTGCTTGCCTCGCTTATGGCTGCGAGGTTCATTCGAATTAGCTACCTCACCATTGTTGTCACAGTATAAGGTGATGGGAAATTCCATATTTGGAACAACTTCTAAATCAGTAAGGAATTTCCTTAGCCAAACAACCTCTTTAGTTGCTTCACAAGCAGCAACATACTCAGCCTCCATCGTGGAGTTAGCGATGCATCCTTGCTTGATGTTTTGTCATACTATAACTCCCCGAAAATTGATCTCGATGTGGATTTCCTAGAATCCTTATCGGTCTGAAAATCAGAATCAGTGTATCTAGTAAGGATCAAATCCTTAGTCTCATACACAAGCGTTTAGTCCCTCGTTCTCCTAAGATACTTGAGGATATTTTTAACTGTGGTCCAGTGGTCTAACCCTGGATTGGATTGGTACCTACTGACTATTCCCACTACATAACAAATGTTTGGCCTCGTGCACAACATAACATACATTAAGCTACCTACTGCAGAGGCATAGGGAATACGTCTCATATCCTCAACCTCTTGAGATGTCTTAGGACACTATTCCTTAGACAGATGAACTCCATGCCTGAAGGGTAATAAGCCCCTCTTGAAATTCTGCATCGAATATGTTGGGATTTCTGTCCTAATCTCGTGGTTGTAAACTATTGTTTTGAAATTAATAAGAGTTATTCATTTCTTCACTTTGTGTCTCGGAAATATTTTAAACATTTCCAATAAACTAAGTTCCAAGGTCATTGAATATATGAGAGAACTAGAACTTGAACGGTGTGTAGTTGACACACAAGGAGGATCACGTTCGAGTTAATGACCCGAACGGTCTACAGTATAAGGATGGGGTTGGAGACCTAATCCTGGATACATTGTGGATGCGACCCACTTTGTATTAGATACAAACGAGGTGATTTGACTCGTTCATGTGGTTGACATGCGAGTGGGGGTATCCTGTACAATGAGATTGTACAAGACCGGACCGTGAATTATTAGACTTACTGATATAACACCGTTGACAGTAAAGACTAATAAATTCGTAGATGACCATTAGTGACTCGACCTGAATCTTGAGCGTATTACGGACTCCTATCTGCGGGGGTTTGTCCTTTGACTAGTACGGATGAGGGTAGTATCAGTTACTTGCCCAATATGCCTATCTTCTCAGGGACAGAACCAAGTAGAGAGCTGGTAACCTACTTACGCGAGATGGAATTCACTCGTTCCCGCGTATAGGGAATCTAGAGGGGTTGTTCCCTTAAGTGTTGTCTCCAGGGCTTGGACAACGGGCGCCCACCTTCTCACTGGCCCGAGAAGGGTGTTGTGTATGGTTGGACCATCACAATATGTTATTTATTAGAGGAGCTGTGGGGACTTAAGGAACAAGATGTAGACACAGGGGTAAAACGGTAATTTGACTCGGCCGTGTCTACGAACAACCTGTGAAGGGTCGACTCATGGGCATTGGTTATATCGGTGGACACGTAATATTCTCTGATGATGGGAGTACAACTTCTGAGGGCTTTAGTGGAGTGTTATCAGAGCTAATGAACATTGGTTGACCAAGCCAAAGAGTTTGACTGGTTAACTTCAAATCATTGGAGCTCGCCACTTTGTAGGTCCATTAGGTCCCTTGGTTGGCTCAATGGGGATAAAAGAAGGATTAATGTTTTGGCATGAAATTGAAGTGTTCAATTTCACTTTAAGAGTATTTATATCATATAGATGATATAATATATAGTTTAATATGAATGAGATTCATAATAAACTATATATTAGCCTAATTGTTGAATTAAAGGCTAATTGGAGAAATTGATAGAGAGAAAATAAATTGAATGTGATTTAATTTAATTAAATCCACAATTATTGCAAATGAGATTTGCAACATAAGATATGAGATATCTTATATTATATAATTATGTAAATAAGATTTACATAACATATGGTTGTGGTAAAGTGGTAATAATGTGAAGTTGTGAACTTCATCATTCCACTATATAAACCCTTTGTAAGATGGGTTTGGTGTGCAAAGAAAAGCTAAGTTCTCATTTTTGGATTTTGACCTAAGAATCCAAAAGTGAACTCTCTCCATTCTCTCATTTCTCCTCTCTTTCCAAAAACAAAAGTTCCCACCAACTTCCCTTCTCCAAAAGAGAACAACCAAGAAGATCATTTGGTAGTGTTTGGGATCTGATCGTGAAAGAGTTCGTAGAGATCGAGAAGCACGAAGAGTTCGTGATTAACAAGGAGAGTTTGTTGAATTGGTCTACAACAAGTAAGTTGTTT